>CM028133.1:658199166-659493333 GCA_016271365.2 Neoceratodus forsteri
ACACAAAGTTGGCATGACGAACACGGTACACTGCAAGCCCATTGATTAGACAGTGTCAGCCAATGGGCTTGCAATGCTTTTACTGTAGCTGTCAGTCGCCGTGACAATTCAGTCAGCTGAGCGCTCATGGAAAATGTCTTGAGAAGGCTACTAACACAAAACTATCCATGCGGAGAAAAACAGGGTGGGGCGTGGGTGCCCAGTGGGTGATTTGAAACCCACCACTATGGAAAAACCGGGAAATGACTGATTATTCAAATGGAGATCGGGATAGGGCTACTGCCGAGACAGTATGATATATTAACATCGATAGGTGGTATGGGAAGAACCACTACACTATGAAATAGGATGAGACATCTGTTATTTCTGTACAAACAGGAATCAGTGCGGGGGTCCCCCACTTATGGAAAGGGGTAAGGTATGGAGGAAAACATGGGACTGGTGGGGGTTGTAGGCTGTGTCTGCCACATCCTGCTGGGCACATCCTGCAGAATGTATGCAAATGCAGCCATAATGGCATGCAAATTGCCCGTTTGTACCTTGCATGCCTGATGGCTGCATTTGCATTTTTCTGGCTGAATATCTGGAATTTGGGCCCGTCACATCTGGGGATGCACCTCACATCCCCATTCTAGGTATTCAGACCATCCCCGGGATGCGCTGGTACATTGTCAGCGGCCCCCATTTGCTCCGCCCACTGGCATTTCTATATTCAGATGAGATGCATGATTGCACATCTTGTTTGAATATAGCATTTTTTTGCACCAGCCCATTTATTTGGGCAGTGCATCTAGATGTGCCGGTCATCCTCCGGGCTTTGAAAATGGGGGCCTTCATATTTAATATCATATGCGCTTAAGCATACACTTTTTTAGCCATTTCTAACGCAAGATGCTTCATAGAAAGCATTTCCAATATGCCCTCATATTGTTTCTTAGTGGTAATAGTGTTTCCTTCAGAGGTGTGCTTCAAGTTAGGTAACTTCACGCTGGTTGTAACCTGCACCACACTTATTATTCCGCTCTTGGAATAACATTTATTTGTTTAAAATTACTCATGCCCTCAAGTGCTATGTTGTTTCAGAAACTCTAGGTTTAACAATCCCTCCCAATTTTTTTTTCTTTTTCTTACCTTATAAGCTGCTTGTGGTGTCTTACTGAGGATGCCAGGGCCAGATATTCAAAACTTTGTCCTGGGCACAAACCATTTACGCAGGGTTTGCACGGTTCCACCATATTCACAAGGTCAAATAGCGTGGGCAAACTGCATTAGCACCTGGCAAAAGTATAATGTATGCAAGGGGCAAAAAGAGGGGGTATGTCATGAATACAGGCACAATGCTATATTCAGGGTAGCGCTATTGGCTCCATGCCTGTGTAGAGCTCCCTGATTGGCTGGTCTCACTCACCTGAGACAGGAGCACCTGAGATGTGTGGCTTAATGTAAGCCTGCATCCCTGTACTCGGCTCCTAATTTATATATTTTAATTTAGCCTGTTCTGCTTGGCCTGTGTAAAGTAACTTACCTTTCCCTCCCGCTGCAGTTTCTCTCCAACTGTATGTGCACTGATTCAGTGCTAGCTCTGCAAACTTCCCCTTGATTTTTCCCCAATTAAGCTTTCACTCTGTACACTGCCTTGAACTGAGTTTGTAAAAATGTAAAAAAGTTTTACTGGCTTTGTTAATACATATTTTTTTAATCCTATTTAAGACTGTACTGGGTTTACATGCTTACTGCTATGGACTTCGTTGGTAAATTTAGTGAATTGTAAAATCTGTGTAGCCTCTGTCTTAAGCCTAAGGCTCCTGCCCTTGACTTTCATTCTTAATCCTCTTCCTTTGTCCCCCTGTCCTCCTCTGTCTCTGCTCTGTTCCTCTTGATCTCCCCCATCAGTCTGTTCTTTTGTGCTTGTTTTGGATTCCCGAGTTAGCCAGCACCTTGACTCTGTCTGAGACTGCCCCCTGACTTTGTCTTTCAGGTTGGTGCTCAGGTCTCTTTGTGTGTCTCTGTTTAGACACCCCCATCTGCTCTTATTTAATCTGCTGTCTCCTTCCTTACAGGTGCCACTTGCCCCCACGGGCAGCGGTCATGATCCAGCCATAGCACCTCTACGGTGCAAGGAGCCTGATCCACCCACCCCCCAAAGAGATAGATAAGGTACAACACTTGAAAAATTGCCATGATTTCTCTGGGCTGTGTGAATGCTGAACTGGATCATCACTTGCAATTTGCTGTTTTCAATTTCGGCACCTTCTCAGTGTAGCGCTATTGGCTCCACGCCTGTGTAGAGCTTCCTGATTGGCTGGTCTCACTCACCTGAGACAGGAGCACCCGAGACTTGTGGCTTAATGTAAGCCTGCATCCCTGTACTCGGCTTCTAATTTATATATTTTAATTTAGCCTGTTCTGCTCAGGCTGTGTAAAGTAACTTACCATTCCTCCCCCCCACTGCAGTTTCTCTCCAACTGTATTTGCAGTGATTCAGTGCTAGCTCTGCAAACTTCCTCTTGATTTTTCATCCCACCCCCCCCTCCCAGGCCTCCTTTAAATGCACACAGTCTCTGCCCACTCCTATCTGATGTTTCAATTTATTGGTTACTTACTGTCAACAACTGCAATTCCTCCCATCCCCGTTTTGCAACTAAGCCTTCTAGCAGCTTTATCTCATTCTGTCTTCTGAGGCATACCATTTTGGTACTTTAGGTTTGCTTATTGCTCACTAGCATATCCTGTCTTGCTAAGGCAGTTGATTTAGGTCAGGTGATCCTCTAGTACTTAGTCTGCTCCAGAGTAGTAGCTAAGAAATTTGCTTCAAAGCCTCTCTGCCCCTAGTACTACTCTATAGTCAGGTGAACTTTTTTCTTATTAGCCTGACTAGCAGCTGTACTTAAGGATTACTGCTTCAGGCTCCACTGCCTATAGTAGTATTCTGCAGGGATTAAGAAATTCTCCTCCATTGAGAATCCCTTCTCTTGCCTGCACTTGTAGTGCCCATTGGGTGATAGTCTCATAATGAGGGCATATGACCTGCTTCTATGCTTGTCTCTGCTCATCTTACATGTATTGGACCAGAACGTGAATCAAAAAATAACTACTAGAGTGGAGAATGGCTCTCTTTTTACATTGTCCGATCAGGACTTTTCCTATCAAGTAGAAGAACTTGTATGTGCTCTAACTTCCCTTAGCCCGCTGCTGGTCCTTCACCTGCACTGGCATACAGGAACTCTCCTAGAGCCTGCCCACAGGGCTAGACCACCTTCTGCATACTCCCCCCTAATCCCATTGACTCTCTCGGTCAGGGTATTATTGTATGCAGCATCAGTAAAACTGGGAACTAGCCTCAGAACTCCCTATACTGCCGCAGACAAATCACATAACCCAAAGAAGACTCAGCCACCCACACTTCTCCTAGGACTCTGCAGGAAACTCTTGTTCCTGCTTTTACTATGCTCAGGAAATGTTGAGCTTAATCCAGGCCCTCTGGCACCAATGGAATCCCAAGCAGAGCTACAAAGCCTCAAGGGGCTTACATTCTTGCATGTAAATGTATGTAGCCAATTAAAAAAAATCACTTCTGTTCAGGCCTGGGTATGTCATACTGCTCCAGATGTTCTGGTGATTATAGAGTCCTAGCTCCAACTGGCGACCAGTAACAATGAAGTTAACATCCCATCCTAGTCTTTGTTCAGAGCCGATAGGCAAACCAGAGGTGGTGGGGTAGCTGTTTCCATCAAGGATAAATTCCCTGCCTCCATAATTGACTCAACCTCTGTCCCAAAAGAATTCGAAAGCTTGTCATTAAAGATTGATATTGCCACCGGTGTCTCATTATGTATAATAGGATGCTACAGACCCCCATCAGCTGGACTACAGTTGTTAAAACATCTTGGAAACATCCTGGGTTTGGCATCTTCAGAGTGTATCATACTAGGGGACTTCAAATTAGACTGGCTCTCCAGTGCATCCACCCACTTAAAATGTTCTGTGATTCCCTTGGGTTGTCACAGCTAATAAACAAATCTACTCGTCCTAACAGGCTCAATCCTAATAACAGTACTCTCTTGGACATCATTTTAGTTAACAAGCCCCATTTATTCTCCCATGCTGGCATCTTTTTCTCTGATATTAGCGACCATTGCTTCATTGCATGTGTAAAATCCACTCTTAAATCCACAACTGCACCAAAATTCTCCTTTAAAAGGTGCATACGCAACTTTGATCTCCATGGGTATATATCAGACCTAAGAGACTCCATGCGATGGCAGTACTTCTATCTAGCCAAGTCCCTGACTATGGCTTATGATATTTTCTCAGAAATTGTGCTAGGGGCTCTCAACAAGTATGCTCCCATAGTAAAAGTTTGTGCCAGAAACAAATCCTGTTGGTGGTTTACAGAAGACCTGAAAGATGCTCTGCGGAGTAGGGATGTACTCTGGAGAACTGCTAGGAAAACAAATTTAATAAATGACTGGAATTCTTTCCGGAGGGCGAAGAACCTCTGCACCAAAATGGCCAGAGAAGCCAAAGCTAATTTCTACCGCTCTCAGCTGGAGAGCTCCTCAAGAAATGCTTCCAAGTTCTGGAGGACTATCAAAGTCATTGATGGTCACACCACTGTAAATTCCCTATCTACTAAATTATTGATCGACAATACTGTCATCTCCGACAGACCTTCTATCCTCGATGCTCTCAATAATTATTTTGCCACTGCAGGGCTAGCCTTTGACTCCTCTCCCTCAAATATCCTCCACAAACAACTTAGATTGGATACACAAGAAAAACCCATTCCCAGTTCATCCTTCTCTCTGCAAGAGAAAGAAGTCGAAGATCTTCTCCTTCAGCTGGACACTAGAAAAAGTGCTGGGGCCGACCTCATTGACCCGTACTTCTTAAAAGTCGGCTACCATGTCCTCGCAGTCCCAATTACTCATCTCTTCAACTTATTCTTGTCCCAGGGTGACCTACTGCTCATTTGGAAAAATGCACTTGTGGTCCCTTTGTTTAAGTCAGGAGATCCTAGTGACCTCAATAACTACAGGCCAATTTCCTTACTTCCAATCCTGTCAAAGATGCTGGAGAAAATAATGAACTCCCAGCTTCAGAAGTACCTGGAATCAGAAAAATTGCTCAACCCATTACAATCCAGTTTTAGAGCACAGCACAGTACAATCTCTGCTCTAGCCAAGGTGACAAATGACTGGCAGCTGGAATTACATAGAAACATAGAATGTGACGGCAGATAAGGACCGCTTGGCCACCTAGTCTGCCCATTTGCCTACTAACAGATAAGCTGCAGATCCTAGTTAACCAACAGCTTACTTCCTCCTACTCCCACTAGGGACTGCCCTTATGTCTGTCCCATGCATTCTTGAATTCCCACTGTTCTTGACTCCACAACCTCCTCAGAGGCTGTTCCATGCATCCACAACCTTCTCTGTGAAAAAATACTTCCTCACATTACCTCTGAGCCGTCCCCCCTCTATCTTCAAATTGTGCCCCCTTGTTCTTGCACATCTCTTTTTCTGAAAGATGCTACCCTCTTGGACTTTGTTGATTCCCTTGAGGTACTTGAAAGTTTCTATCATGTCCCCTCTAATTAGACAAAAAAAACTTTGCGCAGTTTTCTTGGACCTAAGCAAGGCGTTCGATACTGTTGATCACAGACTGCTTCTGTCGTCCCTCCAGAACATTGGTTTGGATTTCCTATCCCTTAAATGGTTCTCCAACTACCTCTCAGGATGACTTCGACAAGTAAAGGCAGAAGGGGAAGTTTCTCCACCGAAACCCCTATTGAGGGGTGTACCGCAATTTTCCATTCTTGGTCCCTTGCTCTTCACCATTTATATTAACAACGTAGATGCCCCCATCAAAGAAGCACAAATACACCTATTTGCAGATGATACAGTACTATATGCTAGTAGCCCCATACCTGAAGTGGCCTGTAAAGCCCTTCAAAATGAATTTAATCTGCTGCAACATCAGCTTATAAACCAGAAACTGCTCTTAAATGCAAAAAAAAACCAAAGCAATGTTCCTCTCGCCCTTCAAAATGCAATAAATCCTGCAATTGCTGGGACACTCCCGCAGATCACTAGCATTCTAGGTGAGCAGTTGGACTACGTACCAAAGTTCAAGTACCTGGGGATCTGGTTAGACCATAGACTTACTTTCACAGATCACTTAGAAGAACTGGCAAAGAAACTTTGACAAAGACTTGGTCTGTTCTTTGGGATTAATAATCTTCTCACAAGAGACGCTAAACTGAAACTGGTTCAAACAACCTTTCTTTCCCTATTGGATTACGCAGACTTTCTATATAGTCAGGAACCTGCAGGTACCCTAGCCAAACTCAATAGGCTTTATCACAGAGCCATAAGATTTATCATGGGTCTTCCATACTCAACCCACCACTGTGCATTGTACACGACAGTGGGATGGTCATCCCTTGCTTACAGACGGCAAAAAAATGTTGCGGTTTGGACATACAAAGCTATCTCAAATAAACTGCCCCAGTATATCTCTGTCTGTTTACCTTTGTGCACTCTGGGGAAGTATGCCCTGAGAAGCACCTCATATATCTACCTTTATGTTTACAAAGCAAAATCTCGCATTGGCAGAGCAACCATTAGCTTTGTGCTCCCTCAACTGTGGAACAAGATGCAAAAAACTTTGAAATTAACTCACCCCATCAGCCTAGCAGCTTTTGAATCTCTATATCTACATCATAATAAGGAGTCCTGTGCTTGTCTACCCCAAATAGTGACTCCTATAAGTCCAAGCACACTCTAATTACTACTGTTAAAAGACTGATCACATCTATAATTGACTCTTCCCTCTCCCCTTTTTCTACCCCCATATCTGTCCCTTCCACATTCCTTTGACCCTGGTTCCAGCTCTAAATTCTCCATACCATATCACTATATATCTTTTTATATTAGGTTTTATTTGTGTTCGGTGCACCTGATATGTATATTTCTTTACTTTTATGAAACATTGTGTCCTACCCAAAACTAGCTGTATCTTCTGTTCCAAACATATGCTACTGTCAATGCTACCTGCTGATACTTTGTATATACTGGCCCAGATATTCAAAAGGGTTGTGCATGGCGCAACAGTGTTGTGCCATGCGCAACCCACTGATGCGTCCCGGTGCAATATTCAAATGGGAAAAGTGCGCAGCACAAATCCCAATGTGCCGGAGCGCATCAGTAATGTATGCAGGCGCAGGTGGGGGGGCGTGCCCATGCATACTCTGCACAGCCCGATATTCAGCCTGGGATGTGCAAAGCCATGCATGTGCAACCCCTACCTGCGCCAGCACAAAGTTGATCCCCAAAAAAAAGGAACAACGGATGGCCACCCACAGGTGAGCTGCCGCATTGCAGGGTGCAACATGGCAGCTGCCACCTGTGGGTGGCCACCCGAGCTCCGGCTGCACCTCCATGGTGGCGCCCCCCATGCCCAATTGCGGGCATCAGTAAAGAAAGAATTAATTCTATATCCCTGGTGGTCCAGTGGACTGCTGTCCGCCCGATCACAGACTGAATTAAAATAAAAAGTAACCCCAATCCCTGGTGATCCAGTGGACCTGTCCCCAATCGTGGGCTGAATTAACATATAAAGTAACCCCAATCCCTGGTGGTCCAGTGGACCCCTCCCCACCCCACTGATCCCCACTGCCCGCTCCCTCCCCAGATCAGTGGCAGGGAGCACAACACCCTGCCTGCGCCCCACGCCGCCGACTGGCACGTCAAATCAGGGCTGTCACATGCCAGTTCTGGCGTGAGCCAGTGGGCGTGCAACCATACCATACTACATTCCAGATATGGGAATGGATCCATTCACATATCTGGAATGTGCTGTGTCTGTCTGAGCTGCACGCCCGATAGCTCACGCTGCGGACCAATAGCGTACAGCCCTACCGGCAGTGTTAGTTATGCGCGGGCAACCGCGGCTGAGAATAGGTGCTACCGCCCACCGCTGACTGGGGAGGCGGGCGGTGGGGATCAGTGGGCAGGTGGGGAGGGTCCACTGACCACAAAAGTAATAGGTGTCTCTTACTTTTTAATTCAGCCGCGATCGGGCGGATAGGTCCACTGGACCACCAGGGATTGAGGTTTATCTTTTATTTACTTAGCCCACAATCAGGCGGGCAGCGGTCCACTGGACCACCAGGGATTGAGGTTTATCTTTTATTTACTTAGCCCGCAATCCGGCTGTGGGGCATATTGCCGTGCTGCAGGGGTCGGGTCCCCGACGGCTGCTGCCTGGCAGGGCGCCAGGCGCAAGTCGTCGGGGATCGGCTCACCTGCATGCAAATGGGGCCATAATGACATGCAAATGGCCCCATGTGTGCCTTGCATACATTATGGCCCCATTTGCATGTCGAGTTTTGAATATCGCAGTTGCTGCACCTTGCGCAATGGAACTTGCACTAGCGCATCCCCATGCTCCACTCTGGCCACTGGCGCTGGCGCAGTGCCACTGCGCCATGCGCACTGCGGATGGTCAGGGTGCACTATTCAATGCTGCTGAGCCATGGTGCAGCTCCGTTGAATATCTCCCAGCCAACACCCCTGCGCAGCCAAGTTGAGCTGTGCCCAGGCTTGTGCCACAGCCTGGCACAGTTTGAATATCTGGGCCACTGTATTATTGTATCTCACTTTATTTGTATTATTACTATTTTCTTGTGTGTTGCATCCCATGTATACTGTCCCTTGTTAACAAACCCAGGTCCACCTCGAAAATGAGCTTGCTCAACGGTGATCGCCTGGTTAAATAAAGACTTTGATTGATTGATTCAGTGCATTAGCGTCACGCAAAGTGTTTTTGTGCACCTTAGCATGACACATTGCATGTTGCAACTTACTGCACCCAGGAAAAGGTAGTCTTGAAGCTGGGAAAACCAGCTTTGTGTGACTTTGTGGCTTTGCACGACATAGAACCATGGTTCACAGAACTTAGTAATTCACAAGGGTGAATAATGGAGTTTGTGAGGGTCTGCCAGCATTCGTTTATTGACCCTAACTGGTAAATATTAAACACAGAAAGAAACCAGACATGGAAGAAACATGTTGCACATGGATGGTACCTCCTATGTTGCCATCAACTGCCACTGGTCCCAGCCATGCTTGGCATTTAGGGGTGACCAGGCACCCAGTGGACACCATGGCAGTGTGTCCATACAGCATACACCTGCAGACCACCCTTTGGTGGATACCAACAGGATCCATCACACACATGCAGCACTGGGGGCATGGAGGGTGTTGAGGGAAGGGTGTACAGGTGGCCAGTCTGCACCACATACTGTGTGCTGCCACAAGGCTAGTACAATCTGTGCAGTGCAAATGGTCCAGTGTAGGGAATACTCCAACACCAGTGTGCCTGTCTGATGGTATGTGCCCTCCCGGCCACATACCACACATCTGTACAGACACCACAGTACACACAGCCAGTCATGTATAGGTCATTGTGAGTATCCCATGTGAGTGGTGCAGCATCTGTGGGTAGCACAACAGCATAACAGTAATGTCCACTGTCAGTACACACCTTCAAGATGGGCCTGTCACTGTGTAAAGTGCAACAGTCATTGATGCCCTACACACCATAGGCATTGCTGGGTCCCTCACACTACCGGTCCCCTTGTTACTGTAGTGTCTGCTGCGCATTGTAGAAGGAACTACAGTTTGACAATTGCATGCAGCACCACCACCTGTGCTTGTGCTGTGTAGTCCCTTGGGGCACAACATTGTATGTGGTTCTGTACAAATGTAGCCTGCAGCTACCACCATGCACTTCCAGACTGACCTACAGGTGGAGCTGTGGGACCCTGCAATAGCGCTGGGCAAACTGCATGCAAATCAGGACATAATGAGATGCTAATCTGGATGTTTGCCCATGGACTGCCTAAGTAGGCTCATTTGCATGTCACTTTTGAATATAGCAAATCTTTACCCCAGGCAAACATTTGCACCGTGCAAACATTTTGGAAACATGGTACATTTCTGCAGAATGTCACATGCGCTGGTGCTTGATGCTTTACTGAATCCACTTCTTTGCTAGCACACACATGGTTCACCTCTACCTCCCTTCACATCGCTGTGCACTGGGCTGCTGTTGTGGTTTGCACTTCCTGGTTGCTGTATTCAGAGCGGTCTTATTTCCCAGGTTATTTTTGCAGTGCACTCTTAGCCTAGTTTGCCCTGCTTCCTTAGCACACTATATTCAGCAGGTTTAGCACTGGGACTATCCCTTTAAATATAGCGAGCTGTAGATTTCGGGCTAATTTAGCACACCGGGTAGTGCTAATTTAGCCCCAGGGCAAAGTTTTGAATATCTGGCCCCAAGTGTAACCGCCCTGAAACTTTCAAACTTGCTTCATTTTATTCTGTGCCAGACTCCTGATTTATGCGTCTTGCATTTTATGTGCTACGTGTGTGTAGTTACCATGGAGACTGTAGGTTGCAATAGACTACATTTTTCATATGTTACCTGTTTTAATTTTTTTTTTTTAATAAAATGTTTCTGAATCAAACAGTTAATGTAAAAATTTATAGACTGGAGCAATTTTTTTTTCTTTCCCTGTGGAATTTGTTCTTTGCTGATGGCATTCATGCAGCGATCTGGAGACTTGTGGCAGTTATATACACAATTAAACATTTCATTGCTACTTTATTGCAAGACAAATATTAAGAGAGACTTGGACCCACAAATCACGTTTACCCTTAAAGCTATATTTTCTTAGCTGGACTATTCAATGTTTATACATCTAAATTACTAGGATGTCCTTCATTTTACATTTAATACATATTTTAAAACAGTTTTGATTCTGCCTCATATTTACATCGGATGTTACATCCCACTTTATGATGTACGTTATATACATTCTGTAAGGTTGGTGGGAATAGATGGACACTCAGTCAGGTTTGACAAATCAAAATAAGTATTTATTTACATACAGCAAAATAAGCAGACCGGATACGACAAAATAAAGGGAAAAAAATAACAAAGCAAAATCACAGTTAACTTCACTGTTTGCTATTAAATAACACTCTAGAAAATGGCTAGAGTCACTCAGGTTGGGCGAAAATCCCACCTGTACTATAAGGATTTAAGGTAGCTGCAGCCCTTATTACCTGGATCAGCACAGTACTGATCACAATACGAATCTGATGTGTTCACTAGGTTGGACTTCTTTATACCCAGAGTCAACCATGTGACCACATCAGGCTCCACCCACTTACAGAAATACAGCTTATTTCATTTAAACAATCTTATTATTTATATCCAAATGCTATAACTAAAAGAAAACTATGATATCTTTTGACTGGGTGGTAGTGTTCATAATAAAAAATTTCTCTAAACAAAATAGGTTGTAAGTTTCAGGTGCAGGCTCTTTCCACAGAGCTATCCAGTGTATAAAAAGTGAAAAGACCGGGCCGGCCAGTGCTTAATAGGACCCTGGAAGACTCTTGGGCAGGACCCTACAAAGAAACCTCAAGGTAGGCTGCATATGCTAGACAGACAGACAGACAGACAGACAGACAGATAGATAGATAGATAGATAGATAGATAGATAGATAGATAGATAGATAGATAGATAGAAAAAAAGCTTTATTTGTATACAGGAGTACATGCCATAAGGGAAAAAACCCTATTTACAAGACAGCCCTGTGTAAGATGTTACATCAATCAAAACAAAAAATGCAAAAATACATAATCACAAACATACAGAAAAATGACAACAATAACATCACGTACAAAAACTCCTTAATTAGTCAACATCTACAAACAATGGGAAAAAATGTGCTTCAATTCATTTTTAAAATATGTTAAAGAAATTGTTGTTCTCACTGAATGAGGAAGTTTGTTACAAAGTTTAGCAACTTGATAATTTAATGTTTTCTCCCCTTGTCTTGTCCTACATACATTTATTTTTATCTTATTTTAATGTACAGACCTAGCCAGTACTCAAGTTTGCTTCTCTCTTCTTGACTCACAGATAACTGAAATATAATATTCAGGATACTTTACGAAAAATTTATGAATCAAGCTTAACAATCTCACATTTCTCCTAGATTCCATAGTTTTCCAACCTACTTCTTTCAACATAATACAATAATGTGTATTAAAAGTACAGCCTAATATAAATCGGGCCAGTCTAAATTGGACTTTATTTTTTCCAGTATAAGTTTGGATGTAACCCTATAAACAGTACTACCGTACTCCATGGTGGGTAAAACCATTTATTCTACTATCTTTTTCCTTGTATTTCTATCCAGGCATTTTGAAGCTCATCTTAGTGCACCTACTTTTTTACCTACACCTTTAATCATTTCTGATATGTGTTTTACAAAAGTTAACTCAGCATCAAATGTCACTCTCAGGTAACGATATTCATTCACCTGCTCAATTGTTTTATTTTCTAACAGTACTATGTTCAATTTAGGTTTATTTTTAGAGCCAAAATATAGTACTTTTGTTTTCCCTGTATTCATGACAAGCCTCGACCTGGTGAACCACTCCCCCACCCCAGTGAAATCTTTTTGGATTTTAATTTCTAGGTCTAGAGTATCCACTCCATGAGTGACCAGTGCTGTATCATCAGCATAGAGTCTTAATTCTGAAAATATTGCCACTTGCGGTAGATCATTATTAAATATTAGAAGTAACAGGGGTCCTAATATAGACCCCTGTGGGACTCCTCGTGTTATCTCTCTGCTACTATACAGAACCTGGGATACCGTCACCCTCTGTGATTGTTCCATAAATAGGATTTAAACCATTTTCAGGGGCCATCGGTAATACCCATTTGCCAAATCATCTGCAGTAGTAGGGAGTGGTCCACCAGGTCGAAAGCTTTTGATAAGTCCACAAAGAGGACTGCTGTTTCCAAACTTGCGTCCATCGAGGTGGCCACCAAATTAATTAGCTCTATTAGAGCCAAATCGGTTGAGTAGCCACTCCTAAAACTTGCCTGGTAAGGTGTCAGTAGATTATACTTATCTAAATATGCCATTATCTACCCATGTACATATTTTTCCAAACTTGTTGACGGTATTGATAACAACGCTATTGGGCGATAGTTTCCAGGCTCGCAGTGTGCGCCCCCCTTATGAATTGGGATAACTTTACTCTGCTTCCATGTATTTGGAAAAGTACCTAAGTTTAGGCTCCAATTGAACAAGTATGTTACAATGGGTGCAATATATTCGGCTGCTATTTTAAGAAAATTTCCCTCAATTCCATCAAGGCCAGGAGATTTGTGTACTTTTATCTGTCTTAAATTTCTCTTTACTTCAGATACACTTAATTTCTTAAATCAAAAAGGGGGGGGTTCCATTTACATATATCATATTCTCCTGCACTGTAGTATTTGATAAAGTTTTGACATCAATCCCTGGTAGATTTATAAAATAATAATTTAATATATCTGCAATTTCCTTTGGTTTTTCTTCTTTTATCCCTTCATAGATTATTTGCTTTATTTGTTGCTTGTCCTTTTGTCCTTGACTAATAATGTCAGTTACTGTCCGCCAAAAGTGTTTGGGATCTACATTTCTTTCCACCTTATTCCTAAAAAAATTCTCTTTGCTTTTTTTATCCAATTTCTACAATAGTTTATTTTTAATTTAAAATGCTCCCACTCCCTGCTTGATTTTGTTTTTCTGGCTAATTTCCATAACCTGTTTTTTACTCTTATGGCTTTTATCAATTTGTCACTAATCCATGGAGCCTTAATATTCCTCTTTTGTACCTTACATTTTGGTGCATGTTCATTATGTTATTCCGTAAATGTATCTACAAAATACTCAATAGCCAAATCCAGATCGGAAATCAACATCTTTCCCAATTTTAATTTTGGATGTCCTTATTAAATCTATCTGCAGAAAATCCACTCATATTTCTAACTCAACCTGTACTAGGTTCATACTGATCTTCCTGGACATAAGTCTCCACCACTCATTCACACTATTGGGATCTACGCCGGAGGCACTAGGACCCATCGGGAGCAAACCTTTTGCTGGAGGGTCAGCGCCAGAGATGGAGCCACGAGGAACAGCACTGCGAGCCTCAGCTCGCGCGGTAATGACTATCTCGGCGCCGACCATCCAACCGCCTCAGTTCCTTTTTTCCCACCGTCGAGTGTGCTTCAGTGACGACGTCACTCGCCTGCCGGGAGTCAAACTTCAAACTAGCAGCATAGTTTTCAGTTTTGTTATTTTGTAGTATTATCTCGATAAAGTATCGCTTAAGTTTATTCTTATTTTTAAAATAAAGAAGTCTCAGCCTACTTTGACGGAGTCGACCATGAGCAGGTCAGGTGATGGTAGGGAGACTTCGTATGAAAGCTGTTCAGTCAGTCAGGCTGGGTCTGGTCCACCGCCTTCTCCGGAGGGGGGTCTGACAACGGTCAGTCCAGTGCCCGGGGGGATGGTCGGTCCCCGAGGAAGCATAAAAATAAATAGTCGCATTCTTGGCACCGTTCGGCCTCAAGCTCTTCTTCAGCCCACAGGTCTAAAAAGAGAAGGCATCACTCGAGGTTGCCTCTGATATGTCTGCACATAGACGTTCGGTTATCGGGGCTAGTTGCCGGTCTCCTCCTTCGGAGTCGCCAACCTCTGTTTCTGGTAGCCAACGGCTTTGACATCGGAGCCCTACCCCGCCTGCAGGGAGGTCTTCAGATGAGCAGTTTCATCAGTGGGCCACTCTTATGGAGCAATGGGCTCGCAGGTTGGTTCAGCTACCTGGCTCGGTCGCTCGTGGGCCTTTGGGCTCATTGGGCAACCAGGTAGGGTGGTTGGACTTTCCTGGTCATGCGGCACCTTCTTTGGTGCCCTCGACTCCGCGCTTAGGTGTTTTCCGCCCCTCACATGGCTACGGCACAGGGGGCCACACCGATGCCCTTATCTCCTGCTCTTCTTCCTTCAAAACTGTTTTTTGGAGTCTGGGGGTGTTTTCAGTGCCTTTGGCACTGTCCTCAGCATCAATGGTGCACTCGGCGCTGTCTTCGGTGCCGTGCGGCTTCTCGGCACCGTCCTCGGCACTGTACGGCTTCTTGGCGCTGTCCTCGGCGCCGTCTTCGGCACTGTGCAGCTTCTCGGCACCGTTTTTGGTGCTGCGTGGTCCCTTGGCTTTGTTTTGGTGCCACGTGGTCCTGCGGCATCGTTCTCGGTGCCGTGTGCCTCCTCGGCGCCGGGGGCTCTCGGGGTCTCCCTCTGCTTTTCAGGACTCCTCCTTTCACTCGTTTCCTTCTTCCTTCTCTTCTGATTTTCATTCCTTTCCTGTCCATACAGTCCCTTCTGGACTGTCAGGAGATGATATTGAACCTGACCCAGACCTTCGGTTGGGTGATGAAGTGGACGAAGCAGGGTCGATTACTGCTACAGAGCCTGTGGTCGAGGACCTGTCCTTTAAGTCTCTGTTGAAAAATCTGAGTTCCACACTTTCTCTCCAGACTACAGACATCGATCCTGGGAAATTGTTAAGACTCCAATACCTTCATGCCCCGGAGATCCCTACAGATTTGACTCCTCCGGTTCAGCCTTCCTTTGAGACGCTGTCTCAAATGGTATGGAATAATCCTGCTCTCACCCCTTCGGTGGCTAAATCCATTGATAGGAAATATTCAGCCTCCAAGGATCATCCCATTTTGGCATCTCAAGCCTTTGTGGATCCTATTGTAGTCCTGGCAGAGAAGGATAAGGTTGTTCTTCCTCAAACTACTACAGCTCGACCTATTAACAAAGAATCTCGTAAGATAGACACCTTAGGTAAGAAAGTCTTTGCTGCTTCTACCCTAAGTATGAGTATTGCCAGTTACCAGGGCTGTTTTTCCCAGTATGAGTATATCCTGTGGCATTCTATCAAGCAAATGGTCGAAGCTCTACCGGAGTTGGATTCAAAGCCAGAGCTACTTCAAACCATTACCAGAGGTATTGAATCTAACAACCAGCAGGTTAAAGCAGCCATGGATGCTTTCAACACTGCTTCCCATTCAGTGGCAGCTGGTATTTGCACCTGCCACCATTCCTGGCTGCGCACTTCGGGCTTCATGAATGACGCGCAACAGCAGGTGATGCCGTTGCCCTTTGATGGTGCATATCTTTTTGGTCCTCAGATAGAGCAAACTCTAGAAGCTACACAAAAGACTAGGTCAGCCATTAAGTTGGCTTGACCCCCTCCTGCCCCCATGTCAATAAACATCAGTTTCATAATCGTCAGTCCTTTCGAGGCAGAGGCAGAGGAGGTTTCCATAAGAACCAACCTGCCCAACCTCAAAAGAAGGCACAACAGAAAGTGCAAGGGCCCAAAGCACCCAGCGCTACCTTATGAATTGCTGGCCCAAGTCCCATCTCAGCTGCCCGAGGTGGACTTTTCCTCTCCAGTGGGAGGTCGTCTGATGCACTTCTACAGCCAGTGGAAGTCCATAACCTCAAACAAATGGGTCCTTCGGATAATTCGCGAGGGGTATTCACTCAATCTTGTGGAGACCCCTCCGGATCATCCCCCCAAATGGCAGCCCAGGCTGTCAACCCTTCAGTCAGACCTTCTCGCCGCCAAGATTCAGGGCCTTCTGAACAACAGGGCAGTAGAAGTGGTGCTGCTGCATCAACCAAACACGGGTTCTACTCCCATTACTTTCTGGTTCCAAAGAAGTCCAGGGAATGTGCCCCATTCTAGATCTCAAGAAAGCTAAAATTTCTCCCCAAGGAGAAATTCAAAATGATTTCTCTGGGAACCCTGTTACCTTTGCTTCATCAACATGACTGGCTAGCCTCCCTGGACATACAGGATGCTTACCAGCATATTCCTATTCACCCGAGGCATCACAAATTCCTGAGGTTTGTGGCTCTGGGACAACATTATCAGTTCAGGGTCCTGCCCTTTGGGCTATCCTCGGTGCCACGAGTTTTTACAAAGTGTTGTGCAGTTCTCACAGCGCACCTCAGAAAGGTCGGAATACAGGTGTTCCCTTATCTGGATGATTGGCTTCTAGCAAACCCTTCCAGGCAAGGGACTCTGGACACCATAGAGATGGCCTCTCACCTCCTTACGTCCATGGGAGTTCTGATGAACCTCAAGAAATCACAACTGCAGCCCTCCCAGAGGCTCCTTTTTATAGGGACTCTTCTGGACACCTCCTGTGTGAAGGCTTTTCTTCCAGAAGACAGAAGGAACTATATCCTTCAAATGGCCCATCACATCAGGGAAAACAGCTCAGTTAAAGCTCTCTCGATGCAATGGATGCTAGGCCTCATGGCATCCTCAGTGTTCACTGTACCCCTAGCACATCTGCACATGAGAACCACTCAGTGGATGCTCAGTACTCAGTGGTCCCCAACCACTCACCCGCAGTCCTATTGCATCAAGGTGACAGAACCTTTAAAGAGGTCACTAACCTGGTGGTCTCAAGAGAGCAATCTCCTGGAAGGATATCCCTTTGCTCCTCTGGACCATCAAATCTCCATTACCATGGACGCATCCCTAATGGGGTGGGGAGCTCACTGTCAGGCTCTCCACACTCAAGGTGTGTGGACTCAACTTGAGTCCCAGCTTCACATAAACATCCTAGAAATGAGAGCCGTCCTTTATGCGGTCCGAGCGTTGAAGGACATTCTCTGTCACAAGAACATTCTCCTTCAAATGGACAACAAAGCAGTGATGTATTACATCAACAAGCAGGGCGGTGCTCATTCTTACCCCTTATGCAGGGAAGCAATGAGGGTATGAGAATGGTGCTTGGAGCACAAGGCTCTAATTCAAGTGGTCTACCTGCCAGGTGTACAGAACGACTTGGCAGACCGTCTCAGCAGAACAGAGACAGATCCTCACGAGTGGTCTCTCGACTCAACCATAGTTCAGTCACTATTCGAAGAGTAGGGAACTCCAGACCTGGACCTTTTTGCATCCCCACTCAATGCAAAACTGCCTCTCTTCTGCTCCAGAAATCCAGGGCCTGGCATTTTCTGTCGGGATGCGTTCAGGCTGCGGTGGACAACACGCTTTCTTTACGCCTTTCCACCTCTTCCTCTAATTCAGAGGGTACTCCTCAAGTTCAAATCCCAGGGGGACAAGATGATTCTCATTGCTCCCTTTTGGCTTTGGCAGCTGTGGTTTCACTACTCAACAATATGTTGGCAGTTCCACCGAGACCACTTCCCCTGCAGATGAACCTTTTGACTCAGGGACCGGTGGTCCATCCCAACCTGAGATCGCTTCATCTTCACGCTTGGATCCTGAAGAGGTAGAAGTAAACCGGTTCAATGTCTCTCGAAGGGTTTCAGATATTCTTCTGGCTGCACAGAAGCCAGCCACTCGGAAAACTTACACAGCCAAGTGGAAGCGTTTTTCGCTCTGGTGTGCAAAGTCCTCTTTGAATCCATTCTCCTGCCCACCAGTTAACATTTTGGAGTACCTCTTGGACCTCTCAAATTCAGGTCTGCAGTACTCTACAGTCAAAGTTCACCTTAGTGCCATTTCAGCGTATCATGAGCCATTTTTTTCCTTAACACTGGCTCAGTTACCTGTGGTTAAGAGATTTCTTAAAGAATTCTGCATACCAGACCTCCTACAAGACGTCCAGTTGCAGCCTGGGACATTAATCTTGTGCTAGACATGCTCACTGGAAACCTTCAAACCTCTGGCTACCTGTGAGCTAAAATTTCTCACCTGGAAGACTGCCTCTCCTAGTGGCCATTACCTCAGCCTGCAGGGTCTCTGAGATACATGCCCTGGTCACAGACCCTCCGTATGACACTGTGTTCCATAAGGACAAAGTAGTTCTTCATACTCATCCTAAATTTCTTCCTAAGGTTGTGTCAGAATTTCATCTAAACCAACCTTGGTCCTTCCCTCCTACTTTCATGGACTTCCAAAATGAAGGGAATGTTCTCTTCATTCTTTGGATGTTAAGAGGGCCTTGTGTTTCTATCTAGATAGAACCAAGGATTTTCACTAAAGCCCAGCAACTGTTCGTTTCCTTCAGTGAGACCCGGCTGGGTCAACCTGTCGCTATCAGATGTATCTCAGCGTGGCTAGTGGCATGCCTTCACCACTGCTATTCCATGGCGCAGGTTAAGTTGGAGGGTAGAGTTTACGCTCACTCTACTAGAGCGGTCGCAGCATCCCTAGTGGAAATTTGCAACGTGCCCATTGCAGATATTTGCAACGTGGCCACCTGGAGCTTAGTGCATACTTTTGTTAAACATTATGCACTGGATGTCCATGCCAGACGACATTCTTGCTTTGGCAGAGCCATCCTTAATGGACTTCTGTCCTAGAAACGTGAGCTCTTGGTCTCTCCTGCCGCCCTCTCGGGGGATTATTAGCTCAGTACTCTCCCAATAGTGTGAATGAGTGGTGGAGACTTATGTCCAGGAAGATATGAAAATACGCACCTTCCGTAATT
The DNA here is from genome assembly GCA_016271365.2 of Neoceratodus forsteri. Classification (NCBI taxonomy): domain Eukaryota; kingdom Metazoa; phylum Chordata; order Ceratodontiformes; family Ceratodontidae; genus Neoceratodus; species Neoceratodus forsteri. The sequence goes on from CM028133.1 coordinate 658,218,578, forward strand.
CTTGATCTTCTGGACGAGTCTCCACCACTCATTCACACTCACCCTCCGTCCCCGAGCTCACACCTCTATTGTTGGTCTTCACCCTCAAATCTTTAGGCTGTGAAGACTTCTTTGTTGACCCTTCTTATACGGGTCACCGGCTATCTTCTGTCCGGTTTTAGGTTAGGCTACCCTTCTAGGTTAGTTAAGCTGCACCTCCTTGGTAAAAAGGTACTGAGGCGGTTGGAGGGTCGGCGCGAGATAGTCATTCAAACAACATGAAGTCTTGCTATATTATGACATATGCAGTTTGACCCAGCCTTGAACTGCTCCGGAGGTGAAAGAGTTAACTTTCCATGCCAGGCATGGAATCTTGAGCGCGAGCTCGGTTGAGAACTCTGTCTGTTGTTCTTCAAACTCAAACTGTCAGATTCTTTACTCCGCCTCACTGAACAGTCGCTCCGGAGATTTCTCCTGCTGCTCGGTTCATTTTGTCGATTAAAAAGTGTAATTCTTGGTTTTTAAACCGCATTTTGTCTTTACTTTAACCGCAACCGGTCGGTTCAAGCTCTTTCTGTGGTATCGTAAGTAATAGGTTTTACATTATTTCTGTGTGGAACTTGCAAACGATATTATCGGTTCGGTTTGAACCGATCAGGTTGTTGTTAAACTTTATTAAATTGCATTTAGAGTGCGGTTCCTGGTTCTTATCAGTTCTAAAAAAAACGGATTTCATTACGGGTTTTTCCACGACCGTGACACGGTTGGGAACCGATAAGGGTGTCTTGCTTGGCGGATTGCCGTAAACGGGCACGTTTTTGGTTAGGCTGGCACTATGTCTGAGAAACCCAAAGGAAAAACTGTGCCCACTGGGTTTCAGCACTGTAGTGTCTGTGGGGAAGCCTTTGCCAAGGCTGACCCACACACCACATGTGTTTATTGTCTGGGGTTTGACCACCTCAGTGCAGACTGCCAGATTTGCAAGAATTTTCCTGCAGCTACCCTGGATAAGAGAGTTGGTAGGCTCAGGGAACGAGAGGCCAAAAAGTCCGCTGACCCAGATGGCCAGCCCGGTTTGGTGCCAACTGAACCGGAGGGAGTGCTCTCTGACCAGGGCGAGACTTCCTCGGGCAAACGGAGGGCTGACTCGGAGGAGTCAGTCCCAGCAAAAAGGACTAGAAAATCAGCAGGTGTGGAGCCAAAATTTCCTTCTCCAACCACTGCAGAAATAGCCAAAGTGATCAAAATTGTCCAGTCACTTTCCCCGGTTCTGACCGAACCGGCACCATCAGGTAAGCGGTCGGTTCGGTCGGTGCCACCTGTTCAAGAATATGATATAGAGGAATTTTATGAACTGGAGGAGGGGGAGGAAGATTGTGAAGAGAGTGAATGTGATTTTGAAAGTCTGGATGTGCCCATTGAGCCGGACATCTCCCCAGACAGACCTTCAGGAGTGTCTCCCCCTAGGCTTTCTGAGTCCCCTTCTCATTTTATGTTTTATAAGAAAGTGGCTGAAACCTCCAGCTCCTTTGGAAGAAGCTGTGGATGAACAGGAGGAGCCTGACTATGTAGAAATGATGGATATCCCAGAGTCTAGGAGATTGTCTATTCCTTTACATAAATCTTTTAGGAAACAGACAATGAAAATGTTAAAAGTTCCTCACACTATACCTCCTGTGGATAAAAAATTGGACAAGAGGTACACATTGTCAGGCCCTGATACGGAGTTCCTTTCACAACAATGCAGCCAAGTTGGGGTAGTGCAGGCTGCAGCCTGTGATAAGGCAAATATTCCCTTGGCTTCACACCCCCCCGACAAGGACTCCAGGAGGATTGATGCCATGGCAAAGAAACAGTACATGGCAGCATCCTTGGGACTCAGACAGGCAAATTATATGGCCTATGTTGCAAGATACCAGAAATCCAGATGGGAGACTGTTATGGCTTTAGCGAAACAGGTCCCTGGCCAGCTTGCCAAGGAGCTGGAGCAGGTGGCTGCTGATGGTATTGAGGCATCCAAGGTGCAATTCCATGCTGCAGTGGACTCTAATGATGTATCTTCAAGAGTCATGGCTACATCTGTGGCTTTTCACAGAATGGCTTGGCTCAGGTGTACTAGCCTGTCACAGGATACCCAGGCTAAGGCCATGGATTTTCCTGTTGTGGGTAACTCTCTGTTTGAGGAGCAGACAGAGAATTACATAAAGAAAATAGATGAGTATAGGACCACTTATAGGAGTGCACAGGCCAAGGAAAGGCAGGCCACTCCTCAGAGGCAGCTTTCCAGGGGCAGGGGCAGGCCTTTTCACAGACCTTTTTACCAAGCCCAGGCCTCCTCTTCAGCCTATGCCCAGAGGGGGTTCTTCAGAGGGAGAGGCAGATGGGGTACGAGAAGGCCTGCTCCCACCACTCAGCCTAAAGCCCCTGCCAAACAGGCACCCTGATGGGAGGGCCAGGGCCGATTCTCCATTACCTGTAGGGGGCAGGCTGGCTTACTTTGTCCAGGACTGGGAGTCTTTAACATCAGACAAGTGGGTCCTGGAAGTAGTAAGCCAGGGACTGGTTCTCAGCTTCAAAAAATTTCCAAAGATGAGAACCAGATCCTTTCCACCTGCAAATCCATCAGAGGCTCTCACTCTGGAAACAGAAGTCTCAACCCTCCTGGCTCTCAGAGCTGTAGAAAGGGTACCTCCCCTACACCAGGGCAAAGTACTGTACTCCAGGTACTTCCTTACCCCAAAAAAGACAGGAGAATGGCGGCCCATCCTGGATCTCAGATACCTAAACAAGCACCTTTTAAAACCAAAATTCAAAATGGTGACTCTGGGAATTATTTTACCCTCTCTAAGGCCAGGGGACTGGCTAGCATCCCTGGACCTCAAGGATGCCTACTTCCATGTTCTCATCAGAAGCTCCTACCAAAAGTACCTCAGATTCGAACTGCCCTCAGGCCATTACCAGTTCAGAGCAATGCCCTTCGGCCTCACCTCTGCCCCAAGGGTATTCACAAAATGCCTGGCAGTAGCAGTTGCTCATTTAAGATTGCCATCTTTCCTTACCTGGACGACTGGCTCATAGTGGGCCAGTCTCCAGACCAAGTCAAATTACACTCTCAGGTTACCCAGCAGCTGCTTACATCTCTAGGTTTCCTTCTCAATCTCCCAAAGTCAGTTCTAGAGCCTGTTCAGCTACTCACCTTCATAGGCGCAGAACTGGACACAAAGCAGGCCAGAGCTTTCCTCTCTCTAGAAAGAGCAAAGACCCTGGTGGCTCTGGCCTCCACCTTCACTCTGCAGGTCTCTTGACCAGCAAGGCATTTTATGCAGCTCCTAGGGCACATGGCTGCCTCCACAGCAGTAGTGCAGGGAGCAAGATTTCAGATGAGGGACATTCAGTTCCATTTGAGAGCCTTCTGGTCTCAAAGGAGAGATCCTCTAACCAAATTGATTCCAGTAACTCGAACCCTGATCCAGGCCCTACAGTGGTGGCAGGATCAGAGCAATCTGAGACAAGGGGTCCCTTTCATCCCTCAATCTCACTCCTTGACCCTTACTACAGATGCATCCCTCTTGGGGTGGGGAGCTCACATGGGTGACCTCACCACCCAGGGATTGTGGTCCCCTCAGGAATCTCTGCTCCATATCAATCTGTTGGAACTCAGAGCAGTTTTTCTAGCACTTCAGGTTTTTTCTGCATCTATTCAGAACAAAGTGGTACAGGTCAGAACAGACAACACCACTACAATGTGGTACATCAACAAGCAAGAGGGCACTCGGTCTTCGGCCTTGTGCACCGAGGCAATGAAGTTGTGGTCTCTGGCTTATTCCCTGAACACCTCCCTCATGGCAGTTCACCTTCCAGGCAAGGGCAATGTCCTGGCAGATGCTCTCAGCAGGATTTCCCAGGGCCATCACGAATGGTCTCTGGATCCCCTAGTACTGGAGGTAGTATTTGCCAGGTGGGGCACCCCTCAGATAGATCTTTTTGCAGCCCCAGACAATCACCAACTTCCGCTATTTTGCTGCAGGTCCCCAGTGTTGGGCTCAGTCCCTCTGGATGCCTTCCTTCTCAACTGGGAAGGGAAGTTTCTCTATGCCTTCCCCCCCTTCCCTCTCTTGTTCAAGGTGCTAGTCAAAATCAGATCTCAAACTTGCAAGATGATTCTGATTGCTCCAGATTGGGCCAGACAGCCCTGGTATCCACTCCTTCTGTCCTTAGCAGTCCACTTTCCCCTGTGTCTTCCCAGGAATCACAATCTGTTAACCTGTGCTCAGGGGAGAGTTTGGTACCCGAATCTCAAATCCCTCAATCTCAAGGCCTGGCTCTTGAAGAGTTAGAGTTCGCTGACCTACACCTTTCTCAAGGTGTACTCGATACCTGGAAAGCTTCTAGGAAGCCTTCCACCAGGGCTACTTATAATTCTAAATGGAAAAGGTTTTCCATATGGTGCTCTGGAAAGCATATTTCCCCAGAATCTGCTGATTTGCCCACAGTCCTGGATTATATGGTCCACTTAAATACTTTGGGGCTGAGGCCAGCTACCCTGAAAGTGCACTTGGCAGCTGTCTCTGCTTTTATTTCAGCAGGAAAGCCATCTTCTCTTTCTGCTCACCCTGTATTCTCCAAGTTTTTCAAGGGATTGCTTCACACCAACCCTCCATTCAGGGACCCTGCTCCCGCCTGGGATCTTAATGTTTGCATTGCTCAGCTTATGCAACCCCCCCTTTGAGCCTTTGTCTTCAGCAGAGCTTAAGTACTTGACTTGGAAAACTGTGTTTCTGGTAGCCATCACTTCTACCAGACGCATAAGTGAATTACAAGCTTTGTCATTGGAGTCCGATTTTATCTCCTTTAACAGAGATAAGGTGGTCCTCAGGACTAACAGGAAGTTCTTGCCTAAGGTGGTTTCAGACTTCCACCTTATTCAGTCTATTTCTCTTCCAGTGTACTTCACTGACCATTCCTCCTCTGGCGAGAGGAGGCTGCACAGCTTAGATGTGAAGAGAGCCCTTAGTTACACATAGAGCGTACCAAGGGTCACAGGTTTGACTCCCTCCAACTGTTCCTCACTTATGGTGAGGCTGGTAAAGGGAAACCTGCCACTAAAAGATCAATTGCCAGGGGGATTGTCTCTTGTATCCAATTTTGTTATCAAAAACTGGGTAAGGTTCCCCCTTCAGGCCTGAGGGCTCACTCTACCAGAGGTACAGCTGCATCCCTGGCTGCAGCCAGGGACATCCCTATCATAGAGATATGTCAAGCAGCTACCTGGAAAACAGTTCACACTTTCACCAAGCATTACTCCCTGGACATCCAGGCTAGGAGTGATGCTCGGTTTGGCACAGCTGTGCTTCAGAGCCTATTTCCTAAGTAGGTTCTGTCCCTCCTCCATGGGGGTACTGCTGTGTAGTCTGCATATGTCATAACATAGCAAGACTTCATGTTGTTTGAAGAAAAAATTACTCACCTTAGTAATGTTGTTTCTTCTAATGGAGTCTTGCTATATTATGACCCCCCCCTCTGCCCCTCTCAGAACCTCTGCTTTTGGGATGTGGGTGGGCAGTGCAGTGTTGGCACTTAGTAGATGCCACCTTGTTTTTCACCCCTTTTTGGGGTGTTTTGTGTGTTGTGTTTTTATTTTGGATCCCCTGACTTGAGTCTTTGTTTTGGGACCAAAAATTGTGTTAGTATTTTGGTAGCCAGTTGGCTAGTGTAGGTTTACAGCTTCCACACAGAATCTTAGTGAGTTTTGCTCGTAAAGATCTGACAGTTTGAGTTTGAAGAACAACAGACAGAGTTCTCAACCGAGCTCGCACTCAAGATTCCATGCCTGGCATGGAAAGTTAACTCTTTCACCTCCGGAGCAGTTGAAGGCTGGGTCAAACTGCATATGTCATAATATAGCAAGACTCCATTAGAAGAAACAACATTCCTAAGGTGAGTAATTTTTTCTTACTGCGCGAGCTGAGGCTTGCGGTGCCGTTCCTCACGGCTTCATCTCTGGCGCCGACCCTCCAGCAAAAAGTTTGCTCCCGATGGATCCTAGTGCCTCCAGTGCAGATCCCAATAGTGTGAGTGAGTGGTGGAGACTCGTCCAAGAAGATCAAGAATTATGGTAGGTACGTAATTTTCATTTTATGCGGAGAGCAATTTACAATAGCACAAATTAAATTATGATCTTTAAGGTAAGGTGGCAAGATTCCTATAGATTGTACATCAATATAAGGGGAAACAAACATAAGTTCTAACACAGTTCCCTCAGACTAAACATCTGTAAACCTAGCGGGATTTTTTATATATTGCTTTACTCCCAAATGTGCCATTAACTCTTTCAATTTCCTACCTCTAGTTTTATACCAGTCCGAATTTAAGTCCCCTATTAAAATAAGCTCTTTGTTCTTTATACTATCATGTATTATATTTAACACTTGTTTAATTTTTTTCATCTGCATATTTGGTGGAGAGTAAATAATCCCTACAGCCAGTTTCAAATTTTGTAAATAGATCACTAAATATTCTATGCTGTTTAAGCTACCTCTTGTCAATATTTCTCCTAATCCCAAAGTATGTTTTACATATGGTATCACCCCCACCCTTTTTCTTTAATCTATCAGAATGAAACAACTGGTAGCCTGATATTCCTATTTCGCTATTTTCTACCTTTTCCGTAAGCCATGTTTCTGGCAACCCGGCTATATTTGGATCTTGCTCTTGAAATACAGTCTCTAGCATATCTGTTTTAGAACTTTATACAGTTTCATATCACCCTTTTATTATGTAAACAACAAGTTGTGCTACCTCCACTGTTTACTTTTATTCAGTGCATGCCTTCTAGGCCCAAACATGTTGTTGTAGACCCAAACATGATGCATTTTCTGGCATCCCTTCATTTATTTTCCCTTTTTCATTCTGGTATAAAAAAAATATACACTGTAGGTAAACACAAAGGGGAAAGTTTTGTCTGTTTAAAATGGGAAAACTAATGGAAGTAATTGAACAATGAAAGCTGCTGGGCACAATGCGAGAGGTACAGCAATGGACACCTTTTGATATTTCTCAGTATTTGGCTGAAATGTGAGTCTGTGGTTCAATTGTTCTTTCGGTTGTATTTTAACTTGGTTTCTTTGCTTTACAACAAATACAGAGTAAGATAGCAACCAATAAACTGTTGCACAGTCTTTTCTAACCAGGAAATAAATGTTTGAAATGTTTGTTTCAAAGGTCTCAAACTCACTACGAAGGGGGAAAATGCTATTTTATACATTTCTCACTTCATCCCTTCTTAGCACCCTATAGGAACATAACTTAACTAAAGGCATGTCTTTTTCAATCCCAAATATAACAGTGCTTCCAGGCTAAAAACAGAACAAAGTGCTCTCTTTTTCATGATGCTTTCCTAGGCAAGGGGGGCAATCCTGAGGAGACCTGAAACAAAGGGATAGTAAGTCAAGTACATTTGCAGGTGGCCTGCTTGCAAATGTTGAAACATACTGTAATGGCTAGAAATAGGGTATGTGAAGAAGCAGAGAAGAGACATTGCTGCAGCAGACCTTAGGGAAGATAAAAGGGTCTCTTAGGATGCAAAGCACACTGTGACATACTCCTCCCCACCTAAGAGGAAACCAGGAGACTCCAATCCCTACTTATATACAGATTTGGTATCCTTATTTACCATCGCAGAAACATCACTCATTCAGGCACAGTGTCATCAGCTCTGTCACTAAATGGAGAGATTGAGTTTTATCCAACTCTCTCCCAAAGCTCCACCTCGGGGTCCCTAAACAAAAACAAAACAAATTACAGTAACAGGTTAAGAAACTTTCCTCTTAACTATTCTCAGTACATTACCATGAGGTCTGATTGTGCCTGTATGTCTGGGTCTGCCCCAAAACAAGACATGAAATCCGCATTTTTTTTTGCAGTTCCTGGTCTATGTCTGATAGTAAACCTGTAAGACTGTAAAGCCAGGTACCACCGCATTATACGTGGATTCTTGTCTTTCATCACCAATAGCCAACACGGAGGGTTGTGATCTGTGGTCAACTCAAACTTAGATCCCCAAAAGGTAAAATGTTAATGCCTCAATAGCCCATTTCACTGTGAGGCACTCCTTTTCAGTAGTAGAATACCTTGTCTCCCTCTCGTGCAGCTTGTGACTTATAAACATTATGGGGTGTTCTTCCCCTTCAAGCATTTGGGATAACACCACCCCAATATCTGTGTCAGAGGCATCGGTCTGCACTATAAAAGGCAAGGTAAAATCAGGGCTCCTCAGTACCGGCGAGGAACAGAAGCATGCTTTTATAGCACAAAATGCATCCTCACATTCTGCAGTCCACTTAACCTTGGTCAGGTTATTCTTTTTAGTAAGGTCTGTCGGGGGTGTGGCTAATGTAGAAAAATTGGGCACAAATCTCCAGTAGTATCTGGCTAGCCAAACAAAGGACCTAATGTTTCTTTGTGGTGGGGCTGGACTGTTAGCCACAGTGTCCACTTTTCCAATGTCTGGTCTAAACTGGCCATTACCAATCAGAAATCCCAAATATTTCGTTTCTTGCATGGCAATGGAACACTTCGCTGGGTTAATGGTCAGGCCTGCTTTTTTAATAGCCTGTAACACAGCAGTGAGATGTTGTAAGTGTTCCTTCCAGTTGGGACTAAAGACCACCACGTCATTTAGATAAGCAGCATAATATGCTGTATGGTGTTTCGGGGTATTGTCCATAAAAGTGCTGAAAGGCAGCAGGGGTCCAGTGTAAGCCGGCATTGTAACAAACTGGAAAAGTCCTGCTGGATATTAAATGCTGTTTTATTCCTATAAGTCCTATCTAAAGGGATCTGCCAGTACCCCTTCGTGAGATCTAGAGTGGTGATGTACCTAGCATTTCCAAGTCTGTCAACTATATTGTCTATCTGTGGCATTGGATAGCTGTCAGACTTGGAAATGGCATTCAAGCGACAGAAGTCGAAGCATAGTCTTATGCCCCCTTCCTTCTTTTCTACCACCACAATTGGAAATGCCCATTCACTGTTAGAAGGTTCTGTAACACCCAACTGTCATATTTTCCTGACCTCTTTTACCACCTCCCCTCATACCTTCTCCGGTAACCTGCAGGGCTTTTGCCTAATGGGGTTGCTCTGTATGACATCTATGTGGTATTTTATTCCACTAGCGTTACCTGGGATACTGGTGAATGTGTGTTGGAAACCTAACAACAGGTTGTCTAGCTCTTTCCTTTGCTGGGGCTCTAGAACAGGTTGATTGTTAACTCATTCACCCCCGTTTTCAAACCTTTGATAGGCAACCTCTAATTCACTTTCACTCTGGTCTAGGTACACACATAAAACAGGACTGGACCTTTCGTGCCATCTTTTTTTTTTTAAGAGATTGGCATGATAAATCCCCCTCTTCTGCTGTCTATCAGGCAACTCAGTTTCATAGTTTACAGGGCCTGTTTGCTTATTGATGGTTTAGAGACCCTGCCACTTCATCATCAGTTTATTCTCTGAAGATGGCAGCAGCAACAGGACCTGTTCTCCTGGTTGAAACACCTTATTGCTCACCCCCGGGTCATAGTGGGCCTTTTGTACCACTTGTCTGTCAGTGTTGTGTTGGTGTGCTACTTTAATGTGCCTCAACAACTTCGGTTGAAGTTGTGCCATGTAGTCTATGGTACTACTGGGTCCTATGCCTCTCTTGGTTGAAACACCTTATTGCCCACCCCATGGTCATAGTTGGCCTTTTGTACCACTTGTTTGGCAGCGTTGTGTTGGTGTGCTACTTTGATGTACCTCATCAACCTCTGTCAGAGTTGTGCCATGTAGTCTATGGTACTACTTGGTCCTATGCCTCTCCCTTCCTTCCAGTGTTCCTTGATTACATCTAAGGGACCTCGAGGATTCCTCTCATACAGAAGTTCAAAGGGAGAGAATCCTGTAGAGGCATGTGGTACCTCCCTATACGCAAACATTCTCCTTATAAGCATACATTAAAAATGGCAGATAGATGTCCCATGTCTTACCCTCCACCTGCACGAACTTATGCAACATTTTTTTCATGGTCTGATTAAACCTTTCGACCAGATCATCAGTTTGTGGATGGTAGGGTGATGTATGTATAGCCTCTATCCCTCATGACGGGTACAACTTTTTCAAAAGCTTTGAGCAGAAATTGCTTCCCCACTCTGTCAAAATTTCTCTTGGGATTCCTATTCTACTGAACAATCTTGTCAGCTCATCAGCTAGCTTTTCATCTGTGATGGTTCTAAGGGGTATAGCCTCCAGATATTTGTGGAGTAGTCACAAATGACAAGTACAAACCTATTCCCCTTTGAGCTTTTCTGCAAGGGTCCCACAATATCCATTTTGATCTTGTCAAAAGCAGCAGTGATTAAGGGAAGGGGCTGTAAGGGTACCTTCTCTTATTTTGTTATGGTCACCACTTCTGGCACTCCTTGCAGCTGTGGCAGTGTTCCACCACCTGATCATGGATACCTGCCCAGTAAAACTGATGGAGGAGTCTGCTCTGGGTGTGATCTGTACCTAGGTGCCTGTCTAGGGGAATGTCAAGGGCCAGGTGCAATAACTGGGTTCTATACTTACTAGGAACCAGAAGCTGTTCTGCTGTCTCAGGATTTGTACATTCCCTGTATAGCAAGCCTCCCCTCAAAGCACATTTTGTCCCTCTTTGAACATCTTGATCCACCACCTGAAAGAAAGGTTTTAAGGTGACATCATGCATTTGGTCAAGAGCAAAGTCATTGTTGTTAACCACCTTCAACATTTTATCACGAGTCCATACATCTTTGAGCCCATTGGACTCTGTCCATTCTTTTGTTCCTTTTTGTTTTCTGGGTTTTTTCCGGGGGCTCAAAAACCTTGTCCTCAAAAGGGAACAGCTGTGCCAAGTGCCTTTCCTATTTAGCCTGTGCTTGGGTGGTGACTGCACTTAGACTGTTAGTATTAGCCACAACTGTCTCGAATTCAGGGTGGTCATGTCCAGTGACAACTGGGACAGGCAGGTGAGGGACAAGACCAACATTTATCTGGTGGAGTTTCTTGTAATTGTAAGTCTGTCTTGGTGAGAGGATAAAAATGGGTATCCCCATGAATACACATGATACTAGCCTTTGAGCCCTTAGCGTTAACACCTTTCACCAAATCAGCCCTCTCCAGAGTTTGTCTACTCTCTGAATCTATCAGACCAGTCACTTCATGATCTCCTGTCTTCACAGGGATAACATACTGCCCCCAGTTGGCCAAGGTGAGCTGGGAATGTTCATCTTTTGGGCAGAACCTGGCTATATGTCCCTTCCCTTGACACTCCCTGCAGATGATATCAGGGTTGTATGGCCTCCCAGATTTAAAAGTCTTATTTTCCGCTGTAGTCTGAAGAGTAGAAGAAATGGTTCTTACTGTGGGTGGGGTAGCACCAGTCCCAGAATGTCCCTTCTGTCTATGGGTCTGGCTGCAAGGTAGTCCTCAGCCAGGGTGATCGCTTTTTCTGCTGTCTCCGGGCGGTGTTCCCTGACCCACACTTGGACGTCCTATGGCAACACTCACACAAATTGCTCCATGATGACAGTCTACACCATCTCTTCTACAGTTTTAAGTCTGGGTTGAAGCCACTTATAACATAACTCTTTGAGACGGACAAAAGCTTATTGTGGGGCATCAGTGGCATGGAATTTAAAAGTTCTGAATCTCTGTCGGTACTTCTCCAGGCTGATGTCATACCTGCACAATATCTCCTGCTGAACAGTCATAATGTTCTGCCTGCCAACTGTCCATATGGCTATAGGAGAGTTTAGCTTTCCTTGTTAGGTAGGGCAGTAACCTGATTACCCACTGCTCCCTAGGCCAATTGCATGCTCTCCCCACCCTTTCAAAGGTCATTAAGTAGGCTTCAGTGTCATCTGATTCCTCCAACTTAGTGATTTTTATGTCCTTCGGGGAGTCAGTTGGTGAGGGGTTATGGGTTGCACCCATGGCCTGAATAGCCTGAATTGTATCAGACCACCTAAGCTCACTCATCTGGCAGTCCCTCTCTCTTTTCTTGTCCATGGCTAACTGTTTCACACAAAGCCATCTCAGCAATTCTTGTAAGTCCTCAGGAGGGTGTTTCTCTGGAGGTTCATCAGGGTCAGCCTCTGCACCTTCCTCCTCCAGTTCCTCCTTCATCTTGAGCATCTTTCTCCTTGTATCCTCTAGGCCAGTCAGTGGTATTTCTCCAAACTTTTCTGCCATAGCTCTGGTCAGGACACCACTGGACTTCGCCTGGTCCACTGGTACTGGCTGCATACAATGTCCACCTGGGCATCAGCCAATACCCTTGCTGAAGCACCACAGGCTCGAGTACTCCAACCTATCCCACTGCTAAGACCAATTGTGAGGTTGGTGGGAATAGATGGACACTCAGAAGTCAGGTTTGGCAAATCAAAATAAATATTTATTTACATACAGCAAAATAAGCAAACTGGATATGACAAAATAAATAAAAATAAAAGTGACAAAGCAAAATCACAGTTAACTTCACTGTTTGCTATTAAATAACACTCAAGTAAATGGCAAGAGTCACTCAGGGTGGTCGAAAATCTCACCTGTACAATAAGGTCTGAAGGTAGTTGCAGCCCTTATTACCTGGGTCAACACAGTACTGATCCCAATACAAATCTGATGTGTTCACTAGGTTGGACTCCCTTTATACTCAGAGTCAACCATGTGACCACAACAGGCTCCACCCACTTACAGAAATACAGCTTATTTCTTTTAAACAACCTTATTATTTATATCCAAATGCTATAAATAAAAGAAAATGCTGATATCTTTTGACTGGGTGGTAGTGTTCATAATAAAACTTTCCCTAAACAAAATAGGTTGTAGGTTTCAGGTGCAGGCTTCTCCCACAGAGCTATCCAGTGTATAAAAGGTGGAAAGACACGGTCGGCCGGTGCTTAGTAGGACCCTGGAAGACTCTTGGGCAGGACCCTACAAAGAAACCTCAAGGTAGGCCGCATATAACTTTATGCAGTTTCATATAACCTTTCTAGTTTCATATCACCTTTTTATTATGTGAATAACAGGTTGTAGTACCTCTACTGTTTACTTTTATTCAGTGCAGGCCTTCTAGGCCCAAACATGTTGTTGTAGGCCCAAATATGATGCATTTTCTGGCATCCCTTCATTTATTTTTCCTTTTTATGTTTGCTTGCATGCATGTGCAAGAAACACAGTGCCACCCCTGCTTCCAATGCCCTGCTCCTTTTTGCAGGCGCAGCCGCACCACACCAATGAATGTCCGAGCAGTCTATAACAGCCATTCAGATGCAGTGGCGTACAGATCACAGAAAACCACCGCTACAATCAGCGGTAGTAACGTGTAGGCAATTTGCAAGCTGCCTACATGTCAGCACTGCATCTGAACTGCTGTCATGGACAACTTATTCTTTTTCCGACAGAACAGCCCAGTTCCTGTGGGCTACAGTCTCCCACCCCAACAAACACCCAGGTAGCATGCTGGAAGCCCACCCCAGCATGCCCATGCGCTCCCCTCCACCCTCCACCTTATGAACTCAGTCACTGTAATTTTGTTATTCTGTCCCGAAAGGTGATTTCGTGGTCACTGTGTGGAACTACCTTTCAGGACTGATTAATGAAATTACAGTGCAATAGTTCATGAGGTAGGCCCCCAAAAATCCTATGTTGAAAATTTGGTGAAAAAATTCCCCCAAATGTCTGTTTTACTGTACAAGCGTGTGTTGAGCAGTTCCTACACAAGCTCGTAACTGGGAGAATTTTTTATATTTTCACTCCAGATTTTCAACATTGCCATTTTACCACATCTCCTTATGAACAGTACAGCTGTCATTTTTCACATCTTGCCCAAAATGTGTTTTTGCACATGTAGCGCACAATGGTGCGGTCGGTGTGCGAAATCAATGTTCAGGACAGATTAAGAAAATCACAGTGATACTATTCATGAGCAGAGGACTTAAAATGGCTATATTGAAAATTTGGTGACAAAAGTCCACAAAGTGACTGTGTTACGAGCGTGCATTGTGCAGTTTTCACGCATCCTCGTAAGTTCACCAATTTGTAATATTTTCAGTCCAGATTTTCAACATTGGCATTTTTCCACACCTCCTTATGAACAGTACACCTGTCATTTTTCACACCCTGGCCGAATAGTGTTTTTGCACTTCCGGCGCAGAATAACGCGGCCTCTGTGGGAAATCAGTGTTCAGGACTGATTAAGAAAATCACAGTGACACTGTTTATGAGCGGAGGTCCCAAAATGCCTATGTTGAAAATCGGCTGTAAAAAATTCCCAAACTAATTACATTACAGGTGTGCACTGCGCAGTGTCTACGCGCACTCGTGACTTAACCAGTTTTTTTATACTTTCACTCCAGATTTTCAACATTGCCATTTTTTACACCTCCTCATGAACAGTACAGCTGTCATTTTTCACATCCTGTTCGAAATTTGTTTTTGCACCTGTGGTACCAAATGGCACAGTCGCTGTGCAAAATTACCTTTCGGCTAATGAACTGATAGTGTCACTGTTCATGCGGTGGGGTCACAAAAAGCCCATGTTGAAAACTTGGAGTAAAAATACCAAGAAACACCCAGGGCGTTAGGGTTTTCAACCATAACGCCCTGTCCTGTAGGGACTGACAAGCATCAGGGGTGTGACTTGGGATTGTCGACAGTAATGTTCATGCCATTCCACCCCCACACCAACACTGCAGCCAGTGACAGGCATTGAGGTGCGCCTTGGACCCTTTGGCCACAGAGTTCACCCCATTCTTCTATACTGCAACCATTTCAGCATATTTCCTTATGGAATGAGGTGAATGTAAAGCCCAAACACCCTAAGGCACACCTCGACACTTGTTAGTGTCTGCAGGGTAGGGAGAGGTGAAATGTTGTGACCGTAATGGGCGACGACCCAAAGGCACACCCCAATGCCTGTCCGTCTCTGCATGGTGGGGGTGGAGTTAGTGTCAGTTCAATACTTACAACAACATGACGTCTTGCTGTATTCTGACATATGCAGTTAGCCCCAGCACTTGAACTGCCCCGGAGGGGAAAAAGTTAATTTCTATGCCAGGCATAGAATGTTGAGCTCAAGCTTGGTTTTCAAACCTCTGTCTGTGGTGCCTCAGAGTGTAACTGTTAGATTCTTTACTCTGCCTAACTTGTTTATTTTCAGTTTCGAGTCTCTGTCTACGGTACAGTAAGTAGTGTAGATAGGTAGTGAACTGTGATTTTGTGTTTTCTTCTGTGGAAATTGTAAATTTAGGTTCCTCCTTGGTCAGTCCGGTTGGGAACCGACCTTCAGTGTTTAAATCTATTTTCTGGGATTTTAGTAGTGGTGTGCAGGTTCCTATCGGTTTAAAAAAAAATAAACTTTTTTCTGTTTCTTTACACAACCTGTGACACGGTTGGGAACCAATAGGGGTGTATTACCTGGCTAAAAGCTGTAAAGGGTAATTTTTTCTAGTCTGGCCATGTCTGAAAAACCCAAGAAAAAAAATGGTCCCACTGGGTTACAACACTGTACAGAGTGTGGGGAGGCCTTTGCTAAGGCTGACCCCCACCTCGTCTGTGTTTGTTGTCTGGGGTTTGACCACCTCAAAACAGACTGCCAAATCTGCAAAAAATTTTCCTAAGGCCACTCTGGAAAAAAGATTGGGTAGGCTAAAGGAAAAGGAAGCTGAGAAGTCCGCTGACCCGGATGGCCAGCCCAGTTAGTTTCTGACCGAACCTGAGGAGATGCTCACTGACCTGGGCGAGACGTCCTCAGGCAAAAGGAGAGCCAACCCTGAGGGGTCGGGTCTGTCAAAAAGATGAAAAAAGTCAGCCAGTTCAGATCCAGCATCCCTTAATCCAACTGCTGAAGAAATAGCCAAAGTGATCAGTATCGTGCAATCGCTTTGTCTGGTTCCGTCTGAACCGGCGCTATCGGTTAGGCGCTCGGTTCCGTTGGATCAAACTCCATTGGATTATAATCTGGATGCTTATTACAAATTGGAGTGGAAGGGGGCCAAAGAGTTACCGGAGGATGATGATGAAACCCTCCAGCTTCATATGGTTGAAGCTGTTGAGGAGGAAGAAGAGCCTGATTTTGTGGAGATGATGGACATCCCAGAGTCCAAGAGGTTGCCTGTTCCCCTCCATAAATCCCTGGGCAAACAGACACAAAAGATTTTACAGACACCAAATTCTTTACCTCCTGTGGATAAGAGAATGAACAGGAGGTATATGCTATCAGGCTCAGGTACAGAGTTTGTGTTCAATTATTGCAGCCATATTGGGGTAGTGCAGGCTGCAGCCTGTGACAGGGCTAATATACTTTTGGCTTCACAACCCCCAAATAAAAACTCCAGGAGTGGTTGGATGCCATGGCCAAGAAACAATACTTGGCATCCTCCTTGGGACTCAGGCAGGCTAATTATATGGCCTACACAGCCAGATACCAGAAGTCCAGGTGGGATACGGTTCTGGAACTGGCTAAACAGACTTTTCCCCCAGCTAGCCAAAGAGCTGGAGGAGGTGGCTTCTGATGGGACTGAGGCATCCAAAGTGCAATTCCATGCTACTGTGGTATCTAGAGTCATGGCTACATCTGTGTCTCTCAGGAGATTTGCTTGGCTCACATGCACTAGCCTTTCTCAGGACACCCAGGCTAAGGCCATGGATTTTCCTGTGGTGGGTAACTGTCTGTTTGGGGAGCAGACAGAAGTTTACATGAATAAAATGGATGAGTACAGGACCATCTACAGGAGTGCACAGGCCAAAGAATGGCAAGCCACTCCTCAAAAGCAGCAGTCCAGGGGCAGAGGAAGGCCCTTTCACAGGCCTTTCTACCAAGCTCAGGCCTGCTCTCCCTTCCCACAGAGGGGGTTCTTTTGAGGGAGAGGAAGAAGGGGGATGAGCAGGACTGCATCCTCTTCCCAGTCCAAGGCTCCTGCCAAGCAGACACCCTGATGTGTCAGCCCAGGTCGACTCCCCAATTCCAGTAGGAGGCAGGCTGGCTTACTACTTCCAGGCCTGGAAGGCTGTTACCTCAGACAAGTGGGTCCTGGAGGTAGTGAGACAGGGACTGGCCCTCAGTTTCAGGAAATTTCCAAAAATGAGGGCCAGGTCTCTTCCACCTGCAAACATCTCTGAAACCATTGCTCTAGAAGCAGAGGTTTCTTCTCTGCTGGCTCTTAGAGCCATGGAGAGAGTTCCTACTCTACACAGGGGCAAGGGTCTGTACTCCAGATATTTCCTTACCTCAAAAAAGGCAGGGGAATGGCGACCCATCCTAGACTTGAGGTATTTGAACAAACACATCTTAAAACCAAAGTTCAAAATGGTGACTCTGGGAGTAATTCTTCCCTCTTTGAGGCCAGGGGATTGGTTAGTATAACCTTGGACCTCAAGGATGCCTATTTCCACATTCCTATCAAGTGCTCCCACAGAAAGTACCTCAGGTTCAAGCAGGCCATTATCAGTTCAGAGCCATGCCTTTCAGCCTAGCATCAGCTCCAAGAGTGTTTACAAAGTGCCTTGCAGTAGTACTGGCCTTCCTCAGAAGGCAGGGGATCTCTCTATTCCCATACCTGGACGAGTGTCTCACTGTAGGACAGTCTCCCGACCAGGTCAGGTCAGCTCTTCAAGTCACTCAAGATCTGCTCAGTTCTCTGGGATTCCTTCTCAATCTGCCAAAGTCAGTTCTCGAACCAGTACAACTCCTCACTTTCATAGGGATAGAGTTAGATACTGTTCAAACAAAGGCCTTCCTCCACACTAGCAAGGGTAAAGGCCCTTACAGATCTTGCTTCCTCATTTCATCCTCTGGTTTTTTCACCCAGCAAGGCATTTTCTTCAGCTCCTAGGACACATGGCAGCTTCCACTGCAGTGGTACAAGGAGCCAGGTTCCGAATGAGGGACATTCAGTTTCATCTAAGGTCTTTTTGGTCTCAGAAAAAAAAGATTCTCTCACCAAATTGGCTCCAGTGATTCAGACTGTGGTCCAAGCTCTCCAGCGGTGGCTGGTTCAGGACAATCTCAGACAAGGTGTCCCATTCCTCAGTCAATCTCATTCAGTGGTACTAACCACAGATGCTTCTCTTCTGGGTTGGGGATCCCACTTAGGAGCCCTCACAGCACAAGGTGTTTGGTCTCCACAAGAGTATCTCCTTCATATCAATCTTCTGGAACTTAGGGCAGTATTCCTAGCCCTTCAAGCTTTCTCAGACTCAGTAAGGGACACGGTGGTTCAGGTCAGGACAGACTACACCACCACCATGTGGTACATCAACAAGCAAGGGGGAACTCGGTCTACAGCCTTGTGCATGGAGGCCATGAAAGTATGGTCTCTGGCCTACTTCCTGAAAACTTCCCTAATAGCAGTCCATCTCCCAGGGAAGGACAATGTGCTAGCAGATGCTCTGAGCAGAATCTCCCAGGGCCATCACAAATGGACCTTGGATCCTCTCATACTGAAAGTAATCTTCACCAGGTGGGGCACTCCAGAGATAGATCTCTTCGCAGCCCCAGACAATCACCATCTTCCCCTCTTCTGCTGCAGACCCCCAGTCCTAGGGACTGTTCCCCTGGATGCCCTGATATTGAACTGGGAAGGCAAGTTCCTTTAAGCCTTTCCTCCCTTTCCCCTGTTGTTCAGGGTTCTAGTCAAGATCAGGTCACAACCCTGCACAATGATTCTCCTGGCTCCAGACTGGGCCAGACAGCCTTGATATCCTCTGTTGTTGTCTCTAGCAGTCTCACTCCCTTGGTCTGTTCCCAAAATACACAATCTCCTAACCTCCTCTCAGGGGAGGATCTGGTACCCCAATCTCCAGTCTCTCAATCTCAAGGTCTGGCTCTTGAAGAGTTAGAATATGCAGGCCTGCATCTTTCTCAGGGAGTTTTGGACATCCTTAAGGTTTCTCAGAAACCCTCTAGCAGGAGAACTTATTATTCCAAGTAGAAAAAATTTAGCATTTGCTGTTCCCATAAGGGTATTCTACCAGATGCTGCTGGCATTGCTACACTTTTGGATTACTTGGTTCACCTTAATGGCTTAGGCCATCCACTTTAAAAGTTCATTTAGCAGCCGTGTCTGCATTCTTCTCAGCAGGGAAGGGCTCTTCTCTGGTGTCTCACCTTGTCTTTGTTAAGTTCTTTAAAGGTCTGGTTCATATAAACCTTCCCTTTAGAGACCCTACTTGGGAGCTTGAGATCTCAATATCTGCATTGTTCAGCTTATGCAGCCACCCTTTGAACATCTGGCTTCAACCGAACTTAAGTACCTGACCAGGGAAACTGTGTTTCCGGTAGCTATTATTTCTGCCAGAAGAATCAGTGAATTACAGGCCCTGTCAGTTGAACCTGATTTTATCTCATTCCGTAGAGATAAGGTGGTCCTCAGAACCAATAGGAGGTTCTTACCCAAAGTGGTCACAGATTTTCATCTGAACCAATCCATGTCTCTTCCTGTGTTTTTCAATGATCATTCTTTTTCAGTGGAAAGAAGATTACACAGTTTGGATGTTAAAAGGGCACTTAGCTACTATATTGAGCATACTAAGGCACACAGGAATGACTGTCTTCAGTTGTTTCTCACTTATGGCGAAGTGGGAAAAGGTAGGCCTGCTACTAAGAGAACTATTGCCAGGTGAATTGTCTCTTGTATACAATTCTGCAATGCCAAGCTAGGTAAAACACCTCCCTCAGGCCTGAGGGCTCACTCAACTAGGGGTGAGGCTGCTTCTCTGGCTGCTGCCAGACATATACCCTTGTTAGAGATCTGCAAAGCAGCCACCTGGAAAACAGTCCATACTTTCAACAAGCATTACTCTCTGGATATCCAGGCTAGGAGAGATGCTAGGTTTGGTACAGCAGTACTGCAGCACCTATTCCCAAAATAGGTTTGGTATCCACCTCCATGGAGGTACTGCTTGGTAGTCTGCATATGTCAGAATACAGCAAGACTTCATTGTTGTTTGAAGAAAAAAATTACTCACCTTAGTAATTGTGTTTCTTCTAATGGAGTCTTGCTGTATTCTGACCTCCCCCCGCCTCCCCTCTCAGAACCTAGTTTTGGGATGTGGGCTGGCAGGTACAGTGTTGCACCACAGGGGTGTACTTTCCACCCCTCCTCTTCAGGGTGGGGTGGTTGTTGTTGTTATGTTTTAACTTAAATTTATATATTTTGTTCACTACCTGTTTTTTCTCTTGGGTTCTCAACTTGAGCCTTTTGGACCCAATTTGTTGCCTGTTGGCTTATATGTTTTACAATTTCCAAACTGGAAGTGTAGTTAGTTAGTTTGCTCATAAGAATCTGATGGTTACACTCTGAGGCACCACAGACAGAGGTTTGAAAACTGGCATAGAAATTAACTCTTTCCTCTCCGGGGCAGTTCAAGTGCTGGGGCTAACTGCAGATGTCAGAATATAGCAAGACTCCATTAGAAGAAACACAATTACTAAGGTGAGTAATTTTTTCTTCACTGCCATTCCTGTACTGCATCTATCTAACTCCTATAACTTCCACTGCTAATGCCAGCAAGCAAACATTCGGCATTGACAAATGCTTGTTCATCCTGGTATAAAAAAAAATACATAAGTAAACACAAAGGGGAAAGTTTTGTCTGTTTAAAATGGGAAAACTAATGGAAGTAATTGCACAATGGAAGCTGCAGGGCACAATGCGAGAGGTACAGCAGTGGACACCTTTTGGTATTTCTCAGTATTTGGCTGAAATGTGAGTCTGTGGTTGAATTGTTCTCTCGGTTATATTTTAATTTGGTTTCTTTGCTTTACAACAAATACTGAGTAAGAGAGCAACCAACAAACTGTAGCACAGTCTTTTCTAACCAGGAAATAAATGTTTCAAATGTTTGTTTCAAAGGTCCCCAAAATGCTATTTTATACATTTCTCACTTCATCCCTTCTTAGCACCTGATAGGAACATAACTTAACTGAAGGCATGTCTTTTCCAATCACAAATATAGCAGCACTTGCAGGCTAAAAACAAAATAAGGTGCTCCCTTTTTCATTATGCTTTCCTAGGTGTGTGTGTGTGTGTGGGGGGGGTCATTCCTGAGGAGACCTGAAACAAAGGAATAGTAAGACAAGTACATTTGCAAGTGGTGTGCCTGCAAATGGTGAAACATAGTGATTAGAAAAAGGATATATGAAGGTAAAGAGAAGAGATATTGCTGCAGCAGACTTTAGGGAAGAAAAAAGGGTCTATTAGGATGCAAGGCACACTGTGACATATTCCAATGTTTAAATTTCTTGGATTTATTTTCATTGGATTTAAAGCCCAGTCTATGGCAGTTCAATACGGAAAAACTCTCATTTTTGTCACTAGTATTTATACTTTATATCTTATAAGCAACGGCTCATTTTTGCAGTTCATATATTTCTAAACTTCCGTAAAAAATCTAAATGTTTGTGTCATCAACAAATAATGCTTTATGTGCTGATACATTCCATTCCAATATTGGAAAGAGCAAATGGGTGGATTCCACCTATGCTAGTCATTAGGTGATAATAAACTGGAATAAAGGGACAACTGTTTCTTGATAGATTGTTCATGCTTAAATATAGTTAGTTCCAGGTAAAAAGCTATAATTGGATGCATTAAGTACATTTATAGCCTTTTTTCCAAATAATTGAATTGAAAAGGCCAGCAACTAATTCTTCAGATATCCATGTGGCTGCAATGAAAGTAGTCCAGACTTATTCTGAAAATTAATAGTCATACAGAAGGTGGAGGTGTACACAGGCATAAAGGAGTTTTGACTTTCTCTTTCCTGTATCAATGATATCTTACATTTTTACATTAAAAATGTATTAACATACAGAAGCACAGTAATCCATCAGATTCCATACAGATATCCAATCCACAGCAAGACAACACTCTTTTATAGATAAACAGTTGTATAGTGTTATCACTAACAATCCGTCTGTTTCTCACTCAGATATATCCTTTATCTGCAACTGTTCAATTTATGTATCTGTTCAGACTTACATTCAGGTTTAGTATCCCTATCTCACAAATCCACCTGGTTTCTACATTTTCTACTAGCTTATTGAAATCCCCTCCTCTATCTGGGGGCCTAACTGCCTCAAGACCCCAGAACCCCAGTGATGCCCCTGTGTGGCATGCTGCTACAAAATGTTCTGCTACTGGGGTTGACTTTTTATTCCTAATGTTAGACTTATGCTCCTGAATCCTTTTCTTAAGTAAATAGATGGTCTTCCCTAAATAGATTTTATCACAGAATCATTGCAGGATGTATACTACCCCTACAGTGTCACAGATTATAAACTGCTTAATGTGGTTTTCCTTATTTGTACGTGGGTGCTTCTATACGTTTTTTTACTAGTGTGGCCACAGACTGAGCATTGCCCACAGAGTACCATTCCTAGGCTCAGTTGTCCCAACAGAAGTTGTCTACTTTGTTCTTGTCTACCTTGGGGATGATCAGTATGTACTAATTTGTCCCTAAGAGTTGATGCTTCCTTGACAGCCACTAGTGGTGGTTGTTGAAATGTGTTTCAATTCAAAGGTAGTCATGCAGAATAGGCCAAAAAGTGTTCAAAATCTTTTTGATGTCTCTCATCGTTAGTATTATGTATTTGTGTTCTATTTATTATTTTAACAAGTATATTGTTAATGCACCTTGGTTTCAGAAAGGTGCAATATAAATAAACTATTATTACTATTATCATGTGATTGTGTTTGATAGTAAACACTATCCTAGATTGTGTTTTTGTCCTCGATGTACCTCTTAGTGCCTGTGACTGAGTGGTACCTTGAATATGATTTTTTGCTCCTAATAATGCCTTTTTACTATACCCCCTTTGTTGGAATCTTTCTGATGCATTTTTCAGCTTTTTTTGAAACCATCTTCTGCATTGCAGTTTCTGCATATTCGCAAAAATTGAGAGTAAGGGATGCTGTTGATGAGGTTCTCCAGGTGGAAACTGTGTGCATAGAGAACTGTGTTTCTGGTTCCATAACACTACAGCGAATGCATTACAGCAAGTGCAATTCCAGTGACTTTTTCTTAGTGAAGCCAATTTTAGCAATCGGGAACATCAGCAAATGCATTTTCAGCACACATATTTACACCTGCAATTAAAAGTAAATTCTAGGCCAATCCCCGCAAATAATCATACCGTGACCACGTACTGTACTCCCATACAACCTATAACAACCATACTGTCAAATCACAGTATTAGAACAATAGAGCAGGCCACCATAATCACCATTCCCCCTTTGCTGGTGTCAGTCCCCAACCCAAAAACCTGACCAACCCAATGATGATGAAATAGAAGAAGTTGAGAAACTGTTAGGTAGATCTCTTGAAGCATCAGGCTACCTGTTAATGTGGGGGGGGGGCTAATATAACATCCTTCAAGTTGCACATTGACTCAAGAGGATCACTGTAATGTGTGATCGCTATTTTGATGCAGCCGCTATTATTGTACTCACCGAATACGACTCATTGAAATTCGTTCGCTGTAATGTACTCGCTGTATTGACGTGCTATCACGTTTCTTGACAAGTCTTTTCTGTACAATGTTTTTATTGGGCCGTTCCATCCAAATGTTACTAGTACATCCAAGTAAGGTATGGATTACCTACTTGAATTTAATGTGAATTTTTTATGCTGTGTACATGGATTCAGATATTCATGAAAGTGTAATAATTCTTCCTGAGTGCCAGTCCAAAGCACTAAGCATCTATGTATCATTTGTAAGTTTTTATGTATCCAAAAAATGGATTGTGATTTTTGTCCATAATATATCTGTTCTCAAATTTGTGCATGTAGGCATTTGCGTAGCCTGGAGCCATGGTGGACCCCACTGCTGTGTCCTGCCCTTGTTCAAAATAACTTTTCAAACCTGAAATAGTTTTTGGATAAAATAAATTTTGCCAATGCTTCAAAAATTTTTGTTTTGAGATGAGTGTGTGGCTCCCTCATGTCCAGAAGGCTCCCCATTGCTGCCACTCCATCACCATGAAGTATTGAAGTTAAGAGGTCTGAGACATCAAGTGTAACAAGTAGTACGTTTTCCCTTTCATTCATGGTTAAAAGTATATTTTGAAGTATGTTGATGAAATGTGCTGTGTCCCTAATGTAAATTGGTGTCTTTCTATCAGAGGCTGCAAGTGATAACTGATTTAATAAGAAACAGGTTTGAATAACTACCAATGCCTGAGACGATGGGACATCCCAGTGGGTCTAATGCATTTTTATGTATTTTTGGAATAGTATAAAATATTGGGATTCTAAGGTATTTCAGAATGAGGACCTCTCCCTCCCATTCTTTCAAATTGTATGAGAGCACCAGCTCTTCTATGATTTCATTAAGTGCCCTTTTGAGGTTGTCTATAGGGTCCGAAGGAAGCCTTACATATTTCATGGTGTCCTCCAGTAGTTTTAAACACATACACTCATAGTGTAGGTAGCCCATAATGACTGTCCCCCCAGCTTCGTCCGCTGGTTTTATAATAATGGTTTGGTCACTTTTAAGTTCATTCAGGACCCTTCTTTCTGATTGGTCAAGATTATCTCTTAATGGTCTTTTGTCCTTTTCTATGAACATACGTACATACAAAATTGCTAACAGATAAAGGCCTTCAAACAACATGAAGTCTTGCTGTATTCTGACAATTGCAGTGATTCCCAACCTTTGAACTGCCCTGGAGAATTAAGGGTTAACTTTCCATGCAGGGCATGGAATGCTGAGCTCGAGCTCGGTTGAAGTCTCTGTCTGGAGTGTTTTGAACTTAAACCGTCAGATTCTTTACTCCACCTCACTGAATGGTCACTCCGCAGATTTCTCCTTCAGCTCGGTTCGAAGTCGGTTAAAGTTTTCAGTTTTTCATCAGTTTAAACTGAAAAAGAGTATCCGCAAAGTCTATTCAGTCTCTGTCTGTGGTGCCGTGAGTACTAGATAGGAATTGTTCTATTTTTCTGTGTGGAACTTGTAAAAGTGCAGTCTGTTCGGCTGAACCGACCATTTGATTGTGAATTTTGTTACACTTAATGTGTGGTTACCGGTTCTTATCAGTTCTAAAAAAAACATGTTTTTAACTGTTTTTTTCCAATATCCATGACATGGTTAGAAACCGATAAAGTAGTCTTGCCTGGCGGTTGCCAAAAAAAGGGTAAGTTTGGTTAGGTTGGCCATGTCTGAGAAACCCAAGAAGAAAAAAATTGCGCCCACTGGGTTTCAACACTGCAGTGAGTGTGGGGATATCTTTGCCAAGGCCGATCCCCATACCACCTGTGTTTATTGTCTGGGGTTTGACCACCTCGATTCAGACTGCCAAATATGTAAGAATTTTCCCAAATCTACCCTTGAGAAGAAATTAGGTACACTGAGGGAAAAGGAGGCTGAGAAGTCCGCTGACCCGGATGGCCAGCCCGGTTTGGTTTCAACTGAACCGGAAGGAGTGCCTTCTGACCAGGGCGATACTTCTTTGGGCAAAAGGAGAGCCGATTCTGAGGGATTGGTTCCGACAAAAAGAAAGCGCAGAGATAAATTGACCGGTTCGGATCCAGATGTTCATGTTCCGACTGCCAAAGAGATAGCCAGGGCGATTCAGATTGTGGAATCACTCCTTCCGGTTCCGACCAATCCGGCTCCTTCTGGCAGGGGTTCAGTTCGGTTGGTTCCCCCGGTCCAAGAGTATACCTTTGAAGATTTTTATGAACCAGAGTTTGAAGAGGAAGGGGATTTTGAGGATTATGATGTAAGCGAAGGTCTGGAGGTGCCTGTGGAACCGGACATCTCCTCATACAGACCATCAGGTGTTTCCCCTCCTAGGCTTTCTGAGTCCCCTTCCCACTTTATGTTTTACAGAAAAGTGGCTGAAACCCTCCAGCTTCCTATGGAGGAGGCTGTGGAAGATCAAGAAGAGCCTGATTATGTAGAGATGATGGATATCCCAGAGTCCAGGAGTCTGTCTATTCTCCTCCATAAATCTTTTGGGAAACAGACACAAAAAATCTTAAAGTCTCCTAACACTATACCTGCTGTGGATCGAAGAATGGACAAGAGGTATACACTTTCAGGCTCAGACACAGAGTTCTTATATTAGCAATGCAGCCATGTTGGGGTAGTGCAGGCTGCTGCCTGTGACAAGGCAAATATTCCCTTGGCTTCACGCCCCCCTGACAAGGACTCCAGGAAGATCGATGCCATGGCAAAGAAGCAGTACATGGCATCTTCTTTAGGACTCAGGCAGGCGAATTACATGGCCTATACAGCCAGGTACCAGAAGTCCAGGTGGGACACTGTACTGGCACTGGCTAAACAGGCCTCCCCCGAGCTAGCCAAGGAGCTGGAGGCGGTGGCTGCAGATGGGACTGAGGCATCTAAGGTTCAGTTTCATGCTGCTGTGGACTCTAATGATGTTTCATCTAGAGTCATGGCTACATCTGTGGCTCTTTGGAGGATGGCTTGGCTCAGCTGTATTAGCCTTTTGCAGGATACCCAGGCTAAGGCCATGGATTTTCCTGTAGTGGGTAATTCTCTGTTTGGGGAGCAGACAGAGAATTACATGAAGAAAATGGATGAGTACAGGACCACTTATAGGAGTGCTCAGGCCAAAGAAAGGCAGGCAACTCCTCAAAGGCAGCAGTCTAGGGGCAGGGGCAGGCCTTTTCAAAGGCCTTTTTACCAAGCACAGGCCTCTTCTTCCTTTTCGCAGAGGGGGTTCTTCAGAGGGAGAGGCAGAAGGGGGATGAGCAGGCCTGCATCCACCCCTCAGCCTAAAGCCCCTGCCAAGCAGACACCCTGATGTGTCTGCCCAGGTCGACTCTCCTATTCCAGTAGGGGACAGGCTGGCTTACTTTGCCCAGGACTGGATGTCTATTACATCAGACAAGTGGGTCCTGGAAGTAATAAGCCAGGGGCTGGTTCTCAGCTTCAAAAAATTTCCAAAGATGAGAGCCAGATCTTTTCCACCTGCAAATCTTTCGGAAACCCTTGCTCTAGAGGCAAAGGTTTCTTCTCTCCTAGCTTTAAGAGCTATAGAGAGAGAGAGTACATACCCTACACTGGGGCAAAGGACTGTACTCCAGGTACTTCCTGACCCCCAAAAAGACAGGGAAGTGGCGACCCATCCTGGACCTAAGATATCTGAACAAACATCTTTTAAAGCCAAAGTTCAAGATGATAACTCTGGGAATAATCCTTCCCTCTCTAAGGCCAGCGGACTGGCTAGCCTCCCTGGACCTCAAAGATGCCTACTTTCACATTCCCATCAGGTGCTCCCGCAGAAAGTACCTCAGGTTTGAGTTGTCCTCAGGCCACTATCAGTTCAGAGCAATTCCCTTTGGCCTAACCTCAGACCCAAGGGTTTTCACAAAGTGCCTGGCAGTAGTAGTTGCCTTTCTAAGAAGGCAAAAGATTTCCATATTTCCTTATCTGGTTGATTGGCTAATAGTGGGTCAGTCTGCAGACCAAGTCAAGTCTCACCTGCAAGTGTCCCAGCAAGTGCTCACTCCCCTAGGATTTCTCCTCAACCTTCCCAAGTCAGTTCTCGAACCAGTCCAGCTCCTTACCTTTATAGGGGCAGAACTGGATGCACTCAGAGCAAGAGCCTTTCTTCCTTTAGAAAAGGCAAGGGCTCTTATGAAACTAGCTTCTTCCTTCAGCCTTCAGGTATCTCGACCAGCAAGGCATTTTCTCCAGCTCTTGGGCCACATGGCAGCTTCAACAGCAGTGGTCCAAGGGGCAAGATTCCAGATGAGGGATATTCAGTTCCACCTGAGAGCTTTCTGGTCTCAGAGAAAGGAGTCCCTTTCCAAACTGATTCCAGTGACTCTGACCTTGATCCAGGCCCTCCAGTGGTGGCAGGATCAGGACAATTTAAGGCAAGGTGTTCCTTTGTTGCTCAGCCTTGTTCAGTGGTCCTTACCATGGATGCTTCTCTTCTGGGCTGGGGAGCCCACCTGGGGTCCCTCACTGCCCAGGGCCTGTAGTCTCCCCCAAGAATCCCTTCTCCACATCAATCTTCTAGAGCTCAGGGAAGTTTTTCTGGCTCTAAAAACATTCTCACAGTCAGTTCAGAACAAGGTGGTTCAAGTCAGAACAGACAACACTACCACCATGTGGTACATCGACAAGCAGGGAGGCACTCGGTCCACAGCCTTGTGCACAGAAGCCATGAAGTTGTGGTCCCTGGCTTATTTCCTGCAAGCCTCTCTTGTAGCAATTCACCTTCCAGGCAAGGACAATGTGCTAGCAGATGCACTGAGCAGGATTTCCCAGGGCCATCACGAATGGTCCCTGGACCCTCAGGTTTTGAAAGTGATTTTTTCAAGGTGAGGCACTCCAGAGATAGATCTCTTTGCAGCCCCAGACAATCACCAACTCCCTCTCTTTTGTTGCAGACCTTCAGTCCTGGGCTCTCTCCCTCTGGACGCCATGATCCTTAATTGGGAAGAGAAGTTTCTGTATGCTTTCCCCCCTTCCCTCTCCTATTCAAAGTTTTGGTAAAAATAAGATCTCAACCATGCAAGGTGATTCTGTTTGCTCCAGATTGGGCCAGACAGCCCTGGTACCCCCTGTTGCTGTCCCTAGCAGTCCATCTTTCCCTGTCTCTTCCCAGGAATTACAACCTGTTAACATCCTCTCAGGGAAGGATTTGGTACCCCAATCTTCAGTCTCTCAATCTCAAAGCGTGGCTCTTGAAGAGTTAGAGTTTGCAGATCTGCATCTTTCCCAAGGGGTTCTGTATATCCTCAAGGCTTCTCGAAAGCCCTCCACCAGAAAGACTTACAACTCCAAATGGAAAAGATTTGGCATTTGGTGTTCTAAGAAGACTTTTTTTTCCAGACACTGCTGAATTGCCTATGGTTCTGGATTATATGGTCCATCTTAATGGCATAGGCCTCAGACCAGCTACTCTCAAGGTACACTTGTCAGCTGTTTCTGCATTTTTGTCTGAGGGGAAGCCTTCCTCACTATCTTCCCATCCTGTGTTCTGTAAATTTTTTAAAGGATTGTTTCACACCAATCCCCCTTTTAGAGAACCTGCCCCTGCCTGGGATTTGAATGTTTGCATTGCTCAACTTATGCAACCCCCCCTTTGAGCTTATGTCTTCAGCAGAGCTTAAGAACTTGACTTGGAAAACTGTGTTATTGGTAGCCATTACCTCTGCCAGGCGTATCAGTGAATTGCAAGCCCTGTCAGTGGAACCTGATTTTATCTCCTTTCTTAGGGATAAAGTGGTCCTTAGAACCAACAGAAGATTCTTGCCCAAAGTGGTTTCAGACTTCCATTTAAACCAGTCTATGTCTCTCCCTGTTTTCTTCACTGATCATTCTTCCTCTGGGGAGAGGAGGCTACACAGTTTAGATGTCAAAAGAACTTTTAGTTACTATATAGAGCGTACCAAGAGTCACAGGTTTGACTCCCTCCAGTTGTTCCTCACTTATGGAGAAGTGGGAAAGGGCAAACCTGCCACCAAAAGATCTATTGCCAGGTGGATTGTGTCTTGTATACAATTCTGCTATGAAAAGCTGGGAAAAACTCTACCCTCAGGCATGCGGGCTCATTCCACAAGAGGTACAGCTGCTTCCCTGGCTGTGGCCAGGGATATCCCTCTTCTAGAAATTTGTCAAGCAGCCACCTGGAAAACAGTCCTTACCTTTACCAAGCATTACTGTCTGGATATACAGGCTAGGAGTGATGCTCAGTTTGGCACAGCAGTACTTCAGAGCCTATTCCCAAAGTAGTTTCTGTCCCTCCTCGTTAGAGGTACTGCTTGGTAGTCTGCAATTGTCAGAATACAGCAAGACTTCATGTTGGTTGAAGATAAAATTAATCACCTTAGTAATTACATTTCTTCTGATGGAGTCTTGCTGTATTCTGACCTCCTTCCCTGCCTCCCCTCTCAGAATCTGTTTTTGGGAAGTGGGTGGGCAGGTGCAGTGTTGCACCCAAGGGGTGTATTTGCTTGCACCCTCCTCCCTTTTTGTTTGGGTGCTTATTTTTTATTGTTATTTTTGAATACATTGGGTTTTGGTCTTGGGTTTTCTGACTTGAGTCTTCCTTGGGAATCCAAAACTTTTCAGCCAGTTGGCTAGTAGAATTTTTACAATTTCCACATAGAATTTTTAGTTTAGTTGGGCTCATAAGAATCTGACGATTTAAGTTCAAAACGCTCCAGACAGAGACTTCAACCGAGCTTGAGCTCAGCGTTCCATGCCCTGCATGGAAAGTTAACCCTTAGTTCTCCGGGGCAGTTCAAAGGTTGGGAATCACTGCAATTGCCAGAATACAGCAAGACTCCATTAGAAGAAATATAATTACTAACGTGAGTAATTTTATCTTATGGTCTATCAAGTCTGCTTGATTATGCAGCTAACAGCCCTTATACTGCAGCTGCTCCTCCCTCCCCTCTGCCCCTCCAGTGACCTTCCCCTTCCCCTGTCCCATCCCCTTTTGAAGCAGCCCACTGTTCTACAGGATATCACTTTTTCTGACAATGTGTTCCTCCCAGACGACACCCTTTCTATGAAAAAGTGTCTCTTCATTTCCCTCCTGAACCTTCCCCCTTCCAATCTCAGATCATGCCCTTGAGTGTCCCTCATCCTCCTTAATTTGAAAAGCTCTCCGTGCCCTTCTTATTTATTTTCTTCGTGCACTTGAAGGTTTCAACCATGTCCCCCCATCCCTCCTCTCCTCCAGGGAGTACATGTTCTACTCCCTCAGCCTGCTTTCATAGGGTAAGTTCCATAGCCCCTGGATCATTTTTGTTGCTCTACGCTGCACCCCCCTCCAGTAAGCTAATGTCCTTCTTCAGGTATGGTCGTCAGAACTGCATACAGTACTCCAGGTGTGGTCTAACCAGTGACCAGTATAACGGCAGGATTACTTCCCCCCTCCTGGAGGATATGCCTCTGGCAATACAACCCAGCATCCTGTTAGCCTTTGCAGCTGCCTTTCTACACTGTGTTGAGTTGTTCATTGCTCTCGTTATGATCACCCCCAGATCCTTCTCCTCTTCTGTCTTGGCAAGTTAAATCTCTCTAGCTGGTAGCTCCTCTTTGTTTTTTTTGTGCCACAATGTAGCACCTTGCATTCTTGGCATGGAACCCCAGCTGCCAAGTGTCCAACCAGGCCTCCAATTTTGCCAGATCATCTTGCACCCCCTGCCACCCTCCAAAGTCATCCACTACTGCTCCCAACTTGGTATCGTCTGCAAACAGACATCTTGCTCTTGATGTCTATTGAGATGTCTGCTATGAAGATCCCAAACAACAATGGCACCAGTACAGAGCCCTGTGGCACCCCACTTATGACCACCCTAGGAGATGAGAGCTCCCCCTCCATCACCACCCACTGCTGTCTCCCTTGCAGCCAGTTCACTACCCATCTTACCATTTTTGCCTCAGCCTTCTGTGCCTTCGGAGCTTACTTACTTGTCTCCCATGCGGCACCGAATCAAATGCCTTACTGAAGTCAAGGTACTGGGCATCCATTTCATGGCCCCTGTCTAATTGCTTGGTTACCCAGTCATAGTACTCCATGAGGTTGGTATGACAGGATCTGCCTGAAACAAACCCATGCTGTCTGCTGTCCTGCAGCTCATTAGCCCCTAGGAGGGAAACCAGCCTCTCCTTCAAGATTGTCTCCATCAGCTTTCCCAAGATGGATGTGAGGCTTACCAGTGTGTAACTCCCTGGCTCATCCTTGGGGGTCAATCTTATGGAGGGGGTACCATGTGCTGCATCTTCCAGTCCTGAGGTACCCGCCCCAAGTCCAGGAAGGCATTGAACAGGTCTGCCAAGGGTTCTGCCAGGACTTCTGCCAGCTCCTTCAGCACCCTGGGGTGTATATACCATTTGGCCCTGGCACCTTGTCCAACCTCAGTGCCCTCAAGCACTCCAGTACTCTGCCCACTGGGATTTACCAGTCTGTCACCTCCCCTCCCCACTAACCCTCCCCCCTTGGGTATAGCTCCCCCTTTCTCTTTTGTAAATATTGAGCAGAAGTACTTGTTTAATGCTTCTGCCTGTTCTACCCCTGTTTCCACCCACCTCCATCCTTCTTTATCCTTACTGTTTGGTCCTTACAACTCATTTTCTCCCTGATGTACTTGAAGAAGTCCTCCCCCTCTTTGATGCCCTGTGCAAGCCTGAGTTCCCTGGATGCCTTGGCTGACCTGGCTACCCTTGTCAGCTCCCTTGACTCCCTCCGGTATTCCTCTCTATCCTCCCCTTTCCCTGTTTTTTTGTACCTTCTAAAGGAGGCTCTTTTGTTTCTAACGTTTTCCCATGACACCCCCCCCGCTCACTCAGCTAGGCTTCTTGGCCCTAGCCCTCTTACTCTGGACCCTTGTACATGTTATGGTTGCCTCTTCAATTCTCAGTTTAATGACCTCCCACTTCTGGTTAGTGTCCATGTTTGGATGGATCGTGGCCAGATACCCCTGTATAATTTCCCTCATCCTCCCGAAGTTGGCACTCCTGAAGTCTAACACCCTTGTGCCCATTCCTGCTTCTCCTTTCCTCATATTTATCATGAACCACACCGAGTGGTGGTCACTCCCCACCAGCGGTTCCTCCATCCCCAGCTCCCTCACAAACTCACCATTCATCAGCACAAGGTATAGGGTGTTCCCTAACCAGGTTGGCTTGTTGACAATCTGTAATAGGAAGCTGTCCTGGAAGGCATCCAGAAGTACCTGCCCCCTCCTATTTGTGGTGGCTGGGGTACACCAATCCACTCTCAGCAGGTTGAAGTCCCCCACAATCACCATGCTGCCCGTCTCACAGGTCCTTCTGATCTGTTCTGCTAGTTTTCTGTCTAACTCCTCAGTCTGAGAGTGTGGCCTGTACACCACTCCCATCCTGAGGGTCCTATGTTTGGAGTCCTGGAGCTTCACCCATAATGGCTCCGTGCTGTCCTCCTCCCCTTCCTCCCTTGCACACTTCAGTCCTTCCCTCACATACAGTGCCACCCCCCTCCATTTCCCTGTGCCTCTGAAATATCCTATACCTTGGTACTGCTAGGTCCCAGTCATGGTACTGGGTAGCCCATGTCTCAGTGATGGCCACCATGTCTACCTCCCCATCTGCCATGAGAGCTTGTAACTCTGCTGTTTCATTCCCTAGACTCCTAGCATTCAAGGCTACCACCCTCCACCACATTTCTTTCCCCCCTCTCCCTACTTGTTCTCCCTCTCTACCATCCCCTCCTGACCTCCCCCTAAGTCCCTTGCTGCTGTATGAGGGGTAAGCCTGTTCGGCTTCCCTGCCTGTGGATCCTGCCTGACTCCTGCCCACTTGCCATCCCCCTCTTCTAGTTTAAATTCTCATAGTTTGCTAAGTATTACCCCAGTTTCTGTTACAATACCCTCCTTTCCGCCTCACTTAAGTGTATCGTGTCCTTAGCATAGAGATCATTGCCCTCCCAGGTCCTTCCCGGCCCCCCCACCAGCCCATACCCTTTGGATTGACACCATTCTCTTAGCCATGTGTTAAATCCCTCTATCCTCAGCTTCAAACCCCAGGAAATCTTACTGTATTTTGTCATATGCAGCATTGTCCTCCCATTCTACTGCCCCAGAGCCGAAATGGTTAATAGAATGTATATGCTATGCTGGAATGCTAGGCTCAAGTTCGGTTTTCAAACCACTATCCCTGGTAAACATTCTACAACTGTCAGATTCTTTACTCCACTTGAACAGTACAGAAGCCTCGGAGAGCTCTTCTTCATCGTTCTTGAAGATGTTATTTTTCTTGTTTTTTTGAAGTAAAATTTATTTCTGTTTATTTTTAAAGCACTGTCCTTGTGTTTACAGGTAAACTAGTTTAGGTTTAGTGTTATTCCGGTAAGTTTTTTCATTTTTTTCCGGTTCTTTTAACCGGGAGGGAACCAGACTTTTATTTACAATTTAAAAAGTAAATTTATTTATTTTATTCCTTCTCTGGGCTGGTTGCTTAGTTTATTTGAGGGAAACCGGGGTAACTCTTGGTTATCTCAGCGGTTGCTAAACTGACCGCTAAGTAAAAGAGATAAATAAAGTAAATAAAGTTTAATCCTTATTCATTAGTGTGGATTTCTGATTCTTAGAGAACCATTTCTTGGGGATTTTACTGATTTTGTCACTAACCCAAGAAAAGAACCGGCCCAATGAGTTTTCAGCTTTGTACAGAGTGTGGGGGAAAGGTTTGAAAGCAGATAATTTATTTGTGTTTTTGCCTAGGGTTTAACCACCAGAAGGCAGAGTGTAACATCTGCAAAAACAAGAAGTATTTCCTCAGTCAGCGCTTAATAGGCATTTTAACTGACTGTAGGAAAAAGATTCAATATGGGAAGGAACCGGTTTTATTTATTTATTTATTTT
The DNA here is from genome assembly GCA_016271365.2 of Neoceratodus forsteri. NCBI lineage: Eukaryota > Metazoa > Chordata > Ceratodontiformes > Ceratodontidae > Neoceratodus > Neoceratodus forsteri. The sequence continues at coordinate 658,252,949 of CM028133.1, forward strand.
TGATATTTTTATCTATTTTTGATTTTTTACAATCCTCTAACCAGGGTTATGGTTCTCTAATTAAAGAAAAGAACCACAGACACTGCTGCTGAACCGGTAAGTTCTGCTGAGAAAAAGAGGAAGGAAAAAACACTCTGAGTATTTCTTCAGTCGACGCTTAATAGGCTTTTTTACTGGCTGTAGAAAAAAAGGTTCAATAAGGCTGCTAACCCAGCTGTGGACAAAACTTCCTCCTCTCATATGTAGAAACCGAAGGAACTGGTTTTATAACCCTCTAATGAGGGTGATGGTTCCCCAATTAAAGAAAAGAACAGCAGACACTGTCGCTGAACTGGTAAGTTCTGCTAAGAAAAAAAGGAAGGCAAAACACTTAGTTCAGGACCCGCAACCTACAAAACTGTCTGTTCCAACTGCAAATGAATAGCAAATGCTATACAAATTTTACAGGTGCTGCAACCAGTACCGCGATTCCGGTTCAGCGGCCCGGTTCACAGACCTCGGTTCAGGACCTGGGTTCCTTCTCGGTTCCCGGTTCATTTGAATGGTTCACTGAGGTGTACCTGGTGTATGCCCTGATCCTCAACATTCTGACTCTCCTGAAAAGGGAGCTGACATTTTTTCTCTTACTTTGCCTTCATAAAGCACACAGACACTGGACCTCTCCACCCAAGAATCCACACAGGAGGAATAGGAACCAGATTGTATGACTAGGATGGATGTGCCAGTAACAGAAAGACTGGTGCTGCCCATCCACAAGTCTCTGGAGAGACAGGCTTCTAGAATTTTATAAAATCCCACTTCCATTTCCTCAGTGAATAAAAGGCTGGATAGGAAGTATTGGGTGGCTAAGTCTGGAGCAGAGCACCCCAGCCATGCAGAGGTGGTACAAGCTGTGACTTGTGAGAAGGCAGGAATTCCTCTGGCATCACACCAACTGGATAAAGACTCCAAGAGATGGATTCTTTAGCACAAGAAATCCCAGTTAGGTACCTCTTTATCCATTAGACAGGTGACTCACATGGCCTATGTCTCCAGATAATAAATAAATAAATCAATAAATTAAACATCCCTGGAATGTAATTTCAGAGATTGTTAGGGCATAGAGGCCTCTATATGCCAGCCAGTGGATGCAATGATATGGCAGCCAGGCAAATGGCAATTCCAGTGTCTCTGAGGAGATGGGCCTGGCTAGGGACAAATTAATTCGTCCCAGGTCAGCCAAAAGGCATTGGATTTTTCTGGTGAGCCCACAATCCATTTTGGTGAACAAGCAGAGGCTTACATGGAAAACATGGATGGGTACAAGGTAGCTTATAGGAGTGCCACTGCAAAGGAGAAAGCAGCAACACCCCAGAAGTACCAAGACAGATAGTGGGCCAGGGGCTTGCCCTCAGGTTCAAGATCCTGCCCAAACTGAGGGCAGGTTTTTCAGACCTGCCAGTCTGTCAGAAGTAACCCTGTTGGAGAGGGTGGTGACCCATATGGGATCCCAGACATTCAAACAGGAATTTAACAAAGCCAAAGTAAGAATGGTCACTCTGGCTACCATCCTCCCTACACCCAGAAAGGGGAATTGGGCCTACATCTCTGGCCTTAAAGGGAACTTCCTCCCACATAGTACAGAACCATTCCTTTCGGCCTTATCTCTGCTCCTGGGGTGCTTATCAAGTGCATATCACTGGTAGAGGCACACCTAAGGAGGCAGGGGGTCATAGTTTTCCCATACCTGGATGACTGGCTGATGGCATGCCAGTCTCCTCTGCGAGTATCTACCACCATCTAGGTTACACTGTGTACACCAGGTCTCCTGGCAAATCAAAAAAAAAAAGTGATTGCTAACACAGTTCAGCGTCTGGAGTCTATAGGGGCAAAGACTGGACACACTGACAGGAAGAGTCTTTCCTCTGGCAAGGAATGGTAGACAGCTTAGAGCAGCTGGCAGGCTCATTCCAGCTGCATACCCCAGAGCAGTGAGGCATTTTTTTACAGTTACTAGGGCACATGGCTGCAGCAACAGCAGCAGTGTCAAGATCAAGATTCCAGAGGAGAAGTATTTAGTTCCACCTCAGGTCTCACTGGTCCCAAAAAGAGATTCCCTGTCAAAGATGGTCACAGTCACAAGAATTCTGCTACAAGCTCTGCAGTAGTGGCAGGAAGAATACAACCTCAGGGAGGGTGTGCCTTTCCTTCAGCTGTCACCAGCAGCAGTCTTGACAGCCTATGCCCCCCTCCTAGGGGAGCACACACTGCTTCACATAAAGCCTGCTGGAGCTCAGGGAAGCTTAGCTGGGCATTCAGTCCTTCACTCCAATGCTTCAAGGCAAGGTGGTTTAGGTCAAGACAAGACAATACAACCACAATATACTACATAAACAAGCAAGGGGGCACAAAGTCATCCCTACTGTGCACAGAGGCTATGAAAGTGTGGAGTCTTAACTCACTCCCTGGGCATCTCCCTCTCAGCAGTCCACCTCCTAGGGAAAGATGATGTCCTGGCAGATGCTCTCAGTAGGATCAACTAAAACCACCAGGAGTACAAGTGGTGATCAGAAGGTGGGGTACCTCAGAGGTGGACCTCTTTGCAACCCCAGACAATCACCAGCTACCACAATTCTGTTGCAGACCTCTTGCAGGGGACACAGTCCCTCTAGATGTGCTACTGTTGCATTAAACAGGGAAATTCCTGTATGCCTTTCCTCCATTTCCCCTGTTGCTCAGAGTACTGAACAAGCTCAGGGGTCGCTGAGCAACAATGATCCTCATTGCTCCAGATTCAGCCAGAAGGCTATGGTATTTTCCACTGCTGACCTTGTCAATTTCCAGGCCAATCTCTCTGCCCAGGAGGCACAATCTATTGACCTCCTTGCAGGACAGGGTCCTTTACCCCAATATTCAGTCTCTCAGGCTTAGGGCTTGGCTCTTGAGGACTTAGAGGATTCAGACTTGCACATTTCTATAGGGGTGCTGGAGGTTCTTAGGATTTCTAGAAAACCCTTCTACCAGAAAGCCTTACACCTCTAAATGGAAGAGGTTTTTCCATTTGGTGCCAGAAAAAGAGATAGACTGCTGCTAGACTGACTTGTCAGTCATCCTAAAATATATGGCACACCTTCTTTCTCTCGGCCTTAGGCCTTCCACCCTCAAAGTACAATTACCAGCTGTCTCTGCTTACCTCTCAGCTGGTAAGGAGTCATCTCTGGCAGTTAATCAAGTGTTTAGCAAGTTCTTCAAGGATCTCATGCATTTGCATTCCCTCACAGGGAACACACCTCGGCATGGGACCACAATATATATAACCATTGGCTGGCTAATGAAACCACCATTTGAACCCATGTCTTCAGCACAGCTTAGGTTTCCAACATGGAAAACAGTGTTTCTGGTAGCCATCACCTCAGCTGGGAGCATCAGTGAGCTCCAGGCCTTGTCCACTGAGTTAATTACATATCAGTTCATAGGGATAAAATAGTCCTCAAGACTAACAGAAACTTTCTGCCCAGGGTGGTTTAGGACTTCTACCTAAATCAGTCCATTACTTTGCCAATCTTTATTTCACTGACCAGTCTAGTTCAATGGAATGTAGACTGCACAGCCTAGATGTTAAGTGAGCTATAAGCTACTACTTGGGTCACACAACCGGTCAAAGGCAGGTGAGCACTCAGATTTTCCTGACCTATGGAGAAGTAGGAAAGGGCAAGTCTGCCTCAAAGAGGTCTATTGCCTGCTGGATGGTTGCTTGTATTTGGTTCTGCTACAGAAAAGTAGGTAAGGAATCTTGTAGGCCTTAGGGCTCTCTTTGCAAGGAGAACAGCTGCTTCAATAGCAGCTGCAGGAGATATTCCTTTGTTGGAAATTGGTAAAGCAGCTACCTGGAAAACTGTTCACACCTTTACCAAGCACTACAGCCTGGATACCCAGGCCAGAGGGGGTGCCAGGTTTGGCACAGCAGTACTGCAGAGCCTGTTTCCTAAAAAGGTTCTCTACCCTCCTCTAAAGGTACTGCTTCAGGGTTTTAAATAATTGATTAGCAGTTTTTTTCTTGGGACTATACTGACTTTACAGAAAGTATTTATATAGATTTTCTAGAAGTACTGTGTTTGTTAAACACAGTGAGGCAAGAGCTATGCATTTTCACAAAGATTTAGCACTTTTATGAGCAAAACGCTAATCAATTTTTAGAATTAAATAAATCCCTGTGCTTGGGTAGTCTGCATATATCAGAATACAGTAAGATTTCCTGGGGTTTGAAGAAAACATTACTTACCATGGTAATCTTGTTTCTTCCAAGGGAATCGTACTGTATTCTGAGCTCCCACCCTTCCTCCCCTGCTAGAACCTATAGGCACTGCAGCACAGCTGTCCATGCTGTTGTAAACCCATGAGTGGTTTTGTTGTTGGGCTTAGTGACTTGAGTCTTAATCAGTGTAGCCCACATTTTCAACTGAAGGAGATTGTTGGTTGTCATTTATTTAGCTAATTAGTAAAGTTAGTATAGATAGCTTGTTAGTATTCATGGTGTGTAAGAATCTGACAGTTGTCGAATGTGTACCAGGGACAGTGGTTTGAAAACTGAGCATGAGCCTAGCATTCCATCATTAGCATAGGTTCTATTAACCATTTCGGCTCTGGGGCAGTACAATGGGAGGACAATACTGCATGTGTCAGAATACAGTAAGATTCCCTTAGAAGAAACAAGATTACTATGGTAATTAATGTTTTCTTCCTTGCCATGCTCACCCTGGGTACTGGAAGCACATCTGAGAAAGTTATTGATCTTCCTGCCTCCTCACAAATCAGTACCAGCTCCTCAGACCTCCTCTGGACTACATTTACCATATTTCCTGACAGATCATTTGTTACCAAATGTAGAACTATGTGAGGTTTCTCCCTACCCTTCTTAGCATACTTCAGAACAGATTGACCCACCCTTTCTGCCGCCATGCCTGGCATGGCCTCCACCCATATGCGACTATGCTTCACCTCCTTGCTTCCTCATCTGATCTCTTTCAGAACTGAGTCTCCCAGCACTAGGATCCCAGCCCAGTTTTCATGTTCTACTTGCCTTGCCCTTCCTCTACCCTATCCCCTTCCTCTCCACTCCTCCTCCTCCTCCAGCAAAGTTGTTTCTCCTTCCACTCCTGTTGCAATGTCCTGTGTCTCTGCTCTGCCCTCCTTCTCCCCGTTCTCCTCTGATTTTACCTTCCCTCTCCACCAGACTTGACTCATATCCTGAGATGTAACAGGATATGATGTGGGGGTAAACGGGAATAAAGGGGAAGTGAGCCTTGGGGTGGTAGAGTGTGGGGTAGGATGGTGGGATTAGACATCGGCCTCCTCAAGAAACAATCAGGTCAACAGTGCTCAGAGCACTAGAGCACCATATGGTTCCTTTATAAAGCAGCAGTATCTAGATATTTGTACCTCAGTTGCTAACTGCTTCTGAGGGGAGGGGAGCAAATTTTCTCAACAACCTCCCACAAATCCCCTGAGCTACCCTGAAATCAGACACAGATGCTGCTGTTTTTAACTAATATCTTACTTTACAGCTATTCCGTGTACCTGCAATAAAAGAAAGCAATAAAGACAGCAAGGCAAGTCTAGCAAGAAATCCTAAACTCTGTTAACTGAGAGCAGCACGTTCTGTTCCTCTGTGCATCCAAAAAAGTGTCCCAACACACCTTAAAATATTATAACAGAATACCTAGGGTGGAAAAAAGTTAATAATCCCAATACCTGGAAGAACAAAAAAACGATATGCAGTAACAAGGTACTTTCTGGCCGAAGTCCTCAGCTGCCCCTGGCTCCCTTCCCTCTAGCCCAAGTCTCTGCTGCTGTTATCAACTAATATCCTGACTCTACCAGCCTAGGACAAATTCTTCCCCTTCAGTTGAGCCTCAGGTACTAACAACCTTCAAAATGTCCATTGAGTTGCCCTGAAATCAAACACAAATGCTGCTGTTTTTAACTAATATCCTGACTCTGCAAGCCTAGGACAAGTCTTTCCCCTTCAGCTGAGTTCTGGTGGGAAGGGAGCAAGTTTGCTCAACAACCTCCCCAAAATCCCCTGAGCTGCCCTGAAGTCAGACACAAAGGTTGCTGTTCTTCCCTGTATGTATCTTCACCATTCATCACTGATGGGTTATACGCCGGAGGCTCTATGGCCCACAGGAGCTTATAGCCTAGAAATTTTTCTAGGAGGAGGAACCAGCACTGGGGATGGCGCCACCCATGAGGGATGACGCATGCTATGTCGTTTCACAAGGCCAGCCAGCAACCGACACTGATTCCTCCTCACCTTAGTTCTGTTCTTCCCACCATTGAGAGTGCACAAGCTGAAAAGCCGTTACTATGCAGTGATAGTTTAAATTGTCACCAAAGTTCTGTTCATAGTTACTCAATGCCATAGATCTTCACATGGTGAGACCGTTTCTTTCTTATATTATTTGATCTTCCCATTGTCAGTCTTCACCATTCATTACTGCTAGGTGTAAGCCAGAGGTGCGCACCTGCTCAGGAGCTTTTTTTTTTGTGTGGGAGGAGTCGGCACCGATGGTGCCACCCATGAGGCCGACACATTGCGTGGCGCTCACGAGTTAGCCAATAGGTGCCACTGACTCCTCATCCACCCCAATTATGTTTCTTCCGCCATAGAGGAAGCACCTGCTTGCGCGCTTGGAAAAAAGAGTTGGGTCAGCAGCCTAGTTTTCGCCTCCACGCCATTCTCCAGCCGGCGTTGCTCAGTTCTCGATGCCATTCAACAGTTTTTCTGTATCCATTCTGGCTCTGAGATTGCTCACTCAGTGCCATTTTCTCCAACACCTTGTAAGCCTGTTCCATTTTAAATTCTTACCTGCGGTGCCGGGTCTGTTTCTGTAATTTTGTAATATTATTTCGGTGTCATGTCTGGTTTAGGGGCTAGAAAGAAATCTAAATTGGGCAGAGCCCCAATGCATCGGTGTCTCTGTGACTGGCATTTCTCAGTTTTGGATTGGCATGATATCTGTCTTCGCTGCCTGGGACCCAAACATGACGTGGACAACTGTGATGCCTGCTTCTCCATGGACCATCGTGTCTTAGAAATCCATGTGTTTAAAGTCAGCAGGGTCCCACCGACTTTTGAAGGGTGTTGTCATTCCAGGGATTTCATGGCAAGAACTCTCAACCCTTCCTCCGGGTCCCTCTCGGGTTTATACGGCCCGATGAGGAGAAAACCTCCTCATCTGATTCAAGCCTTGCTGTTGAGGAGATTTCTTCTGCAGTGCCAGAGGAACAGCTCGATTCTCTCCAGAGCCAGCTTGGGAGCACTGCTCTGGCAGTCACCTCCTCAGAGGTGTAGACTCCCCCGGTGTTGTGGCCCACAGCTGTTGGGTCCAGCACTGGCGGATGGTCAGCGCTGCCTGCTGGAACCATCTCGGATCCCAGCACCATTCATGGCATCGGTGATTGGGACAGCACCACAGGTGGTGTTGTATCCCGCAGTGGCACTGCTCACAGCACTGTTTGCAGGGGGGCTCCTGGGGTCACCTGTTTGGAGTTGTGCATGGTCTCCTCCTCTTTGGAGGGGGATGACCCGCTGACTCACCCAGCTTGACAAACTGTTCCCTCGAGGTCGGGAGCCCCCCCGGAAATGGCACCAGACACTCTGGTGCTCGTCCCTCCATAGCCCCAGAGACTGCAGTCTCCACAGGCTCCCATGCTGATGGCGGTGTCGGGGTCCCAGTGGTGGATAGTAGTTCTGGGGTCTCCAGGTTGATGGTCCCAGCTTCAGGGGCAAGACCAGCTACTGTTCCTGGTGCTGCCCTGGCTACCGGGGCTGGGGAGGGTCTTCCTCTCCTGTGGCCTCCCTTGGGGGGGTCAGTGGGATTGGGGGTCCCCTTGGCACTGGGTATGAGGAAGAGAGTGGCCTCGGAGTCCGGGGGCTTGCGAGGTTGGGGTGAAGCATGGGGCCCTCCTCCGCTTACCTTCAGGGGGTGGGAAGGAGCCACAGTGCCGAAACCCACTTCTCCTCCTTGGAGACTTCAGAAGTACCCTTGGTGGGCAATGCTGGGGCTTGTCCTTCTGGATCCATGCAGCCCTGCTCGCACCACAGGGGAGAATCCCTCCCAGGGTTCAGTCAAGATTTGTTTTCCAATTTGCAGCGTTCGCTGACTGCATCAACCACTGGATCCCCCCATGTGGGAGGATCATCTTCGAGGTCTCAGAGCCCTGGCAGAGTCTGGGCACTTTTGGTCAGATGCCCTTTTCCAGTTCCTCTGCATCTACCACCTACTCTCCCAGGCCTTATGGGTCCTAAGGGCCCTTGATCTGGGAGACATTCAGAGCTACTGCGGTGGCCTTCCCCAGGTATGTCAGGGCTATGGACATGCAGGTCTTTCGCCTGTCCCCGCCACTGTAGAAAGACTCTGAATTTTCGAGCTCCTCTACTTCCTCGACTTCCTTCTCTGAGGAAGAGGAATGATCCATCCACCTGTCCTCCAATGATGATTTCACAGAATATTAGCGATTCCTTTCAAGGCTGGTTCAGTAGCTCCATATTTCTCATGTGCTCAGGTTCAGTACTGAGCAAGGGACGCTGTCTTTCATGAGCGAGTTCAGTGTGAACCTCCTTGTGGTTCCTTCCTGGCCTATTCCTTTCCAGGAAGTGTTGATCCACATCTGGCAGTCCCCAGCCACCTCATCCCAACCCCAGTGGACTGCAGAAGAATGTATTCCACACCCAAGGAGTCTCTAGGTTCTCTGCATCACCTACCTTCAGGGCTGATGGCCCTAGACTCTCCTTCCAAGCTACAGCACCCAATGGACTACCAACCACCAGGTCCAGACTCCGAGGAGTTCAACTGGTGGGGAAGAAGGGTATTCTCTTCATCTCATGTGCTACTCTGTATCACATCACATCAGGCTCACTACACTGCCTACAATAGGCATTTGTGGTCAGTGTTGGTACAGGTATTAGCATTGTTGCCTGATACGGAGGAATCTAGGCAGGCCATCACCCTCTCTGTGCAGAGTCTGGAGCTTGCAAAGCACCAGGAAAGGGCATCATACGACACCAGTGAGGTGGCTTCCAGGCTGGTAGGGACAGCAATCTGTATTAGGCAGATGGCATGACTTCACCTGTCAAGACTATCACCTGTGGCCCGGTGTAGGGTGATTTCCTCTGCCTTCTGGGGCACCCATCTCTTTTCCCCACAGGGAAAAGAGGAATTTTCAGAAGCATCTTCCATTGCCCTGGTCACAGGGGGACACTACCTTGCCCTGGACAGCCTTAGGCCATGTGTGGCCTAGGATGACTAGAATGGTCTCTCCCTCCTACGTCTCCCCTGCAGGAGGCTGAGGGAAGCTGTTCCCTCAGGATAGTGCCAGGTCCCCTCCGGGGGGGGCTTGGTACTCACCTAGCAGTAATGAATGGTGAAGATTGACTATGGGAAGATATGAAAATTATGTACCTACCATAATTCTTGATCTTCCCTTGTATCTTCACCATTCATTACTGATTCCTGCCCACTGCCTCAGTCTCTAGATGTCACCTCCACCCTGCTCGCCCACCCTCTCTACAAGGTTAATTGAGGGCCGAGTCCCCCTGGTACCTCAGGGCTCTCTGTTTCCTTCTCTAAGTCACAGAGGGTCTAACCATAGGGGGACAGTGAGTAGGGTCTTTACCCTGACCTTGGAGGGAACTATCTAGGGTTCTCTGCTGGGTGCACTGTGGGGTCCCTTCCATGACTTGGCATGGACCTGTCTGGTCCGTTGTCAACTCAGGGAAAAAAGGGTGGGGGACTCTTTTGGGGTGCCCTGCGAGAGGATCCATGGGGATTTCCTTGCTTCTCTCTAACCCCTCCATATAGGGGTTATTTCTGGTTAGGGTCCTGTCTTAATTAGAGGTTCCCCCTGGCTAAGCCCTCAAGTGGCAAGCTTGAGAGGGCCCTGTCCCAGGACTTTCATCCTGAATGCGGATTTAGGGGTGGGAGGGAGCAGACACCGCCATACTGTATATTTTCCAAGACCATCTCAAGCTGTCCTGCCCTGGAATGATGTCCAGTGGTTCTGGAGCCTGATGGGAACCTTGCACTCATGTCTTCTCTCCTTTCCAAGTCTTGAGATAATGGTAAGCCAGCAGTCTCCTGGCTGAGCATGACAGGGGTCTCTCACCTTCTCCCCCTATCTTTCTATCTCTCTTTCTTTCTTAGTCCTTTCTCCTACTCTCTTGTGCTGCAGCCCAGGGGCTGGGGCCCTAATGTTCAGAGATTGCAGTCCTCCTCCTTCTCTGTCCTCTGGCCGGCTTATTCCTAACCCTCTGCTCTCTTGCCTAATCCTAATTTTCTCTATCCTTCTTTTTTCCTTCTCTCTGGTAAAACAGAACTGTGGTGGAGGAGGAGTCAGTGGCGCCTAACGGCCAACCCGCAAGCAACACGTAATGCATCGGCCTTATGGGTGCTGCCGTAGGTGCTGACTCCTCCCACAAATAAAAAGAATCTCCTGAACAGGTGCGCCTCTGGCTTACACCCAGCAGTAATGAATGGTGAAGATACAAGGGAAGATCAAGAATTACGGTAGGTACGTAATTTTCATTTTCTACGGCACTGAGTCTTTTTCTGGTTTTGTTTTTATTTTGTGTGCGGTCGATCATGTGTGGTCCGGGGCCTAAATCTTCGAAGGTGGGATGTGCCCACATGCATCTATTCCCCTGCGGCAAGTCCATCTGCTGAACAGATCACTTTGATCGATGTCTATCTTGCCTGGGCACTCAACACGACATGGACAACTGTGATGTGTGCTTCTCCATGGATCACCGTCCTTGAAATGCACGCGTTAAAGGTGGGTCGGAAACCTCCCACCTTTGGAGGATGGCGTCAGTCCAGGGATGCCAAGGCAAGAACTTTGGACCCCTCCCGATACTATACGTACCATTGGGGAGCAAGCCGCGGTCATTTCCAGCCTCACTGGTGGACAGTCAGCCTCCTCCGAGGGGCCAGTTGAGCACCCCTCTAGGTTACCCCCATGGCGTTGCGGTCGGAGCTATACGCTGGACCCAAACCGGTGGGACCCTTGGCTCCATCTACTGACTCTGCTCAGGCTCCTAGCCACATTCCTGCAGTTAGTGAGTGGGCGGGGTCGAAGTTCGAGCTAGGCCTACTTCCTATGCCGTGAGCAGTGCTGGACCTGGTAGAGTGATGACGGTGGACTCTCTCTCTCAATTGTCCTGGTCACCTCCTCTTTAGAGGAGGAGGATGATAAGGATGACCCAGAGTGGATGCCCAACTCTGAGTAGTCTCCCGATTCCGAGGAGTCACGGCATCTACCTAGGCCTAGTTGCGAGGTTCTGGAGGTATCTTCCTTTTCCACCTCCCTGACTGAGCCTGCCCTTGGGGCTAACTCTTCCAAGTCTTCTGGCACCGTTGGTGGTGCCAGAGACTCTCACGGTGCTGACCCCAGTGCCAAGGAGGAGGGTGGTGCTGAAGGTGTGCCGGGTCAGGGGATGGTGCTGGATCTGGGAATAGCTTCGTGCCCGGTTTTGAGTCAGATGTCCACTACAGAGGTAGGTTCAGGGATGGCTCTGACTGGTCTTTTAGGGTCTGGAGCCATCCCAGAGTTTCCTCCATCGGTACCTCAGGGACAGCTGAGGGGCAGGTCTCTCTCTGAAGGGGAGGGTTTGAGAAGGCCTGGTAGGTTCAGAGACATTCTCCCAGAGCTACTGGTGGCTCAGGGAGGAGCCACAGTGCTGACCCCTCACATTTTCACTCTCCTCAGCATGGGGGATCTGCATTAGGTGGGGTTAGGGGGTGCCTGCAAGGGCCAGAATGGCCCCATCTCCTCACCATGTGGCTTTTGCCTTAGGGCACCACTTGGGCTGCTCCTGTATGGTTGGACAACCTACAGTGGGCACTTTGCATATCCCCACCTTTTGGGAGGGGTTGCATGAGCATTCCCGAAGCTCAAGCAGGGATCCTTCTCTGGTTCACCTAACTTCTACCCCTCCCTCGGATCCTCTGCCTTGCCCTTCTGCTCTCCCAGGCATTTCGGGTCCTGCGGGACCTTGTCTTGGGACCAATTCAGAGCCTCGGCTGCAGCTTTACCTCACTACTTAAGAGCTCTGGACCAAGTCATCTTCAGACCAGAAGCCCCTGCTGCACCGTATTCTGAATCAAGCTCTTCTGCTTTCTCATCTTCCTCCCCAGTGGAAGAAGACTCATCAGTCCATCTGTCCTTTGACACTGATATCACCAGCTATTAATGGTTCTTGTTGAGGTTGTTGGAAGAGCTCCACATATCTCACTTTGCAAGTCGCTATCCTGCTCATGTGAAGCGTTGTCTCCTTGAGGAGGTCACCTCAGAGAATATTGTTATTCCTCCATGGCCTGTTCCATTTCTGGAGGCATCATATCAGGTCTGGCAGAACCCCTCTGCCCCCTCCCCTACCCTCAGAAACTGTCAGCGCAGATATTGCGCACCCCATGGGTCTCCTGGTTCCATGCCTCACCCCACTTCTGGAATAGAGCTACTGGATACCCTCTGGGCATCGTCGACCAAGACATAACCACCACCCTCCCGAGTTTTTGACTTCCGCCAAGTTTGGCTGCTGAGGGAGAAGGTTTTTCTCAATGGCACAGCTCTTCCTCTTTATCTCAGCTCATCAGTCCCATATGGCTGCCTTATAGATGATGCTAGGACAGCTCCTAACCACTCTGCCTGACTCAGAGGCAACTAGGCAAGCCATCAGCTTAGCATAGCCTTTCTGCTAGTGGCCTAGAGCTAGTCATGCACCTGTCAATAGCATAATATGATGCTAATGAGGTAGCTTCTAGGTTGGCAGGAGTTGCAGTCTGCATAAGGTGTATGGTATGGTTTTGCCTTTCCAGGTTATCACCATTGGCCCATCATAGGGTGATTGCCTCCCCTTTCCAAGGAGCCCATTTTTTCTCCCCCAGGGTGAGAAGGGAATAAGCAGGGTGCCTTCCTTCTCCCAGGCCACGGGAGTCCCTATTTTGCCCTGACCAGTCATGGACCTTGCTGGACACGTAGGAGGCTTCTTCCCCCTGTGATACTCACCCACAAGGGGCTGAGGGAAACTCTTTACTTAGGGAGGTGCCAGGTCCTCTCCGGGGGGCTTGGTACTCACCCACCAGTGATGAATGGTGAAAATACATACAGGGAAGATATGAAAATTATGTGCCTACCATAATTCTTGATCTTCTTGTATATCTTCACCATTCATCACTCCTTCCCTCCACCATCCTCTCTTGGGCCTCATCCTCTGAGTGTGCCTCCTCCTGCCTCCCCCAAGTGAGGCCAATTGTGGGCAGAGTCCTTCCGACTCCTCAGGGTCTACTGATCCTTTGGCTAAGCATCAGAGACCATCCTTGGGGGAAGGGTAAGCGGGGCTGCTTGCCCTCTTCTAATGTGGGCTCCTCGGGACCCCTTCTGCGTGGTACAGATGGGGATCCTCCCCTCGGGGCTCCTCTCTCCTTTATGGGAAGGGGATCAGAGTCCGGTCCAGTGTCCTGGACTTGGGACCCTTGCGGATCGTAGAAGGATTTAGGAGTTCTGAGGATTCTCTTCCTTTTTTCCTTTCTGGTTAACCAGGCTGGTTAGCCTGGGGCAGTTTCTCTTTTTCTCCTCAAGGAGAACCCCTTGGTCAATCCATCTTTCCTTGCACACCGGCTCAGAAAAAAAAAAGAACTCCTGGGCTTTTCTACCAAAATACTTGGGTTGAGGGAAAGGGGGTCATGCCCCAAGGTGGGTCCTGTCCCCACATCGGTGTCCTATGAAAGACTTAAGAGACCCTTGCCCCCACCATCTATGGGTTGGTAGAGCATAACTCCAGGTTGGCTTTACCTCCAACTTCTCTCTGAAGTACCTAACATTTCATTGGTCTGGACATTCTTCAGATGACAGACCATTCTGGTGTTGTCGCCCCAAGCCTGCTGGAGTGGTTAGGGAGTATGGAGGTGGATGCTGTTCCTTTTTAGCACCTAGATGCTCCCTGGCATCCCTAGAGGAGTATGGTGCCAAATGGTCTCTCATTGTCTCTGTCTTTTTCTTTCTATTTCTTTTTCCCCCACTCCTCCACTCCTCTATCCCCTTGGAACTTCCCAGTGGTTGGGGCCTCCATATACCACACCCTCAGGTAGCCTCCCTCTCCTCTTGTGTCGGCTTATTCTCCTTTCTGTTTTATATCTTTTCCTTTTACTATCACTCGGGCTTCCTTGCCCCATCCTCTTTCTTCTCTATATCTGTTTTCACTCTCTCTGGTGGACAGAACTGAGGTGAGTGAGGAGTTGGCGTCAGTTACTGGCCAGCAGATGAGCAGCACGCTGTGCATTGCCCTCATGCGTGGCACCATCCCTGGTGCCAGCTCCTCCTCCTAGAAACATTTCTAGGCTATAAGCTCCTGCGGGTCATAGCCCCTACAGCATATAACCCACCAGTGAAGAATGGTGAAGATATACAAGAAGATCAACAGTTACGGTAGGTACATAATTTTCATTTTTTTAACTAATATTTGACTCTACAACTATGCCGTGTACCTGGAATAAAAGAAAGCAATAAAAAAAGCAATGCAAGTCTAGCAAGAAATCCTAAACTCTGTTAACTTAGAGCAGCACTTTCTGTTCCTCTCTGCATCCAGAAAGTGTACCAACACACCTTAAAATACTATACCAGAATACCTAGGGAAAAAAGTTAATAATCCCAACACCTGGAAGAACAAAAAAACAAAATATGTATATGTGTGTGTGTGTGTGTGTGTATATATATATATATATATATATATATATATATATATATATATAAACAGCAGTAACAAGGTGCTTTCTCTTCCTTTTCAGCCAAAGTCCTCGGCTGCCCCTGGCTTCCTCCCTTCCCTCTAGCCCTCTGTTTTAAAAAAGTCCCTGAATCTCTGTTCTAACTGTTTCAGCATAGGTTTCAATTGCTGTATTAGCCCCTGTGGGTGGGTTGTATGTGGATTTTATGTGCAAAGCATGTGTTAGGTCTCATCCGTAACTGTCACTTAATTCTAGTTAAGTAGAATTAAGTGTATTGTCCAGAGGCCTATCATTTGCACTCAGAACCACAGTAAACCCTTTTGAAATAGAATGTGATCTACAAAATTTTTTTTTACAACATTAAGGTTAAGAGCAAAATTTGGTGACCAACAACAAGGTGACAGTTGCATACGAGACCTAACACATGCTTTGCAAATAAGATCATCACCCCATCCCGGGTCATCCCTGAGGCATTTACCCATCACCCAACTTTTTAAAATCTACCTTCCTGAAGTCCAGGACTCTTGCCCTTGTGTGGTTCAATTCCACAGCCGTCCTTATATTGAACCATACTGTATGGGGATTGTTGTACCCTAGGTGGCCTACTACCTTGATTTCTGCAACATTGTCCCTGTTAGTGAGTACCAGGTTTAGTACTGCCCCATCAAGAGTGGGTTCACTGACTAGTTGCCTGAGGAACGCTCCACGCAGGGAGTCCAGGATGACCTTGCATCTAGCTGAAGCTGCAGGTTCCAATCTACATACAGAAGATTGATGTCCCCCACCAGCAACATCTCCCCCTTTTCTATCATCTTGCCAATAGCTTCCACCAGTACCTAATGTAACTTCTCACCCTGTGTTGGAGGTCTTTAGATCACACCAGTTCAAATAGAGGCTCCATCCTCCATCTCTAGAGTGGCCCACAGTACCTCTGCCCCCCCCGTATTCCCAGTGTCTCCATTGCTTTTATGCCTTCCCTCACATAAAGCACTACACACACCCCTTTCCTTGCCTCCCTGCCCTGGGCTGCAGTAGCATACAGTATTACAAACTCTGGGAGGGGGGAGGTGAAGGACGGGGAATGAAACAATGTAATTGGGAGGATTTATAACTCCGAACTCTGTGGGGGTGAAACTTGGGGGGATGGCAACAAACTCACAGCACTTTTGGGGGCAGACAGTATGCACAATAACTTTTCCTTCTCCAATGATTTTCTGTGGGGGTGCTTTGCTCCCTGCACCCCCAAAATTTAATATTGCAACTTGGGGTGGTAAGTTGGGGAAGAGAGAACATAAAAAAAAATCCACAAGTCTCGAACCTAGGTCTCATACTAGGATTCATACTAGGAAATGCAAAGAGCTTAAAGGCATGAGCCCATATATGGTCCTAAGTACAGTAAATTCAGAAGTAATACCTTAGATTCCCACCAGACTGAATATAATTGTACAGTATTTTTTTAACGCTGTCTTTGTTCTGCTCACAACTGCCTCCTCTGGGAGTAAGTTCCATACCTTAACCACTCTAGATGTATAGAAATACTTCCTTTTCCCACACCTGAAATGTTTCCCTCTTATCTCTCTTTGTTCTGCTCACAACTACCTCCGGGGTACAGTGTTTTGAGTGAGTTTTATTGAGTGTCTCAATTTGAACGACTCAATAAAACTGCTCAGAAAAAGAGTCAATGTGAAAGAATGCTGAGCTGTAATGCAGAGTGAGTGTAGCAGTAAGCTGTACTGGCTTGAAGAGGATATGGTCCCTTGTTTGGCCAAGCCCTGATAAGCTGGCCATTTGGCATAGTGGTTAGAGCCACTGCCTGAGAAGCTTAAGGAACCAGGTTTGGATCCTGGTGTGGAACAGGAATTCTTTTGTCCTGGGGTTTTTATTTTTTTCTAAGTCCCCCCCCCCGGAGTTAACAATCAGTTGAGGGGTGTGGGGGGGGTGGCTTTTCACTATTTTTGTATTTTTAGATAGGAATATGGAATTTCAGCGGCCGTTGCTTTGTGCGATGACCAATCTGATGTTGGTTGCTGTTTTTTCTTTGGGGGGGGGATTTAGCCACTTTTTTTGGTCAGTGACATAAAAAAAATGCCCTTATCATATAAAATCCTACCTCTACTGGGAATGAGTTCCACATCTGAAGCACTCTTGATGTATAGAAACACTTCCTTTTCCCACACCTGAAACTTTTCCCTCTTATCTGGAGTGGGTGCCCTATAGTCACCATTTGCCCTGATTTGAATTCAGTATCCAATTCCACTAATAGAACAGGGTCTTGTATAACATTATACATAAAAAGAACATCACCTTGTATATGTCTGGTTTCTGCAGGGACATCAAATCTAGTGAAGTCAGATGGTCTTCATACCCTTTATCATCTACATCATTGATTATCTTTGTGCATTCCTCTGGACTTTTCCAACCTGTTTCTTTCTCCCTTTTTAAAAAGGTTCCACAGCTGTGATGCATATTCAAGATGTGCATGCATGTAAGCCCTATAGAAGGGAACCAGAACTTCACCGTCCCTTGACATAATGTTCTTTCTAATTGCCTATACTATTTTGTTTGCTTTAATGGTAGCTTCCGTAGTTTATTTTGTGAAGCCCAAATCACCTATTATGTGGATTCCCAAATCTCTTTCACAGCATGGCACCACCAAAGGTGTACCACAAAGTGTGTAACTATTCATCATGTTACCCCTTCCTACATGCATTACTTTATACTTACATATGTTGAGTTCCATGTGACATTTTTCTGTCCAGTTTGCTATTATATTTAGGTCATGTTGTATTAAAGCAATGTCTGGCAAGGTTTTACATGGCCCACCTAACTTCATGTCATCTGCGTATTATGTTACCCAGCACTTCAGGTTTGTAGTAAGGTCTGCGATGCATATTTGGAACAGCACCAGTCCCAGCACTGAGCCCTGGGGAACCCCACTAGCCACTTCCCTTGCCTCTAAAAGGTGACCATTCACAACCACTCCCTGTTGCCTGTCACACAGCCATTCCATTGTCCATGTAACAATGGTGGGGTTCATTCTTGCTTGTTCAAGTTTACTAATAATAGCCCAATGGGGTGTAAGATCAAACGACTTTGCAAAGTCTACGTATACTATATCACACGGGATATTATTGTCTAGTGCACAGCTAACCCTCTCATAAAAACAGAGTAGGTTCATTATACAACTTCTTCCTTTTCTAAATCCTTGCTGTTCACTATCACAGTTTTCTAGAACTGATGTTAGTCGGTCTTTAATGATATTCTTAAACATTTTTCAAACTACACATGTGAGGCTTATTGGCCTATAGTTTTCTACCAGTCCCTTCTCCCCTTTTTACGGCTGCAGTAGGCAGAGCCTGCAGATGTTTTGCATGTACAAAAGGAGTGATGACATGTTTTATGTCCATGGAACTGACTGAAGGTGTAAATAGTCTCTTCCACCTTACCCTCCAAGCAATGTTTTCCACTCTCAAATAAATACGCTTTCATGTTAGTCAATGGTTGCAGGGCACTATTTTCTTTCTTAAATGGGTGGTACAATAACTGGAACCTGAGTAGTGGGAGGCAGCATTAGTTTTTTGGGGGTAGTAAGATCCACCCCCACCTCCACCTGAGAAGCTCCTAAAGATCCACCCCAACTTTTTTTGATCCATGTGGGAGGGGCATGAGGTGGCTCTATCATGCTGTAACAAGAAACACTAGTTTGGGACCTGTATCAAACAACAGAACAAGTCTGTGCAGTGATCAAGTTGTGGAGCCCATGCATTTTATTAAGGACTAGGAGAACAGAATATACTTAATGCCTTTATTAAGGACTAGGAGAACAGAAGCTATTTAATGCCTTCAAATTGACTTAAAAAACCTTTGGAACAAATGATTATCAGAGCCACCTGGGGCCTCAGAAAGAGAAAGCAAATAAGGAGTGAAACTATAGCTACCAAGGAAAACAGACACAGCATTCTAATTTATAGTAAGAGCCACATGTTTTTCTTAAACATTTATATATTAAAAAACGTAAAGTTCTGCTTTTGGGATTAATAATATTATTTTACCATAGTCAATATATATATATATATATATAGATACACACACATATATAGTTTATATATAATTAGTCTTTTAGTAGTTTCAAAACTTTTAAAGCATTGGTGGTAGCAATGCATTTAGAAATACATTTTAATTGTCTTTACAGTTAAGCATGCAGTTTCATGTCAGGGCACATTTATGGGGGGAGGGGGTCAAATTATTTTAATCATGGGCAGAGTACTTGGTGAATCAGACTTTGATGATGAAGTGTGTTTTTTGTTTTAAGTTTGAGAAGTATGTATTAGAAAACATTGAACAAGAAAACAATTGGTAATTTTAAAAGTTATTCTGATCAGAGCTGACAGTAAAAAAAATCTCAACAGTATTTTATTTTATTTTATCAGGGACACTAGAAACAGGATGTTAACATTTACTCCATGGAACCTGCTATTCAGGGTTTTTTTTATTGCATCTTGTCCCAGGCAATCTTACCAGAGTTCAGTTTATCAGGGCTCATTTTTTTTTGGGGGGGGGGGTTCAAATTATTTTAATCATGAAGCATTGGTGTTAGTAATGCATTTAGAAATACATTTTTAATTATATTTGCAGTTAAACATGCAGTTTCATGTCAGGGCACATTTTTGGGGGGAGGGGGTTCAAATTATTTTAATCATTGGCACAGTACTTGGTGAACACAAACTTTGATAATAAAGTGTGTTTGTTCTTTTAAGTTTGATAAGTATGTATTAGAAAACATTGAACAAGAAAACAATTGGTAATTTAAAAGCTATTCTGATCAGAGCTGACAGTAATGCATTTAGAAATACATTTTTTAATTGTCTTTGCAGTTAAACATGCAGTTTTATGTCAAGGCACATTTGGGGGAAGGGGGTCAAATTGTTTTTAATCATGGGCACAGTACTTGGTAAACACAGTCTTTGATGATAAAGTGTGGTTTTTATTTTTTGTTGCTGAAGAAATAGAGAACTCCCTGTTGTGGTGGTGCCAAGCTCAAAATTAGAAATGCTGCTGTGACACACAATGGGACAGCACACATCTCATTTCAATGGAGTAAGCAGACCTCCTTTGTATTCCATTTATGTGGGTTCAGTGATTACCGTTGGCACATCTTGTGATACTAGTGCTGAGACAGCTCTTTATTGAAAATATAGGTGTCTCAATACAAGATGATAAATAGCAGCTAGAAAAAATAACATCCATGTAGAATTCTTACATATTTGTTTAAGACACCAGCTCAGCGTCCAGCTGTTAAAATTCCCAACTGATGTTTTACACTTTGCACATCCTCAAAGTACTGTGCAACAATTTGTTTGCTATAATTTAAGTTCTGCCAGTGTGTATAATAACCTGGCAATGGCCTTTCATTGATCCATTTCTTAATTACATGCCTACATTGCTTTGGAATTAAATTGCTAGGTAACCATAATGTCACCTGTTACACATTCATTATTTGGCTCCTAAATGGCAAAACAGTCCATTATACACACTTAAAACAGATATTTAAAATATGTTATTTTCAGGCTAGAACAGGAGACAAGATCAACATGAAATTTTTTCTGTTTCAAAAATGGAAGCTGCAGTCCAAAACAACTCTTGCCCCCCCCCCCCCATTGTTGTACCTCTGCATGTCTCATTGATAGGGTAACTGATCTGTGTGTTTTTTCTTTTTTTTTTTTATAACAGCCTACTCTCTAGCCAGCAAAGGAGCACACCTTGCTCCTGGGGACACTTAGCATATCCCAAACCAATGACTGTCATCATTTACATTAGTCCAGTCAGAAGAAAGGTGCTACTTCTTTTTATCATTAAATTAAAAAAAAGAAAAGGCCTAATATCTTGAAACAGATTTAAGAAAAAAATATTCTGCACTTACTTTGAGACACATTTTTTCAGCTCTCCTCTTTATAATCAGAGCTGCTGATGCCACAGTGAAAACTTTGAAAAAACTAATAACTTGGTACAACTCAATTTACATTTTAAATATACTCTGTAGATTTATCCTGCTTATCTTTTATTACAGAGGAAATTTGGATGAATATATGATCTGTATCTGTTAGAGTTCATCTGCCGCTATAGCTTACTCTCTACTTCAAGTCATGATGCTACCTTGTGACATCACAGTCTGCTGTCATGGGAGTAACTGTGATGTCACAAGCCATGCATTATGACCTCAGGTAGTGAGAAAGCACCAGGAATACATGAACACTTCAGGAGCAGCAGTTCTCTTTTCATGCAAATGGCTTCAGTAAAAAATAATGGGGGGAAAATACAGAACTAATGTGAAATATAAACTGAACTGTGTCTAAATATGTTTTCTTTCACTTATACTGAAGGTGTCAGATGCTCTTTAAGACTGACACTCTGCTTGGGGGAGGGTGCTCTTTGAAGCAAGATGTCAATATGTATGTTACATGTATGTTTCAGTGCTAAACTATAACACAATTGCTTTCATTGTTTTTCCTGTACTATAACTGTTTTAAGACATTTCAATACATGCTTAAACCCATAGGTGATTACTGACAGCAAAATAGTGCTGCTTGAAAATGTTTTTAACCCAAATTAGTGAACATGACTGTGGCTCTAGGGGCAGTTGCCTCTCCAAAGACTGTCATGACTATAACTTCTCCCTCTGTCTGTATGTCTATCTATGTAATTATCTATATTTCTATCAATTGCATCTATTCCTGTTTTTACTTACTGTATATGTAAAATAAACCTGCATATCACATTTGCCTGCACTCTGAACACATACTTATGATACAGTGCATATTTGTACTCCACTCCTGTACAGACCTCATACTGTCCTTATATTACCATTATCACAGGCATAACTACCTTAACCTTATCAACAGCTACCCTTTATAAAAGTTACTATCACATTTTCTCTCCTAATGAAGTCCATCATTACACCTGACTGCCTGACATCAACACATTACTTAAATATAACTTACATCACCGCATGGACAACCCCCCTGTTTTTCTATATAAAACTGTGTAAATAATCCCAAGACTGAACATATGCCAGTCATTACTTTTTCATGTGCTGCCACCTATTCTACCTATCAAAACTATATTGCTTACCACTCCTTCCATTGAAATCTACACCTCCATATCTTTTCCTAATAATATGTCTGCCTTCCTTAGAATGTAAAATAAAATAAATCTTACTAGTTAAAAATCATTGTGTTGTTTCTCCATGTCTCCTTAACAGTTCCACACAACCTCACTAACTTCATTATGCAGCCGTGGTGGACCTGACCAGAATCTGTTTATGTTGGCTTGCACATGGGCAAGCAGCATCTTGTGGTAGTATCACTTTTAGAGGAGTGCCAGTGTTGTGACCAATGCAGTGGATGCTTTAGTGGGTGCATCCCTCAGTCACCAATCAGTGAGCAAGCTGGCAATGACAGCTGTTTCAAAGAGATCCATGGAGCTGATAAAAATCTGCCACTCCAGCAAGGTTCAGTTTCCTCATTGGACCATCAGATGACAAGGCTCCATTACATGCCTTTCCTGGTGAAATATTTCAATAAATATGGTGGCTCCTGCTGCCTGCCACACAATCTTCACAAAGCCGACGTTGGCGATGCCCAATCCCTTTGTCATCATGTCCCCCCCAGTTCAATTTGTTTGCTGACAGGGGTGCCCAATCCCCACTGGCATCATGTCACCCCCCACACACACACACTTTCTTTGCTGTTGGGGATGCCCAATCCCTGTTGGCATCACGTCCCCCCCCACACACACACAAACTTTCTTTGTCGACAGGGGTACCCAATCCCCATTGGCATCATGTCATCCTCCCCAAACTCGTGGCACACTGAGAGCCTACCCCAGTGTGCCCCAGATCATTTTTTTACCTGTAAATAAAGAAAACCTTTCCTTGAAGTCCTTTTTTTACCTGTAAAAATCACTTGTCATCCTGCCGCGCCCCCTCCCCCAACTCGCACCCACTCTCTGCGCACCCTACCTCCCTACACCCTCCCTCACCCCATACATACCTCCAGAGGCCCAGCACTGCAATCTTCTGTGGAGTAGGAACACATCTGAACTCTTTGAAAGCCGACCAGAATCAGAACAAAATGCAGTAAGCTTTATAATGGCAGGCAATGGGGGGGGGGTTCAACTTAGATGGATATCTCAGCCATTTTGGGGAATTTTGGTACTAGATATTCAACATGGGGTTCTTGGGACCCCACATCATGAACACATGCACTGTCATCTTGTTACTTGGCCCCGAAAGGTGATTTTGCAGTCACTGTGAGGAATCACCTTTCAGGACTGATTAACGAAATGACAGTGCCACTGTTCATGAGGTGTGGTCCAAAAAAGCCTGTGTTGCAAATTTGGTGAAAACATTCAAAAAAATGACTGTGCTATGAGCATGCATTGCACAGTTTTCACGCACACTTGTAACTTTGACAATTTTTTACATTTTCACTCCAGATTCTCAACATTGCCATTTTTTCACACCTCCTTATGAACAGTACAACTGCCATTTTTCACATCCTGCCCGAAATGTGTTTTTGCACCTGTGGCCCACAATGGTGCGGTCGCTGTGGGAAATCAACTTTCAGGACAGATTAACAACATCACAGTGCCACTGTTCATGAGGGGAGGTCCCAAAATGCCTATGTTGAAAATGTGGTTAAAACAAATCTCAAAAATAATTGTGTTACGGGCGTGCATTGCGCAGTTTCTATGCACGCTTGTGACTTCACCAATTTCTCATATTTTCATTCCAGATTTTCAACATTGCCATTTTTTACACCTCCTCATGAACAGTACAGTTGTCATTTTTCACATCCTGCCCAAAATGCATTTTTGTACCTGTGACACCAAATGGCGCAGTCACTGTGCAAAATCACCTTTTGGCTAATGAACTGATAGTGCCACTGTTCATAAGGTGGGATCACAAAAAGCTCATGTTGAGAATTTGGAGTGAAAATACCAACAGACAACCAGGGCATTATGGTTTTCAACTGTAACACCCCACTCTGTAGAGACTGACAGGCATCAGGGGTGTGACTTGGGATCGTCGGCTGTAATGCTCACGCCATTCCACCTGCACCCCCACCCTGCAGCCAGTGACAGGCATCGAGGTGCACCTTGGAGTCTTCAGCCCCAAAGTTCATCCCATTCTCCTATACTTCACCCATCTCAGCATATTTCCTTATGGAATGGGGTGAACATAAGGTCTGAACACCCCAGGGCACACCATGACACTTGTCAGTGTCTGCAGGGTAGGGTGAGGTGAAATGGCATGAGTATTGTGGCCAATGACCCAAAGGCACACCCCAATGCCTGTCAGTCTCTGAAGGGTGGGGTTGGGGTTGGCATCAGTTCAATACTTCACTGCCATTCCCAATATGCATCTCTCTAACTCCTGTACTACAAATGCCAATGCCAGCAAGGCAGCATTCAGCATTGACAAATGCTGGTAAATAGAGACTACATGAGCCATCTTCCAGTCCTGTGGCACTACTCCAGTGTTAATGGATTCCTCAAAAAAATGCTTTCAAGGGGGAGGTTAAGAGGCCAGACATGAGTATTTTGTCCAGTATTTCTTCTTTGGTGATGTTTATTTTATTGCCCCTACAGTCAGTTTGTTTCATTTGTGGTGTCTTGCTTTCTTTCAAATACCTCACAAAAATACTTGTTAAATAGTTCCTTCATTTACGCATTATCCATGATGGTGTCATTATTATGCATTATGGGACCCACTTTATCCTGGGGATTTTCCAGGAATTAATATAGGCATAAAATTCCTTATAGTTTTCCTTTCTCACCCCAGTAATTTTTCAGCATGTATTGACAGGTGTGGTATGCCAGCTGGTTTAAGCTACCCTGGAGAGGAGTAGTCAATGTAAATGAGAAAGACACTGACCAATCAGAATAGAGAGAGAGCGAGAGAGGAGAGTGCTGTCTGCAGTCAGCCTGAAGGACCTCAGAACTTTTTCTCTGCTGAACTGGCAACACTGCCCCAGAGCTCTCTCTTCAGAGACCTTCCTGTGAGATATTCTTACTTTTGAGTGCTGCCTTTAAGGTATTTTGAGGTATTTACCTTATTTTTACCATTTTTAACATGGCTGCATTTTGTTCTGTGCAGTCAGGGGAGTTTTAATGGTTTTTACTGCTTTGGTGTTTTTTTTTTCTGAGGTAAAAAATCACCCCATGCATAATAAAATTGTGTTTTTATTTTATTCGATAGTATTTAGTCCCTTAGCTTGTAATTTTACCACACTTGCATTAAAATGAGTGTTTTCATACATGCTTTAGCTGTAAATCTTTTTCCTGCATTAGTGTTATTTCCTGGAACCACTTTTCTCCACATTTAACACAATATATTGAAGGGTAATTCCTCTCATTTCTCTGGGGTAAAACTTTATTTTATTGTGCAGTGGGCTACTGTTGGCAAGATGTGTGGAGGTGGTTACTGTTTCTCCTTTCCACTATGTGTGGGAAAAAAACTCTTAAGTTTAATTTCAATTGGCTTAGCTTTTTGGCTAAACACTCATTATCATGGCCTCTCAGTCTGCCTCCTCCTCCTCCTCCTCCTCCTCCTCTAAAAGTGCTGAGGAGGGTACCTCAAGACAACACAGAAGTTCGGATAAGTCCTCTAAGTATCCTAATGAAAATAAGTCTGATAAAATAAAAAATTCTAGCCAAGTCTCTAAAAGACAAAGTGAGCAGGGTTCTAATCCAGTCCCTGCTAAAAAGACTAAGTAAGATAACCACACCACTGCCCCTCTCCCCAAAAGGCCTAGGGAGGCATCAGTGGGTGATAAATATATGCCATCTGCAAATGAAATAGCTAAAGCTTGGCATTTATATCAGACTTTACAATCTATTGGCAATATTTTCTCTGCTCCTTTGGGGCCCAGTACTCCTCTCAATAACTCTAGTTATGCCCAAGGCTTTTATTAAGAAGGAGAGCATGATGATGATGAATTTCCACAGGGTGAACCATTAGACCCAGACGGCCACCCTAGGGCTGACTGAAATGATGACAAAGATGAAGTTTCTTCCTTTTTTATATTTCTTAAACAGTTGGTGGACACTCTGGAACTTCCTCTCCGGGACGACACCAATCAAGAGATGGAGGAAGACTACGTAGAAATGACAGGTCATACTCCTTCAAAGAAATTGATTTTGTCCATACATAATACATTGAAGAAAGCAATTTTTAAAATTCTGGAAACCCCTTCATCTGCCTCCGGGGTGGCCAGAAAGATTGAGAGGAAATACCAGCTCAGTAAGTGTACTGCTGATTTTCTTTATTCACATCCATACCATAAAGGAGTGGTGCAGGCTGCAGTCTGTGACAAAGCCAAGGTGCCACTGTCTGCTCACCCTCCAGAGAAAGACTGAAAAAAAAACTGGATTCTGTGGGTAAGAAATCATATACTACTGCTTCTTTGCTGTTACACTTGTCTACTTACATGACATATGCATCTAGATATCTGAGAGCTTTATTGAAATCTATCCTGGCCATAGTGCAACATGGGCTAGACACTATGCTCTGGGATGTCACAAACTGTGAAGCTGGCCATAAAAGCTACTATCAGTTTCACATGGCCATAGATAATAATGACACAGCCTCAAGGGTCATGGCACAGGCCTTTTCCCTCAGGCGGTTTGCTTGGTTAAGAACTACTCGTCTCACTCAGGATATACAATTGCAAGCTATGGATTTTCCTTGTGAGAACAACTCCCTTTTCGGGGACCAAACTGAGGCTTACATGAAAAGAATGAATGAGTTCAAAACTACTTACAAGTGTAACTCAGCTAAAGATA
The DNA here is from genome assembly GCA_016271365.2 of Neoceratodus forsteri. Taxonomy (NCBI): domain Eukaryota; kingdom Metazoa; phylum Chordata; order Ceratodontiformes; family Ceratodontidae; genus Neoceratodus; species Neoceratodus forsteri. The sequence goes on from CM028133.1 coordinate 658,279,552, forward strand.
AGCCCTCTTCCTCCCAGAAGTCTCAGAGTGGGGTGAGGGGCAGGGGCAGGGATTATTTTCCTAGGGCTTTCTTTCCTATGCCAGTGCCTATGGATTTTTCCCAAATGAGAGGTAGAGGTAGGAGAGGTCAGAGGGGAGCCAACCCCACTCCTCTTATCGCTACTCAGTCTAGACAGCAGTCATCCTGACTCCTTTTTGGTCACCTCCCCTCTTCCTGTAGGGAGCAGGCTCTCCCACTACCTCCATCACTGGCATCAAATCACCTCAGACAAGTGTGTGTTAGAGGTAGTGGAACAGGGCCTCTCTCTTCAGTTCAAAAAATTTCCCTTTCTCCATGGTCCCAGGCTCTCGAAACCTCTTACCCCAACAGAAAAATAGCTGTTGGAGATAGAGGTCAAGAATCTCTTGGAGACCAAGGCCATAGACAGTACCTCTTCTCCAGTGGAGAAAGGGTGTCTATTCCAGATATTTTCTAACACTGAAGAAAAATGAGGAGTGGTGACCTATTCTGGACCTAAAGTACCTGAACAAGCATATGCTGAAACAAAAGTTCAGGATGGTAACCTTGACTCAGGTCATTCATTTTCTAAAGCAAGGGGACTGGCTAGTCTCCCTGGATCTAAAGGATGCCTACTTTCATGTTCCAGTAAAGCAGTCCCACAGAAAATGACTCAGATTCGGCTGCCCTCAGTTCATTACCAGTTTGCAGCCATACCTTTTGGGCTAATATCCACTCCCAGGGTGTTCACCAAGTGCCTGGCAGTGGTTGCAGCTCATCTCAGAAAACAACGAATCTCAGTTTTTCCCTATCTGGATGATTGGCTGATCATGGCCAATTCTCCCCAGGCAGTTTCAGAAGCTCTAAGCTAGACAAAACACACTCTACAGTCTCTGGGCTTCATTTTCTACAAAGAAAAATCTCAGTTTCAGCCTGCCCAAATCCTGTATTTCATAGGGGTCAGAACTCAACACACTGCAGGGGAAGACTTTCCTTCCTGCAGACAGAATTAAGAATTTTTTTCACTCTGTTAAATTTGTTCAGTCTAGGCTAACCAAGACCGGCCAGACACTTCCTCAGACTACTCAGCCATATGGCCTCAATGACAGCAGTAGTCCAGGCACCAGATTCCAGATGAGGGACATTCAATACCACCTCAGATCTCACTGGTCGCAAAAAGAGGACTCTTTTGCAAAGCTAGTACAGTCACAAAAACCTTTCTGCGGGCTCTGGACTGGTGTAAGGAAACAGAAAATCCCAGGTTAGGGGTTCCTTTTCAGATTCTCCAACCCTCTCAGATCCTGACTATGGATGCTTCCCTTCTAGGTTGGGGTGCCCACCTAGAGGACCTGTCCATAAGTGGCACCTGGATGCCCAAAGAGTCCACACTCCACATCAATCTGTTGGAAATCAGAGCAATGTTCCTGGCCATCAAGGCTTTTGCCCCACAGCTCAGAGGTCAGTCAGTCCAGATAAGGATGGACAATATGACTGCCATGTTTTACATCAACAAACAAGAGGGCACAGGGTCAACCAAACTGCACAGAGGCAATGAGGATTTGGTCCCTGGCCTACTCCCTGGACATGTCCCTGTCGGCCATACATCTTCCAGGCTAGGACAACACTCTGGCAGATGCACTAAGCCACATCAGACAGGGCCACCGTGAGTGGACCCTCAACAAACAGGTCCTAGCCACAGTTTTCAGAAGGTGGGGGGTTCCAGATCTGGACCAATTCACGTCCAATCTCAACCACTAGTTACCTCAGTACTGCTGCAGGCCCCCAGCATTGGGGACCATTCCAGTGGATGCTCTGACCCTGGACTGGACAGGGAGGTTACTCTATGCTTTTCCCTCCCTTTCTTCTGATTTACAGGGTCCTTCTCAAGCTCAGTGCTCAGCCAGTCACCATGATTCTGGTGGCTCCGGATTAGGTGAGACAACCTTGGTACTCCATGCTCCTCACCTTGTCAGTCAGGAAGTCCATCAGACTGCCCCATCCCACAGTCTCCTGACTCTTCCTCAGACAGGAATAGCATTCTCCAACATCCAGTCTCTTCACCTGAAAGCCTAGTTCTTGAGTAGCTAAAATGTCTTGCATCCCAGTACTCTGAGTAGGTCCTGAAAATTCTGTGAATGGCCAAAAAACCTAGCACCAGGAAAACTTGTGCTTCCAAGTGGAAGAGGTTCTCACTGTGGTGCAAGGATAAGGACATAGAGCCCTTGCAGGCTTCTCCTTCTACTGTATCTTGCTGGATTATCTAGTACACCTTCAAGTGGAAGGCCTGAAAGCTTCTTCTTTGAGAGTTCATCTAGTGGCCATCTTGGCCTACCTTTCCACTGGAAAACAGAAATCTGCCATGTCTGTTTTCAAAGAGTTTTTCAAAGGGCTGAGGGCTGCTGCATCTGCAACCCCATCTGAGGGAACCTGTTCCCCCTTGGGACTTGAACCTCTGTATAGCCAAGCTCATGGAGCCTCCTTTCGAGCCCATGGCTACCGCTGATCTCAAGTTTGTTACCTAGAAGACTGTTTTTCTAGTGACTATTTCCTCCACCAGATGGATTTTGGAGTTGCAGGTCCTTTGTATAGATCCTTATTACACAATTCCCCACGAGGACAAAGTAGTCCTTAGGACGAATGGGAAATTTCTTCCCAAGGTGGTCTCTAACTTAAACCTTAACCAGTCTATTTCCTTGACAGTTCTTTTTACAGATGTCTACTCCAGGTGAATGCAAGCTGCATAGCCGGTATGTCAAGAGAGCCCTGTCTTATTACTTAGATCATACTAAGCAGTTCAGAGACTCACACACTCAGCTCTTTCTCACCTATGGTTAAGTGGGCAGAGGGAAACTGGTGACCAAGAGATCCATTTCCCACTGGATTGTCTCTTGTATCCTGTTCTGTTACAGCAAAGCTGGTAAGCAACCCCTTCTCGGGCTCAGAGCCTATTCTTTTTTTTTTTTTTACGGATGTTATTTCTCTCCACAGGAGCTCTGGCCCCTCCCCGCACTCCGCCGTTCCTCCGGCGCCATCTCCGGACATGAGACCCCCTCCCTTCCGCACCCTGTGACTTACCCTTCACGGCAGGGTGGTGGGGAGCGACTCAACCCACCCGAACGGGTCCATGCCAGGGAGGCATCCTCCGGGAATGGCGCCGGGGAATGACGTCGTGCTGCCAGGCTCCATGTTTTTCTCGATTTTCTTCCCAGGAGGACATGGCGTGCAATGACGCCAGTGACTGAGTGCGCGCATGCTCCCATGCGCGCACTAGTCAGGCGTCTGCCACGTCCCGCCTCCCCTCTTTGTGGCTGCATGCTGTTGATCCCCAGCCTCCGCTAGGGGTCAGGCAAGCACTGGCCGCCTAAATCCCCCTACCCCGGAGATGGAGAGCAGTCCTCCAGATGATCAATCCATCTCCTCCCCGCCGACCCCTGGCAACCCGTGCTCATTCATGAACACGGGTCGCCGGCGTGGCTCGAGGTGTAGCGACCAGCGCCTCAACCCTCAGCACCACCGGGCCGGACCTCAGAGCCTATTCTACTAGGGGCACTGCTGCCTCTGTGTCAGCCTCAAGATATGTTTCTTTGCTAGCAGTTTGCAAAGCAGCTACTTGGAAAATGATTCACACATTCACAAAGCATTACTGCTTGGATGTGCAGTCCAGATCTGATGCCAAATTTGGCAGAGCAGTGCTACAGATCCTTTTTCCTAAGTAGGTTACTGTTCCCACTTCCAAACTATACTGCTTTGTAATCTGCACCTAGCAGTATATGCTGAAGAATTCCTGGGGTGAGAAGAAAAAAATTACTCACCATAATAATGTTATTTCTTCCAAGGGATTCTTCAGCATTATTGATACTCCACCCATCCCCCGAAAAAACAGTCTGGGAATGGCTCTGTTATGGTGTTTAGCCAAATTTGCTTAGTTTAACTGTTTTCTTGTTGATTTGTTTCACAATAGTAGTTTGGAATTGTCAGTTGTTTTTACTAACAGTGTTTTGCCCCTGTTGGGCACAGTTTTTGCTCTTTTTCAGCTTTGAAACAGTTCTGAGGTCCTTAAGGCTGACTGCAGGCATCACTCTCCTCTCTCTCTATTCTGATTGGCCAATGTCTTTCTCATTTACATTGACTCTTCTTCCTCTCCAGGGCAGCTTAACCCAGCTGGCACACTGCACCTGTCAATAATGCTGAAGAATCCCTTGGAAGAAATAACATTACTACAGTGAGTAATTTTTCCTTTTTGCCCTTTTTGCTCATTTTTGTTCAAATTCTCTTTTTGCTTTCTTTATTTCCTTTTTACTGGCCTTCTGTGTATTCCTAAATGCTTTAATAAAAGCACTTGTGTTTTGAATTCATTGTTTTCTGTCTAGTTTTCTTATAAGCCTCTTTGTCTTTCTATTGAGCCATTTATGTCTTTTAGCATTATTCCTAGTTGTTTTTAATCCAGAAATAAATTCATTTTCAGTTTGTATTATAATGGATTTAATAATTTGCCACATCCCTTCAGCCTTTTTGTTTTTTGACATATTATCCCAGTCAGTATTCTGTAATCTGTATCTTATTTGTAGAACGTTGGCCTTCTGGAATAATTATATCTCTGTACAGCCATTTTGTGTAATAAACTTATATTCGATTATAAACTTCACTGACTTGTGGTCACTGTTTCCTAGTGGTGTTCCAATAACATCGTTTTCAATACTAACATCTTCTGATCCTAAAACAAGGTCCAAAATGTTTCCCCCCCCCTCTTGTTGGAACCTTTACATATTGTATCAAATTATTCCTATGACACTACTCTAAAAAACATTTACCAGTGGCAGAAGATGCTGAATTTCTCATCCCAGGGGTCCTTTAGCATCAGTAACTGATTGCAGTAAGCTGACCATGTTGTACTGCGCCAGAGGTGGAGCCATGAATATTCATAAAATTAATTGACCAATAAAAAAAGAGCAGGAGGGTGTGCTGTTGGGAGTCTGCCCAGAGGGCATCAGGCTTTTTTCTCTGCTGACTGAGAAACACTGCCTCTGAGGTGCTCTCTCTCTCTCTTCAAGAGAAAACCCTTAAATTTTTACTTCTGTGCTGAGATTGTATTTTTTTACTCAAATTATTTTTTGGATAATTTTTTGCAGTTCCCGTTCAGTTCCCAGGAACTGCATATTTCCCTTTCTTCTGCAGTTCCCTTTTCCATTTTTTGAGGTAAATGTTTACTGTGATTACTGTTTTTTGATGGTTCTTTTGTTAAATTTAATAGCGGTTCCCTTTGTTTACCAGGAACTACATTTTCTTGTTTTTCTTAGTGCTTGTTGTTGTTTTTAATCATGGTTCTTTACCGTGAGGGAAGCAACCGCTAATTTCAAATCTTCCCTATTGGGAGCCATTATTTTCAGCATTCTGATGAATTGGCATGTCAGAACATCCTAAAAAGAGAGCTGGACCCACAGGTTTTAAACATTGTGTGAAGTGCCACAGGAGTGTGGCTAAAGCTGATATCCATGACCTGTGTTTACACTGCTTAGGTCCAGCTCACTTCTGTCCACTTTGCTCTAAGTTCTGTTCAAAAACACTCAGAAACAGGGCTAAAAGATTAAGAATGGTGGCTGCCAAGGCTACTGATGTGGGGCCTTCTAAGATTAAGGGTGCTGATGAAGTACCTTCTAAACCTAAAAATACCATTAATAAAGGTGCTGATGAAGTGCCTTCAAAGCTCAAAAATAAATAATAAAGGTGCTGATGAAGTGCCTAACAAACCCAAGACTTCTAAGCATACCGATGAAGTGCCAACTGCTAAAAGAAAACTAGATCAGGTCTGCCAAGAAGCTTCATAAAGACAAGCATGCCACTGCCCCTCACACATCTAAGCATGGAGAGTCATAATAGGCAAAAATCACAAAGAAAAAACTAAACACATTGAGCCTCAGGGTCATAGTCCAACAGATTTACCAGGGAATTTACCCTCTGTTGAGAAATGGCTAAAGCCTGGCATTTGTACCAAACTCTGCAGGGCATGGAGTTCATGTTTCAAACCTCTGCCACTGCTAGTACATGCTCCAGTGCAGTTCCCTCTGATGCAGGTGACTTTCCTGGGGATGATGATGATTATTATGGGTTAGATGATGAGGCAGGGGAAAGCCCTTTAGAGCCTGCTGTTTCCCCTGTTCCAAACTTTGGAGCTTCCCTGGTGACCAGGACAATGCTTCCTCTATGCTAACTTTCTTGCAGCATATGGTGGATACCCTGGATCTCCCCTCACAGGAGTCCACACAGGATGATGAGGAGGATGAGGATTATAGGGACATGATGGGTCTCCCCCTCCAAAAAAGGTTTTCCTTCCTATATATAAGGCTGTCATAAAAAACACTATGAAGCTCCCCCAGACCCCTACCTCTTTGTCTGGAGTAAACAAGAAAATACATAAAAAGTATCAGCTTCCCATATCTGGTGCTAACTTCCTGTATGCACATCCAAGTCATGAAGGTGTCGTACAGTAGGCATCTTGTGACAAAGCTAATGTCCCTCTCTCCTCTCAGCCCCTGAGAAGAAGTCTTGGAGACTGGACATCATGGCTAAGAAGTCCTATACTTCAGCCTCTCTCCTGCTGCGCCTCTCTTCTTACATGGCCTATACTGACAAGTACCAGAAGGCCCTCTGGAATTCTGTCTTGGCTATTGCCCAGCATAAGCCAGACACTATGATCCAGGACATAATGGAGACAGCAAAAATTGCCTTGGAAGCTACCAAGTTCCAATTCCACATGGCAGCAGACAATAATGATGCAGCCTCAAGGGTTATGGCCCAGGCCATCTCCATCAGGTGCTTGACATGGCTTAGGACAACCAGTCTGTCACAGGACACCCAGTCCAAAGCCATGGACGTCACCTGTGACCAGAACTCTCTCTTTGGTGACAGAATGAAAGCATACTTGAAAAAGGTAGACTAATACAAAACAGCCTACCAAAGTAATAGGTCAGAGGAAAGGCTCCCAGTAACCGAAGAGCTCAGAGCAAAGGGAATAGGGGAAGGGGTTACTTCCCTAGGCCCTTCTTCCCACATCCTATGACAGTGGACTAAGCTCAAATGAGGGTTTTTTTCAGAGGAAGAGGCAGGAGGGGTCAAAGGAGAGGTACCTCCACCCCTGCTCCTGCCTCACAAACTAAGCCCTGATTCCAGTGTCCAGGTCATCTCCACCCTACCAGTAGGGGGAAGGCTCTCCCACTACCTCCAGTCCTGGCCCTTAATAACATCAGACAAGTGGGTCCTGAGGTAGTGGAAAAGGGCTTCCCCCTTCAGTGCAAAACATTTCCATCTCTCAGGGTTCCCTTCCTGTCAAAACCCCAGTCTCCAACAGAAAAATTTCTTCTTTAGCTGGAGGTGAAAAAATTACTCACAGCAAAGGCAGTAGAGAAAGTTCCGGCTTTGCAGAACAGCAGAGGTCTCTATTCCAGCTACTTCCTTGCAAGGAAGAAAAATGGGGCTTGGCGACCAATCCTCGACCTCAGGCACTGAACAGGCACTTACTCAAACCAAAATTCAAAATGGTCACTCTCACAACAGTGATACACTCTCTTCAGCAAGTGGGCTGGCTACTCTCCCTAGATATAAAGGACATCTATTTTTCATATTTCAATAAGGCAGTCCCACAGAAAATTCCTAAGGTTCAGGGTGCCATCAGGACACTACCAGTTTGCAGCTATGCCATTCAGCCTTTTTTCAGCCCAGGGGTAGTCACCAAATGCTTGGCTGTGGTAGCAGCTTATCTCAGAAAACAGGGCATTTCAATCTACCCATACCTCAATGACTGGCTCTTGGTGGGCAAGACTCCTCTGCAGGAGCAGGAGGCCCTCACCACTACACAGCAAATGCTACCATCTCTTACTTTTATTGGGGCAGAGCTTGATACTCAGCAAAGCACAGCCTTCCTCCCTGCAGAAAGGGTACAAACATTTCTGGCTCTGGCTCACTCCTTTGTCCTGGATCAGCCCAGGCCAGCCAGTCCTCAGAAGCCCAAAAATAACAATAATAAAGGTTCTTATGAAATACCATCTAAAGAAAAAAATGGCAGCAAAGATGCTGATGAAATGCTTAACAAACCCAAGACTTATAAGCACACTGCTGAAGTTCCAACTACTAAAAGAAAACCAGATCAGGTAACTGATGAAGTGCCTGCCAAGAAGCTTCATAAAGACAAGCATGCCACTGCCCCTCCCACACCTAAGTATGGAGAGTCGTCAGTAGGCAAAAAGCACAAAGAAAAAACTAAAAACATTGGGCCTCAGGGGCATAATCCCCTGCCCTTGCTATTTCTTTCATTATATTTTTTGATGTCTCCCTAGTACATGCTGGAGGACGATATATATTTCCAGTTATTCTAGGTGGCGAGCATCCACCACTGATTTTGACCCAGATGGACTCAGAGCAGCCATATACCTTTATCGTGTTTGAAATTTCCATTGACTTTATATTGTTTTTTATGTGTATTACAACTCCACCTACTTTTTTAATGTATCCTATTGTTTTTGTATACGGTATACCCTTCAAGGCTTGCACCCCTTTGTTCCATTTCATCTGACCACCTCATTTCCGTGATTGCAATTATGTCACTATGGTTAACTCTAATCAAGTCCTGAAATTCATCTATCTTGCCATTCATGCTCCTTGCGTTTAGCACTAAAATTCTTAATTTGTGTGACTTGCTATTTTGTTGCTCTTTGGCTTGTTTTTGTTGTGTTTGATGTTTTTTAGAAATACTTTTATTCCCTTTAGTCTTCATTTCGGCTTTATCTTCTAGTGTTTTGTGCCCCTCCCCTTCGAGGTTAGTTTAAAGCTTCACTTGACACAGTTTTGTTAATCAGCCCAGCCAACATTTTAGTTCCTAGTGGACTTTGGTGGATTCCATCTTTTGCATAAAGTTTAGTTTGCTGGAAAAAGTGATCCTATGCACCTATGATAGGTCTCCTGCACAGAGCAACAACACACGGGTGGTGACTCTAACAGCTAAGCTATGGCAGCAGCACAGTTCAAGAGCACAGTGGCTGGATTACATCCATTCACTGTATTACTACCTACATCACTAAAGCAACTATATATTGCTAATGTGACCACGTGTTATACTAACACTGTAGCTAATCTTGCATTCACTATTACTGAGTAGCTATTTTTGATGCTCCTGGCTATTTTTACAGGATACCAACTTAGGATGGATTTGCTGACTCATGATCACCTGGTCCATCCCAACCTGTGCTCCCTTCGTCTTCAGGCCTGGCTCCTGAAGAAATAGAAGTGGACAGGTACAAGGTATCTCAAAGGGTTTCAGAACTACTTACAAGTCTTCCACTAGGAAAACTTACATAGCCAAGTAAAAAATATTTTCCATCTGGTGCCTATCCTCATGAGTGGTCACTTGCTGTGGACATTATGCTTAACATATGCAGTAACCCTGGTAGGTTTAGCTGCCCTGGAGTGCATGGAATTTGAGCTGCCCTGGAGTGTGTGGAATTTGTATGAATAACAGAATGTGGAACACTATTGGGAGGACTGTAGTCTCTATGCCAAGGACAGACTACACTTGAGCGAGGAGGGAAAGAAAGTGTTGAAACAGAGGATGGAGGAGTACATAGAAGAAGTTGGGAATTTAAACTAGGAGTGGGGGGTGGCAGCTGGGGAAGAGATATGCAGAGACCACAGGTTGGGAAATCATATAAGCTTACCCCCATAATGGTGACAAAGGAAATAATGGCAAGTACTGTTGGTGATGCTAGGAAAGGAGGGCAGGATGAGGGGAGGGTGGAAGGTGGTTACCCTTAATGCTAGGAGCATTGGGAGAAAACTGCAGAGTTACAGGTTCTCATGGCAGAGGGAGAGGTGGACATTGCAGCCATCATGGAAACATGGGCCACCCAATACAATGACTGGGACCTGTCTGTACCAGGTACAGGTTATTTTGTAGGGATAGGGTGATTGGGAAAGGAGGGTGGCACTATATGTGAAGGAAGGACTAGAGTGTAAGGGAGGAAGGGAGGAGGGTAATGCAGTCACTTTGGATACAAATCCAGGATTCCAAGAATAGGATTCTTAGAATGGGAGTGTGTGCAAGCCACCATTTCAGACGGAGGAGTTAGACAGGGAACTAGCGGGACAGATCAGGAGGACCTGTGAAAAGGGTGGTGTGGTGATTGTGGGGACTTCAACATGCAGGAGTGGACTGGAGCACCCCAACAACCAGGAACAGAAGGGAGCAGGTACTGCTGGATGCCTTCCAGGACAGCTTCCTGCTGCAAATGGTCAGTGAACCAACCAGGTTAGGGAATACCCTTGACCTTGTGCTGGCAAATGGGGACTTTGTGAGAGAACTTATAGTGGAGGAACCGCTGTCAGGGAGTGACCACCACTCAGTATGGTTCACATTGGATATGGGCAAGGAAGGAGTGGAATCTGGCACAATAGTGCTGGACTTCAGGAGGGCTGACTTTGGGAGGATGGGAAAAGTGGTAAAAGGGTACCTGGCCAGAATTCAGTCTATTATGGACACTAACCAGAGGTGGGAGCTCATAAAGCTGGGGATAGTGGAGGCAACCAAAACCTGCTGCAAAGCCCAGAGCAAGAAGGCTAGGGCTAAGAAACCGATCTGGTTGAGCAAGGAGGTCATGGAAAAGGTAAGGAGGAAAAGAGCTGCCTTTAGGAAGTACAAGAAAACAGGGAGGGGGAGGACAGAATTGCTTGACAGGACCGGAAGGAGGTGACAAGGGCAGTAAGGAGCCAAAGCATTTACGGGAACTCAGGCTGGCACAAGGCATTAGAAGGAGAAAGGACTTCTTTAAGTACATCAGGGAAAAGGGCTGTAAGGACCACATAGTATGGATTAGGAAGGAGGGGTTGGGTGGAGGCAGGGTGCGATAAGGCGGAAGCACTAAATGAGTACTTCTGCTCAGTATTTACTAAAGAGAAGAGGGAGTGACACCCAAGGTGGGAGAAATGGCAGAAGCAGGGTGGGAAGTGGTGACAGATGGGAAATCATAGAGAGCAGAGTTCGAGAGAGGGTTTGAAGGCACTGAGGGTGGACAAGGCACCAGGCCAGATGGCATCCACCCCAGGGTACTGAAGGAGCTGGCAGAGGTCCTTGCAGGACCTTTGACAGAACCTATTTAATGCCTCACTACATTTGGGGTGTGTACCTCAGGACTGGAGGATGGCTCATGTGGTGCCCCTCCACAAGAGTGGCCCCAAGGATGAACTGGGAAACTACAGACCAGTGAGCCTCACATCCATCGTGGGTAAGCTAATGGAGACCATCCTGAAGGAGAGGCTGGTGGCCCTCCTAGAGGCCAAAGGACTACAGGACAGCAGACAGCATGGCTTCATACGTGGCAGATCCTGCCAAACCAACCTGGTGGAGTTCTATGACTGGGTAACTAGGCAACTGGACAGGGGCCATGCAGTAGATGTCCTGTATCTGGACTTCAGTAAGGCATTTGACTCAGTGCCACATGGAAGGCTGGGAAGGAAGTTAGTAGGCACAGGGGTGGGTGCAAAGCTGGTGAGATGGGTAGGAAACTGGCTGCAGGGAAGGCAACAGAGGGTGGTGGTGGGTGAGGAGCTCTCACACCCAAGGGCAGTGACGAGTGGTGTTCCACAGGGCTCAGTGTTGAGACCTGTGTTGTTTGGGATATTCATTGCAGACATATCATGGGACATCAAGAGCAAGATCAGTCTGTTTGCTGATGATACCAAGGTAGGCACAGTGGTGGATGACCTAGGGGGATGGCAGGGGTTGCAGGATGATCTGGCAAAGCTTGAAACCTGGTCAGATGCCTGGCAACTGGGCTTTAATGCCAAAAAGTGCAAGATGCTGCATTTTGGGATGAAGAACCCAAGGAGGAGTTATCAGCTAGGGGGAGTGCAGCTAGCCCAGACAGAGGAGGAGAAGGATCTGGGTGTGCTCATTACAGGGTCAATGAACAACTCAGCACAATGTAGGAAGGCAGCTGCAAAGGCCAACAAAATGCTGAGTTGTATTGCAAGGGGTATATCCTCGAGGAGGGAGGAGGTGATTCTGCCACTGTATAGGTCATTAGTTAGACCACACCTGGAGTACTGCGTGCAGTACTGGTATCCGATATCTGAAGAGGGACATTAAGTTACTGGAGGGGGTGCAGCGCAGAGTGACAAAGATGATCAAGGGGCTGGGGGACTTATCATACGAGAGGAGGTTGAAGGAGTTAAACATGTACTCACTGGAGGAGAGGAGAGGAGAGACAGGGGTGACATGATTGAAACCTTTAAATACATGAAAGGAATAAACAAGACAAGTACAGAGGGGCTGTTCAAAGTAAGGGAGGGAGGGACACCAGGTGCCATGATATGAGACTGGAGCGACGAAAGTTCAGGAGGGAGATGAGGAGACACTTTTTTACAGTGAGGGTGGTGGCTGGGTGGAATGCATTACCTCCTGAAGTGGTATGCAGTAGAACAGTGGACTGCTTCAAATGAGGATGGGACAGGACAAGGGGGAGGGTTAATGAAGGGGAAGGGTGGAAGGGAGGGGCAGCTGCAGAATAAGGGGTGCTAGCTGCACATTCGAGCAGACTTGATAGACCTCTAGGCCTTTATCTGCTGGCAAATTTCGTATGTTCATATGTTCGTACTATTCAAACTCTGTTCTTGTAGTGGTGGTGCTGTGTTCTGCTGCTCAACAGCAGATCTGTTTCTCCACCTGAGCAAGCAAGTCACCCCGAGAGCTCACTCCTTCTTCCTTATGGCTTCTTGCTTTTATTTCTGGTAAAAACATTTGTATTCTTTTACTTAATGCTCTGCTGCTATTATTTTAGTTTAGTTGGTTAGTTTAGAGCATATTTTGACATTTTTCCAGTTCCCTTGCATTCCCAGGAACCAGAGAAACCCTCTTACTTTTACTTCAGCAGTTTCTTTTAACCCCACATTCTGCAAATCATTTGCAGTAGTGGTTTCTTTTAAACCAATGTTTCAACTTTAGTTATTTATTTTTTTTCAGTTTTCTGTAATCCCTTGCGTTAGTGCCTCGGTTCCCAATATTTAGGAACCAAGCCCCTTGTTATGTGTTCCCTGTCACTATTTAAAAAAAAATTGAAACAATGTTTTATCATGTTTGGACAGTAGTCCTATTATTTTAAGGGCTCAGACTGCAACAGTGTGATTTTCTAGTTTTGGGAACTGTTTTCAGGATCTGTCTGAGAATTGGCATATCAGACAGACCCAAAAAGAATACAGGACCTCCTGGCTTTAAAGTTGTGCTAACTGTTCTAACTCTTGGCAAAGGCAGATAGCTATGAGTTGTGTTTAAGGTGCCTAGGTCCACTACATCATTTTTCTGACTGTGGGATTGCAGAAAGTTTGCTTGAAAACTGTAAAGAGAGCAAAGAAGATGGCACTCATTATGGCCTCTAGTCTGCCTCTATGTCATCAAAGAATTCTGAAGAGGGTCCTTCCTCTCACATCAGGCATAAGAAAGACCCCCCAAAGATATTTCTCATTCTAATATTACTGAAAAAGGGAACCCTGATAGGCCAAGGCACAAAAGATCTTTGAGCAGATTCCAGATTGGTCCCTGCTAAAAAAATAAAAAAAATATTTGCTGCCCCTCCTGCTGAAGAAGCAAAGGAGATGTCAGTGGACAGAATAAAAATGCCCTCTTCAGAGGACATGACTAAAACATGGCAGTTTTTTCCAGGCCTTTCAGGCTATTGGTTCCCTCATAAAAAACATGTCACTGCCCCTCCTGCTGAAGAAGCAAAGTAAAATGCCCTCTGTGAAGGACATGACTAAAGTTTGGCAGTTATTTCCAAGCTTTTCAGGATATGGGTTCCCTCATGGACATGCCAATTCCCCTTCAAGCTACTGACCTCCTCCCAGTTCCCAGGGATCGGGGAACGAGTTCCTCTCTGATGAAGAAGTAGAAAAAAGGGAACCTATTGAACCCTATGGTACCCCTGACCTGGAATTCAGTTCTCCTTCCCCGGGGTCTGGAGGATTTCTCCTCTTACTATGCTTTCATGAGACAAATGGTGAACACCCTCAACCTCTCCACCCAACAGTCTGCAGAGGATGAGGATGAGTGAGTGGACATGATGGCGTTAACTTCAACCAAGCCTGTGAAAAGGTGAAGGTTCCCCTATCTTTCTAGCCCTGGATAAAGATTCCAAGAAGCTGGACAGTATGGTGAAAAAAGTGTATACCTCTGCCTCTTTGTTGTTGAGATAGGCTGTATATATGGCTTACACTGCATAATACCAGAAAACCCTTTGGAATTCTGTACTGGCCATGAGCATGAAGGATTCTGGGGATGTGGTAAAAGAATTGACCCCACGGCCACAGCTACCCTAGATGCTACCAAATATCAGTTCCATATGGCAGTGGATGCCAGTGACACTGTGTGACAGGGTTGAATAGGACCCTGTCCTAGTTGTTATGGAGAGTTTGAATGCAGGGATCTGTTCTGTTCTTTCCTTTTCTGTCTCTTATCTGTCTGGTTGCACAACCAGATTTTCTCGTGAGACCTAGGACTTGATCACCCCGACAGTCTCGCAATTCTCTGCCTCTCACTGTCTCTCAGTCTTCACTTGCTGTTCTGTCTTTTTCCTTCCTTGCATATCTGCTGGTATAAAAATATATCTAAATCATTATGTGGAAATGTAACTCATATTGGGATCCCTTTGTTTAGAAATTATATAGTGTTACTGTTGAAATGCATATAAGTATAGTTTGAGATTATTGCAAAAAGCTATTGGAAACACAAGGGGTTAACTTGAAATGACATTTTTAAGCCTTTTGCAGAAGCTGTGGAAAAGAGGCCTCAGTTCTGGGACATTGTGTTCTCGCAGCACCTGCCTGATATATACAAGAACATTTAAAATAAAAAAAAACAGGATGCTTGTTAAGAAGGGGTGCTGCAAAGACTTATAAGAGAGAGAGAGAGAGCGCTACAATGTTTCAAGAGACACAGAGATTGAAGGAAAACTCTGATGGGTCTTCTCCATTTATTCTGCCTTTGTAAATAGTTATACGGAAGAAGTTTATTTTTTATGTTACTGCTAGTACAAATAAATACTTTTTGTGAATTCTGCAACTGCTCCTGGTTTTCCTATGCTTCCTGACCTGTGCCTCAATGACAGATGTCATCCTAAGTGGGATTTACACCGTGCATACTCTAAGCCAGGAGTTTTGTGCATGGGCACTGGACCTACTACAAGGGAAGCATAGAGAAAGGTATGGATTTTGCACCAGCAAGTCCAGGAGTGGTTACCAGGAGAATGGTTACCAAACTAGCAGAGACAGAAGTCCAAGCTGAGATTGTACAGCCAGCACAAGCTATGGAAAAAGAACAGGCAGTGACAGAACCTGAAAGCCTGATGGATGTTTTCGGATGGTGGGTATACAACAAAAAGAGAGGGAGAAGCAGAGAGAGAGAAAGAGAGATGTAGCAACAGGAGCAGCAGTGGGGAGAAGAGATGCAGCAGAGGAGAGAAGAGATGTAGTGACAGGAGCAGCAGATGAAAGAAGAGATGCAGTGACAGAAGCAGTGATGGCTGGATGCCTTGCAAGCTATCAAAGGCAGAGGACCTGGAACAGATCCAGATGAGCAACAAAACAGAAGCAACTTAAAAGCCATTAAACTTACAAAGTTGTGTCCTCGGGTGATATTGAGGCATACCTGGCAACCTTTAAAAGAGTTGCCACAGCCTGCCAATGGCCAAAGCAGCAATGGACAATCAACCTGGTACCCTACCTAACAGGAAAAGCCCAACTTGCCTACAGCAATATGGACACTGAACAGTCAGAAACCTATGATCTGGTGAAAAGGCTGTTTCTTTGGCTGAGGACTACCAAATGGCCAGACAGATGGCACAGCAGCGAAGTAACAGCCAAGCACCAGTAAGACACTCTTTTTCCCATTTAAGCTCCAAGCCTGATAAGATCTCTGGTGGGGGTAACAAATCTGCCCAAAGATGTTATTTGCTATAACTGTAATAATCCAGGTCATATTGCAAGAAATTGCCACAAGAAGAGTAACACTGGAGCAGATTTGTCCTTTGCAAATTGGGGCAAGTACTTCACAGATGTGAAGGTGGGGTATAAGACTGTAAAGGGACTCATTGATTTGGGAAGCAGACAGACCCTAGTGTGTGTTGAGGTGCTGGGAAAACACTGTGCAAAGGGCCCAGGTACTGGTGTCATCTGCATCCACAGGGACACTTGATATTATCCCACCACCCAAGTGACTCTGACCATTAAGGGTGCGTCGCACCAAATGAAAGTGCGGGTAGTACCTAGGTTACCTATACCTGTGATTATTGGAAATGACTTTCCAGGATTTACTGAGTTAATCAAAGAAGGAGTAAATCCTGATGTTTCAGAAGCTGTGGTGACAAGAGCTCAAGCAAAGAAAATTTTAGATGGTGGGGACTCTTTTCCTTTCACCGATTTTGATTCAGACTTGTTTGAGCACAGCTCCAAGATATGGAAATCCAGGAAAGAAAGATGATGCCTGAAGAAACTGTGGCAACAAATGATTGATGGACATAAAGGATTAAAATATGAAAATGCTGAAGCTAAACTGATAACTGATTGTGATTTTGTTTCAGAGCAAGCTAATGATGTTTCTCTTCAGGGTTATTTTAAGCAGCTGGGGGTGAAACCAAAACAGGGTGGACCAATGTTTAAAAAATGTAATAGGTTGCTGTACAGAGTTTGGGTGAAACCTCAGATGCAGGAACAGACAGAACAATTGGCGATACCACAGAAGTATAGAACAGAGTTGTTACAGATAGCACATAATAGTCCTATGGCTGGTCACTCAGGGAGGGATCGCACCCTTGCCAGATAGCTGTACAGATTTTACTGGCCTGGAATTCATGAAGATGTTGCTACCTATTGCAGTTTCTGTGCTGAGTGTCAGAAAGTAGCCCCAGTCACAAGAAAAGACAAGGTACCCCTGGTGCCCCTACCCTTGATATATGTTCCTTTTGAGAGAATTGCAATGGGTGTGGTTGGTCCTTTAGACAAAAGTAAAAAGGGTAATAGAGTTATCCTGGTAGTATGCAACTATGCTACTCAATACCCAGAAGCAATTCCAATGTGTACTGTCACAGCTTCAAAAGTGGCAGCAGAGCTTGCAAAAATTATTAGTAGAGTGTGCATACCTAAAGAAATTATTACTGACCAGGGCAGTAATTTTAGTGCTGCATTATTTAAGGAGCTGTGCAGACTACTAGGTATCACTGCCATGCAAACCTCCCCCTATCACCCCCAGATGGCCTGTCTTGTTGAGTGTTTTAACCAAACCCTAAAACGCATGTTAAAAAGGTTTGTAAAAGGGGAAGTGAAAGACTGGGACCAATACTTGCCTTACCTACTTTTTGATTAAAAAGAAGTGCCACAGGCATCAACAGGTTTTTCACCATTTGAAATGCTGTATGGTAGGCAGCCAAAAAGGTCAATGGATGTGATAAAAGAAACGTGGGACGATAACACCACTCAGAAACAATCATTAATGTCTTATATGTGTACCCTAAGAAAGAAGCTGTCAAAATATGTTGAAATTGCCCATAGTAATCAGGAAGTGGCCCAAAACTAGCAGAAGGTATATTATGACCATAAGGTAAAAGAAAACATTTTTGAGCCAGGTGAAAAGATTTTGCTACTGTTACTCACTACAGAAAATAAACGGTTAATGAATTGTCAAGGGCCTTATAGAGTGTTTAGATGCACTGGCACCGTTAACTATGAGATTGAGTTCCCTAACAGGAAAAATCCTACTAAGATATACCATGCTAACTGCCTCAAGAAATGAGTTGAAAAAATGCCAAATGCTGCTTTGCTAGTTTCACCAGAAACTGATAAAGAAGATATTGATGTAGCTTATGATAGACTGTAACAAACTGTATCTGCTGATGTTGTACAGGTGAATGTTTCCTTAACCTCAGAACAAACTACAGAAATTCGTAATGTGCTAAAGACATTTAACAGTACTTTTACCACAGTACCAGGCCGAGCAAAAGGGATCGAGCATGTTATAGTGCCCAGGAATGCTCGTGGTTAAGGAAATACAAAAAATGAAAGAATTGGTATCATAGAAGAGTCGAGAAGTGCTTGGTCATCTCCAGTGGTAATTATGAACAAAAAAGAAGGGGTGTTAGAATCTGCCTTGATTTTAGGAAACTTAATCAAGTGTCAGAATTTGACAGTTATCCTATGCCCAGAATAGATGATTTGGTGGACAGACTGGGGAGTGCAAAGTATATCAGTACCCTCGATTTCGCCAAGGGTTACTAGCAAATCCCTTTAGCTAAAGAATCCAGAGACAAAACTGCATTTGCCACTCCTGTTATCAGTTCACCACCATGCCATTGGGTTTACATGGTACACAGGCTACATTCCAGCAGTACATGGATGTAATTTGATCCCCTCACACTGATTAGTGTACTGCACACCTGGATGATGTTGTGGCATACAGTCCAGACTGTAAAAGCCACCTGAAACACCTACAAGGAGGTATCCAAGCTATCAAAAATGCAGGTCTGACTATTAATCCTACCAAATGTGCATTTGGCACACAGGAAACCAAATATTTGGGCTATGTTTTTGGAAATGGAGAAGTTGAGACAGAGGTTTCTAAGATAGAAGCTGTAGTTAACAGCCCTGTCCCTAAAACAAAGAAACATGTCAGGTCATTTTTAGGGCTGGCTGGTTAATATTGAAGATTTGTTTCCAACTTTGCTGAGTTAGCTACTCCCCTCACTGAACCCACGACAAAACGGTACCCAAATAATGTGAAATGGATCCCAGAATGTGATGAAGCTTTTCATGCCATTAAGGCTGCATTATGTTCAGCCCCTGTTTTAAGAAGCCCAGACTTTGAGAAACCATTTTTGTTACAAACAGGTGATTCAGAGGTAGGCCTAGGTGCAGTCTCAGTCAAAATATAGATGGGACAGAACATCCTATTCTGTACATAAGTAGGAAGTTGCATGACAGAGAGAAAAGGTACTCTAGCATTGAAAATGAATGTTTAACAGCAAAGAGGGGCATGGAGTCCCTTAAGTTTTATTTGCTAGGAACTGACTTTGTACTTGTAACAGATCACAATCCTCTCTGTTTGCTTAGCCAAATGAAATATAAAAAATCCAGAATTACAAGGTGGTACCTGGCACTACAACCATTTAAATTCAATGTTATACACAAATCTGGTAAAGAGAATAGCAATGCTGATTTTCTGTCAAGATATGGATCAGGAATTGAGGGTTCTGAAGGTTGAAAAACAAATGTATGAGTTTAAACTATACTGTTTGCTGTACTGTTATAGAAAAAAGGATACTGCACATGTGCTTAATTTCTGAAAGTTAGACGCTAATGCTAGTAGAGAATTAATAGAAAGTTCTGGAAACCTGTTTGATAAAACAGGTTCCCGCTTAAGGAGGGGGTGTATGTGACAGGGTTGAATAGGACCCTGTCCCAGTTGTTATAGAGATTTTCAATGCAGGGATCTGTTCTGTTCTTTCCTTTCCTGTCTCTTGTCTGTCTGGTTGCACAACCAAATTTTCTCGTGAGACCTAGGACTTGATCACCCCGACAGTCTCGCAATTCTCTGCCTCTCACTGTCTCTCAGTCACTTGCTGTTCTGTCTTTTTCCTCCCTTGCATATCTGCTGGTATAAAAATTTATGCAAATCGTGATGTGGAAATGTTACTGATATTGGGATCCCTTTGTTTAGAAATGATATAGTGTTACTGTTGAAATGTATATAATTATAGTTTGAGATGATTGCAAAAAGCTTTTGGAAACTGAAGGGGTTAATCTGAAATTAAATACTTAAGCCTTTTTCAGAAGCTGTGGAAAAGGAGCCTCGGTTCTTGGGGCATTGTGTTCTTGCAGCACCTGACTGATATATACAAGAACATAAAAAAAAAAACAGGATGCTTGTTAAGAAGGGGGTTGCAAAGACTTATACGAGACAGAGAGCTACAATATTTTAAGGGAACCAGAGATTGAAGGAAAACTCTGATGGATCTTCTCTATTTATTCTGCCTTTGTAAATTGTTATACAGAAGAAGTTTATTTTTTTATGTTACTGCTAGTACAAATAAATAATTTTTGTGAATTCTACGACTGCTCCTGGTTTTTCTATGCTTCCTGACCTGTGCCTTGATGACACACTGCCTCTGGGGTTATTGCCCATACTATATCCCTAAGAGGATTTGCCTGGCTGCAGACTACTGATTTGTCCCAGGACACCCAGGCAAAAGCCAGGGATTTCCTATGCAAGAACAATTCTCTGTTTGTTGACAAGACATATGAAAAAAGGTGGATGAGTACAAGACCACCTGCAGAAGAAATGTCAAGAAGGAGAAAGCCTCCACTTCCTACAGGCCTCATGGAATGGGAGGTAGGGGTAGGCAGTATATGCCCTGTGCTTTCATACCCATGTCCTATAATTATTCTCAGATGAGAGGTTACTTTAGAGGTAGGGGCAGACAAGTTTCCAAACAGGCTGATACAGCTCCAGCCCCTAAGGCTCAGCCCAAGCAGAACCCCTGATGGGTCTGCCCAGGTCACCCATCCACTGCCAGTGGGAGAAAGATTGGCTCACTTCTTCCAAGAATGGAAAAACATCACCACAGACAAGTGGGTACTGGGTGTGTTAAGCCAAGGGATTGCACTGCAGTGCAAGAGATTTTCCAGACTGCAGGTTCACAGGAACTTCAAACCTCCCACTCCAACAGCAAGAATTATGCTGGAGTTGGAGGTCAAAAATTTACTGCAGGCAAGTGCAGCGGAAAAAGTTCCTTCCTCCCAATGGGGAGAGGGTGTCTATTCAAGGTACTTCCTCACTAAAAAGGCAAACTCTGGCAAGAGCCTATAGGGCTGCAGCTGAGGAATGTGGAGTAAAAATATTGAAAATTACCAAAGTTATCAGCCTGCATTAGCAAAATGTACTGTAGACTCATAAATTTGTGTTTTGTGCTGGCCCGTCAACGCAGTGGTAGGATTTCCACTTGTGACACCTGTGACTCAGGCTCAGGAATGGACCTGGGTCATCGGAGGGCTGACAGGGGAGAAGGATCATGCATCCTACAGACTGCTCTCTTCCTCTGGGGGAAGGGTGTAGTGTGCTCCCAGTGCATGGGGAACCCCTAGCAGAGGCCAGGGGCACCACAAGTGACTGGCACCCTACAAGGACTCAAGGGGCAGGACAGACGCTGCCATCATTGCACATTCCTGACCCCACTTACAGGGGGAAAAACTGAAGTCTGCCCGCTGCCTCAGTGATGCCTGCCTTCAGCTGCAATCAGTTCCCCAGGCTGACTCCTGGCCTATCCCGTTGTTTGTGATACCTTTGGGCAAGGTGCCATGACTCCACCCTGGGGGGGAAGCTGGGGGTCTCGGAAGTGTGGCTAATGTGGGGAAAGCTGCAGTCAAGGAGTCCGTGACTGGACAGATGGCGGGCACCAAAAAATAGTAAAACAAAAAAAAGTTGTTGTTTTGTAATAAGTGGACACCAAATTATCTACATAGCTTTGTTATGACCCTGCCTCATGAAGAAGGGCAGAGCAAATGTTCAACTCCTACCTGAAAGGTGATTTTACACAGGGACTGCAAAATCAGCTTTCAGGATGCAAAAATGCATTTTGGGCAAGAGTTGAAAAGTGACAGCTGTCACATTCATGAGGCACATCAAATAAATGACTGTGTTGAAAATTTGGTGTAAAGATATTGAATATTACCAAACTTATGAGCCTGCATTTGCAAAATTCAACATAGCTTCATACCTTTTTTGTTTTTAAATATATTTTACACCAAATTTAGAACATAACCTTCTTATGACCCCACCTCATGAATAATGGCAGAGAACATTTTCAACTTCCACCTGAAAGGTGATTTCATGCAGAGACCGTGAAATCACCTTTCAGGATGCAAAAAAAAAAAACACACATTTTGGCCAGTATTTGAAAAATGACAGCTGTCACATTCATGAGGTGCTGTAAAGATATGGCTATGTTGTAAATTTGGGGTAAAAATATTGAAAATTACCAAAGTTATGAGCCTCTGTTCACAAAGACTTTGCCGCTTTCAAACAAACTATTATCGTGTCCCTGTACCTAACAAAAAACAAACAAAAAAGCTCCCCTATGAAACTATATGACCATCAGCCTATTACAGAACCTTCTGTAACTGTTTCTGGTTGTGCTAATGTACCTAAACTACTGTTAGCCATCTACTGAACAACTATGTAACCTCTTGAATGTTATTTGTAACTGTGCTGTAATTTCTGTATTTCAAGTGCTGTCACTGTACGTTTTATGTATGATGTGGAACCTTTGTAAATGAGTCTCTGACTCAAAGGTCTTTTCTGAATACTTCAATACAATAAAAAATTAAAAAAATATCAGCATAGGTTCATAACTTTGTTGTTTTTCAAAATTTTTACACAAAATTTTCAATATAGCCATCTTATGATTCCCACCTCATGAATACTGATAGAGAAAATGTTCAGCTCCTGCCCAAAGGGTAATTTCATGCAGTGACCATGAAATCATCTTTTGAGACAGATTTGCCTAATGTCACTTGCATTGTTCATGAGGTGGTGACCCAGAAAAGGCATGTTGAAAATTTGGGCTAAAAATATGCAAAAATGCCTGAGTTATGCCACTAAGTTCAAAACACCATTAAAATACATTGAACTCCATACCTGTTTCTTCAGTTTGTGGTTTGGCTTTGAAGAGTGGAGATGTGTCTGTGGTCCAGAGAGGATTATAGTGTTGAACCTTTGATAGGTAAATAATGATTTCGGCGGCTGGGTGATGAGTGGGATGGTCAGGTGGGGGGGAGTCTTGGTCACAGAAGACATCGATGGATGGTTTTCTTTTTACAGGTACAAAAAGAAAGACCAAGGATCTCTGTACTGTGGGATTGGGCACCCACAGTGTTACTATTACATTTCTTGGGAGGGTGGGGTGGTGGGCACTGAGGGGGAGGGTGGGATGGGGAATATGAAATAAACAAACAAACTCAGAGGCATCTTGATCATGACATTGGGGATTGGGCACCCCCAGTATCACTCTTATGCTTCTGGGGGGTGGGTGCAGGGTGGTGAGTGTGGAAAGGGAGGGTCAGGTGCAGGGGATATCTATAATGTAAAAGAAAAAACACTGGCAGTCACGGCACAATGTACGATGTCCAAGATGGCCACTGCAGTCTACTGCACATGCGCAACCACTAGCACATGCGCAGTGGTGTGCGGCGACTATCTTGGACACAGCAGAGTGTGCCATAACCACTGATTTCTTTTTCTTTTAAATTATAGATATTTCCTCCACCCAATCCTCCCTCTCAGCACCCACCCCCTGCACTCCCTCTGGAAACATAACAGTGACACTGTGGGTGCCCAATCACCCAGTGTCACAATCAGGCAAAAAGTAGTGAAGTGCCATTTGAGACAAGGACCAGAGTGGTCCAGGGACACCACAGACGTGGAAATGACTGTGCTCCATGTCCAACATGTAGTTCGGTCAGAAGGAATGCAGGAGTCCTTTTCTCATAGCAAAAGATCTGCAGGGCTATGCCCACTGCTGCCCTAAAAACAGCAGTATCTAAACACATTTTTAAATTTAGAGGTTTGGAGAAGGTTATCTTAGGTGTGTGTGTTGGAGGGGGGGTGGGCTGGATAACAAACTAATGTGCAGAGAGACCTTCTGCCAATATAAATTGAAAGTCAGCACTTTGCCAGGTCTCAGCAAACATCTTCAACTTTCCCCCCTTCCTGAAAGGGAATAGGTAGAATAGACAATGTAAATTATCATACCTGGACTGTTCTGGAACAGTACATGTGATGTTTAATATGGTGTGTAATTCTTTATGCATATATCATTATTATCTTTGTGTCAGACTTGCCCCTTGCACCTCCTTTGTTTTAAGTAACTTTGTTTGTACCGGCATAGTGTGGGGTATTCAGTAGTTTTTAGATTTAGTGATTATTTTTAGGTTTTCTAGCATGACCCGAGTATATGTGTGTCTTTAAATGTTTTAGCCATTCAAACTTTGCATTAAGTACTTGTCAAGCATAAATTAACATATGATTATGATGGTCTACAGTTTTTAAGGGCAGCATCTCATCCATTCTACGTCTTGATAAAGCATCAGAGTGACATGAAACGTTGACCTTGTGAGGGGGTGCTAATTATTTTATTTTTTTCAATAAAATATTGTTTTAACATGTCCTAGCAGTGGATATTGGTGTCCTTTGACATCTGAGCCGAGTCTCTCCTTTTTGTTCACATTATGATAATATAGTGTATTTTAATTCATAGTCATTATGACAAATTTCTTTTTATTGCTATACAGTAATTTACTTTATATATTTTTCTTACTATTCTTCATACCTTTCCTGGGGATCGTTGTTCCTCTCCTGTTGTTTCCACCTCTTTAACCTCTCTGATATTTATTTCTTGGCTTATTTGGGTTTATTTAATCTTTTCTGGGCAGACAGTGGTTTTATTCATTCATTATCATGAGAGGCTTTTGCAGGTAAACTATGCAAATGCAAGGAAATTATGTGACCATGGAATTTTTGTGACATGATTGTATTGCATTGCCAATGGATTACAAGTATAAGCATTAATAAGAACCTATGTATTAGTTCTACATGTCAGCCAAAAATCTGAACTTTTTGTAAAAGTTTTATAAATTAAAAAAAAACTAATTGTGCAAAAATATATAATTTAAAAGACTGATAATTACTGTACAAACTGTATTGATATTACTCATCCCTTCCTCCAGCAACCTCACCCACCCCCCAGTCACCTATCCACCTTCCGTCTGGTAGGAACACTTTTTCCTTCAGACCTATCTCCCCTGCTGAAACTCTCGCTGCCATTCACTCCCTGAACCCCTCCGAAGGCAAATCCCCTGATGGTGTGGATAACAAACTCCTCTTCCTTTCTGCCCCCGCCATTGCTACTCCCCTCGCAGCCCTACTAAATCTCTCTTTCTCCACCGAGGAACTCCCCTCCGATTGAAAGCATGCCACTGTCATACCACTCCCAAAAGGCGATGATCCTACCTCCACTACTAACTACAGCCCCATCTCCTTCCTCTCCACCCTCACCAAACTCCAGGAACACCTAGTGCTTTCCCAACTCTCTGACTTTCTTTCTGAAACTAACTTCTACACCCCTTTTCAGTCTGGTTTCCAAAAACACCACTCGACCACCTCCTCCCTGCTACAACTCACTGATTCCATCCTCACCGGGATGGATAATGGACTAATCACTGCCGCTATCTTCATTGATCTTGCAAAAGCTTTCGACATGGTTTCCTACCCTCTCCTCCTATCCCACCTATCTGAGCTGGGTTAACAGAATCTGCCACTAACTGGTTCAGGGCCTACCTTATAAATAGAACCCAATCCACTAAAATTACCGGCCTTACCCCCCCCATCACTACCGGCGTCCCCCAAGGTTCAGTTTTTGGCCCCATCCTTTTCTCCATCCTTCTAAACGACCTGCCTAACTCTTGTTCCTCTACCGCAATCCATATGTACATGGACGACACGGTCTTCTTTACCTACGGTCGGACTCACGAAGAAGTCTCCTCCAAACTCTAAACTGATTGCAACAAAATTCAACACTGGTTCAATACCAACCAGCTATCCCTAAATGCCAAAAAAACTGTCTCCATGACTTTCGGCACTAGATAGCATCTATCCAAACTCACCTGCCCCCTCAGCTTCCATACCCTAAATAACTCCATCCTCGAGGATGTGCCCTCCTTCAGATATCTAGGGGTTTGGCTGGATTGACACCTCACCTTCTCCACACACATGGATGCCATCATTTCTAAACTTCGTCCAAAGCTTGGTGCCCTCTATCGCAACCGCTCTAGTCTCCCTCTACTGGTCAGAAGGGAACTAGTCCAGAAAATGATCTTACCCTCCTTTGACTACTGTGATGTCATTTATAACTCCACTCCAAGACCACCCTAACCAAACTTGACCCCCTCTTTAATGCCTTCTGCCATTTCACCCTCTATGCTGCCCTCCCCGCTCTTATCACTGTGAGCTCTATCGATCCCTGGCCCTACCTTCCCTGAGCAACCGGCGCCTAATTCACTGTGCTAAATTCACTTCCAACTATTGGCTCAGCTCCTCCTCCTCCTACCTACCCTACCTCCCTCGCATCCTCCCTATCTTCCCCACCCCACCCACTCCTCAGATCTTCTAATGCAAGACTATTGGTCATCCCTCACCGTAGGACCACCGCCGGCCAGTCAGCCTTCTCTTACCGCTTCCCTAAACTCTGGAATTACCTGCCAGCTCAGATCCACCTCTCATCATCCAAACACTCCCTATCCTCGGCCCTCACTAACTTCCTTGCACCAAATTGCAACTGCCCCTGACCCCCACCCAGCCAGCTCTCCCCCACCATCCCCCCTTGTGCCTGACCAGCGGCTCAGCCTTCGGCAAATTGCCTGGCTTATACACTGCCCTATGCACTTCATCACCCTCTCTATTTTCTCCTCCTAACCTCTCTACCCTCTCCTCCTCCTTCCCTCCCTCCCTCCTCAGCTACCCACGCTTCTCAACCTCCACGCTACTACTGCTCACCTCTTCCCCACCCTCATCACCCCCACACCCTCTCCTACTCCTACTCTCAACTTGATGCAACTCGCTTCAACTCTTGTCATGTTATTGCTGCCCATGCATTCCTACTGGCACTTACTTAAACATGTATTAACCGGAAGTGTTCCATGTTATGTATACCCTGTCCTTCATGCTCTGATCTCTGTACTGTTTCACCTATTGTTTAAATGTGCTATAGTTCTCCTGTATTGTTCCATCTATTGTAAACAATGTGCTCATGTTATCCCTCCCAGCTATGTACATCATCTGTATCATCATGTTATCCCTCCCAGCTGTGTACATCATCTGTATTGCTCAATTCAATATTTTTTGTCTGTACATGATCTGCCTCCACTGTAACCCTTCCCCCCAGGTCACACCGTGAGACAAGCATCTTTTTGCTCAGTGTGCCTTTCCTGGTGAAACAATTTCAATAAATAAAATAAATATTATCCAGGATCCAAGCTCTTAATTGATAAGGATTATGTTTTCAACCCTAGCAGCTGTAAACTTAGCTCTTGTGAAGTAATTTCTTTAACAAAGTCTACCGTTGTAAATGTTACGGCTAGAACACAGTCAGAGTCAGAAAGGAGGAGGAGGAAGCACGGGGTGCCAGCTAAGGGCAGCTACAGTACTTTCATGCTGGGAGCTGGGTAGGGAAGTTGTACTTGCAGCCTGAGTTAGCTAGCATTTTACTGCAGCCCATGATTATTTTTTTTTTGCCGCTTGTGATTACTGTCGGTGAATCGGTGGGACCCAGTGAGCTGAGGACATTGCGGGGCTCAGAGAGCTGAGGAGCAGGAGGAGAAGCAAATGGGCAACAGCAGAGCACAGCAGTAGCACAGTTTGGAGGGAAGTGAACTCTTAACTTAATTTACCAGCAAAGGCATAAAATGGAAAGGTATGAAAGATTGTTGCTATTTACTGTGAGTGGGTTGATTGTCTCGCAAGAGACTGGGGCGGAGAGGTGGCCTATAGGGAGCAGGGAGTAAGACACCAAACTCAAACAATAGGTACAGGGCCTGTTTAAACACTGCCGGCTCGTACTGCACCACACACAGTCAGAGTCAGAGAGGGGGAGGGAGCACAGGGTTCCGGTTAGAGGTAACTACAGTACTTTCGCGCTGGGAGCTGGGTAGGAAAGTTGTACTTGCAGCCTGAGTTAGCTAGCATTTTATTGCAGTCTGTGATTATTTATTTATTATTTTGCTACTTGTGATTGCTGTCGGTGAATCGGCGGGACCTGGAGAGCTGAGGACATTGTGGGGCTTGGAGAGATGAGGAGGAGCAAATGGGCCACAGCAGAGGATGGAATGAGCACAGTTTGGAGGGAAGTGAACTCTAACTTTATTTTTTCTTTACCAGCAAGGGCATAAAATGACTAAGGGGTAAGAGATTGTTGCTATTTACTGTGAGGGGGTTGATTGTCTCGCGAGAGATCAGGGGTAGGCCCAAATCCACCCTCCCCCATACTTCTCTCACCGAGCTCATCTCCATTTCTAGTGAGGCTGCTGCCTTCTGATTGGAGGAGAAGGAGTCTTCCTTAGCAATCTCAGGTATCGATGTAACAATATGGTCCGAGCTGTGCAACAGAATTAAACAATCAAAGAAGATATATATATATATATATATATATATATATATATATATATATCATACATATCTTGATAGTATCATGTTAGGATATAGTATTAGATTGGGGGGGATTGGAACTAGGTAAGTAATGAGGACATCTTGCAAGTTAGAGAGTACCAGGGGATTGGTCAGGCAGGCTTCAAGGGCAGAGGCAGGAGTGCAGATGGGCACTAGGTTGGAGAGGATGAGCAGGAACAGTGCAGGAGGGACTGTAGGAAGGATAGTTAATGGTGGAGTCACATGATGCTCTGAACCAGCTCTCCTCCTATGCTCCTGACACTCGCTGCAATAATTTAATTAAACATAACCTAGCTACAACTTTTTCTCTCTACCTGCTACCACTGACTTCTCAGGAAGACCAGAAGCTTACCTGTCTACCAAGGAAACTACAATCCAGCAGCATGTCTGAGGCGGAGATGCAACAGGCTCCCCCCCAAACATACCCAGCCTCAAACACCTGACAAGCAGTCCAAACGCCCTAAGGCCCAGAACTTGGGCTGTGGCTGTAATTCTACTACAACAGTAGTACCTCTCCCACTGACCAAAGACCACTTACTACAAACCCTGGAACCTCTCACTGAAGCCATCCAAGAGCTTACACAGCAAGTTAAAACCATCTGTACCGAACTGGGTGATTTGGACAGATGCATGGGGGATGCAGAAGCCCAAACTTATTCTCTACAGACCTGGAGGGACCAGGCTGACATGGATGCTACTGCTTTGTGGCAAAAAAATAAACAAGCTGGAAGCCAAACTCAAGGACTTGGAAGGACATAGCCACCATAATAATTGAATAACATTTGGCTTACCAGAGGGTGAAGAGGGGACCACTCCGACCCAATTTGCTCAGAAATTTCTGGAGATGGTGGCAGGACCTTCTCCAAATGACCCGATGTACATCATAGAATGGGCACATTGTTCACTCTGACCTAAGCCCTCTACAGACCCCCCCGACCTATTCATACTGACATTTTTTAATTTTTTAGACAAGCAGTTTGTTTTACAAAAAAACTAGAGATCTAAAAAATATACTTTGGGAAGGCAAGACATTATGTGTGACTCAAGATCTTCCAGCAAGGACCAGACAAAAATGAGCCTCCTTTCAGCCAGTGGTTACAAAACTTATAGCAGCTGGTATAAAATTCAGAATGCAATATCCTGCCTGGCTACAAGCGCATATTAACACTAAATGGTATTCTTATGAGTCACTGGATTCTGCCACTCAAGATCTTAAGAAATTTCTGCCAGACTTATTCAGGAACCCCTGAACTGAATTTCTTCTCCAGTTCAGGATTCAATCTATTTTCATTTTGGAACTAGTTTCAAGTGGTCTTATTTTCAGAAGTACACTACATACAAAGACAAGACTCTTCTTATATGGTCAGGATGGACTTTATGTCATCACAATTTTGAGATCTCCCTTCTAGAGCCTTCAGATTAACTGTCTTTCTCCTCTTACAGCATGGCCTTTATTCAGCTCAGCTTTGGATCTGTGTCACTACTGGGATGGCGTCTTGACTGTTGATCCTGAGGTCTTTGCAGCAAGGTGGAGCTCTGCATTTTCTCTCCCAATTGTGGCTCAGTTCAGGATAGGAGCTTACAGATATTCTGGTGGCTTGGAATCAACGTCGCCTCCGTGATGGAGGGAGATTATTCCCTGATGTCCCTTGTTTTGCCACTGTTTTTGTGGACAACTACTGCTTTGTCTGCTGACTCTGTCTGGCTCTGTTGTTAAACTCACAAACTACAGAAGAGCAGCATGGATTTTACCGTACATATTTATATTCCTGTCTCAGATGGTTGGGGTGGCCCAGCCCTGGATTGTCTGACCCCATGTGCGAGCGGTTCCCTTCCCTACTGGTTTTAGTTGGGGGGGGCTCGCTTACAAGTTGAGCTCTCAGAATGCTTATATATCTTATTTTCTTGATCTATTTATACCTTCCCAAATTTGAAAGAAATATTCCTTAATTTTAGATTTCGGTCCTTATTTCTTTTAATCTGGGAGAACAGACAATTTTATCTGCCCCGGGCCACAGTGTGAAAGACAAGGGAAGGGGGTGGAATAATAGAAGAGAACAAACAAACAAACAAGAGAAAGAACAAGGGGAGCAGGCTACAAATGGTGTATAGGGAATGACAAGGAAAGATAATGACAATTCATTTCCATAAGAGTGTCTAAGGTTATTACAACACTTTTTGTTTGTTATGCCACTTGGCAAAGGGGAGAGGTTGGGGGGATGGATGCAGTGCTATGTGTGGTATGAGCCTCAAGCACCAGCTAGATAATACATGGGGGAGGTTAACGGGTGGTGTATGTTGTGGGTAATTAGATATGTTTCCTGTTACATGTTAGCTCTATGGTTATTATTCTTTACCTTTGGACTTTTTGGGAATGTTCCTAGTAGATTAGGGCTATGTAGCTTTAGATATCAGGGTTTCAAAGTGCGGGAGGACCACTGGAGTTGGGGTTTTATCATTGCTGTTGCTACTATTTCCTTGTTTAACTGACCGTTTGCATCTTAATCTGCCTTTCAGGTTTTCTTCATTCTATACAAAATACTATGACAATATATAATTTTTGTACATGGAATGTTAAAGGCACACAGTCCTCTCATAAAAGATCCAAAATCCTTCTCCATTTAAACAAATTACAAATGGATATTGCTTTTGTACAGGAAACCCACTTACCCTCATCCCAGATTCTCCTTTTCAGGAGGTCCTGGGTAGGACAAGTCTTTGGTACAGGTCTTGAATCCTGCAGGAGAGGGGTAATCATTCTTATAGCTAGGAGAGTTCCTTTGCATCTTCTCCAAGATATAGCTGACCTGCAGGGCCGCTATATTTTCATTAGGGCCCTATCAGGACATTTAGAAGTAGTATTGGGTGCAATCTATGGTCCTAATACTGATGACCGTAGTTTTTTTACTACTCTTATGTCCAACCTAGCCCCTTGGACTACCCTCCCAATAATTCTAGGTGGAGACTGGAATTTGGTTCAGTGTAATGAACTGCACAGGACCGGTCCACCCTGTCTAATTTCCTCTCCTGGACAATTAGCTCTTCAGGAATGTATACAATCGACAGATTTGGCAGACCCATGGAGGGCTCTCAACCCGACCAGTCGTGAATATTCCTGTCACTCCCTTCCCCATAATTTTTTTTTTTTTATTTAGTTGTTTATCCAGGAATTCCCTCTCCAGGATTATTTTTTGATGGGAGTTAATATATCTCAGGGATAACATGATGTCAATACTCAGCTAAAGTGGTTTCAGACCACCATCCTGTGTTTCTCCAGTTAACTTTTAACACCCTTGTTGTCTAGAGATAAAGTTTGTTTTTTGAATAATCAATTACTTAAATCTAAGGAGTTGTTAGAGCATCTCTGATCCTTTATCTCAATATTTTATGATCTCCAACTCTCCTTCTATGCTCAAATTTGACATTTTGTGGGGCCCTGAAGTGTGCACTTAGAGGGGAGCTGATTCGCATAACAGCCCAGCGTAAAAAACAGGCCTCAGTGTCTCTTACTTCTTTGTTAACCCAAATAAGAGATCTTGAAGAACACATCAGCCACCCCCCACCCCAAGTCGGACTGGGAAAGAATTGAACATCTCAGGTTTCAATGCAGTACCTTACTGGGGGAAAAAGCGGAACACATGATCTTACGATCTTAGGTAAAATATTTTGATCAGGGGGAGAAGGCCGGAAAACTACTAGCCCTTCAGCTCCGCTCTCAGGTTATGGATAGGATTGTCCCCTCAATACGTAGTGATTCTGGTCAGCTCCTTACCTCACCTTGAGATATTGTAGATGCTTTTAAACTATATTACCAACAGCTATATGCACCCCACTCTCTTTCATTCAATCAATCCCTCTTCGAATCCTTTCTCTAGGATATCACACTCCCAAAACTAGCTGAGTGCCACCTAGCCATTTTAAATGCTCCCTTGACCCTGGCTGAAGTCTCTCAAGCTATAAATACCCTAGCTGCAGATAAGACCCCAGGTCCAGACAGATTTACTATGAATTTTTATAAACTTTCAAAAGACCAGGTAGCCCCTATTCTTTTAAATACATATAACTATATCTTTGTTAGAGGCCTGTATGACCTTTCCTTTACTGCAGCTTCTATTGTGGTCCTCCCCAAATCAGATAGGGATCCATTGCTGATTCCTAACTATAGACCAATAACACTTATCAATGTGGACCTCAAAATACTTTCCAAAATCTTGGCAAGTAGACTGTGGCTGGTATGAGACTTGTTGATCGGCAGGGAACAAGAGGGATTTGTAAAAGGCAGACTCTCGGCTGACCATCTTAGAAAATTATTGTATCTATTCTCTGTGTCAGAGACCTTTCCTCTCCTGCGGCTATGGTGTCACTGGACACTGAGAAGGCTTTTGACAGAGTTTCATGGGATTACTGATTTGTTCTCCTACCAAAATACAATATCCCATGAAACTTCATACAATGGATTAAAATACTTTACACATCTCCAACAGCCTGTGTCTTATGTAATGGCATGCTTTCCCAACCTTTTTTCCTACACCAAGGTACCAGACAAGGTTGTCCCCTTTCCTATTCAGACTCTTTTTAGAACCCCTGCTTTGTAAACTTAATTCTTCCCCCCAGGTTACCGGTATTCCCATTGGTGATACTGACTACAAACTTTCCGCCTATGCAGATGATCTGTTACTTCATGTATCTGCTCCTGCCACCTCCCTACCTGCAGCCTTACAGATCATCTCTCAGTCTGAGGCCATGTCTAATTATAAACTTAACCTCTCCAAAACTGAAATCGTGCCTCTTAACGCTATAACATTTAGAGCTGAAGTGGAACATCTTGGCCTTGTATGGAGGAAAGATAAACTGACATACTTAGGTATTTTTCTTAGTACTTCCACTAATAAAATTAAACAGTTAAACTTGGATTCTATCGTATCCTGCCTTAAGACAGATCTTGACCGTTGGTCAATGCTGCCTCTTACCCTATGGGGTAGATTAAATATTATCAAAATGAATATTTTACCCCATCTACTGTTACCCGCTTCAAATATACAGCTCAGCTCTCCCCCACTCTTGGTTCACTCAGGTGCACAGACTTATTGCCTCCTTCCTATGGCAAGACAAAGCAGCTCGTTGGACACTTTCAAAACTGATGAGAGCTAAACAGGATGGAGGTCTGCAAGTTCCAAATTTCTACTTATATTACCTTGCTCAACACCTCAATAGGAGTTATTATTGGTTCCGAAAACTAAGGAATAATCCTAATACAGCTTATAACCCACAATGGGTAGATATAGAGCAATCTCTCTGTTCTGCTCATGGCATAGATATCCATACACTCCTTTTTTTGTCCAGAGGTAAACTACCCCGTCCACTGCAAGGTACCCCCTCTTGGATCTTCCTTCCAAATCCACTCACAACTATGTTCTTTACTTAAAATACACCCCACTAAGGATACTCTCCAACCCCTGTTTGGGAATCCCAACCTGCGGATAGCTGAATAAATACTTTCTAAACGGTTCTGGCCAGACATAGGAATAGATCAGGTTGTGGATCTTATGCACAATCAAAAATTGTTATCCTTCCAGGAAGCCAAATCCTTATATCACTGGTCCACCACCTCTTGTTTTAAGTACTTCCAAATATCTCATATGCTTATGCAATTTTTTGGCATAGGGCCATGGTTCAGCCCCTTGAGCACTGTGGTTTTTCCAGTTTTTTCCTCGGCTCCTCTTTCTCTCATTGTATCATACTGTTACAGAGCACTGCAAGATTGCCTACTATTAATGAGTGTCCAAGAGTTTATGAGTGAGACTGAATTCTTCCACCCACTGCAACCTCCAGAAACTGGCCAACTATCTGGAAACATCTGTACAAATTAATAAAATGGAACCAATACCACCTTATGCAATTCTAGATTTTTTGTAACCTTTACTACACCCCTATTAAGTTGCACAGGATGGGCTGGCTCCCCACTGACCTTTGTTCCAGATGTTTCCAAGAACCTGATTCCCTATATCACATTTTATGGATGTGTTCAAAAAGTTGTTCCTTTCTGGGACTCAAATCGGTCATGCTTAAATCCATTGTTAGGACTTTCTGATGTCTTTTCTCCTGAAATATGTATTTTAGGTGACTACACAGGATCCCCGATAGGTAATCAGAAAGCCTATATGGCCTTAATATCAGCATGTGCTAAGAAAGTCATTCTCTGTCACTGACTAGGTCAAGACACCCCTAACTTCTTGGAATGGTATAAAGAAATTTTGTTTGCACTGCAGGCTGAGTGCCTTATTGCCAGTCTGTCTGACAATCCATTAAAATATAAACATATTTGGCAACCCTCGTATACATTATTAACTGTATAAACTGCAACTAGACATCTCTCCAACTCGAATATATGTATGTAGTTATACTCTTTTTCCTTTCTTTGGCAGTTAAGGGCATATTGACTTAAATAGCATCCCTCATACCTGTATTTAATTATTTGTTTTTTTACTCCAGTGGTGGGGTGGGTGTGGGTTGGGGGAGGGGGATAGGGGGTAAATTGCAAATGTTAATATTGTTAACTTTCTGTACTTAGCAGAGATCATGGATCCGATTCTGAGGATGTTTATTTTTTTCTTTTCTTTCCTGCTTATTGTACGAACTTCAGAAATACTTCATTGTGCATATGTATGTAATTCTTGCTGCCAACTCTTCTGCATCTCTCTGTATCTTTAAATAAAGTTGATTAAATTTGAAAAAAAAATAGTTAACTGCAATGGATGCGGGGCTGCCATCTTCTTAAAGATTTCATGGAGGGCAGGGGAGTGCTTGGTGTGCAAGCAGCGTGTGCAGCTAAAGGAGGAAATTGCATGGCTGATGAAGGAGCTGTGCGGAAGAGAGGAAAGGGGTGGAGGGGCCAGTTGGGAACAAAGGACCATAGGAATGCATACTCAAATGACACAGACTGCAGGCACAGAACTGAACAGGTAGGGGGGAGCAAATGAGCCAGCACCACTGTACCCTCATGAGCCACTAGAGGAAGGGGCAAAGGGGTGGACAATGGTCCAAAAAAGGGTTAGACATGGATCTGGGATGGAACAGAACTGGAATACTCAGTACAAAGGATCAGGGAAAATCCAAGGAGAGGTGAGAGAGGAGAGCAACAGATTCTCTATGCTGACTAACCTGAAGGAGCTGGAGGACAGGAATTTCAAGGGGGGCAATAGCAAGGGGAAGGAGAAACACAACAGAGATTATTGGCCTGGCTGATGGCAAGATCAGAGCGTCAGAGGATACAAGTAGGATAGCAGAGGCTAAGGAGAGTGGGTAGGATGGAGGAGGCATTAGGGAAGAGCAAGCAAGCAGATGGTGGGCAGAGGTTGAATGAAGGTGGTAATGTTGGTGAGGATGAGTGGCTGGGAGGGCAGACAAGAGGGGCGAACAGTGGGGATGACAGTGGGCCAGATGGTGATATGACATGGGTGGGGGTCAGGAGTGCATCGTAATTTAAGAAGGTATCTGGGGGAGGAATAGGTAGAGCAGGAGGAAATGGGGGCATGGGGAATGAGGACCCACATGGGGACTATGACCTACAAAGGGGAGGTCAGCCAGCAGGCAAGCATGATGGAATGGAAAAGTTTATTGGATTGGAGACTGGGATATAGGAGAGGGAGGGGAGCACAAGGATCATGGGAGACATGAGGGAGGGATGAACTGCTATGCCAATGAGAGAAAAGAGACACTCTCTGGAGAGAGAGCACAATGGAGGAAGCAGAGACAACAGGGGATGATGACAGTGCTGGAGTGGCGGGACAGTGGGGGAGGCAGATTATTGGTAAGAAAATGGAGGGCTACAGGGATTAGAATAGAGTGTCATACTGGGCTACTCAGCAGTGAAAGGTATCAGGTGGGGGCGCAAAGGAGCCTGAAAGAGTTCTGTCTGGGTGGAATGCATGCCAAGTATGATGGCAGGTAGAGTAGGAAAGCATGTCATTAAATGTGTGAGAAGATGGGGGTGAAACGCCACATAGTGGTGCATTTAGGCACTAATGATCTGGAGGCCTGGAAAATGGAGGAAGTACAGGGCAGTTTTCGGGAGTTGGGAAGGTTGTGCAACATCAAGAGGCAAACAGTCACATTCTCTGAGAGCCTACCAGTACCCAGGGGCAAGCACAGCCAGGAAATAGAGGATCATAGAATTTAATGCATGGCTGGCAGAGTGGTGTAGTACTATGGAGGGGTAACATGGGATAACAAGAACCTCTACTCACCAGATAGGCTTTACCTGAGCAAGGAGGGTTCCTGTGTCCTGAAACAGAAACTGAGGGAGTTCATTATAGCCAAGTATAATTTAAACTGACTAAGAGGGGAGGTTTAGCACTGGGCAGCAGCCAGAGCCAAAAGGAGAGGGAGGTAATGTGCCCCCCTCAGCTAGCAAGGAGAGTAGGGGGGGCAATCAGAAAGTGGAGGAGGTAGAGGGGAGGGGAGGGGAGGGGAGTGTTGGGGTAAGCAGGGGATCCAGCTGGAGGGTGGTGTCACTAAATGCAAGGAGCTTGGGGAACAAAATACCTGAGCTCTAAGCATTAATGGCAGAAGGGGGAGTTGGATATAGCTTCTATCACTGGGACATGGGCCAACCAGCACCATGACTGGGGCATCATGTTACCAAGATACAGACTGTATCACAGGGATAGGACAAAAAGGAAGAGTGGAGGGGAGGCTTTATTTGTGAGGGAAGGGATAGTGAGCAGTATGGAGGAGGGTGACCAGGGGAGGCTGGAAACCTTACGGATTCAACTGCAGAACAATTAAGGTAAAAGGATCAGACTGGGGGTTGTGTACAGACCACCCTCACAGTCAGAGGACATCAATAGAGAACTGGCAGATCAGTTACAGAAACACTTTGGAAGGGGTGGCACTGTGGTGGTCAGGGATTTCCATCTACCAGGGGTGGATTGGAAAAACATGTCTAGCACAAGCGCTAAGGAGTAGGTCATTCTGGAAGCCTTCTAGGATGTATTTCTGTCACAGAAGGTGGAGGAACCAAAAAGAGAGGGGAACATCTAGGATCTTCTGCTGACTGATGGAGTCTACGTGCAGGGTATATGGACTAAAGACCCCCTAGCAGGTAGCAACCACTGAACAGTGTGGTTCTCCCTGGATATGGGTAAGGAGGGGACATCTACAAAAACCAAGACAGTGGACTTCAAAAGGGCTGACTTCTGCAGGATGGCTGACATCCCCAGGGGGCATTTGGTATAGCATCACCCCTGACATAGGTACCATCCAGAAATGGGCCATCCTGAAGGAAGGCCTGTTAGCGACCACAGACTCCTGCACAAAGAAATGCAGTAAGAAAGCAGGGACCAAGAAGCCATGTTGGTGGTCAAAGAAGGTGCAGATAAGGGTGAGGGAGAAAAAGACTGTCTTCAGAAGATTGAAGGGGTCCAAAAGAGAGGAGGATAGGGAGGAGTATGCAAGGAAAATCAGGGAGGTAAGCAGGGCTGTGAAGGTTGCCTAAGCTTCAAAGGAGCTAAGGCTAGTAGAGGGGATTAAGGAGGGGACAAGGCCTTCTTCAAGTACATAAGGGAGAAGAGAACATGCAAGGAGTAAATCACCAGGATAAAGAAGGATGGAGGTTAGGTAGAGAAGGGGGTTGAACAGGCAGAGGTGCTCAATGAGTAACTTCTGCTCAGTTTTACCAGGGGGAGAGAGAAATGGGCCAATACTGCATGGGCAGGGCAACACTGGCATGGGAGGAGTTATAATAACGGATGGGGAGATCCCTGTGAGTAGAGTGCTTGAGGGCCTTAAGTCACTGAACATGGACAAGGCTCCAGGACCTGATGAGCTACACCCTAGAGTCCTGAGGGAGTTGGCTGAGGTCCTGGTGGTACCACTGGCAGACTTGTTCAACACCTCCCTGTAGACAGGGTGCATGCCTCAGGACTGGAGGATGGCACATGTAGTACCCCTGCACAACAGTGATCCCAATGACGAGCCTGGTAACTATAGACCAGTCAGTCTGACATCCATTGTGGGTAAACTCATGGAAATGATACTAAAGGAAATGTTGGTGACCTTCTTGGAGGTGAATGGTCTTATGGATGACAAACGGCATGGGTTTGTCTCCGGGAGATCATATCAAACAAACCTGGTTCACTTTTTTGCCTGGGTAACAAAAGAACTAGACACTGGTCGGGTCGTAAATGTCCTGTATCTGGATTTCAGCAAGGCCTTTGACTCAGTACAGTATGGCTGATTAACTAGTAAATTGAGGAACCTGGGAGCAGGGGAGAAACTGGTTAAGTGGACTGGTAACCGGTTGGGAGACAGACATCAGAGAGTGGTTGTGGGGGGGGCTCTCAACTCCTAGGACAGTCACCAGTGGGGTCCCAGAGGGCTAAGGGCTGGGGCTGGTGCTGTTTAACATCTTCATAGCCAATATAGCAGTTAGGGTTAAGAGCAGAATCAGACTATTCGCGGATGACACCAAGATAGGGGCAGTTGTGGATGGGGTAGAGGGAGGAAAAAGCCTCCAGGAAGATTTGGGAAGGCTTGAGCAGTGGTCAGACACTTGGCAGCTGGCTTTCAATGCTAAGAAGTGCAAGATCATGCACTTCAT
Organism: Neoceratodus forsteri; assembly: GCA_016271365.2. Taxonomy (NCBI): domain Eukaryota; kingdom Metazoa; phylum Chordata; order Ceratodontiformes; family Ceratodontidae; genus Neoceratodus; species Neoceratodus forsteri. The sequence goes on from CM028133.1 coordinate 658,318,444, forward strand.
AGCAAGGAATCCTGGGTACAGTTACCATCTGGGAGGGGTTCAGCTGTCCATCTCTGAAGAGGAAAAGGATTTGGGTGTAATGGTCACAAAGAATATGAACCACTCATCTCAATGTAGGAAAGCAGCGGCAAAAGCCAATAGAATGCTGGGGTGCATTGCTAGAAAAATTACCTCTAGGAGGTAGGAAGTCATTCTGCCACTGTACAGGTCTGTAGTGAGACCACACTTCGGAGTACTGTGTACAGTTCTGGAACCCATACTTGAAGAAGGACAGCAGGTTACTGGAGGGAGTACAGCAAACGGCAACTAAAATGATTATAGGTATGGAGGGGAAGCCTTATGAGAATAGGCTGAGGGACCTCAACATGTACTCATTGGAGAAGAGATGGGAAAGGGGTGATATGATTGAAACCTTGAAGTACTTAAAGGGCATCAATAGGGTTAGTACAGAGGGCATGTTTCGATTAAAGGGAGAAGGGATTACTAAGGGGCACAGCATGAAGTTGGTGGGGGATAGATTCAGGAAGGAGGCGAGGAAGCATTACTTCTTGGAGAGGGTGGTAGGGGATGGAATGTGCTTCCTGAAGAAGTGGTATCCCTTAAAACAGTGGAGAGCTTTAAAAGGGGGATGGGATAGGATTAAGGGCAAGATACTAGTCAGTGGGAAGATGAAGGGGAAGAGAGGGGGGCAAGGGGTGGGGAGGGAGCAGCAGGAATCTAATCTCTATGCTGTACAATCGAGCAAACGCAATACACCATTTGGCCTGTATTTGCTGGCAGTTTTGTATCTTTGTATAGAAACATAGATTAATACAGTAAGGACAGAAAAAGGTCAAAAGTCCATCAACTCTGTCCTGAAGCCCTACAGCCTACAGTGTTATGTCCTAATAACCCACTTAAAGAGTCCCATTGGTTTTGTGTATATATCAATAAGCGTTTTAAAGTGATTATTAATTGAAAACTGTATCAATATGCTGTAATTCTTCTGTGATGTTGTCCAGACTCCAAGCCTATACTTATAAAAAGTTTCTAGCCCTAATGGTTCAAAAGATAAAAATCTTAACAGAGGTGAAATTTTCAATTTTGAGATATGCCTGCATCTAAATAAATGTGCCACAATGTTTGAATGCTATTTTTCATTCTAACCCCAGTAATGCTCAGAATATTCCTAACTTTATGCAGTAAGCCTGGAGAGATAGAACACATGGAAATGATGGAACACTTTGCACGTGAGCATCTTTCAAACACTGCCTCTACTAACTGCCTGTGTTCTAAACCTCTTCAGATTTTAATCCCCGCCTGAAAAGTCTGGTCGCTCTGAGCTTCGTTTGTCCACTTTCTCCTGTGTGAAGAAAACTACAAAATACTGCTATACGTATATTTTTGTTTTCAATTACTGCCTCTACTTATTGTTTTGTATTATTTACTTGGTTTACGATTAAATTTGTTGTTTTTCCAGGTTCCTCTCAGTTCGGTATAACCATGGGGAAACCTGAACCAGGTTAGTTTCTGCTAAAATCAGAGTTCTCTGATTAAAGAACTGCCTCAGTTTTGCATTTAAAATCTGTTTTATTTAAATTGCTGATAACCGATACTATTCGGTTACCTGAACTGCTGACTCGGTTCTATACCTCTACATCGGTTTGGTTCCTTTGGTTCCTTTTCGGTTCTGGAACAGGTCATTTAAAAAAAAAAAAAGATCTTCCTGGACTAAGTCTCCATCACTCATTCACACTAGTGGGATAGCGCCAGAGGCGCTAGGACCAAGCGGGAGCCTAAAATTTTCTGAAGGGTCGGCGCCGAGACAGGACCACGCATGCGCAGCACCACGAGACTAGCTCACGCCTGTGTAGGCCATCTAGGCATTGACCCTCCAACCGCCTCAGTACCTTTTTTGACCGAGGAGGTGCAGCGTAACTAATGAGAATAACTCATCCTGAGTTTCTTGGCCTGAGAGGGCCCAGATGGTCTTTGCAAGAAAGGTCAAAGAATAATGTCCTCACAGTCTGAACCATAAGACCATGAAGACCAGGAAAGAAAATGAGTGAACCCATCTTAAGGAGGAATGTGCGGTATGCAAAACATTCCCAGACAAAACCCTGGAAAAACACCTTGAAAGGCTTAAGAAAAAGACTGCAAAAGGTCCATCTGGCTCTGACCAGCTGATACCTCAAGAATCTGTGGCTGAACCCACACCTACTTCTGTACCTGCCCCTGAAACGGGCAAAAAGGGCACAAAATGTTCAAATGAACCGGCTGACTCCCCAGTTCCTTCTCAAAAAAGCAAAAAGCTTAACCACACAGAACCCCCTACTGTCAAACTGGGGACTTCTCTGCCTGTTATGCCTGTACCAATGACCCAAGAAATTGCTCAGGCCTTTAAAATGATTCAATCTCTGCAGTCAATAGTTCCTCCTCAGCAGCCTCCTGCCCCTTCCCAGGGTCCCCAGGCTGTCAGCAATGTGCATCCACCCCCTCAAGAAGGAGAGGACCTATTTGACAATGATGATGATGAATATAGTGAGGAAGAGGGACCAATCGAACCAGAAGTGTCCCCTGAACAGGACTTTGGTTTGCCTCCAAGGGTGACTGAGGATTTTCCATCCCATTTCACTTTTATTAGGAGGATGGCAGATGCACTAGACATCTCCACCACCAAACAAGTTGAGGATGAAGAGGAGGTAGAGTATTTGGAGATGATGGGGCTGACATCCACCAAGGCTCTACTACTGGTGTTCAAATTCTTTAAGAAGGATGCCTTAAAGATTCTTCAAACACCAAACTCCACTTCTCCAATAAATAGGAGGATGGACAGAAAATATCAGTTGGAGAGGGAGGGAGGGAGCTGACTTTCTCTTCTCCCATCCAGATCATCAGGGGGTAATTCAACAAGCTGCTTGCGACAAGGCCAGGGTCCCACTGTCCTCACATCCTCCGGACAAGGACTTCAGAAAAATTGACAGCATGGCCAAAAAAGGGTACCTGTCAGCCTCTCTGGCTATGCATCAGGCTACCTTCCAGGCACATGCTGCCCAGTACCAGAAGTCACTGTGGCAGTCAGTTCTGGCTATGTCTCAGAAAGCTCCCTCACCCTTGTCAGATGACCTGGCTAAAACTGTCAGGTTTGGGTTAGAGGCAGCTATGGATGAATTCTAAATGTCTGCTGACACCAATGACACTACAACCAGATGGATGGCAAATACGGTGGCACAGAGGAGGTTTGAATGGCTCAGGGCCACAAATCTTACTCAAGATACTCAGTCTAAGGCCTTAGATTTTCCTCTAGAGGGAAACTCTCTCTTTGGGGAATCCACTGTGGCATATATGAAGAAGGTGGATGAGTATAAGGCCACTTACAGAAGCAACTCTGCTAAGGAGAGAACTTCACCATCCACCAGGCCTTACAGAAGGAGAGGCCGGGGCAGGTCTTTTTATACCAGGCCCTTCTTCCAGCCAGTGGCCTTACCCCAGTACCAGCAGTATCCACAACAGGGATACTTCGGGGCAGGGGAAGGAGGGGTTTGAGGTGAGGATCCCAAGCTCAGCCTCAGCCACAGTCAAAACAGACCCCCTGAGCCACAGGGTGCTTCCTCCCTACCTGTGGTAGGCAGACTATCTCACTTCCACCATGCCTGGTTGAGAATCACCACAGACAAGTGGGTTCTGGAGGTAGTGGGTCAAGGTCTGTCCCTGGAATTCAAATCCCTTCCTTCTCAGAAAATTAGAGTTTTCAGATCTTCCTCACTAGCAGAAAAAAACACTGCTAGAGTCAGAAGCTCAAAACCTGCTACAGCTGAAAGCAGTAGAACCAGTTCTGAAATCCCTGAGAGGAAGGGGTTTTTATTTCTGATATTTCCTAACAACAAAGAAAAGTGAGGAGTGACGGCCTAGTCTCGATCTCAGAGCTTTAAACAAGCATCTAAAGAAAAAAAAGTTCAGAATGGTAACACTAGCTGTGATTTTGCCAATACTTCAAAAGGGAGACTGACTGGCATCACTGGACCTAAAGGATGCCTATTTCCACATCCCCATAAGGGATTCTTACCGGAGATATCTCAGATTCAGACTCCCTTCAGGTCACTACCAGCTTTCAACTCTGCCTTTTGGCCTTTCTTCGGCCCCAAGGGTATTCACAAAGTGCCTAGCTGCTGTAGTAGCACATCTTCGGAGACAAGGTATCACTGTCTTTCCTTATCTGGACGACTGATCAGCGGTGGGAAAATCCCCATTGATGGTACAGCAGGATTTAAAGGTCACTCAGGACCTCCTAGAATCCCTGGGATTTCTAATCAATCACAAAAAGTCTGCTTTCACCCCCACACAGGTATTGCAGTTCATAGGAGCAGAAATAAATATCTTACAGGCCAGAGCCTACGTGCCTCTGGAGAGAGTACAAAGCCCTCAGTCAGTGGCACATTCCTTCAGCTTGCACAAAGCAAAAATTGCAAGACAGTTTCCCCAGCTACTGGGCCACGTGGCTGCTGCCATAGGCACAGTGCAGGGTTCCAGATTTCACATGAGGGACATCCAGTTCCACCTCAGGGCTCACTGGTGCCAGAAAAAAGACCCTTTCTCAAAGCTCATTCCAGTAACAAGGGCACTGTTACAGGCCCTCTTGTGGTGGAAAGAGGAATCCAATTTAAGAAAAGGAACCCCCTTTCAATCAATCAATATCTTTATTTATCCAGGCGGGCACCATTGAGCAAGCTCATTTACAAGGTGGACTTGTGGTCCTACAGTAATAATACAGAAAGACAAGTTGCAATAGTACAAACAGTAAAAATAGCTGCTATTGTAGTAAAAATGCAGATTTACAGGTAATATAACATTGAACATAGATCTACAAGGAGTTGTGGATTATGAACTTGTGCTGGATCTAAGCCCAAAAACTGTGCATTTTGTAGAAGGAAATGTTAAGGAAAGGGTAGGCATACCAGATAGAAGATATCAACCTTATAATGTAAGGAGAGGTGGGGAATAGGGGCGCAAGCAAAGAGGACCCAATTGTTGGAGCAGAGTGAGGAATTGGGAGGGTGGAGGACCGTACAAAAGGCGATGAAGCGATTTTTGCCCCAAAACGCGGTGACATATGGAGGAGAAAAGCTGCCATTGTACTAAGTGCAAGAGGAGGAATATAGTAGCAGGGGCATAACTGTGAGGGTCCTGGAGGTTGGGGCAGAGGGAGGTGTTGGATGGACGAGGGACCAAATATTTTTTGGAGCGAAAGACTATAATTATCCCCAAATGTGGCAGCATGTGCTAGAATCAGGCTGCAGCTGTTCAGAGTGTCAAAGAATAAGATATGGGAGTTCAGCAATAAATCCTGTGGATCTATTAGTGGGCATGCTAGAGGCAGAGGCACACATTTCAGCTGGGGGGCTGCCGTTTGCGGGCCGCCATCTGAGGGAGGGAGGTTAGTTAGTGTCTAATAAAGCAGTTGCAAATTTCCATAATGCCATCACGGTAAAGCCTTTTGAACAAAAGGGTACTTACTGGGGTTTTCAGCTTAAGTATTTTTGGGGTTTTATTCCATATTGATGGGAGTGAGAATGCAAAGGCTGCTCTCCCGACTCGTGTGAGTGCCCTGGGTATATTTAGCAGGAGTTGTGAGCAGCTTCTAAGGGAATAATTCCTGGGCACAATCGGAGACAGACAGTTGACGATGTATTGAGGGAGTTTGCCACCGAGGGCTCTAAGTGTCCAGAGTGCTGCATTAAAGTTGCGCCTATAGTGAAGTGAGGCCCAGCTCGTGGTGGCATATAGTTCGCAATGATGGGTAGAGAAGGGGAGGTCAGTGATGAAGCGTATAGCTCTGTGGTAGCGCGTATCTAATTTTCCAAGATAGGAAGCCGCACAGCTACTGTATATGAAATATGCATAGTCAATTAAGGACAGAAATGTGGCTTAGACTAGTCATTTCTTTGCGTCTGCTGTAAGAAGTCTTCTTATCCTGTAAAAATGGCCAAGTCTTTGCCTTAATTTTTTCAGCAAGTCTTTCAGGTGGTCAGTAAAGGAGAGTTTACAGTCGATCCAGACCCCAAGATATCTGAATTTCGGAAAGTACTCTTAGCACTCTCCCAGCATCATGGTTATTGGGGGGAGGGAGTCAGTAGCGCTTGTGTAGTTTGCAGGGGAAAATAACATGGCTTTAGTTTTCTTAGCATTTAATAGCAGTTTTTTATTGATTAGTTGGAGTTGCAGGAGGTTGAAATCTGTTTTGTAGGTCAGTACAAGATTCTTTTGGTGTGGGACGACTCAGGTACAGCACTGTGTCATCCGTGAATAAGTGAATACCTGCATCCTTGATTTCCTCATCAATGTTGTTGATATACACTGCGAAGAGGAGGGGACCTAATATGGATCCCTGAGGGACATCTCTTTGTAAGAGTTTTAGGGCAAATAGTTTGCCATCCGCTTTCACCTGCTGGTATCTGTCTGTCAGATATTCAGAGAGCCAGTTTAGAGAAGCAGCATCCAGTCCTAAAGTTTTTAGCGAGTCGAGGAGCAGGTCATGGTCGACTGTGTCAAATGCTTTGCTGAGGTCAAGAAACACAGCACATACTAACTTTTTATGCTCCAACTCCAGTTGCCAGTCATTGGTTACTTTAGCTAATGCCGAGACTGTACTGTGTCCAGATTGAAGGGGGTTTAGTAATTTTTCTCTCTTGATGAAGGATCTTAGTTGGCCATTTACTATTTTTTCCAGTAACTTCGAGAGTGTGGGTAGGAGAGAAATTAGCCTATAGTTATTAAGGTCGCAAGGGTCTCCATATTTAAATAGAGGGATAATGTGTGTGATCTTCCATATTTGAGGGAGGGTACCTTGTGTTAGGGACAGGTTAAATAAATGAGTAATAGGCACTGCCAATACGTGGCATGCTATCTTTAGGAAGTATGGTTCAAGTGCATCTGTGCTGGCACTTTTCTTAGTATCCAGGTGGAGAATCAAGTCTTCCACTTCCTTGAGGGAAACCGATGAGAATGAGAAATGCTGACTAACAGAGCCAGCATTTTGTGGGGTCATGCCAAGTTGGGTGTGAAGGCTACATGCAGGCGGGTTATCGAAGGCTAACCCTTCTGTAGCGAAGTGCGTGTTGAATGCCTGCAGTGTCTCTCTTTTGTTATTGATTACTGTATTGTCAGAGGTAATTTTTGTAGGGAGCATATTTTGTGACATGGCTCCCGCCAGTTCTTTGATTGTGGCCCAGAATTTGGAGGGACAATTGGCTGCAGTATCTAGTTCTGCTTGGTAATAGCAGGCTTTAGCTTCCCTAATCAGTTTGGTGCAGTGATTTCTGGCTGTTCTAAAGAGGCGCCAGTCTTCCTCTTTTTGGGATTTGCAGGCAGTTTTCCAGAGTTTATCCCTGGACAGTAGTGCAGCCTTGAGCTCTTGAGTGAACCAACGGCATTTCCTAGCCTTTATGCATATTTTTGACAGAGGCGCGTGTAGATTCATGGTGTAGGTAATGATTTAATGTAGTATAGAATATGCAGTTTCCACTGTTTTAGCAAGGTAAAAACTCTGCCACAAGGGGGAGTTTTTTAGGTCAAGTAGGTATGTCTTTGGGTCGAATGACCTGGTTGACCTTTTGGTGGAGAATTTGGCCGTAGTTGGCACTTTGTTGGCTGCCCAAACTTCAGCTTTTAGGCAATGGTCACTAATATCCATGTCAAAGGTTCCAACGTGGAAGAAGGAATGGGATTTATTCACAAGCAGAACATCCAGAAGGGTACTTTTGGCTGTATTCTTTTTGTTGATACAGGTGGGCTCTTCGTTTAGTAGGGTGAAACCAAGGCAGTAGCAGAAAGATTTAAGCGGGTGACCGGCTTCTGACAGCCAATCGTAGTTTAGATCCCCGAGGATAATTGCTTCCAGGGGGCTAGTGTCCAAGATAGTTGTAAGATAGGACAAGAGCTGAGTACCGGCAGATGGTGGTCTATAGCATCCAATGACTTTGAGTGCTAACGATGGAGATAGGTCGATTTTTATGTTCAGGCACTCAAATCCCACTACCAGTGAATTAGAATTAAGTGTTGATGCCACAAATCTATCTTTGATATAGATGGTGACCCCCACCTCCTCTGGATTGCCTATCGCATCTAAAGATCTGGTAGTTAGGTATATTAATCACGCTATTTGGCATAGAGGGCCATAGCCAGGATTCTGAGATAACAAGCACATCTGGCATTGTTTGGGTGGTCCAAGCCTGGATAAGGGTGAATTTTTTCAGCAGGCTGCACATGTTAATGTGCATAAAACGAATACCTTTAAGTGATAGTGACTCAGAAGGGGAGGTAAGTTTATTTATGGGCCCTGGATTAAGCTCGATATTGCCAGAGCAGAGTAAGAGGAGAAGTAGCAATTTTTTCAGGGATTCAAGTGAAAGGCAATGAGCTCGAGGCTTTTACGGCTTATGGAGGAGGAACCGGGGTGCCAAGCTTTGTTTTTTAATTTATGCAAGCCTAAGGACACTGAGGCTAATACGCTGGCTGTGTAATGCCAGTGGGAGTAACTCGAATTAATTAGAGATAAGGAAGGAGGCGTAGACAAACCTGCAATAGTTGCTCTTCGAGGAAGGTAGTCCACCTGGATCAGTTGGCAAGGAGCCTTGGCATAACATGTGATATGTAGAGTCAGACTCGGTGAGCAGTCTTCAGGATGAGGATGTGGTGTACCACCAGTCTCAAATTTTTTGGATAATAAGCCAGTAAGGGGTATGATACACAGTGCAGTCAGGAGGAGGAATTGCCACAAGGCTGCCATAATTGCAGTTGTTGGGTAAATGAGGGAATTTTGATAGCAAGGGTAGCTGGCCGGCTGCTGGTTGTAGGTATCCCCTGGCGGAACCCTGGCAGTAACAAATTGTTTTAGTAAGAAAGAGAAGGCAGGAGATTCGTCAGGGATGGGAGTGGGCGGTACTAACGGGTCTATATAATAGCACACAGGAGGGGAGATGGGCAGGTGGGCGAAAAATTGTGGCTTTGCCTTTCCTCTCAAGCGGTGGAGTCCGATGAGGAGGTCTCGGCCGGCAGCTTCAGAAGCGCCGACCGCCCGGTGTCTGCGGTCCACGTGGAGGGCGTCTGAGCTGGGATCCCTAGCGGGTTCTCGGCTAGAGAAAGGAGAGAGGAGCTTGAATTAATAGTCGGGCAACACAAAGGCTAGCAGTCTGAGCGAAAACAGCTCAATTAGCAGCTGAAAATCCAGCGATTTCCTTGGCGCCTTGCAGTCTGGAGAGAGCTACAAAGTCATGAAGGGGCTGTAACACTTGGTTGCTGGGAACATTTTTAGACAATAAAAACAGTTTTTTGGCAAATCAGTCACAGTTCAGTAATTTGTAGTACAATTTTCAAGTAAAACAGTGCCTTAGCAAGACAGGATATCCTAGTCAGCAAGACAGGATAAGCTAGTCAGTAATAAGCAAACTTAAAGTACCAAAATGGTATGCTTCAGTAAGACATAATGAGATAAAGCTGCTAGAAGGCTTAGTTGCAAAAAGGGGATGGGAGGAATTGCAGTTGTTGACAGTAAGTAACCAATATATTGAAACATCAGATAGGAGTGGGCGGGGACTGTGCGCATTTAAAGGAGGCCTGGGAGGGGAAGGGGAGGTGGGACGAAAAATCAAGGGGAAGTTTACAGAGCTAGCACTGAATCAGTGCACATACAGTTGGAGAGAAACTGCAGCAGGGGGGGAATGGTAAGTTACTTTACACAGGCCAAGCAGTACAGGCTAAATTAAAATATATAAATTAGAAGCCGAGTACAGGGATGCAGACTTACATTAAGCCACACATCTCGGGTGCTCCTGTCACAGGTGCGTGAGACCAGCCAATCAGGGAGCTCTAAATAGGCATGGAGCCAATAGCGCTACCCTGAGAAGGCGCTGAAATTGAAAACTGCAAATTGCAAGTGATGATCTGGTTCTGCGTTCACATAACCCAGAGAAATCATGGCAATTTTTCAAGCATCGTACTTTATCTATCTCTTTGGGGGGTAGGTGGATCAGGCTCCTTACACCAGAGAGATGCTATGGCTGGATCGTGACCACAGCCCGTGGGGGCTAGTGGCACCTGTAAGGAAGGAGACAGCAGATTAAATAGGAGCAGATGGGGGGGTGTCTAAACAGAGGCATACAAAGAGAGCTGAGTACCCACTTGAAAGACAAGTCAGGGGGTGGTCTCAGACAGAGGCAAGGTGCCGGCTAACTCGGGAATCCAAAACAAGCACAAAAGAACAGACTGATGGGGAAGGGCAAGAGGGGCAGAACAGAGACAGAGGAGGACAGGGGGACAAAGGAAGATGATTAAGAATGAAAGTCAACGGCAGGAGCCGTAGGCTGAAGACAGAGGCTATACAGATTTTACAATTCACTGAATTTTCTAAGTCCATAGCAGTAAGCATGTAAACCCAGTACAGTCTTAAATAGGATTAAAAAAATATATATTAACAAAGCCAGTAAAACTTTTTTACAAACTCAGTTCAAGGCAGTGTACAGAGTGAAAGCTTAATTGGGGAAAAATCAAGGGGAAGTTTGCAGAGCTAGCACTGAATCAGTGCACATACAGTTGGAGAGAAACTGCAGCGGGGGGGGGGAATGGTAAGTCACTTTACACAGGCTGAGCAGAACAGGCTAAGTTAAAATATACAAAGTAGAAGCCAAGTACAGGGATGCAGACTTACATTAAGCCACACGTCTCGGGTGCTCCTGTTTCAGGTGAGTGAGACCAGCCAATCAGGGAGCTCTACACAGGCGTGGAGCCAATAGCGCTACCCTGAGAAGGCGCTGAAATTGAAAACAGCAAATTGCAAGTGATGATCCGGTTCCGCATTCACACAGCCCAAAGAAATCATGGCAATGTTTCAAGCATTGTACCTTATCTATCTCTTTGGTGGGGGTAGGTGGATCAGGCTCCTTGCACCATAGAGGTGCTATGGCTGGATCATGACCGCTGCCCGTGGGGGCAAGTGGCACCTGTAAGGAAGGAGACAGCAGACTAAATAGGAGCAGATGGGGGGTGTCTAAACCGAGACACATAAAGAGAGCTGAGCACCAACTTGAAAGACAAGTCAGGGGGTGGTCTCAGACAGAGGCAAGGTGCCGGCTAACTCGGGAATCCAAAACAAGCACAAAAGAACAGACTGATGGGGAGGGCAGGAAGGACAGAACAGAGACAGAGGACAGGGGGACAAAGGAAGATGATTAAGAATGAAAGTCAAGGGCAGGAGCCTTAGGCTCAAGACATAGGCTACACAGATTTTACAATTCACTGAATTTTCTATCGAAGTCCATAGCAGTAAGCATGTAAACCCAGTACAGTCTTAAATAGGATTAAAAAAATATATAACAAAGACAGTAAACCTTTTTTACAAACTCAGTTCAAGGCAGTGTACAGAGTGAAAGCTTAATTGGGGAAAAATCAAGGGGAAGTTTGCAGAGCTAGCACTTAATCAGTGCACATACAGTTGGAGAGAAACTGCAGTGGGGGGGAATGGTAAGTTACTTTACACAGGCCAAGCAGAACAGGCTAAATTAAAATATATAAACTAGAAGCCGAGTACAGGGATGCAGGCTTACATTAAGCCACACGTCTCTGGTGCTCCTGTCTCAGGTGAGTGAGACCAGCCAATCAGGGAGCTTTACACAGGCGTGGAGCCAATAGTCCTACGCTGAGAAGGCGCTGAAATTAAAAACAGCAAATTGCAAGTGATTTCAAAAGGAGAATCCTTCAATGGTACTCACAACAGATGCATCCCTATTGGGCTGGGGTGCCCATCTAGAGCAGCACACCACTCAGGGTACCTGGTCAGCTGCCGAGTCCCTTCAGCACATAAACTTACTGGAACTCAGAGCAGTTCCGCTAGCTCTGCGAGCTTTCTCTCCCCTATTACAGGGCAAGGTGGTACAGATCAGAACAGACAATACCACCACAATATATTACATAAACAAGCAGAGAGGCACCAGGTCAGACCTCCTTTGTACAGAAGCCATTCATAGCTAGACTCTAGCTTACTTTCTGGAAATATCCCTCCAAGCAATTCATTTACCAGGAAAAGACAACATCTTGGCGGATGCCTTGAGTCGAATTAATCAGGCTCATCACGAATGGACACTAAACAGACAGGTGGTACTAGTTACTTTCAGAAGGTGGAGCACTCCACAGGTAGATTTGTTCGCATCCCACCAGAACCACTACCTGCCACAGTATTGTTGCAGACCACCGGACAAGGGCACACTCCCTTTGGATGCACTAACCCTTGATTGATCAGGGAGGTTCCTGTATGCTTTTCCTCCTTTCCCTCTAGTTCACAGGGCACTGCTCAAGCTCAGATCCCATGCAGCATCACTGATCTTGATAGCTCCGGATTGGCCAAGTCAGCCATGGTACTGTCTTCTGTTCTCCATGTCTGTCACAAAAATGATACACCTCCCTCAGAGGCACAATCTACTGACTTCCAATCAGGGAACTTTGTTGTACCTGAATCTCAAGTCTCTCAACCTCAAGGCCCGGCTCTTGAGGATATAGAATATGCAAAACTGAACTTTTCTCAATCTGTCTTAAGCATTTTGAAAGCTTATAGAAAACCTTCTACTGGGAAAACCTATCTTTCTAAATGGAAGATGTTTTCCCTTTGGTGCTCTAGCAAATTACTAATACCAGGACAGGCAGAAATTCCAGTTGTCCTGGATTATCTCTCTCACTTGCATTCCTCTGATTTGCAACCCAGCTCTCTGAAGGTTCATTTGGCAGCTTTTCTGCTTAGCTCTCTGCTGGTGCAAGGGTAACCATAGCCTCGGATCCTATCTCTAAAAGATTCTTTAAGGGTCTAAATCATTTACATCCACCCCAAAGGGCACCAGTGCCAACTTGGGATTTGAATGTGTGTATAGATAAACTCATGGGCTCTCCTTTTGAACCCATGGCTACAGCTCATCTAAAAATATGTCACTTGGAAAACAGTCTTCCTCATGGCTATGACTTCTGCTAGAAGAATCAGTGAGCTTCAGGCTCTCTGTATAGATCAGGACTATATCTCCTTTCATAGGGATAAGGAAGTCCTTAGGACAAACAGAACATTTTTCCCCAAGGTAGTCTTGGACTTCCACTTAAACCAGTCCATCACTCTTCCTGTCTTTTTTGCTGACCACTCTACCTCTGGTGAAAGAAGACGCCACCGTTTAGATGTGAAAAGGGCTCTCAGTTACTACATGACAGCCACAAAAGGCCATAGACATGCCAGAAAGCCACTGTTCCTAACCTATGGGGATGTGGGAAAAGGTAGTCCAGCCTCTAAAAGGTCCATTTATCGATGGATAGTCCAGTGTGTCCAGTTCTGTTACACAAAGGCTGGTAAGGAGCCCCCATCAGGATTGAGGGCTCATTCCACAAGAGGGACAGCTGCTACCTTAGCAGCTGCTAAAGATGTTCCATTACTGGACATTTATAAAGTAGCTACCTGTAAGACAGTACACACCTTTTCGAAGCATTACAATCTGGATATTTTATCTAGGAGTGATGCTACGTTTGGCACAGCAGTCCGGCAAAGTCTGTTTCCAAAATAAGTTCTGCGCCCACCTCCTGTGATACTGCTTGGTAGTCTGCAAAAAGTTAAAAATATTCTGAGCATTACTGGGGTTAGAAGAAAAAATTACTTACCACAGTAATCTTCTTTCTTCCCAGTGATGCCCAGATATTCATAATTTCCCTCCCTATCTTCCCTTCAAGAACTTCAGCCTCTGCACTCCGCATGCTGGTGCCATCCTTGTTATTGTACACCCTTGGAGTGTTCTTACCCTGCACCTGTCAATAGTTTGGGTAAATCAGGTTTCATTGTGTTCTGTCTTTTTTGGGTGTTTTTTCTCTGGCATTTTGTTCTAACCATTGGTTAATAGTTCTCCAGTTGGAGTATTTATTTTAAATATATATTTATATGTATTTTGGGGAAAACCCCAATTTTAATAATATAATTATAGTACTATATAACTCTGGGCCTACTTTCCAGGCTCCATTTATAAAATCTGAAGAGGTTTAGAACACAGGCAGTTAGCAGAGACAGTGTTTGAAAGATGCTCACGTGCAAAGTGTTCCATCATTTGCATGTGCTCTGTCTCTCCGGGCAGTCCAACCCTCCAGGCTTACTGCATAAAGTTATGAATATCTGAGCATCATTGAGAAGAAAGAAGATTACTATAGTAACTATCTTTTCATATTTGACACATTTGTGATAGTTGTACTTGCATTACAGAAAAAAAAGACAAATACATAATAAATTATTGCATGTGTCATTTTTTATGTTTGCTTGCGCGCATGCGCAAGAAACATTTCATCACAGCTTAGGAGAGAAGCAGGATTTTGGAGGTGCGGCACTGTGGGGGCCAGTGGCCCCAGTGCCTTTTAAGGGTTGGCCCACTTTTCCCAATGCAGTGGCACGCTGCTGCTGACACTAGTTCAGCCAGCGTACCACCACCTTGAAATGAATCCGCCGCTGCAGTGAGGAAGTGACTCATCATTGCAGGGCAGTACCTTGCCATCCTCGACCCAGTTCATTTGCCGACTGGGGAGCCCACTCCCTATCGGCATACTGTAACCCTCTGCCCCACTGATCGTGTGCCTAGAGGGTGCCCAATCCCCCTCAGCATCATGCACCCTCCCTACAGTCTTTCTTTGCCGACTGGGGGCCCAATCCCCATCGGCTTCAGTCCTCCCTTCCCAGTTCAATTTGCCAATGGGGAGCCCACTCCCCATTGGCATAATGTCCCCCCCAATTTGTTGTGTGCCAAGGGGGGTGCCCAATCCCCCTTGGCTCTCCCACCTTCGGTATGTGCCGACGGGGTGCCCAATCCCCTGCGGCTACAGACCCCCCAGAAAACACTCAGATGGCATGCTGGGGAGTCCATAAAAAAAAAAAAGCCCCACAATGTTTTTTAAACCTGTAAAACAGAAAACGGTCCCTTGTTGAGTTCAGTGGCCCTCCCCAACCTCGCCCACCCTCTGCGCACCCTGCCTCCCCACCACCTCCCTCACCCCATACTTACTTCTGAAGCCCAGCGCGATGATCTTCAGTGGACCGGGAACAGGTCTGTACTCTTCAAAGCTGACCGCAAACTGAAGAAATGCAGGTAAGCTATATAATGGCATAAATAGGGTGTTTTTAAACTTTGGTGCATATCTCAGGCATTTTGGGGAATTTTAGCACAAAATTTTCAACATGGGGTTATTGAGATGCCTCCTCATGTCATGGCATTATACGGTCCCGAAAGGTGATTTCACAGTCACTGCACGGAATCACCTTTTGGGACCAAGTAACAAAATGACAGTGCCAGTGTTCATGAGGTGGGCTCTCCAAAAGCCTATATTGCAAATTTGGTGGAAAAAATCCCAAAATGACTGTTTTACAAGCGTGCGTTGTGCAGTTTCCACACATGCTCGTACCTTCGTGAATTTGTAATATTTTCACTCCAGATTTTCAACATTGGCATTTTTTCCACACTTCCTTATGAACAGTGCAGCTATCATTTTTCACATCATGACCAAAATGTGTTTTCGCACTTCTGGCGCAGAATAGCGCGGTCACTGTGGGAAATCAGTGTTTGAGACACATTAAGAAAATCACAGTGACACTGTTCATAAGCAGAGGTCCTAAAATGCCGATGTTGAAAATTTGGTGACGAAAGTCAATAAAATGACTGTGTTATGAGCATGTATTACGCAGTTTCCACGCATGCTTGTAACTTCGTGAATTTGCAATATTTTCACTCCAGATTTTCAACATTGGCATTTTTCCACACATCCTGTCTGAAATGTGTTTTTGCACTTCCAGCGCAGAATAGTGCGGTCGCTGTGGGAAATCAGTGTTTGGGACAAATTAAGAAAATCATAGTGACACTGTTCATGAACAGAGGACCCAAAGTGCCTATGTTGAAAATTTGGTGACGAAAGTCCATAAAATGACTGTGTTACAAGCGTGTGTTGTGCAGTATCCATGTATGCGTGGAAGTGCCCAAATCTGTAATATTTTCACTCCAGATTTTCAACATTGGCTTTTTGCCACACCTCCTTATGAACAGTACAGCTGTCATTTTTCATATCCTGCCCGAAATATGCATTTGCACATCTGGCGCACAATAGCCCAGTCGCTGTGGGAAATTAATGTTTCGGACAAATTAAGAAAATCATAGTGACAGTTTTCATGAGCAGAGGTCACAAAATGCCTATGTTGAAAATTGGGTGAAATAATTCCACTAAATGACTGCAGTACAAGCATGTGTTGTGCAGTTTCTACGTACGGTCAGAACTTCGAGCATTTTTTATATTTTCACTACACATTTTCAACATTGCCATCTCTTCACACCTCCCTATAGATGGTACAGCTGTCATTCTTCACATCCTGCCTGATCTGTGTTTTCGCACAAGTGGTGCAGAATGGCACGGTCATTGTGGGAACTCGAAGTTCGGGACACATTAACAAAATCACACTGCCACTGTTCATGAGAAGAGGTCCCAAATGCTTTCATGAGGTGGGGGTCACAAAAAGGCCATGTTAAAAATTTGTAGTGCAAATACCAACACACACCCTGGGTGTTAGGGTTTCTAACCATAACGTCATACCCTGTACAGACTGACAGGCATCAAAGGTGTAACTTTGGATCACCAGCTGTAATGCTCATGCCATCCCAACCCCATCCTGAAGCCAGTGACAGGCATCAAGGTGTGCCTTGCACTCTTCAGCCTCAGACTTCACCCCCATTCTCCTGTACTGCACCCATTTCAGTGTATGTCCTTATGAAATGGGGTGACTGTGAAGCTGAACACCCCAAGGCACATCTCAACACTTGTCGGTGTCTACAGGATATGGTGAAGTGAAATGCCATGAGCATTATGGGCAACAACCCACAGGCACACCCCAATGCCTGTCCATCTCTGTAGGGTGGAGGTGGGATTGGCATGAGTTCAATACTTTCACTGCCACTCCAATTCTGCATCTGTCTAACTCCTGCACGTCCAATGCTAATTTCAGCAAGCAAACATTCAGCATGACAAATGCTCATTTTACTTAGCTTTTACTGAGTTTGTAAAGATTAATACTTACCACAGTTTATCGATATACACACATACAGCATAGGAAAACAAAGATTTGTATAAACTATACCTTTTAAACTACGTATAGATCAAGAAAAAATAAATTGGGATCTCAATGGAGGTGTGTGGAGATCATTAGATTTTACAAAACAGGTTTATTTAATTAAAAGGCTGATGATGGAAAAGAAAACTATGTTTAAATAATATAGCTATGCTTGGCTCAAAACCGGAATTACAGATTGACCAAGCAACTTTAATATTCAAAGACACCTTATCCCTGTAGAACAGCTTCCTTTTCTAAAGTTGTCTAGGAAGAACATACAATTTTTAATGGCAGCATTACTGCTGTAATGTCTAAACAAAATATTTAAATGACTAAGCATTAAATCTTGAGGTTGCTAATATAATTAGGAAAACTAATTTATATATGTTTCTAGCTGGTGTTACTGGATAAAGTCAGTTTTCCCCAAGTCCATCAGCTTGCCACCTTACTTTTAGTCTCCAAGCTCTGAATCATCTAGGAGTCCCACACAAATCATGGCTATTTCATCAGTAAGTTTGACCATTTAGAAAGAGCCTTAGTTATACAGGTTTAAATAAGACAACTTGTGGTCCATGTTCCATCACAGCTGGGCCAAAATTTAAGAGCCAGTGACTTCTATACTGGAATTGTTGTAACAAATTCAGGAAGCAAGAAAGTTGATAGTCTTTGAATTGAACGTTTTTTTTCTTTGGCTAGATTTAGAATAAGTTCTTTCTCAGCAACAGAGTTAAAAGTAGCAATAACAGTTGGACTCATATGCATACTATCACTTTGCTCAACAAACTCTGTTCATTTGTATTAGGGCACTGACTTACACAAAAGGCTTTCACAACATGTATTTCATGTTGAATTTAGGAATTTAAAAATGAAGGCGGCACAGTGGGTTAGTAATGATACTGAGCATCTTTCTTCCCCTCCTCCTCTCTTTCCTCTCTCATATACTGTTCCAGTTGCTCCTCCCTGTGGCCCCTTCCTTTTTTTATTGAAATAATTTTTATTGATTTTCCAAATATAACAACAATACAGAAGAGTAGCGTTGGTACATAGTGTATATATCACACAACTGTTCTTTGGTATGGTACAGCAGACAACAGGAGAAATGCTTTAGCTTTAAGTATTACTTGTATACCTAAAACAAAAAACAATTAAGGGGGGGGTCACAAAAATGGAACCACCTAACCAAGAAGAGAAGAGAATATATGAGACCTACCTGGGGTCTTCCTCCTGTACCACCTCTAAGAGGTGATTGTCATGTCTTGTGTAAGCTTCTTCTCAGAGGCCTTCTATTCTCCTACCCTGGAAAGGAACATGGAACCACAAAGCATCTTGGTTGCAACAATGAGATGCCTACACACAGTACATATTAACAGCGTGCAGTTGCCTTAGGACAAGGATAACTTGAAACTTGGGTGTTCAATCTAAGGGGCATGGATAGTCAAGAAATATGTAGCAAGGGAAGAGCTGTGGTGGAATCAGCCTATACCTCTTGGGGTCCATCTATACTGTATGTAGGCTCCAGCACTTATAATACTTATCCAAGATGTCTCCTACCATCTGGGTGTCTGTCTAGGGTGGCTAGTGCAGTGATGGAGCTAAACAGTTCAGAAATTGTGGGGGTACATGCTGTTTTCCACTTGCACAGGATAAATCTGTCTCTTAGTCTGCATTCCTACTATAGCATGGCCAACCATCTTTTCTCCGGGGCTGAGCACTGGGGCGTGTGTGGGGGTATCTCTAGAATCCAAAATTCAGTGCTAGAAGGGTGGACTTGTGTGTGATGTCTGCAGCTAGTGTACACACCTAGGTCCAGAAGGGCTGTATTTTGGGGCATGTCCATAGGATACGAAGGAGATCTCATATGGCTGCTAGGCATCTCCAACATTGGTCATTGAGCAGGAGTTTAGCATTCTACAGTGCCTCTGGAGTTTTGTACCATGACTGCAGGATTTTATTCTGTGTGAGCTGACTCCTGGGATCTGGATATAGACTATGTGCCGATGTCCAGCACACCTGCCACTGCTGGTCTGTAATCTGGGTGTATAGGGCCTTTTCCCACTTGGACTTAAATTATCGGGATGGGCTGGGGATCATACTCCTAATGTTTGAGTAGATCCGCCTATACACCCCTCTTTTGAGAGACAGCCACCCTTTTCAGCTACCAGGAAGGTAGTTATTAGCATGCTTGTGGAGATATATCTGGACAGCATTCCTCATTTGTAAAATATCTCCAAAAGTTAGATTGGGGTATATTAAACTGTGCCCATAGAGATTGAAATGTGGCTACCTGTCCTGTGGATGGATCCAGCACCTGCTGAATACAAGTTATGCCCCTGCTTATCCACTGATGCCATGAGAGGGGCTTTGTGTCTACCTGGATAAGTCAGTTTCCCCACAGGGAGGTATACAGCAATGCGGTTGGATTTGCCTTGAGCAAACTGCGTGTTCTCAATCAGTATCCAAGGCCTATGGATGTGTGCATTTTCAGGCTCACTGGGGGGGGGGTGGGTTCCACAGAGCAGGGGAGATAGGACCTGTAGGCCCACTTGGGCCTCCTCCATCTGAAGCCATTGTGGGGAGGATTGGGAATGTGGGTGAAACCAATGCATGGTTTGTGCTATGTGGTAGGCCATAGTATATCCATCAAATCAGCACAGATTCCAACCACCTGACTTCCGATGTGCTTATAGCTTGTTATGGCTGTACCGGGGCTTTTTACCCTCCAAAATAAAATTACCCATGATATTATCAATTTGGGTATACCATCGAGGAGGTAGGAATAACGCCAGGTGGGCTATAACATATAGAAGCCTTGGGGAAATTACCATCTTGATGGTGGCAATTTTCCTGCCATTGTAAGATGCAATAACTTCCATCTGGTGAATTCTGTACTTATTTTAGTAAGGTGTGGTTTAATGTTCAGATCCCATAACCGGGAGTCGTCCATAATTATTTGGATACCCAGGTAAGTAATATCATTTGGCATCCATCTCAGATTATGGGGAGTAACCATATCCTCCTTACATAACACATTTAAGGGCATAACATCTGTCTTACTTTGGTTAACTTCAAGGCCAGATATTCATGCGAAACACTCGTGTATGTTCATTAAAAGGTGGATAAATAGGGCAGTATCAGTAAGAGGGACTAGCAGGTCATCCGCGTACATAAGTATGGGATATTTACTATGCCCAATAGGGACACTTAATATTTGTGGATGTTGCCTGTTGGCCACAGCCAGAGGTTCTGCCAAGCACAAATAAAAGTGGGGATGGGGCATCCCTGCTTGGTGCCTCTGCCCAGGGGGAAGGGGTCTGATATCCAAAACAGCCCTAAAAAACTTCACCACGGAAGTATATGAAGCTTTGGACCAGAACAAAATGCTAGGGGCTGTCTTTATTGACCTGACCAAGGTGTTTGACCTGGTCGACCACCAGCTACTCATTGAACACCTAAGAGGTCTAGGTCTGGATGGAACAGCCCTGAAATGGTTCACAGACTACCTCAGTGGCAGGTCACAAATAGTTTGGTGGAAAGGAACTAGGTCAGACAAGTGGCCAGTACCTGTAGGTATTCCACAAGGGTCAAGCTTAGGCCCCATGCTCTTCTCCCTGTTCACTAACAACCTCTCCCAACACTGTTGAGGGGCAAAAGTCACGCTCTATGCTGATGACGCAGTGTTGTACAGGACAGGAAAGGACATGGGGTCCCTAAATCAGGAGTTGAAGCAGGACTTTGCTGCCCTCAAAACCTGGTGCCAGGCCAACAGGCTGGTCCTGAATAGCAAAAAGACAAAAGCCATGCTCTTTGGCCCAAAATAACTGGGTATAAAAAAGAGATCCAACTTCCTATCCCTCGTCACCTGTGATGGTGTAGGGATAGAAGTAGTGGACAGCATCAAGTACCTGGGTATGCACCTTGACCAGGAGGTCTCATTCAGGAAGCACATGGACCACCTCACAAAGGTGGTAAACCAGAAACTGGGGCTCCTATACAGACTAAACCCCTTTTTGACCAAGGAAACAAGAATGGCGATCGGCAACGGGACAATCCTCCCCACCCTTTTCTCTGGAGCAACCTTGCTCCAGTCGCTAAGGGCTACGGAAAGGCAGCGACTAGGCACACTCTATCACAGGGTCAGCCGGTTTACAGCTAGGGCAGAAAGGACAGAACATCACTGCCAGGTGCTCCAGGCCCTAGAATGGCCATCCCTGGAAGCCAGATTAGCTTATCCCTCCCTGTGCATGGCTTTTAAGCTACTGCAACCCGGGGCCCCTCCTGTGCTGCAAGATCTGCTTGTCCCCAAGATGACAAGATGCAAACTCAGATCTACTGCTCGGACACTACTAGAAATTCCCAGGGCCAGATCATCCCTAGGTCAACGATCATTCAGGGTTGCTCTTCCGAGACTCTGGAATGACCTCCCAAGAGAGATACAGGACAGCTCCACTACTGAGGTGTTCAAGAAGGGGCTAAAAGCACACCTTGGGAAGGCACCCCCATGCTGCTGCTCCACTTAAGGTCCCCTAAAAGGATCCAATATAGGGTGCTATCTCTGCTGAAATAAAAGGCGTAGGAAACTGGATGGAATTGGTCCGACAGATGGATGGTAGAACCAACTTCGACACTCACATAGGTGTTTAACTGTTCAGTGGTATGTTCCTAACAAAAGTATTGATTTGTATCAGTCCCTGTACTGTTATGTGTTCACTCACTCGATGTAAGCCTTGCTGTACTGTACTTATCAAAAGCATTGGTTTTTCCCTCCCTCTAGGTGCATGTTAACTAATTCCGAGTCACCCCTGAAAAAGGGACCGTGAGGTTCCAGTGGGCCTAACCGGTCACCAAAATTTAAATAAATAAATAAGATATCAGGGAGTTGGTCAGTATCCTTGCTGTATGGGTCAAGTATAAACAGCCAATCCAAGTTAGGAATTTCCCACCAAATCCCACATATGTTAGCACTGACTGTAGATAATCCCACTTCAAGGAATCAAAAGTTTTCTCGAAATCTACAGCCAGTGCTGTTGTAGGGGTGGATAATGATTTGGCTACTGTGGAGATGTTGATTAGTGACCTGATATGGCCTGCACTATATCTTCTAGGGACAAAGCCCACCTGGGAGGGATGTATCAGATGGGGGTAGCATGGGGCTAAGCCAGAGGGTGAGTATTTTTGCAAAGATCTTGCTATCTATGTTAATCAGGGATCTGGGTCCATAACTGGTGGAGACAGTGGGGTCTTTCCCTTTTTTAGGGAGAATGGGAGGGTGGAAATTGACCAGTCTTCAGGGCTTCTGCATATATCATGCTCAGTGGGAGGCTACAACCAAGGAGAGGTGCTGCCACAAACCCCATCTTCACCAGGGGCCTTGCCTGTCATGAGAGCATGGTTGGTCTCCTTAACCTCTTTTTCTGATTTGGGGGCATCTATCTGGGCAACCTGCTGAGCAGTGAAGTGGGGGATATCCAGTGGGGATATGAATTCCTCCACTTCTATGGGCTTCGGCATGTGTGATAAGGAATATAGGGTACAGTAAAACGTCTTCATTCTTTCATTTATTTCTTGGGTTTTGGTTTGAATATGTCCACTGGTGTCTTGCAGGCCCAAAATAAACCTTTCAACCTGCTGTTTCCTAAGCCAGTAAGTGAGGACTTTCCCTCCCTTTTCCTCTGCCTTCCAATATCTATATCTCAGCCTAAGAATGAAGCTCTCAGCCTTTCAGGTGAGTATGTCATTAATATCCATGTGTAGTCCCAACATTTTCTGGCCTAAACGGGAGTTCAGTCTTGCCCTCAGAGTTGATTTAAAGTTCCACAGTCTGTAATTCTCCTTAAAGGTTTAGTAATTGTTTCTCCCTTACATGCATTTTTATGGCTGCATACTCCATAATACCTCCTCTAAGGGTGGCCTTAAATAATAAAAAAATAAATAAAACTTTATTTATTAAGCGCCTTTCAAGCACCAAGGCGCTGTACAAATGAATGTTAAAAGCAAAAATACACATATAAAATCAGTATTCTCAGCAACATCAATTCATAAACGCCTTACTCCACAAAAGTGTCTTAAAATCCCGCTTAAAGGATTCCACGGTCATGCATTTCCTAAGCAGATGAGGCAGAGAATTCAAGAGGGTAGGGGCCACAAACACAAAAGCCCTGGCCCCAGAAAACTTCAATGTAACCCTCGGAACGTCTAGCAACCCCTCATCAGCTGAACGGAGCTGTTGAACAGGGTGGTAAGGAATCAGAAGCTCTTTCAAGTAGTCGGGGCCCAGTCCGTGCAGGGCTTTGAAGGTCAAAAGACCTACTTTAAAGGTGATCCACCACTGTATAGGCAGCCAGTGCAGATCGTGCAGCACAGGGGTAATATGTGTCCTTCTAGATGCCCCTGTCAACAACCTTGCAGCAGCATTCTGCACTAGCTGCAAGCAGCGGATATCAACCCCAGGAAGTCCCAAGTACAGGGAGTTGCAATAGTCAAGGCATGAGGTCACAAAGGCATGAACCAACATGGGTAAATCGCTGGACGCAACAAGGTGCTTCACCCTGACAATGTTCCTAAGATGGTAAAATGCAGTCTTAACGACTGCTGACACCTGATAACGAAGAGTCAGCCCGTCATCAAGTACCACTCCCAGGTTACGCACCCATTCAGAGGTAAGGATTGGATCCTTCCCCAGCAATAAGCCAGAGGGTTGGCCAGACCCCAACGCCCCTGTCCCATGACCCGGGTCCACAACCATAACCTCAGTCTTACCGGCGTTCAACTTTAACCAGCTCACATTCATCCAGTCATGGATTTCAGCAAGGCAGCTATTAAATACCGAGAGAGCACTAACCTGGTCAGGGGCAAAAGACAGGTAGAGCTGGGTATCGTCAGCATAACAGTGAAACCTCAGCCCATACTGTCTTACAATGTCTCCGAGGGGCAGCATGTACACTGCAAACAACATGGAGGAAAGCACCAAGCCCTGAGAGACACCACACTGCAGAGGAAAAGGGTCAGAGGAAAAAATCCCCGACACAACTCTCTTTGTTCTCCCAGATAGAAAAGATGAAAACCATCTGAGCACTGTACTAGGCAGTCCACAGATGGACTCCAGATGCTCGAGCAAAACCCATGGTCTACAGTGTCAAAGGCTGAAGAGAGAGATCAAGGGGAACCAAGATAGAACGGTTCCTCTGATCTCTTGCCATCAAGAGATCATTAAGCACCTGAACCAGAGCAGTCTCGGTACTATGCCTCTTATGAAAACCAGACTGGAGAGGTTCGTAGATACTATGGATGGGCAAATGGTCCTCCAGCTGGTTTGCCACTACCTTCTCAATAACTTTCCCAATAAAGCGAAGGTTAGAGATAGGTCTGTAGTTGGCAAAAATATCTGGGTCCAGAGAAGGCTTCTTCAAAAGGGAGTCACCACAGCTTCCTTTAGGGAGCTAGGAAACTCACCCAATTCTAAGGCGCACCAGATTATTTGAGCCAGAAATGGGCCCACGATCTCAACACAACCCAAAATCAGGGAGGTAGGACCTGGATCTAAACTACAGCACGTAGGGCGCATCCACTGGATGATCCGCATAATATCCTCAAACATCGGCATGTCAAAGGAACACCAGGAGGCCGAGGATTCCGTGGCCAGACGCCGACCAACAGCTTCCCCCTTGGAGTGTGTCAGGTGGATCTCTGAGCTGATGTCGGCAACCTTATTTGCAAAGAATTGAGCGATCTCATCACACTCCTTTTGTGAAAAGGCTTGACCGAGCTGGAGACAGGCTGGGTTGCACAACCTGTACACAGTTCTAAAAAGCTGAGCCGGTCGATTCAGGAATTCTGCCTTCTTACAGGGGAGATCTCTGATTGGTAGAGCTGATAATGCTCCTCCAAACTAAGGCGGTCGACTTCTAGAGCAGATTTCTGCCAACAACACTCTAACCATCATCCCACACGTTGCAACTCCCTCAAGGACCCATCAAACCATGGGGCCTGAGGGCGGAGAGAGAGGGGACAAACACGGACAGAAGCAATTGAGTCCAGGGCCGAGGAAATGGCCTGATTATAAGCCAAGATCATAGACTCCAGACCCAAGCTGGCTACTGGAAACTCTGGGAGGTTCAATACCGCCATCAGGTCTTCAGGGATTACATCCCGTAAAGGGTGGTATCAAACCATCTCCACAGGGGCAGACCTACAAAGGGGAGCACAAAAATTGAAGCCCACGGTGTAGTGATCAGTCCAACTGACAGGTTCCACCACCAAATCAGAGGCCTCAATCCCCAGGAGAAAAACTAAATCCAAAGAGTGACCGTGATTATGAGTGGCTGAAGAAACAATCTATGTAAGGCCCAGTGATGTCATCATCTGGAGGAAGTGCTGACCAAAGGGTGAGAGTTCGTCATTGACCCAGGCATTGAAGTTGCCCAGAGCCATCAATCTGGGTGACTCCAATGCCATATTGGCGACGAAGTCTGCCACTTCCTGCAGGAATCGCCTCTCGTCTCCTGGTGGACGATAAATGAGGGCTACCCTGCAACCCACACCAGCCACTATGGCACACTCAAAGGATTCAGCTTCCTCAACTGGTACACCCATAAGCACCAAGCTGGTCTTAAAACAGACCACTATCCCCCCCCCCACGATCCAATCTCGGGCGGTGAATCACCGAGTACCCAGCTGGAATGGTTGCCTCCAAAATGGGGCCAGCATTTCCATCCAGCCAGGTCTTGGTGATGCAAGCCAGATCTGCTGTCCCAAATAAGTCAGAAATAACAGCAGACTTGTTTTTAATAGATCTGGCATTGCACAACACCGCCCGAGTTGGACAAGGCTCCAGAGCTGTCCTGACTACTTGCCCATCCAAATAGGTGGTGCCCTTGGGTATGGAGACTAGACATGGATCACCACGTTCCAGGCTCCATTTTGCCCCAGGGCATCTTCTGGACTTAACCAACCCTATATGAAAGGTCCGTTCATTTCCTACTATCACGTCCCTCCACCCACCCCCCACGAACAATACCGAGTGCCCGACAGTGTTGGTTGGTGGAAAATGGGAGGGGAGGAGGGCAAAAAGGGTGAAGGGCATGGAGATCGGAGGACGAGTAATGCACGACCGGGGTAACTAAACAACACATGCCGAAAGCGGAAAACAAACTCACTGCTGGACAGCTAAATAAAAATCCTAATTACCTCTTAAATAAAATGCCCACAATTACAATTAAACTAAAACCCACCCAATAACATAATCCAAAAACAAATAAAACAAAACTAATAAAAACTACCCAACCCAATAAACCTTCTCACAGCTCTAGGGAGGGGGATAAACAAGATTAAAGACCACACAAATATAAATAATCTGTATACAGTTATTAAAATTAAGAAATCCAAATATATAGGGACAGTGAGGCCCTCTCACTGCACACACTGTCCTTCATATAATGGAAAACAGGATCCAATAAAAAATGGAATTGCAGTTTTTAGGCACTCTCACTGCCAATGAATATAATGTTAGGAGATCCAAATATATAAAGACAGTGAGGCCCTCTAACTGCACACGCTGTCCTTCATATAATGTAAACTAAATAATCCAATAAAAAGTCCAATAGCGTTTCGATGATCCAAATCAAAGTCCAGAATATTGTAAATGTACATTCAAAAATAGCAGTATGCAGTCTCAGTGCGAGTTCATAAATGGAAAGAAAATATCTCCTATGAAACTGTGAATATCTACAGACGAAGCTGTAAGACACAGGAGATTCCTCCCCCCCACACACACACCCAAACTGCCTAATCAGGCCCAGTTATACCACTAAGACCCACAGCTTCAGATACCCCCAGGCCAGGCTAATAAGGCCAGCCCTAGAGTATCTTAGAAGCCCCCCCAATAACCCCCAACTCCTTAAAGGAAATAAGAGAAGCTCCTGCTTGGTCTCAGACAGCACAACACATAGTGCCCAAGCAAAAGAAAGGAGGGGGGTAAAACCTCCCAAAACCAAAACCGTCAATGTGGCACTATTTCCCCAAAAAACATTAAGCACAACTTGAAATAAAGTTTAGAATCCCAGAGAAACAAAGGACGTCGATCGATGAATCGGGTCCCGCTACTCGCGATACATCTAAGGCAACGATAACTGTCCTTTCCAGCCCAAATTCATATAGAAGGCACACCAGATCACACCAACTACTCCAGGTCTTCTTTGATAAATCACTGTAGAAAAACCTTCGCAATATATCCAACATCAAATAATAGCCAACAATCCCTGGGATTAGAGCTGGCAAATGTCCAACTAAGCTGAAAACTCCCACACACAGCAAACGCCGAGGGAGCAACTGCAAGGAGCAGTAAACAACCACAAAGTCTTGTTTCCAGCAAAATTTGCTTGCTTCCCCACACAAGGGCGACAAATGTCAGGTAGAACTGCTGTAGGCAATAGAACTTACTTCCCGCACTTGGGGAGAACCAAAACAGCAGTCAGCAGCAAGCGATGAAACGGCCCAAAAAAGAGAATACGACTCCCCGCAGAAACTCCCTCTGACCACAAATGCCAGGACAAGCGAAGCAGAGCATTGACACAGCAACACAAACTAAAACTAAAACGCAGATACAAAAAAGAAACTAAAAAATAACTAAACGTATTAAAATGTATTGAAACAAATTAAAACCGAACACGAGGTATAGGCTAGTCAAGCACGACCGCCATCTTTCATTTCCATCTTTCAATGTCCTGATGTCATTAGGTGTGGTCCTCTACTAAGTATTCCTGGGTGTGGTGTCCCCCTTTTGATTCTCCTAGAAGAATACTGCGGTCATCTTCTGGGCCCATGTCATGAACTCTGGGTCCCTAAGAAGAAGCGGATCCAGCCACCAGGATGAGGAGACCTGGGAGGGCCCATAGGATATGCAACTGTACCAGTGTATGGTCAGATATTACCATAGGGGCTATGTGGGAGCTTAGGGAAGGTCCAATTGGCTGTGAGACCCATGCACTGGGGAATAAAAAGAGTAATCTCGATCTTGGGGGG
This sequence comes from Neoceratodus forsteri, assembly GCA_016271365.2. Lineage (NCBI taxonomy): Eukaryota > Metazoa > Chordata > Ceratodontiformes > Ceratodontidae > Neoceratodus > Neoceratodus forsteri. The sequence goes on from CM028133.1 coordinate 658,346,582, forward strand.
TGAAAAACCCTCCAGCTGTCAACTAGACCCACATCCTTCATCTGTTGGGAGACAGCCACAGCCCCTCTACAGTGTGGTTCCACCTGGCTGGTACTTCTGTCCAATACAGGATCTAGAGTGAGGTTAAAATCCCCTCCCAGAAGAAGTGGGGTAGGGCTGAGGGCAAGGGTGTAAATTTTTTTGGCAATCCTATGGAAACACAACGGGTCATCCATGTTGGGCCCATAGATGTTCCCCAATAGCAGGGGGCCTTGTGGTGTATCCATCAATACCATCACCCATCTGCCTTGTGGGTTTCGCTCAGTGGTGATGGGGGTCCATTATAGTTTCTTATAAACCAGGATAGCTACCCTTTTCTTCCGGAAAGGGGCTGAGGAGTGGAACACCCGTCCCACCCAGTCCTTTTCTAACTTTGTGGCCTCTTCCCAATTTAATGACCACTTCCTACGATCGTACATTCTGTTTTCTGGCATACATCCTGTGAGTGTCTGATATCTCACACTCCTGATGCAGTTAATTTCTATTGTTATTAATTATGCCTATACTATACTGCACATTACTGTATATTGTTGTACCTTATTGTATTACTATATTACTATGCTTTCTACTTGTTATTATGTACTTATCCCCTCCCCTCCTCCGGACACATCTGGAAACGAGCTTTATGGCTCGGTATGTCTTTCCTGGTAAATCTCTTTTAAAGAAATAAATAAATTTAAGGGCTCTTTGGTCCCCAAAGCAATATCCTCTGTCAAAGCTGGTGCCTGTTGTCACAAATGCACTCCGCAGGTCAGGCATTCTGCTCCCACTGCACCAAACTCAGACTGCAATAATGTGAACAGTTAACAGACAGGATAACCCTCCTGTCTGCTTTGGGTCCGAATCACCTGTTAGCCTCAAGCTCTGGAGGGATTCAAACTTTGAACCTTATGCTAGCATACCCAATTACAGGCTCAGTTATGTACCCTCTTCAGGACTGCAGTACAATCTTTCTCCGGGGGCACCCAGCCAGGCCTCCAAAATGAACCCTTAAAACTCTATAAGAGACCTTAGGTATATTCTTACCTTTTCCAAGCTTAGTAACACCATCAAGCCTTTTAACAGCTGTCAGACTTAACCCCATATACATCACATGCAAAAAGAAACTTAGAAGACACCCTGGCAGTATTTCAAAGAAATGGTTGTTTACTAAAATATGATAAAATGGTCAAATTAAACACAGAACAATATATCATACAGCTTACAATCCTGTAAAACAAAAAAAGGAACTTACAGACAAAACACTCCTACCACAAAGACTTAATTTCTTTCCAACTATTATCTTTCTAAATGCTTTCCCAGTCAGAGTCTAGAATCATATGTCACCATCCCATATACAATGTTTCATTTTTGACTCTATCAGTCCCCACCCCTTTTGATGAGGTCAGCTAGACCTCCCTTGGATAATTTCTGACATAAGTGTCTCTAAGGATGTGAGTCATTACTTTGAAAAATCTGTAACTAGCCATTTCCCAAATATGACAGTCTTTAATTAAACATTTTGTCTTTGAACTTAACAATCCTACACTCTTGTTCTCTTGGGCTGATTTCCTGTGCTAGTGTGATCTGAGGGATTTTGTGACTCTTCACACATTTCTGGTTATATGCTAAAAGGAGAGGAACTAGTCCAATTTCCCTGCCACCTGTAACGTCATAAAACTCACATTTAGTTTCAACTTCAAAAGCATGGGCAGGTCATAAAAAGGCAATAAAATACCATTCTGTAAAGAAGGCTTCATTAAGTGGTCCTTCTGGTCTGTTTTACAACATCCTGTGGTTTCAGCTACTGACCTTAAAAGTTAAACTCCAGATCTCTCACATACTGACATTTCATACACAGACCATTTATTTATAAGATAAATATCACACAGGTAACCAGAAGCAAGGGCAGAGCGTTACATTCCTCCCCACCTAGACTGAATTTGGGGGCTCTGTCCCCTGCATGGGATGAGCTCCATAAGTCAGTTAATTCCTCATACAGACGTGATAAGCCATCTGTGTTCTGATTGGTTGCTCCAGCCCTATGTGAGATCGTCATGTCATACCCTTGCAAGGCAAGACTCCAACTTAATAGTCTACCATTCATTTTTCCCATTTGTGTCAGCCAAACCAGGAGGTTGTGGTCAGTTTGTACCTCAAAATTCTGCCCGTATAAGTATGGCTCTAACTTCTTTAGGGCCCACACTATGACAAGGCACTCTTTTTCCACAGTAGAGTATGCCTGCTCCCTGGGAAGTAACTTTTTGCTTGGGTACACGATGGGGTGATCTTTTCCTTGGTTGGATGTCTGACTCAGCACTGCCTCAATACCCATATCTGAGGCATCAGTCTGAACTACAAAGGGTCTGCTGTAGTCTGGACTTGTCAATACAGGAGCACTGCACAGTGCCTTCTTCAGTCTGGTAAAGGCATTTTCACATGCTGGTTTCCAGGTAATTTTCTTAGGTATCCTTTTCTTTACCAGGTCAGATAGGGGAGCAGCCAGGGCACTGTAATTGGATAGACAAATTTCCTATAGTACCCTGCTGTCCCTAGAAAACTCCTAACCTGCTTCTGCATTTCTGGTCTGGGCCATGCCTTGATTGCCTCTATTTTTGCTTGGTTTGGATGGAGCTGTCCCCAGCCTACAACATGCCTGAGGTATACTACTTCAGCCCAAGCCACCTGGCACTCCTCAGCTTTGACAGTGAGCCTGGCCCTCTACATCCTGCCCAGAACTTCCCTAAGGTGGGACAAGTGTTCCTCCCAGCTAGCACTAAAGATGGCAATGTCATCCAGGTACACCACGGTGTACTCCTCAGCACCATTTAACACTTGGTTCACCAACCTTTGGAAAGTGTCCGGGACATTCTTCACTCTGAAAGGCATTACTTTAAATTCAAATAAGCCTATCGGAGTGATGAAGGCTGACCTCTCCCTAGCTCTGGCAGTTAACTCTACCTGCCAATACCCCTTTGTCACGTCAATAGTCATAAGGTAGGTCACCCCTCCCAACTTGTCCAGGAGTTCGTCCATCCGTGGCATTGGGTGGGCATCTGACTTCGTGACAGCATTCAATCCATGATATTCCACACAAAAACAAGTAAAGCAATCTGGCTTGGGCACAAAGACTATGGGTGAGGCCTAGGGGCTGTGGGATTTCTGGATTACCCCTAGATCCAACATTTCCTGCACCTCCCTCCTAATGTCCTTTTAGACAGCCTCTGACAGCTGATTTGCTGTTCGCCGTATGGGTGCCTGCGTCCCTGTCTTCACATTGTGCATCGCTAAGGGGGTTAGTCCAGGCTTGGTGCTAAGCAGTGGGGCAAAGTCTGCTAAAACCTCCCTTACTTCCTGGATATAGTCCAGGGCCAACTGGGGTGACAATTTAATTGCCTCCATGGAGGACTCCCACTTGTTTTCTTCCAGCAAGTCCAGAAGGGGGTCTCCTTCATCCATCCCCTCCCTTCCCCAGGACTACATACTGCAAACACCATGTCAGCCCTGTTTGCATATGGCTTCATCATGTTGACATGGTACATTCTTTCTGTATGTCTTCTGTCAGGTAACTCTATAATATAGTTTACATCATTTACCTTTCTGACTACTTTGTACGGTGCTGCTCACTCAGCCTTAAGCTTGTCTTTCCGGACTGGGATTAGGACCATGACTTCCTGACCCACCATGTATGAGTGAGCTCTGGTTTTGCAGTTGTACCACACTTTTTGTTGGGCAGCTGCCAGGTTGCTCTGGGATGTCCCCATAAGCTCCTTCAGCCTTTCCCTAAACCTAAGGACATAATCCACTATGGGAGTTCCCTGGGTGGTGTGTTTGCCCTCCCAGTCCTCCCGGATCAAGTCTAGGGGCCCATGTACCTGGTGTTTATGTAAGAGCTCAAAGGGGGAAAACCCTGTTGACTCTTTGGGCACTTCCCTGTATGCAAACAACCGGTGGGGATGGTATTTCTCCTAGTCCCTTCCATGCTGTTCAGCAAACGCTTGGAGCATTGCCTTAAGGGTACCGTTAAATCTTTTCACAAGCCCATTGGCTTGCAGGTGATAAGGTGTTGTGCATCTCTGCACCACCCCACACTTCTCCCACATACATTTCATCAGGTCTGACATGACAGAACCTCCTTGATCAGTGATAACCTCCTGGGGAAACCCAACATGGGAGAAAATCCCAAGTAAGGCATCTGCCACTTTGTCTGTCCTCAGTGAGGATAGGGCGACTGCCTCTGTATACCAGGTGGCATAATCCACCACAGTCAGGATGAACCTCTTCCCGGAGGAGTTGGGGGGTATTTAAAGGCCCCACAATATCCATTCCTACCCTCTGGAATGGCTCCTTCACTATGGGCAATGGAATTAGGGGCAGCTTGGGTTTTCTTACCTGCCTTCCCTATTTCTTGGCACCAGTGACAAGACCTGAAAAACACCTTCATCTGCTAGGTGAAGTTGGGCCAATAGAAATTCTGAGCCAACCACTGCATAGTGCTGGCGATTCCCAGATGACCATACAAGGGAATATCATGTGCAATTTTGAGCAACTGCTCACACTACCCCGGGGAACAACAACTGCCTGCCTATCACCCCTCCCTCTGTCTTAGCATCCTGTATACACATCAGTCCATTTTCCCAATAAACCTTATGTTTCCCATCACCTCTCTCGCTCCCTGTGCTCAATCAGAGTCTGCCCAAGCCCTCAGCTTCTCTAGACTAAGATCACTTTTCTGAGCAGCTTCAAACTTCTTACACATTCCAAAGGCATGAGACAGGTCCTCTTCAGTATCTAAACTTGGGCCCATAGCTCTAGCATCACGGCACTCAGGATCAGTGTCATCCCTAACCCTCTGACAATGGGTCACCCTTCTTTCCTCAGAGTAACCCTCCATAGCTGTTTGGTTAACTGCTACTGGGGATATTTCTTACCCCTTTCATTAGTCTCCATATCAGGAGACCTAGACTGGGGAACCAGCCTCCCAGTGGTTTCCACAATGGCTTCTATGGGGTCTGGGGCACCACAATTTTCCCTTGCTGCTTGGCTGCAAGTAACTGCACACACCATCCCCTGTTTGAGATTGTTGCCAACGATTACATCAACAGCTAAAGTTTCGGCTATGGAAACCTTTTGTAGAGTTCCCCCTGTCTCACATCAGTCTAGGAGGAGACTAGCAAGTGGCAAGGTTTTCTCCTCCTCAGTGAATCCTTGTACAGTTACAGATTGATTGGGTAAAAGCTGACCAGGCTCTATCAGATTCCCTTTTACCAATGTCAGGGATGCCCCTGTGTCTCTTAACCCTTGTGTCTGTACACCATTCACAGTGACTGGGTGCATGTGTTCCCTCATGTTTACAGTCATGTGTTCAGGGACATACAAACAACCCACTTTTTTCCTAGCACCACTTTGCGTATTGCTCATCCTTTTGGGACACTGTCTGGCAATATGTCCAGTTTCTTTGCAAACCCAACATGCGTTTCTTTTCTCAGAAAAATCTTTTTTTTAAAACCTGGGGCTAACTGGTTTTGATGGAGGCAGTTAGGGTTTTAATTGCTCTGAAGGTGCTCTTTTCCCTTTCTGCACTGCCACGCCCACCCCATTCGCTGTCGAGCAGGTCTGCTTTTGGCATAGTGGTCTGAGAGTTCAGCAGCCTCTTGCACTGTTTTGGGATCTCAGTCCTCCAGCCAGGTTTTCAGCTTTGCTGGGCATGCCCCAAAAAACTGCTCTAACAATACAGCATGTTCTTTTTGTTTTATGTAATCCTTTTTGCCACCTGCTGCAGCACACTACCAGCTTGGGGCATCCAGCCATTGGCTCCGCCAGTCCAGAGAACTGGGTAGCTCAGACTGCACCCAGGAGGATCCGGGACAGCCGTCTTGCCATCCCGCTGGAGGGCTCCCCCTCTGCCTCAGCCAGTCAGAACAGCCCCGGACCCTCCCTGACAGGATTCCACCAAAGTTCTCCAGGTGGCTCTGAGCATGGCCATCAAGCTGCACAGTCATGCCCAGCCATTTTCCTCCAATTGGTCCCCTGGAATGCAGATGTACAATGACATCCAGGCACAGCATGCTGACGTCCGCTGTGTTCCCCCTCCAGATCGCCAGCATTTGTAGTGCCCCCTGGGCATCCCCAGGAGCTGCTACAGCACGGCGAGATTCCCCAACCCACCCCAGGACTGGGAAAGCAGTCTCTGGACCTCAATCCCAGTCCTCCCCTGCCAACCCCTGATGGCCCGGGCTCGTTTCTGTACCCGGGTCACTGGCGTGACATCAAGCGCCTCAACCCTTAGCGCCACTGGGCCAGCCCACAATACAGCATTTTCAATTTTATCTACAGAGTTTGCTTCAATTTCTTCCCACCAATGCTTTAAAAACTGATGTTGTTTTGTGGCTAGCTCCTCTTAGCTCATGTCAGAGCTTCACCTGAGCTTATGGAATTTAACTCTGTATGCTTCTTTGGTTAGTTCATACCTTTTTAAAAGTGCAGCTTTAAGTTTGCTGTAATCATTACTGTCCTCATTGTCCATTTGACCCAATGCTTCCTGAGCTTTCCCGGTAAGTAGCAGGGATAGCTGGATACTCCAGGACCCTCTAGGAATATTTGACTGAATACAAACTGTTTCAAAGGAATTTAAAAAGACATCCATATCCTCCCCCTCTTTAAATTCAGCTATCAATTTGTAATTTAATTTGTAACCCAGTCCTGTAGTTCCAGTTAAACCCAGGCCGCCTACCTGCTCTGGTGCTGGTGGTTGGAGTTGTAGCTTCTCCAGTTCATGTTGCCTCTGGCACTCATGATCTTCATGGTCAGCTTCTTGCTGTTCTTGCTCTCTCTTCTCCTCTGTGGCTCACTGCTCTCGCTCAACTTCTTGCTGTTCTCACTCCCTCTTCTACTCTGTGGCTCGCTGCTCTTGCCTCTCCTCTCTCTCGAATTCCCACTTCTGCTGTTTGAACTCCAGTTCCATCCTCTGCAGTTCCATCTGTAGCCTGATTGCTTCTGGCTCCAGAATGCTGGGGACCTTCCCCATATGCTGTGACCCTTGGCTTGCACTGGCCCAGCTGTCCTCCTCATCGGATTTGGACACTGCACTGGACACTGGCCTCTCCACACCCAAGGTTTGGTCCTTTCCAGTCACAGACTGTGACTCAGTGTTCTGGGCATCGGTGGCCATCAGAGCATCTATGAGGGTCTGCTTGTTGGCTTTCCCCTCATACTGGACTCCTCTGTCCTGGCACAACTACCTCAAGTAGTTTGCAGTGTACCCGTTGTAGTTAGAAGCCATCTTCTTCCCTAACTATGGCTACACTGACTTGCACTTTAGAAAACAAAAATTAAACAGGTAAGAACTTTGACTGTAAGCAAAATGGTGTAGTTCTGTTTACCTTTTTAAAATAAATCGCTGCCTTATTTTGCAAGTGAGCTGTACAGTATTAAGCTGACACACTGAACTATTAAAGCTTGTGTTACCAATATTTTAAATCACACCGCTGCCAATCAAATCTGTCACAAATGCACTCCACAGGTCAGGCCCTCTGCTCCCACAGTGCCAATCTCAGAGTGCAATAGTGTGAACAGGTAACATACAGGGTAATCCTCCTGTCTGCTTTTGGTCCGAATCACCTGTTAACCTCAAGTTCTGGAGGGATTCAAACTGTGAACCTTATGCTAGCATACCCATTTAGAGGCTCAGATATGTACCCTCTTCAGGACTGCAGTACAGTCTTTCTCCGGGGGCACCCAGCCAGGTCTCCAAAATGAACCCTTAAAACTCTAAAAGAGACCTTAGGTATATTCTTACCTTTTCCAAGCTTAGTAACACCGTCAAGCCTTTTCACAGCTGTCAGACTTAACCCCATATACATCACATGCAAAAAGAAACTGAGAAGATACCCAGGCAGTATTTCATAGAAATGGTTGTTTACTAAAATATGATAAAATGGTAAAATTAAACACAGCACAATGTATCATATAGCTTACAATCCTGTAAACCAAAAAAATTGAAGTTACAGACAAAACACTTCTGCCACAAAAACTTATTTTCTTTCTATTACCTTTCTAAGTGCCTTCCCAGTCAGAGTCTAGAATCATGTCACCATCCCATATACAATGTTTCATTTTTAACTCTATCTGTCCCCACCCCTTTTGATGAGGTCAGCTAGAACCTCCCTTAGATAATTTCTGACATACGTGTCTCTAAGGATATGAATCATTGCTTTGAAAAACCTGTAACTAGCCATTTCTCAAATATGACAGTCTTTATTTAAACATTTTCTCTTTGAACTTAATCCCACACTCATGTTCTCTTGGGCTGATTTCCTGTGCTAGTGTGATCTGAGGGATTTTATGACTCTTCACACATTTCTGGTTATATGCTAAAAGGTGAGGAACTAGTCCAATTTCCCTGCCTCCTGTAATGTCATAAAACTCACATTTAGTTTGAACTTCAAAAGCATGAGCAGGTCATAAAAAGATAAAATACCCTTCTGTAAGGAAGCCTTCATTAAGCGGTTCTTCTGGTCTGTTTGACAACATCCTGTGGTTTCTGCTACTGACCTTGAAAGTTAAAGTCCAAATCTCTCACATACTGACATTTCATACACAGACCATTTATTTATAAGATAAATATCATAGAGGTAACGAGAAGCAGGGGCAGAGCATCACACCTGTAAGAAAAACTCTGTTACAAGCTCTGGATTTGTGGAAAGAAAGGGACAACCTCAGGAAGGGAATGGCCTTTCAGCAGCAGTTTCCAACAGTGATCCTGCCAATAAATTCCTCCCTTCTAGGCTGGGGATCTCACCTAGGCAACCAAACAATAATCAGAGTGTGGTCTCCATGAAATCTAGGGAGCATGTAAACATCCTGGAACTGAAGGCAGTTTTTCTCACCCTTCAGGCCTTTGCTCTTCAGGTAAAAGGTTAGTCATTCCAAATCAGGACAGACAACACCACCACCATGTACTACATTAACAAGCAAGGAGGTGCAAGATCCTTAAAGCTGTGCACAGAAGCTACAAAATCTGGAATCTGGCTTACTCCTAGGAAGTACAACTTTCAGTAATCCATCTTCAGGGGAAGAACAATTTCCTGGCAGACTCCCTCAGCAGGATCAGCCAGGGGCATCACGAATGGTGTCTGAACAAACAGGTGCTGGCCATAGTCCTCAGGCAATGGGGCACCCTGGAAATAGATCTGTTTTCCTCTAAAGAGAATTATCAGCTCCCTTTCTCTCTTTTGTTGCAGGTCTCCAGTAGTGGGCTCGGTCCCCATGGAAGTCCTGACCCTGGACTGGTCGAGGAGGTTCCTATATGCCTTTCCCCCATTCTCTCTACCACTTAGAGTTCTATTGAAATTGAGGAGCCAGCCTACAACCATGATACTAGTGGCCCCAGACTGGGCCAGACAGCCCTGGCACTGCCGGTTCTTGGCCCTCTACACCTAACAGCCCATTTGTCTGCCACAGAGGCACAACCTACTGAGCATGTCTCCGGGCAGAGTAACCTTCCTGAACCTCAAGTCACTGCACCTCAAAGCGTGGTTCCTGAAGAGTTAGAATACTCTGATTTTCATTTTTTGTCGGAGGTCTTCAGAGTCCTCAGGGTTTCCATGAAGCCTGCTACCAGATATGCTTCCAACTGGAAAAGGTTTTCCCTGTGGTATGCTCCTAAGCAGCTCAATCCCTTACAGGCAGATCCATCTATACTCCTGGACTACTTGGTTCACTTACAGGCCTTGGGTCTCAGTCCTTCATCCCTTGTAGTGCTCCTGGTAGTTATTTTGGCCTATGTTTCAGCAGGTAAAAAAAAAATGATGGCTTCACACCCTATTTTCAAGAAATTCTTCTAGGGTCTATTGCATCTGTATCCTCCTATCAGGGAACCAGTACCTCCATGGGACTTGAGTCTGTGCATAGATAAAGCTCATGGAGCCTTCCTTTGAGCACATGGCTACTGCAGATCATAGGTATGTCACCTGGAAGTCAATTTTCTTGGTGGCCATAACCTCTGCGAGGAGGGTACGCAAGCTGCAGGCTCTCTGGACAGACCCTAACTACATTATTTTCCACAAGGATAAAATAGTCCTCAGGACTAACAGCAAATGCCTTCTGAAGGTGAGTAGAGGCTTCACAGCTTGGATGTTAAGAGAGCACTCAGTTATTCTCTGGACTGCACTAAGGACCTCAGGTCTCTCCCACTCTCAGCCATTCCTTACATATGGTGAAGTGGGAAAGGGCAGGCCAGCTTCTGAGAGGGCCATTGCCTGCTGGATAGTCTCCTGCATTCAATTCTGCTATGATGAAGTTGGCAAGCAGCCACCTCAAGGCCTAAAGGCACATTCCACTCATGGTACTGCTGCCTCAGTGGCAGCTGCAGGGGATATTCCCTTGTTAGAAATTTGTAAAGCAGCTATCTGGAAAATTGTTTGCACCTTTACATAACACTGTTGTCTGGATGTGCAGTCCAGAAGAGATGCTAGGTTTGGCACTGCTGTCTTTTTTTTTTTTTTTTATTAATTTCATGTAAGCACAGTACATGTACTTACCAACAGGCAGGTGATTCATAACGATACACTTGGTTTAAAACAAGCTCAACATTATTACAGTAAGCAATCATAAGCACCCCTGAATGATGTTACAACACTTGAGGAGTTATCATATCCTAACAAGAATTATAATTCCGAAACACATGGCTAGATTAATTCACCATTTCTCAATATAACGTATACAGAGTACAGTTGTCCTCTAAGGGCCAATGTAGCCATGAGCAGGGACTGTGGAAGGGTCCATTAAAGATTGTGTATCCTATCAAAGGGGTTAATGGTCCCATTCCTTAAAACATCGGTATAAAGAAATAGTTAATACAGAGGGCAAGTCCGGTGGTGCTTATGGTTGAGGTGCTGGATGCCACGCTTCACGCCATGCCAGCAACCTGGGATTGGGAGTGATTTAAAGTTGCCGGGGGTCAGCAGGGGAAGGAGAGGCTCGAGCAACTGATGGACTGATCTCCTCTCCCGGGGAGGGGAGGGTTGTCATCCTGCTCCTTGGCTGCCCCTTAGTGGAGGCTGGAGGGCAGCATCAGAGGTCATGAGACACAGAATTGCGGAGACATGACATGTGCATGCCTCCACACATGCACGTTCATGCCGCAGGGGGAAGGGGGGTGTACGGGGAGAAAATGGAAAAAAAAAAGCAATATGGAAATAGTTAACACAGTACCCTTCTGCACATTTCAGATTGCAGTTAAGATTCATTATATACATAAGTTAACCTTCCTAAGTATAGACAGTTACACCAGAAATAACCTTTTTTTCATTTTAAAATAGAAAAATCAATGGAGACAAGTATCACCTGGTACAGCTCTCTGAAACTCAAACAATTAAAAATGTGGAGAGTGACCTTTATACCACAGCATAGAACTACAGATGCAAACTCAGTGCATTAAAAGCACTGAGCAACACAAAAATAATCACTCTGCAAGTAACTTTTAAATAGGAATGAGAGTTCAATGTTGGTGAGGATGGGGGAGGGCAGGAAGAGATGTAGTCCAGAGTCACCTTAGGGCTCCATCTTGAAAAGGTCCCGTCCATAGAGGCACCATCTTAATTGTAATTTAAAGTTATTATTGTGCCAAACTTGTAAAACATACATTGTGCCAGGATAAACAGAGCCCCTATTCCAGCACCTGAGAAACATTCCGGTACATACCTTTTGACCCCTTGCCGTCGTCAGTATCTTTAATCAACTCCGGTACAATTAGGCTACCTCTTCTCCTTCAGAGTCGGAGTCATCTCCCTGGGAAGAAAATTGCTGCTCAATTTTTGTAAGGAGCTTAGATGCCTCAGTCGCATCAGAAAATTGGAAGGCTTTGCCACTGTAAAGGATTCTCAATCTGGCAGGAATCAACATCACATGGTGGACCCCAAGGACATGGAGACAGGCCCGGATTCCACTGAAGCTCTTCCTCCACATATGGGTGGCATAACTAAGATCTTGAAACAGGTGGACTCTTGCATCTTGCCAGGTGAGAGGGCTAAGAGTTTTAGCTTGCTGCAGGATCACATCTCTTTCTCCTGATGTGCGAAGCACCACAAGGATGGTTCACGGAATGGGGTCTCCTGTTGTTGCTCGTGGCCTGCCGCCATGTGATGAGATGCAGTATGCCTTCAATATGTCAAAATCCTCCATGAGATTTAGCAGCTGTTGCAGCCAGGTTTCCAGAAATATTTTTAAGTTATCTCCCTCTGATCTTCTGGTAATCCCAAAACTCTAATGTGGGTGGCTCGGACAGTGTTCTCTAAAATTTCTAAGCAGCGTCGCAGCAAGGTATTTTCTTTAGTTAAACCTGTTGCAACTGCAAGAGCTTTATCTACCATTTTTGTCATTCCTTTAGTGTCCTCCTACAAATTGCCCACATTTGCACTGAGTTGTTTCACTTCGATGTTGTACTCCTCAAGTTTGTGGCTGAGCCCCTGTATCGCCTGGAGCAGCATGGCGTTGGAAGGCTGGGCCGCATCTTGCTCCCTGACTCCAGGCTGTTGGTCTTTGCTACTGCTGACTTTGAGCTCAGCTGCTGGCCATGCCCCCCCCCGGCACTGCTGTCTTGTAGAACCTTTTTCCTGAATAGGTTCTGTACTCATCCTCCCAAGGTATTGCTTTGTGGTCTGCATATGTTAAGCATAGTGAGGGATTCCTGGGGGTTGAAGAAAAAAATGACCATAGTAATATTGTTTCTTCTAGGGGATCCCTCAATATGCTTAAATCTCCCACCCTACCTCCCCTTCCAGAACCGGAAAAAGGTTCTACAAGAATCAGTGTTTTTTGTTAATATTTACTGCTTGAGCAGTTGTTGTTCTTCATTCACAGTCAGTTACTGCAGCTGTAGTTTTGTTTTAATCTGCCATAGCTTGGCTTGAGAGGTTAATCTTTTTTGTTGATTGTTAATATTTATTTTTTTTAGCTATACAGTATTGATTAGGATACTAGAGTAGTAGCTATTGTGTTCAAGCAACATTAAGTCTTGCTGTATTCTGACTATATGCCGTTAACCCCAGCACTTGAACTGTTCTGAAGAGTAAAGGGTTAACTCTATGCAAAGGCATAGAACGTTGAGCTCGAGATCAGTTTTCAAACCTCTGTCTGTGGTACTCTGAAGTGTAATCATCAGATTTCTTACTCCGCCTAATTGTGAAGTCGGTCTGGAGATCCCTCCTGCACTTCGGTTCGGTAATAGATCGAATCAGTCAGTTCTTTCAAACCGTTTCTTCAGAATATCTGTATTCTTGCCTCTGTCTCGGTACCAGTAAGTGGTAGTTGTAGGTAGTGTTTGTTTTTTAAGAAATTGTTTTATTTTCGGTTCTTTGCCAGTCTGTCTGGTTTGGAACCGAAACCCATTCTGTATTGTATTGTATTTTTTGTTGACTGTGTTTTTTCTGGTACTTATCGGTTCCTAAAAAATCTGGCTTTTAGGATTTTTTTAACCGACCCGTGACACGGTTGGAACTGATAAGTTGTAGTCGCCTGGCTTAACTGCTGTTTGGGGTGACTTTAGATTGGAAGGCAAGTCTGAGAAACCCAAAAAGAAAACCGGACCCACTGGGTTTTAACACTGTACCGAGTGTAAGGAGGCCTTTGCTAAGGCCGACACTCACCTCGTATGTGTGTACTGTCTGGGGTTTGACCACCTTAAAGAAGACTGCCAGATATGCAAGAACTTTCCCAAAGCCACTCTGGAAAAATGTTTGAGTAGGCTAAGGGAGAAGGAGGCCGAGAAGTCCACTGACCCGGATGGCCAGCCTGGTTCGGTTGCGACTGAACCTGAGGAGGTGCTCACTGACCTGGGCAATACCTCCTCGGGCAAACGGAGAGCTGATTCTGCGGAACTGGTTCTGAGTAAGAGAAAAAGAAAATCAGCCAGTTTGGATCCGGCTTCCTATGGTCTGACCGCTGAAGAGATAGCAAAAGCGATCTCTATAGTCCAATCGCTTTGCCCGATTCCGACCAAACCGGCTTCGGTTCAAAGCAGGCCGTCCAGTCGGAAATGTCTGCTTCAGATATAGAGCCTGAAGCTTACTATGAGGGTGACTGGGAGGAGGAGGAGGAGGAAGATTACGATGAAGAGGATGAGGGCCTAGATGGGCGGGTAGAGTCTGACATCTCCCCAGACAGGCCCTCTCAGGCTTCTCCTCCCAGGCTTTCTGAGTCCCCTTCCCATTTCTTGTTTTACAAGAAAGTGGCTAAGACTCTTTGGCTTCCTTTGGAAGAGGCTGAACAGGATCAGGAAGAACCTGACTACTTAGAGATGATGGATGTACCAGAGTCAAAAAGGGTGTCTGTCCCTTACACAAATCCTTGGGGAAGTGGACACAAACAATTTTACAGTTTTCTACATCCATACCTCCTGTGGAAAAAAGAATGGACAGGAGGTATACTTTGTCAGGTCCTGTGATGGAATTCCTTATTAATCACTGCAGCCATGTTGGGGTAGTACAAGTTGCAGCCTGTGACAAGGCTACTATTCCCCTGGCATCTCACCGCACCCAGACAAGGATTCCAGGAAAGTGGATGCCATGGCGAAAAAAACAGTACTTGGCAGCCTCTTTGGGACTCAGACAATCTAACTACATGGCATATACAGCAAGGTACCAGAAATCTATGTGGGATACAGTTCTGGAACTGGCTAGGAATGCCACCCCCCCCCAGCTAGCCAAAGAGCAGGAGCAGGTGGCTGCAAATGGTATAGAGGCATCTAAAGTGCAATTCCATGCTGCTGTAGATTCTAATGATGTTCATTCCAGGGTCATGGCTACATCTATCTCCATGAGGAGATTTGCTTGGTTTAGGTGTATCAGCCTCTCACAGGATACCCAGGCTAAGGCCATGGATTTTCCCGTGGCAGGTAATTCTCTTTTTGGGATCAAACAGAGAAGTATATGAAAAAGATGGATGAGTACAGGACCACCTATAGGAGTGCTGCAGCCAAAGAAAAGCAGACCACTGATCAGAGGCAGCAGTTTAGGGGCAGGGGCAGTCCTTTTAACTGACCTTTTTACCAAGTTCAGGCCTCCTCCTCTTCTTTTCAGCAGAGGGGGTTCTTTAGGGGAAGTGGAAGATGGGGGGTAACTAGGACCCCATCAGCTACTCAGTCTAAGCCCCCTGCCAAGCAGACACCCTGAGGTGTCAGTCAGGGTCGCCTCTCCAATCCCAGTAGGGGGTAGGCTGGCTCACTACTCCCAGGCCTGGGAGTCTATTAATTCCTGGAAGTAGTGAGCCAGGGGCTTGCTCTCAGTTTCAAAAGGGTCCCAAGAATGAGAGTAAGGTCCTTCAGTCCTCCCTCTCCCTCTCTCTTGGAGACAAAGGCCTTAGAGGCAGAAGTCTCCTCTCTTCTGCTTTTGCAAGCAGTAGAGAAGATACCTCTTTGTCACAGAGGAAAAGAACTGTATTCCAGATACTTCCTAACCCCAAAAAAGACAGAGGAGTGGCCACCCATCTTAGATTTAAGGTACCTGAACAGACATTTGGAAAAACCAAAATTCAAAATGGTGACTCTGGGAGTAATTCTTCCCTCTCTGAGATCAGGAGACTGGCTAGCCTCCCTGGATCTCAAGGATGCCTACTTCCACATACATATCAGACATTCCCACAGAAAAGTACCTCAGGTTTGAGTTGCCCTCAGGCCATTATCAATTCAGGGCCATGCCCTTCGGCCTAACTTCTTCTCCAAGGGTGTTCACCAAGTGTCTTGCAGTAGTGATGGTATTCCTCAGGAGGCAGGGCATCCTTCTGTTCTCATACCTGGATGACTGGCTCCTAGTGGGCCAGTCCTCAGACCAAGTCAAGTCAGCATAGATACTATTCAGGCAAGGGCTTTTCTCCATCTCTCAAGGATTTAGTCTCTGGTGGTCACTCTGGCCTCCTCTTTTCATCCTCTAGTGTCTCGTCCAGCCAGACACTTTCTACAGTTGCTGGGCCACATGGCAGCTTCCACAGTAGTAGTTCAGGGAGCAAGGTTTCAGATGAGAGATATACAGTTTCATCTTAGATCTTACTGGTCTCGGAAAAGTGATCCTTTCTCCAAACTGGTTCCAGCCTCTCAAACTCTAGTCCAGGCCCTCCAGTGGTGGCTGGAGGAAGACAATCTTTGACAGGGTGTCTCCTTTATCAGCCAGGTCCCTTCTGTGACTCTCACCATAAATGCCTCCCTGCTGGGGTGGGGAATCCACCTAGATCATCTTACAGCTCAGGGAACTTGGACTCACCAGCAGTCCCTTCTGCATATAAATCTTCTGGAATTAAGAGCTGTCTTTCTGGCACTTCAGACATTCGCAACTTTTGTTCAGGCAAAGTGGTGCAAATCAGGACAGACAATACCACAACCATGTGGTACATCAACAAACAGGGAGGCACTCAGTCCTTGGCCTTGTGCACAGAGGCCATGAATGTATGGTCTCCAGCTTATTCCCTACAGGCTTTCCTGCTGGCTGTGCATCTCCCAGGGAAGGGCAACATTCTAGCAGATGCTCTGAGAAGAATTTCCTAGGGACATCACGAATGGTCCCTGAATCCTCCAGTTCTCAGAGTCATCTTCAAGAGATGGGACACTCCAGAGATAGATCTCTTTGCAGCCCTGGACAATCATCAACTTTCTCTTTATTGTTGCAGACCATCCCTTCTGGGCCCTGTCCCTCAGGATGCTCTTCTACTGAATTGGACAAGCAGATTTCTGTATGCATTTCCTCCTTATCCTCTGATATTCAGGGTCCTGATCAAAATCAGGTCTCAACCTTGCAAGGTGATTCTGGTGGCTCCAGATTGGGCCAGACAGCCTTGGTATCCTCTACTGTTGTCACTGTCGGCAACACTGCCCTCGTGTCTTCCCAGACAACAGAATCTCCTCACCTCTTCTCAGGGGAGGATTCTGTATCCCAATCTTCAGACTCTCAGACTCAAGGCCTGACTCTTGAAGAGCTAGAATATGCAAGCTTGCACCTTTCTCAGTCAGTTGTGGATATTTTAAAGGTTAGCAGGAAACCTGCTACTAGAAAGACTTACAACTCCAAATGGAAAAGATTTGGGTTTTGGTGTTCCCAGAGGCATACTAAGCCAGAGCTGGCTGATATTGTTATTGTATTGGATTATTTGGTGCATCTTAACAGTTTAGGCCTCCGACCTACTACTCTTAAGGTACATTTGGCAGCTGTGTCTGCCTTTCTTTCTGCTGGTAAGAGCTCTTCCTTAGCTTCTCATCCAGTCTTTAAGAATTTTTTCAAAGGTTTGGTTCATGTCAATCCTCCCTTTAGGGAGCCTACCCTTTCTTGGGATCTGAACATCTGTATTGCACAGCTTATGCAGCCCCTTTTTGAACCTTTGTCTTCAGCTGAACTGAAATACTTGACTTGGAAGGCTGTCTTCCTGGTGGCTTTTACCTCTGCCAGGAGAATCAGTGAATTACATGCCTTATCAGTGGAACCTGATTTCATTTCCTTTCAAAGGGATAAGGTAGTTCTCCGCACCAATAGAAAGTTTCTTCCCAAGGTGGTGTCAGACTTTCATCTGAACCAGTCTATATCATTGCCTGTGTTTTTTTGCAATTCAAAGTTTATTCAATTTTATACAATTACAGAGAGAGGATCTCCTGTTACATTTGTTCATCAACTATACAATATTACAGCATAACTTGGGAATAGATCCACTCTCCCCCCTCCCTCAACCTTCCCTCCATTCACACAGAGCAAATCTATCTGGTATCAGGCTGTATGTTGCAAGGTACAGAACTTCTGAAGAGAATACAGAGTAACAAGAGGACCCCAATTCTTGAGAAATTTCTGTGATTGATTATGTAAATTAGCAATTGTCTTCTCCAGACGAAGATTGGCCAACAACTCCTGTAACCATTCACTGTAAGAAATTTCAGTTGAATCTTTCCAGTGCCGCAAGACCAGTCTTTTAACTGACATCGCAACGAGGGTTATATGATATTTTCTATTGGTAACAGTAACCGAGGAAGGATCTCCCAAAATACAAATTTCCGCTGTAAAAAGATCTGATAAGCCCAAAAGGGGATCAGCCTTCTGTTTAATGATAGTCGAGAGAGGGGCTACCTTGGAACATTCCCAAAAAATGTGCAGAAGGTTACCTTCACTCTGCAGGCACTGTCATTGCCTGTGTTTTTCACTGATCATTCTTCCTCTGGGGAGAGAAGGTTACACAGTCTTGGTGTAAAAAGGGTTCTTAGTATTATATTGATCATACTAAGGCCCATAGGAAGGACTGATCTTACTTCGAGAGGGCTCTTGCAATAGGTAATTACATATAGGACTGACACTGGCAGGCGGCAGGACCCCGCGGAAAAATTTCTAGCTAGTAGTCCCTGGCGAGGGACCGCCCCCACATCAGGTGACCGTCGTCAGGAGGCGTCGGTATAAAGGCGATCCGGACTGCCGCCTTCAGTTCTTTCCGCCATTAGCTCGTGCAGCACCTGTCGAGAAAAGTTCGTGCCCGTCAGCCCTACCTTCATCGTTTTTTGCTGAAAATAATTGTTTTTTCGACTAACGTCAGTACTATCTTCAGTGTATGTTGTCTCCTTCACCCTCCGAGCACAAGAATAAGTGCGATTCGTGCGGCGTCCAACTACCGCAGAAGGACGGCCACTCCCTGTGCCTGTTATGCCTAGGCCCCGATCACCCAGTTGAGAAGTGCCAGCACTGCCTCAGTTTCAATGCGGCTACCCGGAAAAGGCAGCAGCAATCCATGTAAGCCCATATTCTGAAGAAGAAAATGAGTTCTATGGAGAAGGAGCTCAAAAAACTGAGGCAGGCGTCCACTTCCCCTGAAGGCCATCGGAAGAAGAAGGAGAAGGAGAGGCACCGGGACAAGGGCTCCTCCACCGCATCTCCCTCGGGAGTCGCTGGGGCATGAGTAACATCCTCAGGGGATGGCTCCTCGGCAGCCACCTCGGAGGTTTCCGAGGCGGTCGGCCAGCCTGGCTGCGCTTCCGGGCCTTCACGGGCACCTCTGGGCAGTTAAAGGCCTCCACCCTGGTTCAGCTGCAGGCTCATGGCCTACCACTGTGGGCGACTCTGGTAAGCAGGCGTCGGCTCCTCTGGCGTCCAACTGGAGAGGGCGGTAAGATGTCCGACCCTCCGAGGCATGCAGTCTCACTCCACGGACCAGGCGATCTCTACTCGGCCCACCTCCGATTGATGGCTCTCATAAATCCGGACGGCTCCTCCGGCGCCCGCCGAGAGCTCATCCCGAAGCCTCACGTCTGCTCGTCCGATGTCCAGCTGGCGAAGGAACCGACGATGGACCCTCTCACGTCCGTCGTACCCAGTTCCCTACAGCCTTCACTGCCGTCTGAGGAACCAGAGTCTCCCCAACTTGACCCAGGGGACTTTTCCCCTCCATCCCCGGGTGAAGCTGGGGATCTTTTGCCTCCATCAGTCCTTCCTCCACTTAGAGCGCCAGACCTGATGTTGGCCCCAGGACACCGGCTCCGAAGCCGGCCTCTCCGACATTGGTACCTCCGACGCCGGGCCTCCGCCATCAGCCCTGACGTCAACCTTATCGACTCCGGGAGACATTCTGCTCCCATCTGGCCCTCCGTCCTCCGGGCTCTCCACTATGGACCTGCCCATGAGGCCACCAGCCGGGCCATCTGCTTTGGCAGCCTCCCCAGCTCCCAGGTACCCTCCATCCTATTTGACGCCCATGTACCTGGGACTGCAGTATCCGGTGCCACAGTACCCGATGCCGGGCTTCCCGATGCCGCAGTACTCGATGCCACAATACCCGACGCCGGGCTACCCGCAGCTGGGTTTTGGATACGCTCCATACAGTTACAACCCATATCCTTATCCTCTGCCTCCTCCTCCTCCACCGCCCTCACAGCTGCCGGTGGACCTGCAGGAGACTCTGGCCTCCTGGTGGGCTGAGGCCAAGGCTCAGCTCACCAAAGAGGTCGAGAGCCACCTTCCAGCGACAGTGCCATCGCAGGTTCCCATGCGTCCAAGGCGGCACACTCCCTCACCACCTCCGGACTCCAGGGTTCTTCTGTCTGGATCCAGAGAAGGGCAGGACATGCTTCCCCGGGGACTTCCCAAGGGGTCCGTTCCTCCCCCGGGTCGGGAAAGGGAGTCTTTTTCCTCTTCATCCTCCTCTTCACCCTTGGACTCCTCAGACTCTTCCAACGGTTGCTCTTAGAGAGATGACGAGCCACGCTCTCCATTGAAGCCCAGGCCAAGGACTCCTCCGAAGTCTCCTCCGGAGGATTCTTCTTTTATGGAGTTGCTTAGGAAAATCCAGGAGGTTCATCAGTGGCACTCCCTGGAACCAGATCCTCAGTGTCTGAAACTCGCTGAACATCTGGATCTGCCTGTGACAGCTCCTACCTTGGTGCCACCCTGGATAGAGCCTCACGACGACCTCATTATCACAATATGGAAACAGCCGTCGGCCTTCGCCCCACTTCCTAGGAAGTTGAACCGGCTATATCAGGCTCCAGAGGGTTGGATTCTCACCCTCGTGCCAACTTGGCTGTGATTAGAGCTGCTCATGGCAGGTCGGTGAACCCCAAACATCTTAGCTCATCACCACCTGATAAGGAATCACGCCTTCTGGACCAGTATGGGAGAAAGATTTATGCTTCCTCCACCCTGGGGATCAGGGTCCTGAACTATGTCGGCCATATGGGGGACTACCAGAAAGCCATCCTGACTCAGGCGGAAACCAAACTGGACTCCTTGCCTGACTCCCAAGTCAAGCAGGAGTTGGCCGATCTCGTCCGCTCTGCTCGTTCGGCCAGTCGACACATGCTGTGTGCAACATATGACACAGTGAACACTGCTGGGTGGAGCTCAGCTTTCACTGTAGGCCTACGGCATCATGCTTGGCTCCGTGTGTCAGGGTTGGTCTCGGAGGTGCAATCTGCTATCCAGGAAGCACCCCTCCGGGGGTTGGTGCTTTCCGGGGGTGATGTCAAGGACATCATCACCGATTTGCAAGAGAAGGGGACGGCACTGAAGTCAGTTGATTCCATGTACCATCCCCATCAGCAGCAGCGCCGTCCCTTTCGCAGATGGAATCAGCCAAAGGCGAAACCCAAGGGAAGGCGGGCCACAAAACACCAGGCCCCCACAGCTGCCAAGCCCCCCCACCCAAAAAAGCAGTGGGTGCTTCAGCTGCAGCGCTGCCCCACACCACCTGACTCCTTTCCTCTCCCACTACCTCCGGATTCCCTGGAGGAACCGGTAGGAGGGAGGTTTTCCCTCCACCTTCCTGGATGGGAGAGGATAACCACAGATTCTTGGGTGCTCCAGCTCATAGCAGAAGGACACTCCATAGAGTTTCTTCAAAAACTACCTGCCACCCCCCTTCTGAAGTCGTCGTATTCACGGGAACATCTTCTCTTGGTCCAGGAGGAAATTTCGGCTCTTCTGCTGAAGCAAGCAATAGAGCCTGTCCCCCTTCATCTGCGAGGGACGGGTTACTATTCCCATTTCTTCCTGGTCCCAAAGAAGACAGGAGATCTCAGACCAATTTTGGATCTCAGTTCCCTGAATCTTTACGTAGAATACAAAAGGTTCAGGATGCTCTCTTTGCAGAGCCTTCTGCCCCTCCTCTGGCCGGGTCAATGGCTTTGTGCTCTGGATATGCAGGATGCTTATCTGCACATTCCCATTCGCCCATCTCATCGCAAATACTTTCGTTTTGCGTTCCAGGTGGATCACTACCAGTTCAGGGTGATCCCGTTTGGTCTATCCTCGGTCCCTCGAGTATTTACCAAATGCCTGGCAGTGGTGGCGGCCCACCTGTGTACCAGGGGAGTGCAGGGTTTCCCGTACCTGGACGACTGGCTCCTGGCGGCCTTGTCCAGGGAGGAACTCCTGCATTTCCCCTCCCTTACCGAGCAGGTTTTTGCCTGCCTGGGTATTACCATCAACCATTCCAAGTCTCATCTGGACCCATCCCAGAGGCTACAGTTTATTGGGGTGATTCTCAATATGACCATGGGCAAGGCCTTCCTGCCTCCGGACAGGGCGTCCACCCTTCAGACCCAAATAAGTCTGTTGTCCGACTGCAGGATGGTCTCTGCGAGGTTGGTCCTTTGCCTTCTTGGGCTCTTGGCAGCTGCTATCCCGACAGTGCCTCATACTCGACTCCACATGAGGATCTCTCAGTGGACTCTACGCTCTCAATGGGATCAGCTAGTGGACGACCTAGATCACCCAGTTCTGATCTCCTCACCGATGATTCGAGACTTGCAATGGTGGATGGTTCAAGAGAACCTGTTTTGGGGAGTTCCTTTCTTTCATCCTCCCCCCCTCCCAGACTCTAACCACAGACACCTCAGGCGAAAGTTGGGGAGCCCATCTAGGCCCTCATCGGACCCAGGGCTCCTGGTCCAAGCTAGAACAAGCTCTCCCTATCAATGTGCTCGAACCTCGGCAGTGTTGTATGCTCTCCAAGCCCTTCACCAATACATCCTTCCCGGCCACCTAGCCGTCCAGATGGACAACATGTGCGTGGTGTGATACATCAACAAACAGGGAGGGACTCAATCCTACCCTCTATGCAGGGAGGCAATGAGGGTTTGGGATTGGGCAACACGACCTTCACCACATGGCAATTCACGTTCCAGGAGTCGACAACACCCTGGCAGACAAGCTAAGTCACTCTTCTGCTCTGATTCACGAGTGGGAACTGGACCAAGGGGTCCTGGACAATATCTTACAACTTTGGGGAACACCACAGGTCGACCTGTTCACATCCCCCCTAAACGCAAAACTTCCCATCTTCTGCTCGCTCGTTCCAGAGCGAGGCACTTTTTGGAGCGACGCTCTGTCTCTAGACTGGAAGGACAGATTTGTCTATGCCTTTCCCCCAATTCCACTTATCCCACGAGTCTTGCAGAAACTAGCTTCAGAAGGAGCGCGAATGATTCTGATCGCTCCTTTCTGGCCCAGGCAAGTCTGGTTCTCTCTTCTACAACAATATTCAGAGGATCCTCCTCTTCCTCTTCCTCTATCTTGAGTTTTGTTGACCCAGGATCAGGGGACCCTGGTCCATCCAGGCCTCAAATCCCTTCAACTGTATGCATGGCTCCTGCAGACTTAGCCCAATCCCGTTTTGGAGTGTCTCCCAAAGTGGCAGAGATTTTAGTGGAGGCCAGAAAACTCTCCACCAGATCCACTTATGCCATGAAGTGGAAAAGATTCACTATCTGGGCCACTTCCAAGAACGTGGAACCTTTCTCCTGTTCAGCGGGGCTTCTGCTGGAGTATCTACATCATCTGTTTGACCTGGGTCTCAGTCATTCCTCTCTGAAGGTACACATGGTGGCCATTTCGGCCTATCATGTTCCCTTCGCAGACAAGGCTTTCATTCAACTGGAGGTCTCCAAGACCTTTCTCAGAGGGGTCCTCCACCTGAGGCCCCCCATCCATACTCCTGCTCCCCCTTGGGACTTGAATTTTGTTCTCGAGAAACTTACTCTCCCTCCCTTCGAACCTGCAGCTTCTGCAGATTTGAAGTTTCTTTCATGGAAGACTCTCTTCTTGGTGGCCATTACTTCTGCTTGGAGGATCTCCAGGCTCCAGGCCTTGATGTGTAAAATCCCTTACTTGATTTTTCACAAGGAACGTGTTGCTCTTCGCATGAAACCTAAGTTTCTCCCTAAGGTAGTAGCTGAGTCTACTCTAAATCAGTCCATAGAGTTACCTGCCTTTTTTACGCAGTACTCTAATCAAGGGGAATATTTACTCCATACTATGGATGTTCACCGGATTCTGAGATACTACACCAACAGGACGAAGGATCTCAGAAAGACTGATCAATTGTTCGTCTCTTTTGCTCACAAAAGGGAAGGCAATGCTGTTTCCAAGCAATGCCTATCTAAGTGGTTGGCTCATTGCATCACTTTTTGTTATGACAAATGCAACAAGACCCTCCCGGGTCAAGTCAGAGGTCACTCCACAAGAGGAGTAGCTGCCTCAGTGGCTTGTTTCAAGAATGTGTCTGCGGCAGACATCTGCACTGCCGCCACCTGGACTTCCGTCCATACCTTTACTAAAAACTACAGTTTGGATGTTGCCTCTCGCCGTAGAGCAGGCTTCAGGCTAGCTGTTTTGCAAGGTCTCCTATCTTGAGACTTGCACAACCAGAATTACCTTTTGGAGTACTTTTCCTCCTCCCAGTGCCTCTCTTTGTTCCAGACTGCTTGGGATTCAGTCCTATATGTAATTACCTACTGCAAGAGCCCTCTCGAAGTAAGATAGTACAGTAACTTAAGAACTTACCATAACAGTAGATCTTCGAGAGAGGCTCTTGCAGTAGGTAATACTAGGGTTACCACCTTTTAAGAAGCCCAAAGTGGGACATTTCTCACTGAAACTGGATTTTTCGCAGGACAATGTGTCATCTTGACCAGCAGCAGACATGTTTTCTCTAAATAACAAGAATTAAGACTAAGTGTTGTAATTTTTTTAGTTGTTTCTTGTGTTTTCTATTATTTTAAGGTATTTTAGTTAAGGTATTATAGTTTTTTGCAACATTTTAGAGGAAAATCAGAAAATATTTTTTCTACCATAATGTCAGGACATTTAGTATTTTTCATGTTTTTCTGCAGGACACAGCTGCCCAAATCAGGACTGTCCTGCGAAAATAGGGACAGGTGGTAACCCTAGGTAATACCTTCCCCCTAGGCTTTTTCAGCTCCTTTTCCATTGAGGGAAATATCCGCTTCTCTCTTGTCTGGCCTCTTTTGGCCTGTGGCGGGAAAGAACTGGAAGGTGGGTGTCCGGGACTGCCCCTTTATACCGACGTCTCCTGATGCCGGTCACCTGATGTGGGGGCGGGCGGTCCCTCACCACGGACTGCTAGCTAGAAATTTTTCCATGGGGTCCTGCTGCCTGCAGGCATCAGTCCTGTATGTAATTACCTACTGCAAGAGCCTCTCTTGAAGATCTACTGTTACGATAAGTTCTTATGTAACTGTACTTTCTCAATTGTTTCTCACTTATGGTGAAGTGGGAAAGGGCAAACCTGCTACCAAGAGGTATAATGCCAGGTGGATTATCTCTTGTATTCAATTCTGCTACTCTAAACTTGGGAAGGAACCTCCCTCAGGCCTGAGGGCTCATTCTACCAGAGGTACAGCTGCTTCAGTCGCAGCAGCTAGAGATATACCTTTAGTGGACATATGCAAAGCAGCTACCTCTGGAAATCTGTTCACACTTTTATCAGGCATTACTCTTTGGACATCCAGTCATGAAGTGATGCCAGGTTTGGCATGGCTGTGCTGCAGAGCTTGTTCCCAAAATAGGTTCTGCGACTCCCTCCTCCAAGGGGGTACTGCTTGGTAGTCTGTATATAGTCAAAATACAGCAAGACTTCATGTCATTCGAAGAAAAAAATTACTCACCATAGTAATGTTGTTTCTTCTAATGGAGTCTTGTTGTATTCTGACCTCCCTCCTTGCCTCCCCTCCTGGAACCTAGTAGTTTTGGGATGTGGTGGGGCAGGCACAGTGCTGCACCCCAGAGGTGTACTGGACATGCCTCCATCTCTTAGGGGGTTTCTTTTAGTTTGTTTATTAAGCATTTCGGTAAATCACTACCTGTTGTATTCTTTTTTGGGTGTCCTCAATTTGAGTCTTCTGACCCTAAAACTTTATTTTGCCATTTGGCACAAAATTTTGGTAACAATTTCTTCCTTTGAGTTAGCTAGTTTAGTGCTCATTAGAATCTGACGGCTACACTTCAGAGTACCACAGACAGAGGTTTGAAAACCGAGCTCGAGCTCAACATTCTATGCCTTTGCATAGAGTTAACCTTTTACTCTCTGGAGCAGTTCAAGTGCTGGGGCTAACTACATATAGTTAGAATGCAGCAAGACTTCATTAGAAGAAACAACATTACTATGGTGAGTAATTTTTTCTTCTAGACATTCGAAATAGATCTGCTTGAGCAGCAGAGCGCACCACCACCAGGAGGACAGAGTTTGAATAGCATTCCATGTTCTATTATTTACATAAATTCCACACGCTGTGGGGCAGCTAAACCTAGCAGGCTTACTGCATGTGTTAAGTATAGTGAAGGATCCTCTGGAAGAAACAATATTACTATGGTAAGTATTTTTTTCTTTCGGTATACATTCCCGCC
The DNA here is from genome assembly GCA_016271365.2 of Neoceratodus forsteri. NCBI lineage: Eukaryota > Metazoa > Chordata > Ceratodontiformes > Ceratodontidae > Neoceratodus > Neoceratodus forsteri. The sequence continues at coordinate 658,372,753 of CM028133.1, forward strand.
ATTCCCTCTTATGCAGAGGGTATTGGTCAAATTGGAGGTGCATGGGAGCAAGATAATTCTGGTGGCCCCATACTGGCCTTGATAGATATGCTTTCCTCTGATGAGCAGACTATCAGTCAACAAACTGAGAATTCTTTCACTCCAAATGGACTTGCTGACTTAGGGTCACCTGGCCCATCCCAGCCTGTGCTTCCTTCATCTTCAGGCCTGGCTTCTGAAGAAATAAAAGTGAGCAGGTCCAAGGTATCTCAGAAGGTCTCTGAAATACTTTTGACTGCTCGTAAGCCTTCCATTAGGAAAATGTACACAGCCAAACGGAAATGGTTTTACTTCTGGTGCTCTAAAACCTGCATTAACCTCATTTGGGTTCCCACTTGACAAGGTTCTAGTGTACTTGCTAGACTTTTCTAATGTTGGTCTGCAGCATTCCACAATAAAGGTCCACCTATGTGCTATATCTGCATACCATGAGCTCATAGCTTCTCTCTACCTGGCACAGCTGCCATTGTTTAAGAGGTTCCTTAGGGCATCCTACACACAAGTTCTCCTTTCAGGAAGATGGTAGCAGCCTGGGATATCAACCTTGTGCTGGATATGCTCATTCATAAGACCTTTGAGCCCCCTGTGATGTGTAAATTGAAGTTTCTAACTTGGAAAACAGCTTGTCTAGTGGCCATCACCTCTGCTTGCAGACTGTCTGAAATCCTTGCCTTTGTCACAGATCCTCTGTATCCTGTTTTTCATAAGGACAAGGTAGTGCTCCATACACACCCCAAGTTTCTTCCAAAAGAGGTGCTGGAGTTCCATTTTAACCAACCACTTCTGCTGCCTACGTAGTTTGCCAAAATCCAAAATGATGGAGAGCACACTTTCCATTCTCTGGATGCTAAGACTGTCCTTAGGTTTTACCTAGACAGAATCAAGGACTTTAGATGAACCAAACAGCTCTTCATCTCCTTTGATCCTAATCAAAAGGGACAGCTTGTTACAATCAAGTGCATTTCTGCCTGGATTGCAAACTGCCTGCACCACTGCTATGCCATGGCCCAGGTCAAGCTTGAGGGCCCACTCCACCAGAGCAGTTGCCACATCTCTGGCAGAAATTCACTCTGTGCCTATTGGAGAGATTTTCAGAGTTACAACATGGAGCATACTGCACATCTTTACTAGGCACTACGCCATAGATGTCCATGCCAGGTAGTATGCCACCTTTGGCAGGACAGTCCTGAACTGATTATTATCCTGAGTGAGCCCTCAGCTCCTACTGCCCTAGTCCAAGGGACTTTATCTGAGCTTGGTACTCTGACCTGTTAGTGTGAATCAATGGTGAAGATAGATTCCTGGAAATTACAAAAATTATGTACTCACTGTAATTCTTGATCCTATAGGAATATCTTCACCATTGACTCACATGCCCATCCACCATCCTCCAGACTCACTTCAGTATGTTAAGTTCATCTTCACCCCTTTATGCTTGATTTGGGCTGTGAAGACACTGTGCTACTGGTTTGGTGACCCTTCTTACAAGGGCCACCAGGGCTATCTTATGCTCTTATATTACGTGCCCAAGTCTTTGTTAGACTATGCTGCACCTTCTCAGTAAAGAAAAAAAAAGTAATGAAGCAGTAGAGGGCTGGTGCTGATGTAAGCCTATGCCTGCAAGCTCAGTCCCATAGAGCTGCACATTGCGCTTGGCTTCCCTTGGTGCCAACTCTCCTAAAATGTTCTGGCTCCTGCTGGGTCAGTGTCTCTGGCTCAGACTCACTAGTGACTCAGTGGTGAAGATATTCCTAGAAAATCAAGAATTATGGTGACTACATAATTTGAATTTTTCCCTCTCCTCCCTCATCCCTTCTACCTATCCTAACCTCCCCTTGTCCACCACCTTCCTTTCTTCACCCTCTCCCACCCTACCCTCCTCCAGTCTCTCTGCATTACCTCATTCTTCCTGGCATCCTGGTTGCATTCTCCTCTCATCCCTTGGCTTCATCTCAAAATCCTCAGGTCCTTCCTACCTCTTAACTCTTATTCCTCCTTCAAACAACATGAAGTCTTGCTGTATTCTGACAAATGCAGTATGACCATCTGGTTCAGCTGCCCTGGAGAACAAAGAGTTAAACTGTATGCAAATGCATAGAATGTTGAGCTTGAGCTCAGTTTTCAAACCGCTGTCCTCTGTTCATTCTAGTAACTCATCAGATTCTTTACTCCGCTCACCAGTGAAGACACCTTGGAGATTGCTCCTTGTCTGCTTCCATTGACCAGAGTTTTGTTGGGTTTTCTGCCCTCCATTTTGTTTATTCTGCAGTTTCTTTTCACATCACTGTCTTTGGTTTAGTGTATGTTTCTCAGTTGGCAAGTGTTCAGTTTCCGATCAGTTTTGTCGACAGTGAGGAGACCGTACTTCTTTTCTTCCCTTTTTCTTGGTAAAAGTACTGTTTCTGATTGTACGGGGATCTGGTTCGAAATTCTGACAAAACCGAGAGTTTTTTCTTGTTTTTTCAAACAACATGAAGTCTTGCTGTATTCTGACAATTGCAGTGAGTCCCAACCTTCGAACTGGCCCGGAGATGAAAGAGTTAACTTTCCATTCCAGGCATGGAACACTGAGCTCGAGCTCGGTTGATACTCTGTCTGTTGCTGTTTAAACTCAAACCGTCAGATTCTTTACTCCGCCTCACTGAACAGTCGCTCGGGAGATTTCTCCTTCTGCTCGGTTCAATTTGTCGGTTAAAGTACCGCTTTTCTCGGTTTTCGACTGAATTTAAACCGTAACCTGTCAGTTCAGTCTCTGTCTGTGGTATTTGTGAGTACTAGATAGGTTTATATTAATTTCTATTCTGTGTGGAACTTGTAAACGGTTCATCGGTTCGGTTTGAATCGATCAAGCTGTTAAAAAATCCTTATTTGTACTTTTAGTGTGTGGTTACAGGTTCTTATCGGTTCTAAAAAAAACAGATTTTATTACGTTTTTTTCCATGACCCGTAACACGGTCAGGAACCGATAAGAGGGTCTTGCCTGGTGGATTGCCATTAAAAGGGTAAGTTTGGTTAGGACTGGCACAATGTCTGAGAAACCCAAAAGAAAAACCGGGCCCACTGGGTTTCAACACTGTAGTGTGTGTGGGGAAGTCTTTGCTAAGGCTGACCTCCACACCACCTGTGTTTATTGTCTGGGGTTTGACCACCTCAATGCAGACTGCCAGATTTGTAAAAATTTTCCTGCAGCTACCCTAGAAAAGAGAGCTGGTAGGCTCAGGGAAAGGGAGGCCAAAAAGTCCGCTGAACCGGATGGCCAGCCTGGTTCAGTTCAAACCGAACCAGAAGGAGTGCCCTCTGACCAGGGTGAGACTTCTTCGGGCAAAAGGAGAGCCGATTCTGAGGAGTCGGTTCCGGCTAAGAGAACAAGAAAAGAAAAATCAGCTGGTGTGGATCCAAAACTTTCTTCTCCAACCGCTGAAGAAATAGCCAAAGTGATAAAAATTGTGCAGTCGCTTTCCCCGGTTCCAACCAAACTGGCACCATCAGGGAGGCGCTCGGTTCGGCCAGTTTCACCGGTTCAAGATTATGATTTAGAGGAATATTATGAACCGGAGGAGGAGGAGGGAGAGGAGTATGAGGAAAGTGAATGTGGTTTTGAAAGTTGGGATGTGCCCGTTGACCCGGACATCTCCCCAGACAGACCTTCAGGAGTGTCTCCTCCTAGGCTTTCTGAGTCCCCCTCCCATTTCATGTTTTATAAAAAAGTGGCTGAAACCCTCCAGCTTCCTATGGAAGAAGCTGTGGATGACCAGGAGGAGCCTGACTATGTGGAAATGATGGATATCCCAGAGTCTAGGAGGCTGTCTATTCCCTTACACAAATCTTTTGGGAAACAGACATTTAAGATTTTAGACTCCTAATACTATACCTCCTGTGGATAATAGAATGGACAAGAGGTATACATTGTCAGGCTCGAGATCGGAGTTCCTTACACAACAATGCAGCCATGTTGGGGTAGTGCAGGCTGCAGCCTGTGATAAGGCAAATATTCCTTGGCTTCACACCCCCTCAGACAAGGACTCCAGGAGGATTGATGCCATGGCAAAGAAACAGTACATGACAGCACCTTGGGACTCAGACAGGCCAACTATATGGCCTATACTGCTAGGTATCAGAAATCCAGATGGGACACTGTCATGACTTTAGCAAAACAGGTCCCTGGCCAGCTTGCCAAGGAGCTGGAGCAGGTGGCTGCTGATGGTATTGAGGCATCCAAGGTGCAATTCCATGCTGCAGTGAACTCCAATGATGTGTCATCTAGAGTCATGGCTACATCTGTGGCACTTCGTAGAATGGCTTGGCTCAGATGTACTAGCCTGTCACAGGATACCCAGACTAAGGCCATGGATTTTCCTGTTGTGGGTAACTCTCTGTTTGGGGAGCAGACAGAGAATTACATGAAGAAAATGGACGAATATAGGACCACCTATAGGAGTGCACAGGCCAAGGAAAGGCTGGCCACTCCTCAGAGGCCGCATCGCAGGGGCAGGCCTTTTCATAGGCCTTTCTACCAAGCCCAGGCCTCCTCTTCTGCCTATGCTCAGAGGGGGTTATTTAGAGGGAGAGGCAGAAGGGGTACAAGCAGACCTGCTTCCACCCCTCAGCCAAAACTCCCTGTCAAACAGGCACCCTGATGGGTTTGCCAGGACCAATTCTCCACTACCTGTAGGGGGCAGACTGGCTTACTTTGTCCAGGACTGGGAGTCTCTAACATCAGACAAGTGTGTCCTGGAAGTAGTAAGCCAGGGACTGGTTCTCAGCTTCAAAAAATTTCCAAAGCTGAGAACCAGATCCTTTCCACCTGCAAGTCCCTCAGAGGCACTTGCCCTAGAGGCAGAGGTCTCTTCCCTCCTGGCTCTCAGAGCTGTGGAAAGGGTTCCACCCCTACACCAGGCCAAAGGATTGTACTCCAGGTACTTCCTTACCCCAAAAAAGACAGGAGAATGGCGGCCCATCCTGGATCTCAGATACTTAAACAAGCACCTTTTAAAACCAAAATTCAAAATGGTGACTCTGGGAATTATTCTACCCTCTCTAAGGCCAGGGGACTGGCTAGTGTCCCTGGACCTCAAGGATGCCTACTTCCATATTCTCATCAGAAGCTCCCATCGAAAGTACCTCAGGTTCGAGCTGCCCTCAGGCCATTACCAGTTCAGAGCAATGCCCTTCGGTCTAACCTCTGCTCCAAGGGTGTTCACAAAATGCCTGGCAGCAGTAGTTGCTTCTCTAAGAAGGCAAAGGATTGCCATCTTTCCATACCTGGACGACTGACTCATAGTAGGCCAGTCCCCAGACCAAGTCAAGTTACACCTACAGATAACTCAGCAACTGCTTACCTCTTTGGGTTTCCTTCTGAATCTTTCAAAGTCAGTTCTAGAGCCTGTTCAGCTCCTCACCTACATAGGCACAGAGCTAGATACAGAAAAGGCCAGAGCTTTCCTTCCCCTGGACAGGGCAAGGACCCTTATCTCACTGGCCTCCTCCTTCACCCTGCAGGTGTCTCGACCAGCAAGGCATTTTCTACAGCTCCTGGGGCACATGGCTGCTTCCACAGCAGTGGTGCAGGGAGCAAGATTTCAGATAAGAAACATTCAGTTCCATTTGAGAGCCTTTTGGTCTCAAAAGAAGGACCCTCTGACCAAATTGATCCCAGTGACTCGAACCCTGATCCAGGCCTTACAGTGGTGGCAGGATCAGAACAATATGAGGCAGGAAGTTCCCTTTGTCACTCAGTCCCACTCTTTAATCCTTACTACACATGCCTCCCTCTTGGGGTGGGGGGGCTCACTTGGGTGACCTGACTACCTAGGGGCTGTGGTCCCCTCAGGAATCTCTGCTTCACATCAATCTATTGGAACTCAGAGCAGTATTTCTAGCACTTCAAGCTTTTTCCAAATCTGTTCAGAACAAAGTTATCCAGGTCAGAACAGACAATACCACCACAATGTGGTACATCAACAAGCAAGGAGGCACTCGGTCCTGACGGCCTTGTGCACAGAAGCAATGAGTTGTGGTCTCCTGGCTTATTCCCTGAACACCTCCCTCACAGCAGTACACCTCCCAAGCAAGGACAATGTCCTGGCAGATGCTCTCAGCAGGATATCTCAGGGCCATCACGAATGGTCACTGGATCCCCTGGTCTTGGAGGTGATATTCTCCAGATGGGGCACCCCACAGATAGATCTTTTTGCAGCCCCAGACAATCACCAACTTCCCCTTTTTTACTGCAGGCACCCAGTGTTGGGCTCAGTCCCTCTGGATGCCTTAGTTCTCAGTTGGGAAGGGAAGTTCCTGTATCCTTTTCCCCCCTTCCCTCTCCTGTTCAAAGTGCTAGTCAAAATCAGGTCTCAACTCTGCAAGGTGATCCTGATTGCTCCATACTGGGCCAGACAGCCCTGGTATCCACTCCTGTTGTCCTTAGCAGTCCATCTTCCCCTGTCTCTTCCCAGGAATTACAACCTGTTAATCTGTGCTCAGGGGAGGGTTTGGTACCCGAATCTCAAATCTCTCAATCTCAAGGCCTGGCTCTTGAAGAGTTAGAGTTTGCTGATTTACACCTTTCCCGAGGTGTTATGGATATTCTGAAGGCTTCTAAGAAACCTTCCACCAGGACTACTTATAATTCCAAGTGGAAAAGATTTTCCATATGGTGCTCTGGAAGGCATATTTCCCCAGAGTCTGCTGATCTGCCCACAGTCCTTGATTATACAGTCCATTAAATAGCTTAGGGCTTAGACCAGCTACACTAAAGGTGCATCTGGCAGCTGTTTCTGCTTTCATTTCAGCAGGTAAGCCCTCTTCTCTTTCAGCTCACCCTGTATTCTTCAAGTTTTTTAAGGGATTGCTTCATACCAACCCTCCATTCAGGGACCCTGCCCCTGCTTGGGACCTTAATGTTTGCATTGTTCAGCTCATGCAACCCCCTTTTGAGCCTTTGTCTTCAGCAGAGCTTAAGTACTTGACTTGGAAAACTGTGTTCCTGGTAGCCATCACTTCTGCCAGATGCATAAGTGAGTTACAAGCCTTGTCAGTGGAGCCTGATTTTATCTCCTTCCATAGAGATAAGGCGGTCCTCAGGACTAACAGGAAGTTTTTGCCTAAGGTGGTTTCAGATTTCCACCCTAACCAATCTATGTCTCTTCCTGTGTACTTCACTGACCATTCCTCCTCTGATGAGAGAAGGCTGCACAGTTTAGATGTGAAAAGAGCCCTTAGCTACTACATAGAACGTACCAAGGGTCACAGGTTTGACTCCCTCCAACTGTTCCTCTCTTATGGTGAGGTTGGTAAAGGGAAACCTGTCACTAAAAGATCCATTGCCAGGTGGATTGTCTCTTGTATCCAATTTTGTTATGAAAAACTGGGTAAGGTTCCGCCCTCAGGCCTGAGGGCTCACTCTCCAGAGGTACAGCTGCTTCCCTGGCTGCTGTCAGGGATATCCCTATTCTAGAGATATGTCAAGCAGCTACCTGGAAAACAGTTCACACTTTGACCAAGCATTACTCCCTGGATATCCAGGCTAGGAGTGATGCTCGGTTTGGCACAGCTGTGCTTCAGAGCCTATTTCCTAAGTAGGTTCTATCCCTCCTCCATGGAGGTGCTGCTTGATAGTCTGCTATTGTCAGAAAACAGCAAGACTTCATGTTGTTTGAAGAAAATATTACTCACCTTAGTAATGTTGTTTCTTCTAATGGAGTCTTGCTGTATTCTGACCTCCCCCCGCCTTCCCCTCTCAGAACCTCTGCTTTTGGGATGTGGGTGGGCAGTGGCAGTGGCAGTGTTGGCACTCAGGAGGTGCCCCACCTTGTTGTTTTCACCCCTTTTTTCTTGGGTGAGTGGGTGTTGTGTTTTTCATTTTTTGGGTCTCTTGACTTGAGTCTTTGTTTTGGGACCAAAAAATCTGTTTTTATGTTTAGTAGCCAGTTGGCTAGTGTAGGTTTACAGCTTCCACACAGGACCTTAGTGAGTTTAGCTCATAAAGATCTGACGGTTTGAGTTTAAACAGCAACAGACAGAGTCTCAACCGAGCTCGAGCTCAGCGTTCCATGCCTGGCATGGAAAGTTAACTCTTTCATCTCCGGGGCAGTTCGAAGGTTGGGACTCACTGCTATTTTCAGAATACAGCAAGACTCCATTAGAAGAAACAACATTACTAAGGTGAGTAATTTTTTCTTCTTGTCCAGAGCTAAACCATTGGTCGGTCAGAACGTTGTCCCTCTTTTTTACCCAGCCTAACTAAGGCACCAGGGGTAAATTTAAAACAAGTAGTTTTCTTATCCGGGCCTGACTAAGCCACTATCGGATAAATTACAATTGGCTTTGCTTAACTGGCCTAACTAAGTCATTGGGTTAAGCATTTAAATTCTAGGGATTATGTCACAGAAACCCAAGAGGCAAAACAGTCCCACTGGGTTTCAGCGCTACACCGAATGCGGGGAGCAATTTGCTAAAGCTGATACGCACTTGGTCTGTCTGTACTGCTTGGGTATTGACCACTTGCAGACAGACTGTGCTATTTGTGAGAATTTCCTCAGTCTACCATTGACAGAAGGCTCAGTAAGCTAGGGAAAGGTAGGACAAGACGTCCTCTGAAGGGGGTTCCGGTTCAACCGAACCTGCAGTCCTGGTTACTGAACCCTCCGATCAGGGTGAACCCTTGCCAGTCAAGAGGCAATTGGAGCCAGCTCATGGTCCCGCACCATCAAAGAAAGCTAAATGGCTTGGTTCGGAACTGTGCAAACAACCAGTTGCAGTTCCAACCGTGGAGGAGATTGCCAAAGCCGTATGAACTGTGCAGTCTTTGCAGACCGGTGTCAGTGAACCATCGCAGCAGCCAATGGTTACAGATACTGGTTCAATGCCTTCAGGGCCTATGGACCCTGAGGAATATTACTACTCTGAATGTGAATATGATGAGGAAGAAGATGATGAGGGTGAGACCATAGATCCTGACATTTCTTCTGATCATCCCCAATATGAGTCTCCTCCTAGGCCTGTCTCTGAGACTACTGTACCTTTCATTTTGCCTTTATAAGACAGGTAGCAGAAACTCTCTACCTCTCTGTACAGGCAGCCAGACAAGAAGAGGATGAAGAGGAGGATTACAATGAGATGATGCATCTCCCTGTCTCCCAGGGTCTGTCTATTCCTATCTACAAGTCCCTGAAAAAGTAGACTATTAAAATCTTCCAGACCCCTAGTTCTGTCCCTCCTTTGGACAAGAAGATGGACAGAAAGTATGTTTTGACTGGAAATGGCACTGAAATTTTATCCAGCCACTGCAGCCATGTAGGGGTGGTTCAGACTACAGCCTGTGAAAAGGCTGGCATTCCTCTAGCTTCCCATCCCCCGACAAGGATTCCAGGAAAATGGATTTCCTGGCAAAGAAGACGTATCTGACTTCCTCTCTGGGCATCGGACAGGCCTCCTATATGGCCTATGCCTTCAGGTACCAGAAATCCCTTTGGGAGTCTGTTGAGCAGTTGGCTCAGAAAGCACCTCCTGAGGTCACCTCAGATCTCCAGGAGTTGGTTGCTAAGGGGGTACAGGCATCCAAGTCCCAGTTCCACATGACTGTGGATTCTAATGGTGCAGCATCCTGAGCTATGACATCTGCCATCTCTCTTAGGCAGTTCTCCTGGTTAAGATGCACCAGCTTATCCCAGGACACACAAACTAATGCTTTAGACTTTCCCCTCACCCAAAATTCTTTGTTTGGAGAACAGACCGAAGTCTATATGAAAAAGATGAATGAGTACAGAGTGGTGTACAGGAGTGCTTCAGCCAAAGAGAAGGCTGCCACTCCCCAGAGACAACAGGCCAGGGGCAGGGGAAGACCTTACCCCAGGCCTTTCCACCAGGCTCAGGCTTTCCCCTCTCACCAGCAACCTAGGGGTTTCTTTAGAGGTAGGGCAGGAGAGGTGCTGGCAGTGCTGCTTCTACCTCCCAGTCTGCTACCCCTACCAAGCAGACACCCTGAGGAGTCTGTCTGGGCTACCTCCCCTATCCCTGTAGTGGGCAGGCTGGCCTACTATCTCCAGACCTGGCAATCCATCACTTCAGAAAAGTGGGTCCTGGAGAAAGTAGGCCAGGGCCTTGCTCTCAGCTTCAAGCTGTTTCCAAAGCTGGGACCAAGAACTTTCAAACCTGCCATTCCTATAGAAATAGCCTTATTGGAGGCAGAGGTCTCCACTCTTCTTCTCTTAAAGGCAGTGGTGCCTCTGCCACCTCAGCACAGGGGAAAAGGGTTGTACTCCATGTACTTCCTTGCACTAAAGAAAAATGGGGAGTAGTGACCCATTCTAGATCTCAGATACCTAAACAGGCATATTACAAATTCAAAGTTCAAAATGACAACCCTGGCTACTATTCTGCCTACCCTCTGACAAGGGGATTGACTAGCATCCCTGGATCTAAAGGATACCTTCTTCCACATTCCCATCAGGCAGTTTCACAGAAAATACCTAAGATTTCGACTACCTTTGGGCCACTACCAGTTCAGGGCCATGCTTTTCAGGCTGATCTCTGCACCAAGGGCATTCACAAAGTGCCTAGCAGTGGTAGTAGCATACCTAAGAAGGCAATGGATCTCTGTTTACCCCTTTCTGGATAACTGGCTGCTGATGGGTCAATTCCCTCAGCTGGCAAAGGAAACCTTAGATCTCACGCAGCATACTCTTCAGTCTCTCGGTTTCCTGGTGAATTTCAAAAAATTAGTCTTAACACCTCTTCAGGTCCTGGACTTCATGGGGTGGAGCTGGACACTATCCATGCAAGGGCAAGAAATAGATCTCTTTGCAGCCCCAGACAATCATCAGTTGCCCCTGTATTGTTGCAGACCTCCTGCTTGGGGCTCAGTGCCTCTGGAGGTCCTGCTGTTGGACTGGTCGAACAGGTTCCTTTATGCCTTTCCTCCTATTCCCCTGATATCCAGGGTCTTAGTCAAGCTGAGGTCTCAGCCAGCTACCATGATTCTCATAGCCCCAGACTGGGCCAGGCAACCATGGTACTTGATGCTACTGTCCCTGTCAGTGGCCAGTCCAATTTACCTCCCCAGAAGGCACAACCTGCTGACATCCTCTCAGGGGAGGATCCTCTACTTCATTCTCCAATCCATTCACCTCAGGGCCTGGCTCTTGAGGACTTAGAATATGCAGATCTGCATTTCTCTGAACGTGTTCTGGACATCTTGAGAGTGTACAGGAAGCCTTCCGCTAGGAAAACCTACTCCTCCAAGTGGAAAAGGTTTTCCATCTGGTGTTTCCAATAAGGTCTGGATCCACAGCAGGCTGGTCTCCCAGCACTTTTGGATTATCTGGTACATCTTTGGTCACTAAAACTACAGCCATCTACCTTAAAGGTGCACCTGGCAGCTGTCTTTGCCTATTTGGTAGCAGGGAAGGGCCCTTCCCTAGCTGCACACCCAATTTTCAAGAACTTTTTTAAAGGTTTACTTCACAGGAAGTCTACCCCAGTGTAGGATCTGAATATTTGCATAGGTCAGCTTATGCAGCCTCCCTTTGAACCCATGTCTTCATTTGAACTCAAGTTCCTGGCTTGGAAGACTGTGTTTCTAGTGGCCATCACTTCTGCCAAAAGGATAAGTGAGCATTAGGCCTTGTCAGTGGAGCCCAATTATATTGCTCCCCATAGAGATAAGATTGTCCTCTAAACCAATAGGAAATTTCTCCCTAAGGTGATCTCTGATTTCCATCTAAATCAGTCCATCACATTACCTGTGTTCTTCACAGACCATTCCAGCTCAGGTGAATGCAGGTTCCACAGTCTGTATGTAAAGAGGGCTATCAGCTATTATATGGACAGGACAAGAGAGCTAAGAAAAGACTGTTCCCAGCTATTCCTTACCTACGGTGAAGTGGGTAAGGGCAGGCCAGCCACTAAGCAGAGCATAGCTAGATGGATTCTGGCCAGTATCCAGTTTTGTTATAACAAGCTGGGTAAGGACTCACCAGCAGGTCTTATGGCCCATTCCACTAGGGTGACTGCTGCCTCAGTGGCAGCTAACAGTAGGGCTGTGCAAATACCTTTTGCCGAATATTCGGTATTTGGGTCCCAAGTATTCAGTATTCATTATTCGGTATTCAGTATTCGGCCAGAAAAGGTGTTTTTTTAAGGAAACTTTAAAAAAGCACTTCAGCAACACCATTAATCACCCATTGAACCTGGTATATCATATACACCTCAATGACACTTCAGCCACCAACATTGAGCTCTCACTAATGCAACACAAGCTTCATGTGGCACACTCGATCCACCACAACACACACATAGCACTCTGAAAACAATATCAAGCATTGCATTGGGTCAGCACTAGAGGGTGTTCATGGTCACAGGCATGGGGTAGAAGGTGTTTTGGCCATGGGAATAGGAATAGTGGTAGCAGTGGCTGCAGTAGTGGTGACAACTGAAAGGGTGGCTGCTGCAAGAATGGCACTGGTGGTGGTGGGAAGCACACTGGCTGTGGATGTAGCAGCCATAGTGGTAGCAGTGGGGACACTGGTGGTGGTGTCTGCTGCTTGCTGCACAAAGCATGTATGCTCTAATTTCCCCCTACTACTGCACAACAGGATGTGACAGTGAATGTACAGATGGACAGGTGGTGACACTAGTAGTAGTAGTACTGCTAATGGTATTAGTGGTAGTAGTACTATTACCAATGCTACAAGAACTAAAAGTCTTGCTTGGGGAGAACAATGTTTGAGCCCGTCGAATAAAGAGAGACACCTGTATGTCATTGTCTATATAGTCTATCTCACCACCTTCTCTGGAATTGTATTATATATCAATAATTTACAGTGAAGCAAGACAAGATGCAATTCAGTACTTTACAGTAAATGATATGCCACAAAATATTGGATGACTGGAGGGCTTAATTGCCATTAAATTATACTGCTGCTTGCAGTATACTGCAGCATTTTACAGCAATTTTGCAAGATACTGCACTGCGTACTGTCTGGCACCACAGTATGAACTATGTTTTATAATCTTGATGCAGTGTTTCATCCTTGGGTATGTTAGTTGTGGATTATTGTGTTACAAGGGCATCTCAGTCTCATTCATTTTAACTTCACTTATTTATAGTGTGTGTTTCTTTAAGGGTTGTATATTCATAGTGTGTTTGTACATTCCCGACATGCACCCTGACAAAGACCAGGTTCTGGTCAAAGCACCAGGGCTCTATTGGCATCCTCCAGCCTTAGCACAAACAAATGTATTGGCAACTTTATGCTGCACTGCTCTTAACTGTATTTTGTTACTGCAACCCCCCCCCCCAAGTGCTTCCTTTGTTCTACATAGATTGTTTGGGGGTTTGGCAGCCCAGGGACAACACTAGCAATAATTGTGTGGATGTGCTGTATGTTTGTGGTCTATCATTCTGTCCCTCACCACTTGGGGCCAGTGGTACAGATGCTTTGCTAGGGCTGGACCAAGCATGTTTGCAAGATTGCTAAAGACATGATGGATCAGGTCACTACTGGTTACTGGGTAAAACACAAACTATTACTACATAGTACCTGTGTGTGTGATGCTTTACTTAGTGCTTGTGGAACTACAGTAATACACCAACCTTACCAGTTATACTGCACTACAAAAAAGTAGCAGTAAAGAAAAACACTGTTACTAAGAAGGGAAAGAAAAGGGCAACCTATTTAGTCAGTCATGGAACCGAGCAAGGAACAGACAGATGGCATACAGTTAACTCAGTGAGACAAGCCTGCCCCACTAAGTGCAATGGTTTAATTAGCAAAACAACAATAAACAAACAAAAAAAATGCATGTGCACAACTGTGCACACACACACACACACACACACGGCACAGACTTGCAGGGGGATATATTTCAGAAGCACAGCTTAATTGTGTGCAGTGGGCTGTAGAAGTGGAGGGGAGTCATCCGCCATGTCAGCGTGGCTCAGTTGGTAGCACATCCGCCTCTGGACCAGAAGGTTATGGGTTCTCGTCCCACACTGGGATTGGACTTGCACCTAAAAATCGCTGCCATCCGAATGCAGCATTGGGGGGTGCTGTGCTGCTGGGGTGTGCCATCCTTCGGATGAGATGTTAAACCGAGGTCCCTTCTGCCCATCCTGGTGTTGTCCTGGTGGGTGTCCAGGTGGAAGTAAAAGAACCCAGGGCACTCTTCGCAAAGAGTAGAGAACATTCCTGGTGTCCTGGCCAACATTCCCCTTGCCATAAACCAGTTCATGCAATTATCCAGGCTGTGTGTGGGTGATGATGTGCAATATGGCCACCACCACAGATTCAGTCACTTCACTACCAGTCTAGCATTGCTTGTAAAGCGCATTGGGATACACTGTGTATGAAAAGCGCTATATAAATGCTGATTCTTCTTCTTCTCCTCATGTGTAGAGGGATCTATCCCCAGAACCAGAGGAGACTAACAATACTAATTCAGTGAGTCAAGCCTGACTGGCTTAGAACTGAATAAGTTTATTTCATAATCTGTGTGCACACAGCTGTGCACACGTGTGGCCCTGCCTCATGAAAAAAATATATTAAGCACGCACATGCAGGGTGAAGCCTCACAAAATCAAATATTATGCACATATACAGCAAATTATAAGCAGTGACCTGCAGGAGGGGGAGTTAGCAGACACCCTCATCAGTCATGTAGGGAACCAAGCCTGGAACCAGACAACAGCAAAAAAAAAAAAAAACACAAAAATAAAATGTGCTTCACTCAAAATAAATCACACTAGAGCTATGTCAGACAGCAGCAGAGAAGGGGTGTTAGCAGACAGCCCTCCTAATCCCTGTAACTGACTACAGCAATAAGGACAAAATACCTGTCAGAAAGCCAAACATAGCTTTTCTGACACTGATCAAAAAACTATACTGACCCAAAAAAGCCTGTGAAGCAAAAATCAGTTTATTTTTTTAGCAAGTTTAAGGTTTCAAAAGTACTGCAGAGCAGCTCTCAGAAACCACTGTCTCCTGTCTTCTACCAGCTCAGAGTGAGGAAGTCACATGGTGTGCTTGCCTTTGAGCTCAAGAAACAGTTTTTGATTGGCCAACAAAGCTCTGCGAGACTTGGAAATCTCACCGAATAGTAGTTGCCGAATAGTGAACTATTCGGAAAATGCATCCTAATATCCGGGAAGCCTACTATTCGTGGTATTCTGAAAATGCTATTCGGCCCATGCACAGCCCTAGCTAACAGGGATGTCCCCTTACTAGAGATCTGTAAAGTAGCCACCTGGAAGACTGTTCACACATTCACTAAGCACTACTGCCTGGACACCCAGGCCAGAAGTGATGCCAGGTTTGGCACATCAGTGTTGCAGGGCCTATTTCCCAAGTAGGTTCTGTGCCCACATCCAGAGGGCACTGCTTTGTAGTCTGCATTTGTCAGAATACAGCAAGACTTCATGTTCTTTGAAGAAAAAGTTACTCACCATAGCAATGTTGTTTTTTCTAATGGAGTCTTGCTGTATTCTGACTTCCTACTCTGCCTCCCCTCCAAAACCTGGGGAAAGGGTGAGTCTCTCCATACCAGTGATATATTCACCCACCAGTGGGTAGGGTGTTTTTCCTTGGGCATCAGTGACTTGGGTCTTCTACTTGCCCCTCTTTATTGTTTGGTTTGCCCCTGGGGGTGCTTAGGTCTGGTTAGACTTTTTTTCCTATATCTTCTAATAGTAAGCATCGTAAGAATCTGATCAGTTACTAGAACGAACTGAGGACAGCGGTTTGAAAACCGAGCTCGAGCTCAACGTTCTCTGCATTTGCATAGAGTTTAACTCTTTGTTCTCCAGGGCAACTGAACTGGTCGGTCATACTGCATTTGTCAGAATACAGCAAGACTCCATTAGAAGAAACCACATTACTATGGTGAGTAATTTTTTCTACTCCCCCCTCCTTCCTCTTCCCATAAGCATCTCATATGTTCTCTTAAGGTACTCATCTTCTTACTCTTTTTAGTTGCAGGAGGTATTGATCTCAACTCTGACCCTACCCTGTCATACTTTCTCCTCAAAGTGACTCATGTCAAGATCCACAACTTTTTCCCTAAGATCGACCTGTTGCAACCACTCATGGTTAACCTCAAACTTGATGTGTTGGTGATCTTGGAATCTTGGCTATCTTCTAGGATCCCATATTCCTCTTTTGCCATCCCCAGTTTCACCATTGTTTGACAGGATCGAGCAAAGAGGGGTGGCAATGTAGCTATCTACCTCTCCTCAAACATCCAGTTTGAACAACTCTGTCCCCTATGCCTATGCTATGCTTTTTCTCAAACTCTGCCTTCGCTTCTCTGCCCCATATTAATTGTGTAACCCCTAGGTGGCACTATCCCAAGGGCTACTACCTCTGTCTGCTTGGCTAGTAGCAGGTTAAGGGGCCTAGGTTCTGTAATGGGTGCTTCCACCCGGAGGTCAGGGTTGGTAGTGGTCAAGCTAACTAGGGCACAGCCTTCCGGGACACTGTAAGCCCCTCTTTTCCTGCTAGTGGCCTAAACACTGCACGATAATTACATTCCCAATACCCCGATACACCACACAAGTACCCACACTGTTTGCACTTACCACCAGGGCTTTTCTCTGGCTCTACCCTGGGGACCCCCTGTAAAACAAGTTTATACACAGCAAATAACAGCAGTACAGTACTCTTACACAGACTGGAACCACAGTCAGGGTAAATGCAAAAAAGAGTTAGATCTGACTTTTTTAAGGGACTTGAACAAGGGAGGGGCGTAATCAGGTTAATTTGCTTAAAGGCTGTATCAATCCAACAGTTATGCATGCACTTCAGGGTCCATAAACAGTCACACACCCTGGGTACCCAGATGGAGAATGGTGGGCTAGCCAGGAACATTGCAGCTGGTTGGGGCCCTGTGATGGAAGAAACAAAACAACATGCACAACACACACTATTTGTAATCCGGAGCTGGAGGGCTCAGTTCGTGAAAAGAAAACAAGACACTAGATGACACACTTTTAGATTAGGCTGTTGTTGCAGGGAGCTACCTTGATGATTACTCACGATACCCAAGACTGGACACAGGCTGGACGAAAATCGAGACAGCAGGTGGTTAATCTGGAGTGCCAGGAGAAGCAGGGCCCAGACGATTCGCCAAGGCTTCATTCCTGTTCAAGCATGGAGCAGGGGGCTGATCCCCAGGCAGGTCTCTCGACGGTAGCTTTCTCTGTGCAGTGGGGTAGTCTGGCAGGGCCAGCGTGGCATGGCCCAGGCCAAATGGAGATGAATGTGGATTCAGTCTGATTAGGCTAGATTAAGCTTCCAGCAAGTAGAACACAGCTCACACAGTGGGAAACCAAATGACGACCCACTTTCAATACGCAGCACATTTACATGTAAAGGAATCTACGGTACCAGCAAGCAGAACACAGTTTCACACAGTGGGGAACCAAATCACGACCCACTTTCAATACACAGCACATTTACATGTAAGGAAATTCTACTGTACCAGGCAAACCACTCTCTGGTCACGATCGCAAAGTCTCTGCACGAACAGGGATTCAAAAGCAGCTGGAATTCTTGACAGGCCAGTCGCATTTAACAAAATCTCTGGTCTTCTTCAGGTATGAGCCTGGTAAAAAATCAGTGTCTTACTCCATTCTCACAAACTTGGATTTAGTCCAAAATAATTCTCTTCTCTCCCTCTCAGGGGGCAGCAGGCAGACATGTAGGCCACAACTCAGACCTTTCCACAGTTCTCTGCACTAAACTACTCAGACGGCTGCTTGACTGTCTCTAGCATGTTGCTTTTTCAGCTCCCAACTTAGATCTGACTCAACTACCAGCAAGCCAGGGACTTTCCTCTGAATACAAAACATATTGTTGGCTGATCTGTCTGTCAGTCACAACAAAGGCTCCCCCTTCATGTGCAAAAGGGCACCAAAAGTCCAAAACTACAGTTCCTACAGATTTTGACTCCAGACAGCTCCTGTAGTCTGGCTTCATTTTAGGTCCCACCAGAAATGATTGGTCCAATTCACAGTCCAGGACCAAGATAGTGAAGATAAACAAAACAGTCCTTGCTGCAAAGAAGGCAGGTTAGATAAACTACATTATCATTATCACTCTAAACAATTTTCAGCAAATAGTTACATCTTTCAACAGAGCTCACTGTCAGATTACTTATGACTGCAATCTAGGCAGCTGTTAAAGAGACAGTACACAGAGGCTATACAGGCACGCTCTGGCAATCATATTTAAACTGCTAAAATGCTGGACACCAGCCTGGCAGTGAGTATTTAGGCAAGCTTGAGGAAGACTTTTCAGGAACACCCATTTGTAGGGGTGTTACACCCTTCCCTGCCTGGAGAAAATTTGGTGTTCGTGTCAAGTCTGCACCATCACAATATTGCAAATGCAAACTATGCGAGACATTTATACCATTAGCATGTTATGCAAGTGACATCTGATACATCAGTCAACGTAAACTTATACCTTTACTATACATATTCTCTACACTTCACAATACTATATCCATTCTGACAATACATCATGCTTATTTCACATAGGTAGTTTACACATTACTATGTGGAATCATGTAATAACTTCTTGTACATTGAACAATGTAAGAGGGGCCCTTCCCTATCAGCTAACTTGGGGCTAGATGGGGCAGGGGCATCATACCTAGAGGGCAGAACAATCAACCTGTAATTGGCACTTAGGCTCAGTTTAGGCAGTGAGCTCTGAGAAACATAAACCCCTTTGTGGACCACATTGAGAGGCAAATCCACTGGTCTCCCGGGTGAATCATAACTGAAGTGTACTACTGGATTGACAGCTCGGCCAGTCTTTCTGAGGTGGACAGCTACAGTCACTGTGCTCTCAGCACTGGTCTGGGGACTCTCGTCTCTTGTGAGGGGTGCTTCTGCCTGGATGGGAACGTCCAAACTTGGGGCACTGTTGGCTCCTTGCTCTGCAGGCTCTGTTTCTATAACACTTGACTCATTTTGCGAAGGCTCAGACACAATCAAACTTTGAGGCGTTGAAGGGGGAGTTGTCAGCACTCTCATAGTGTTCTTCAAGTTCTGGTATGTCACCAGAAAGAATCAAAACCCTCAGCCCCTTCCTCAGGCAAATCATACAGTTCCACAATACACAGAGACTCAACATCTTCAGACGTAATACTTTGCACTTCACTTTCTGGGAGCATTGGCTCCAAGGATGAAGCTGGGGGGTAAGACAGTCCAGAAGGCCCAGCTTCATCCCCACAATTTATCAGGGGGTTATCTTGAAACAGCTGACTCAGTTCATAAGAGGGGTAATAGTCATGGTCGTATTCACTTTCGTCAGAAATGGACTGACAGTTGCTATCATTCTGTGCCTGATGCAGAGGAAACCTTAAATCTGTGACCACTGAAGTAGGTTGACTCTTTCTCTTTCTTGCAGCAGCACGAGTCACCAGCCAAGGGGGCTCGGTTTCTGGGGGTTCAGCCTCAATCATGACTTGGCCGATAGGTAGCAAGTGGTTACGGTGCATGGTCTTGACAGTTTTGGAGTTGTTCTCTGGGCACACCTTGTACACAGGTAATTCATCCAACTTTCCAACTACTACATGGGGAAGATGGTGCCACCAATCAGCAATTTTGTGTTTACCATGCAGTCTCAAATTGTGTAACAACACACCATCTCCAGGTCGAAGCTCTTGAGCCTTTACTTTTTTATCATGCCTCTCATTGTTGGCTAGATTTCTCTTGGCGGCAATTGTCTGGACCAGTTGATAGGCATGGTTCAATTGAGCTTTCAGTTTTTGTACATATTGCAAGTAGTTTTTGGATCAGACCCCATCTGGAGAGACCCCAAAACAGACATCAACAGGTAGCTGGGCCTCTCTCCCGAACATGAGGCGGTAGGGAGAGAACCCGGTAGCATAATTTTTCATGCAATTGTATGCATGTACCAACGTGCTAATCTGCTGGCTCCATTTATGCTTGTCTTTTGGGTGAAGGGTGCCTAGCATGTCTGGCAGGGTGCAAGTAAAGCATTCTGGTTGAGGGTCCCCCCTGCGGGTGATAAGGGGTGGTTCTTGACTTTCGTACCCCCCCAAAGAGAGAGCATTTCTTTGATCAGCTGACTCTGAAAGTCTCTGCCTTGATCAGAATGAATCCGCTGGGGGGCACCATAGTGAACGAAGAAATTTTCCACTAGCACCTTGGCCATGATAGATGCCTTTTGATATTTGGTGGGGAAAGCTTGTGCATGCCATGTGAAATGATCCGTAACCACTAACACATTGCCAATGTTCTGCTGATCAGGTTCTAAACACAAGAAGTCTATGCAGACTAGTTCCATGGGGGTGCTGGTAGTAATATTAACAAGGGGAGCAGCCCTCTGAGGCAGGGCTTTTCTTTGCAGGCAGTGACTACAAGTCTTTACATGGTGCTCAACATCGGCCCCAATTTTGGGCCAGTAGAAGTGACATAATACCAGGACAAGCGTTCTGTCAATACCGAGGTGCCCCATGTGATTGTGGAGGGACCTCAGTACCAAATCTTTAAAGGCCGTGGGCAGTACCAATTGTTGCTTGTCTACTTTGCCACTACGATCTACTGTCTCTCTATACAACAACTGATTGAGCAACGCAGGGCATTAAGTGCTGGCTGAATCATAGGATCTTGGGATTGAGCCCACTGAATGCTGTCATTGTCAAATTGAGGTAGTGCACTAATATATAGAGCAGAGAAGTGGCAATAAGCAGCTGGTATGCAGGTGTCAGAAGGGCCCAAGTAATCTAATAAACAGTCCACAGACATCTGTTCATCTCTATCAAACTTTTGGCACAATGCTCGAATGTCAGGTTCAGACAGCCTGACCCAATCACTCTTGAAGTGGGCCTCCGTGATAGGGTGTCAGCATCAATATGGTTAAGGCCCAGTCTGTATTCGACAGCATAATCATAGGTTGATAATGCAGAAAGCCACTGGTGCCCAGTGGCGTTTAACTTAGCTGAAGTGTCTGCATAGGTCAACGGGTTATTGTCAGTCTTCACCAATATCTTTGTCCCATAGAGATATTCATGAAACTGGTCAATGAGGGCCCATTTTAGCATGAGGAACTCCAACTTATGCACAGGGTAGTTTTGTTCAGACAGGGTCAAGCTCCTACTGGTGAAAGCTACTGATCTCAGGCCATCCTCATGGTCTTGATACAGCACCACTCCTAGACCCTGCAGACTAGCATCTGTATGCAGCACATAGGGTTTGGTGGGGTCAGCATAGGTGAGGATGGGGGCATAGGTGAGCTGGTATATGATCTCAGGAAGGCTGCTTCACAGTTGGGCATCCAGCGGGGCCAGAAGAGTTCATCTGGGTGGAAGTATACTTTTTCTGGTTCTTAAACGGCCCCTTTTTCGTATTTATGATTGGTAGGAGGGAAATCCTGGGTAAGGTTCAAGAGTGGGTGAATCACCTTGGAATAATCTTTTATGAACCTGCGGTAGTAGCCACAGAACCCCAGGAAACATAGTTCTTTCAGATTATATTGCTGGGGCCAAGTAGTCAGTGCTTCAACCTTACTGGGATCAGTCTCTATCCCTTTTGTAGATACAATGTGCCCCACATACTTCACGGAGGTTTTAAAAAACTGGCACTTGTCAGTGGACAGCTAGAGGCCGAAGTCTTCCAGTCAGTCTAGGACTTTAAAACAGTTGGTTATCATGCTTCTCTAAGGTGCTCCCAAACACAATTACATCGTCCAAGTACACTAGGCATTCGAGAAAATTCATATCTCCCACTGCACGTTCCATCAGTCGCTGAAAGGTGGCCAGGGCACCTGATATCCCCTGTGTCATCCTCAGAAATTCGTAGAACCCCAATGAAGTGACAAAAGCTGTTTTTTCATGGTCTTCCAGGGCCATCAGGATCTGGTAGTATCCGCTGCGAAGATCCAACACCAAGAACAATTTGCACCCATTCAAGCAGTCCAGGGCATCTTGTATATGAGGCATAGTATATTGGTCTGGGATGGTCCTCCAGTTCAGGGTTTGATAATCAACACACATCCTCATGGACCCATTCTTCTTACGCACAACTACAATGGGAGAGATGTATGGGCTCCTGGATTCTTGTATCATGTCAGCAGCGAGCATTTCCTGCAGGTGTCTTTTCACATCGTCTATGTCTGCTGGGGCTAGGTGCCAGGACTTCTCTCGAAATGACTGTTCATCGTGTAGGCATATGTGATGCTCCGCACCCTGGACACTGCCCACATCCCATTCCTTCAATGAAGACACTTGGTCTCTCTGGGCAAGTCTCTTGCTAATTCTAGCCTTCCATTCAGCTGGCAACAGGGAGTCACCAAAGTCAAACAATTCTGGGGTCACTCTCTCCTTCTCGCCAGGGTGCTGGTTGTGGAGCAATACTGCAGTGCCTGCACAGTGTACTGTAGCTAGGGTGCACCCTCTGTTCACCCGGATCTCCTGATCTGACAAATTGTGAATCTGGACCATCACTCAACATGCATAGGCATGGGCATGAGCAGGCAAAATGCTGGGCTTGACCAATAATCCTTCTGGCAATTTTCCATCACCTGGCGCATCCAACATCAGTATTTTGTTCCTGACATCTTTCTGGAGGTGGACCTCCCCTTGAATGGTACACTGGGCATTAGGGGCCGGTACCATTGAATCGGGATCCTTCTTCCACACAATCCCCACAGGTTCATCCTGGTCTACTTCCTGAGGTTTCTGTTGCAAATCATAGGCCCTCTTGATCACAGCCAGAATTCTCAGGGCCCTCCCAGTCCATCGCCCTTGTTTCTCATGACAGAGTTGTGCCAGTCTCCCAAACATATGGATGTTTTTTCCAGTTAACAGGGGAACCCATCATACAGTCCGGTGGGGGGGACACACTAGGGCCAGTGTCTCTACTTGCTCCTCTATGCCAGTGACAGTTGCAGGAAAAGACAACCAGAGGCAGGCATATCCTAGATATGGATAAGACTTGTCACTCAGCCCCCACACATGTAGGCTTTCCAGGGATTGTAATGGCACATCAGATAAGTGTTTGCATTCCATTCCTGAAACACAGTGGTCACTTGTGACCTACTGTCAAGCACAACCCAAGTAGGAATACCATTCACAGCTGCATTAGTCTCCATTGAAGGGCCCACTATCTTGGACCAGTCTGGAGGGACAACAGCAGGGGCCAGGACAGACGATTTAGCCACAGAGAGGTTTGAGTTAGGATGGCTGAAGCTTTTACTGCGGTCATTTCATGCACCCGTTGACCACTGATTCATTTTCCGAAGCTCTCCTTGAAGCTGGTTCACTACTTTCTGTAAGTCCTTCTGAGACTGGCATTCCCTCTTCAAATGGCCATCCTTGCCACAATTGTGACAAATGACATGCTGTCAGGGCATCCTTGGGGAAAACATAGCAGGGAATGCTGAAGCATCGATGGGAGATTGTGATCTGACTTCTGTGGGTAGTGTACCATGTCTCAAAAGTTCCTTTAGGGTGGCAGTCAATTCCTTGAGCTCAGCCGAGAAGCCACCCCCAGTAGAGGATGCCTGAGGGTGCACCCCATTAAAATAACAGTCACGTTCTGACAGGGGCCAGGGTCTCTGTCAGCAGGGGATACCTCAGCGAACGCACCTGGTTGTGCTTTTCTGGTTTCCTTCAGCAACTCCTCCCCCCACCGTTTGGCCCATGGTGGGACACTCTTAATGGTCTCCATTTCCGAAGGGCCTTCCGGTGCCATGATCACTTGGGCTGCACTCATCCCATAATTACAATCTCCCTCTTCACCTTCTACTTCCTGGAGTTCTTTTATCAAGTCACAGTAGTCAGGTGGGTTACCTCTCCTATCCTGGAGCCTTAACTGGATGATCTACAGTTTAGAATGCTTGGCATGTTGCAGTATGTGCCCCAATCTCACATGGTTCAAATCACTAGCGGCTACCCCACCTTTCCGGTAAACTGGCTGCCGGTTAGGTAGAGGGTCCTTTTTAAGGTGGGCTTGCTCACCTTTAAGGCCCTACATGGCCTGGACCCTGGTAACCTGAGTGACCTTCTTACACCTGCTGTCTTGGTCCATTCCCTCTGCTCCTCCTCTAGGGGCCTCCTCGCGATTCCCAGGAAGAGGTTAAGAACTGCTGGTGACAGAGCATTTAGTGTCGCTGCCCCCGTCCTGTGGAATTCGCTCCCTTTAGTTGTTAGGGAGGCCCCGTCTGTTGAGGTATTTAAGGCCCGTCTCAAGGCATTCTTGTATGATCAGGCATTCGCTGACAATGTTTTATAGTTCATATCTGTTTTTAAATAAAAGAATTTTTGATGTTTGATGTTGTTTTAGAGACTCTAAGTGTAGCTGTAGCTGAGGGTAGCAAATTGTGTATCAAATTTTGTTTTAACTTGTTTGGAGCAGTGTGTTTAATTGATTATTATTGTGCTGTGTTGTATTTATTTGATTGTTGTATGGTGCCCAGAGCCTCCGGGATGGGCGTCTTTTTAAATAAAATTTGCCTTGCCTTGCCTTTGCCTTTCTGCAGAGCTCATTCTAGGTGAGTAACACACGCAGACAAATTTTCCCCCTTCCATTGCTTGGTACCTTGGAATTTCCACATCAAAGTTTCCCCTGACTCAGTGCTCCCAAAATTGCCTTCAAGTACAGATAGGTACTTCTGAGCAGATGCATCAGGGTTCATGGACCTCAAAAATGTAATGGCTTCAAGGGCAGGACCCCTCAAACGTTTCCGCTTCTCAGCCTCTGTACACTGTCACACAGGTACCAAGGGGGCAACATAGTCGATCCAGGTCTCCCAGTCATACTCCCCCTGCGGGTTGGGGAGGGTGCCTGAGAAGATTCTCAGCCTTCGGTAGGAGTCGTGACTAATGGCAGGTACAGATATAGGGGCCAGCACAGGTGCAGAAGGTGGGGCAGTAACAGGTACTGGTGTGGGAAGGAGTGTTGGGGAAGGAACACCCGCAGGTGGCAGGAATAGTTTCTTACAGTTCTCTATGGTTTTGCCTTCCTCCAGCAACAACTTAGCAAATTTCTCCTCAAAAGTCTCAGATAATGGTGGGCGCTCATCCTTCCTGAGGTCTTTACTGTCTTTTATCATCACTCTCCAGGCAGCTGGAACCCCTTCTGGGGCAATAGTATGTGGCACTTTAGAGCTGTCCACAAGGTCTCTACACTCTACACTCTACTAAGGCTATGAAAGTTCAGGCGATCAAATCAGCATGTCGACCCACCACCACAGGGTTTTTTAAGCATTCAACTTTGGAGAGTACTCCCTCTACAGTGTCCTTACTGGTACCCAGGGGAATATCCAGTATAAGCATTGCATTTTGGGGGTCGATCTCCTGCCCAGTACACCACCCCACCAACTGGTGTACAACCATTTCTACCGGGGTAGTCACTAATCTTTAACAATTATTTATTATTGTTGGCCACTAGAAGGCACAAAATCCCAGCGGTGAGCCTCCAAGATATAACCCCTAGGTAGCGCTATCCCAAGGGCTACCACCCCTGCCTGCTTGGCTAGTAGCAGGTTAAGGGGCCTAGGTTCTGTAACGGGTGCCTCCACCCAGAGGTCAGGGTTGGTAGTGGTCAAGCTAACCAGGGCACAGCCCTCTGGGACACTGTAACCCTCCTCTTTCCATGCTAGTGGCCTTAACACTGCACAATAATTACATTCCCAATACACCACACAAGTACCCACACTGTTTGCACTTACCATCAGGACTTTTCTCTGGCTCGACCCTGGGGACCCCCAGTAAAACAAGGTTATAAACAGCAAATAACAGCAGTACAGTACTCTTGCACAGACTGGAACCACAGTCAGGGTAAATGCATAAAAGAGTTAGCTCTGATTTATTTAAGGGACTTGAACAAGGGAGGGGTGTAATCAGGTTAATTTGCTTAGAGGCTGTATCTGTCAAACAGTTATGCATGCACTTCAGGGTCCATAAATAGTCACACACCCTGGGTACCCAGATGGAGAATGGTGGGCTAGCCAGGAATGTTGCAGCTGGTTGGGGCCCTGTGATGGAAGAAAAAAACAACATGCACAACACATACTATTTGTAATCCGGAGCTGGAGGACTCAGTTCATTAAGAGAAAACAACAAGACAATCAGATGACACACTTTTAGATTAGGCTGTTGTTGCAGGGAGCTACCTTGATGATTACTCATGATACCCAAGACTGGACATAGGTTGAACGAAAATCGAGATAGCAGGTGGTTAATCTGAAGTGCCAGGAGAAGCAGGGCCCTCACAATTTGCCGAAGCATCATTCCTGTTCAAGTGCGGAGCAGGGGGCTGATCCCCAGGCAGGCCTCTCGTTGGTGGCTTTCTCTGTGTATTGGGGAAGTCTAGCAGGGCCAGCGTGGCATGGCACAGGCCGAATTGAGATGAATGCAGATTCAGTCCGATTAGGCTGAATAAAGCTTCCAGCAAGCAGAACACAATTCATACAGTGGGGAACCAAATGATGACCCACTTTCAATACGCAGCACATTTACATGTAAATGATTCTATGGTACCAGCAAGCAGAACACAGTTCACACAGTGGGGAACCAAATCACGACCCACTTTCAATACACTGCACATTTACATATAAAGGATTCCACGGTACCAGCAAGCAGAACACAGTTCACACAGTGGGAAACCAAATCATGACCCACTTTCAGTACACAACACATTTACATGTAAGGAAATTCTACTGTACCAGGCAAACCGCTCTCCGGTCATGATCGCAAAGTCTCTGCACAAACCAGGGATTCAAAAGCAGCTGGAAATCCTGACAGGCCGATCGCATTCAGCAAAATCTTTGGTCTTCTTCAGGTATCAACCTGGTAAAAAAAATCAGTGGCTTACTTCATTCTCACAAACTTGGATTTAGTCCAAAATAATTCTCTTCTCTCCCTCTCAGGGGCAGCAGGCAGACATGCAGGCCACAATTCAGGCCTTTCCACAGTTCTCCCGTGCGAAACTACTCAGATGGCTGCTTGACTGCTTCAAGCATGTTGCTTCTTCCTCTTCCAACTTAGATCTGACTCAACTGCCAGCAAGCCTGGGACTTTCCCCAGAATACAAAAGGTTTGGTTGGCTGATCTGTCTGTCAGTCACAACAAAGGCTCCCCCTTCAGGCGCAAAAAAGCACCAAAAGCCAAAAACTACAATTCCTACAGATTTTGACTCCAGACAGCTCCTGTAGTCCGGCTCCATTTTAGGTCCCACCAGAACTGATTGGTCCAATTCGCAGTCCAGGATCAAGATAGTGGAGATAAACAAAACAGTCCTTGCTGCAAAGAAGGCAGGTTAGACAAACTACATTATCATTATCACTCTAAATGATTTTCAGCAACTAGTTACATCTTTCAACAGAGCTCCCTCTCAGATTACTTATGACTGCAATCCAGGCAGTTCTTAAAGAGACAGTACACAGAGGCTATACAGTAGGGTTGTCAGAACCCTCTGAAGTTCTGGGTTCTAGTTCTAGTCTAGAACTTTTGAAAAAGTTCTAGGGTTCTAATCTTTTTTAGAACTTTTTAGAACTCGAGCCCTATTTTTTAATTGTGCTGCCAGTAATGAAGATAGTAATAAAATACATGTAAAGGAAAAACTGTTTAATATAAGGGGGAGAGAAATTATCATGTGTGAAATTGATAGGAATACAACTAGGTTTATCTATGGTTTCTTCTGTTTGCCAAAGCCAGCAACTTAATACATAACAGGCCCACCCAGCCACCCATATGTTAAAAGTTTTCCTGCTGCAGCTGCATCATAGTTCCTTAGTGAAAGAAAGAGGCACATTAGCCATTTATGTACTCAGTTATATATACTCATCGTCATGAATTATGAGAAAAAATAACTGATATTACCTAATCTCAGCTATTTGTTGCTTTCTGTTTTAAATGAGTAAATCAGAAGTTGCTATGTTTAAAAGAAAGCTTTTATAACAAAGTCAAGCCAAGGTCCTGCAGCAGCTGCACGTGGAACTGTTGCAAAACATATGTCATAACGTAGTCAGTCAAAACATTTGAATAAAAAAAATATGCCAGTCATTGTTGCTGGCAAAAAGTGCATGCAATTTTCTAAGATAATGCATACATATACCAACATTCTTGTTGGCAAATTGAAGTAATACATTCAACTTTCTAAGATGATGCATTTTTGAAGCTGATACGTCAATAAAATCTGTATTTCAGTCACATAAATAAAAAAAGTGGTTTCCTCACCACATACTAACTTAAGGAATGTTTAATGTAGCTGCAGCAGTTGGCATGTGATGTTTAAGGGACAGTGTCTGTCAACCCTATTATGTACAGTATCAGATTATCACTACTTGTAAAGCAAAAACACTTTATGATAGGTCACATTCTGTGAAAACTGCTGATGCAGATTTTCTTTTATTTCTGATTCCTTTATTCTTTTTTTAAAGGGTAAAGGACAATTGTGCTAGGTGGCAGCAGTTTGCAATGTATTTAATAAGAAAAAAATATATACATATATATATATATATATATATATATATATGTATAATGAGTTCGGTCTGTCATCATCTTTTTCCTCACCATCCCCAGCCGATCACGAAATCTGTAAACAAAAGGACTAAAACAACACCCACCTTTCACCCCATCACCCATTCCACTTTTCTTCCACCACCCTCATCTGTGCAGTAGCACCCATACCACCCATAATCCCATGTTAAAAACCAACCCACAACCCTACCCCCTCAAGCATGTATTCCACCCTCCTCCTTCACCCAAATGTTTAAACTACCCCACACTTAGTCATGAACTACCATTCATGTCACCCTTCTCCGCCCTCACCCATGTTAAACCCAGTCCCCAACCATCACCCATGTACTAGCATCCATGCCATCTTTCTCCTCTTGCATCCATGTTAAACCAACCTCCAGCCCTTTCCCACCCTCCAGCACCCATTCTACCCTCCTCCACCTCTCAAATGCTAAAACTACCACATGCTTACTCAAGAAAAATGAAACTCTTGCCTCCAAATGAGCCATACTTAACTGTTCCTTAATAAACAACACTTATGTGAAAAACTGTCTTTTCAATTGCTTTCTTCTTATGGACAACATTCTGTACAGTCCTCTTCATGGAACCAGTAATTTGAGACTTGTTGCTATTATGCCATGGTCTGTGTACAACAGAATGTTAAACATGAGCTATTGTGGTATGAGACCTATGCTTACAGAATATGTGCTCAACCATGACATAGGTAAAACTCCAGATGACTCTGTTTCCTGGAAGAGACTTGTAACAGGATGCTGCCCACAGAAACATAACAATACAAAATACAGTTTTCCAGAATTTTTATTCAGTAAGATAAGTTACATATGGATCATTTTGGTTTATGGCTAACGTTTCTGTAGTTGAAAAAATAATAAACAGCTACCAATTAGAACTCATTGTTTTGTCCTCTTTAAAATTGAAAAATAGACCGCCCCCGGTCCCAGCACATACTGATGCACCACAAAGTCACAGAAGGTAAATCCAAAAATATATGTTTGCACTTTAACTATAAATAATATGATACAGAAATGATTGACATGACAGTGTCCCTTTTATGCCAAATTTGGGCCTGTTCCCACTGATGTTAAAATTGCCCTGTATATAAAACTTGTTGACTTTAGACCCTAGCTACAAAGCAGTTTGCCATGAAATGGTGAAAGTTTTGGGGGGTATATAGTCCAAGGTAGAAGATCGAGAAAGGAAAGAGACAACCAAAGTCATCACAGTCTGTAAAAGTGTCCTTTTTGGTGCAGAGAGACTCTGTCCCACACAGTATTTACCTGCCACCACCATCTGAGTTGTCATCACCATCAACATCCACATCATCAATCACTTCAGGATCAGTTTGTATACTCTTGTAGAGATACGAAAATCCTGACTTATTAACTTTAATAAAAGTTAACATGTGTACATTTTCTGGCAGCAACCTATTTCTGGTGTCTGTCACAATATCGCCAGCTGTACTAAACATACGTTCTGAAGAGACACTTGTTGCAGAAGAACCAAGATATTTACAGGCTTCATCATACAGCTCTGTCCAAATTGACTTTTTTGATCTCCAGTATTCAAAAGGGCATGCATCAATAGGAATAGACAGTTCTTGCAGGTAACTGTCTACCATGATGGACTGAGACCGCTCAGAAGAGGAATCAGCATAAGCTGGTATGGCAGCAATTTGGTATAGGTTTTGCCACAGATTTAGCTTGCTACTAAGGGTTAAAGAAGTGGCAGTTGTGGAACAACTACTGTTAATGTTTGGTGACTTTTCCAGTTCTGTATCCCTTTGTGAAGATGAACCTGCATGTTGTGGTGATGACAACCTGAGGGTACAGTGCGTGTCTGTGTTTGATTCCTGTGAGTGCAGCAGCTCATCTAGCAACAGACATTTGTACTGCTCTATATCATCTGTTTTTGGAAGATGTATAGCCTTGAACCTGGGATCTAAGACAGTTGCACGGATGTAGAGTTTTGATTTTGTCATTGCAACTAATTTGTCATTGTTTTTGAAGCGCTCACTCATTCTCTTTACGAGATTCCCATGATACAGGTGACATGTTGTCTGAGCTTCAGATCTGTCTTTTTCTATTTGTAGATTTAGAACACTAAGATGATGTGAAATCAGCATTATGAGTGGGATAACCTGACTCACAGATGCGCCTTCAGAAGACATGTCCCTTGTAGCTGTCTCAAAAGGAGCTAGGATGTAGCACACTGTCTCCATTAATTTCCACTGCAGCACAGACAGCATAATGCCATCTCCAATAATGTAACTGGAGCAATACTCATGTACAGCTTGCTTTTGCTCCAAGAGGCACTGCAGCATATAAAGCATTGCGTTCCAATGAGTGGAAACATTTTGAATCAGCTTTTGCTGGGGCAGCTTTTGTTTTTTTGCAGTTCGGATAATGTCCGTATAGCCTTGGTTGAATGTGAAAAGTGAGTCACAATTTTTTTGCAAACAGCAATCATACCATCCACTTGTGTTTCATTGCTGAGAAATCCCGTGACAATTAAATGTAAGCAATGTGCAAAGCAAGAAGCATGCATAAATCCTCCATCCTGTAGTGCTTTCAAGATGTTGGCTCCATTGCCACTTACTATGAAGCCACATTTTAGACTGTGAGAATAAACCCATTTGTCAAGGAGGTCATTTAGTTCCTGCAAGATGTTTGCAGCTGTATGACTTTGCCCACATTTCTTTATATGCAGCAACGCCATCTTCTGGGGTGTTTTTGTTTTTGAAGAACCACAAGAAAATGTGATCCAATGAGCGGTAAGGGACATGTAATCTATGTTTTGAGTGCTGGTCCATATATCTGTTGTGACATGAATAACCCCACCCTCTGCAGTTTTAAGTGCAAGCATCACTGTCGCTTTTAAAGCCTGATAAATGTTTGGTATTTCAACATAGGAAAAGTACCTTCGATGAGGAACTTTGTAACAAGGCTCTGCTAGTTTCAAGAGCTCCCTAAAATCCTCATGACCTACCAAAGAGTATGGGAGAAGGGCTCCAGCTAGCAGTTCACCAATTCTGTGATTAAGATGAAGGGTCTTTGGATGATTTTTAGTAAAGGTATTCTTCCTTTCAAATGCTTGAAACAGTGTCAGCTGTTTACAACATGTCCCTGCTGGTTTATTATATACCGTGATTCGATGGGCAGATGGACGCTGGGATGGTGGACTAGGACTTATACATTCAGTGCCATCACTGGATGTGCAACTGGTACTAATGGTGCTGGCATTGGTGGTAACAATGATCCTAGGGCTGGCAGTGGTTCTGTCTGCATCAAGTTCAGACAATTCAGT
The DNA here is from genome assembly GCA_016271365.2 of Neoceratodus forsteri. Lineage (NCBI taxonomy): Eukaryota > Metazoa > Chordata > Ceratodontiformes > Ceratodontidae > Neoceratodus > Neoceratodus forsteri. Next base: position 658,404,604 of record CM028133.1, read on the forward strand.
ATCCATTTCAGATTCCTCCCTACCCTTCTCACGTGCAGTCTGGAAGATGGAGGACATGGGTTTTGGATGATCAACCAAAACTGAATGCTTTTTCAGATGGCGTTTAAGAGCTGTAGTGCCAAGGCATGACACCACTTTACCATGGCTTACACTCTGTTTACACAGGGAACAAATTGCTCTGCATGGATCAGTTTTACTGACAGAGAAATACTGTAATTCCACACCTCAGATGTAACAGATTTTGTTTGAGTGCTAGGAAGATAGCTAAAGACTGTTTGTGTCTTTTCACCTGTCCTAACAGAACCCCGGGACATGCTCCTTGGTGCTAGAAGAGTGGTTAGAAGACTCTGATGGATTTTCATTGCTGGCCAACACAGAATTGGTGGATTCAATGGATATGTCCTTTTCATTGCCAACAGTGCTGGATGTATTTGCAAGTGCACTACCTGATTCATTGTCAGCAAACTTGCTCATTTCACTTTGTTAAGGAAGTAATGATACGTCGCGAGACACAACAGTGTCGGACTGAGACAAAGAGCTACTGTCTGAGTTAGAGAGGGACTCACTGTCACTTGCATTATTGCTGCTAGTCACAGGGATCTTAACAGCATGAATGGCATACCTTATGGTGCCTCCCCATGTGACCCCAGCAGCTGTACAGGTTTTCTTAAAAGGTCCCCCTTTACCACACTTCACTGTTGCTCTTTTGCTGTTTCTTGAATTTTTTATCACATGAAACATTTTGGTTGTTTCTGCTAGCACCAGGATTACCACTACCACCAACACCTGCTCCAACACCAGCACCAGATGCTTCATCTATGTTGGTGTCAGCCATAACAGTACCAGTATACTGCAGTGAACACACCCACACAATTCCTGTGTAAGGAAGCAATGTGATCTGTGATCGCTGGCTACAACTCTAAAATTTTATTTTGGTTGTGTGACACTGTGATGCAGTGGACTGAAAGAAATTAAAAAATATGACGGTTTGCAACTAAAGGATCCCAGGTTCAAGGTTTACAGAATGATTGGGCTGCTGGGCATAGTCATACACATAGCAGTCAAGGGGTGCACATCAGCAGGGTGATGAGCTGACCACAGGAGACGGAGTCACATACACAACTCAGGGAATGAGAATTATATTTCTCTGCTTCTGTCATGTAAGGGTAATACCAGCACACAACTGGCCACTGGGCTTCTCTCTGTAACACACACTGGGTAGGGTACAGTGCAGTCAAGGGGCACACAGCAGCAGGGTGATGGGTTGACCACAGGAGATGGAGTCACATACACAACTCAGGGAATGAGAATTATATTTCTATGCTTCTGTCATGTAAGGGTAATACCAACACACAACTGGCCACTGGGCTTCTCTCTGTAACACACACTGGGTAGGGTACAATGCAGTCATGGGGCACACAGCAGCAGGGTGATGGGCTGACCACAGGAGATGGAGTCATAACACAACTCATGGAATGAGAATTATATTTCTACGCTTCTGTCATGTAAGGGTAATACCAACACACAACTGGCCACTGGGCTGACCACCGGAGACGGACTCACATACATAGATAACACACAACACAGAGAATGAGAATTATATTTCTAAGCTTCTGTCATGTAAGGGTAATACCAACACATAACTGGCCACTGGGCTTCTCTCTGTAAGACACACTGGGTAGGGTACAGTGCTGTCAAGGGGCACACAGCAGCAGGGTGACGGGCTGACCACAGGAGATGGAGTCATAACACAACTCAGGGAATGAGAATTATATTTCTATGCTTCTGTCATGTAAGTGTAATACCAACACACAACTGGCCACTGGGCTGACCACAGGAGATGGACTCACATACATAGATAACACACAACACAGGGAATGAGAATTATATTTCTAAGCTTCTGTCATGTAAGGGTAATAACAGCACATAACGCAGGAGATGGGAGCAGGGAGTCACATACACAACACAGGGACTCGGGAGTGGAGAAGTAGAAGACAGTCTCACACACACACAGAGGAGTGGTCAGGGGTCCAAAAATATTAACTGCCTGCCTTCAGTCAGTGCCTTACTGCCAGTGCCTTGTGCTATTGCATAAGGACTGGAATTTTTGAGGGTGAAAGACAAGAGGAGGATCCCCCTTAGCAGTACAGCACAATGAGCTTGAGCACAGTCCTTATACTGTCCTGACAAATTTATTTGCCTTTTTTTTCCCCTTGTTATATATGCTTGTTGCTGGCAGCTGCTGAGTGTGCACTGTGCACTGCTGCAGTTTCACAATCAGATTCACAAAGGTTCTTCTTTCTGTATTTTTTTTTATTCTCTCTCCTGGTCCTGATCGATCCCCTCCTGATTAGTCCCTCCACCTGAACCTCCCCTAGTCCCACACCCATCTGTTAATTTAGCCTTTTCAGCCTTTCTCGTTCTCGGCATCTCGGGCCTGGGCCCTGCCCCCTTCCCCTCGACTCAACGTTTGCTTTTAGCCCTTTTTTGCAGGAAAATGGAAGATGGACTGAAATAATTCAGGTAAGCAGTAAGCACTGCAGCAACTAGCAAGTGCTGCTGCAGTGACCCGATTGCGGCCACACCGACCTGGGCCCTGGCCTAACTTAAGTATCGATGAGCAAGAATGCTGCTGGCTGCGGTACGCTTTACGCTCAGCTACAGTATTGCTCAGGCTGCAGCTGCCTCCATCCAAATCACGCTCTGGGCTTGCACATCCGCCTAAATACCCTCCACAGATCCCACGGCTCACGCAGCTTACTCGACCCCCACCTGACCAATAGTAAATGGTCAGGTGGTGAGGACCCGAGGATGACTTCACACTTGAGCATAAGTACGCTACGGGCAAGCGCAAAGTGTGAGAGAGAGAACTTGCGGTGGACTGGTGGATTGATTTGGCACTTTGGCAGCCACCCCCAATAACTACACTGCTGCTGCTGCACCCCCCACCACCACCACCACCACATCGGGGCTGCCTAGGATGTGCCTCCTCCCCACATACCCCCAAACCCCCCCCCACATTGGGGCTGCCTGCTGGGACGTGCCTCCTTCCCACACACAAGTCATCAGCTGGGGCCAGGAAAAAGACGTCACGGGAGTTGGGATTCGATTCTTTTTGTGAACCTTTTAGTGTTCGAATTTTAAGTTAGAACTTGAACACCAGGGTTCAAGGAGGGTTCGAATCTTTGACGAACTAGTTCTGACAACACTAGTCTATAGTAAATAGTGTTTTTATTGCCATCTGTTTTACCTCATTTAGTGTTCTGATAAAAGATTCTTGGTCAAAGTTTGAGAAATCTCTGGCCCAGAAAGTTCTTGGGGGGAGCTTCTGAAAGTTATTTTTCCATATACTGAAGATAGGTGTATGATCACTTATTGAATCAACTAGAATCTCTGCTGCTTGGAATCTTTCAGGTTTGGATGCAAGTAGCCAGTCAAGGGTTGTATGATTGCCAATTTAATCATATGTTACTTTTCTCTGGTTCCTGTTTTGATTCCCAGGAATGAGAGAAGCTTGTCATAGCATGGTTCCTGCCTTTCAGGAACCTCTAGTATTCTTTTGGTTTTTAGGCTTTTCTGTGTAAGTTACAGCCACTTTTAGTGGTTCTTTTTCTCAACGATGGTTGCTGTTCCTGTTTTGAGGGAACAGGACCAATTTCTTATACTAATTCGGTTTATAACCACTATTGGCTGTTTTTGGTTATATATTTAATGGTTCCTGGTAAAAGGAACTGCGTTTTCAATAGATTGATATTTTCTGACAGACATTCAATTTTCTGTCAGAACTTCAGTTCTTAGGAACTGACTGGTGGCTGGCCTGTTGGCGCAGTGGTGGGCTTTCCGCTTGCGACGCCGGTGACCGGGGCTCAGGAACGGACCTGGGTCATCAGAGGGCCAGCCGGGGGAGAAGGATGGAGCATCCTACGGACTGCTCTCCTTCTCCGGGGGGAGGGTGAGGGAAGCACTCGGAGCACTGAGGTCTCCTGGCAGAGGCCGGGAGATCTCACGCTGCCGACGCTCAACATCTGGGAGGCGGGGCGGACGCTGGCGTCATTGCACATCCTCGCCTCTGTGGGGAGGAAAAAGTAAGGAAAATGGAGGCAGGCAGGACCACCGTGAGCATGAAGCCCTCCCCAGAGGACCTCACTTCATCACCGTCACTGCAGGGCCCCGACCAGACATTAGTTCCGTGGTCACGAAGGTGGGCATGGCCCTGCCCTCCGGGGGGGTAAGCCAGGGGTAACTGAGGGTCCTCGGCAGCCATAGGCGGTGGTGGAGGTCTCTGGGGGCTGTGACTAGGGGTGATGGAACAATGGGGTCCTGCCAAGGGGGAAAAAAAAAATAAATAAACTGCCCCGGAGAGTATAGGGTTAATTTTCTATGCAGTGCATAGAACATTGAGCTCGAGCTTGGTTGAGGTCTCTGTCTGCAGCCCTTTGAAATCCAACCATCAGATTCTTTATTCTGCTCACTGAACAGTAGCTCCAGAGCTTTCTCCTTCAGCTCGGTTCAAAAGTTGGTTAAAATGTTGGTTAAAGTGTCAGTTTTAAACAGAAATTATTCTGAAATTATTCTGCATTGTCAGCTCAGGCTCTGTCTGCGGTACCATGAGTACTAGATAGTTGTTTCTGATAATTGTGTGGAAATTGTAAGTTTGTTCTATCGGTACGGCTGAACCGATCCTTTATATTGATTGCTTGTACTTTACTTTAGTGTGTGGTTACCGGTCCTTATCGGTTCTAAAAAAAAAAGTATTTTAGAAGGTTTTTTCCAATACCCGTGACACGGTTAGGAACCGATAAGGGAGTCTTGCCTGGCGGTTGTCAAAAAAAGGGTAAGTTTGGGTAGGTTGGCCATGTCTGAGAAACCCAAGAAAAACAAGCATTTGTCATTGCCGAATGTTGATTGCGTTAGTCTGCTGAGCTCACTCAGTGGACCTCTGTCACTGGCTCAGTCTGTTTGTCCCGGTGCTGCAGGCTGCTCTTTTGTACGGGGCTGCTGCCTGCATCGGCACCTTGTTCTGCCGAGGAAGAAATCCACAGCTGTCCCGACAGAGCTCCATTGAGGTGGCTCACTCCCCCTCTCTCACTCGCTCATTCTGTTTCTCTTGGCACTGCAGGCTGCTCTTTTGTACTGGGCTCCTGCCTGTGTTGGTGGCTTTTCCTGCCCACAAAGAAATCCACAGCTGTTCTGACACAGCTCCATCAAGGTCGCTCACTCCCCCTGTCTCACTCACTGCTTCTGGTTCTTCCACCGCTGCAGACTGCCCTTTTGTACTAGGCTGCTGCCTCTGTTGGCGCCTTTTTCTGCCCACAAAGAAATCTGCAGCAGTCCCGACAAAGGTCCGTTGAGCTCGCTCACTCCCCTTCTCTCACTCACTCATTCCGTTTCACCCAGCACTGCAGGCTGCCCTTGTCTACTGGGCTCCTGCCTGCTTTTCTGCCTTCTTATACCCACAAAGAAACTTGCAGAAGTTACAATACAGCTCTGCTGAGCTCACTCACTCGCTCATTCTGGTTTTCCTGCCACTGCAGGGTGCCCTTTTGTACTGTGCCCTTGCGTGCATTACTGCCTTTTTCTGCCCACAAACAAATCTGCAGCAGTCCCAACAGAGCTCCGTTGAGCTCACTGACTCCCCCTCCCTCACTGGCTCGTTTTGTGTCTCCTGGTGCTGCAGGCTGACCTTTTGTACTGGGCTCCTGCCTGCATTGGCAGCTTTTTCTGGTTAGAAAGAAATATGAAGGAGTCCCGACACAGCTCTATTGAGCTCGCTCACTCCCCCTCTGTCACTCACACATTCCGTTTCTGCTGGCGCTGCAAGCTGGCCTTTTGTACTGGGCTCCTGCCAGCGTTGCCGCATTTTCTGCCCACAAAGAAATCCGCAGCAGTCACAACAGAGCTCCGTTGAGCTAGCTCACTACCTCTCTGTCACTCACTCGTTCTGTTTCTCTTGGCACTGCAGACTGTGCTTTTGTGTGGGGCTCCTGGCTGCATTGGCACCTTTGTCTGTCCACAAAGAAATCTGCAGCTGTCCTGACAGAGCTCCATTGAGGTCGCTCAGTCTCCCTCTCTCTCATGCGCTCATTCTGTTTGTCCTGGCGTTGCAAGCTGCCTTTTTGTACGGTGCTTCTGCCTGCATTGGCGCCTTTTTCTACCCACAAAGAAATCCGCAGCAGTCCTGTTAGAGCTCCGTTGAGCTCACTAAGTCCCCCTGTCTCACTCGCTCATACCGTTTCTCCCACCGCTGTAGTCTGGCCTGTTGTACTGGGCCCCTTCCTGCACTGACGCCTTTTTCTGCCCACAAAGACATCCGCAGCAGTCCTGACAGCACTTCGGTGAGTTCGCTCACTCCCCCTCCCTCAGTCACTCTCTCATTGTGTTTCTCTCAGTGCTGCAAGCTGCCCTTTTGTACTGGGCTCTTGTGTTGGGGCCTTTGTCTGCCCACAAACAAATCCGCAGCAGTTCTGCCAGAGCTCAGTTGAGCTCAGTCACTCACCCCTCTCACTCGTCTATCTTAATCTGTCCCAAACATTGATTTCCCAGAGTGACCGTGCTATTCTCCGGCAGAAGTGCAAAAACATATTTTAGCCAGGATGTGAAAAATGACAGCTGTAGTGTTCATAAGGAGGTGTGAAAAAATGCCACTGTTGAAAATGTGGCGTGCCAATATATATATATTTTTTTATTTAAAGTTTATTGAAAATTCAACAATTACAATAGACAGGGTCATGATATCCAGCACATTTAAACAAATGACAAAGCAGGTTACATGACCCCGTACTCCTCCCCACCCCCCCACAAAGCACCAGCCCCCCACACAGTCCCGAGGCATGACAGTCCATACTACATAGTAATCTGAAAAAAGAGTACTAAATGGTGTATAACGTATGTAACAGGGCTGAGATCCAGTCATATTTGGATTTGTTATTGTTAATACTTGAATTAGTCTTCTCCACTCGAAGATTAAATAATAACTCGCTAAGCCACTCAGAATAAGAGACAACCTCAGTACTCTTCCAATATTTAAGCACCAATTTTCTAACTGACATAGAGATCAAGGCAATATGGAACTTATGCTTGTTAACTGAAATCTGTGAGTAATCCCCGAGAAGGCACACCTCTGGAGTGAACAAATCCATCAGCCCAAGCAGTGGGTCAGCCTTATCCTTAATAGCCTTCCAGAGGGGAACTATCTTGGGACATTCCCAGAAAATATGAAGTAGGGAGCCTTCCACTTGAGCACACCTCGTGCAAATACTAGAAGATGTTACTCCCCATTTGGTCAGTTTTTGCAGATAATGATAAAGGTTGTGGAGGATCTAAAACTGCATTAACCATAGCCTATCTTGTGTTACAAACTGATGGCAGTTATTCCATATAGCCATCCAGTCTTTATCCCAGTGTGGGAAATGGTCGGACCAAAACTCTGTGGGTCCAAACGGCTCAGTAAAACGCCAGTCGTACAAAATATTATAAAGTTTGGAGATGCTCTGGGGGAATTAGCGAGTGGGCCCAATTCAGACTGGAAAGAGAATTTGTAAGATACAGGGGTACCGTCTCCAAACGTTTTAATAAGGAGGTGTCTAAGCTGAAGTACCTTAAAGTAATCCCTTTCCTGAAGCCTAAATTTCACAACAATATCATCGGCTGATGACCAAGTACCATCCTCCTTAAGAAGTGAAGACAAACTCCCTTCCCCCAATCTAGATAACCACCTAGGAGATAACATTTTGTTATCTATTTTAAAAGTGGGAGAGTTCCAGATCGATTGCTCCACATCCAACCAATTTTTATATTTTAAGAATCCGCACAACTGCGAGTGAATCCTCATAGAAGTTTCTATTGTGGTATCTTTTAACTCCTTTGGTAGAGAGGTAATATTAAGGAATAATAATGCGGAAGGGGATATATTAGCAGAACGGATCATTTCCAGTTCTATTTTGAGCCATGCGGGAAGATAGGCAGAGGGATTAGGATCCATCCACCTGAGGTATTTAGCCGCATTGCAGGCCCAGTAATACATGCATAGGTATGGAAGCCGTAAACCGACTTTAGGCTTAGGTGCCACAAGCTTATAAAAAGCTAATCTTGGTTTCTTTTTGGACCAGATGAATTCACCTATCATACTCTGGGCTTTTTTAAACCAGCCACCCGGTAAGAAAATATTGAGTAGTTGCAGAGGGTATAAAAAAACACAGGAGAACATTCCTCTTGACCAGGTTAACTCTTCCCCAGAAAGAGATAGGTAGGGATGACCATTTGGCCAAATCGAGGGCCACCGTGGATAGTAATGTCTCCATGTTATACTTAATAGTAAGCTGCGGGTCTCTAGTTAATACAGTGCCCAGATACCGCAAGGAGTCTCTGGACCAGGATAGGCCTAGAGCTGTGATATCATTCTTAAAAACCTTATGATTTAAAGGATATACGATCAACTTTCCCACATCTAGCTTATAATTCGATAGTTTACTGAATTGCTCGATAATGCCCAACATGGCAGGAATAGATGATTCTGGGTAAGAAAGCTGCAAGAGCAAATCGTCTGCATAAGCAGAGACTTTGAGTTCAGTGCTGAGAATGGTAAGCCCCTGAACCTCCGGGCATAAAATTAGCTTATGGATTAACAGTTCCAGGTAGAGATTGAAAAGTAGGGGAGAAAGGAGACAGCCCTGCCTAGTTCTAGAATGTAGGGTAAAGGTCCGGGAGATTACACTATTCCCAGAAATTCTGGCAGTCGGATTCTGATAAAGAACCTTAACCCACGATTGAAATTGTTGGGGAAAACCAAAGGAATTTAGCGTTTGAAGTAGAAAACTCCAATTAACTCTGTCAAAGGCCTTCTCGGCATCCAGGGAGACCAGTGCCACTGGAAAGGAAGCATCCCTGGACACCGAGAAGACAGTGAGAGAGTACGAAGGTGGTCTTCAGATAATCTTCCTTTAATGAAACCCACCGGATGTGAACCAATTAAGTCGGGAAGAACCAAACTAAGCCTATCAGCCAATATTTTTGTTAAAATTTTTATATCTTGGTTCAGTAATGATATGGGTCTATAACTCTCAACACATTGTAAGTCTTTACCCGACTTTGGGAGGAGCACGATAAGAGCCTCAAATAGAGTGGAGTCTATCTGCACACCCGATAGAATATGATGAAAAAGGGAAAGATGATGAGGGGTAACTTGTTCCTTACAACATTTATAGAAGTTTGCTGAAAAATCATCCATTCCAGTTGATTTGTCTAAGGGCAAACCCTGTATCACCTCCAAGATTTCCACCTCAGTGATAGGGGCTACACGTGCCCTACACTGAGACTCCGAAAGATGAGGTAGCTGGGCCTCTGCTAGATAGGAGGAGAGAGTAGGGACAGAAGGGGGATTGGACATTTCTCCATATAAATGTTCGTAATAACTGACAAACTCTGAGACAATCTCCTGGGGACAGGAACTCAGAGCTCCATCTGTTCTAGAACGAATCGGAGGGATAAACTGGGCGGACTCCAATTGTTTAATTCTCTGGGCCAACAGTTTACCCGCTTTTTCCCCGTGGTCTATATAAGAGGCTCTTGTGCATAAAATAGCTTGAATTCTGCTTTTCATTAGCATATATATAGAGAGTCCTCAACTTTGCAAGATCTTGTTTAGTCTCGTCAGATGGGTTTGATAGTAAATTAACCTCTAATGTTCTAATCTGGGCCAACACCGCTTTCTGCTTCTCCTCCCACCCCCTTTTCCTTGACGAGGCCATCCCAATTAGGATGCCCCGAAGATGTGCTTTAAAAGCACACCATAATACATCTGGCCTAGTGTCCTGTATAGCATTCAAATCAAAAAATTGTGTAATATACTCCCTAATTCGGTCTCTGTTCTTGGAGTCCTTGAGCAGTTGGCCATTCAGTTTCCACCTAGTTTGGCGCTTAGGCAAGGAGGTGAGGGCCAGCTTGCAACGCACCACTGAGTGATCAGAGGGTGGACCTGGCTGAATATCAGAGCATGTTACACCAGGTAACAAAGCCTGAGACAGTAACAGGTAATCAATATGGGATGAGGACCTGTGAACAGGGGATACGAACGTGTATTCCCTATTCTCGGGATGTAAAACCCTCCTTATATCACAAAGTCCCAATCTATCCATTAACTCATGTACCACACGATGTGCCGGGGAAAGGGGTCCTGAGGGTGAGCTACTACAATCTTTACCCGGGTCCATCACTAGATTCTAATCCCCCCTAAAATTATTGTGGAAGGTAACAAGGAAAGAATATTGTTGAGAAGTCTCGTAAAGAAGAGAGGGTCATCTTTGTTAGGGCCGCCGTGCTTCTAATACAAGTTCCTAAAGAATTATATAGTGCCCTTAACCAGAATAAATCTGCCATATGGGTCTTTAATTTCCTGGGTGACCTTGTAAGAATACCCTGTTAACAAGAATTAAAACCCACAACTACTAGAGGTTCCTTGGGCTGAAAAAACCTGTCCAATCTGCATCCGTCTCATCTGAATGGCTTCCAAGTCAAGTAAATGAGATTCTTGGATAAAAACAATATTAGTGAATAGAATATCTAAATGTTTCAATACCTTGTATTGTTTTTTTTTTTTTTACGGATCCCCTTAACATTCCATGTTGAAAAACAAAGCTCCTTAGCCATCAAACAATTTCAATGAATGAAAACAGCACTTAAAATCACGAAGTACAGTAAAACTGAACATTAACCTGCCTACTGCGGACTGTGTCCCCCCAAAGCATCCCCACCATCCCCCAATCCCCCACCCTCCTCCCCACTAAGAACATCCCTTAAACTACCCAACAAACAAACAACCCCAATATGCAATACCCTTGAGTCCCCCGACCTCCCTCCCCTTTCCTGCCTCGCTAGCAGCACTCCTCCAAAATTGCCTTCCCCTCCTGCCCCCTTCCATTGCCTCACTATAAAACCTATATATGAAGGAACAGAGGAACGAGGCAAGTTCCATATAAATATATAACACGCAAATGCCTAAACTAACTATGAGAACCCTTTTAAAACCACTAGGTTAATCTCGAAAGAACACCAAAACTCCTACCCTTAATTTTTTAAATTCCAGCAATGGAGAGCCATCCTGTTACTAAATACCCCATTGCAAAATACCACCCATCCATTACCTCCCATTGAGTCTACAATATAGTAACAGACTAATACACCGCCCCCATACTTACACAACAGTAAATCCCCTCCTTGTGTTTAATGGCAAGAGAATAAAAAAAATAACAGAAGAATAAGTTTTTATTGGCTCGAGCAGCACTTTAGATCGAGGAGCTCCTGCCAACAAAACGGCATTCCTGATATCCTGTGGGAACACGCTGCACGTGACCGCCCGAAAGGAGGATATACCGGGGAGAGCAAGCTCCACCCTGAAACAACCGCTGTACTAACAGCATTTACATATATCCGGTTGCTACAACTCTGCACCGCTAAAGCCTCATATAGCCGAGGGTTGAGGACTTAAAAAGGTGCAACTAAAACTAAAACAACCTCCCTCTACGTGGCTGCCAAAAAGCAACCGCGCCCGTTCCATCCTCCCATATGTAAACCCTGTGGCCTCATATGAAACAGGGAAAAACTGGGAAAACTGGGGAAAGCGCCTACCCCGCTAATTACCACTAAAGCTCACCCGGACCAACAAGATCAGCTACATGCTGACCTCCTGGTTTCTCCTCACGCATGTCATAATCCGAAAAAGAGCCCCCTCTCACAAACCATCTGAGAAAAAAAAGGAGGGAGGAACAAGACTAGGAACACAAATCAAAAACAAGGCACAACTTAGTCCTTCTCTGGGGCTTCATTTCAGCCCACCAGGCATCAATAATGGGGGACTCGACGCAGAAATGCCCCACCAAACCATAAGGACCTATTCATCCCCCAAATTGGAGTCCCTAGGAGATACAGGGGACTGCCCTCATATACCCCTAGCTAGAAATGTCCCAGCCATACCCCATGCCTGCCCCATAACGAATTTGAAGTATACTTTAATAACCAAAACTAAAAAAGTACAACTACTTTCCACGTTTAACCCAACATAAAGGGGCAATCACAAGAGGTCAAGTCTGGGCTAGAAAGTGACATCCAAAATGGGTCCACGCATTCCTTTGTGCCTCAAGCTTCCTGAATGGTCCCCAGTACTAATACCATTAACCTTTTTCAGTGTCCTTAAAGAGATCAGGCATAGCTTTCTTTAGTCCTTCAGCTGCTGAATCTGAGTCCTCGTAGGAATGCCACTGTCCCGATATCTGCACCTGCAGCTTAGAAGGGTACAACATCCTGAATTTAAGACCAGCTGCAAGTAACTTCTTAACCACCGGATAGAAGGCAGCTCTGTGCTGTCTAACAGAGAGCGGTAAGGTCTGAGTGACTCTAATTCTCACTCCTTCCCACTGCAACTCTAGGATAGTCTTCAGTTTGGCGAAAAAATGCTGCTTCTCCAGAAAATTGAGAAAACGAAAAATTAAGGGCCGAGGAGGGGCCCCCGTTGGAGGTTTAGATCGCAGTGTTCTATGGGCCCGCTCTATGATATAGTGAGGGCCATAGGGAGAGGGCCCTATAATCTTATCAATGAATTTCTGGACAAATAAAACAGCATCTTGTCCTTCTTCCATCTCGGGGAGCCCAATGATAACCGCGTTATTCCTGCAGCTGCGACCCTCGAGATCCTCTAGCTTCTGCTCCATCCTGCTGATTTTTTGCCTTATTAGGACCACTTCAGGATCGTGCTTATCCACCATCCTCTCCAAAGAAGTAAGTCAAGCCTCTGTCTCAGATGTTCTCCGCGCTATGTCCTCAATAGCCTGGGAAAGTGTTTTGAATTCAGTAGTGAGGCTTCTCAGCTCCTCCTTAAACGGACAAAAATCAGGCAGGAATCCAGCAAGCGTTAAGGGCTCTTGCTCCAGATAAGGGTGTGACGTTGTCTGCATGGCCCCTGTGGTACCAGCTCGCGGCTTTTTAGGAGCCTTCTCTGGGGTGGCCGGGGGTGTGTGTTTGGGCTGAGTTTTTTTCATATCAGCCTCCATTCTTCGCCAAGCACTCCAATACAGCTCCAGAGCACTTCCCACACCACTTAATAGCTTTGATAAGGCTCTCGGTGTTAATTAACTCGGAAAAATATATAAAAATAACGGCAGCGGGCAGGAGAGGATAGGAAAGCATCTTCTCAGGCTTGCTGCATCACGTGATCCCCGTGGCGTGCCAATATTACAAATTTGCGAAGTTACAAGGGTGTGTGGAAACAGTTCAATGCACACTTGAAACACAATCATGTTATGGAGTTTTGTCAACAAATTTTCAACACAGGGATTTTAAGACCTCTGCTCCTGAACAGTGCCACTGTCATTTTCTTAATCTGTTCCGAACACTGGCTTCCCACAGTGACCACGTTATTCTGCGCCGGAACTGGGAAAACACATTTTGGTCAGGATGTGAAAACTGACAGCAGTGCTGCTTATGAGGAGGTGTGAAAAAATGCCACTGTTGAAAATCTGGTGTGACAATATTACAAATCTGCGACGTTACAAGGGTGCGTGGAAAGTGCGCAATGCACACTTGTAACACTATGAATTGATGGGCTATCATCACCAAATTTTCAACATAGGCATCTTAGGACCTCTATTCATGAACAGTATCATTGTCATTTTCTTAATCTGTCCCGAACAGTGATTTCCCACAACAACGCTCTATTCTGTGCCGGAAGTATGAAAACACATTTCGGCCAGGATGGGAAAAATGACAGCTGTACTGTTCATAAGTAAGTCTGAAAATGGCAATATTGAAAATCTGGGTGAAATATAAATTCGGCGAAGTTACGGCGGGCATGCCAACTTCATAGCACTATGCGCTCATAACACAGTCATTATATGGAGTATTGTTGCAAATTTTCAACATAGGCATTTTAGGACCTCTGCTGTGAACAGTATCATTGTCATTTTCTTAATCTGTCCTGAACACTGATTTCCCACAGCAACCGTGCTATTCTGTGCTGGAAGTGCAAAAACACATTTCAGCCAGGATGTGAACAATGACAGCTGTACAGCTCACAAGGAGGTATGACAAAATGCCAATGTTGAAAATCTGGCATGAAAATATTGCAGATTCGCCAAGTTACTAGCGTGCGTAGCAACTGCTCAACGCACACTCATAAAACAGTTGGTTTTTGGATTTTTCCCAACAAATTTGCAACATAGGTTTTTTGAGAGCCCACCTCAAGAACACTGGCACTGTCATTTTGTTAATCGGCCCTGAAGGGTGATTCCACGCAGTGACTGTGAAACCATCTTTCGGGGCCGATTAATGCCATGACAGTTCAAGAATTCATGAGGAGGGTCCCAAAACCCCATGTTAAAAATTTGGTGAAAAATTCAAAAATGCCAAGATATGCACTAAAGTTGAAAAAACCCTACTCATTTGCATTATACAGCTTACCGGCATTTCCTCAGTTAGTGATCGGCTTTGAAAGTGCAGATGTGTTCCCAGTCCAGCGAAGATCATCGCGCCGAGCTCCGGAGGTAAGTATGGGGTGAGGGAGGGTGTGGGAGGCTGGGTGTGCAGTGGTTGGGTGCGGGTTGTGGGAGGGAGGGGGCGGGAGACCACAAGGGACCGTTTCCTTTCTTTCAGGTACAACAAAAGAAGAAAACATTGTGGGACTGCTTTCACCATTACAGGGGCATGTGGCACACTGGGGTGGGCTTCCAGCATGCCACCAGAGTCTGGGGGACAGCTGCAGCCAGGCAGGGGATTGGGCCCCCGTCGGCAAACAACAAAGGGGATTCCTTTCTGCCGTGAGGTTGGGCACCCCATGCAAACAACAAAGGAGGATTTATTTCTGCACGGCGGGGATTAGGCACCTGTCGGCAAACAACAAAAGGATTCCTTTCTGCTGATGGGGATTGGGCACCCGGTAGGCACCTGGTCGTGGGGGGTGTTACATTATGCCGGCAGTGGGCTCCCCGTCAAGCAAATAAACATAGGGATTAGATATTGTTTGTGAATACGGTGGCAAGCCGCCGCCATGTTCACAAATAATATCAGAGATCCTACATCCCACCATGCAATGACAGGTCGCTCCCTCATTGCAGCAGATGGCTGACACTGCAATGACGAAGTAGCCCCTGATTGCAGTGACTGTTTTTTTAGAAAGTTGTGGCACGCTGGCTGAACTAGTGTCAGCAGCAGCGTGCCACAGCATTGGGGGAAGCTGGACGAGCCTTTGTAGGCTGTGGGGGCTTTGGGTACAACAGTGCCACGCCTCCACAACCTGCTTCTGAAGAAACCTGCTGCAACATGTTTCTTGCGCATGCGCATAATCAACATAAAAACAGGCCCACTGGGTTTCAACATTGCAGTGATTGTGGGGAAGTCTTTGCTATGGCTGATCCCCATACCACCTGTGTTTATTGTCTGGGGTTTGAACACCTCGATACAGACTGCCAAATTTGTAAAAATGTTCCTGTCTACCCTGGAAAAAAGATTAGGTAGACTTAGAGAAAAGGAGGCCGAGAAGTCCGCTGACCCAGATGGCCAGCCCCGTTCGGTTCCGAATGAGCCAGAAGGAGTGCCCTCTAACCAGGGCAATATTTCTTTGGGCAAGAGGAGAGCCGATCCTGAGGGATCAGTTCCCACGAAAAGGAAAGACAAATCAGCCGGTTCGGATCCAGAGGTTCATGCTCCTACTGCTGATGAGATTGCCCGAGCAATTAGGATTGTTGAATCGCTTCACCCAGTTCTGACCAATCCAGCTCCGTTGGCTAGGGGCTCAGTTCGGTCGGTTCCACTGGTTCAGGAATATGCCCCTGAAGATTTTAATGAACTGGAATTTGAAGAGGAGGGGGATTATGAGCAAGATGATGATTATGATGGTGCAGAAAGTCTGGATGTGCCCATTGAACCGGACAGCTCCCCAGACAGACCTTCTTGTGTTTCTCCTCCTAGGCTCTCTGAGTCCACTCCCCACTATATGTTTTACAGGAAAGTGGCTGAAACTCTTCAGCTCCCTATGGAGGAAGCTACAGAGGATCAAGAGGAGCCTGATTTTGTAGAGATGATGGACATCCCAGAGTCCAGGAGGCTGTCTATTCCCTTGCACAAATCTTTTGGGAAACAGACACAAAAAATGTTAAAGTCTCCTAATTCTGTACCTCCTGTTGATAGAAGAATGGATAAGAGGTACACTTTATTAGGCTCAGTCATGGAGTTTTTCTACCAACAATGCAGCCATGTTGGGGTCGTGCAGGCTGCAGCCTGTGACAGGGCTCATGTCCCTTGGCTTCACACACCCCAGATAAAGCCTCCAGGAGGATGGATGCCTTGGCAACGAAGCAATACATGGCACCCTCTTTGGGACTCAGGCAGGCTAATTATATGACCTATACAGCCAGGTACCAGAAGTCCAGGTGGCACACCGTACTGGCACTGGCTAAACAGGCCTCTCCCCAGCTGGCCAAGGAGCTGGAGGAGGTGGCTGCAGATGGGATTGAGGCATCTAAGGTACAGTTCCATGCTGCTGTGGACTCCAGTGATGTGTCATCAAGAGTCATGGCTACATCTGTGGCTCTCCGGAGAATGGCTTGGCTCAGATGTACTAGCGTCTCACAGGACACCCAGGCTAAGGCCATGGATTTCCCTGTGGACGGTAATTCTCTGTTTGGGGAGCAGACAGAGAATTACATAAAGAAGATAGAGGAATATAGGACCACTTATAGGAGTACACAGGCCAAGGAGAGGCAGGCAACTCCTCAAAGGCAGCATTTTAGGGGCAGGGGCAGACCTTTTCATAGGCCTTTCTACCAAGCACAGGCCTCTTCTCCCTTTTCACAGAGGGGGTTCTTCAGAGGGAGAGGCAGAAGGGGGATGAGCAGGGCTGCATCCACTCCTCAGCCTAAGGCCCCTGCCAAGCAGACACCCTGATGGGCCTACCGGTCGACTCTCCTATCCCAGTAGGGGGCAGGCTGGCTTACTTCATCCAGGACTGGGTGTCTGTTACTTCAGACAAGTGGGTCCTGGAAGTAGTAAGTGAGGGACTGGTTCTCAGCTTCAAAAGATTTCCGAAGATGAGAGCCAGATCTTTTCCACCTGCAATTCTCTCCAAAACCCTTGTCCTAGAGGCAGAGGTTTCATCTCTTCTGGCCTTAGTAGCCATAGAGAGAGTTCCTACCCTACATTGGGGCAAAGGTCTGTACTCCAGGTACTTCCTTACCCCGAAAAAGACAGGGGAGTGGTGACCCATCCTAGATCTAAGATATCTGAACAAACAACTTTTAAAACCAAGGTTCAAGATGATGACTCTGGGAATAATTCTTCCCTCTCTAAGGCCAGGGTACTGGCTAGCCTCCCTGGACCTCAAAGATGCCTACTTTCACATTCCCATCAGGTGCTTCCACAGAAAGTACCTCAGGTTCAAGTTGCCCTCAAGCCATTACCAGTTCAAAGCAATACCCTTTGGCCTAACATCAGCTCCAAGGGTTTTTACAAAGTGCCTGGCAGTAGTAGTGGCCTTTTTAAGAAGGCAGAGGATTTCCATTTTTCCATACCTGGATGACTGGCTCATAGTGGGTCAGTCTCCAGACCAAGTCAAGTCAGACCTGCAAGTGACCCAGCAAGTGATCTCTTCCTTGGGGTTTCTTCTCAACCTCCCCAAGTCAGTCCTCGAACCAGTACAGCTTCTTACCTTTATAGGGGCAGAGCTAGATACTGTCAAAGCAAAAGCCTTTCTTCCCCTGGAAAGTGCAAGAGTCCTTATAGAACTGGCTTCTTCCTTCAGCCTTCAGGTGTCCCGACCAGCAAGGCACTTCCTTCAGCTCTTGGGCCACATGGCAGCTTCTACAGCAGTGGTCCAAGGGGCAAGATTCCAGATGAGGGACATTCAGTTCCATCTGAGGGACTTTTGGTCCCAAAAGAAGGACCCTCTTACCAAGCTGATTCCAGTGACTCGGACACTGATCCAAGCTCTTCAATGGTGGCAGGATCAGGACAATTTAAGCCAAGAGGTCCCATTTGTCACTCAGTCTCATTCGGTGGTCCTTACCATGGATGCTTCTCTTTTGGGGTGGGGAGCTCATCTGGGGGATCTCACAGCCCAGGGACTGTGGTCCCCTCAGGAGCCCCTTCTTCATATCAATCTTCTGGAACTCAGGGCAGTTTTTCTGGCCCTGCAAGCTTTCTCTCAGTCTGTACAGAACAAGGTAATTCAGGTCAGAACAGACAACACCACCAACATGTGGTACATCAACAAGCAGGGATGCACTCGGTCTATGGCCTTGTGCACAGAGGCCATGACATTGTGGTCTCTGGCTTATTCCCTGCAGGCCTCTCTGATAGCAGTCCACCTTCCAGGAAAGGACAATGTGCTAGCAGATACACTGAGCAGGATCTCCCAGGGCCATCATGAATGGTCGCTGGACCCCCTAGTGTTGAAAGTAATTTTCTCAAGGTGGGGCACTCCAGAGATAGATCTCTTTGCAGCCCCAGACAATCATCAACTTCCTCTATTTTGTTGCAAACACCCCGTCCTGGGCTCAGTCCCTCTGAATGCTCTGATTTTGAACTGGGAAGGGAAATTTCTGTATGCCTTCCCTCCTTTTCCCCTACTGTTTAAAGTTCTAGTCAAGATACGGTCACAACCTTGCAAAGTGATTCTGATTGTTCCAGACTGGGTCAGACAGCCTTGGTACCCCCTGTTACTGTCTCTAGCAGTCCATCTTCCCCTGTCTCTTCCCAGGAATTACAACCTGTTAACCTCCTCTCAGGGGAGGATTTGGTACCCTAATCTTCGGTCTCTCAATCTCAAGGCATGACTCTTGAGGAGTTAGAGTATGCGGATTTGCATCTGGCTCAGGAGGTTCTGGATATTCTCAAAGCTTCTCGAAAGCCCTCCACCAGAAAGACTTGTAACTCCAAATGGAAAAGATTCAGCATTTGGTGTTCCAAGAAGCACATTTCTCCAGACACTGCTGAATTGCCTACAGTTCTGGATTATATGGTCCATCTTAATGGCCTAGGCCTCAGACCAGCTACTCTCAAGGTACACTTGTCAGCTGTTTCTGCTTTTCTGTCAGTGGGGAAGTCTTCCTCACTATCATCTCATCCTCTGTTCTGTAAATTTTTTAAGGGACTGCTTCATATCAATCCTCCCTTCAGGGATCCTGCCCCTGCCTGGGACTTAAATGTTTGCATTGCTCAACTTATGCAACCTTCTTTTGAGCCTATGTCCTCAGCAGAGCTCAAGTACTTGACTTGGAAAACTGTGTTTTTGGTAGCCATTCAGTGAACTGCAAGCCCTGTCAGTGGAACCTGATTTTATCTCCTTTCATAGAGATAAAGTGGTCCTTAGAACCCATAGGAGGTTCTTGCCCAAAGTGGTTTCAGACTTCTACTTGAATCAATCTGTCTCTTCCTGTTTTCTTCACTGATCATTCTTCCTCAGGAGAGAGGAGGCTACACAGTTTAGATGTTAAAAGAGCCCTTAGCTACTACATAGAGAGGACTAAGGGTCACAGGTTTGATTCCCTCCGGTTATTCTTCACTTATGGGGAAGTGTCAAAGGGCAAACCTGCCAACAAAAGAACTATTGCCAGGTGGATTGTGTCTTGTATACAATTCTGCTATGAGAAACTGGGAAAGATTCCACCCTCAGGCCTGAGGTCTCACTCTACAAGAGGTACAGCTGCTTCCCTGGCTGCTGCCAGGGATATCCCTCTGTTAGAAATTTGTCAAGCAGCCACCTAGAAAACAGTCCATACCTTTACCAAGCATTACTCTCTGGATATCCAGGCTAGGAGTGATGCTCAGTTTAGCACAGCAGTACTTCAGAGCCTATTCCCAAAGTAAGTTCTCTCCCTCCTCCATGGAGGTACTGCTTGGTAGTCTGCAGATTGTCAGAATACAGCAAAACTTCATGCTGTTTGAAGAAAAAATTACTCACCTTAGTAATTGTGTTTCTTCTAATGGAGTCTTGCTGTATTCTAACCTCTCTCCCTGCCTCCCCTCTCAGAACCTGGTTTATGGAAGTGGGTGGGCAAGTGCAGTGCTGCACCTCAGGGGTGCTTCTTGCACACCCTCCTTTTTTTATTTTGGGTGTTTTACTGTATTGTTATCCTTATTTGGATTGGTTTTTGGTTTTGGGTTTCCTGACTTGAGTCTTCCTTTTGGAATCCAAAATTTTTGTTACCATTTGGCTAGTTAACAATTTTACTATTTCCACATAGTTTAGTTAGTGAGTCTTTGCCCGTAAGAATCTAACGGTTGGATTTCAAAGGGCTGCAGACAAAGACCTCAACTGAGCTCGAGCTCAACATTCTATGCACTGCTTAGAAAATTAACCCTATAATCTCCAGGACAGTTTAAAGGCTGAAGCTAACTGTAGATTGTCAGAATATAGCAAGACTCCATTAAAAGAAACACAATTACTAAGGTGAGTAATTTTTTCTTTGATCAGCTACTATCCTTTCTAGTGCTTTGGATAGAGGGGAGATGATGGATGTGGGCCTATAGTTGGCAATGCAGGACCTATCTCCACTTTTGAGAACAGTGGTCACCAGGGCTTGCTTCCAGACTGAGAGGAATTTGGCCAGAGTGAGTGATTTGTTGAAAATGTTTGAGATGGGGAAAATAAGTTCATCAAGGGCAAGGGCAACCAGTTTCATATTTATGGTGTCACTTCCTAACCTGATTTTGCCCAGGATCTTTTTTACCTACATCATTGCCTCTTTGACTGTAATATGCTTGAAATAAAAGTTAGGATGCTTATTCTCAGTTGCATGGCTGTTTAGGTGCAGCTCAGTAGCATTAAGGTAGTCAGGTGGGAGTACAGAGCTTAGGTCCGTGAAGGCTGTATTGAATGACTTAGCTGTAGAGGATGGATCCATGGAATTATTACCGTTGATGTTGAGCATTGTGGAGTGTTTTTTGTGGTTCCATGGCAGAATATCGATAACAATTATGTCGACATCCTGCACAGTGACAGGAACAATGCTGACAGTCGGCATTGTTCCCGTCAGGAATGGAGTGGTTTTTTGCATCCCCACATGGGGGGCTGTGCACCCCGCACCCCCATCTCTAAATTACCAACTCCGAGTTGGAGTTGGTTAAGGGTGGGGGCGCAACACCTGGAAAGAGAGCAGCAGTGTAACGCAAGACCATCACAGCAACTTGGCAAGATTTGTCACTGTGGTGGTCTTCACTATAAAATTGTTGTTGTGGTGGTGTGCTACCATTTCTTGTTATCCTTCCCATAGAGATCCTTAATGCTCTCCCAGAATCTCCTCCCATCACCCCAATTCCTTTCCAACTGATCTCTGTAGAACTTAGCATTAGCAAGCGTGATGAGCTGTATACATCTGTTCCTGGAAGCCCTGCAATTCTGATAATCCTTTTTATTGCCCGTGGTCCTGGCCCTACTCCAAAGGTTGTCCCTGTCCCCTATATGTTCCAGGAGGTCACCAGTAATCCACTCATTAATGGAGCCATGTGTTTTCCTTTTTCTGATGGGGCAAATTTGTCTCAGACCATACTGAAATTGTCTACAGTGCCTAGCCGCAAGATCAATATCCTGCTGCTCATCTGGGGCGGGGGCAGTCAATTTGGGATAGTGCTGCTTTAAGAGAACTTAGCTGACCTTTCTTCAGAACTCTGCTTTCAACAATAATCAGGAAACTTTTTTGTATATATTAGACCACCTGCATACAATCAGTGAGTTTTCACTCAAGGTGTCGGATAGCACAGTTACCTCAGAGATCTTTGCAAGGGAACTGGCAAGGAGCCAGTCTAATAGTGTGTTGTTACCCAATTTGTAGTTCATCCTAGTGGGTTCAGTTACTATCTACATGAGGTATGAACTGGCCACAATGTCCTTCTGGGGAGTCGTCTCCTTACTGAGCCAGTTTATGTTGAAATCACCAGTGATAATGAGTTTGCTGTTCTTTTTAATGTTAGCGATGACTTCCATGACTTTGCTTAGGCCCACTTTGGCCTTTCTAGGTGGGAGGTAGACAGATGCAATAACTAGAGCTTTGTTGTGGTTGCCAAAAATGAGTTTAACCACTAGTAATTTGTAGTCCTCAGCGCCGCCAGTTATGGGTAGTACGGTCCCTTGTAGTGTATCTCTGAGGTATATGAGACAGCCATCACCCCTTTTGCCTTCCCTGTCATATCTGAAGGCTTGATACACCAACATTGCAATTTTGTTGTCCTTTGTCCTGGGAGTTAGCCATGTCTCCGAGAGGCAGATAATGTCAGGTTGGTGCAAGGCCTTCCAGGCCTGGAATTGTGCAGTCTTAGGAAACAGACTGCCTCTGTTCATTGCAGCAGTTTTTAAGCCACTGCCCTTGTTCTCCCCTGCACACTTGGTATTTGTTGATCCAGGATTGGGGTGCACATTGCTTGATGAAGTAGCAGTGGTAGTATAGCCTTTTTTGTTGTCATAAAGAAGCACACCCATTCCCAATCCTGATTGGGGTCACGGTGCTGCTTGTCCTCGAGTTCTTCCTGTTCCTGTAGGAAGGGGAAGAAACAGTACCACTCAAGGTCACCCTCTGTGTGGTCTGCCACGAGGTCTTCAGCATCCTGGAGCAGAAGGCCTTCTGTGGTGTCGTTGATGTTGCCAACAGCTTCTGCTCATGGGAGGTTGAAGTCTCAGGCCCAGAGTCTCTCCCTGTTCTGCTGTGGAGACTCTGATGGGCAGTTCCACCACTGGACAACTCATATGGAGTGGTGGATGCATTATCTGGCTCATTTGCCTCTGCCCACAGAGCCAGGCCCAGTCCCATCGGGGCTGTGGGCTCTGGAGCCATGGGCAGGGCCTTCAAGCTGGGTAGAGTGCTTAGCTCCATCAATGGCCCCAGGACATTTGCCAGTGACAACACTGCTGACTCCTGCTCTACTGATCGCACCCCCATTTAGTGTCACTGCATTGGGACCAGCTTTGGTACCTTTGTCAGTCATGTTGGTGCCACGGTTGGTGCCGTGCTCAGGTCTTTTGGGCCCTCATCTGGCGCCATCCACAGCACCAGCTTCAGTGCCACCCTTTGTGCTAAGAGACCTCCCAGCACTGGATTCGGTCCTGGTCACAGCACCACCACTGGCACTGGCTCCTTGTTGTTTTGGGCCTGTATTGCCTAAACAGTGGTCCAGATTGGGAATTCTGTGATCCACCCCCTTCCAGACCACTCTTCTGAAGGAACATGGAGGCAGATGAGTCTGACCCCGAACTCATTATTTCTGAGGACAGTGATGACAACTCTTTCTGTAGACTGAACTCTTAGGACCCCGGCCCTCTTCTTCCTTAGGAGGCTATATCTTTTCAAGCTCTCCTCCACAATATATATACTCTGTGTTTGCTTTTGAGCTTTCAGCTATTGACCCTGGAAAATGTCTCCATTTGGAGTAGTTGAATGTTTCCACCGTGCCAGTCAGTCTTATTCCCCCATTCCCCCAGCATTCAAAACTCTTTCAAATGTGGTATGGAATAGGCCTTCATCTATTCCTTCTGTCTGCAGACAGACAGATTGCAAGTACACCACTACTAAGGTCAGACTCATTTACGCTTCTCAGCCTATTGCTGACAAAATTGTCATCCTTGCTGAGAATGACAAGGCTATTCTCCCTCAAGCGGTCACTGCGCACCCCATTAACAAGGAGTCATGCAAGGCAGACACTATGGGCAAGCAGGCGTTTGCTGTGGCTACCCTCAATGTGAAAATTACAAGCTACCAAGTTCTAAGTATTAATATGCCCTATGGACCTCTCTTAAGTCCCTTGCTGAATCTTTTCTGGATTCAGACACCAGACAGAAGTCCTGCAAACTGTCCTACATGGCATTGAGTCTAACTGTCACTAGCTCAAGGCAGCCATGGACACTTTTCACACTGCCTCTCACTCAGCTGCAGCACCCATTTGTGTCAGAAGACACTCCTGGCTTTGAACTTCTGACTTTTTCTCAGGGTATCCAGCAACAGGTTATGAATGTTCCTTTTGATGGTACATACTTGTTTGGGCAGCAGGTGGAACCATATCTTGTGGCCTCTCAGAAAGCTAGGATGGCCATTAAGATTTCCAAGCTTTCTCGGCTTATCCTCAGAAGGGAAAAGAATGTGTTTTTTTTTTCAAAACAAGCAGCCCTTTCAAGGTAAAGGTAGGGGACCTCAAAACCAATCCCTATCTTCCCAACTGCAAAAGAAAGCATAGTCGAAGGCACAAGCCCCGAAAGCGCCTAGTGCCACCCTCTGAAGCTCCATCCTGGTCCTGACTCAGCTGCCCAAAGCAGACCTCTCCTCTCCAGTAGGAGGGTATCTGACACAGTTTTGCCATCAATGGGAGTCCAGTACAATGGGCAAGTGGGTGCTCAGGATTATCCAAGAGAGATACTCCCTGAATTTTGCAGAAATCCCTACTTATAAAGTCCCCAGGAAGCAACCCATCTTTTTAGATCACATGTCACAGCTTCTGGCACAGGAGAGTATGGGCTTTCTGAGCAACAGGGCAGTAGAAGTAGTTCCAGAATCAGAGCTCAACAGAGGCTTTTATTCCCATTACTTCCTTGTACCAAAGAAGTCAGGGGCATGGGCCCCTTTCTTGACCTCAGGAACTTGGGCAAGTTCATGGAGTGAGAAAAGTTCAAGATGATCTCTTTGGGATTCCTGCTACCATTTCTAAAACCCTGGGATTGGTTAGCATCCCTGAATATGCAAGATGTTTATCAGCATATCCTAGTGACCCCAGCTGCCATAGAGTCCTTCAATTCATTGTCCTGGGGCAGCATTATCAATTCAGAGTCCTGCCCTTTGGGTTATACTCAGTACCTCCAGTCTTTACAAAGTGCTTTGCTGTGCTCACTGCACACCTATGAAAGCTAGGAATAAACAACCCTTACTTGGACAACTGACTCATAGCCAGTCCATCCAAGCAGAAGGTGGAACATGCAGTGCTCACAGCCTCTCAGTTCCTTACATCCATGGGGGTTCTCCTAAACCTGGGACAGTCACAGCTACCACCCTCTCACAAGCTCCTGTTTATCAGAGCCCTTTTGGACAACACCAGAGTCAGGGCCTTCCTTCCAGAGGACAGAAGAAAAGCAATACTGCAGATGGTGCACTTCATCACAAAGCACAAAACAGCACAAACCCACACACCATGAAGCACATGCTGGGTTCAATAGCCTCCTCAGTGTTCATAGTGGCCTTAGCATGTCTACACATGATGACAACTCAGAGGATGCTCAGCACACAGTGGTGGCAAGCAATCGCACTCGCAGTCTTACCCATGAAGGTAATGAAGCCTCTGGTTCAGTCACTTGCATGGTTGACAGTGAAGGAAAATCTCCTCCAGGGTTTCCCTTTTTCCCAACCAGAGCCTTAGGTGAGCTTCACCATGGATGCCTTTCTGTTGGGATGGGGAGCCCACTGCCAAAGCCTCCACACACAAGGAGTCTGAGGCCCTTCAGAGACTCATCTCCATATCAACATGTTGCAAATGAGAACTATGTTATACAGTCCATGAGCCCTCAAGGATCTTGTCAATCACAAGACAGTCTTCCTCCAGACAGACAAGTCCATGATGCACTGCATCAACAAACATGGGGGAAGCACATACTTACCCCTCTGCAGAGAAGGAATGAGAGTATGGGAGTGGTGTCTAGCTTGGGGGATCCTGATCCAGGCAGTCTATCTGAGAGGTGGGAAAAATACTCTTGCAGACAAGCTAAGGTGAACAGAGAATGATCTTCATGAGCTCCAGACATTGTGAGATCACTGTTTAATGAGTAGGGAACTCCAGATGTGGACCTTTTTGCATCCCCCCTCAATGCCAAACTGCCTTGATTCTGCTCCTGAAATCCAGGACATGATGTTTTCTGTCAGAATGCATTCAGACTGCAGTGGCAAAATATCTTTCTGTACGCATTTCTTCCAATCCCTCTACTAGATAGGGTATTGCTCATATCAAATGCACACAGGGCAAGATGATCCTCATTGCCCTCTACTGGCCTCAAGAGATACGGTTTCTTCTGTTGGACAGTCAGTCAGCGCACTAAGGGTCCTTCTCCTCAGGACAGACCTATTGACTCAAGTCCCTCTGGTCCATCCCAACCTGCACTCCCTTCATCTTCACTCCTGGCTCCTGAAGAAATAGAAGTAAGCAAGTACAAGGTGTCTCAGAGAGTCTCTGAGATTGTATTGTTGGCCCATAAGCCTTCCACCAGAAAGACTTACACAGCCAAATGGAAAATATTTCAGTCTGGTGCTCCAAATCCCAAGACAAGGTTGTCCTCTGCATGAACCCCTAAGTTCTTACCCAAAATGGTGTCAGAGTTGCCCTTAAACCAGCCTCTTATGCTGCCTACTTACTTTCCTGACTTCCAGAATGAAAGACAGTGAATTCTTCATTTTCTGGATGTCAGGAGAGCCCTGAAGTTCTACCTATAAAGAGCTAAAGACTTCAGGCAGTTTAAGCAGTTATTTGTCTCCTTTGATATTAACCGGATGGGACAGCCTGTTACAATCAAATGCATTTCTGCTTGGCTTGTCAATTGCCTTTATCACTGCTATGCTGTGGTGCAGGTCAAGCTGGAAGGCCGGGTATGTGCTCACATCACCAGAGCAGTTGCTACATCCATGGCAGAGGTTTGCTCTGTTTCTATTGGTAATATCTGCAGAGCTGCAACCTGGAGCATGGTGCACACCTTTATCAGGCACTATGCTCTGGATGTCCATGCCAGGCAACACGCCTACTTTGTCAGGACCATCCTGAACAGGATTCTGTCCTGAGTGAGCCTCGACTCCTATTGCCCTGTTCAGGGGGGATTTTTCTTCTGAGCTTGGTACTCTGATGCACTAGCATGAATCAGTGGTAAAGACTGATTCCTGGAAGACAGGAAAATTACGTACTCACCATAATTCTTGATCTTCTAGAAATATCTTCACCACTGACTCACACATCCACCCACCCACCATCCCCTGGGCTCTTTCACTCTGCTTGTTGATCTTTATCCCTTGTTCTTGGTTTGGGCTGTGAAGACACTGTGTTACTGGTTTGTTGACCCTTCTTACACAGGTCACCAGGGCTATCTTATGCCCTTAGGTTAAGTACATAAGTGTTAAATAGGTTATGCTGCACCTTCTGGGTTAAAAAAAAGGTTCTGAGGCAATTGAGGGCTGGTGCCAAGGTAGGCCTGCTCTGCGAGCTCCCGCTTCCAGTGCCGCACATGTGCCCAGCTTACCTCAACATTGGCCCTCCTGAAAAGCTCTTGCTCCCACGGGGTCCTAGCACCTTCGGCTCAGAACCTGTTAGTGTGGATCAATGGTGAAGATATTACTAGAATATAAAGAATTATGGTGCATACATAATTTTCATATCTTCATCGTGGATAAAGTAGTCCTTAGAACCAATAGGAAGTTCCTACCTAAGGTGTTATTGGAATTCCACCTGAATCACTAGTTGTGACAAGGCTGGTACTCTATCCTGAGTTCTAAAGCCCATATGAGCAGAAATTGCATAGTTTGCATCCAAAACAAGTATTGGGCATCTACTGGACTGAACAAGGGATATCAGGTCTCAGATCACTCAGCCTTTTGTTGCCTATGGTGAGCTGGGCAAAGGTAAACCAGCAACCTAGAGGACTATCTATCACTGGATAGTCTCTTGCATGCAGCTTTGTTATGAGAAAGTTGGGAAATGCCCCCTAGATACCTAAGGGCACATTCCACAAGGGTACCTCTGACTCTCTGTTATCCACAATGTCATACCACTACTGGACACTTGCAAAGCCATTGCCTGGAAAACAGTGCACACCTTCACAAAGCACTATTGTCTGGACATACAGTCCAGTAGGGATGCCAGCTTTGGAACTGCTGTCTTACAGATCCTTTTTCCTATGTAGGTTCTGGACCCAGCCTCCCAAGATACTGCTGTAGAGTCTGCTTTCAGTGTAAATATTAAGAGATGGATTCCAGGGGTTAGAAGAAAAAATTACTCACCATAGCAATGTTGTTTCTTCTCAAGGATCCCTCACTATGTTTACACTCCCCAAACCTTCTTCCTCTTCCAGAACCTGGAAACAGGTTCACACAAGAATCAGTTCTTTGAGCATTACTATTGCTATTCCTTGACAATTGTAAAATGTGGTCAGTTAAATATTTTAATTTTTCTACATATTTCTGACATGTCTAGCTTTATTTTGTTTAGTTTTTAAAAACATTTGTTAACATTTTTCTGAAAATATTTGGTAGCCATCTAACTAATTTTGGTAGTCACAGCTCCCCTTTTTGCTAAGGAAACAAATCTAACATTGCTTGTTAGATTTGAACATGGGACCACTGCAGAGTCGGAACCTTAGTTCTAAATTCTCTCATTTAGATAAGGTTCTATCTCTGAAGCATCTCTATGTGCTGAGAAGAGATGCTTTCAATATAAACATAATAGTGAGGGATACCTGAGAAGAAACAGCATTACTACAATGAGTAATATTTTATTTCACTCTCTTGCTGTCCCACCAATGAAATATACTGCTGTCCAAGCTGTCTTCTCATTCCACTTCGCTTAACTATGGGGCTCTCTCCCACCTTTCATTTGCTCTTCTCCTTCCCTTCTTGCTCTGAAATCTTTCCTTCATGATTTCTGTATTCACTTTTGTTGTTGCTTCTGATATCGAGGTGGATTTTTGTCAGTTGCCTTCTACCCTTCATTAACACCAGCACAACCCCCCTCCCTCATCATCAGTCACTACTCCCTGCTGCTTTTATTATTGTTTTGTTGCTCACCGTTTAATGTTCTTTTGCTTGTTTCGCAGTTTACTGTATGGCAATTTTATTCTTGAAGCATTTCTTATAGTTTATTTTGTTATAATGTATGGTAGAACGCTGTTAACCTTAGGAAATCATCATTTCCTAAGGTTGTTAACCTATCAATGTGACGTAGAAATGTTGTTAACATATCGGTGCTCGTCACATCGATAGGTTATAGCGGCGATCTCGATCTCGCGTAATGCTGCGCCTTTTTTTTTACACTGGGAACCGATGGATGAATGCAGTGGTTGAGGGAAGGACTAAGCGGCCATGGCGTGACTATATTTCAAAAAGTAAGCAGCCGTTTTCCTTTTCACGTAGGGACCATCAGCTATAAAAATAATGTATGGTCCTTTATTGACTCAACCGGTCACTGTTAACCGTCTCGAGGTTGCCATGGTGGCGTAAACCTTCTCGAGCTTCGCTCTCGAGGTTTACAAGTTGCCCTGGCAACCTCTCGATAGTTACTAGACTTGTTACTAATAGAGGATCATATTATCTTATATAATTACCGTATTTCATATTATTATATTATTTTTGTACATTGTATTTTGTATCTATTCTGTTCTCTACTCTTCCCCTCCCCTCCCCAGGACATATCTGGAAACAAATTGATACCATCTCAGTATGACTTTCCTGGTAAACGTCTGAAATAAATAAGTAAATTATCACTTTTGTATTGCAGAGTAGAGCAAAACTATTTTTTTTTGACTATGGAGATATCATAATGTACAGAGGTGAAGCACCACAAGGAATTCATTTAATTGTTTCAGGAATGGTGAAGGTAAGAACTTGTTTGATGTTTTGTTAATGTTTAAGGGAATAGTAAGTATTGAATATAACATGTACACAGGCAGAATGGAAAGGAGTAAGTCAGTTCAATCCACTCAGTCTTTTTCTCTGGTATTCTATTAGTAGTGACTGATATATTGTAATCTTTTAAGGATTTATCTTGTTTGGAATTAAAGAGCTAGTGGATGGCCACCCGATGGCCCAGCAGGTAGCATGTTGCTCTACTGCACCAGCGACCGGGGTTTGGGAGCAAACACAGAAGCTTTGTTGAATGGTTGAGGGGGTTGCGGGGAAACTGCTGCATGGCAGTGCTCCCAACTGGGGAGGATGGGACTGTGGAGCTGCTGGCTACTCTGTGGTGGTCCAGGAACTTTCCTATCCTGCAGTGACATCGTTGTGTGCCTGTAGGGCCTGAGAGGGGACAGACCAGGCTTGGGAAGGAGGAAGGCTTAACGAGAACATGCAGAAAAAACCTTATGTCTCAGGCCACCTGTATGATGGCTGCTGGTACTCTCATGCCCTAGATCTCGTAGGTTCCAACAGTGGTGGGAGCGGCAGATCAAGCTGTGAAGTCGCAGGTGGTGACCTGGAGGCAAAGAGCTATATGGAAAAAGAGCTAGTAGATCACCTAAAATTAATACTAACTTTCAAAGTAGTTAGCTGTTACTTTTTGTGTCAGAACTACTTTTTCTTTTCCCTTTTGCTATCTAGAAAGTATTCTTCTTGATGGTAGTAGGTGTGATGTGTGGAACAGCACTCTACCTGGAAGTTGACATATACATAGTTCTATTGCCCTTTGTTTGTATCTCACCCAACCTGTGACCTAACTGACTGTAACATTGCAACTCTCCACAAACAGCTTGCCCCTTCTGTCAAGGTGGTCACTAGTGATGTCTCAATGAGTGCGGTCACAATGCTGATGAGTTATTGGGGTAATAAAACTAAATATGGCAGCTGCTAGGTATAGAACTGGTCATAACACAACACCTTTGTTAGCCGGTATAAAGTCCTTAGTTGGCAAAAAAGGAAAAAACTGAAGAAATAAAAAGTGAATGCTGACTACTTTTGCAAAAAAAAAAAATTCTGTTCATTCTTTTTTTTTTCCCAGCTATGTTTCTGCACCATCGGTCTGAGGCATCTCTCAGAGGTGTCTACTCAACACAGCCCTGCTACTCCCCGCCAAGACTCCTCCCAGTGGTCCCCTCCCACAGAGACTCCCCAGCCCCCTGGATCACCCCCTGGGAGAGGGCCCACCACTCCTACCCTGGCGGCGTCTTTCTGGAATTAGAGGGTTCCTCTCTGCAGGTGGAGCCTAGGGACCACTGGAGCAACAGTCCAGTGTTGGGGATGTTCAGCCTGGTTCCTAAGGCCCTTGTTGCCTCCTCAGACCTCCAGGGATTTTTCTTATGTTGTCCCCAGAGTACGGATGTGCCATGACATCAGGGCACTATGTGCTAACATCAGCAATGTGGTGCCACATCCCTGTTTGACTCCTGAGCACCCCCAGGAGCCGATAGAGAGTGGCACGAGTCCCCATTCCTCCCCAGGGAAGGGAGAGCTGTCCTATGGATGCTCATTCCCTTTCCTCCCCTGCCAACCCCAGATGGCCCGGGCATATTCCCGAACCTGAGTCACCAGCATGGCGCAAGGTGTGGGTTCCAGCAGCTCAACCCTCAGCACCACCGGGCCGGCCTCTGTTTATTCTTTTTAGTGCTACTAGCATGTTAATGCAATGCACATTAGCACACAGCAGCACATTATCTTTAAGAGGGCCCAGGATAGGCATAAAGGGAATCCATGAGTCCATGAGGGGGAAGTTATGAAGGAAAGGTTGACAAGGTGGGGGGGACAGGGTCAATGACATAGGCTAGGGTCACTGCATTACTAACGAACAGACTCGATAGACCAATTTGGCTTTCTTCTCCTGACTCTTTCATACATTCATATTGGGTAACCTATTCCAAACTCTTATTTCCTGCTGATTAAAAAGTGTTTCATCATATTCCATTTTGAACATTTTTCTTATTCTGCACCCAGACTATAGAAACTAGGTGAACAGTACATCTTTACCTAATTGTATGTTCCAACAAAAATAATTCATCCATTGCCACACACATTTCATTCCAGTTCAAACTACTGGAACTCAGAACCATCCCGCTGGATTCAAACTGTAACTGCATGACTGCCTCCACCTTTAATGCACATGGATCACAACAAGGTAATGGTAACTCTGAAGCTTGTGTAATCGGCCAGTACCATTTACATTTAAAATATCACACCAGTGAGTTGCTCTTGAATTTCTCACTGAGTTGCGTAAGTGTTTTTGAATCCAGCATAGAGTCTTGTAAAAACTATTTGTATGGTATTATAAACTGCCAGCTGAGGTAGTGGAAGCAAAGTCCATGATATCATTCAAGCTGGGGTGGGAGAAGGCTAAAGTGCGATCAAAAGCAACAGGAGCAGTGGGGAAGCATTAGACAGAAGGGAGTTAGGTCCTGGGATCTGAGAAGGTCCAAGAAACATATGGGCAGACAAGATGGACCCTCGGTCTCCAGTCGTCTTTTTTTCTCTGTTTCTATTATGACAGAACTGCAGATATATTCCAGCTAAATTGCAGAAATGTTATAAAAGTTGCACTTGAGCTGATGAAGTGTTACAAAAACAACACACTATGATTTACCAGTGTATTGTCACTGAAAAAAGACAATGCCAGCCCAACTCATTGGTGTGACAGTTTAATGCAAACTGCTCCGTACCTTCATGGCAGGTGGAACTGAAAGTCACAGTTAGTATTCCTTTCTAACCTACTAATCTTAAACTTCACCTGATGACAGACACCTCACTGACAGAGAGCCCATCTTGGTCAGGTAGTGGTGCATGGAACACACAGACAGGGATCCTCCTTGCACGTCAGTATCCTGTAACTATTGGTAATTCCTCCTTGCACATCAATATCCTGGAACTACTGATAATTCGCCTGACATTTTAGGCATGGATAGTACCACTGCAATGTTTTACCTGAACAAATAAGGAAGTGCCAGGTCATCCAGACTATTAGGAAGCTCTGAGACTATGGAAACTAGCAGCATCTTCCCAGAATCAATTTTCTACATTAAGTCCTATGTATGGGGACTGGGCTGGCGGCACTATGACCCCGTAGAACAGAATCTTTGGCCAGGGAGCCAACAGTGGCTACTGGGTATGGCGCCTGCGCACCTCCACAAGGTGCAGCAAGTTTGCCAATAACCATTGCTGACTCCCTAACCAACCACAGTTCTGTTCTTCCTGCTGTCGAATACACACCGTGGGAGCATCACCTCAGATCTCTTCATTGCTGCCAAATTTTTACTGCATCATCGTTTATGTTTTTGTTTTAACAGTGCTGGACCTGTTTGATTTATTTTTTGCATGATGCCAAAGTCAAGTCTGAAGGGGACGTGTAGAAGAAAGTCCATAAGCCACCCATAATGCATCACTGTCCCTGTGGGAAAAAGATGGTTTCAATAGACCACCATCAATCCTGCACAGTCTGCCTTGGACCAGAGAATGATATGGATACATATGATGCCTGTTTCTCTATGGACAGCTGCACACTTGAGAACCATGCTTTGAAGAGGGATTGCCCAATCCCAACCTTCAGAGGAAGTCACATGCCTGTGTCCAAGCTAGGGTCTGTAGACCCTTCCACTGAGCCTCTTCTTGGGTCCTCTGGTTCCAAGGAAGCGTAGGGTTTTCCTCCACCTCACCGTACTGAGGTGTCAAAGATCCTGATTGTTAGGTCTGGTGGACAGCTGGCTCCTTCTGGGTTGCTAGCTGAAAATCCTCCACAGTTTGATTGCCTTGAGCAACAGATAGCTTGCTGGCAAGGCCGCAGCTATATGCTCAGTCTACATTTTTGGACACCTCAATGCCATCCTTTAGTGTTGCTCGTGCTGCTATTACCATTTGTGGTGACAACACGGTGGGTAACACTAAAGATGGTGCTGGGCCTCCCCTCAATACTGTTCACAGTGCCAACAGAGGACCTGGCACCAAGGCTGATGCTAGTGCTGGAGCTGGCTTGGAATCCATTCCTGACCATGGTGTCACTAGCAACACCAAGGAGGGGGATGACGCCGAACCTGGTGATAATGACAGTGACTGCCAAGATGTTGTGTCTAGGTCCATTTCTAAGCATGGTGCTGACAGTGATGTCAGCTCAGTGCTTATTCCCAACTCTGATGTTGTCCATGACACTGAGGAGGGTGGCAGCCCCAAGTCTAAAATTGATACCAGCACTGAGCATGGTGCTGCGGATGGTGATGACCACGGCAACAAGAATGTTTCTGTCTCCAAGGACATCATCTGGCCTGAGTTTGGCACAAGAAGTGGTGCTGACTTGGAGCTGGTGATGACCCAGAACAGGGTATCTCTGGATCTGCAAGTTGATGTCCTCACTGGTGAGGACCAGGGTCAGCTCATGGGACCTGTATGGCTCCAGTCTCGTCACCTGGGGATTTCTTCCCAAGGGCACTGACACGGTCACTTATTGGATGTAAGACAGCACTTTTCAGGTGACTTTGGTAGGCCCTCTCCTCTGGCAAGGCCCCCTCTGGAGTTCTGCAGCCCAGGCCAAGGCCCTTGAAACCAGGAGTCTTAACCCCCCCTCTAGAAGTGCCTCACCACTTACTAAAAAGGATGCTCACATTGCTAGGCCCCTCTGGGCCAATTAAAGTGGGAGCAACACTTGGTGTGGGTCAATGCCAAAGAAGATTGGCACAAGAAGTCTGTCAGGACCCAGTTCAGGCCCTTCTCTACGGCACCGATCCTATCCAGAGATGGCACCTCATCTCCATCTATGTCTTCCTCAGAGGACAATGAATTATTGGTCCAGATCACCTCTTCTGCTGAGTACACCCTGTACCAGTGAAATTTGGTGGAGATGCTCTAGGCACTCGACCTTCAGGCCTTTACCAGCCGTGATCAAGCAGCCCTGCCATTGGGACTCCTTGGACTTCACAACATCAACACGGTGGTCATTCCTCCATGGCTGAGATCCATGGAGGAGGCAGCATCATAAAAACATAAATTGAAGGTTTTGAATAAACATGTGGCTAAAGGGATTATGATTAGTGATAAATATAAGAAATATACCTCTAGAAAAGTAAACAATTTTTGGGAAAGTAAGGATATGAAATATATTAACAATTCAGCATATTCAAAGTGGTTTACAGCAAACAATTATTATATTGGTATGAGCCCATATTTAGACATTCTAACAGAGCCTAAGCTACGTAGAACATTTATTATGTATACATTTATAAGATTCCCTAGCAATGTTCTAAAATGTCGACATAATAAAACATATCAAGATACGGAAAATTGTTCATGTTTAGAGGGGGAATTGAAGACTTCTACCATGTTATGTGGAAATGTTCTTGGTTTAGTTAAAAGCACAGCTATTGGCTTAAACCATTTTTAAACATTCAATTTGACATAGATATAAATACATTAACAACTATTCTGTTACATACAGCAGATACCTAGACTATTGAAAGGGTGACAAAGTACTTCATGGTAATAAGATGAAAACTAAGATCAATAAATATGCAATTGATCTGTAATTATTCCAAGTGTACATTAGTGTATGTGAAATGGTATGACATTCTATATTTTTGTATTGTTTTATTTCTTATCTAATGTAAATGTAAAGAAATGTATATGTATTTTTATAAAAAGTGCCATTTTATATTTGTTGATGATTATAATAGTCAAACAATAAAAGTTGAACTGACTGAACTGAAATGAGGAGGCAACTAGGACCTTGTGGCGGTGTCCCGCTGCCACCCCAGCCATGCCCAGGGTTCTCCTAATATGGTATTGTGCAGCCCCAGAGTCAGCAGGTGATGTACCTCACCCCACCTCAGGACTTCAGGACTTCAAGTACTGTAGACCCTGTTGGGGCCACAGAGCCTCTCATGTCACCAGGCCCCAGATGCAGACTCTGCACACATAGATGTACTGGGTAGGAAGCTTTTTATCCTGGCACACACCCTTATGTGTATGTCTGCATGCAAGGCTCATATGGCAACTTATAATTATTGCTTATGGTTGCAGCTGCACTATCTGCTGGTTGCCCTACTACAAAGCAAGGCAGTCAGGCAAGCCACTGACCTTTCCATCTGGAATTTGGAGGTAGCACGGCACCAGACAAGGGTATCTTATGATGACAATAAGGCAGCCTCCAGGCTGGTGATAACAGCAGTCTGTGTTCGATGAATGGTGTGGCTTCACCTATCCCATCTAGCTCCTTTGGCCTGGTTTAAGGTGTGAAACTTTTTTTTTCGAGAGGGCTTGGTTCTTCGCCCTTAGGGTCAGGTGTGAACTTTCAGGGAACCCTCCTGCTCCTGTGCCACAGGAGTCCCCACCTGGTCCTGACCAATCTCAGGTCTCTCCAGACCTGTGAGAAGCCTCTGCCCTTAGGTGTTTTCACCCATGCAGAGGGCTGAGTGTGCATCTATACGCACACAGTGAATCAGCTCCTCTTTCGGAAAGGGGAGCTTGATACCCTGACTGATAAGTGGGAACCAATAAAGAAGAGTGATTCTGTAAAGATATGAGTTACATACTTCCCATAATTGTTGATCTTCTAGAATATCTTCTCCATTAATAACCACACCCACCCACCCACTATCCCCTGCACTACTAAAGCCACGGCCTCCAGGCAGCTCACCCTGCATATTGCATCTCTGTTGATGTTTCTTGTATATACCTCACCAACTGTGGGAGCCTGTTGTTGAAAAGAAAACCTGGGCTGGGACCAACTGCCAAAGTCCCCAGTCCCACCAAAAAAGAAACTAAATCTGGGTGAGGACCCTCTACCAGGGTTCTCCGCAACAGCCACAACAGAAAGCTTCCCTTGAGAGTTCCTCAGCACTTATTTGAACACACTGTAAAAATTATAAAATCACCTTACCTGATTCTGGACATTTTTACCTTATTTGTTACTGTAGATAAAAAAGATGACTTTTTGTGGACCACGTTTAAAGAAAATGGGACATCCTAAAGGATCATCAACAGTGCAGGGACCTAAGCAACAGTCACAGCAGCTGGAGCGCCCCAGCAGCAGTGGATTGCAGCAACTGCCCGAAGCAGGATCTGAGCACTTCCTGCAGGTGATACTTAAGAAAGTAAGAGCTATGCACCAGAAAATGGAGGCCATACTACTACTACAACTTTCAGACGTATGCCTCCAGTAAGATGCAATTCAAGAGAAAGCAGCAGGTGCTGTGAATTAAGTCAATAAAGCACTGGGAGCAACTGTCTTGCTAATGAAAGAAAACAGTACTGAAGATGCTAGAGAACCAGGTACAGTCTTCAAATGTGATGACTGTAGGTCTGACTGAAGGCATGGAGGGTGTAGATCAAAAACCTTTGTGCAGGGATGGCTGGTGCAGATGCTGCACCTAGAAATGGAATTGGACATCAAATCGATATGTTGGGTGAACTCCAGATCCAAACCATCACATCCCAGTTTCTCCTGGACCATGATTATGATTCTGGACAGCATGGTTTTTAGAGACAGATTTGTACAAAAGGCAAAAATGCATCGGCCCCTGGAACTGGAGAAGAAAGTGGTGAGACTGTTTTCAGACCTATGTTACTCGACCAGGTCTTGCAGAAAACAATTTGTCGGAGTCAGGCAATGACTTCACTTACTCAGCATCATTCACTCTTTCCTTTTATCTGCTCACTTACATATACAATATGGAGGCAAGGTATTCCAGTTTTCTGAGGCAAAGGAAATAAGTGGACCAAAAAAACTGCTGTGGAATTTGGCAAGCGGGCTAATGCAAAATCTACCCAGAGTGAGTAGACTTGAACTGCTTATTCTCACCCCAGTAATATCTCAGTATACTTGACTAGTGCAGTTATGCCAGCTAGGTTCAGCTGCCCTGGAGGTGGAGGTATGCTAATGTAAACCCCCTACAAATGTGGGTTCCCAAAAAGTCTTCCTTGAGCTTGCCTAAATGCTCATTGCCAGGCTGGTGTCCTGCATTTTAGCAGTTAAACGTTATTGCTAGAGAGTGCCTGTATAGCCTCTGTGTACTGTCTCTTTAAGGGCTGCCTAGATTGCAGTTATAATTAATCTGAGAAGGGGGCTGAGTGTTTCCAAGCTCTAGTCCTGCCCGGGCTGCCTGATAATCACTCTGTTTCTGCTATCGCTAATTACTCAGAAGGAGCTCTGTTAGAAGATGTAACTGTTTGCTGAAAATCTATTACAGTGATAATGATAATGTAGTTTGTCTAACCTGCCTTCTTTGCAGCAAGGACTGTTTGTTTATCTCCACCATCTTGGTCCTGGACTGCCAAATTGGACCAATCAGTACTTTGGGACTCTAAAATGGAGCCTGCCTACAGGGGCTTGGTGAAGTCAAAATCTGTAGGAACTGTAGTTTTGGACTGTTGGCGCCTAAAAGGACCTGGAGGGGGAGCTCTTATTGTGACTGACAGACAGATCAGCCAATTGGACCTTTTGGATCAAAAGGAAATTCCCGGGCTACCTGTAGCAGAGGGCAGAACTGAGTTGGAGCTGGAGGAGTGAGCAGCTCATAGGAGCTGCTGCCCCATGGGGTAGCGTGGGGACTTGGCAGGAAGGCTGAGTCTGGCCTGCCTGCCTTCATCTCTCCCGTGTGGAGAGATAAGAGGAGCTTCATTTTCAGACCAAGTCTCCGGGTCATTCCTTGGTGTGCCCTGAGTTACGGGCACAATGAACAGGAGTGAGATCTAAGTTGGGAAGTGAGGAAGCAACAGTTCGAGTCAGTTGAGCAGCCGTCTGCATAGTTTCACCCGGAAGAACTGTGGAAAGGCCTGAGTTTTGGGCTGAGTTTTCTCCCCTGAGAGGGAAAAGAGAATCATTTCTGACTGAATCCGAGTTTGTGAGAATGAAGCAAGCCACTGAATTGAGACCAGGCTCAACCTGAAGAAGACTGAAGATTTGCTGAATGCGATCAGTCTATCAGGATTTCCAGCTATCCTTAAACTGCCGGTGTGTGCAGAGACTTTGCAATTGTGACCGGAGAGTGGTCTGCTGGTACAGTGGAAACTTTCTTGCATGTAAATGTGCTGTGTGCTGAAAGTGGGTCGTGACTTGGTTCCCCACTGTGTGTTTTAACTGTGTTTGCTTGCTGGAGGCTGCCTCCAGCCCAAACGGACTGAATCCGTGTTTACCTCCATTCAGCCCGGGCATTGCCACACTGGCCCAGCCAGACTACCTGCTGCACAGAGAAAGCCATCAATGAGAGACCTGCCTGGGGATCAGCCCCCTAGCCCATGCTTGAACAGGAATGATGCCTCGGCGATTCATGTGGGCCCTGCTTCTCCTGGCACTCCAGATCAACCACCTGCAGTTTCGATTTTTGTCCAGCCTGTATTCAGTCTCGGGTATTGTGAGTAATCATCAGGGTCGCTCCCTACAACAACAGCTTACTCTAAGCATGTCATCTGATTGTTTAGTTTCTTTTTCCTCAAGAAATGAGCCCCACGGCTCCGGATTGCAGTTAGTGTGTTGTGCATGTTGTTTTCTTCCATCACTGGGCCCCAACCAGCTGTGACTCTGGCCTACCCCAGGCAACGATCCTGGCTAGCCCATCTCTTCTCCACCTGGGTACCCAGAGTGTGTGACTGTTTAGGGACTCTGAAGTGCATGCATAACTGTCTGATTGAATTAGTCTTTAAGCCAATCAACCTTATCACGCCCCTCCGTTGCTCAAGTCCCTTAAATAAATCAGATCTTACCCTTTGCATTTAACCTGACTGTAGTTACAGTTTGTGCCAAGAGTACTGTACTACTGCTATTTGCTTTGCATAACCTTGTTTTACAGGGGGTCCCCAGGGTCGAGCTAGAGGAACCTGAACTGGTGGTAAGTGCAAACAGTGTGGGTAATTGCCTGGTGTGCAAGGGGTATTGTGAAAGTGATTATTGTACAGTGTTCAGGCCACTAGCAGGGAAAGATGGGGGTTACAGTGTCCCGGAGGGCTGTACTCAGGTTAGCTTGACCACTACCAACCCTGACCTCTGGGTGGAGGCACCCATTTCAGAACTCAGACCCCTTAACCTGCAACTTGCCAAGCAGGCAGGGATAGTAGCCCTTGGGATAGCGCCACCTAGGGGTTACGCTAATGATGCTAGAGAACTAGCCAATCAGAGTGTAGTTAGAGAGTACTGCCTGTAGGTGCCACTGTGCTTCCAGTCAGATTCATTTCTCTGCCAGGCAGAACAGTCTGCCCCGGAGTGCTCTTCAAATCTTCACTTAAAGTACTTCTTTTCATTATTTTTGTTCTTTGTGCTGATTTTAGAGTGTTTTTACTTGATTTTTATTAGTTTTCTTACATAACGTTTTTATTAAAGTTTCAAATGTAACACAGCACAGTACAACACATACATATCGCATAGCCAACATTAAACACAAATAAAACAAACTTTGTACAAAAGGGTCCAATAAATTGCTATAATAAAGTAGAAAATCATATTCTTAAAAAAACCTGTGTGAAGTATCAACAACTGAGTGTTTAATTTTATTTATCTTGATTTATATGCCTCCACATCATAAATTATCCAGTCCATGCCATGAGGGAAGGGGGGTTGGAGTGGTCCCCCTCCTGGTAGACTTCTGACTTGACAGAGAATCCAGGAGGAGATACTCACAATGTAAAAAACTCACTGTAGACCTTCCCTCAGGAGCTGGGTCTCTCCTGGTGTTAAAGATGCCAGGAAAGAGTCCCATACCAGTAGGAATCATTTTGGTTTACCTTTAACTACAAAAGATAGCTTTTCCAGAGCAAGTGTCTATATAGCCAGGTTGTGCCACTGTTGGATTGTGGAGTGAACACCAGACACCCATATAGTTAAAATACAGTGCCTGGCTAAAATTATAAGCACTGTGGCCCAACGTTTCACGTGCTCCCACCCATCCTGCCCCAGGTTCTCAATATCAAATAGTAAAAACAGAGGGTCCACTGGGACCTGGCAGCCCATCATGTTCCCCATCTTTTGCACCACATTCTTCCAGAACATCTGGAGAATAGGACAGGACAAAAAATAGTGGTAATATGATCCCAAATCCTGGCAGTATCTTCCACACAGCGGAGACACCGCAGGATTCAATTTATGAACAACCAAAGGAGGGAAATAGAGTCTGTGAATAAACTGATAACATGACTCCTTATACTTATTACATACCAAAATTCCCTTATGAAGATTTAGAATAATTTCCAATCCTCCTCCAAGATCCTTATTTCGAGATCTCTTTCCCATAAACTTTGTCTTTTGGGTAACATCAGGGAGAAACTGCCTTCCCAATTGTACAGCCTTATGAATCAAGCTCCTAGAATCTTTTCCTGCCTGGTAAATAATGTGCTCTACCTGTTCAAAGGGTGAGTCCATTCTGAGGTCTCTATCTAGACCCCTAATGCACGCCCTAACCTGTAAATAATGAAACAGGTGACAGCGTGATAAATCTGCCCCTCTTCATAATTCATCAAAAGAGTATAGCCCAGATCTCGACTGGAAGGCCCCCACACCACTAAAGACCTTTGACTCGCATTGCCTGTACCCCTGGACCCCCACACCAGGGAGGAGAAATGGATTCCCCACAATTGGCAACATCAGGGTTTCCGCCTCTGCTGCCCATACTAGCTTTTGGATCTGCACCCAACTCTCCAGGACAGACATGACCATCGGGTTTGCCTGTTTCAATCCGGTGTAAGCCCTATGACCCTGCCTCACCAAATAGTCTGATAACCTCCCCAGACAGTCTAATTCCTCAAGATCCAGCCATCCCGTCTCTCACAGCCTGTTAACCCAGTCTTGAATATAGTGATACTGCACAGCCAAATAATAGCTCTTAAGGACAGAAAATTCAGGCCGCCCTCTTGGAGTCTGCCTTTAAGCACCATATGCTAATACGTGCCCTCTTGCTTTTCCATATAAAGGCAGTGAAGGCCCTCTTAAGTCTTTTAATATCTACTCTAACTAACTCAACAGGCAACATCTGCATAAGATAGAGGAGCCTAGGCAGTGTATTCATTTTTATAATATTGATCCGGCCAAGCCAGGAAATGGGCAAGGCCCTCCATCTTAGCAACCCCTCTTCAATAGACCTTAGCAAAGGAGAGTAATTAAGACAATACAGCAAAGCCACATTACTCCCTATATTAATGCCAAGATATTTGAAAGATGTGCGCACCTTATGAAGTCCCCACCCGTGGTATCCAGTGATGATGGCGATCGCAAATGAGTGACTCTGTTAAGAGTGACTCATTTGCAGCACCTGACATGTGAGCTACCCTGTAAGAGTAACCATGGATAGGTACAGCGAGGGTAGGCATGAGCATGGGAGGGTTGCGGTACTATAGGGCAGCAACCAGAAGCGGAGGGATCAGGAAGAGGGTTTGTATGGTGCAGTGTGGCATGCTGCTGCCGAGCTAGCCATATGGTGTGGTGGTGAGGGTGGCTAGCTATGGCGCAGCAGGTACAGGGTTTGAGGCTAGGGAGGGTAACATTTTGTACTTTTCCCAGTATATTTATTTTTTTGGGACTGTCTCCCCCTCCTCAACATGCACCCTCTTGGAGTTGGTAATCAATAATCAGTGGGGTGCTGGGGGTGAAACTCCCTGCGAGTGGGGGTCACATACCCTCACATAACTGTTGTTTTTGGTGTCGGCTGTGGTGTTGCTGAGAAGTATACATTGCCGTTTTGCTTTTTGGCAATGTACACTCGCTGTGATAGTGATCGC
Source organism: Neoceratodus forsteri (assembly GCA_016271365.2). Classification (NCBI taxonomy): domain Eukaryota; kingdom Metazoa; phylum Chordata; order Ceratodontiformes; family Ceratodontidae; genus Neoceratodus; species Neoceratodus forsteri. The sequence goes on from CM028133.1 coordinate 658,446,963, forward strand.
TGTTTTGTGATTGATATCATGACATGGAACCCCACCCATCACCTCTGTGCACATTTGCAGCCCCACCCAAGTACATTATCTCCAATTTCCCCAAGTTTATTTTATACCCTGAGAACTCAGAGAACTGGGCAATCAGGGGTAGTAGACGGGGCATAGATGTCAGGGGATCCACCACAAAGACAACTGTATCATCTGCATAAAGTGTTACTTTATGCATATATCTACCCTTCCCATTAATCCCTCAAATATTAAGGTTATTCCTGATACTTATGGCTAGGGGCTTAATTGCCATGGTGAACAATAAAGGGGAGAGGGGGCACCCCTGCCTTGTGCCTCTATGCAGGGTGAATTTTTCTGAAAGTGACCCATTAACCAAGATGAAGGTCCTCGGAGATTGGCATAATGCCTGGACCCACCCCACAAAGTGGCCACCCAGACTAAACCTCTCCAGCACCTCGAACAGATACTCCCATTCTATGCGGTCGAACACCTTCTCGGCATCCATGGACAGAACTGCAGTGCATCCAAGATGCTGAGAGGCACCCCAAGTTACGTTTAAACAGCTTGTGCATATTATGGTATGAGAGGCATCCCTGGGCAAATCCAGTCTGATCCGGGTGGACCAACTCAGGGAGTAGATGGTCCAGATGGATTCCAATACACTCCATCGAATCCTTGCCTGGTTTTGGTAAAATGCAGATAATTGCATCAAAGCAACTATCAGGGAGTGCCCCCTCCATTTACCTCCCTAAAGACCTCCAAAAGTGACTCTACCACATAGTCCATCATAGCCTTGTAATATTCCATAGAAAAGCCATCTGGACTACTTGCCTTCCCAGCCTTCAACTCTTTAATTGCTACCCGAATTTCATCTCTGGAGATCTCGCTCCAAGCTGCTCCTGCTGTGTTTCTGACAGTCTTAGAGATCAACCTTGTACAAAAACCCCCAGGCCAGGGGCATCTTGCCCTCACACTCAACCTTATATAGGCCTGGTAATATTGGTGAAATTGCTCCTTTATATGCAATGTCTCCCACACCCATCACCCCTGAGAGTCTCTAACTTCCAAGATGTGTGTAACCCCTTCCTGCCTTTGATAAGATTTACTAGAAGGGGGGCCCTGGCATGTTTCCCCATTCATAAAATTTATTTTTTTACAAAAAAACAAGCTTTCAAACAACATGAAGTCTTGCTGTATTCTGACAATTGCAGTTAGCTTCAGCCTTTAAACTGCCCCGGAGAACAAAGGGTTAACTTTTCTATGGATGGCATAGAATGTTCATCTCCAGCCTGGTTCGGTTCCAACCGAACCAGAAGGAGTGCCCTCTAACTAGGGCGATACTTCTTCGGGCAAGAGGAGAGCCGATTCCGAGGAATCGGTTCCGACAAAAAGAAAAGACAAGTCGACCGGTTCGGTCCAGAATCTCATACTCCGACCGCTGATGAAATAGCCAAAGTGATTCGTATTGTGGAATCGCTTCACTTGGTTCTGACTGATCCGGCACCTTTTGGCAGGGGCTCGGTTCGGTTGGTTCCCCCGGTTCCAGATTATACCCTGGAAGAATTTTATGAACCGGAGTTTGAGGAGGAAGGAGAGTTGGAAGATGATTATTGTGATAGTGAAAGTCTGGATGTGCCTATTGACCTGGCCATCTCCCCAGACAGACCTTCAGGTGTTTCTCCTCCTAGGCTTTCTGAGTCCCCTTCACACTTCATGTTTTACAGAAAGGTGGCTGATATCCTCCAGCTTCCTGTGGAGGAGGCAGTGGAGGATCAGGAAGAGCCTGACTATGTAGAGATGATGGACATCCCAGAGTCCAGGAGACCGTCTATTCCCCTCCACAAATCTTTTGGGAAACAGACACAAAAAATTCTTAAGTCTCCCAATTCCATACCTCCTGTGGACAGAAGAATGGACAAGAGGTATACTCTTTCAGGCTCAGATACAGAGTTCCTCTATCAGCAATGCAGCCATGTTGGGGTTGTACAGGCTGCTGCCTGTGATAAGGCAAGCATTCCCTTGGCATCACACCCCCCAGACAAGGACTCCAGGAAGATTGATGCCATGGCAAAGAAGCAGTACATGGCATCATCCTTGGGACTCAGGCAGGCTAAGTATATGGCCTATGTAGCCAGGTACCAGAAGTCCAGGTGTGACACTGTACCGGCACTGGCTAAACAGGCTTCCCCCCAGCTTGCCAAGGAGCTGGAGGAGGTGGCTGCAGATGGGATTGAGGCATCAAAAGTTCAGTTTCATGCTGCTGTAGACTCCAATGATGTATCATCAAGAGTTATGGCTACATCTGTGGCTCTTCGGAGAATGGCTTGGCTCAGATGTACTAGCCTCTCACAGGATACCCAGGCTAAGGCCATGGATTTTCCTGTAGTCGGTAATTCTCTGTTCAAACAACATGAAGTCTTGCTGTGTTCTGACTATTGCAGTGATATCCAACCTTTGAACTGCCCTGGAGAGGAAAGAGTTAACTTTCCATGCAAGGCATGGAACGCTGAGCTCAAGCTCGGTTGAGACTCTGTCTGTTGTTGTTTGAACCCAAACCGCCAGATTCTTTACTCTGCCTCACTGAACAGTCGCTCCGGAGATTTCTCCTTCACTCTGTTCAGTTTAGTCGGTTAAAGTGTAGTTTTTTTCCCCTCGGTTCAACCGAATTTCTTCTATCTAACCTGTCGGTTCAGTCTCTGTCTGTGGTACCGTGAGTACTAGATAGGTTTATTATTACTAGTTTCTGTGTGGAACTTGTAAACATCGGATCGGTTCTGTTTGAACTGATCAGGTTTGTAAAAAAAGTTTGTTCTGCTTTTTAGAGTGTGGTAACTGGTCCTTATCGGTTCTAAAAAAAATTGATTTCATTATGTTTTTTTCCACGACCCGTAACACGGTCAGGAACTGATAGGGGTGTCTTGCCTGGCGGATTGCCGAAAAAACGGTAAGTTTGGTTAGGACTGACCATGTCTGAGAAACCCAAGAGAAAAACCGGGCCCACTGGGTTTCAACACTGTAGTGTGTGTGTGGGGAAGCCTTTGCTAAGGCTGACCCCCACACCACCTGTGTTTATTGTCTGGGGTTTGACCATCTCGATTCAGACTGCCAGATTTGCAAAAGTTTTCCCACAGCTACCCTGGAAAAGAGATTAGGTAGGCTGAGGGAAAGGGAGGCCAAGAAGTCCGCTGACCCGGATGGCCAGCACGGTTTGGTTCCAACCAAACCAGAAGGAGTGCCCTCTGATCAGGGCGAAACTTCTTTGGGCAAAAGGAGAACTGATTCTGAGGAGTCAGTTCCGGTTAAAAGAAAGAGAAGGGATAAGTCAGCCGGTTCGGATCCACAAGTTCTTTCTCCAACCACTGATGAAATAGGCCAAGCGATAAGGATTGTTCAATTGCTAACTTCGGTTCCAACCGAACCGGCACCATCGGTTAGGGGCTCCGGTTCCGGATTACAATTTAGAGGATTTTTATGAACCGGAGGAGGAGGAGGAGGGAGAGTATGAGGATAGTGATGGTGATTATGAAAGTCTGGATGTGCCCATTGACCTGGTCATCTCCCCAGACAGACCTTCAGGTGTTTCTCCTGCTAGGCTTTCTGAGTCCCCTTCCCACTTTATGTTTTACAAAAAAGTGGCTGAAACTCTCCAGCTTCCTATGGAGGAAGCAGTAGAGGATCAGGAGCCTGATTATGTTGAGATGATGGACATCCCAGAGTCCAGGAGACTGTTTATTCCCCTCCATAAGTCTTTTGGAAAACAGACATTTAAAATTTTAAAGACTCCTAATTCCATACCTCCTGTGGACAGAAGAATGGACAAGAGGTATACTATTTCAGGCTCAGATATGGAGTTCCTTTCCCAGCAGTGCAGCCATGTTGGGGTAGTGCAGGCTGCTGCCTGTGATAAGGCAAATATACCCTTGGCTTCAACACCCCCCCAGATAAGGACTCCAGGAGGATTGATGCCATGGCAAAGAAACAGTACATGGCAGCATCTTTGGGACTCGGGCAGGCTAATTATATGGCCTACACAGCTAGATACCAGAAGTCTAGATGGGACACTGTGATAGCTCTAGCTAAACAGGTCCCTGACCAGCTTTGCCAAGGAGCTGGAGCAGGTGGCTGCAGATGGTATTGAGGCATCCAAGGTGCAATTTCATGCTGCAGTGGACTCCAATGATGTTTCATCTAGAGTCATGGCTACATCTGTGGCCATTCATAGGATGGCTAGGCTCAGATGTACTAGCCTGTCACAGGATACCCAGACTAAGGCCATGGATTTTCCTGTTATTGGTAATTCTCTGTTTGGGGAGCAGACAGAGAACTACATGAAGAAAATGGATGAGTACAGGACCACCTAGAGGAGTGCTCAGGCCAAGGAAAGGCAAGCCACTCCCCAGAGGCAGCATTCCAGGGGCAGGGGCAGGCCTTTTCATAGGCCTTTCTACCAAGACAAGGCCTCCTCTTCCGCTTTTGCTCAGAGGGGGTTCTTCAGAGGGAGAAGCAGACGGGGTATAAGCAGGCCTGCTACCACACCTCAGCCTAAAGCCCCTGCCAAACAGGCACCCTGATGGGTTGGCCCGGGCCGATTCTCCACTACCCGTAGGGGGCAGGCTGGTTTACTTTGTCCAGGACTGGATGTCTTTAACATCAGACAAATGGGTCCTGGAAGTAGTAAGCCAGGGACTGGTTCTCAGCTTCAAACAATTTCCCAAGATGAGAACCTGATCCTGTCCACCTGCAAATCCTTCAGAGGCCCTTTCCCTTGAGACAGAGGTCTCTTCCCTCTTGGCTCTCAGAGCCATAGAAAGGGTTCCACCCCTACACAGGGGAAAAGGATTGTACTCCAGGTACTTCCTAACCCCCAAAAAGACAGGAGGATGGCTGCCCATCCTGGATCTCAGATATTTAAACAAGCAGCTTTTAAAGCCAAAGTTCAAAATGGTGAAACTGGGAATAATTCTACCCTCTCTAAGGCCAGGGGACTGGCTAGTCTCCCTGGACCTCAAGGATGCCTATTTCCACATTCTCATCAGATGCTCCCACAGAAAGTACCTCAGGTTCGAGTTGCCCTCAGGCCACTATCAATTCAGAGCAATGCCCTTTGGCCTAACATCAGCTCCAAGGGTGTTCACAAAATGCCTGGCAGTAGTGGTTGCTTTCCTAAGGAGAAAAAAGATCTCCATCTTTCCATACCTGGACTACTGGCTCATAGTGGGTCAGTCTCCAGACCAAGTCAAGTCACACCTACAGATAACTCAGCAACTGCTCACTTCTCTAGGATTCCTCCTAAATCTTTCAAAGTCAGTTCTAGAGCCAGTGCAGCTCCTCACCTTCATAGGGGCGGAGCTGGATACAACAAGGCAAGAGCCTTCCTTCCTCTGGACAGGGCAAGGACCCATGTGACACTGGCCTCTTCATTCACCCTTCAGATGTCTCGACCAGCAAGGCATTTTCTGCAGCTCCTGGGCCACATGGCTGCCTCTACGGCAGTGGTTCAAGGAGCAAGATTTCCGATGACGGACATTCAGTTCCACTTAAGAGCCTTCTGTTCTCAGAGAAAGGATTCTCTGACCAAGCTAATCCCAGTGACTCGAACCCTGATCCAGGCTTTGCAATGGTGGCAGGATCAGGACAACCTAAGGTGAAGGAGTTCCTTTGTCACTCAGTCTCATTCTCTAATCCTTACCACAGATGCCTCCCTCTTGGGCTGGGTAGCCCACTTGGGATCTGACCACCCAAGGGTTGTGGTCACCTCAAGAATCTCTGCTTCACATCAATCTCTTAGAACTCAGAGCAGTGTTTCTAGCACTTCAATTTTTTTCCAAGTCTCTTCAGAACAAACTAGTTCAGATCAGGACAGACAATACCACCACAATGTGGTACATCAACAAGCAAGGAGGCACTCAGTCTACAGACTTGTGCACAGAAGCAATGAAGTTGTGGTCCCTGGCTTATTCCCTGCAAACCTCTCTGATAGCAGTTCACCTTCCAGGAAAGGACAATGTTCTAGCAGATACACTGAGCAGAACATCCCAGGGCCATCATGAATGGGCCCTGGATCCTTTGGTGCTGAAGATGATTTTCTCAAGATGGGGCACTCCAGAGATAGATCTTTTTGCAGCCCCAGACAATCACCAACTTCCTCTTTTTTGTTGCAGACCCCCAGTCTTAGGCTCAGTCCCCCTGGATGCTCTGATTCTGAACTGGGAAGGGACATTTATGTATGCTTTTCCCCCTTCCCTCTCCTGTTTAAAGTGCTAGTCAAGATAAGGTCACAACCATGCAAAGTGATTCTGATTGCTCCAGACTGGGTCAGGCAGCCATGGTATCCCTTGTTTCTGTCCCTAGCAGTCCATCTTCCCCAGTCTCTTCCCAGGATTTACAACCTGTTAACATCCTCTCAGGGGAGGATTTGGTACCCCAATCTTCAGTCTCTCAATCTCAAGGCTTGGCTCTTGAAGAGTTAGAGTTTGCAGATCTGCATCTTTTCCAGGGGGTTCTGGATATCCTTAAGGCTTCTCGAAAGCCTTCCACCAGAAAGACTTACAACTCCAAATGGAAAAGATTCAGCATTTGGTGTTCTAAGAAGAATGTTTCCCCAGACTCTGCTGAATTGCCTACAGTTCTGGATTATATGGTCCATCTCAATGGCCTAGGTCTCAGACCAGCTACTCTCAAGGTACCTTGGCAGCTGTTTCTGCTTTCCTGTCAGTAGGCAAGTCTTCCTCTCTGTCATCCCATCCTGTAATCTGTAAGTTTTTCAAGGGATTGCTTCACACCAATCCCCCTTTAGGGGTCCTGCTCCTGCTTGGGATCTTAATGTTTGCATTGCTCAGCTTATGCAACCCCCTTTTGAGCCTTTGTCCTCAGCAGAGCTTAAGTACTTGACTTAGAAAACTGTGTTTTTGGTAGCCTTTACTTCTGCTAGACGTTTCAGTGAATTGCAAGCCCTGTCAGTGGAATCTGATTTCATCTCTTCTCACAGAGATAAAGTGGTCCTTAGAACTAACAGAAAGTTCTTGCCTAAAGTGGTTTCAGATTTCCACCTCAATCAGTCTGTATCTCTCCCTGTTTTCTTCACTGATCATTCTTCCTCGGGAGAGAGGAGGCTACACAGTTTGGATGTTAAAAGAGCGTTTAGCTACTACATAGAGCATACCAAGGGTCACAGGTTTGACTCCCTCCAGTTGTTCCTCACTTATGGAGAAGTTGGGAAGGGCAAACCTGCCACCAAGAGATCTATTGCCAGGTGGATTGTTTCTTGTATACAATTCTGCTATGAAAACTGGTAAAACTCCACCCTCAGGCCTGAGGGCTCATTCCACAAGAGGTACAGCTGCTTCCCTGGCTGCTGCCAGGATATCCTCTTTAGAAATTTGTCAAGCAGCCACCTGGAAAACAGTCCATACTTTTACCAAGCATTACTCTCTGAATATCTAGGCTAGGAGTGATACTCAGTTTGGCACAGCAGTACTTCAGAGCCTATTTCCAAAGTAGGTTCTGTCCCTCCTCCATGGAGGTACTGCTTGGTAGTCTGCAATTGTCAGAATACAGCAAGACTTCATGTTGTTTGAAGAAAAAATTACTCACCTTAGTAATTATGTTTATTCTCGTGGAGTCTTGCTGTATTCTGACCTCCCCTCTCAGAATCTAGATTTTTGGGATGTGGGTGGGCAGGCGCAGTGTTGGCACCCTAGAGGTGCCCCCCTTTTACACCCTCTTTTTTCTTTGGGTGGAATGTTATTTCATTTGATTGGTTTTGGTTTTTGGGTTTCCTGACTTGAGTCTTCCTTTGAGGACTCAAAACATTATTTTTTCTACCAGTTGGCTAGTTAAAAATGTTACAGTTTCCACACAGAACACCTAGTGAGTTTTGCTCATACAGATCTGATGGTTGCAGTTCGAATAACAACAGGCAGAAGCTTCAACCGAGCTCGAGATGAACATTCTATGCCATGCATAGAAAAATTAACCCTTTGTTCTCCGGGGCAGTTTAAAGGCTGGGGCTAACAGCAATTTTCAGAATACAGCAAGACTCCACTAGAAGAAGCATAATTACTAAGGTGAGTCATTTTTTCTTCTGGGCCTCTGCCAACAGCAGTCAGTGCAGGGCCTCTCATGCCACTGCCAACTGTTGCAAAATTTCATCAAAAAGAAAGAGAGAGAGAGCTCAGGGATGGTGGTGCTCCAGGTTACAAACGTAATACTTTCACAGCTCAGACCATGCACTCACCACTTGTTTCAGAGACAATAGTCAAATTTTGTATTCAAGTTAGCAAAGGTTTATTCCATGGCTTTTAGTTCAGATGTCAACCAGGTACACACTTACATTTCACCCGCTAATGGGCTTCATCAGAGCTAAACAATGAATGCACCTAGTAGTGTTTATATATCAACCAATATATTCAAAAATCCCTTTCTGACCAATCAATTCCTGAGATCAATTAATGAGTCATCAATTCAACTTAAAGGACTTAATTGATCTTTGACCCCACAACAAAAATTAAACAAGAAATTGTAGGATATCTGTTAGAATTGTTTGAAACTGGTTAGATTAATATAGGGTTGCCACCTATCCATTTTTTGACCGGATAATCCAGTTTTTAGGGTCCTTATCCGGTCATCCAGTTTTGGTTACATGCAGTCTGTTTTTTGGGACATTTTGAGTGCTCATATACTCTTAAAACTGATATAGCAAATCATTCACTGTTTTGACTGCATTACATGTCCAGGTTACAAAGAAGTTCTGCTGTCACAGTCATTCAGACCTGCCTTTGTCTGTAAAACCAGACTGTCTGAGAGGTGTAAAGTATGGCCATTAAGATCATTAGCAGTAAGTTAACCTATTCTTTTCCACTCTGAATTTTAAGTATGGTCTTTTACTGCTATGACAGGAAACAGTTTTTACACCTTTATGTGCTCTCATGTGTTTCTTTTTGTTTGTTCTATATTATGGTAAGTTTTAAACCCATTTTTGTTAAATTAATAATCTAACTTTTATTGCTTTTATCACTACATTTGCTCTAATTTTTTGTATTACTTGAACATTCCATTGTATTAGCTACACTTTAACAGGTCATTCAGACAAACAGCGTGGAATGGTGTATCTGAAATTGTGGAATGTCTTAGAAATATGAAAAGAAACAGCAGTAGCTGCTGAAGTAAAGGGGAACACAGTGCAGTATTAAGGGTACCACAAGCACTGATAATTAAGTTATCAAAAATTCGTCAAAGAATCAGAATACAAGGCTGACATGGAAAGGAAAATGGGAGAGTGTTTAACAGAGGGATGAGCAATAAGCTGTGGCTGAGCTTGGCACATCCAGCAGACCTGAGTTTGATTCCCACAACCTCCACTTAAATACTATGTGACCCTGAGCAAGTCACTTAACCTTCCTGTGCTCCTGGGTCACTCCTGTAAAATGGGCTATGTGGCCTATGGGAGGTAACCTGGTTGGCAAAGAATAAAAATAAATAACTGAATAAATAAATCAAATAAATAACAGTATAAAAATAATTTCCTATCACTAGTAATGTCTATTCCAACATTACAAATGGCTTTGGAGGAGAAGTGATATACTCGCCAGTCATAAAAAAGGGGTGGAGCCAGAGGTGGAGTTTGGGGTGAGGTTTCGCATCCGGTTTTTACCTCATCCAAAGGTGGTAACCCTAGATTAATACTGATGAATCATATTTTTTATCAGTACAGTACCCAACAAAACCTGCTTTTTACACATTGCCCAAGATCCATAAGGATATCACCCACCCCCCAGGTAGACCAATAGTGTCTGTGATTGGTTGGCTTACTGATATGTGGATGGCTTTCTTAATCCTTTGGTACCTGGAATTAGAAGCCACCTACAGAACACTAGACACATCCTCACAATTCTAACTGAACTACAACTAGAACCAGATGGGTTACTAGTTACTATGGACATAGATTCTCTACATAGTAACATACCAAAGGAAGGGGGCTTTCATGCCATCGAACAGATCCTACTCAAATCCACAGACCTCCCACAGGACAGGATCAATATGCTTGTGAATCTTACTGACTTGGCATTAAGCAACAATATCTTTCTTTTTGAAGGGAGAATATTTAAACAGACCAAGGGTACAGCGATAGGAGCAACATTGGCCCCCAATTTGGCAAACATTTATCTTGGGGAATGGGAGGAGAGGGTCATTCACAATCATGAGCAGAATCCTTTCCATGAGAAAATTGATATCTATAAACATTTTATAGACAATCTGTTTCTGGTATGGAAGGGTACAAGAGAAGAGTTGTCAGAGATATACTTGGAAAGGGCAAACCAAAATCTCAAGTTTAAAGTCACATCAGACAAAACTTGTATTAATTTTCTGGATCTCACAATATACAAAAAAGCAGATGGGATGCTATAGACTGACTTGTATATAAAACTCATAGATTCCAATAGCCTCTTGCATGCACACAGCTGCCATCCACCTCACCTTATTAGAAATTTACCTAAGGGCCAGTATATAAGGGTTAAAAGGAATTGCTCAAATGCAAATACATATGCATGCAGAGCTGATGAACTAATATCAAAATTCAGACAAAGAGCATACAAAGAAAGAAAAATAGAGGCTGCCACCCAGTATACTGACAGAACAACATGAGAAATATTGCTAATGCCAAAAACCAAAAAGAAGAAAGAGAATGAGTTCTTAACATTTGTTACAACCTTTGGAGGAGGCACAAAGAAACTTAGAATAGTTAAGGACAACATCCGGACCCTTAGGGCAATACCAGCATTGAACAGAATTATACAACAACCACTGAGAATCTCCTACAGGAGAGGAGAAAATCTCAGGGACCATTCACAAATAGCTATCAACCTAACCCAAAAGCAGAACATAAACAGAAATGGGGAAATAAACCCTGTGGATTCTGAAGACATACCAGTACATGGAAAGAACAGACACATTCCACAATTTGAAAATGGGTAACACAGAGACAGTTAAGGGTTCCACTAACTGTAACACAGTAGGCATAATTTATATGTTGAAGTGCACATGTGGGGTATTCTACATTGGACACACCAAAAGGAAATTACGCACGAGAATAAATGAACATGTGTTAGCAATTAAGAATAAACACATGGAATATGTCATTGCAGCACATGTACATACTAATTGAAATGGTGTACATAAAGTTACAGCTTTAGGCATTGAACACTTTGATAAAAATGTGAGAGGGGGGAGATTTTGTGAACAGATTTGATTGCAAAGAACAGGAGTGGATTTTTAAATTGGCTGCACTAAAATACCCAGGACTGAATGACAAATTTGAATTGTCACCATTTCTCAAAAAGCGTAAAAGATAGGACACTGGAATGTAGCCTGTGGTGGCTGTAAAATGCTCCCCCCCTTCATTCCCCAGTCCTTTCCCACCCCCACCCCCATTTTTCCATATGGAGCATTAATATCATGTTTCGTATACATGCATTTCTCTTTAATTACATTTGCTTATGTTAGCACTATGAATATTGCCAAATAGTCTGATACTGTTTTTCTTTTCTAACATGTTGCTGTTGTTATGATTATTATTACAGGGCCTCAAGGAGTCTATAATTGTTGAAAATGCCAGACCCAAAGGAAAAGAAAAAATGATTTTGTTCAAAATTGAATCAGTGATGCTGTATGTGTAGTCTGTAGGTTGCACTTGCCTATGTTAGCTTTTGTTGTTAAACAGCTTAAATATTATTTACCTCATTTTGTGCTGCTGTTATTATTAATATAAGACCTCAAGGAGTTTAAAATCATTGAAAATGTCAGGACCCAAAGAAAAGAAAAATGGTACCTCTTAAAAGATTAAGATACATAAATATATTGAGCTTTTCATAAATTGTTTGTTGTTGGTGGTGGAATATCACATGGTTTACAATCTATATGTTTTGGTTTTTTTATTATTTCACAAAATTGTTTCAGCATATAAGGAGAGGATGGAAGGTTTGATACCTTTTATTGGACCAACAAGTGTCTTGTACAAAGATGGAATTATACACAAGCTCTCGGGGCCACACAGGTCCCTTCTTCAGGTGAAACATAAAGAAGGGACCTGTGTGTCCCCGAAAGCTTGTGTATAATTTCATCTTTGTACAAGACACTTGTTGGTCAAATAAAAGGTATCAAACCTTCCATCTTGTCTCCTGTTTTGCAAGGACCAATACGGCTGGAATCTCTTTCAGCATATAACAAACATTTAGGATGAAGTACTGAATTAAGTCCTTCAAGTTGAATTAATGACTTATTAATGGACCTCAGGAATTGATTGGTCAGAAAGGAATTTTTGAATATACTGATTGATATATAAACACCACTAGGTGCATTCATTATTTAGTTCTGATGAAGCCCATTAGTGAGTGAAACGTAAGCTTGCACCTGGTTGACATCGGAGCTAAAAGCCATGGAATAAACCTTTGCTAACTCGAACACAAGGTTTGATTATTGTCTCTGAAACGAGTGGTGAGTACGCGGTCTGAAATGTTGCAAAATTTCCCCCACCTCCCCTCGTGCCACTTTCCTTTAAAAATCCTTCACCCTACATTCAAGTTCTAGCTGTTTCCTCTGTATCTACCTTTTATATTTAGCTACATAGCTAATAACTGCCCTTCAGTTCAGTAATTAGTCTGTTTTTAGATTTTTAGTGGGTATGTAAATTTAATGGATATGTGTTGACTGTTTTGTACTGTTTAGTATGTCTGTATTTTTATTGTAAGGGCACCCTGAGCCTTCAGGGAAGAATGCCCAGTACAAAATAAACTCTACTACTACTACTACTACTCTTAGAAAGGCCTTCCCAGCATCCCAAAAAATTCTATTGCTCAGGGCAGTGGATTTATTCTCCTCCTGATATAATTTCTACTGATCATTCAGAAAATCCTGGAATTCCTTATTCCCCAGCAAAAAGCTTGGAAACTTCCACGGTGGTCTGCCCTTCTGTTCAGCCCCCAACCTAAGAGACAGTATGACCATGGCATGGCCCAAAATACTGTACATATGGGGCCATGCCTGATATCCACCACCCTACAGTAACAGCTACGGGGAACAAAGATATAATCAATGCGGGACCAAGACTTGTAAAGGTTGGAGAAAGAGGTAAATTCCTTCTCTTTGGGGTGGGCAGACCTCCAGCTAGCAATAAGCTCCAACTCCACAAGCCCTGTTTGCCAGGTCCTCATAGTTCCCATGCCTCTACCCTTCCCCTGCGAGTGATCCATTGCAGGATGCATTGTGCAGTTAAAGTCACCACCCATTACCAATCCTGCAAGCTGGTTCTTTAATAATTATATCCAATAATGATTGGTAGAAAGGCAGGTCAAAAACTGCAGGAGCATAAATGTTCACAAATGTAACCTCTTCTCTGAACAGTACCCCCTCTACAAATATATATATCTGCCTTCTCAAGGGTCTGCCACCACTTGCTTTGCTTGAAAAGGAAGGTTTTTACTTATAAGCACTGCTACACCTCGCTTATGTGAGAAGGAGGATGCCTAATACGCACCCACCCATCCCCGCACCAGCTTTTGATGGTCCTGTGGTGTGAGGTGTGTCTCTTGTAGGAGAATGACATGTGTGTGTTGTCTCTTTAAAACAGATAAGATACTAGTACATTTTACAGGGGAGGAGAAGCCCCGAACATTCCAGGAAATAATAGTTATGTCACTAGCTGGCCCCATCTTTATGTTTATTAACTGTCCCATATTCACCCCCACTCCATGGAATGGCACAGCTGATAGCTGTATGAATAATGTCTTATAGGAGGCAAGAACTGTTACAGCTTATGGACCCTAAACATATAGCAATGAACCAGCAACACCAAATTATATAGAGAACAACACACAGATAAACATCCCCACCCCAGCCCACCCTCCATGTACCTGTCTAATAGCAAAAATATAGCTAACCATTCACCACCAGAATAGCTTCACCCCACCAATGTGAACACATATTCCCGCCCCCGAGATAAAACTATCATAACTATGCAGAACACACAAGCCACAATTTAAATATCAACACACCCCTAGGTGCTTAATATTGTCATCAAGCATGTAAAGGACCCCCAAACCAGTACACCCATTAGGAGTATATAGTCCAAGTTGTTCCCCAAAAGGAGGGTCTCCTCTTGCCCACCTGGGCATTAAACCCCCTGTGGACATCATAGGCCTTCACTTAGTACCCACCCCCATGATCAGTAGAAGTCTCTAAGGGAATAGTTCCCTGCACCTTTGGCAAGTACCCACAGCATCTGACCCCTTCAGCCAGAAAGGTGTACTAAAATCTACTCGCCACCAGCAAAACTTTAGGAGAGCCACCCTGAGCACCCACAGCATTCAGCTTCACTTATCATGTGTAGAAAACACCAACATTTTAACTTGGAAAATGGAACATTAAACCTCTTTTAAACTCTTATCAAAAACCAATTTAAGTTTAATCCCTCACGTAAATGGCACATTATCACACTTCCATTCAACCCTCCCAAACTCTTCTTATGGATATGTGTAACCCTGGATCAGCAAAGAAGTCAACCAATTGCCCCAGCATTCAAAACCCCCAGGAACCCCTCCCATGCTGCCTGCTCCCCAGCCCGCCCTGCATTCAAGACCCATATTAACAATAATAGCCCTCAAATGTACATGGGCAATGCCGTGAGGGGGTGGACCCCCATTACACCCAGCCATCTCTTGGCTATCTACCAAGCATCACTACACTCTACAGGGTTCCGGAGGTCCAGACAAGGGGTGCGGGAAAGGGCAGCATGACCACCATCCACAATGTGAAATGCCCCATCCTGCAACCCCCCCAACTTACCTCTAGCCGTAGCCAAATCTCTGATATCCAAGCTGGTCTTGAGCAGGTCGATAGTCCAACTCTCCAGGCAGCTCTGCCAAAAAAAAAAGAAAAATAGTCTCTTCTGAATGTCCATAGGTCACTGTCCAGTAATCCAGAGGCAACACAACATCCTCCAGTCTGTAATGTCTCTGCCCCATCTGGCCAGAAGGTGGCAGATATCACCTTCAGTCCCATGGTGTTAGCTTCCATTGGACTGCAGCCTGGCAACATGGGAAGTTCCAGAAGGAGTCGGGCCCAGGGCACAAGTGGTCAGCCCTCCAGCAAGTCCAAATTCAAAATCAAACATTAAGTAAATAAAGAAACAAATATCACAAATTGCCATATCCATAAGATCCACCAGGTCGAGTACACAATTCCAACAATGAGCAGAGTTTAATCTCTTATCTTGATCCCCTTCACAAACTCTGCAGCTTTTTCCGGCTCCCAAAAGCTGAATGTGGCTCCTTTGTGCTTTATTTTTAGAGAAGCCAGATATGTCATGTAATTCTCTTCCTTTAGATCCTGCAGCTGGCCAATAACAGTATTAAAGGGGAACTGTCATCAACAGGATTTATTAATGATTGAAAGCTCATAAAAAGCTAATTTGGTTGAGCCATTGTGTTTATCTGTGAGTCTTTGCAGTTCAGAGTTATTCATATGTAATCACCCTGTAATTAAGGGCTGGTGGCAGCCATATGTTTTGGGCTCCTGACAGGAAATTATGTCACTGAGGGTCTAGGTCCTCCTTTTTTAACTGTATTTAATCCAACAGGTTAAATAGGATATCAACTATTTTATTAAGTGTGTTTTAAGGTGTTATTATAACACGTTTTACATCTATTATAAGTGTTTTGTATGTGCATTAAAACTAGCGAGTTATCACCTTCCCATTTCAAACTGTTAGTAAATATAATCTATCTTCAGGATTGCTTTAACCTCTAGGATGTACAGTACTGACAGCTGGACATGTCAGTACATATTTCTGGGGCTGCCACAGTACCACCTTCCGTCTTTTTCAGTTCCCACTCTTACACCCTTTTCTCTTACAATTTTGTGTGTCAACTCAGGTCTACAAGAAAATACAAAATCACACATGCCCCCACAATGCAAAGCATCATGGGCTGCATATGCAAATCACCACAGAATGTTATGCTGGTCCAACTTTAAGCAGAATTGCATGGTGCCGAAAGGCCTCTCACACAGTTTGCAAAGGGTGCTAACAGAAGACATAGACACGTGTTTCGTCCTACCAGGACTCATCAGTATGCCTCGTCTGTTTGACACCCCAGTGGAATGGACCAGCTACCCCTGAGGCAGTGTGCCTGGGATATATTGTGGTGAACCCATTAAAATAAAAAAATATTTAAAAGACAAAGAACCTCTGTGCATAAACACTGAGGCAAGGGTTACCCCAAAGGGCATTTGGCTGGGACCATGCAATTCTGCTTAAAGTTGGACCAGCATAACATTCTGTGGTGATTTGCATATGCAGCCCATGATGCTTTGCATTGTGGGGGCATGTGTGATTTTGTATTTTCTTGAAACTTGGCTTCCCAGCCAAATGCCCTTTGGGGGTAACCCTTGCCTCAGGTCTACAAGATGCAAATGTGGCTACGTACCTATTGGCCTGGCATCATGGCCTCCCTGTTCTCCCACAACAAACCTGGGAACAAGCTGTCGCTCAGTGTACCTTTCCTGGACAAAGACAGTAAAAAACAATCTGAGCATGTGTTATGATTCTGAAAAATATGCTCTTTGTATCCAGATTTGACTTGAAAAGAAAAAAATAGGACACAATTACTATAGATGGACAACACTGTTGAAACATGCATAATCTGAAATGCATTATTAAGAGTATTTTACTTCTTTTGATGAAGTTAAAAGTATAACAGTTTCTTACTTGAAATACTTTGGATGGAATGGGATTTTTTAATTGCAACACTTTCTACATTTATAATTGTTTTGTATGTGCAATGGAACTAGAGAGTTACCACCTTTACATTTCAAACTCTTAGTAAAAATAAGGGAAAGAGGAAATTGTTTAATCAGGAAAGGCACACTAAGCTGAAGCTTGTTTCCAGGTGTGACCTGGGAACACAAGGAAGTTAAGTGACTTGCTCAGTCACATAGTATGCAAGTGGGGCTGTGGGATTCAAACCCAGGTCTCCAGGTTTGTAGCTCAGTGCCCTTAACCACTGCGCTATACTGCCTCCTAATATTCCAATAGAATTCTGCCATTGTTATGGTAGAAAATCCCATTCCATACAAAGTATTTCAGTAAGAAACTGTTATACTTTTAAATTCATCAAAAAAAGTAAAATACTCTAATTAATGGTGATAATTTTTTTACATACAATAAAGACACTTTTATCTCCAGTTACAACCTTCCGGTTGATATTTGTGGTTACAGCCAGAAGGTTGTAATCAACACCTGTTAATCAAGCATCACCACAGAAAGCTAAATGGCATGTAGTTTCGCTGTGGGCGGGCTGAACATCTTGCCCAAAATGTCGGCTCCATTACTGAGCACCGGTACCAGCACTCAAGCACTGCCACACATCGTTAAGACAAGTAAGATTCTAAAAACAGTATTTTAAATATCTGTCTACTGTAGCTGATCCTGCCTTGAAAATGAAAAAAATCAATCTGGTTGATCCTGCCACTCATGCCCTTCGAGTACGTCTTACACTATGCAGTAATGCTGATGGAATGTGACTTTCCAGAATGTCATTACCACTGTAATGAAAAGAAAAACACAAAAGGAAGAGACAGGCAGTGTGTGTGTGTGTCTATCTGTCTATCTCTGACAGAAGTACTGCACTAACTGAACTGTGCTGAAGGGGAAGAAAAATATCACCATTAATTAATTAAATAAAATACTGTAGAACTCAAAATCTTCACTGCAAAAAGAATTTCACTATATACGCTGGAGAGTGTTGTTCAGCGAAATTATTTTTACAGCAAAGTTTACTAGCATTGTTTTGGCATGCCATCACCATCCCACCAGCTTATCACCACCACCACCACCACCACTGGTACAGCATGCATAAAGTGCTACAGTAAATGCCTACATGTCCATTATGTAGCTAAGTAAGCTGTGTTTCAAGTCAACAATGTACGGCAACACCACGCCACCACCACTCGTGCCCGCATACCAAATACCATACCACTCAGTAGGTGTTGTCTCCACCTGACAAGGAATCCCATCTTCTGGACCAGTATGGAAAGAAGGTGTATGCTTTTTCCACTCTAGGAATAAGTGCCCTGAATTATGTCGCACATATGGGGGGATTACCAGAAGACAATCCTGAGTGAGGTGGAAGGCAAGTTAGACTCCCTTCCTGAGTCTCAATCTAAGCAGGAAGTGGCTGATCTAGTCTATTCTGCTCATTCAGCCAGTTGGCAGATGCTTCGTGCCATATGCGATGCAGTGGACACCTACGGTCGGAGCTGAAGCACAACGCCGACGCGGCGCCGTGCCACAGCTCCGGGTGTCGGGTTTGGTCCCTGAAGTGCAGTCCGCTATTCAGGATGCACCCTTCAGGGGTTCGGTGCTATTCAGTGGGGATGTCAAGGACACCATCACTGACCTACAAGAAAAGGGCACTGCACTTAAGTCTGTTGACTGTCTGTACAGGCCCCCTCAGGAACAGCGTCGCCCCTTTCGCAGACATTCTCGGCCCAAAGCGAAACCTCAGGGCAAGCTGGCCAAAGAACGTCAGGCCTCTCCGGCTCCCAAGCCCCCCCCACCCAAAAAATTGGCGGGAGCTTCAGCCGTGGTGCTGCCCCACACCTCCTGACTCCTCTCCTCTCCCACAGCCTCTGGGGCTTCCAGAGGAACCAGTAGGAGGGAAGTTCTCCTTCCATCTACCGGGTTGGGAAAGGATCACATCAGATGCTTGGGTGCTCCAACTCATAGCAGCAGGACACTCAATCGAGTTTCTACAGAAACCACCCAGAAACCACCCCCCAAGTCGTCTTACTCCCAGGAACATCTTCCTCTGGTTTAAGAAGAAATATACTCCCTTCTTTTGAGGGTAGCGATAGAACCTGTCCCTTTCCACCTTTGGGGGACAGGTTACTACTCCCATTCTTCCTAATTCCAAAGAAATCAGGAGACATGAGGCCCATTTTAGACCTCAGCTCCCTGAACATGTTTGTGGAGTACAAAAGTTTCAGGATGCTCTCCCTGCAGAGCCTTCTGCCCTTACTTCGGCACAGACAGTGGCTGTGTGCCTTGGATATGCAGGATGCCTACCTTCATATCCCTATCTTCCCTTCCCATTGCAAATTCCTTCGGTTTTCATTCCAGGGGGACCACTACCAGTTCAAGGCCCTACCATTTGGTCTTTCCTCAGCATGCTGAGTGTTCACCAAATGCCTTTCTGTGGTAGCAGCTCACCTGTGTACTCAGGGAGTGCAGGTTTTCTCGTACCTGAACGAGTGGCTCCTGGTGGCTCCATCCAGAGAGGATCTCCTGCACTCTCTCTCCCTTACCCTGCAGGTTTCTACCAGCCTTGGTATCACCATCAATCAGGCCAAGTCCCACCTGGTCACCTGTCAGAGGCTCCAGTTTATCGGGGTGATCATGGACACAACCACCGGCATGGCTTTTCTGCCACTGAACAGGGTGGATACCCTTCAGGATCAGGCGAGCCTGCTGTCCAGTCGCAGGTGGGTTAGTGCCCAGTCAGTTCTTCGCTTCCTTGGGCTTATGGCGGCTGCGATTCTGACAGTCCCTTATGCTCTGCTCCACATGAGGATCTCTCAGTGGATGCTTTGGTCTTATTGGGATCAGCTGGTGGATGACCTAGTCCAAGAAGTCCTGGTCTCTGACCCCATGGTTCGGGACTTGCAATGGTGGATGGTTCAGGAGAACCTTTGCCAGGGAGTTCCCTTCTGTGTCAGGCCTCCCTCCCAAATACTGACAACAGACACCTCAGGAGACGGTTGGGGAGCCCATCTGGGGTCTCACAGGACTCAGGGCTCCTGGTCCAGGCTCAGACAGTTGTTTCATAAAAACATCCTCGAGCTCAGGGCCGTACTGTATGCTTTTCAAGCTCTGATTCTGTATGTGCTACCTGGTCACCTGGCTATCCAGACGGACAACATGTGTGTAGTCTGGTACAGCAATAAACAGGGATGAACTCCTTCCTACCTCATTTGCAGGGAGGCAATGAGAGTTTGGGATTGGGCAGTGCAACACAACCTTCACCTCACGGCGGTTCACGTTTTGGGAGTTGAAAACATGCTGGCAGTCCACCTCAGTCAGTCGTCGGCCCAGGCTTATGAGTGGGAACTGGATCAGGGGTGGTAGACGATATCTTCCTGCTTTGGGGGACACCTCAGGTAGACCTGTTTGCATCTCCTCACAAGGCAAAACTTCCCGCCTTCTGCTCGCTCGCTCCAGGGTGAGGCATTTTTTGGAGAGACGATCTGTCTCTAGACTGGAAGGACAGATTCTTCTATGCCTTCCCCCTGATTTCTTTAATTTCGAGGGTCTTACACAAACTGAGCTCAGAAGAAGCTCACATGATCCTGATCGCTCCTTTCTGGCCCAGGCAAGTTTGGTTCTCTCTTCTGCAGCATTACTCAGAGGAACCTCCTCTTCCTCTTCCTCCGTCGCAACTTTTGCTGACACAGAATCAGGAGACCCTGGTTCATCCAGGTCTCAAATTCTTTCAGTTACATGCATGGCTCCTGCAGACATAGCTCAAGCCTGATGCAGGGTTTCCCTGCTTGTGGATGAGATTCTGGTGGAGGCCAGAAAGCCTTCCACAAGATCTACCTATGCCATGAAATGGAAGCGGTTCTCTATTTGGACCTCTTCTAAGAATTTTGAGCCTTTTTTATGCCCTGTCAGGAGAGCTCTGGACTATTTTTGCCATCTCTTTGACCTGGGTCTCAGTCATTCATCTCTGAAGGTTCACATGGCAGCTAGCTCCACATATCATGTTCCTTTTGGGGACAGAACCTTCGCACTGTTGGAAGTCTCTAAGACTTTTCTTAGAGGGGTCCTCCACTTGAGACCACCTATTTGCGTCCCTGCCCCCCTTGGGATTTGAATTTCATTCTCGAGAAGCTTACTCTGCCTCCTTTTGAACCGGCAGCTTCAGCAGACTTGAAGTTCCTCTCTTGGAAGACTCTCTTCCTAGTGCCCGTTACCTCAGCTCAACATATTTCCGAGCTTCAGGCCTTGATGTGTAAAATTCCTTATTTGATTTTTCACAAGGAACGTATGGCTCTGCGTACCAACCCTAAGTTTCTCCCTAAGGTGGTGGCAGAATCTACGCTGAATCAATCCATTGAGCTACCCGCTTTTTTATGCAACACTCCAATCAAGGAGAGTACCTCTTGAATACTTTGGATGTTCATCAAATTCTGAGATACTACACCAACAGGACGAAGGATCTCAGAAAGTCTGATCAGCTTTTTGTCTCTTTCGCTTGAAAAAAAGAAGGCAAGGCTGTCACTAAACAATGTCTTTCTAAGTGGTTGGCTCCTTGTATCACTTTCTGCTACAACAAGTACCACAAGACCCTCCCAGATCAAGTCAGAGGTCACTCCACCAGGGGTGTTGCTGCCTCTGTGGCTTGTTTCAAGAATGTGTCAGCAGCTGACATTTGTGCAGCAGCAGCTTGGACTTCTGTCCATACCTTTACGAAACATTACAGTTTGGACATTGCTTCTCACTGTAGAGCAGGCTTTGGGTTGTCTGTTCTGCAAGGTCTCCTTTCTTGAGACCCTTACAGCTGGAGGTTCCATGGATGTGTTGGTTTTCTCCTCCTGTGTGCTTCTCCTTCTTCCAGACTGCTTGGGACTCAGTCCTATATGTAATTACCTACTGCAAGAGCCCTCTCGAAGTAAGATATATAGAATAGTGGATGGTAGGCCATCCAAAACAAGGCTGTATTTCCATCGAGGAGTTGATGACATCATAGAGACCTCGAGAGTGAAGCTCAAGAGGTCTTTGATGTCATCAACTCCCGAGATGGAAATACAGCCTTTGTTGGGGATGGTCTCCCATCCACTGTTTTATATAGTATATGGTTTTTTACTTCTTTGAGATCCTTTACCTTGCTGTTTGCTACTGCTCCCACTGCCACTCGCTAACGTGCTGCTTCCACTCCCTGTGGTGCCGCTTGCACATTCTCCAACTTCACTCATCTGTGGCCGCAATGTTTATTTTTAAATTTTGGGAAAAAATGAATTGCCACATGGAGATGTGTTTGGCAATTGAAGTCCCGACTTCTTAAAAAAAATTGGTGGTACCGCTGCTGCTCACTTGCTCACTCGCTCCGGAGAGTCCGTTGGTAGGCTCTCGCTAAATCCTATCGCCATGTTTATGCTGCTTTTCTGGGACGTCCCACTGTGTCCGCCAATCTGGTGGCAGGTAAAGGCTAAAAAGCTGTTGTACTATTGATGTGACGTCAGAACAATAGTACAACAGCTTTTTTGACCTTTGAACTGCCCTACAACAACTTTCTGAGAGCCTCTGATTTCTGTGCACAATAAGAGGCAACCATATACTATAGTACAGTTATGTAAGAACTCACCGTAACAGCAGATCTTCGAGAGAGGCTCTTGCAGTAGGTAATACCTTCCCGCCCTCCATCCCCCTTAGCTTTTTTCAGGAGGGGAAACATCCACTTCTCTCTCATCTTGCTTTTTTTGGCCTTTGTCGGGAAAGAACTGGAAGGTAGGCATGGGGGACCACCCCTTTATACTGACATCATCTGATGCCGGTCACCTGATGTGGGGGCAGTCCCCCACCAGAGACTGCTAGCTAGAAATTTTTCCATGGGTTCTGCTGGCTTCAGTCCTATTTGTAATTACCTGCTGCAAGAGCCTCTCTCGAAGATCTACTGTTACGGTAAGTTCTTACGTAACTGTACTTTCTACTGGTAATCAAAGAGCTCTTAAGTCTTCATGTTCCTTCTCCAGGGTGATCATGCGGGCAGTGAGTGGGCTGACTGAGTCCTCAAGTTGAAAGAGCCATTCCTCTGCCTTGGTTAGTTTGCTTTGCCAGTTGTTTTACAATTTTTTGCAAATGGCCATCCAGTTTTTGCTCCATTTGCTCCAGTCGTAGCGTCAATGCAGAGATCACCTGGTCCATCAGTTCCCAGCCCAGTGCCACCATTTCTGCTGCAGATAATGAAATTGGGCCTGATGTCTTGGCCTGTGGTGTCATGGCTTGCTTTTTTGTACTTTTTGTGGATAAACACGGTGCTTTTCCCCACAGACTGCACCAAATACTTGTCGATGATATTCTTCTACAAAAGTAGGTAAAAGATAAGATGGTTTGAGAGGTCGATGCAGCAGATTGTGTTGTTTAATGTTGTATCTCAGAGTAGGAAGCAGCAGGAAAACATGTCCTTTCTCCGTGAAGCTCAGCAGTGCCCCCCCCCCCAATTTTTATTAGTTTTAGTGTATTTTCCATGGATTCTTAGTTCCCGGAATCCACTGAAAAACTATCATTTTTTCCATGTTCCCGGGCTTTTTCTCTGAGTAGAAAATACTGCGGCTGAGGTAAAAAATCTGCACATTTTATATTTTATATGATCTTTTTTGTGGATACTGCATTTTTTGTAGTTGTTAGTTATTTTCTTTCATTTTTATGTTTGCCGTGCATGCACAGGCAGCGAACATTTTGCTGTGAGAGTGGGTTTTGAGAAATGTGAAGCTGTCAGTCCAATGCAAAGAAGTCTGCAAGGAGCTCGTTAGTGTCACACCAATCATCAGTCAGGCTGATCATGACACTATTCTGGCTTGTTGGGCGGACACTTTGCGTATTTCAAAGGAAAGATCTGACCCAATCAAAGGGTGACTCTGTCCTTTGATCTACATAACTGCTGCCCAGCAGACCAGCTGATCTTTCATGATTAGCCTGCTGTTGTCCTCTGCCTCCCCCTCTCCAACATGTATCAGTAAGTGGAAATGCATCCTCCCATTTCCATCAAAGAAAAAAAGCACACTGATCAAAGCTATGGGAATGTGATCAGACAGGGTAGAAGGTTAACACCACAGAATGGATCCATTTGCTAGTGTCTCTCTCTCACTCATGTTCTCCTTCTCTCTCCTCTTAGCTCACAATGCTTCTCTCCTGGCTATTGTTCTACAGTGTGGCTCACAAGGGCCGAGATAGCAGGAGAAATCACCCTGCTGTCTGCACCCCCATAAGACATGTAGTGCACAGGTAACCTTCCCTGCCTGCCAGCCCGCACCTGGAAAACAAGTTGTCACAGCTCTATGGCATTTCCTGCTGCAAAATTATAAATAGCCATCACAGCTCAATAGCATTTCCTGCTGCAAAATTACAAATAAATAAAATAAAACTAAATATCTATGCATGGAAATGTGATTGGATGAGGTAGAAGGCTAACACCACAGAACGAATCCATTTACTAGTGTCTCTGTCTCATTCATGCTCTCCCTCTTTCTCCTCTTGGCTCAGAACTCCTCTCTCCTGGCTCTTGTCCTACAGCATTGCTCACTGGGGCTGATAGAGCAGGAGAAATCACCCTGCTCACTCTCCCTGACCATTTTGCATCACACAGGTACAAACCCAGCCCTGCCCATATGAGTACCATTTCCAGCCAATGGAGCCGCAAGAGTGAGTCTCCAAGCTTGATGTAATCAGCACGTACTGCTCCCCTGCAAAAGCACTGGCTGAACATCAGTGATAAAAGGATGGAGCTATTCTTTCTCTTCTCTCTCTCTCTCTCTCTCTCACACACACACACATTTTTTTGTGTTGTCATTGTTTTTTTTTGTTTTATTGTTGTTTTTCTGTGATGTGTGTATTTTTACATCTGATTGCGTATGGATGTGAATTCGAGCTTCAGATTTGCAGCAAAGCAGCAGAGTGCAGGTTTTATTGTAGAGGAAGGTTTCTCCTTATGGGTTTTGTTTTAATTGTGTCTGGATTTGGATTCAAGCTTCAGATTTGCAGCAAAGCAACAGAGTGCAGATGTTATCGTAGAGGGGAATTTCTCATTATGAGTTTTGTTCTGATTGTGTCTGGATTTGTATTCAAACTTCAGATTTGCGGCAAAGCAACAGAGTGCAGGTTTTATTGTAGAAGAGGGGTTTCTCCTTATGGGTTTTGTTTCTCTAGAGGCAAGGGATTACAGGATTGCATCAACCTTGTATGTAAAGTTTAAGATCCTGTTGCTGATAGCTCGTGAGCACTGCTATCTAAAATACATATTTATGTAACATTTTAACCAGTAAATGTTTTTGCCTTTAATACTGGAAGTAGTGTGACTGCCATGCACATTTCTCATATAACAGCAATTGCCAATAAATGGTTTTAAATCAACTTTTCCCCTAGCACAATATATATATATATATATATATATATATATATATATATATATATAGTATATACTGCATAGCTCATGCATAGTTGCGTAGCTCTCTTGGTTTATAGATTGCAGTGTCAATACATGCAAATATTCAAAGCAGGATCCTTAAGATTATGGATGCAAATTGAAGCACAAGGTACAGTATACAGTAGCTTTAGTGAGTGTACTTTTCAGAGCACATCCAAAGACCTGCCATATGAATTATGTTTAATTGAAATTTTTATTTATTAATATTTAGACACTAACTCCTTGACCAGGTATGTCATCCAGAGGCCCATGGACAGTTTTGTGTCAAAACTCTTGTTTATAAATATGTTATTATTGTCAAGAGAAACTGTAAATCCTCCTTGACCCAAAACACATTTATATCTAAACCATGGAGGCCATATCACATGAATGATTAAGACTGGTCACTTTTATAACCTGAACAAACAGAAAAATATTTCCTGTGTAACATTTGACTGGATCTTCATTTTATGTGACAAAGGCCTTTTAGACCTAAGGGCATTTGATGTTGTCCTTTTGTAAAGATTTTTTTCCTCTTTAATGGTACACTGTCAGCTTTTTTTCACCTTTTACAGCCTGTGCTTTTTGTGTCCTGCTAGTATTATTAATGGCCACAAAATACATAAATATTGCAGAAAGTGCCTAAATGTTGTATTCAATCATTTTTTTTTTAACTAAAATTAAATTCTGTCTGTCCCACTTTAAATGGCTGCCATTCAATGCCCCTGCACATTCATAGTATTCAACAGGGCAGAGATGAGGGTAAAGTTCTCCATGAGCAAGATTTGAATTTTGCAATGAATTTGCAAAAACTACATCCTTGAATAGTGCTCACTTTTCTGATGCAGGTGAAGTAACTCTGTTTTAAAAATGGGTGCTTAAGCATGTCAGATTGTTGTTTGAAAATTGAAGCCATGGCCCCAGGCATGCGCATTAGCGAGTGTGCATGCCCATAGTCATGGTTTCAATTTTCAAACAAAAAATTAACCTAGTTACAGCACCCACTTTTTAAACAGTTACTTTGCCAGCATCAGAAGAGTGGGTACTATTGAAGGATGTAGTTTTTGCAAGTTCATTACAAAATTCAAATCTTGCTCATGGAGGACTTTACTCGCATCTCTGCCCTGCTGAGCACTGTGAACGCGCGGGAGTGTTGGATGGCAGCCATTTATATTGGGTCAAACACAATTTAATTTTAGTTAAAACACTATCAAATACAACATTTAGACAAATCCTGTAGTATTTGTGTATTTTGAGGCCATTACATAATGCCAGCAGGACACAGAAAGCACAGGCTGTAGAAATGTGAAAAAAAGCTGACAGCATACCTTTATTTTTTCTTCAGGTTACTAAATGCATGCTTAGTAGACAGTGGCTACTGCTTTCCCCTTCTGACTCATGGGTGCCTTTTAGGGGTAGCCAGGGGTTGCAATTGAGACCCCTTTAATGCTTATTTTTTGCAGCCCCTTTGGTGACAATTGCAACCCCTACAGTAACATTCTCCTAGCATTTACTTATAAAATGTGGTGTGTGAAGGAGCTTTGCAACCTGTATGATTATACTGAAATGGGGCCTTGCAAACCTTATGATTCTGGTGAAATGATGCTTCTGCTCTGATTTTCTGCAGTGCAGTAGGTCTGGCTATGATGTTTTGCTTGGGCAGTAATTTAAGAAACTGCCAGTCACTGGAAATGTAGTGCTGTAGTTGTAAACCATTAGTGTTAAAACAAGCAATCACATGATAAACTGGAACCCTAGTTGATTATTAATTGGTCCAGGCTGTACTAGAAATGAGAACACATGGGTAAAGGTTATTATATTTAGCTTTTTATGCGTTTAATTTTATCTTGAGTACAGAGGCATTTCTTCATTGAAATTGTTAGTTTTGCAACCTTTCAGTGTGGAGCTTTATTAAATTCTGTAGCTCTTGCAGAGAAATTCTGCTGCTTTGCTGTGTTTATTTTGCTGAATCTAAATACCTGTTTAGTTTCTTCAGATACTCTTTGATTGACTCCATGTGTTATTTTGCACTAAAAGAGGTGCCATTTCACATCATTCTGCACAAACTGAATTATTGCAAGTGTGAATTTGTACTGCTTGAAGGGGCAATTAACATGTCAACGCTTTCACAGTTTCAGATATGTTGAAAATTTGGGGTGAAAATATTAAAGAACAAAGTTATGAGCCTACTTTGAAAAAAAATGTTTTATTTTATTTTATTTTATTTAGTGTTTGTTGACTGGGTAAGTGCACTAGACAAATCCTGTCTATTTTCAGGCTGACCGAGGATACAGATGAATGCCAACTGACCTTGAACCAGATTAAGCTGTTGGTGGTATTTTTAGTGAATGAGGGAAATTTGGCCAGGACACTGGGGAAATTCCCCTGCTCTTTTCGATAAGTGCCATGGGATCTTCAACATCCACCTGAACTATCACCAATCCAGACAGATGGGACCTCGGTTTAGCATCTCATCTGAAAGACGGTACACATGGAAGGAAATACATGAACACATGCTCATAACATTGGTAATTTCCAATATTTTGACCTCAGATTTTCAGCATAGCCATTTTTTCACCACATCTCATGAATGTGACAGCTGTCATTTTCACACTTGTGGTGCAAAATTACATTTTCACCACTGTTGTATGACACCTGTCATATTCAGAAGGAGTGATCAAAAAAGACTATGTTGAAAATTTGAGGGTACAAATGTGAAAAAAAAATTGAGGAATTGTTAAATTGTTCCAATGTTTACTCATAACTTTATTTTTGCAGATTCTGCACCCCTAATATTCAACATATACCTTGTGTTACCTACCTCCTGAGCACAGCATGTGTCGTTTTAAAAATCCCCTCCAAAACATGTTTCCACAGTCACACAGTGAAATCACCTTTTGTATGGGATTTTAAAAATTCCACCTGTCTTGTTCATAACGTGAGGTCATAAAAAGACTGTTGGAAATTTGGGGTCAAAGTGTGTGAGCCCACTGAAAGTCAGATATTGCCTCTCAGCTGTCTTATCCTTGGTAATTACATTTTCACAATGCGTAAAAGTAGGACATCACTGAAAATGAGACATCACATCTCATCTGCTCTGTCCTTTGTAGATATATGGTACAATTGTGTACAAACAACATCCAGTACAACAGCAATACCAACTGTGAACATTCAGCATTGACAAATGCTTGTTTACTTCTGAGAGTCGTCTCTCAGTGGCTCCACAGCACTGGGAGTCTTTTTACTTTCTCTTTTGGGAGCAGCACTCTGAGTCTCCTAACAATTGATAAGCCAGATAGACCCACTTTATAGACTGGCTTTAGAAGAAAGAGGAATAACTACATAAAGTATTTTTTACAGCTGTGGGTGGAGCCTACAGCCGTTTTGGGATTGATCGTAGCTTACAAAAATGGGCAATTGTGGAACCTTCCATTGGACTTTTGGAAGTATCCTTCCAGAAGTCCCACGAAGCTTGAAACGCTCTGCCACAATCGGCCCTATGGAATAACAGCAGCACTATTTTGGCTGTTACTTCCACAATCTGGGGCAAGAACTACGCATGTGCGACTCACGCGCATGCATAGTTCCACTGGCACTGCCATGTTGTGAATCGCAAAATGGCAATAACCACAACTACACATGAGTGAGTACCGCGCATGTGCAATCACATCACCATCGCCAGCACTGGCAGGAAAGAAAACCCTCCCACTGCTGCTGTCCTCCCCGGTACCCATTCTTGCGCTGACATCAGGGTCCTCAATCCCCGTGTCAGCATTATGTAGCCCCCTCCAACTCATGTGGCACACTGGGAGCCCACCCCAGTGTGCCCAAATGTAGTTATTTGCCCCACACCAACATTGGGGTGCCCAATCCCCATGTTGGAATCATGTACCCCACCCTTCCAACTCATGTGGCAAACTGGGAGCCCACCCCAGTGTGCCCAGAATGTATGTTTTTTTTCCTGTAAATAAAGAAAACCTTCCCTTGACATACTTTTTTTAACCTGTAAAAAGGAAAACGGTCCCTCATCGTCACCCCAGTCCCCCATCCCCACCCTCCCACTGAGCACCCACCTCCCTGCACCTCCCCTTATCCATTACTTACCTCCAGTGGTTAGCACTGTCATCTTCTCTGGACTGGGATACATGTGCACTCTTCAAAGCCGAACCACAAACTGAAGAATCAAAGGTAAGCATGCTATAATGGCATTTAATGGGGTTTTCAACTTAAGTTGATAAATCTGCCATTTATTTGAATTTGGGCCCCAAATTTTCAAAGTGGGATTTTTGGGACCCCACCTCATGAACAATGTCACTGTCATTTTGTTACTCTGTCCCAAAAGGTGATTTTTTGGTTGCTGTGCAGAATCACCTTTCTGGACTGATTATTGAAATGACATTGCCATTGTTCATGAGGTGGGGTCCCAAAAAGCCCATGTTGCAAATTTGGGGAAAAAAATCCGAAAACTGACAGTTTCTACACACGCTCCTAACTTTGCCAATTGTTAATATTTTCAGTCCACATTTTCAACATTGCCATTTTTGTAGACCTCCTTTTTAACAGTACAGCTGTCATTTTTCACATCTTGCCCAAAATGTGTTTTTGCACCTGTGGTACAGAATGGTGTGGTTGCTAATCCAAATCACCTTTCGGGACAAGTGAACAAAATGACACCGACACTCTTTATGAGGAGGGGTCCCAAAAAGGCCATGTTGAAAATTTGTGCAACACCTCCAAAAAATGGCCAAGATACACCTGGGCGTTCAATAATTTCTACGCACATGTGTAACTTTGGTCACTTGGCAGCTCATCATATTCGTATTGGCTCTGGCTTGGACTTGTTCTAATTGTGGTTTAGACAGACTACCACTGTTCTCATTATATACTTGGAGCCAGTCACTGTTTTCTGTCAGCTCTATTTTTGTTGCTCTTTTCATTAAGAATTTTGTCTTTGGGCTGCAAACTATGACTTCTCAGTTTGCCTCCCCCTCAGTAAAAAATTTAGAAGAGGGGTCCTCCTCTCATCAAAAGTCTAAAGATAGGTCCTGTAAAGACCCCATAGAAAATAAGTCTGATAAAAATAATAATGACAAAGCCAAACAAAAAAGACCTTCACAACAGGTTCCTGATTCAGTGCCTTCTAAAAGGAAATAAAAGGAAAAATGTATCACTGCCCCTCAAGCCGAAAGGAAAAGGGAGACGTAAGTGTTACAACAAGATTTACCCTCTGTGGAGGAAATGGCAAAGGCTTGGAACTATCTTAAACTGACCCTGGCATTGACCAAGGTATTTTCCTTGAAGGAGGAGGTGATGATGGTGAGAGTGAGCCTTTAGACGCTGATGAAATTTATGAACAAGAATTTGGCTCACATTATACTTTTCTTCAGTATATGGTGGATACTCTTGCCCTTTCTATACAAGAGTCTACCAAGGAAGTTGAGGAGGCAGACTTTTTGGATATGATGAGTCTCCTTCCCCCTAAAACATTACTCCTGGGACTCTTTTTTACTGGACTATATTATTAATTTTGTTTTAGATTCCCCCCACTCCTACTGTACCAGATTGCAGGATTTTTATATTTGTATTCTTTCTCCTTTTGCTCCCATGCCGGCATTGTGCTGCCAATTTCTATATTGGTATCCTGCATGAGACTGTATTCTATATTGTTTATTTTTTTCTGAATAGCATTAAACAGAAAATTAAAAAAAAAGTTACTCCTTTCAGTTCATAAGTCCCTTCGGAGGGCTACTTTCAAATTACTTCAGAATACTACCTCCATGCCAGGGGTGGATAAGAAAATAGAGAAAAAGTACCAGCTAGATAAAACTAATGCTGAGTACCTTCACACAGATCCAGATCATGAAGGAGTAGTGAAAGCTGTAGCTTGTGATAAAGCAAAGGTGCCTCTTTCTTCCCAGCCTCCAGAAAAAGAATCTAGAAAACTAGATGATATGGGTAAAAAATCTAACACCACAGCATCACTGCTGCTTCATCTCTGTACTTACATGGCGTACACAGCTCAGTAATAAAAGGCTCTTTGGAGCTCTGTTCTGGCCATCAGTTAGCAGCTCTCAGATAGAGTGGCTCAGGACGTGGCAGAAACCATCAAAACTGCCTTAGAAGCCACAAAATACTAGTTTCACATGGCTGTAGATGCCAATAATACTGCCTCCAGGGTGATGGCTCAGGCCATTTCCCTCAGAATATTTGCCTGGCTGAGAACTACTAATCTCTCTCAGGACACTCAGACTAAAACTATGGAATTCCCTTGTGTGAACAATTCTCTCTTAGGGGACAAAACAGAGAATTACAGTGGTCGTTACAGATAAAGTACCCAGCACCGAGGTACATAGCTTGGTTCGGCACTGTACCACTCAGTGTACCATTTGGTGTGGCACTGTGCTGCTTGTTGCAGCAGGGTATTGTGATTATTCACAGCTGTGTATTTAGCTTCAAAATTCAATTCCCCCCTAATCCACCTGGTGGTGACTGCAACACACCTAGAGTCCAAGTTGTTGTTTGCAGGTGCACCAGCAGGAGGCATAGATTTGATATACACTACAGCGTGACATTTGCTAGTGGTGGTTCCTAGCTGTCCCTCCCTAGCCCCGATCCTCTCCCCGGTATTTTTATAAAAATCCCTGTTGGTCCAGCAGTCCCTCCATAGCCCTAATCCCCTCCCTGGTATTTTTACTAAAATCCCTGGTGGTCCAGCAGTCCTCCCTAGCTTCAATCCCTTCCCCAGTATTTTTACAAAAATCCCTGTTGGTACAGCGGTCCCTCCCTAGCCCCAATCCCCTGCCTGGTATTTTTACTAAGATTCCTGGTGGTCCAGCAGTCCCTCTCTAGTCCAATCTGCTCCCCGGTATTTTTACTAAAATCCCTGGTGGTCCAGTGGTCCCTTCCTAACCCCAATCTCCTCCCGCTGTATTTTTACAAAAAATGCCCATTTGATCCTCTGGCTCCCTGGTCTTCTCAGGTGGAGTCTCATCTGAACCTAACTCCTCTGAGAAAGATGTTGATCTCTTACCAGTGGCAAGTGATCTGAGTCTGTTTTGGTAAGGGCGAGTCTTATCAGCGATGGTTTTCATATGTACAGTATGTGTGAGAGGGCCTGGTGATCTTGCCCTTTTGCAGTGTAACTGTAGTAGTAGAATGAAAATGAAAGTATTTTTTCAGATGTCCATCCAGTTGTTAGCAATCTCATAAATGTTCTCCTTTTCAAAAACAAAATGGTGACATTTTGTTCTGCTGTAATGTCAATGTCAATACTGGTACTGTATGCAAGTGGCTATCAGTCTGATTGATGCGTATATCCTAACAGTGGTATTTGACCACATTGTGCTCAGTGTTGGTAGTCTTTAAATAAGTTTCTGATGCCTCTACCTGTACAGTAGACAGAATTTGGAAATGGGATTTCATGTTTGCTGCAGCTCACAATCTCAGCCTGGCATCACTTTGTGGCTAATGACAGCTGTTCTGACTCTAACTCCTAACTACAGAACCTCACCTGAATTGACACTCAGTAATGCCAGAAAAAAAGCCGTCAAAAAGATTTCAGTACAACTCGGTGAACTCTTGACTCTGTTATGTGGGCGTGTCAAGCCCATTGCGGATATCACTGGGAAGGACCCCAAATCTGCTCCCAGCATGCTTCATATAGATAGTTCCCCAACAGTGGACCCAAATGTCATTGCTGACACTCTCAATAAAGCATTCTCCGATCTTAGCAGTATTGTCCTCCATGACTACTTTGATAATGCCACAGCCTGTGTTGCCCCTGTATATCCCCAGGCACTCTTCGGCCACACTCCATTCTATTTTAGGAAAGTCTCAGAGGTCGAAGTGAGACACTACCTCATGAAGGCTCTTAGAAAATCAAGATACAGTGGGGATACACTGGATCTAAAATTCATCAGCCTTACAATGGATGAATTTCTACCTCTTATTACCAAGATCTACAACCTCTCGCTCAGACTCTCACAATTCTTGGAAAAATGGAAATCGGCTTTGGTGACCCCTGTGGAGACCGGACTCTGAATTGGAACTATTGCCCCATTTCCAGCTTGTCGATTATTTTGAAAAATACCATTTGCAATGTGCCCAACAGCACAGCTTCAGACATGGGTACAGCATCATCACGGCGGTTTTAGAATTCACTAACTTTATTCATAACTCACTGGATCAAGGCCTCCTGGTTGGTGCAATATTCATTGACTTAACCAAGGCCTTTGATACTGTGAATCATGCCCTTCTGTTCGACCAACTAACCAGCATCTAACTCTCCACTGACACTACCAAATGGTTCTTGAGCTACCTCAGTAACCATTCTCAATGAGTAAAAATTCATAATGTCCACTCTGATATGTGCCCAGTATGTTCAGGTGTCCCACAAGGCCCTATTTTGGGACTGCTCTTATTTAAAATTTTCCTTAATAAACTTCCAGATTCCTGTCATTGTCATATCTCCTATATGCTGATGATGCAGTGATCCTAACTAGTAACCATCATCCCAAACTCCTCAAAGAACAACTTCAACAAGGTTCTTCAACTGCCGAGAATTGGTTTCATGACCACAAGCTTATTGTGAACTGTAAAACTTGAAGACTATATTGTTTTCCAACCCCCAAAACCGGCATAAGGCATTCCCCCTCACCATCACTAATAATGAGGGCTCCCTCTGGGAGCTAGTACAGCACTTCAAATACCTGGGCATAACAATTGACTCCTCACTAACCTACTCCCAATACATTGACAATGTCGCTAGGGCAATCAATTTGCACATTGGGATGCTTTAACAGCACAAGCACATTTTGACACCGGATGCTTTGCACTTAGCCATTCATAGCGCTGCTGCCTCACTAGCTGAATATGGCCTTGTTATCTATGGCTCTGCCACAGACATGGCCCTCTGCCACATCAAAACTGCCTTAAACAAGGCCTGTCACGTTCTAACTGGTGCAGAGCATTTGACCCACACGTGCAAGCTCTATGAGCAGACTAACTGGCTGCAACTCTGTAACAGACTTCAGTATCAAACCTGTCTGCTTTCCAAAAAAGCCAGCCTAGGAAGGCTGCCCTCTGGAGTTTTAACACTACTCACTCCACCATTAAAACCATGAAGCACCAGAAGCTCTGACACCCAGCAGTTTTGTGCCCATCGGTGCCGCATCTCCCTTGGACAACAAGCTTTCTCCTACAGAGCCCCTCACTGGATCAACTCTCTTCCAGCTAACATCTCCAATGCCCTTACCCGGGGCTCATTTAAGTGCTTGCTTTGGAAATATCTAGTCTTCTTGGCTTCCTGCGACTGCTATCACTAGATTCACTCACTCAGTTCCTTTTGGACTAGTTGCCTGCCTTCAGTATCCCTGAATAGCCATTCTTTCATTGTATTAGCACTTCTCATACTCTCTGCTACCCCCGCCTCCTGCTTAGCACTTATGGCATGCTCTGCATAGTCACTGCCTTCTCCTCCCCGCCTTCCTTCCCCCACTCCTATTCTCTTTGCTCCCACCATCTACCTCTCCTCCCCTCCTTCAACACCTCCTCCCTCTGACACTTTATCTCCTTACATACCTAGACCTTCCCCCTCCTGCACTCAACCACTTTCATCCTCTGCCACCTCCTCTGTCTGCTTTGCCTCACCTCCCACTCCCTCCCTCCCTCTCTCCCTATACCCACTCCTGACTACACTTTAATCAACTTTCTCCCACCCATAGGCTACTAACTCCTTGACTTGCAGTATTCTCCTCCTATAGGCTTTAAACTCCTCAACTTGCAGTATAATTGTTACAAGTGACGCTGGCATACCATGTGATATGGGTACCTAATTTTGTATGTTAATTCATGTGTCCACATTGCTAATTCATGTCTTCATTTGTACCATTTTCCCCAGGGTTACTTGTCCTTGCATTGTACCACTTACCTGACTGTAATATCCTCAAATTTTACTGACCGGTTACACTTGCAATGTTTGTTACTACTTGTAATTGTTTCCTGACTCTGTAATCTTCTGACATGGAACCTATGTAAAGAGCTTCTGCTCAAAGGTATTTAATCCAAGATTTCAATAAATAAAATAAACAAAAAAACAATATTGTTTTAGTCTCTGTGGCAGCTGAAAGTTATCTGATACTCTCCTTCAACACATATTTCAATGTAAGAACAAACTGAGACTGCAGAAATGGCAAATTAACCCACAAACCATTTTTTTAGGACTTTCATATGCATCTGAGGTTTGGTTTGATACGGGTAAGATGCATACAACAGTTATGAATTACTATCACCAAAATGCCTCTGCACTACATTTGCTGAATGGAGATCTAGTTTGGCTGTTATGATTTTGACACTGTAAAGTCCTACATTTTGAAAATGCTTGCATCGTCAATTAAAGTAGAAAGATAATGGCTAGTATGCCAATCAATATGAACTCTGGGGAATCTACTATAGTGATGGTCTTTAAAGCAACAAATCATACATTACTGCTCTGGATATGAATGGCTTAAGCAGCAAGAATGCCAGGTCCATTGTAATGTACCACTACTACTGATACTTCACAATCAGACTTAACGGGGGCAGCGAGAGAGGTGAGTGTTGGACTTTTGCCAGTCCAAATCTGGGGGGGGAGGCTGGATTAGAAGTGCTGCTTCCTATACTGGGTAGACAGTTGGAACCAGGGAAAGGTGTCAAAAGTGCAAGTGTGCAAACCCATATTGGCACAATCAATAGTGACCCCCATCACACTGGCCAAAATATTTCAGTGTATGTGTGAGGGTGCCCTCAGTCCAGACCACTCCCAGACACATTGCTTCAGGACAGTTTTAATTTTTCTTATTCTTTTTTTTTTTTCTGAAGTGTTTTTTTCAGTGCAGCATGAATTGTCAATACACCAGGCCCACCCCAAAAGTGATCTCCACACACACACACAAAATCTCTGTAGTCTTAGTTGATTTTTTCTTTCTCTTTTTTCATAACTTATTCTTTCCTTTAGTCCATCTTTCTTTCCTGTGTATCCCTGGCTCCCCTACAGTACTTCTTCCCCATTCAAACAACATGAAGTCTTGCTGTAGTCTGACTTATTGCAATTAGCCCCAGCACTTGAACTGCCCTGGAGATGAAAGAGTTAACTCTATGCTGGAAGCATAGAACGTTGAGCTCGAGCTCGGTTCCAACCATTGTCTGCTGCACTTGAAGTGTAACCGTCAGATCTTATCTGTGTCAATTTTCACCATTCATCACTGTTGGGTACTTGGCCGAAGGTCAGGACCCGTGGGGATCTTTTTTTTTTTTTTTTAGGTGGGTGGAGCTGACACACCATCGGCACCGCCCTTGAGGCCGACACACTGCGTTGCGCTCGCGGGTTGGCTGTTAGGCTGCGTCGACTCTGCCTGCCTGCCAGTTCTTCATCTCCCGCCATAGAGGTTGCACCTCATGTGGAGCTGCTGCACTAGAGGCCTAGTTCGACTCCAAAACACACTGTGTGCCGAAAAACCTTCAACGCCGTTTCTATATTTCCTTCAGTGCTGAAGTCCATCGGTTCCTGCCAGTTCTGCTTTGTCATACTCAACGTCGCCTGGTAAGATCTTTCCATTTCTTTATATTTCTGTGACATCGAGTCTGTTTTTGGTGTTTTTTTCCCCTTAGGTCATGTCTCAGTCGGAGGGCAAGAAAACTTCTAGGACAGGTCGGCCCCCCATGTGATGGTGCCCATGTGGCCATAAGTATTCCATCACTGACCAGTACGACCGGTGTCTTTCATGTCTTGGCCTACTTCATGACATGGATTTGTGCAATGCCTGTTTCTTCATGGACCACTGGGTCATCGAACAACGCGTGTGGAAAGTGGGGCGAGCTCCGCTGATTTTCGGGGGTCGGGTGCGCACTCATCAGGACAAGCCACGCTCTCTCGGCCTTTCCTCCGGGTCCCCTCCCAGTTCTACATGGACCAAGGAGGAGGGAGCCTTGGCTACTAGTAGCTTAGCTGTTGCCTAGGCTCCTTCCGTGGCGCAGGAGGCCCATCCTGCTCCTTTTGGGGGGCAGGTGGGAGGTGCTGCCACGGCAATCGTCCCTTCAGGGGTGAAGGCTCCCCGTGTTGGACCCACAGTTCACAAGGCCCAGGTCGGCGCTGTTCTTAATGCCATCAGTCAGCGCTGTTGTGGGCCTCAGTGCCATTCGTGGTGCCATGGGCCCTGACGGAACCATTGGCAGCACCGACTTGTTGCGTGGCACCATGGCTTTTGTCGGAGCCGTTCACCACACCGACACTGCTAGTGGCGCTGTGGGAGCTGCTACATTGCTGTTTTTGTCCATGTCTCACCTCGGCGCCATCCTCGGCACCGAGATTGAGCATGGTGCCATGTCCTCTGAGCTCAGCTCCGTGGGACCATCGGATTCCGCTGTTGGCACCATCATCGGTGCTGCCTCTGCCCTCAGCACTGTTTGCAGCACCGTGGAGCCGGGCAGCACTGTCCTTGGTTCCAATGGTGCTGTTGGGGCCATCGTCGGTGCCGTCTTCATCCTCGGTGCTGCTCGGAGCACAATGGGGCCGGATGGTGCCATGGCTAGTCCTGACTCTGGAGCTCCTGTTCAGGCTGGAGCTGTGCCCTCTGTGGATTCTGCTCACGGTGCTGTAGGGGGCACTGGTACTGGCTCGGACACGGCTTTGATTTCTGGCCCCTTTGGCAAAGATGGCAGTGGGTGCCCTCCTATGGTTGGGCACAGGGCCTCGGCCTCTATCTCCTCGGAGGCGGAGTCGAGCTCTAGGTCAGATGGACAGTCTGACCCTTTGAGGTTGGCTGTTGAGGTGGGCAGCCCAGTAGTCTCCTCTACAAGCTGGAGTCAGTCACCTTCTGAGGTGGGGTCGGTGGCTACCAAGACTGGGGTCATGGGTGCTGACCAGTGGGCAGTGATGCAGGCCACCATGGCTCTGCAGTCTGGTCTTGGTGAATTCACTGACCCCTCACCTGTGGTGTGCCTAGATCACCCAACTTTGGGGCCGATCAGAGCACCTATGGGAAGGGAGGGAACTGTGCCCTGGATAGCTCCTTTGGGTGCTGCCCAGAGCTGTCAGCTACCTAGGCTGGCCCTCTCAAGGAGGAGGGCTCTTTCAGACTTTGAGGGGTCAAGGGGCATGGGGTCGGCACAGTGGCCTTTTTTGGGGGTCCACCCAGGCTCTGGGAGAAGCCGTAGTGCAGATCTTCGCTCTCCCTCCTCAGTCTCTTTGAGAGAGGCCCATTCTTTTGAGGTAGGGGACCATCCTTCTGGACCTATATGGCCCCGGTCACCTCATGGAGGGGGATTCTTCTGGGTGCAGCCAAGACAGTACCAAAATGGTTGTTCAGCTGTCGGCTATGGGGACTTCTGGGGCACCTTCTTCCGCAGGTGTTCCCGGTCCGCTCCTTAGCCCAGGCGGAGGTCAGCCGACATCTCTTCTCGGCTCTGTCCCCATTCCTCTGCCACATTCTCTTGTGCTCCCTGGCATCCTTGGTCCTAGCGGGCCTCTCTCATGGGAGCAGTTCAGAGTGGTGGCTGCTTGTTTCCCAGCTTACGTTAGGGTGATGGGCAGTCAGGTTTTTCAACCTCCCCCCGAGCAGCCACCCCTTGAACAGCTGGTGCCCTCCAGCTCCTCATCCCCCTCTTCTGAAGGAGAGGAACCTTTTGTCCGCATCTCTCCAGCTGCTGATCTTGCTGAGTATCAGCGCTTCCTCGTGAGGATATTAGAGGACTTGCACCTCACACCTGCCACTATTAGCAATCCTGAGCACTCGGCGCACTCCTTTCTAGGTGATTTTGGTGAGGCCACCCTTGTGGTGCCACCCTGGCCTGCTCCCTTTGGGGAGGCACTGTTGTGTTCCTGGCAGAGGCCCTTCTCTGGAGTTCCTGCCCCAAGGGATCTCAGACAGAGGTATTGCACACCCCAGAAGTCTCCAGGTTCCATGCCTCATCTGCAGTCCAGATTGATGCAGTTGGATACTCCTGATGGGCTTCGCGCCCTTCACCATGACCGGCCCCCAGATCAAGACTCCTTGAATTTTGACTTCTGGGGTAGAAGGACTTTCTACTTGGCACGGTTATTGCTTTCCATTTCTGCACATCAGGCCCACTATGCAGCCTATGACAGGTTCTTGTGGTCCAGGCTAGGTCAGCTCCTAGCCTCATTGCCTGATACGGAGCAAACCAGACAAGCGATTGCACTCTCTGCACGTGGCCTGGAGTTAGAAAGGCACCAAGTGAGGGCATCCTATGATGCCAATGAGGTAGCTACCAGGGTCGCAGGGACAGCGATCTGCACTAGGCAGATGGCATGGCTGCGTCTTTCCCGGTTGTCACCCTTGGCCCTGGCGTAGGGTGACTAACTCCACTCACCAGAGAACCTATCTTTTCTCCCATAGAGTGAGACGGTGCTTGTCGGGGAAACTTCCTTCCCCCTCCAGGGGG
Organism: Neoceratodus forsteri; assembly: GCA_016271365.2. Taxonomy (NCBI): domain Eukaryota; kingdom Metazoa; phylum Chordata; order Ceratodontiformes; family Ceratodontidae; genus Neoceratodus; species Neoceratodus forsteri. Next base: position 658,486,634 of record CM028133.1, read on the forward strand.
ACCCTGTCTCACTCTCCACACTCTCGGGCCTCTCCAGGCCCTGGAGTTTCTCCCTCTTAGTGTGTCACCCACTGAGAGCTAAGGGACTTTGTCCCTTAGGGTGTAAAAGAAACCCCCTTTGGGGGAGCTTGGTACTCACCCAACAGTGATGAATGGCGAAGATTGAGACAAATAAGATATGAAAATTACGTACCTACCGCAATTATGATCTTTCTGTGTATCTTCACCATTCATCGTGATCCCACCCTCCATCCCCCTGGGGCCTCGGTCTCTGGGTCCCCCCCTCTGTGCCCATCCTTCCCCTTCTCCTTTCTTAGGAGTGGGGTAAAACAGCAGCACACAGGGGGATAAGGTTCCAGGGAGAGTGGACAGCAGGGAGGGCACTCCTTCTCCAGTGCTTTGGCTCCACCCCTGTGGGGTGGGAGTTGGCAGTTGCCCTCCTTTCTCTCCTCCTCCCTGTTCCCGTCCAACCTATTTCTCCCCGTTTATATAAAAAAAAAGTTTTCCCTTTTTTCACCAATAATTTTTCATTGAGAGGGTTTTAATTCTCTGTACCCTGTCCTTCTTCCAGAATAGCCAACTCTGCTTATCTGGAGTGTTTGCCAGCCATTCTGTGCCTTGAATTCTGGCAGAAAGCCTTTGGCTACTCCTTGCAGTTCCTATGTAATCTGGAGAAGGACCAGAGTCTGGGATGTTTAACCCCCACTCCTAAATTCTTTACCCACCCTACCTCCCTCTTCCTTTTCCAGAGATTGGGGCCCCTCCCAATCCCTTTATTTTCTGACTTTTCTCCCTTTCTGTCCTCTCGGCAGTTATTTCTCCTTTTGGTTCATATATCTTTTCCTTTTTCTGTCCCATGGACTTCCTTGTCCCACCCTCCACTCTCTTCTTCTTACCTCTCCGGTGACTCAGAATGGCAGGCAGGCAAAGTCAGTGCAGCCTAACGGTCAATCCGTGAGTGCCATGCAGTGTGTCAGCCTCGAGGGTGGCGCCGATGGTGCATTGGCTCCACCCACCTAAAAAAAAAAACACACTCCCGCTGGGTCCTGACCTCCGGCCAAGTACCCAACAGTGATGAATGGTGAAGATACACAGAAAGATCATAATTACGTAGGTACATAATTTTCATATTCTTTACTCCGCCTAACTGAACAGTCACTCCAGAGTTTGCTCCTCACTTGTCAATTCGGTAAAGCAAATCGTCGGTTTAAACCGTAAGATTTCTCACATATTTCTCGGTTCAGATCCCTGTCTGTGATACAGTAAGTGTTATAGGTAGTGGACTGTAGATTTTTTGTAATTTTTTTCTGAGGAAATTGTAACCTTATTTTCCTGCAGTTGGTTCGTCTGAATCGACCACTTTTCTTGTGTGTTTATAGTTGTGTTGATTCCGGTACCTATCGGTTCTAAAAAAAACCCGCATTTTCTTTTTTTTTCCAACACCCGTGACATGGTGAGGAACCGATAGGTTTATCTTACCTGGCCTGAAGCTGTGTAAAGGGTAAGTTTATTTGTCTGTGGCCATGTCTGAAAAACCCAGGGAAAAAAACGGGCCCACTGGGTTTCAGCACTGTAGTGTGTGTGGGGAGGCCTTTGCTAAGGCTGATCCCCACACCACCTGTGTATATTGTCTGGAGTTTGACCACCTCGATTCAGACTGCCAAATTTGTAATAATTTCCCTAAGACCACCCTTGAAAAATGGTTGGTCAGGCTTAAGGATAAAGAGGCTGAGAAGTCCGCTGACCCGGATGGCCAGCCTGATTTGGTTCTGACCTAACCTGAGGGAGTGCCCCCTGACCGGGGCCATACTTCCTCAGGCAAGAGGAAAACTGACTCAGAGGGGTTGGTTCCTTTGAAAAAGAAGAAGAAGGAGAAATCAACCAGTTCGGATCCTGAATCCCTTCAGCTGACGGCCGATGAAATTGCCCGGGCAATTAGCATTGTAGAATCGCTTTGTCCGGTTCTGACCGAACCGGTCTCTGTCGGTAGGCGTTTGGTTTGGTCAGCTCCTCCGGTTACAGATTATTCTCTGGAGGAATACTGTGATCCAGAATGGGAGGGGGAAGTTGAAGAGAAAGATGAGTATGATGGTGGGGAAGGTCTGGATGAGCCTATTGAACTGGACATCTCCCCAGACAGACCTTGTGGAGTTTCCCCTCCTAGGCTTTCTGAGTTCCCTTCCCACTTTATGTTTTACAAGAAAGTGGCTGAAACCCTCCAGCTCCCTGTGGATGAAGCTGTTGAGGAAGAAGAAGAGCCTGATTTCGTTGAGATGATGGACATCCCAGAGTCCAAGAGGCTGTCTATTCCCTTGCATAAATGTTTTGGGAAACAGACACATAAACTTTTAAAACCCCCCAAATTCTCTGCATCCAGTGGACAAACATATGGACAGGAGGTATATGCTCTCAGGCTCAAGTTCGAAGTTTCTGTATCAGCATTACAGCCATGTTGGGGTAGTACAGCTGCAGCCTGTGATAAGGCTGCCATTCCCTTGGCTTCACACCCACTGGATAAGGACTCCAGGAAGATAGATGCCATGGCCAAGAAGCAGTATTTGGCATCCTCCTTGGGACTCAGACAGGCTAACTAAATGGCCTATGCAGCCAAGTTCCAAAAGTCCAGGTGGGAATCTGTTTTGGAGCTGGCTAAGCAGGCTTCCCCCAGCTGGCCAAGGAGCTGGAGAAGGTGGCTGCTGATGGGATAGAGGCATCAAAAATCCAATTTCATGCTGCTGTCGACTCCAATGATATGTCATCTAGAGTCATGGCTACATCTGTTGCTCTGGGGAGAATGGCTTGGCTCAGATGTACTAGCCTATCACAGGATACCCAGACTAAGGTCATGGATGCCCCTGTTGTAGGTAATTCTCTGTTTGGGGAGCAGACAGAGAATTACATGAAAAAGATGGATGAATACAGGACCACCTATAGGAGTGCTCAAGCCAAAGAAAAGCAAACCACTCCTCAGAGGCAGCAGTCTAGAGGCAGGGGCAGGCCCTTTCAAAGGCCTTTCTTCCAAGCTCAGGCCTCCTCTCCTTTTTCCCAGAGGGGGTTCTTCAGAGGGAGAGGTAGAAGAGGGATGAGCAGAGCTGCATCCTCCTCTCAGCCCAGGCCCCTGCCAAGCAGACACCCTAATGTGTCAGCCCGGGTTGACTCCCCCATCCCTGTAGGAGGCAGATTGGCTTACTACTTCCAGGCTTGGAAATCTATCACTTCAGACAAATGGGTTCTGGAAGTAGTAAGCCAAGGCCTGGCACTCAGTTTCAAGATATTTCCCATGCTGAGGGCCAGGTTCTTTCCACCAGCAAACACCTTGGAAACTGTTGCCCTAGAGGCAGAAGTTTTCTCTCTCTTGGCCCTCAGAGCCATAGAGAGGGTTCCTCCAACACTTTGGGGGAAAGGCCTGTACTCCAGGTACTTTCTTACCCCAAAAAAGACAGGAGAGTGGCAGCCCACCCCAGGCCTCAGATACTTAAACAAGCACCTGTTAAAATTTAAATTCAAAATGGTGACTCTGGGAGTAATCCTTCCCTCACTAAGGCCAGGTGACTGGTTAGCCTCCCTGGACCTCAAAGATGCCTATTTTCACATTCCCATCAGGTGCTCCCACAGAAAATACCTCAGATTTCAGTTGCCCTAAGGCCATTACCAATTCAGAGCAATGCCCTTTAGCCTATCATCAGCTCCAAGGGTGTTCACCAAATGCCTAGCAGTAGTGGTTGCATTCCTAAGAAGGAAAAGCATCTCCATTTTTTTCTTACCTGGATGACTGGCTCATTGTGGGACAGTCTCCAGACCAAGTCAAGTTACATCTGTAAACAGTACAGCTTTTGCCCGCATCCCTGGGATTTGTCCTCAATCTTCTGAAGTCAGTCCTTGAGCCTGTGCAGATACTGACTTTCATAGGAGCAGAGCTCAACACTATCCAGGCAAGAGCTTTTCTCCCCTTAGTAAGGGTAAAATCCCTTACAGACCTGGCTTCCTCCTTTTTGCCCTCGGGTCTCACGACCAGCAAGGCATTTCCTGCAGCTTTTGGGGCACATGGCAGCTTCCACTGCAATGGTTCAAGGAACCAGGTTTCACATGAGGGACATTCAGTTTCATATGAGATCCTTTTGGTCTCAGAGGAGGGATCCCTTGACCAAGCTGGTTCCAGTGACTCTCTCTCTCTCTCTGGTCCAAGCCCTTCAGTGGTGGTTGGATCACAACAACCTTAGGAAAGGAGTTCCTTTTGTTGCTCAGCCCCATTCATGGGTCCTGACCTCAGATGCATTGCTCCTGAGGTGGGGAGCTCATTTAGGGACCCTCACAGCTCAAGGTGTGTGGTCTCCTCAGGTGTCCCTACTCCACATCAACCTTCTGGAACTCAGGGCAGTCTACCTAGCCCTGCTAGCATTCTCAAAGTCAATTCAGAACAAGGTGGTTCAGGTCAGTACAGACAACCACCACCACCATGTGGTACATCAACAAACAGGGAGGCATTCAGTCCATGGCCTTGTGCACAGAAGCCATGAAAATCTGGTCTCTGGTCTACTCTCTACAGACATCCCTGGTAGCAGTCCATCTTTCAGAGAAGGACAATTTGTTGGCAAATGCCTTGAGCAGGATTTCTCAGGGTCACCACGAATGGTCCCTGGATCCTCTGATATTGAAAGTGATCTTCTCAAGATGGGGCACTCATCAAATAGATCTTTTTGCAGCCCCAAACATTCACCAACTTCCTCTTTTTTGTTTCAGACCCCCAGTCTTGGGCTCAGTCCCTCTGGATGCTCTTCTACAGATTGGTCGGGGAAATTTCCATATGCTTTTCCTCCCTTTCCTCTACTATTCTAAGTTCTGGTCAAGATAAGGTCACAGTCCTGCAAAGTGATCCTGATTGCTCCAGATTGGGCCAGGCAGCCTTGGTACCCTCTGTTACTGTCTCTGGCAGTTCATTTTCCTCTAGTCCTCCCCAGACATCACAATCTGTTAACATGTTCTCAGAGGAGGGTTTGGTACCCCAACCTTCAGTCTCTCAATCTCAAAGCCTGGCTATTGAAGAGCTAGAATATGCTAATATGAACCTGTCTCAAGGGGTTCTGGATATCCTCAAGGCTGCTTAGAAACCTGCCACTAGGAAAACTTACAATTCCAAATGGAAGAAATGTGGTATTTGGTGTTCTAGTAAACAGATAGCTCCAGACTCTGCTGACTTCTCAGTAGTCTTGGATTATTTGGTCCATCTAAACAATTTAGGCCTACGACCAGCAACCCTGAAAGTTCATCTGTCAGCTGTCTCTGTTTTTTTGTCAGTAGGGAAGCCTTCTTCTCTGGATTCCCACCCTGTTTTTTGTAAATTCTTTAAGGGGCTACTTCATACTAACCCCCCTTTTAAAGATCGTACCCCAGTTTGGGATCTTAACATTTGCATTGCTCAACTTATGCAACCACCTTTTGAGCCTTTGGTTTCTGCAGATACTTAAGTACTTGACTTGGAAGGCTGTTTTTCTGGTAGCCATTACTTCTGCCAGATGTATCAGTGAACTTCAAGCTCTATCAGTGGAGCATGACTTTATTTCATTCCATAGAAATAAGGTGGTCCTTAGAACCAACAGGAAGTTTTTACCAAAAGTGGTATCGGATTTTCATCTGAACCCATCCATGTCCCTTCCAGTGTTTTTCACTGATCACTCTTCTTCAGGAGAAAGAAGATTACACAGTTTTGATGTTAAAAGGGCACTTAGTTACTATGTGGAAGTCACTAAGGCCTTTAGATCTGACTCTTCCCAGCTTTTCCTCACCTATGGAGAAGTGGGAAAGGGCAGGCCTGCTTCCAAACATACTATTGTCAGGTGGATTGTCTCCTGCATACAATTTTGCTATGAAAAGCTAGGCAAAACACCACCTTTAGGCTTGAGGGTGCATTCTACCAGAGGTACAGCAGCTTCTCTGGCTGCTGCCAGGGATATCCCCATTTTAGAGATCTGTAAAGCAGCCACCTGGAAAACAGTTCACACTTTTACCAAGCTTTACTCTTTGGACTTCCAGGCTAGGAGTGATGCTAGGTTTGGTACATCAGTACTGCAGATCTTGTTCCCTAAATAGGTTCTGTACCCTCCTCCTTGGAGGTATTGCTTGGTAGTCAGCAATAAGACAGAATACAGCAAGACTTCATGTTGTTTGAAGAAAAAATTACTCACCTTAGTAATTGTGTTTCTTCTAATGGAGTCTTGCTGTATTCTGACCTCCACCCTGCCTCCCTTCTCAGAATCTGTTTTTTGAGAAGTGGGTTGGCAGATACAGTGCTGCACCCCAGAGGTGCATTAGTTCTGCTGAGTTGGTTTAACTTCTGCTTGAGTTATTTAAGTTCACTACCTGGTTTTTGCTTTTGGGTTTCTTGACTTGAGTCTTTTGGGGATCCAAAAAGAAATTAAAAAACTTAGTTGCCTTTTTGGCTAATGTTTTACAATTTCGTCTTTTAGATTGTAGCTAGTTAGTAGTAGCTTGTAAGAATCTGACGGTTACACTTCAAGTGCAGCAGACGGTGGTTTGAAACGAGCTCAAGCTCAAAATTCTATGCTTCCAGCATAGAGTTAACTCTTTCATCTCCAGGGCAGTTCAAGTATGGGGCTAGCTGCAATAAGTCAGAATACAACAAGACTCCATTAGAAGAAACACAGTTACTAAGGTGAGTAATTTTTTCTTCTTCCCATCCCTGCTTTGGCCTATGTTGAACCAGTGTGACTGAGGTTGTGGGCACAGTATAACACACTTTCCCCTTTCTCCTCCGGTGTGCGAGTTCCAAATGTGCCATGGTTTAAGCCATGTGGTTATGCAGTTCATGCATCTTGAATGTTGGTGTGTGCAAGTCATGAACAGTATTTTCCTAATACCACAAATAATAGATTATTTTTTATTTGGATAAAAAAAGAATCAATAGCCACTATTGTGGGTATTTGGCCTAATGAAGGATACTTGTTACATTTGCATACAGTACATGGTTTTGATGTCGGTTTCTAAAATTGTTATGCAATAAATAGATTTATGCACACAATGCAGGAACATGAATCTAATGTATGTTGATTAAATATTGCTTATAAATATCTCAAATTATATTTGTGTTCATACTCATACTCAGATTCATAAATCTCTTAAATGCATACCACACTTTAAGGGACATCGAATCCTCATACTGTATGCAAAAGGTAAAATTTTAACTAGTTTCTGCCTTTCCTCAGTTGCACTATAGCACACGCTGCAAACTGATATAGTAAGGCCCCATCATTTTATGACTCTTGTATTATTGTTAAATTAATATGCTCCATTCACTCTGTATTTGATTTTTGATTTTAATGAATGAAATAGTGGTATGCTTTCTGCCCAGTAGATGTACATTCAGCAGAATTTTTTCCAGATTTTCATCTGTGTCTGGTAAATGCTTTGCTGGAATGATCGCAAATAAGTCTGGTGTTTGTAATGGATGTGTTTTCAAGAATATGAAAATGGAAGTATGATTTTAATGGATAGTGTGGTTCAAGGGCCACAGAGGGATGTCGGAATGAGCTCCTGAACCACAATAACCGCACTAACCATAAACCGCACTAACCACAACATTATTTTTCTATTTTCACATTCTCAAAAGAATATCCATTATGAATACCAGAATTATTTTCAATCCTTCCTGCAGAGCATTTCCCAGACACTGATGAAAATCTGGAAAGAATCCTGCCGTTTGCATATCTACCTGAAAGATACCGCACCACAAATTATTTACTGGCATTGTAACTGGCATAGTAACTGTGGGATGGAATCCTGACAGAGTCCATGAATTTATTAAAGATGACAGGAAAGGATTAGGCTCCGGTGAACTTGTGCAGAACCAAGTTTTTACTTTTTGTGAGTCAAGTAGGTTGTGAGGTTTGATTACAGTAATGAGCTCTGAATTAGCTTGCTACATAAAGATACTGTAGTTCAGCTTTTTGTTAATGAGGACGTGAAATAAAATGTGTAATTTAGACATGCAAATGTGTCCTATAATTTCTTGTAGTATCATAATGCTGATCATAAGGGAAGGTATCAGAGGTCTGCCGCAATGGTGAAACTCCAAAACAACACAGTAGGAATCTTCAAAAATATAATTACATACACAATGCTTCTTTATTATTAAGATCAGACTCTCTGATGTCTCTGCTTCAGTTTTCTTGTTTACCATACTTTGCTTCCCCCTCCCCCGGGACCTCCCTTCCCCATCTCCCTTTTTGCTGTCTACGGTATGTGTACTAATGTAAAGCATATAAACATTATGAGGTCTGTGAGTTTCTGCCAAACACTAGATGTTCGCAATGGTCTGAAAGCTACAGTAGGGTGTGAGAGAGAGAGAGAGACCAAAAACTGTGTTTTTCTGTGTTGTATTTATATGATCCATATTCATGTTGTAATACTGTGTGTTTGCTGAATATTTAAATATTTTCTAGATCCCATGCCCACACACACACACACACACACACACCTGTCAGCATCCCAATCTGGTGCTTTGTTTAAAAGAAAAAATACAATTTCATTCAAATCTACATTGGCAGTAGTAGAGGGCAGATCACAAACCAGACTGACAGTGATTGCAGTTCAGTCCCTTTAATGTGATTTATCTATACCTTATTTCAAACTCCCACGTACTACAATAATACAATAGTCGGTTCCTATTCACATTTTTGTGAAGCACACACATAAATGTTTTATTGTATTATTGAACAGGAATACACATGGTGATACAAAATCACACATACCCCCATAATGCAAAGCATCATGGGCTGTATATACAAATCACCACAAAATGTTATGCTGGTTCAACTGTAAGCAGAAATGCATGGTGCTGAAAGGCCTCTCACACAGTCTGCAAAGGGTGCCAACAGAAGATACTGACATGTGTTTCATCCTACCAGGACTCATCAGTGTGCCTTGTCTGTATGACATCCCAGTGGAATGAACCAGCTACCCTAAGCTGGTCTATGTGGTTTGGGTTGTGTTAAGCCCAATAGAAATAAAAAAACAAATTAAAAGACAAAGACCCTTAGTGCGTGAGCACTGAGGCAAGAGGTACCTCAAAGGTCATTGGCCAGGAAGCCAAGTTTCAAAGAAATACAAAATCAAACATACCCCCATAATGCAAAGCATCATGGGCTGGATATGTAAATCACCATAAAATGTTATGCTGGTTCAGCTTTAAACAGAAATGCATAGTGTTGAAAGTCCTCTCACACAGTCTATAAATAGTGCCAACAGAAGACACGAACATGTGTTTCATCCTGCCAGGACTTATCAATATGCTTCATCTGCATGACACCCCACAGGGATGAACCAACTACCCTAAGTTGGTCTATCATGTTTGTGTTGTGGTGAGCCCAATAGAAACATAAAAACAAGTTGAATGACAAAGACCCTTAGTGCATAAGAGGCCTTTCAGCACCATGCATTTCTGTTTAATGTTGAACCAGCATAACATTTTGTGGTGATTTGCATATACAGCTCATGATGCTTTGCAATATGGGGGTATGTATGATTTTGTATTTCTTTGAAACTTGGCTTCCCAGCCAATGCTCACATGGTGATGTTGTCCAGTTTTTCCCCATGACTACAGCAACCTTTAAAATATTGTGATCTCCCAAATTTCCCTATCAAAAGATAACACACTGAAAACAAGCAATTCAGTTAATCTTTAAACAGCAAAAAAAGCAGATTGAAAATTAAGCTGCACTATACCATTATCCTCACGAGTTCCACAATTTCTCTCTATGGCATAAATAATCTAAATATTTGGTACAACAATAATATGTCTTAATGATTTTGATCACCATAATTTCCTACAGTCATTCTACCTCCATGATACAGCCATTGCAGCCATTGTCATAGCAATAAAATTAGACACATCGTTTTTTTTTAATTTACTTTGACGTGTGTAAAATAATATCTCACAGTGCATTTAGCCAGGATAGATCCACTGAGATGCAACATTTCATTTTAAGAAGGAATTGCTGGAATGTTAATTTATTGATTAATAGAGGCAATTAAGTTAAATTAATGCTCCCCCTCAAAGCAGGTCTCAGCCCTGGAGGGTACAGGGTCTCAGCACAGTGGATGGGCAGAGTTGGTCTCACCTGGAGACCAGGAGATTAGAAGCATGAGCTGTTTTATTTTTTATTATTTATATTTAATGTTCTGAAGCATGGCTCATAATAAATTTGGCCCTGGAAGAGCCTGCACATTAAATCTGTCTGATGTGGACTTGTCAGGCCGGGAGACTATTTATTTATTCTTTCTGCTAACAGCTGGACTGAGCTGTTTTTTTTTTCCATATAAAATTCAACTGGCATGTTTATACAGTAGCAGGTGGGACCATTTCAAAATGATTCTCTTTTTCAGCTTAATTTTCTCTACAGATGGAAGGGTTAGTTGGAGGACAGGGAACATGAATAGTTATTCATGAACAATTAAAAGAAGGATCACAAGAATAACAGACAATTGAAGGACAAGTTTACCTAGAGACTAGTTTATGTACCAGAACAAAAGTGACCAGACAAAGTGCCCAATTTTCTTCTTGCTTGCATGATGGAGCTGACTGGTAATGGGCTTTTCACTGTCAGGAGAAAGTCTTTTAAGGGCCCTGTTTTAAGCATATCTTGACATTCTAAAGACACAGGAATTGAGTTGTCCAACTAGTTTATGCAAAAATATCAGCTTTGCCTTCTTCCCTGAACTGATGTTTTCATTAGCGTATTACTTAACCACACAAAAAAAGTAAAAACAACAGCCTAATTATAGGCAGGGTTAATTTGTAAGTGAGTATTTGTAACCAAAGAAAAAAATAAATGAAATAATACCATGTACTTGAAGTCCACATATACTGTAGATTGTGCTGCCTGAATGCCCACAAATAAAAGGTGGATTTCTGTAGTGTTACAGTAGGTCAAACATTCCTCTTCCACTTTGTGCATATACTGTATATGGGGGCTGCATAATCCCCAGCCTCCATTGCAGCCCTCTCCTAATGGGATCACCCTGAAATCCAGTAGAAAATGTGACCTCAATAAATGCAGCAAACCCAAAGAACAGTTCACACTTTCACTGACTGGAAACTAAACTAAAATTAGTACAATATCTTCAACAATCTTGTTTCAGCAAAGTTTGAAGGAGCAGGGTTACTTAACATGAATGGACAGACTAGGTGGGCCAAAGGCCCTTATCAGGCCGACAACATCTATAGTAAGTAAGCTACTGAAAATAAATATAATAAAAAAACAAGGTGCTATTGAAAATGAATGTAATAAAAAACACACACAAGACACAATGAGCTATTTTTTTTAATTTTTTTTAGGAGACACTTTATTACACACCCACAAAAGGAAGCTGAAATGGGCATTTTAAAGTAATGCAGCTGCCATTGATCTTTAAGAATATCAAGGGCAGCTATGTTAATTTAAATGTACATTTCAGTTTTCTTTGGTCTTTATTTATTTTATTTTTTTTATTTTTGCAGATACAGAATAAAAGAAAAAAACACACAACTAGAGATAGTAGAGTTAGCAGGGAGATACTGTAGTAGACTCTAAAACAATTTACAATGTACAGTATATTTGAGTACATTCCATTACATCACTGACAGTATCCAAACAGTCAACATACGATTGCTACAAGTAAAGCACAAATGTAGGTAGCAGGAGCCTGGTGATGCAGAGTTGCAAATGTTGCCTTTGATCTTTGAAACAGTGAAACATTTGTAGATACATCAAATACAATAGCCGTGTTTACATGGCAGTAGCGCTGCAAATACAAAGTCACAGCAGCATGGTCCTGACCACATGCCACCCGCGATTTGTCTGTCTACAAGGCCCCTCTCTGCATCGCTGCAGTCTGTGCTGGTGAGGGGCCATGCATCACGGGGGAGCCGGACATCTGTTAGTTGCTGTGGTGCAGACAGTGTAGACTGCCACTTAAGCCATTGTGAGCCGTTCGCACCTCTTGGTGCTCCCCACCTGACAGAGAATCTGGGAGTGTCTTAGCAAGCGGCTTATCCCGATCAGGTACATGTCCACATGTTACATTTGCACTAGAGCATCCCGAGCACACAGGTTACTCCAGTGCAAATGTGACAGAGTAAACATGGCTAATGTTGCAAAGTGAAGGCTTTGGTACAATTTAACACATTACAACAGTAACAGCTTATGATCTTGCAGTATCACAACTAAAATCCAGTTCACTACCTCTTTCAAGAAAGACGGTGAAGCACATTTAAGTAAATAAAGAACTGGTGATAAATCAAGCATTCCTTTTTTTACCAAGCAGTAGTCTATTTTACTTACTGGTGTCCCTCCACTTACACCCAAAGCTCACCTAATTGGAACAACATAAAAAAAAGAAAACATACTATACATATCAGAATGTAATCATTTAACCAGTAAGTGAAATACACTACAGTTCCATATAAAAATTCTAGCTGTATCACCATGTCATATCTCTTAACTACGGTTATGTTGCCTCCATGCTACAACCATTGTCATAACAGAATAGTTTTGTTGAATGTAATTCTGCTGCACTTTTACAAAAACAGTTCAGTTTCCTACTACTTTAAAACATGCACGCTCACTTTAATTGTATCTGATTGTGGCATCCATTCCCCCTTTTTACTTATTAATTTGTACTTTTGGTCTAGGTCCACTTGTACTGTATTTTCTGGGTTTTGCTGTGTTGGGGACCAAAAGCACCAAAAGTAGCAGACAGAAAAAAGCTCATATTAATATTATGGGCAGCAGGTGGGGGGGTGGACTTTGCTCTCATTTGTTTTGGCAAGTACTGTATGAATGAAAACACATCCTCCTATATTAGTAACACTGGATTGGTTGACTGTTAGCCAGTCAGATGTTACTACTATAGGAGGATGTCTTTTCATTCATTCTTTTATTAACACTAAACATAATTAAGCAATAAGGCATGACCAAGGGTTATGTTAATGGTCTGTTAATCACCTTCTAGGGGTGTACTATGGCATGAGGTGTAGCCGAGTGCCACATGCCCCTAGAGGGTGATTAACTGACCATTAACATAATCCCTGGGAGTGCTTTATTGCTATTATAATAAAAAAATGTTTTTAAACAGTGTTAAACCTTGTTCAGCATATGTCTAAGCTCTACATGTATGTTAATAAAAGATTAACATAAGGCTGTTAGAATGTTTGCAGCCAATCAGAAAGCTCCATTTCTCAGAGCCTTTTTATAATGAGGAAAAATGCAAGCTATCAAAAATCATGTATGTTCTGTATATATGCACTCTTACTCAAGACCCCAGCCATTCAAAAAAATGGTTTATGCGGTGAGCAAGCGGTGTTTGCACACCAAACAAATTATGTCATAAAGTGAGTTACTACATACAGCAAATCTTATGTTTCACACATCCACCATTTCTACTTGTGGGCTAACTGGAAAATGTTTCAGGGTGACAGCAGTTACACATAATGTTTGTCCATATCAGATGAACAGGAGAGCAGATTATTTTAGCAGCCTTGGAGTATGAAACATGTTTTTATGAACTCTCAAGAAGTCATGCATAGAACAAATATGTTTTGTAGCAGAATGCAAGCAGGTGTGCAGGTATGTGATACTGTAAATGTAATTGTGAAAAAAAATAAGAGGGATTACGAAAAGTTAACAGCGAAAATAAAAGAAATGGGAAAAACGCTGTTGAAAACCCTAGATACAGTGCACACACTGTATTTACATCTAATATTGAAAATAATTTGAAATGGTTCCCGGAGGATGCAAAGACATAACATGAGAAAGCTTGAGCATGTTGGGACTGTGTGGTGTGCATGTTTCTGAGTTCATCGTGGGTTGTTACAGCCTGATGGATTTATTGCCACAAGCACTTTATAGATGAAAAAAAATGCTAGTAAGATACTTGGTTTCTCATATCAATATTTTGACATACAGGTGACAAAGGTGTAGTATGTTATTTTAAAAAGTAAACTAATACAACATGGAGAAAGCATTTGGAGCAGTTTTAGAAAGTGTGAACTGCATCCAAGAACTGAATGAACCTTTTTGCAACTCTGGCATTACATGAAAATAAAAACCAGAAAGTGTGCTTCAAAAAGCATTTGTTCAGTGGGGTTGTATGCGTCTAGTACCCTGTTTTTTAGGTCCAAGGAGGCTGTTATTTAGACTACTACAGCCTGTCTCCAGTGCTGAGGTTATTTAAAGCAGCGTACACATCCATAGCCACAGTTTTAAATCTAGTAGTCTCCTCATTATCAAAAACAATTTTAAATTAGACTAGCACACTTCCATAATAACATCATTATAACTCATATAACTGTGTGATGCATACACATGCTGCTTACAAGCTACTGTACATAATCAACAAAGTGCATAGTGATCAGTAGAATAAAGTTAAAAATTGGACTTGTTTTCAAAAGGATTGAATGTCAGAATACAGTACATTTTCAAAAGATTATTTTCTCATCGACAGTCTCTATAATCTTACTATCGTACAATATTATGTATGTGACTTCATTTATGAATCTTAAACATTGTACTGCCAGTAGTTGTCTTCTGACATTCAACCTTTTTGAAAACCAGTTATGTTTTTAACTTATTTTCTGATAGCTTCTTAACATATTTGGCTATATTGCTGATTTACAACACATTCTGCTAGTGGGCAACAGTAGTTGATGAGGCACAAGTGATAAAAATGAAATATTTTCCTGACGTCCTGCATCATGGCTGGAAAGGTATTTGCCACTGATTTGAAACATACTGTAAGCGGGGTCAGAACACTAGTAGATAAAGAATGTGGCATGAGTTATTTAAAGGATATATTTTACCAATGTCCTGCATCCTTGGGTGGGTGGAGGTACAGTATTTGTCATTGATTTGAAAGGCACAAATTTATTTAAATGAAATATTTTGGTGATGTCCTGCATCCTGGTTGGAAGGGAGCTGGCAGTTTTCCTTTAACTATAAGCATGCCTGTTTTGGATTCATGACTCTTGGATGCAGAGTTTAATTTATGGTGTTGGGTAGATGGATGGGTGAGTGATGCCTGGTAGCCCTCACTTTTGTTATGTGATTTTACAAATGACCACCCTGTTTTTGATTCCAGGTGTCGGGGGTGCTGGTGATTCAGGTGATTCCCATTACACATTTGCAGTATGTCTGCAATGTATTGTAACAAGTACTTAGAGATCCCAGCAGACATATAATTTGGTTTTATATGATTGCCTGATTCACAGGAATATTGGTTTGGTACTTTTTCCCAACCAGTCTAAGACATACTGTACTGTAGGTCTGTGCAATTTCTTGCTTTCCAGCATGGTGCAGCAAATATACTGTACTTTTTTACAGCTGCTACTAAACACACTACACATCAAAAGCCATGCATGCTATTACCAGTACATGGCAGAAAACATCATAATAATAGCAAATGCAACCTTCTGTGGCTGAGCAAGCAGTCAGTATGTCTCTGTGCAGTATTGCATGCAAGGATGTTACAATGAGTGGGCTGATCAAATGGGACCTTTCCCATTCAAAAAATGACATGCCTACTGTACAATATTGATTCAGATGGCATATTATGTCAGAGGTTTTCTGCGCCAAAATTAGACTGCTTGAGGGAAATGGGAGAAAGAGTTTGAGTACAGACATGTTTTTGAAACCAGTAAGGCAACAGGGAGACAGTAGAAGGAGAGAGACTGCAGAGGATGACAGTCCAGGCACAAAAATATAGGGAAAGATAGAAATCAAGGGCAGTGACTGGGGCAGCAGGGAAAAGATGGAAGGCAGTTTTAATGTTTTTTAATTTACTGATGAGTTTATGAGTTTATGATCCTGCCAGCTGTCAGGAAGCAGCGCAAGGTATGGCTAATGACATGCGAGGGGGAAGCTGCCCATCACAAGTGCATGCTAGACTACTGCTTGATGGCTGAATGCAATAATACAGTCTAGTCTGATAGTGTCTAAGTCAGTTGAATAATTTTTATTTCTTGTGGAGCAGCAGGACATAATAAATTATTTATCATGTACAGAGATGTTTGTATATTAACCACGGATTCTTTTCTTTTTTTCTACTCATGTGCAGAGTGCCGTTCAGCATTGTTACAGTTTTCAAAAAGAAAGTAATGATCATTTGGCAACTGTTTGCTGCTGGTCAAGACACTGATTCTGTTGGTCAGTACAGCACCTCTGACCCCACCCCCCCCACATACCAAACCTAACTCAATGATATCAGTTAATTTCAGGAAAAAAATAGAATTACAATTCCTGAACCATTACTTCTTCAACATTTTTATTAGTCATTCTGCTAACCTTGTCAGAAGGGGCTGTGATACAGTTCAAGTCCGTAGTCCTATCGGGAGTTTGAATGGACCTCTCACATCCTCCGTATGGCTGTGCTATTTACTTGACATTGCTAACATATAATATTTGCATCTGAATTTTTAGCAGCCCTCCCTTGGCGATCTTAACCAGAACACATCACAGTTGCAGAATGACATATAGTATAGTATTATGCAGGCACTTTTTTTAAGAAACTCTGCTGAAGCTGTTTTGCCTAAGTCAAACCAGGGAAATCAACTCTGAGCTCAAGTCTGTAAGTTGCAGACCGTAAAGTGATTAGGGGATAGATACTATTCAAATACACTACATAGTTAACCTCAATCATATGGCAGAATTATGATGTTAAAAAACAATAAACGCAACTCCAGATACTGTATCTGTTTTCATTGTTAGATAAACAGTTAACCACTAGTATCAATGGAGATAGGTCAGACCCACCACCCCATACGACCACACTCTGTCTTTATCATTGGAGCATTAAAAATGTCAGCATGAAAAAACAACAATATTACTTTTTCTTAATTCATTGCATTTTACAGGAAATGAATTAGATTTTTTTCAGCCCTCCACTAGTGACTTGAACCATTTCCCATCACAGATGCAGAAAGACACACAGTACTGAACAGTCACTTTTTCCTCTTTTTCAGAAACTCTGTTGATACTGATGCTAATGCATGTGTCATGATTTTTTTGAAAATGGGGGACCGGGGCTTGCAAGTGGGGATCCACTAAACTACCAGGAAAAAACGTTTAAATTGAAACAGGGGGATTGGGGCTAGTGGGCGGGGATCCACTAAAATAACCAGGGAACATTTTTTTAATTTTAAACAGGGGGAATCGGGGCTTGTGGATAGGGATCTACTAAACCACCAGGGAAAAATGTTGAATTTTAAACAAGGGGATAAGGGATTGCAGGCGGGGATCCAGTAAAACCACCAGGGAAATATTTTTAATTTTAAACAGGGGGATCAGAGCTTGTGGGTAGGGATCCACTAAACCACCAAGGACAAATGTTTAATTTTAAACAGGGGGATCAAGGATTGCAGGCATGAGTCCACTAAACCACTAGGGAAACATTTTTAATTATGAAACAGGGGATTGGGGCTTGCAGGAGGGGGTTCACTACAGTATCCCGCCACCAAAAAAAGAACATGGCCTAAACAGCAAGATCATGACATAGGCTGTGGACTGTGGGGACACCTACAGGAAAGCTGATGCCAATTAAAATAAATTAAACTACAAACAGTGCCATCTGGTGCATTTAAGCAGCAGCTGATGGGGAATAGAACATATTCAACTAATTAAGCACTTGGCCACCACTTACTTAAAGAGGAAGAGAGCAGACACTCGGAGAGGATCTAGCTAAATTTTAACACTAGTCTAGGGAGTGGCAGTTGGGGTTTAATGCTAAGAAGTGCAAGGTCATGCACCTTGGAGCGAGAAATCCCAGGAACAGCTACTGGCTGGGGGGAGTGCAGGTAACAGCTTCAGAGGAGGAAAGCGACCTGGGGGTAATAGTCACAGGGGACATGAAGGTATCAGCATAGTGTAGGAGGGCAGCAGCAAGGGCAAATAGGATGCTGGGGTGCATTGCCAGAGGGATGAACTCTCAAAAGGGGGAGGTCATCCTGCCCTTGTATAGATCACTGGTGAGGTCACACTTGGAGTACTGTGTACAGTACTGGTGCCCATACCTCAAAAAGGATATGAGATTACTGCAGGGGTGCAGTGTAGAGCTACAAAAATGATCATGAGACTAGCAGAGTTGCGGTACGAGGAAAGGTTGAAGGAGCTCAACATGTACTCACTGGAAGACAGAAGGGTAAGATGGGACATGATAGAGACCTTTAAGTACTTGAAAGATGTAAACAAAGTCAGGAAGGGAGGATTGTGATTGTTTCACTTAAAGGGGAGAAGGGTCACTAGGGTCACAGTCTGAAGTTGGAAGGGGGAAGGTTTAGGAGGGCGACGAGGAGTCACTACTTCACAGAGAGAATGGTGGTGGGTTAGAATGCACTGCCAGAGGAGTCAATCACTCAAAGGACAGTGATTAGATTTAAGCGGGATTGGGATACAGTCAAAGGCAGGGTTAGTACAGACAAGAACACAAAGGGGGGAAGGACCAGGAAAGAGGAGGAAGGGAGGGGTTTGGGTGGTGTTGGGGCAGCTGTAGTGATATGAAACTAAGAGCTGCACAATCAGACAGATTTGATAAACCTGTGGGCCTTTTTCTGCTGGCAATTTCGTATGTTCATATTACCACATTACTGAGCAGTA
This sequence comes from Neoceratodus forsteri, assembly GCA_016271365.2. Lineage (NCBI taxonomy): Eukaryota > Metazoa > Chordata > Ceratodontiformes > Ceratodontidae > Neoceratodus > Neoceratodus forsteri. Next base: position 658,505,272 of record CM028133.1, read on the forward strand.
ACAAGGTATTTCTCAGTGCTGTTCGATACACCAAGTGGTATACCGCATCCACCGAAGCATAACTTGGCACCGCACAACTTTTCTATAGCAACCACTGTACATGAAAAATGTGGAGGAATACAAAACTACCTTTCAGAGTAATGCAGCTAAAGAGAAATCTTCTACCTCCTACAGACCACAAAGAGGGGGCAGAGGTAGGGGTTACTATCCCAAGGCCTTCTACCCTATGCCAATGCCCATGCCCTTGGATTACTCTCAAATGATAGGATTCTTTAGGGGAAAGGTCAGGAGGGTACATAAATGTACTGATACCACTCCTTCAACAAAAATTCTAACAAAACAAAACCCCTTAAGGGGATGTTCAGGTTGCCTTCCCTCTACCATTAGGAGGAAGGCTGACCTACTACCTCCACCAATGGCACCACATCACCACAGAGAAGTGGGTGGTAGAGGTGGTGGGTCAAGGACTTACCCTGCAATTAAAAAAATGTCTTACTTAGCAGGGTCACAGGAGTGTGAAACCTCTAACTCCCACAGAGAAAATGTTGCTGGACTTAGAGGTAATGTCTCTCCTATCGGCAAATGCAGTGGAAAGAGTCCCTCTCTCCCACTAGGGAAAAGGCCTCTATTCCAGATACTTTCTAACCAAAAAGAAAAATGGGGACTTGCAACCTATTCTGGATCTCAGGTACCTAAACAAGCACCTGTTCAATCCCAAATTCAAGATGGTCACCCTCTCAGTGGTGATTCCCTCTTCACAACAGGGAGACTGACTAGCGTCCCTAGATCTGAGACATGCCTATTTTCACATTCCAGTCAGGCCCTCTCACAGAAAATATATCAGATTCAGGCTGCCCTCTGGCCACTAACAGTTTGCAGCTATGCCATTCAGCCTTACTTTAGTGCCCAGAGTGTTCACGGAGTGCCTTGCAGTAGTAGCAGCTCATCTGAGAAGGCAGGAGGTCTCTGTCTTCCCATACCTAGATGATTGGTTCATAGTGGGCAAATCTCACCAAAAGGTCAGAGACTCTCTCACTCTCATACAGTGCACCCTGGAGTCTTTGGGGTTCCTGATCAACACAGAAAATTCCAATTCAAGCCAGTTCAACTCCTAGAATTTATTGGAGCAGAGCTGGACACACAACAAGGCAAAGCCCTGCTTCCTCTGGACAGGGTAGAAAACCTCCTGCCTCTGGCACATTCATTTGTCCTAGGCCAACCAAGACCAGCCAGACACTTCCTCAGACTTCTAGGCCACATGGCATCTACTACAGCTGTAGTGCCAAGAGCCAGGTTTCAGATGAGAGACATTCAGTACCATCTGAGGACTCACTGGTCTCAGAAAAGAGACACTCTCTGTCAAAACCCATTCCAGTCACAAGGGCCCTTGTGCAAGCCCTGGACAGGTGGAAAGACAGGGAAAACCTCAGTGAAGGAGTCCTCTTCCAGCAAAAGGAACCCTCCAGAGTGCCCACAACAAATGCATCCCTCTTAGGGTGGAGTGCACATCTGGCAGACCAGTCTCTAAGCGGGATGTGGTCTCCTAGAGAGTCCAAGTGTCACATTAATCTACTTGAGCTTAGAACTGGCTTTCAAAGCCTTTGCTCCCCAGCTCCAGAGGTCAATCTGTCCAAATCAGAACAGAAAATACCACTATTATGTTCTACATCAACAAGCAAGGAGGCACAAGATCCACAAAGCTTTTCACAGAGGTCATGAAGGTATGGTCCCTGGCCTACTCTTTGGCCATGCAGCTCATGGCTACTCACCTGCAAGACAAGGACAATGTGCTGGCAGTCTCCCTGAGCCTTATCAGTCAGGGCCACCATGAGTGGATCCTAAACAAACAATTGCTGGCCACAGTCTTCAGGAAGTGGGGTACTCCAGAAATAGATCTCTTCACTTCCAAACAAAACTACCAGATTTCTTAGTAGTGTTGCAGGCCTCTGGCTCTGGACTCAGTGCCAGTGGATGCCCTGTCTCTGGATTGGACAGGGAGGTTCCTCTGTATGCTTTCCCTCCATTTCCCCTGATTTTCATGGTTCTGCTAAAACTCAAAAGCCAGCCAGCAGCCATGATTCTGGTGGCTCCAGACTGGGTGAGGCAATCTTGGTATACCCTGCTTCTCACCCTCTCAGTCAGACAGCCCATTCACCTGCCTCCCACTCACAGTCTCCTAACCCTGCCTCAGATGGGGATAGCATACCCCGGCATAGAGTCTCTTCACCTCAAAGCTTGGTAATTGAAGAGCTAAAATTCCCTGACTCTTAGTATTCAAAGCAAGTCCTAAGAATCCTTTGACTGGCCAAGAAACCAAGTACCAAAAAGACTTATGCTTCCAAATGGAAGAGATTTTTCCTCAGGTGTAAAGACATACAGATAAACCCTCTACATGCTAGCCTGTCCTCCATACTAGACTATTTGATACATTTGCAAGCATCAGGTCTTACAGCCTCATCTCTAAACAACTCAGACGAGGCTGGCATCTTACAGGAGGCTTTGAGCGAGTTGTAGGAGTGGGCAAATTACTATAGACTCACTTTTAATACTGAAAAATGCACTGTGATGCATCTTGGTATTAAAAAAAAAGTCATTTTTTATATATCCTGGATGGATCAATACTGAGAGAAGGTATAGATGAAAGAGATCTTGGTATTAATATCGGTAATGACCTGAACTTTAAATAGCATAATAATCAGGTGGTTAAAAAGCTAGTAACATATTGTACAGCATCAGGAGACACAATAAGTGTAGAGAAAAAGAGGTATGCTTCCTCTGTACACTTCTCTAGTGAGGCTGCATATGGAATATTGTGCCCAGTTTTAATCACCTGGAGGCAAAACAGAAGTTAAAGCACTCATAAGAGTTCAAAAGAGGGTTACACACATGATAAAGGGTGTAAAGGGTATGGAGTATAATGAGATGTTGAAGGCTCTGGAGCTGTATTCCCTGGAATATCAGAGGCTAAGGGGAGACATGTGTCTCATATTTAAGGCCATATAGATGAGGGACTATGGGAACAGCTTGGGCTGGTTTTCAAGGAAGAAAAATGCACAAGGGCCCACCCTTTACAGCTAGCAAAAGAAATGTACCACACTAACAAAAGAAAATACTGGTTCAGTTTAAGAGTGGTGAAGGTGTGGAACGAGCTCCCAGTGGAGGTAGTGGCCAGTAACAAAATGACTGTTTTTAAAAATAGACTAGATGAGCATCTGATTAGCAATAAAATCATGGGATATGGTTAGATCTTCTGGTGAGCTAAAATGGATTTTGGTCTTTAAAAGCTCTGTATAAACCTATGAGACCTATCTCTGAAGGTTCACTTGGCAGCCATTTCAGCCTACATGTCTGTGGATAAGGAGAAAGCCATAATTTCTCATTCCATTTATAAGAAATTCTTTAAAGGTTTGCTGCATCTTCAATCCCACTTAAAGAACCTGTTCCTCCAAGCCGGCCTGGTGGCACTGAGGGTTGAAGCACTGGACGCCACACCTTGTGCCACACTGGTGACCCGTGTTCAGGAACAAGCACTGACTGCCGGGGTTGGCCGGCTAGAGAGAGGATCGAGCATCTGATGACAGCGCTTCTCTCCTGGGGAGGGCTGGGTTGCCACTCCCACCACATGACTGCCACCAGGTGGAGGCCTGGAGGATGATTCAGGACTGTGGATGACACAAAGGATGGGCATTGCCAGGCTGCAGCATACGTGCACCTCTACGCATGTGCATGCACCGGCAATAAAGGGGCTGGGGAGAAAAGTGAAAATGGAGCTTGCAGGCTCCATGAATCCTGGTGGCAACCCCATTCATTGACCCACCGGCTTCTAGATTTGTGCTCGGTGGGAGGGAGCTGTCCATCCCTCCTCCAGTCCCGCCACAGGGGGCATTCCATGGGGGAATTACCAAGGAGGGAGCTGAGTTGGGGGACTGCTGGAAGAAACTTGCCTGCCAGCTCTGAGGGAGTGGAGCTAAATAGAATAATAATGAAAAAAAAGGAACCTGTTCCTCTTTGGAATTTGAACCTGTGTTTAGCTATGCAGATGGAGTCTCCATTTGAGCCTATGGCTACAGCAGACTTGAAATATATCACCTAGAAAACAGTTTTCCTAGTGGCAATCACTTCAGCCAGAAGAATTTCAGAACTGCAAGCTCTCTGCACTAAACCAAACTACATTATCTCCCACAGCAATCAAGTAGTTCTCAGGCCCAACAGGAAATGTATTCCCCAGGTACTGTCTGAATTTCACCTAAATCAGTCTATAATGCTCCCTGTCTTTTTCACAGACAATTCCACTCCTGGTGAGTGCAGGCTTCATAGCCCAGATGTCAAGAGGGCACTGACCTATTACTTGGAGCACACAAAGCAGCTCAGGTCCTCACACACATAGCTTTTCCTCACCTGTGGTTTGGTGGGCAAAGGCAGACCAGCCTCTAAGAGGACTATCTCACATTGAATAGTCTCTTGCATCCAGTTCTGTTACAGTAAGGCTGGAGGACAGCCACCTCAAGGCCTCAGGGCCCACTCCACTAGAGGCACAGCAGTCTCAATGGCAGCAGTGAGGGATGTTCCCTTGCTTGACATCCACAAAGCAGCTACTTGGAAGACTGCACACACCTTCACAAAGTACTACTGCTGGATGTACAGTCCAGATCAGACACCAAATTTGGCACTGCAGTCCTGCAGAACCTCTTTCCAAAGTAGGTTGTGTTCCCTTCTCCCAAATGGACTGCTTTGTCATCTGCACTAATTAAGTATACTGAGGGATTCCTGGGGTGAAAAGAAAAAATTACTTGCCATAGTAATATTATTTTTTCCAAGGTATCCCTCAGTATCCTTGACCTCCCACCCAGCCTCCCCTCACATAACCTGGCTGGGAATAGTTCTGCAGTCCTTACCTTGAGCCAAATTTCTTACTGAAGAGCAATATAATGATAATGCGTCTTTTTTGAAACACGATGTATATAGTTCGCCTAGAGGCTAGTTCCATTGTTTTTTGTTTTTATCTTGTTTTTTTTTTTTCTTAGTATTGCATAGGTTTAGGGTTTGGAGCCTTTTGCCCCTAGTCTTCAAAATGAATCTGACTGAAAGCACAGTGGCACCTACAGGCAGCAGTCTCTTATTACACTCTAGCTAATTCTCTGGCATCATTAGCATAACTTCCACCTCTGGGGCAGCTGAACCCAGCTTGCATAACTGTACTAGCCAAGAATACTGAGGAATCACTTGGAAGAAATAATATTACTATGGTAAGTAATTTTTTCCTTTTTGCAGAATGACTATTGGGAAGTGGAGACAATCATAAAATACTTTATTGAACAGTTGGGACACTCAAGCTGTTTTATATTGCCTTTTACTGTGGAACTTGAGGGGGATTTATGTGGGATTTTAAATAAACTGAGATGGACAACTACAGGGCACCACACAATGCACACCATTACATGGCTCACTCCTTCTTCTTCTTGTAGGTTTTCCACCTTTAAAAATTATTGTGATGCACTGACTGTATTCTTGGGTATGTGTTGTAATTTAGCCACAGAGCAGTTTGTAGCATAAATACCTCCAGCCTTGCTGCTCCTATCTGTTGAGGCTTGTCCTCCATGAAAGTTTACAAGTTTTAGAATGTAATAGTTTACCATACAGTAGGCATTGGTTACTTTGTTAGTTCGTAAGGGTTAAAGTTCCAGATTTAGGTCAAGTGCTGAAAAGTCTTTGGGGGGGAGCTAGAATTGCCATATTCTTGTGCTCCTTGTGTTGGGCTAATGCAGCTTTATAAAATAGCAAGAATACAATCTAGAAATTTCATTGGCTGAGAGTCATCACCTGACTGTGCATTAAATCTATTTAAATGCATGATTAGCTGCTGAATCTCATTTTCCTCACCCAAAAAGTCTACTTGTTGGCTAAATATCCAAAAGTACCAAAAAAAAAAGCAAGTACCTGCCATATTAAAAATCCTAGCCTATTACAATATTTCAAACTAATTTATTTTAAACTGTACACAACATTTTAACAAGTAAGCTGCACTGCTAGCATCATATGTTATACATATTTCCCCACAACTTCAACACACTATTTCAACTGTCAAGAACTTAAATTACAGTGTATGGACTCTACAAAATACACCACTGTTTTTTCTCAGTCACCCACTATCCACCACAAGCACCACAGCTTGCTGCTCCCGAGATTAACTTAACCAACTAAAACATAACACGAGGAAGGATGGCATCAGACATTAAAAACTGGCCATTATTTGTAAATCTATTACAGACCCACCATCAGTACCATGCAGCATGAGACTGGGTATTCTTTTAGTAAGCAGGGCAGAAGTGAAGTGGGAAGGTTTGAACAGAGCAGATTGACCAAAATGGAGCCATTAGTTCCTGTTAGATGAAATGAGACAGGAGAGTTTAATTCAAACACCCCCCCCCCACAAAACTTACCATTTTATAGAGAGCAGACATCAGTACCACAGAACAGAGAACATACTGACAGGCTGGTCTCTTTTAAATAAAATACTTGTTCTCACCCCAGGAATTCTCCAATATTCCTAACTCTTGCAGTCATCCTTTAAAGTAGAACTGCCTAGAGACAGAACGTTATGCTAATGATGGAACCATCATTGGCTCGTGCCACTTTTCAATGCTGCCCCTATCAACTGCCTATGTTCTAAAACACCAAATCAGATGCCCTGGAGACTTCTTCTCAGTCATTACTGCTGCCTTTATTTTCTGTTTTAGTCATTAAACACTAGTTAGTTTAGAGATTTTTTGTTGTTTTCTCGGTTTCTCTTGGTTTTGGATACCCGGCGGGAAAAAGAGCTTTAGTTTAGTCAGAGATTCTGAAACAAACTCCGGTAGTTTATTCATTTTAAAATAGTTTTTTTCAAACAAACAGCAACTGATAACTTTGTTAAAAAGATCCGATAGTCTTGGTTCCTTTCTATCAGTTCCCAGTTCCAATCGGAACTTTTTTTGGTTTCTGAACTGACCGCAACCGCATAAAACCTTTAAAAAAATAATAATTTTGTGGTTGGGGGTTTTCTTGTGGGTTTAAGAATGTCAGACAAACCAAAGAAGAAAACCATTGAACCTGGGGTCAAGAATTGTACAAAGTGTGGAGATGTTTTCACCAAGGCAGACAAACACACATTATGTCTTGTTTGCCTTGGTGAGGAAAATTTCTCAGCTGATTGTGACATATGTAGATCTTTCCCACAAAAGACGTTTGAAAAGCATTGCGAAAGACTACAAAAGAAATTGGAAAACGGTTCCTTGAGCTCTGACCAGCCAACACCCTCAAAACCTGTGCGTGAAAGTGATGAGCCTAAACAATTCACCCCTGATAAGGGTGCTCCAGCAAGCAGTAAAAGAACTGGTGAACCAGTTGAATCCCTGGTTCCTTCTAAGAAGCTCAAAAAAATTAAGTACATTGAACCCCCTGCCAAAAGGCCTAAGGGGACTTCTACTGTGCCTACCAGCCTGCCTTCATCTGAGAAAATTGCTCAGGCCTTCAAGGTGATTCATGCTCTACAGGGGTTGGTACCGATCCCTAGCCCACAGACACTGGTCCAAACACCTGATAGGCAAGAAAATCCCTCTGCCCAGGCTTCAGCCCAGGAACAGATGGAGTTTGAAGATTATGGGAAATTTGAGGAGGATGAAGGGGAATCCATTGAACCGGAGGTTTCCCCTGACCAGGAGTTTGGGTATCCTCCCAGATCAACAGAGGACTATTCATCACACTTCTTATTTGTGCGAAGAATGGTGGATGCCCTGGATATAACCACCAGTAAGGTGATTGAAGATGAAGAGGAGGTGGAATACCTAGAAATGATGGGGCTGACACCAACTAAAAAATTGTTACTCCCCATTAATAAGTTCTTTAAGAAGGATGTCTTAAAGATTTACAAACTCCAAATTCTGTCCCACCTCTGGAAAAGAGGTTTGACAAGAAATACCAATTGGACAGGAAGGGAGTGGAATTTTTATTCATCCACCTGACCACCAGGGGGTGGTGCAGACTGCAGCCTGTGACTGGACAAAGATACCTTTGGCATCCCAGCCCCTGGACAAGTACTTCAAGAGGCTTGATAGCATGGAAAAGAAGGGCTATCTGTCAGCTTCTCTAGCAATCAGGCAGGCAAATTATCAAGCCTACACTGCCCAGTATCAAACGTCCTTGTGGCAGTCTGTCCTGGCCATGTCTGATAAGGCCTAGACTGGCCTTGCAGCAGATCTAGCTGAGACTACTAGATTTGGCTTGTAAGATGCAAAATACCAGTTCCAAATGGCAACAGATACCAATGACACTGCTGCTAGATGGATGGCTAACACTGTAACCTTGAGGAGGTTTGCATATTAAGGGCCACAGACCTCACACAGAACACCCAGGCAAAAGCCATGAACTTCCCTGTGGAGAATAACTCCCTTTTTGGGGAGCAAACTGAGGCCTATATGAAAAAGGTGGTTCATACAACAGGCCTTTCTACCAGGCTCAAGCTGTTCTCCAATACCAGCAGTACCCCCAGCAGACAAGGTACTTTAGGGGCAGGAGCAGAAGGGGAGCCAGGCATGGTTCCCAGGCTGGTCAAGCCCAGCCTCAGTCAAAACAGACTTCCTGACATACTTGCCCAGGCTGCCTCCCCACCACCAGTAGGGGGCAGACTGGCTCACTATTTCCAGGCTTGGCAAGACATTACAACAGACAAGTGGGTCCTGGAGATAGTGAGTCAGGGTTTGTCCCTAAGCTTCAAATCCTTTTCTCCTCTAAGAACACGAGTTTTTAAACCAGCTTCGAATTCTGAAAGGAAGCTGTTGGAAAAGGAGGTACAAAACCTGCTGTCATGAAAGGCAGTGAGTGGAAACTGTTCCTCCACAATGAAAAGGAATGGGTTTTTACTCAAGATACTTTCTTACAACAAATAAAAATGGGGAGTGGCAGCCTATTCTAGACCTAAGATTATTGAACAAGCACCTGACAAAGCCAAAGTTCAAGATGGTAACTTTGGCACTGATATTGCCAACCCTCCAAAAATGGGCATAGTTGGCATCCCTGGACCTAAAAGATGCCTATTTCCACATCTCATAAGAGAGTCTCACAGAAAATACTTCGGGTTCAGACTCCCATCAGGTCATTACGAATTCTCAACACTACCTTTTGGCCTCACCTTGGCTCCAAGAGAGTTCACAAAATGCCTGACAGTTGTGGTGGCACACCTAAGAAGATTGGGTGTCACAGTGTTTCCATACCTGGATGACTGGCTGGTGGTAGGATACTCTCCACAGCAGGTAAAGGCTCATTTTCAGCTAACCCAGGAACACTTGGAGTCCTTAGGGTTCCTGATAAACCTTAAGAAATATGTCCTTCAACCAACACAGGTGTTGCAGTTCATAGGAGCAGAATTAAACACCCTGGAGGGCAGAGCTTATCTGCCCCAGGACAGGGTAAACAACATCCTGCAGATTGCTGGTTTGTTCATTCTCAACAAACCAAAAACTGCAAGGCAGTTTTTTCACCTACTGGGACATATGGCTGCCACCAAAGTCACAGTACTGGGGTCCAGGCTTCAGATGAGAGACATTCAGTTCCACCTCAGAGCACACTGGTGCCAAAGGAGAGACCCCCCCTCAAAACTTGATTCCAGTAACAAAAACATTACTGCAAGTCCTTCAGTGGTGGAAAGAGGGAGACAACCTAAGGGAAGGGGTTCATTTCTAACAGTACTCTCCATCAGTGATACTCACTACAGATGCATCTCTACTGGGGGGTGCCCACCAGGGGGATCATATCACCCATGGTACTTTGTCAAGTACAGAGTCACTCCAGCACATAAATTTGCTGGAGCTAAGGACTGTCTTCTAACCCCTTTAATACTCATGTATTCAATGTGACAGAGGTCTTGTTTCCCCCTTCTCCCCTTTATGTAAATATAGTATTCATCTCTCAGGTTTTATTTTATTTAGGGATAATCTGGAATGTACATCCCTTCTTATGTGTAGTCTTGTTCAGTGTGCTGTTAAATGTCCTGTTTGTTGGGCTGGCCACCCATTTTGTATATTCCTCTGTCCTGTGTCTTGTTTCCCTTTTATGCACACTCCAGATTCCCCTTTAATTAAAATATCACTTTAAAATGCATTAGATAGGTATGCAGTGCATTATTAAAAGTTAAAAAAAAGAATTAATTGTATTTCTTTGTTTTAATTCTAGCAGCTTTGTATGGAGAAATGTCTCGAATTATTTCTACAGAATAAAACGCGGCTTCTGTTGTCTAAGAGCTGCTGTGCAGGGGCTTTTCACGCTGAACCTGCTCCCGTTAAAAGGAACTCCATAGCGGACCTACAATAATATTGTCCGCTTAAGTAAAATAAAAAAAACTGCTGTACTTTTGTTTTCGGTTCATATTTTAAGCGCCAGACTATTGGCATGTTAAAATAAATAATCAGCAATAGTGCGGCACGCCGGTAATTACTTCACGAATGCTCGCACTATCGCAAAGGAATTCCTTAGTGAAAACGGAGCTCTGTATAAAATAAATCAACCGGATAAGATGCGCTGCAATTACAGTGAGCGTCTGGACCTAGAAATATAATTTTGGTACCCCTTCTCTGTTACCTTAGTTGCCTCAATAAACGAGGGCTCTTTTCTCTTCCTGCACAGATGTTTTATTAAGAGCCGGCCGGCCAGACTCTCTCTGATGTTATACTGCTCCAGAAGAGGCGGACCCTCCGTTTCTCTTCAAAATGTGTTGGAACTAATTAAAGGGGAACATAATAGTTTTTCAAGCAGCTGAAAGGTTAAAGTTCTTTATAAAAATATTGGTATGGATAAATAAAATGTATTAACACTTTTGTTTTCTCAAAGGTTTATTATGCTAATATTAGGGGTGGAGTTAATGGGTCACATGACTGTAAGGACTATAAATATTGTCTCCCTCTGAAATCAGTCAGTAAGACTACGGGTGTTGATCTGGTAACACCCTGACCTTGAGTTAGCTACTTCTAGCTCTGGTACTCGAACCTACTATGATGTAACTATATTTTCTTTTGGTCGTTTTCAAGTTCGCTGTAAAATAAATTTTCGCTTATTTTCTGCTAATTTTGTCCGAGTGCCTTGTCTTTATCCCACACCATCTCGCATTTGGTGTCAGAAGTGGGATAGAGTTGGTTGGTGAAGACCTACTACGGGATCTGCGCTCAGATTCCTATGGCATGCACTCAGATAGGGCAGAAGAGTGGACGGTCGTAGTCACAAGGTCTGCTGTACAGGAATTGGGTTTACCTCTACTAGCCGGTTTAGACCCAGTGGTTCGCAGAAAGGTGGCTAAGAAAGAAGCTGACGGAGATATTGCCATGATGGATGAAAGTAAGCCTACTGAAAGGGGCGCACAAGCAGCCGGAGCCAAGATGGAAGACCCACCGGAGAGCCCCCATGAATTACTTCGTTGGTTATGTCTACGACAAGTTGAGATGGAGAAAGAAAGGGAGAGAGAGAGAGAGAGCAGAGAATGCTGCCAGATGGACTGATACCCTGCGTGCCATTCAGTCACTGAGTACAACAAGATCACCAGCAGCACCTATGGTAGGCCAAACAGATATAAAACTAGTAAAAATGACTGAGTCCAATGATATTGAGGCATATCTTATGACATTTGAGAGGGTAGCCACTGCGTGTGCCTGGCCTCGAGATCAGTGGGTTGTTAGGTTGACACCCAATTTGACTGGGAAAGCACAACTAGCGTATAGCCATTCAGATATTGTGCATATCAATGAATATGATTATATTAAACAAGCCATCCTTAAAAGATATGACATCTGCACTGAAACATATAGGCAACGATTTCGAGCATATAAATTTCAGTCTGCTGATACACCCCAAGATGTGTATACTTGTTTAAAAGACTTATGTCACAAATGGTTGCAACCCAATACAAGAACTGTAGTACAAATATTGGAGAGTATTATTTTAGAACAATTTATCCGAGTGTTACCCCAAGATGTACAACTATGGGTAAAGGAACACCGGCCCGAAACTGCTGAAGGAGCTATACGATTGGCAGAAGATTATCTGACTGCTAGGCCTCAATGACCTAGGATACCTACAAATTATAGGGGTCCTCCAGCTGTGGTAAAACCTATTTCCCCAAGTACTACACCTGTGCCACAATCCAGTAGTATCCCAGAGGGTAGAACTATTAGAGCATATAGTCGTGATATCATATGTCACGAGTGTAAAGCCAAAGGACACATTGCTAGGTTCTGCCCAAAGAAGAAAATAGATGCAATACACCTAGTTCTTGCCAATTGGGGACAGTATTTAACAAGTGTGGAAATTGAAGGGACAAAGGTATCTGGTCTTATTGACTCAGGCAGCAAGCAGACTTTGGGTCATGCCTCCCTAATGAAAAATATAGAGCCTGGGGAACCAACTACGGGGTTAAGTGTATACACAGGATATACACTGGTACCCATTAAGAGAAACTGAGATACAAATAAATGGAACACTACTGAAAATGAAAATAGGTATAGTACCTCAGTTGCCAGTCCCTGTGATAATTGGACATGATTACCCTATTTTGACTCTTTATTGTCCACAAACATTGATTTGTCACCACCCGGTCACAACGAAAACAAGAAACAGAGTTGGGACAATTATTTCCTTTGAGGATGATGTATGGGACCATGGGAAGAAAGAAAAGTAAAACACAAAGAAGACAGGATAAAACCTGTGGACTAAGAGAAATGCTGGACTTGATATATTGACTGAAAAAAGTACATCCCTTAACAAAGAGTTTATAGATATGCAGAAAAGTGATGTAACTTTAATGCCTTTTTTCCCACAGGTGAATGGGAAATCTGAACCCAGTCAACCTTATTATAAAATCGAAAATGAATTGTTGTATAGAGTGTGTACTAATCATCAAACTGGAGAAATAGTAGAACAGTTGATGGTACTATTACAGTACCGTCCTAAGTTGTTGACCATTGCCCATGATATTCCACTAGCCGGCCATTTAGGCAGGGACCGTACACTAAAACGTCTTTTGTATAGGTTTTTTTGGCCTGGCATCCATGAGCAGGTGGCAGAGTATTGTAAAAGCTGCCCTGATTGTCAATTAGTAGCAGTGATTGGACGTAAAGATAAAGTACCTTTATTACCAATGCCTTTAGTAAATAACATGTTTGAAAGAATAGCCATGGATATTATAGGTCCACTACCCAAAAGTTCAAAGGGGAATCGTTTCATATTAGTGGTTGTGGACTATACCAAAAAATACCCAGAGGCGATTCCCCTTCGTACGATCACTGCTCCTAGAATAGCTGAGGAATTGGTAAAAATATTTAGTCGCATGGGCATTCCTAAAACCATCCTAACTGACAGAGGATCCAATTTTTGCTCAAACATGTTACAACATCTGTACCAAGCTTTAGGTATAGAAGCTATTTTTACCACACCCTACCATCCTCAAACAGACGGTTTAGTCGAACGTTTTAATCAGACATTAAAAAGGATGTTAAAAAAATATGTAACAGAGGAAGGAAAAATTGGGATTTATATCTTCTGTACCTGATGTTTGCCTACAGAGAGGTGCCTCAAGCATCCATGGGGTTTTCCCCATTTGAGTTACTATACGGTCATAACCCAAGGGGTCCTTTAGATGTTATAAAGGAAGAGTGGGAAGATAGAGCGGGTAAGCAAAAGATACAACCCCTAGAATACTGGCAGCAACTACGTCAGAGGTTAATATCCTATGTGCAAAAAGCCCATCAGACTAATTTACACCAACAATCAAGCAGAAAGAATATTATGATAAGGGAACAAAATATAAAGAGTTTACTGAAGGGGATAAAGTCCTACTTTTACTACCTTCCTCTGACAATAAATTGCTAATGAAGTGGCAAGTTCCTTACAAGACTGTAAAATGGGTAGGCCCAGTAACCTATGAGGTCGAACTACCAGAAAAAAAAATCAAACACCGGGTATACCATGTGAATTTGTTAAAGCCATGGGTAGACAGGTCCTCCCAGATATGTAATTACATTCACCCGGAGACCTTTGAGTCAGAATTAGACATAGCGTACCAAAGAATTGAAAATACAGGAAATTTATCAGAAGTGCAGATCAATCCAGACTTAACATCTGAACAGGCTGCTACCCTGCAAACACTCCTACAACCCTTTCAGGCCCTCTTCACAGGAACACCGGGAGAAAAGTTAAAAACGCTGTCCACCATATTATGGTACCAGACAACATACCCATACAGCAAAAAGCTTATAGAATACCTGAAAAGGTACGGGATGATGTTATACAGGAAGTTAAAAAGATGTGTAACATGGGAATTATTGAACCCTCCCACAGTGAGTGGAATTTTCCCATGGTGGTGGTATGGAAAAAGGAAGGAGGCATCAGAATCTGCCTTGATTTTAGACGTTTAAATGCAGTCTCTAAATTTGATTGTTACCCGATGCCCCGAATTGATGATATCTTGGATCATTTAGGTAAAGCCCAATACATTAGTACATTAGATCTGTCTAAGAGGTATTGGCAAATCCCGTTAGATCCAAAGGATAAAGAAAAAACTGCGTTTAGCACACCAATAGGCTTGTTCCACTTTACTGTCATGCCTTTTTGGACTTCACGGAGCTCCTGCTACATTTCAACGAGTTATGGATGACATATTACAACCTCATGTGGCATACAGTGCCGCTTACTCAAATGATGTGGTACTATTTAGTCACTCATGGGAGGCTCATACGCAACATCTGGAGGCAGTCTTGTCAACCCTTTCTGAAGCCGGGTTGACAATACATCCCTCCAAATGTTCATTGGCCATGAAAGAAACCAAATACCTTGGATTCCAAATTGGAAGCGGTATAGTAAAACCAGAAGTAACCAAGGTAGAGGAAATAGCTGACAGCCCCCGGCCTATAACAAAAAAAGATGTTAGATCATTCTTGGGACTTATTGGGTATTACAGACGTTTCATACCTAACTTTTCGACTATAGCTGCACCCCTATCTGATTTGACAAAAAAATCTAAACCAGAGAGAATAAAATGGACACCTGAGTGTGATGAGGCCTTCCGCTGTCTAAAGGCCAAGATATGTTCCTCACCTATTTTACATACACCTGGCTTTTCACAACCATTTATATTACAAACAGACACCTCTAACTTTGGAATAGGAGCAGTGCTCACACAGATGGTACAAGAAGAAGAACATCCTGTAATTTTTATAAGTCGGAAGTTACATGAAAGGGAAAAAAATTACTCAGTTATTGAGAAAGAGTATCTAGCCATCAAGTGGGCAATAGAAGCCTTACGCTTCTATTTATGGGGTAGAGAGTTCGAACTATGGATTGACCATAACCCCTTATGTTGGCTTCATGTAATGAAGGACAAAAACCCTTGTATAATGCGATGGTACCTGGCGATGCAACCTTATAGGTTTACTATAAAGTATAGAAAAGGTGCAGCCCATGGTAATGCTGATCTTTTATCCCGATATGGCACAGGAGACACCTCTATCTGTCAGCAGACCTCGGGGTAATGAATAAGCCTGTTCGCTTAATGAAATGATGTCTCTCTAGATATTTTCTTATATTTATTAGGGACCCCTAGGTGGAGCCCTGGTGAGGGTGGGCTTTGGCTCCATCTCATTGAAATGAGATCTGATGACAGATAGAATGTTTCCCAAAAGAAAAAAAAACAAAAAAAAGGAAAACAAGAAAATAAAGACTAGATAAAACCGAACAGAATATGTTCGGTTCTTGGTGGGGAGGAATGTGGCAGAGGTCTTGTTCCCACCCTTATGTAAATATAGTATTCATCTCTCAGGTTTTATTTTATTTAGGGATAATCTGGAATGTACATCCCTTCTTATGTGTAGTCTTGTTCAGTGTGCTGTTAAATGTCCTGTTTGTTGGGCTGGCCACCCATTTTGTATATTCCTCTGTACTGTGTCTTGTTTCCCTTTTATGCACACTCCAGATTCCCCTTTAAGTAAAATATCACTTTAAAATGCATTAGATAGGTATGCAGTGCATTATTAAAAGTTAAAAAAGTTAAAAAAAAGAATTAATTGCATTTCTTTGTTTTAATTCTAGCAGCTTTGTATGGAGAAATGTGTCGAATTATTTCTACAGAACAAAACGCGGCTTCTGTTGTCTAAGAGCTGCTGTGCAGGGCTTTTCACGCTGAACCTGCTCCCGTTAAAAGGAACTCCATAGCGGACCTACAATAATATTGTCCGCTTAAGTAAAATCAAAAAAACTGCTGTACTTTTGTTTTCGGTCCATATTATAAGCGCCAAACTATTGGCATGTTAAAATAAATAATCAGCGATAGTGCGGAGCGCCGGTAATTACTTCACGAATGCTCGCACTATCTCAAAGGAATTCCTTAGTGAAAACGGAGCTCTGCATAAAATAAATCAACCGGATAAGATGCGCTGCAATTACAGTGAGCTAGAAATATAATTTTGGTACCCCTTCTCTGTTACCTTAGTCACCGCAATAAACGAGGGCTCTTTTCTCTTCCTGCACAGATGTTTTATTAAGAGCTGGCCGGCCAGAGTCTCTCTGATGTTATACTGCTCCAGAAGAGGCGGACCCTCCGTTTCTCTTCAAAATGTGTTGGAACTAAATAAAGGGGAACATAATAGTTTTTCAAGCAGCTGAAAGGTTAAAGTTCTTTATAAAAATATTGGTATGGATAAATAAAATGTATTAACACTTTTGTTTTCTCAAAGGTTTATTATGCTAATATTAGGGGTGGAGTTAATGGGTCACATGACTGTAAGGACTATAAATATTGTCTCCCTCTGAAATCAGTCAGTAAGACTACGGGTGTTGATCTGGTAACACCCTGACCTTGAGTTAGCTACTTCTAGCTCTGGTACTCGAACCTACTATGATGTAGCTATATTTTCTTTTGGTCGTTTTCAAGTTCGCTGTAAAATAAATTTTCGCTTATTTTCTGCTAATTTTGTCTGAGTGCCTTGTCTTTATCCCACACCATCTCACATTCATAACTATATGCATGACCCTTTAAGACAGAACTGCCTGGAGAGAATTTCAAACATATGCAAATGATGGAATCTTTGCACATGCTGTTTTTCAAAAGCTGCCTTCAACTAACTGCCTTAGTTCTAAACCTCTCAGATTTCTTTCTCCGCCTGTCAAGACAAGAAGCTCAGAGATCCTCTCTTCATCTTCTTGTCCTGACACGATAAAGCTTATAAAAATACATGTGTTTTTCTTCTTTTCATTTGCTGCCTTTTACTTCTTGTTAATTTTAACTAAACCATTAGTTTTTTTAATTTAAATTGCATTTTTCTCAGTTTCTCCCAGTTTGGTATAACCTGTGGGGAACCGAGGTTTATTTTGTTATTATCGGAGTTTCCTGACTAAGAAATTCCATTAGTTTTGTTTAAATTGATTTTAGTTTACTTATTTTGGGAACCGCTAATAATGGTTGCCGAAATGCTAGCCCCGGTTCATTTTTAGCTTGGTTCTGGGTTCTTCATCTGTGTTTACCCCCCTCGCAGTGACATTTCACCAGCGAGGTCCCCCACAGTGACTATAGTGCCTAGCCATGGTGGGAGACCGGCCGGAACTGGGCGCTGCCTGTCGGGGGTCGTGCATCCCCCCAATCAGCTCCGACTGGAGTTGAGAATCTTTAAGTGGGGGGGTGCGGTGGCGCAGCTCCCCATGTGCGGGTTTCAGGGGGCAAAGCCCCCAAAGAAAACAAAGTAATCAATAGCGAACCGGCATCTGACTGCAGAATGCTGTCGACCTGCCGGTGTCGCTGACAGGGCATTCGACAGAATTTCTGTCGGATTCCTGTCGTGGATCCCCTCATTTGTTCCTGAACTGACTGCAAGCACTAAATAAACTCTAAAATCCTTTTATTATTTAGCAGTAATTGTTTTTGTTCAGTTTTCTTTTAGAATGTCAGAAAAACCAAAAAGAAAAACCGGTGAACCCGGTTTCAAACCTTATTTTGATTGTGGTGAGATTTTGGCCAAGGCAGACAAACATAATTTATGTGTTGTCTGCCTTGGTTATGATAATTTAAAAGTAGATTGTGAAATCTGCAAAACTTTTCCAGATAAAACTGTTGAGAAATGCCTTGAAAGGCTTAAGAAAAAGCTTTCAGCACCTAAGGGTCCTTCAAGCTCTGACCAGTCAACACCCTCTGTTTCTGTGGGTAAAACCACAACAACAACAGTTGTAATTGCCACCCCTGAGATGGGTATACAAGCAGTTCCAAAGAGGCTTACTGAACTGGCTGACTCTCCAGTTCCCTCTAAGAAATCCAAGAAAACCAAGCATACAGGACCCCCTGCTAAGCAGCACTTGGGGACTTGTGCCTGCAATAAAACTGTCAACTGCTGAAGAGATTGCACAGGCCTTTTGGGTTATCCAGGCATTACAGGGGCTGACTGCTCCTCAGTCTCAGATGCCTGCCAAACAGACTGGCTCCTCTACTCAATATTCCCTTTTTGAGCAGGAAGAATATGGTGGTGATTTATTTATTTAATTTTAAAAGTTGATAACCGGGAAAGGCATCATGAACCGGAGCTCGTTTCCAGATGTGACCCGGGGCAGGGGGTACTATCAAACAAAAGTAACATACAGTGCAATTAAATTATACATCACTGAGTGAAAGTAAAGATAATTACAGAGCGCATATAGAACAAATACTTTGCAGAGTATAGTCCAATAATTTCAGAGTATATACAGACACTGAGGCAGATTAAAGGGACTGTCTAACAATGAATATACAGATGAACTAGTGCTGATTGCAATAAATGTACAAACACCAGTGTAGACTGGATATGTACAAAAATACCACAGTAGAGGGGGTCTTAGGGTAAGCAAAGGAGAGGGGCCTTTGAAGAAGAGCAGATACAGGAGGTGGAGGGGGGCTGGTCTAAGAAGGGGCTTAAGGGCAGGAAAGGAGGGAAGGAGACGGGTTTGAAGGGGAATACTGCTCCAGAGAGAAGGGAGTCTAAAGGAGGAGAGTTTGCCAGCATCATGATGATGTGGAGAATGAAGGGGAACCCATTGAACCTGAGGTTTCTCCTGAACAAGATTTTGGTTCTCCTCCCAGGGCATCAGAGGACTTTTTCTCACACTTTACATTTGTAAGAAGGATGGTGGATGCCTTAGCTATCCCCACTAGTGAAGTAATTGAGGATGAAGAAGAAGCTGAATACTTGGAAATGATGGGGCTGACACCCACTAAAAAGCTTCTCCTTCCTGTTAACAAGTTCTTTAAGAAGGATGCCTTAAAGATTTTGCAAACCCCTGATGCTGTCCCCTCTCTTGATAAGAGGTTGAACAAAAATACCAGTTGTAAAGGGAGGGTGCTGAATTCCTATTCTCCCACCCTGACCACCAGGGGGGTAATACAAGTGGCAGGCTGTGACAAGGCAAAGGTACCACTAGCATCTCAACCCCAGACAAAGACTCTAGGAAGAGTGACAGCATGGCCAAGAAAGGTTATGTATTGGCTTCCTTGGCCATCAGGCAGGCAAACTTCCAGGCCTATGCTGCTCAATACCAAAAATCTCTTTGGCAGTCTGTTCTTGCCATGGCAGACAAAGCCCAGGCTCCTCTTTCAGCTGGTCTAGCTGAAACAGCCAGATTTGGTTTGGAAGCAGCCAAATATCAATTCCAGGTGGATGGCAAACACTGTGGCACGGAGATGGTTTGCCTGACTGAGAGCCGCAAACCTTACCCAGGACACACAAACCAAGGCATTGGATTTTCCATTGGAGGAAAATCCACTCTTTGGAGAAAAGACAGGCTTACATGAAGAAGGTGGATGAATGCAAAGCTACCTACAGAAGCAATTCTGCAAAGGAAGAAGTTTCCCCATCCACCCGAACTTATGGAAGGGGAGGTAGGGGTAGGTCATTCCAAAGCAGGCCCTTTTTACAGGCCATGGCTACACCTCAGTACCAGCAGTACCCACAGCAGGGGTACTTTAGGGGCAGGGGTAAAAGGGGTTCCCAATCCTAGGCCCAGCCTCAAGCAAAACAGGCACCCTGATGTGTCTGTATAGGCCACCTCCCTACTGCCTGTAGGAGGCAGACTGGCTCACTACTTTCAGGCTTGGCAGGAAATCTCTGCAGACAAGTGGGTCCTGGAAGTAGTGCACCAAGGGCTGTCTCCAAGCTTCAAATCCCTTCCACCTTTAAGAACCTGAGTTTTCAAGCCATCCACAAATGCAGAAAGAAAACTTCTGGAAGCAGAGGTTCAAAAATTGCTACTGTCATGAGCAGTGGAACCAGTGTTAGTGCATCTAAAGGGGAAGGGATTTTACTCAAGATATTTCCTTACTACAAAGAAAAATAGGGAGTGGCAGCCCATCTTAGACCTAAGTGTCTTAAACAGATATTTAGCAAAGCCAAAATTCAAAATGGTAACCCTGGTACTGATTCTGCCAACCCTCCAAAAAGGAGACTGGTTGGCTTCACCGGACCTAAAAGATGCCTATTTCCACATCCCCATAAGGGAGTCACACAGAAAATACCTCAGGTTTAGACTCCCTTCAGGTCATTATCAGTTCTCAACCCTGCCATTCAGTCTCACTTCAGCACCAAGGTTGTTCACAAAGTGCTTGGCAATGGTCGTGGCACACCTTCAAAGACAAGGGGTCACAGTCTTCCCATACTTAGATGACTGGCTGGTGGTGGAGAAGTCACCACAGCAAGTGAGAGAGCATCTGTAACTCACCCAGGGGCACCTGGAGTCTCTAGGGTTCCTGATAAATCTAAAAGAGTTGGTCCTTCTGCCAGCTCAGGTACTGCAGTTCATAGGAGCTGAGCTAAATGCCCTGCAGGGCAGTGCATACCTGCCTTTGGACAGGGTAAGGAGTATCCTTCAGAAAACAGGTTCATTCAGCTTGAAGAAACCAAAAACTGCAATACAGTTTCTTCAGCTGCTGGGCCACATGGCAGATGCCACAGGCACAGTACTGGGATCCAGAGTCCAGATGAGGGACATTCAATTTCACCTCAGGATACACTGGTGTCAAAGAGATCCTCTCTTAAAACTGATTTCAGAAACCAAAACTTTGTTATAGGCCCTCCAGTGATGGAAAGAGGAAACCAACCTAAGGGCAGGGGTTCCTTTTCAACAGGAGTCCCAATCAGTTGTTCTCACAATGGATGCATTACTACTGGGGTAGTGTGCCCATCTGGGTGATCATACTATCCAAGGCACATGGTCAAGTGCAGAGTCACTTCTGTACATAAACCTGCTGGAACTCAGAGCGGTATTACTGACACTAAAGGCCTTCACACCACTGCTGCAGGAAAAGGTGGTTCAGATCAGAACAGACAATACCACCACAATGTACTACATAAACAAGTGGGGGGGGGGACATGGTCAAACCCTCTCTATACAGAAACCATGAAAAATGGAATCTGGCATACTCCCTGGCATTTTCTCTACAGGCAATTCATCTGCCTGGCAAGAACAACACCTTGGCAGACACCCTGAGCCAAATCAACCAGGGCCATCATGAATGGACCCTGAACAGTCAGGTGGAGAAAGTGCTTTTCAGCAGGGGGAGCACTCTAGAGGTAGACTTTTTCGCATCCCACCAGAACCACCACCTGCCACAATATTGTTGCAGGCCCCCAGTTCAGGGAACAATCCCTCTGGATACTCTGGCACTGAACTGGTCAGGGAAGCACCTATATGCTTTCCCTCCCTTCCCTCTGGTATATAGAGTACCACTGAAGCTCAGATCCCAATCAGCATCCATGATCTTGATAGCACCAGATTGGCCCAGGCAGCCATGGTACTCTCTGCTGCTCTCCATGTCTGTGGTCAAGCCAGTACATCTTCCCAGGTGGTGCAACTTGCTAACCTTCAATCAGGGAAGACTCCTGTATCCCAACCTCAGGTCCCTCAGGCTCAAAGCATGGCTCTTGAGGACCTAGAATATGCAGGCCTAAATCTTTCTGAAAGTGTCCTGGACATTTTGAAGGGTCACAGGAAGCCCTCTACCAAGAAAAGCTATGCTTCAAAATGGAAAAGTTTTCTGTTTGGCATTCCACCCAAGAAGTAGTGCCAACACAGGCTGGAGTCCCAGCCATGCTGTATTATTTTACCTATTTACATTGGTTGGGTCTATAGCCCAGTACCCTGAAGGTTCACCTGGCTGCAGCATCTGCTTACATTTCAGCCTGGCAAAGGGTTTCTGTTGTCTCAGATCCTATCTTCAAGAGGTTCTTTAAGGGCCTTGCCCATCTGCACCCCCTTCACAGGGAACCAGTGCCAGCATGGGATCACAATGTATGTATGGCCAAGCTCATGGGGCCCCTTTTGAGCCCATGTTCTCAGTTCATCTAAAGTATGTCACATGGAAAACAGTTTTCCTAGTGGCAATGACTTCTGCCAGAAGGATCAGCGAGCTCCAGGCTCTCTGCATTGAACAGGGCTACATTTCCTTCCACAATGACAAAGTAGTCCTGAGAATGAACAGGAAATTTCTCCCTAAAGTGGTTTCTGATTTCCACTTGAACTAAATCATTACCCTACCTGTTTTCTTCACTGAGCACTCTACTTCTGGTAAAAGGAGACTCCACAGTCTGGATGTCAAGAGAGCTCCTAGCTGCTACATGACAGCCACTAAGGACCATAGGTGGGACAGAAAACAGCTGTTCCTGACTTATGGGGATGCAGGAAAGGGTAATCTAGCATCTAAAAGGTCCATTTCTCACTGGATAGTACAGTGTATCCAGTTTTGTTACACTAAGGTGGGAAGGGAACCCCGAACAGGATTGAGGGCCCATTCCACAAGGGGCACAGCTGCTACCATAGCAGCTGCCAGGGCTGTTCCATTAAAGTGTTCTGTGTGGAGAAAACTAGAACACTACTCCCTGGAATTTATTTTACATTGCAGATTTGCGCCTTAAATGAAGTTTATATGTGCTATTGTTTAATAGTACAAATTTTAGAAAAGTGTTTGCTAGGACATGCTATTTTATTTTTTATTTTATTTGTATCTGATTTAATATAATAAAATGTACTACCCTTTCTTGGAATGAAGTTGCTGGGCTTAGTTTTATTAATATGTGGGACTTATTGGCCTAAGGGTACAGTTAGAATTCTCATTATTACAAACACAGTTGCTTACATGTCTTGTTTGAATATAACTGAATGGAGTGTTAACATCTGATCTCTTCAGCTTTGTTCATAAAAGTAACTCTGCTACTAACTATGAGTTAGGATGCCTATTTTTCAGGTTCTCTCAGTATTATACCCTGGCCTTCTTTCGTTTTGGTATTCCCCTAAAAGTTAAAGGTACGAGGGAATTACTGAAAAAATCTTATTGCTCTAAAGTCAAACTGATGCTCAGAAGGATAATCTTATTACTTCTGCTATTATCTGGTTCAGTCCACCCTCACCCTGGTCTTTCTCAGAATTATATTCAGGATATGCCAGCTCAGTCAGCACTTAAGATCGTCCATCTTAATGTGCAAAGCCTTGTTGCTAAATGGACGTTGTTTGAGGCTTCAGTAGCCCAACATGATTTTGACATAATAACATTATCAGAAAATTGGTTGACTGATGAGATCCATAATAATGAAATATTTCTTCTTGAGTACAACCTCTACAGACAGGACAGAGTGGGAAAGAGAGGTGGGGGGTAGCAATCTATATCAAAGTTAAGTTTAAAACATTTGAAATGGTTTCTCAACCAAATGGATCAGGGTGTGATGATATTTCCACTGATCTACTCTCTGGCTGTAATAAACATCTCACGATTACTTCCATCTATATTACACCTCATTTAATTAAGCAGGGCTTAGGTAGTATATTTGATCTCAGAAAATCCTTACCAACTAATAGGGAGTAGATCTTGATGGTCTATTTCAGTCTTAATTAGGGTACCGATCAGAACTCTTTTGTGCTAGATTTATTTCAGGAGTTAGGAGTTCAACAGTTAATCTCTCAAATTACCAGATTTAATCACAAGGCTGGAGGGGGTTTCACACTTGATTGGGTTGTGGTTACCCACCCATTAAAGGTAATTAAATCTGGAGTTCTGTCTGATGTGGTTAGTGACCACTGTCCCGCATTTTGTTTGTGGTCATCTAAGCAGTCTCATAGTCCACCACTTTATGTAGAAACTAGAAACATGAATAGGGTTACCACTGCAGTTATAACTGAGGCCTGTGAACTAATTGATTGGGCTTGACTTGAAAATTTTCATGATATTAACCAGATGTTAGAAAGATTTAGTGAATTATTTAACCAGGTTGTCAATCAATTAGCCCCCCTCAAAAAGATGAGAATTAGAACGAATAAAAAAGAATGGGTTTCTAGAGAATTATTAGTGTTAATGAGGCAAAGAGATAGAGCATGGAAATTATTTAAAAAAGGTAAAAACCCTAGCCTACTACTAAACTACAAGATTCTTAGGAGCAAATGTAAGGCAGCCATAAGAAAAGCAAAAGTAGATTTTTTTAAAAACAAACAGTTGTCATCTCTTGATAATTCAAAACAAACTTGTCTTACGGTCAATAATCTAATGGGTAGGAATATTGGTGAAACAGTAATCACACTTCAAGATGGGGATCAATTAGTCAGTGATCCTACTCTTACATCTAAACTGTTTAACAAATATTTGGGGGATTTAGTAAAATTTCAAAATCAAAATTTGACAACCAATAAAAAATTGGTCTTGGATGGGAACCAAAATTGTGTACATCCTCTTTTCCATTTTCATATTTTGACCCCTGAAGTAGTCACTGATTATGTCCTTAATGATCTGACTGATGACTAATGATCGGACAGGATAAGAGTGATTATAGATTGCTGAGACTGGGAATTAAAGCATTGGCCACTCCTTTTATAACACTATTTAACTATTCATTATGTCATAATGTTTTTCCCCAGATTTGGAAGTTAGCGCTTATTAAACCCATACATAAATCAGGTAGCAAGAATATTGTCTTGAACTTTAGACCAACTTTGTTATTAGCACCACTATCCAAAATTCTCGAAAGAATCTTATTTGATCATATACAGGATTTTCTATCAAAATATGATCTATTAACTAATTCTCAGCATGGTTTTAAGAAAAATCATAACATTGAGATGGCTTTGGTGGGGTTCACGAGCAGCGTACAGAGTTTCTTTGATTTAGGGCACTCTGCCCCTGCAGTATTTGTGGACCTCACCAAGGCTTTTGATCTGGTAAATCATATACTGTTGGGAACTTTGAATGAAGTTTATGTTTCTAAGGACATTATTTCTTGGATAGGTGGTTATTTAAATGACAGGGAGCACAGAACCTTTATTGGTCAAGCATGTTCTGACTCCCATTTCATTTCCTGTGGGGTACCACAAGGCTCAATTTTGGGCCCATTTCGGTTTTCCCTTTTTTTGAATGCCGCCCCTCTACCTGTGTTGGATCCAACTTAATCATGTATGCAGATGATGCGGTGATATTCTCAGATGGACTAAATCCAGATCATGTACTAACCAAGGTTCAACAGGATTTTGAAGCATTTCAAAAATGGCTGCTTTCATGTAATCTTTTTCTGAATTCTGGGAAAACTAAACTTATTGTTTTTACATGTCCTAGGAAAGCTAGAGATATAAATGTCCAGATTGTTGATTTGAAGAGCAATTCAATTGAATTGGTGGATAGTTTCAATTATTTGGGGGTTACCGTAGATTCTCAATTTTCTTTCAATCTTCAAGTGAACAAAATAATTAAAAAAATAAATCAGAGGTTAGGAATGCTTTTTAGGATTAAATCTTTTCTTATCCCTGAATCTCGTAGGCTTCTTGGTCACAGTTTTTTGCTAAGTGCACTTGACTATGGTCTGATGATTTATTCAGGAACTAGTGATAAAATGCTACAGAACTTCAGGTAACCTACCATAGCATGTTACGATTCATGACAGGTCTCCTAATGAGAACCCACCATTGTGCATTGATAAGTGAAGCTAACTGTCCTTCCTTTTTAGATAGGATAAAAATAAAGTTGGGAGTTTTTATGTTTAAGGGAATACAGGGTCTACTCTCTTTGGTTATCCAAGATCTTTTTCCTACCCAACATAGTCATCTAAGAACAAGGTCCCAGTCCAGAGGTTTATTCAGAGTTCTTCTCTATAAAAAGTCAGTTGGTCAGAGGTCAGTCCTGTTTAGGTCTATTAAATTTTTTAATGGTATTCCATCTGCAGTCTCCAATATTAGGACAGTCTGGATGTTTAAGAATAAGTTTGCTCAATGGCTGAATACCTTTACTGATTGTAACTGTTATTGTTAACACAACATTGCTACTTGGATGTTTGTTTTATTATGTATGTCTATAATATTTAATCAAGTATGTTCTCAATGTTCTAGTTTTGTTTTACTTGTCACGTGAAAAAGGGCAATTTGCTCATCTTGCTAACAAGTATAAAAAATAAAAATGAAATGAAATGGACATCTGTAAAGCAGCTTCCTGGAAAACTGTACACTCCTTTAAAAGCATTAAAGTCTGGATATCCAGTCCAGAGGTGATGCCAGGTTTGACACAGCAGTCCTGCATAGTCTGTTTCCAAAGTAAGTTCTGTGCCCACCTCCAAAGGTACTGCTTCTTAGTTTGCATAGAGTTATGAATACCTGAGTATTACTGGGGTTAGAAGAAAAAAAATACTTACCATAGTAATGTTGTTTCTTCCCAGTAATATTCAGGTATTCAGAACTCCTCACCCTGCCTCCCCTTCTAGAACCAGTAGCCTCTGCACACCTTAAAACATTGTGTGTCCTGTGGTATAGATGCTACAATCTGACACTATGGTTTGCTATCTGTGTTCACATTTGTTGTTTTTCCCCCCTTTTAGGTGATTGTGACATTCAGGGATGATGTTATATGTTACGACCTCCACTTGGGGGTTCCCTACTTTTGGAGCACTTAGGGTATTATTGCCATTATTATCTTTTTATTATTATTATTAATTTATATATGTTTAGTTTTTTAGGCCTGTCTTTCCAGGCTTCTAGGAAATCTGAGAGCTTTAGAACTAAGGCAGTTAATTGAAGGCAGCATTTGAAAAATAGCACACACAAAGATTCCATAATTTGCATATGTTCCAAATTCTCTCCGGGCAGTTCTGTCTTAATGAGTCACTGCATATAATTCTGAATACCTGAGTATCACTGGGAAGAAACGACATTACTATGGTGAGTAATTGTTTCTTCCTGGCACTGCAGGTTTTTGCTCCATTGGTGCAAGGCAGGGTGGTACAGGTCAGAACAGACAATACCACCACAATGTACTACATAAACCAGCAGGAAGGGACAAGGTCCAACCCCCTTTGCACAGAGGCTATGAAAATATGGAACTTGGCTTGCTCGAAGTTTCCCTACAAGCCATTCATCTGCCAGGGGAGGGCAACACCCTAGCAGATGCCCTGTGCCAATTCAACCAGGCCCATCAGGAATGAGTCTTCAACAGACAGGTGCTGGAAGTAGTTTTCAAAAGGTGGGGCACCCCAAAGATGGATCTCTTTGTGTCCCACAAGAATCACCACCTGCCACATTACTGTTGCAGACCACCAGCAAGGGGTACAATACCCCTGGATGCTCTGACTCTGGATATGTCAGAGAGGCAGCTATATGCCTTCCCTCTGTTCCCTCTAATCCTCAAGGTTCTGATCAAATTCAGATCCCAGCCAGCATTAATGATCTTGATAGCACTAGATTGGTCCAGGCAGCCATGGTACTCTCTGCTGCTCTCCATGTCTGAAGCCAAGCCAATACACCTCCCTCAGAGGCACAACCTGTTAAACTCCAACCACGGGAGGATCCTGTACTGAAACCTCAGATCCCTCAGGCTCAAGGCATGGTTCTTGAGGACTTAGAGTATGCAGGCTTGCATCTCTCAGAAAGTGTCTCAGATGTCTTAAGGGTTTACAGGAAGCCCTTTACTAAGAAAACCTGTGCTTCAAAATGTAAAAGGTTTCCTATCTTTTGCTCTACCAATGGTGTGGTGCCAGCATAGGTGGGGGTTTCTGCCTTGCTGGACTACCTTATCCATTTACACTCCTTGGACTTGCAGCCCACTACATTGAAAGTTCATCTGGCTTCAGTATCTGCTTACATTTCAGCTGGAAAGGGTGTATCTATGGCATCCAACCCTATTTTTAAGAGGTTCTTCAAAGGTTTGGCCCATCTTCACCCCCTCATAGGGAACCAGTGTCAGCTTGGGACCTAAATGTGTGCATAGCCAAGCTCATGGGTCCACCATTTGAACTCATGTCCTCAGCTCACTTGAAGTATGTTACCTGGAAAACAGTGTTCCTGGTAGCCATTACTACAGCCAGGAGGATTAGTGAACTTCAGGCCTTGTGCTTCAAGAAAGACTACATCTCATTCCATAGGGATAAGGTAGTCCTATGAACAAACAGGAAATTTGTTCCTAAAGTGGTTTCTGTTTTCCATTTGAAACAATCCTAAACCCTACCAGTTTTTTTCACTAACACTCTAGTTCAGGTGAATGTAGGCTCCACAACCTTGATGTCAAAAGAGCTCTCAGCTACTATATGACTATCGTTAAGGACCATAGGCAGGACAGACAGCAGCTGTTCTTTACTTATGGGGATGTGGGAAAAGGAAACCCAGCATCTAAAAGGTCCCTTTCTCACTGGATAGTTCAGTGTATTCAGTTTTGCTACTTGAAAGCCAGAAAAGATCCCCCAGCAGGGTGGAGGGCTCAATCCACAAGGGGCACAGCTGCTATCATAGCAGCTGCCAGGGATATCCCACTTGTGGAAATCTGTAAAGCAGCTTCCTGGAGAACAGCACATACCTTCACAAAGCATTATAGCCTGGACACCCAGTCCAGAAGTGATGCCAGGTTTGGCATAGCAGCCCTGCAGAGTCTGTTTCCAAAGTAGGTTCTGTGCTCATCTCCAAAGGTATTGCTTCTTAGTCTGTAAGAGTTAGGAATATTGGAGAATTCTTGGCATGAGAAGAACAAATTACTTACCATAGCAATCTTGTTTCTTCCAAGGTATTCTCCAATATTCATAACTCACCCACCCTGCCTCCCCTTCTAGAACCAGTGGTCTCTGCATTCCAAGTTGAGTAACTATGTGTGAGGGTGTCACACACTGGCATAGTCTGTTTTTGAGCCCCATTGGGCATTGGTTTTTCCTCTTCTTCAGGTTATTCTGACTGTTACAGGAAAGGAGACCAGAACCCTGTATTCTTTTGATTAATTTATTCTTTTCTAAATATGCATCTGGTTTCGGTACAAGATGGCTACCAGATCACATGATCAAGTAGTATATGACAGCTTATGTTAGAGATCTGATGTTCTCATGGGAAAGTTAATAGAAAAGCCAGGGAGGAGGCAATAAAGCAATAAACCCAGTTTGGGTGTCCTTCCTGAATATGCCCCATGTTGAACAAAGGACCCATGTAGCCATCAATATGGTAGCAAGGAGGTACTGAAGGGTGGGTGGACACCCACACACACACACACACCCACCCACCCACACACACACTCAAAGAGAATGGGATAACATGGAACTGTCACTCAAAGTAAGTGAGACCCTTCCCCACAGAGAGGAGAAATATATCGAGGGGTTGTAAGCAGGCTCACTCACTTAGGCAAGAACATTGGACAATGCCAGAGCCCCTGCCATAAAAAGACTACAGTAGCTGACTGGTAAGATAGCACAGTGAGGGACAGTAATTCTGTAGCTAGTGCAGGTGAAGGATTTTAGATAAGGATAGCACAGAATTTTGCTGTAGACCAACTATTTGTTAACTTGATTTCTTTTCTGTTTCTTAGTAAATATGCAACCCTTTTGTCTTCTTGTAAATACATCCTGTTGTAAATACTTGTAGTATTTTAGTAAAGATTCTATTTTTATCGAAGCAGTGTCCGCTTATTTTATTTAAAAAGGTAATTTTACTATTTCTGCTGGACTCTGTTTGCAGTCCTTCTCCGAAAAGGCACTCTACCCACAGTTATTGTGTGACCTTCCTGACCTTGAGCAAGGAAGAGGTAAAAAAAAACAGGTTTTGTTGTTCCTGTTGGAAAAAACCTTGTGGTGGCAATGAACTGGAAATCCCTGGTGAGTGGGATTTCCATTACACTGACATTCAGGGGTTTGTTTGTATTGGGTGTATAATTATTATTATTATTATTCATGTGTAGATATAGTTTTGGTTGGGCCTTCCCTTGCAGGCTCTTCATGAAATCTGATGTGTTTTAGAACACAGGCTGTTGATAGGGGCAGCATTTGAAAAGTGGCACGAGCCAATGATGGCTCCATCATTAGCATAACATTCTACTTCTGGGCAGTTCTTCTTTTACTGCTGACTGTAAGATTATGAATATTGGAGAATACCTTGGAAGAAACAAGATTACTATGATAAGTCATTTTTTCTTCTCGAGCACAGAGCACAGCGAGAAACTCAGTGCTAAGCACAATGGGGGGGATCAGTGGGATTGGGGCTGAGCTGAGTAAGCATGGTGGGGCTGGTAGTTGACACAATAGTGACACAGTTTAAACTGCAAATTACTCACTGTAACATGCATTTAAGAAAATTTAATAAGCTAGCACCTTTCCATTACGCTACATTACACACACCACAAGTAATACAGTAGCACCACCTGCTGTCCACGGTAAGCAGAGCATTATTTTATCAAGGTTTCCTTTTTTAAATCCTTTTTTTCTATTTATTTTTACACAAAAAATACACGTTTGCCTTAAATCATTTTATTATAGCATTATAACTGTCCCATTTTATAAGTGTGATGGGCCACTCCAGGATGTGCATTAAAGGATTTTAAAGCACTTCCCTTGGAAGTAACTACAGTCACCCTGTGACCTCATGCCTTAACATGCCCCTGGGGTGTGCATTAAAATCCTTTAATGCACACCCTATCATGGTTTATTACTTACTTATATAGGATATTGTTATGTTATGTTGCAGGGTATCCTGTATCTTAAAATGTATCCTACGTTTGGCTGTTGTAGCAACTAAAGGAAATGTTTCCTTGTAATGAAAAGTTATGGTTCCCCCACCTGATGTAGCACTATATTTTAGACACAGGTACTGTATAAATGTCTAAAACAAATGCAGGCTGTATTCTTTGTCTTGTCTTTCTGTGTATCCATTTGTATTGTATTGTTTTCAAAATAATAAAGTCTAAGTTTAAAAAAATACCTTTTTTCTCTGCTCTGCCCTACTATCTCCTGCCTGAGGTATATCTCCTTATCTATCTGGGTATGTCCCCATTAGTTCCTAAATGTAACATGTGACCACAGATTTCTAAAATTTTGGAATGACGTTTTGGAAATAGGTGGGCAATTTTCAGTGATATACCCATGCAAAGCAAGAGTCATTATTGACAGACAAAGAAAATGTTTTTTGACGCTGATCAGCTTTCTGAATTTCTCAAATGCTACAGGGCTTCTAAAGCTGTATGTTATCCTTATGATTTCTCAGAAGAAGACCTTCACTCAAAGTTTGCTATTTTTTCACTAAGTGGTGGTGCTCACTTTTCTTTTTTGTTCCTCATGAGTCATTCTTAAGTCAGACGCACCACTGTAGCAGAGCTGCTCCCATTTATTTACATGTTACTAGCAGTGCCTAGTGGTAGTGCCTTAGCATCATGCTGTGCCTTTAGTTGGGAGGGAGGAGCTTAAGATACAGCATTTTATAGGGGACTCTTCAATACAGAGGGAGTAGTGGGAGTTAGTGCTGGAGAGTGGTGAGCAGTGGTTGGTGGAATAGGTGGGCATGTCCAGTCTGTTGCACCAGCCTGCAAGGGAGTCAGAGGACATCCTGCTTCAGGTGGCCTTCACTCAATGCCCACGGGCATGGGTGAAGGACTGGCTTGGTGTCCATGCAGTCGACCTTCTCTTCTTGGCTGCTGAACCCAAGGCAGGACTTAAACAATGTGACAATGGGCATCACCTCTACCTCTGAGCTCTTCTCTTAGTCAGAAAAAGCCAGACTACTTAAGTTCTGGAACAGCCCCCAATCTTCACTGGGACATTTCAGCTCTCCAGTGGTCCATGGAGCTGTCAATCACACTGGGCCATGTTGGAGTTCTACCACTCAATAAATGATGGCACTGAAACTCAGGCCTGTTTTAATTAGGGCCGCCTTTGTTCCAAGGGCTCTTTGTGGATTCCCCTCCAAGCTCTGCAGTTTGTTTGGCTGGAATGCAACCACTGGTCCACTGCTGTGGTACTGGGGTCAGGGTCCACAAAGATGACAGCACCCCTTTTTGCAGTACGGAACTAGCCCCAAAAGTCATTAATTCCACAGGGCTCCTGCCCATAAATAATCTGTAGCCCCTCCCTGTGTGCGTCAATTCACACTTGCCAAGTCTGGTTCAGTCATGAGTCTGCAGGGACTCCCAGTTGCGGTTGCATGTGTCAACCACACTCAGTCCATCAGCAACTGTCTGTAATGTGCAGCAGAATCAACTTTTGTATGCTGCATGGAGCAACAAAGAAATTGCTGCAGTCTTTTTCACTCCTGGTCTCCATTGCGAAGTCCTTTGCATTGAAAAGCACTGCTGGCAGTCTGATGATGGGGCATGGTGTCTAGCAGCCCAGGTAAGCCTCCACACTCAAGGGAGGTACAGGCATAAACTAGAGTGTTCCTGACTAAAGAAATCAGTAATTAGAAGTGGCTGTCAAGTATGAATGCTCTGAGTTCATCACAAAAAAGGGAAGAGAATAGTAGTGCAAAAAATATATAGTTTTTCATATATATTATAGAGGCGCGGTTGCGCCTCCATAGTTAGGGTTGAGTAGCATGTTTAATTTTTAACCTCAAATTTTGCACTTTAATAGCTTTGCAACCTATCAATGGATTTGCAAAATATTTTGTATGTGCTGTCCTGTGGGATATATCTCTTGATGTGGCAAGTTTTCTTCCAGTCAGATGTGCAGATTCTGAGATACGGATAATGAAAAAAAAGTAAAGTCCCCCTTTTTTCAGTTTTTTCCTCCTCACCTTGTGGCCAGATGGTGTGGAATTTTAGCATGATTTTTGTAGGGTAGACAGGGCTTTGGTAGCAGAACAGACAGTGAACATTTGATACAATAATATTAATCTGTTGCAAAGTTATTAAGTTTTTAAGTTCCCATTATATACAAGGAAAGTTCATTTTTCAGGATAGCTGTATTTTCTGTGAAAAAGGAATTGGTCTTGTGAAAAAGGATTTAGTCTCATGAGAACATTCCTTTTTTGTGAGAACAAAATCCTTTTTCATGAGAAAAAATTCCTTTTTCGCGAGTCGCCATCTTGTTTTCTGTTTTTTCACAAAACAAAATTTGAAAAGCACCCAAAATGAAGATATCTAGAAACACCAACATATATTTCTTGTTCATGGGAGTCTTTTAGGTTAGATTGTGAAGTTATTTGGTGGAAGAGCAATCTTGCAATGCCTTTTTTAACATTTAAAATCCTTTTTCGTGACTTGCTTAGATCCTTTTTCAAGAGCCGATTCTTTTTTTGTGAGCTCACGAAAAAGGATTTTACAGATAGTTTTATGCATAACATGAGCGGTTTTGAGATTTGACCCCAAATTTTCAACATGGCCTTTTGTGGACCCAGTTTATGAACATTGGCGGATTGCTGAAGCAACTCCCGCCGGAAAGGTGATTTCGTGGTCGGTTGGATGAATCATCTTCTGGTGGGATTTGTATACGATGGTCATATTGTTCATGAGGTGGGGTCCCTAAAAGGCCATGTTAAAACTAGTTGACATGTCAACAAATGGCTGAGCTATGATGGCTTATTGCAGTTGCTCAAGACACGCTCGTGAGTTTGTCAGTTAAAAATATCTTGACCTCAAATTTTGTACATGGACTTGTTATTACCCCGCCAAATGTATGTCACAACAGTCAGTTTTCAAATCCTGGCCAAAATATGTTTTCACACCTGTGGTGTGGAAATGGTGTTGCAGTTGTGCAGAATTATGTTTCAACGGGGATTTGAATATTTTGTGTAGTGCGTACATTAGGTGGGGTAATAACATGGCTATGCTAACAATTCCATGACTCTTGTGCTATAAATGGAAGTGCAGGGCCCAGAGGGCCCTGCGTTTCAATAATTATGTACAGGTACATGCCAAGCAAATTACGATATGATTATACTATCTCAAAAAGTAAGGAAAGAAATTGCAAACAACTTTGTTAATGCATCAGTTAGGGTTAAAGTGACAAAAGTAGGGCATTGTGGCATTAGAGTTTCCAACACTAACACCCCACCCTGCGCAAAGAGGAATCGGGGGTGGCATTGGGGTCATCAGCCATAATGATCACCAAATTTTTCTATGCTGTGCCCACCCAGTTTATTTTCTAATAGAACGGGGTCAGCATTAGGGCTAATGACCCCAATGCCACCCCAATCCCTCTTTACCTGTGCAGACCGGGGGTGGGGTGTTAGGGTTGGAAACGCTAACACTACGTTTCACTGTTTTTGTCACTTTAACCCTAACTGATGCATTAACAAAGTTTTTTGCAATATCTATCTATATATACTGTATATATATAGAGAGAGAGAGAGAGAAGGAGAGCAAAACACTTTGTTAATGTATCCAGTTAAGTTATTCGCGACTAAAGTAGTAGGGAAATGTGGTGTTAGTTTCCAACCCTAACACCACCTCCCACCCAGCAGACACTGATAGGCGTTGGGGTTTGCCTTGGGGTCTTCAACCCAAATGCTCACCCCATTCTTCTATGCTGTATCCATCTCAGCTTATTTACTTATGGAATGGGGTGAGCATTAGGGTTGACAACCCAAAGGCTCCATCCCCAATGCCTGTCAATGTCTGCAGGGTGGGGATGGGTGTTAGGGTTGGAAACCTTAACACCACATTTCCCTGCTTTTCTCACTTTAGTAACAACCCTAACTGATACATTAATGACATTTTTTGCAATGAATTTCCTTACTTTTTCAGATAGTATAATCATATTCTTATATCCCTGAGGGGGTTCAGGGCCCTCTGGGCCCTGCTCTCCCATCCCTCCATAGATGTGTATATGTATATAGCTATGGAGGGCTGCGCTTCAATTTATAAGACAACAGTGGCCAAATTGTTATCATGGCCAACTTATTGCCCCACTTCATGTTGTTGGTATAGAAAATTGTCAAATCCCCACCAAAACATAACTCTGCCCAACTGCAGTGCCATTCCGTGCCACAGGTCCAAAAACACATTTTGAGCAGGATTTGAAAAATGACAGCTGTGACAAAATTTTCGCACAAAGTACATTCACTTTCAGTCAAGCTGTGCACATCACTCCGCATTTCATAAGTCTGCAAAAAACACCCTTCTGCCCCCCCTTCCTCTGTAGTGCAGAGGACAAGACCTAGGACCCAAGGCCCAACGGTCCCAGTCTTGAGTCCACCCCCTACCCAGTGTTGTTCTCCCCTTATCTTTTTTTAATTAGGCTTTATCCATTTCAAGGTTCAAGGTTCAATTTTATTTGAAAAATGCAAAATACAAATTTTTTTAGTACAATCCATCTTCAACAGAAAGATGCATTTTTCCATATCATGGGATTTCTTTTTTATATTCAGCAAAGATGTTATCCATTTTTTCCTTTCTTCCCTTAAGTTCTCACATTCAAGCAAGAAATTTGGAAAAAACAGCCTTGGGAAAGTGAGCCTTTGTGGTAAGGGCTCTCTCCTGGCTCAGTGCACTCCATTTCTCTGCTAATAGCCACAAAAGCCTTAGCCACGTCAAAACCGAACTAAGAAAATTCATCACGCCCCTTGAACAGTACTTCTACCACATCTAGCTACCCATGGGCACTAGCTCCCTGAAAGCCTGGCCTGGACCAGAATGCACGCTCTTTTCTGTTCGTATGCCCCTCCCCTACTACCTCTCCTATTACCCCTACTTACTCCTACTACCTCTACCTATTGTCTCTCCTGTCTCCCTACTCCCTTTAACCCCCCCACTATTTACCTCCCTTAACCCTCTAACACCACATTCACACCTAGCTAACCTGCTGAGTCTTGTCACTTACATAGAAACATAGAAGTTGACGGCAGATAAGGACTTCAAGGCCCATCCAGTCTGCCCATTTTATTTTCTGCCTTATGAATTTGCCAGTGGCCTTTGCTCTATCAATGGCCTATCTATTCATACTCATCTGTATTGTTTCCTTATGCCTGTCCCATGCTTGTTTGAAGCCCAGGCTCATTCCCAATGCCGCTGACACTATCTACTCACTATTATTCTGTTCTTGTACCTTTCTGACTTTGCACTTTTCCTCCTCATCATGGGTGAGATCCCTTATAATCTGGTGTTTCAAATTTTTGTGAACTCTGTAATATTGTTTACATTACTGTGATACTGTATCCTCTATGTATTTAATGCTGTTTACTTCGACAATGCCTCACAGCTACATATGTTCCCAGCTGTCTTGTCTCCCCCTCCTTTTTTTTGTATGATGAGGATCCTTCATAAAAGAACTTTTAGCTCAAAGGATGTACTTTTGACTTTTCTAATAAAATAAAATAAATGTAACTCAAATGGTTTACTATTGTCAACCGAACAAGCACACAAAAACTTCCTATATTTATTTATTTTTTTGATTGCCAGGGCTGAAACCCACATATTGCATTCAATCTAAAATTACTCAGTAGATTTCTATGCATTTTGTGATCACAGAACATCAGATATTTTTCTCCACCAGGAGTTAACTTCATTTGTAGATATAAATCACTGCTATCTATGGCACATATTTTCTCAAAATCCTTCTGTGTTGCTGTATCATATATGCTTTGAACCTCTTGATTCACATATAGATCAGCATCAGAACTTGCCCTTTCTGACCATAAGTTCTCCAAGCCCAGATTTTTTAATTTCAGATTTAGTGTATTGAACCAACAATCTTGATATGATTTTGCATATTTATTCCTCAAGTATTCAAACCAGCATATTTTTGGTAATTAAGTGTTTTCCATTGTCATAATACGTTTCCAGAAGTTAACTGTTCTTATCAAAATCCTTCTTTCTATCAAGGGCATGCCTGTCTTTAATCTGAGAAAAGAAGTTGGACAGACTCTGGGTAAGCTCAAAGAGCTTCTAATAAAATACTTTGAATTGTTCCTATGCTATTATTTTTTGTTTGTATAGTCAGACCCCATATCTCATATCCATATAAAGTCTGACTTGCAGTTTTTGCCTCAAAGGTAGATTTCAATGCGGAAAATGAATTACTGGCAAATTTATAGGCAAATGTTCTTATTGCCTTTGTTATTTTATGTGCCTTTTCTTTTATTTCATTTAGGTGACTCTTCCAGGAGCAGTTTCTTTCAAATGTAACCCCCAGATATTTATACTCTTTTATGTTTTATGTGCCTTTTCTTTTATTTCATTTAGGTGAATCTTCCAGGAGCAGTTTCTTTCAAATGTAACCCCCTGATATTTATACTCTTTTACTCCCTCAAATGTTTTCCCATTGATACAGTATGTTTTAGGGTTTTTATCTTTACTTCCAAAAAACATAATTTTGGTTTTTTCAGTATTTAGTTTCAGGTCCAACTCTTTTAGTTTATTCATGATATTATTAAGCCAACTTTTAAGTCCCACTGGAGTTTGGGATAAAAGTATTGCATCATCTGCATATAACATTAGACTGTTTTTTTTTCATTATTAATATGCAGCAGAAATGTTTCAACTTCCTTTAACCCTTTTATTAATGTTTCTATATAAATATTAAAAGAATGGGTGCTAACAAGCATTCTTGCATAGGTATTTCTTTTGTTAAAGCTCTATCTGTAATATACCTTACTTGAGCTGTAGTGTCAGTATGCAAAAGTTTCAATATTAATAATAGCTTACTATCAGTTCCGAAATCTATAAGTAATTTCCCTAGCAAACTTCTGTTTACAGAATCAAAAGACGATTTTGTATTGATATAACAAGCATAAATCTTTCCTTTTTTTCTAGCCACATATCCATCCAAAATGTATTGCAATGTAAAAATCAGATCTAATGTACTATTATGTTCTTAAAGCCGCATTGAAATTTAGATATTATGTTATAATTTATTTTCAATAGCCCACACTTGCATTCTTTCAGGGATAGCCTTGTATATATTGTTTATATTATCGGCAAAAGAGGGATAGGTCTATAATATTTAATATCTTGTCTAGTCCCTTTGTTGAAAAATGGCGCAATTATACTCTTATTCCAATGTGTTGGTAAAATTAGATATATTCTTATTATCGTGAATATAGGTTCTGGTAAACTAGCCTAGAATTCAGGCTTATATTGATATATTTCTGCAGGCATGCCGTCTATGCCAGCTGCTTTGTTTCTTTTTTGGGCCTTAATTGCAGATATTACTTCTTGTTCTTTAATCCTATATTTTTCAATAATCTGAGGTTCCATATTTACATGTTTATAATCTAAAGTATTTTCATTCATCTCTCTATATAGCTCTTTAAAGCATTTTATCCAATCTTTTGCAGCAATAAGACCCTGTACATTATACCTGAGGTCATTTTCATTACAGCCAAAAGCAACCATTGTCCAGAAGGTCTGCATGTCCTTATCCCAAATTGCATTTTATAATGTCTCCCAAAGTGATTTCTATAATTAGATTGTTTATGTTGCATCATTTTTT
The DNA here is from genome assembly GCA_016271365.2 of Neoceratodus forsteri. Taxonomy (NCBI): domain Eukaryota; kingdom Metazoa; phylum Chordata; order Ceratodontiformes; family Ceratodontidae; genus Neoceratodus; species Neoceratodus forsteri. Next base: position 658,543,917 of record CM028133.1, read on the forward strand.
ATACTCTGACTTCAAGTTTTTTTAATGTTAATAGTAAACCTGGACTGATTTGCATTCTTAGCAGCCTGCTTATTTTATTTACCTCTTTCTTCACTCTATTGCACTCCATATCAAACATGGATCTTTTTGCCAACATCAGTATTTTGTTTAATTCTAAGGTTCTTAAGTAAATTCAATTCAAATATCTGCATACAGTCAGATACTTCTTTAACTAGTGCTTTGGCATTTACACTGTTCAAATTCTTTCGCTTATTTATAAATTCAAGTGAGTCTTTACTCATTGTTATTACAGTATATCCATCACTGTTTTAGCATACAGATTCCACTTTTTTCCCCATAATGGATATACATATTATTATTTGCTTACTTTTCAGCAGTATTGTTCTTCTGCGGTATTTGTAACTCCAAGTCTAATTCAGTACAGATAGGGAAGTGGTCACTTTCCCACACTTTGAATATTTCTAAGCTAATTACTTTCATATAGTGTATAGCATTTATGATACATAAATCCAAAACACTGCCTCCAGTGTATGTTGGGAAAGTTATTTCACCATGCCAATCTTTTTTAATATACCCATTTAAGATCCTCAGTGTATTTACAGTATATCTAAAAATTTCAAGATGCTTTTTCCTCTGTGATTTAATATATTTTCCTTTGAGTGCCTAAGTGAATATTTATGGTGTCATCTATACACCAATCATTAGTTTTTTTTTCTTCTATCTCTGCTGCCACCCTGGCATTAAAATCACTTGCCATAAAATTATGGATTTAGGATATCTAATTTTTATCGCATCTATATCATAACTTATACTACTAAGTGTATCTTGGAAACCTTTTAAAATGATAGATGGGATCTATAGATGTTAAGTAACACAAGAGAAATATTATAATTTACAAAAACTAAATACATATAAAATATGATACACCAGCTGGATTCTAAACAGCATAAGTCTAATGTATTTTCTTTACAAAAATTGCCAAACCACCCTTTGCTCTACCATATTTGTTGTCTTTAAAAGCTGGAATTAGCCAGGTACTATATCCATCTAATAAATTAATTTCATTCTTTCTATACCAGGTTTCCTGGAGCATCACAATAGGAAAAGTAGTTACCCATGCAACCCAATTTCTATTTTCAAGTTTATTTACTAGTCCTGCTATATTCCAACTTAAAATCTTTACAGTAACATCTTATTTTACATTTTTTTGGTAGCCAATAGGAGGAATCAGAAATAGTTAAGGTATTTGAGCTCAGGGTGTCATTTAATGTAGACTGTTCAGTACTTTCCAATGAAATATCTGATTTACTTCCTTCATCTAAAATGTCACTATTTATATGCACCCTGTGTTGTTTTCTTCCTTTTATATATATTTCTTCCTTCTCATCCCTTGCTAAAGTATATTCTACTTCCTGTGGTTTTAAATAGGCCATGATATGGTGTTGATTAGATGTGTGTCTAGTGTTATCCATTTCTGTCACCTGAGTTTTGTTCTTTATAGATGACATTTGTTCTCCATTAACCATATTAATCATTGTGCCATCCAAGTTTATCCCAATATCATTAAACTCACCCTTAGTTTGCAATAGTTTTTTCTTTTTTCAGTGCTAATACCACACATACCCAATCTTTGAACGGATCAGCTTTGTACCTACAGTATATGCTGTTTTAATATCTGCCCATCCTAATGTTCCTCCTGTCATACCTGTTATCAAATTATAGACAGCCAGTTTAAGTAGATATGCGTTTTCTTTTTTTGTTTTTGGTAGTCGTTTCATATATACAGTACCATGGGAAACGTATTACCATTTTTAATCAAATGATCTTTCCTAGCTATATCTGATCTAATTAACTACTTTTTGTGCTTTGATAGTATTAGTTTCTCAAAATTTCACTTTCTTTGTCCTCTTGTCCTTGTTATTTACTTTTTCCTGAGTAGATGTCTTTTTATTTGTATCAGCTGAGTTGTTTGTTCTTCCCTGCAAGTGATCCATTGCTTATTTATTAATTTATTTTTTTATTTATCCATGTTTTTATTGTATGATAGTTCTGCCTTATTTGTTAAATCAGTTTTCTTTGATTAAGATCTTTTATTAATGCATTTATTTAATCAATTTCCTTATTCCCAATTTCCCCAGAGGTCCATTGTATTCATTTTTTATTTGATTTATTACTATTCTTTTTTCCTTTCTTATTAACTCCAGTTTCTATTACTTTGTCCTCCTTTTTTGAGATATTCTTTTTAGCCGCTAAATCCACATTATCCTTGTCTTTTATTGTTTTTATCTCCGTTATTGTTACCTGTTTTTCAGACACTATTAATACATCATTACCATTTTGCTCTTTATGCATAGATATCACTTGATCAGTTACATCTTTTGTACAATAGGTGACAAATGCATGAAAAAGAGCCACTAGTTCAAAGAGCTGTTTATTTCGAATTTGTATTTATTTTTTTAAATCGGCAATCTTACTTAACAACTGATTACTACTCTCTTGGTTGTTTTCCTTTATTAGATTTTTCTCATTATGAGAAATTCTCTCATCTACTCTCCTTCCCTTTTGATTTGTGTCATCAGATTCACCCACCTTTTTGTTATCATTTTGTTTATTGATATATGGGGTCAAAAATGAATCAAAGTTTTTAAAATACGCATCCCTATTTATCAAGGAGCTCATAAGTGATTCTGCAATAAGTAAATCATTTTTTTTTGGTCACAGCTCTTGACTCTAGCAGTTCTGCTTTTGAGCTAGAGGAGAGGTATTCCAGCAGCTGGTAGTTCCCCAGGACTACTGAAAGCAGCTTCTGGCCCTGGTCCATGATATTCCTTTTTCAGGGCACCTGGAGAATAATTGCACAAAAAAGGGGCTTGCCAACAATTTCTTTTGGCAAAGCATGTACATAGATGTGGCAAATTATTGTCAGACTTGTCCACAGTGCCACTAGAACACTGTGTTGAGGTATAGTCCCCAAACCATAGAAAGGGTGTGAATGAACTGGCAAGGGTCCATTGTGGAATCTCAAGATTGGCTGATGAGATTTAGGGGGGAGAATACAGATGCCGGCACATTTGTAGCTATATATATATATATATATATATATATATATATATATATATATATATATATTTGTGCGTGTGTGTTAGTGTTTGTGTTTATATATATGTGTATATATAGCATGGCAAAAACCTTTGTTAATGCACCATTAGGGTTGAAGCATAAAAAGTAGGGAAGTGCAATCTTAGGGTACCCAAACACCCCATCCTCACCCTCTGTGTCTAATCCTAAGGCCCACCTCCACCCTGCATACAGGAGCAGGTGTGAGGGGTGTGCCTTGGGGTTGCAAACCCTAATGCTCACCCTATTGTTTTATTTTGTACCCATGTCAGGTTATTAACTGTTGAAATGGGGTGAGCATTAGGGTTTGCAACCCCAGGGCACACCCCTCACACCTGTTCCTGCATGTAGGGTGGAGGTGGGCCTTAGGGTTGGAAGCTGAGGGTGAGGATGGGGTGTTCAGGTTGGAAGCCAAGAGTGGGGGCAGGGTCTTATGCATGGGAATCCTAAGATCACATTTCCCTACTTTTTATGCTTCAACCCTAATGGTGCATTAACAAAATAATTTTGCAATGAATTTCCTTACTTTTTCAGATAGTATAATAGTATCCTTATTTTATGGTGTGAGTGCAGGGTCCTTCGGGCCCTGTGTTCCCATCTCTCCATTGAGATAGTACATCAGTATCCTTGAGACACTATAACAGTATCCTTATTTTACAATGGGAGCACAGGGTCCTTTGAACTCTGTGCTACCATCTCTCCATTGAGACAGTATAACATTATCTTTATGTCATGGTGGGACCACAGGGTCCTTTGGACCATGCGCTGCCATCTCTCCAATGAGACAATATAACAGCATCCTTATGTTACAGTGGGAGCACAGGGTCATTTAAACTCTGCACTCCCATTTGTGCAAATTATATAACTTGCATAAGATATGGTTGTATTTTGCACAAATTAAGTAATTTGTGCAAAATTCAACAGCATTTTGTGAAAGTTAAGTAACTTGTGCAAATTACAACTGTTATGCCTGACAGTATCTTGCACAAGTTATGTAACTTGCATAAATTGCAATTTTCCTGCCTGAGATACAGCATAAATTTTCCCACAGGAAATAATGGGAAATTAAAAGTTTAATAACATTTTAAAGGATTCATATTTTTTCACCAAACCTTCAAAGGACAAATCTGTGAAGCAAAGGCTTTCTACCCTAAACATTTCAGACCACTACCTAAAGCTGTTTCTGAGATACAGGTGGAGCAAAGACATGTAAAAAACTGGTAAATTTAGGACTTTGTGATGCTTTGTATCTCAATAACCACAAAACCAATTTGCACAAAATTTGGCACATCAGGAGACTATTCCCTAGAGATCATTCATACCACAGTACATGCAAATCCATGAAATGGTTCCAAAGTCATTAAAGTTCAAAAATGTGGGTTTAACATGTATTTTGTGCAAATTACATAACTTGTGCAATATACTGTTGTATTTTGTGCAAGTTATGTAATTTGCACAAAATACAACAATATCTTATGCAAGTTGTGTAACTTGTGCAAATTATAGCTTTTGTGCCTGACAGTATCTTGTGCAAGATATGTAATTTGTGCAAATTACAACTTTCGTGTCTGACATATCAATATTCCCATAGGAAATAATGGGAAATTAAAATTTTAATAACTTTTGAATGGATTAATATTTTTGCAAAAGGTACATCTGTGAGGCAAAGGCTTTCTACCCCGAAAATGTCATATCACTACCTAAAGCCATTTCTGAGATATAGGAGGAAAAAGAAATGTAACAAAAACTGGTAAATGTAGGATTATTTGGTGCTCTGTATCTCAAAAACCACAAATATGATTCATACGAAATTTGGCACATCAGGAGACCTACCCCCCCCCGAGATAATGCTTGCCAAATGTCATGCAAATTCATTGAAGGGTTGCAAAGTTATTAAGGTGCAAAGTATGCATAACTGGATGACAGTGTGTGAAAAGTGCTTTCACGTTCATTATACATATAAATTTCCCCACAGGAAAAAATGTAATAACTTTAGAATGGATTAACATTTTTTTCACCAAACCTTCAAAAGGCACATCTGTGACCCAAAGGCTTTCTACCCTGAAAATTTCAGACCACAACATGAAGTCATTTCTGAGATATAGGAGGACAAAGATGTGAAAAAAATGGTAAATTTAGGATTGTATGACAGTTTCCATCTCACAAACACACAACTGATTTGCACAAAATTCTGCACATTAAGGGACTTACCCCTGGAGATTATGCATGCCAAATTTCATACAAATCCATTGAGAGGTTCCAAAGCTGTTAAGGTTGAATATGTTGGGTTTAACATAGAAGTCTGCACTCAACCCTAATGTACTGACACTACCGTGCCAGTATAATATATATATATATATATAGATATATATATATATAATATATACATATATATATATATATATATATATCAGAGTCAAGCTTAACTTTTGTTTGCACTGGTCCACCTGGGAAAGTGATGGCCCAGCTGCACTGGCCCCCCAGAGATTGCACTAACCCAAAGAATTGGAGGGCTCCACAACCTGGGAGGACAGGGCTAGAAATTTGTTTAAAAAAGTGGTGTTCAACATGAAATACCATTACCTAAGATTTGGTATTCCATCTTGAGAACTGGTATACAAACCCATTTTTTGTATACCATTTTTCCTCACTGTTGCATTATGAGTATATGCATTCAAGTGTTTTAAATGCATTTTTTAATAAAATAACTAAATTTGCAAGTTTTGACTGTCCTAGTGTTGTTTTCCTATTTATCCCTCCCAGCATTACAGTTTTTATCCAGATATTATCCCTGGCCTTGAAAATATGATTTATCACAGTTAAATTTCTTTTTCTCTTGAGCTGGGCCAGTGGCACTGAGGGTTGAGGTGCTGGATGCCTTACCTGGTGCTACACCGGCAACCCAGGTTTGGGAATGACCTTGGGTCACTGGGGTGAGGGTACAGGGAGGGTGGGAGCAGGATTGAGCATTGGCTCTCCTCTCCTGGGGGGTTGCCTGTCCACTGTCCCGCTGTCACTGAATGGAGGTCTGGTGGCAGTCATAGGCGGTAACGGAGTGACTAATAGGGTGGGGCATCCCATAGGGCTTGATGTGCGCATGTCTCCACATGCATGCACCAGGTTGGGGATGCATAGGATGGGACTGGGAAACAAAAACGTAAATCCCATAAAGTACCTACGAGAAAAAAAAATATTTTTCTCAAGTGCTAAGCCCAAGTCCGCAAAAAATGCTTACCTTTATTTTATTGTGGTGGACCAGGCACAACATCTTTCATGAGTTCTTAGCTGCAGCCAGCCCTAAATTAATCAAATAATTTGCATGGTATTCATTTCAACGTGGCTTTTCTTTTTTAAAACACACAACCCTGATTGTTACAGCAGCAGAAAGCAAAACTTTTTTTTCCTTAGCAGACTCAGTTTGCCAGCTATAGATTAACACTAAACAGTGAATAGTTGCAAAAAATGTTACAATTCAGGGTTTTATTTAACTCTAAAAATTGATTAGCGTTTTGCTCATAAAAGTGCTAAAACATTGTGAAAATGCATAGCACCTGCCTCACTGTGTTTAAGAAACATAACACTTCTAGAAAACGTATACAAATACTTTCTGAACAGTTAGTATTGTCCCAAGAAAAAAACTGCTAATCAAGTATTTAAAACCCTGCAATTCAATCTGCAGGTTTTATTTTCAGACCTCAGCAGCCAGCATGGCCCTCCTTTTCATGCTTTAAAGATTTGAGCAGTAATGGGCTCAGGTTTGGATGTTTTGCAGCCTTTTTCTTTTTTAACAGCCACCAGTTTTTTCATTTGTTTTGCTTTTTTTAAGAAAGCCTATTTATTTCTATAAAATCAGGATCTAAGAGGCATTCTACCAGATTAAACAATGGGCTGGTCTCACCTGAAAAGTAATCATGATGAGCCCCTTTAGTCAGAGACAGGCTTCTTTTCTACAGTTGTCATCTTCACCCAATTGTTTTCATTAGGAGTCTAATTACTCCAGGTAAGCAGCAGCCGTGTGTGTGTGTGTGTGTGTGTCTGTGTGTGTGTGAGAGAGAGAACAGTAACTTCTCACAGGAAGTCGTTTGGCTGTAGCGAGTCTAATTACTCCATGTAAGCAGCAGCTATGTGTGTGTGTGTGAGAGAGAGAGAACAGCAACTTCTCACAGGAAGTTGTTTGGCTGTAGCCCGGGCTCCGATGTAATGTTAACCCCTTCGCACATGAATTACACAAACCTCAATGCAAAATGATCCACAGATGTGTTTCTTTAGATATGAGGGGGTTAAATGCAGTTTACAAAGGTCAGCTAGCAGCGTGATGCTGTTTACTTATGTTGCAGGCTGCAAAGCAGCAGCAGCCATTCAAATCAGGGACTGTAAACAAGTATTCGGCACTTATGGTGGCTCACACTATCAAAGCTGGGAATTTCGAGCCCTGGATGATTTCTTTTTTTTTGCATTTCTTCTTCCCTTAAAGCACCATTACCAAATAATGGCTAGATTACACTAGCCAAGCCAAGCTGGGAAAGTCAGAAGACTATCACACTGGCCCAAGGCAGTTTGCACTATGCCCCAGGCCAGTAAAACAATGTTAAGATTGACCCATGTGTATGTACGTGTGTGTGTGTGTGTGTGTGTGTGTGTGTGTGTGTGTATATATATATATATATATATAATAGATATATATTCTATGCAAAAAGCTTCGTTAATGCATCGACCAGGGTTCTTCAGTGAAAAAAAAGAGGAAATTTGATTTTAGGGTTCCCACTCCTTGCACCCCACCCCAGCCCACCCCACCAGCAGGCATCAGGGGTGTGTGTTGGGATCCTTGGGCTAACTCTCACCCCATCCCATGTGTAAACAAGCTGAGGTGGTCCAGTGTAGGAGAATGGGGTGAGGTTAGGGCCATGGACTAACGCACACCCCAATGCCTGTTGGTGGGGTGGGCTGGGGTGGGTGCAAGGGTGGGAACCCTAAAATTTAATTTCCTCACTTTTATCACTGTAGAAGAACCCTAACTGATGCATTAATAAAGTTTTTTTGCATATAATTTCCTTACTTTTTAAGAAAGAATAGAAAACTAGAAAGTTGTTCAAGTTGGTGGGAGTGCGGGGCCCCAAAGGGCCCTGTGCTCCCACCAACTTATAAGTGTCTTGCCACATTACACATTCAATGACTAAAAAGTACATTCACAACAGCAAGGTCTGCCACCAAACAAATGTTAATCTAGTAGAACAATAGAAAACGCTGTCCACAAAACGTAAACTGCACCACACAGTATGTCCACTAAAAATATATTATCCAACACATAAACACCTCTATTAGTATCTACAGGACATGCTGTCAATGTCCTCCAAATTTCAAGTAAAAAGACCAAACCGTGTCCAAGATATGACATCAAAATTTGAAATTTTCATTCGTCAGAGTGGCATAGTTCTGCACCTGTTGACATTTAACACACACAACAACTGAAAAGTACATCCATGACACTAAGGCTATCAATTTCAAGCCACCACAACAAGCAAAACACTGTCTGCAACATGTAAAGTGCATCACGCAATATCTCCACAAAATAAATTTTCTCCAACACATAAACACCATAATTCACATCTACAGGACATGCCGTAAGCACCCTCCAAATTTCAAGTAAAAAGACCAAACCATTTCTGAGATATTCAATATCAAAGATTACTAAAATTCCCTATCTATTCCATTATCAAAAATCTGGCCATCTTGTCCCTCCCTTGCGATCAAAGATGGCGATCAAAGAATCTCACCATCAAAGAAATTGTAGCTCAAGATCAAAGAATTTGCAGGCTCATGAACAAAGATTTAAAAACCTTATAAAACAAAAAAACTGAAGGAATTGTGGTAAACCACCACCATAGTTCGACAGAACAAAGCCCCCTGAGGGTAGTTGGTCCAGGAGGTTGGCAGGTGGTTAGAAGGGGCAAATCGGGTGCCCCATCACTCTCTGCTCTCCAACATATTACCTCCAAAAACCATATAAATACTACAAACAGGTATCTGCCTCTATCTCTGAAATCAAACAAAGAGGCAGAAGACACTGCAGAGCAGGACACTGCAGCAGAGGAACTAGCACAACAAAACTCACCCAAATCAGGAACCAAAACAAAAAAAAAGCAAAAAGGAAATCCAAAAGACTTCTGATCATAGGAGACTCCATGATTCGGGGAGTTGATACCCATCTCCAGCCAGGGGTAATGGTCAGATGTCACCCAGGTACATCAGCATGGAGAGACACTACCGCATTGCTAAAATTGTTCACAAAGCAGGAGAAAACATTGATGTCCTAGTACACATAGGGACTAATGATCTTGCCAGCCGGTTAGTTGTGGAGACCAAGGAACACCTGACCAGGCTGGGTCAAACTATCATCTATTTCATCCGGCATCTCCTTCTCTGAGATCCTGCCAGTCTGGGAGAGGGGAGCAGATGGACGGAAGGTCAGAGAAGGGGAGATAGGGGAGCTAAACACATGGCTCAAGGGCTGGTGCCAGGAAAAAGGACACAGATTTGTAGGGAACTGGCAACAGTTCTGGGAGCGAAAGTTCTTTAAATTTGATGGACTGCATCTGACTAAGGAGGGAGTCAGTGCATTGGGGCAGAAGTTTGACGTCTTTGCAGAATATTTAAACTAGCAAATGAGGAGGGGTGCAGCACCCCATACATCGAATGGGAAGAACACCCCTCCCCGCAGCTAGTGGTCAAACAAGGATTCAGCATGTTTGCAGTTCATTTGCATCACCAGGTAAGAAAAAAGGTTTGTCTCCCCATACGACGCACAGGGGTAATGCCAAACCTCACCCAACAACTAACATACCAAAATCTGGCCAATGGAAAATTATGTACACAAATGCTCACAGCCTGGGAAATAAGATCCCAGACCTGCAGGCAATAATGTCAGAGGCTAAACTGGACATAGTAGCAATTAGTGAGATGTGGTTTACCAGTAACCACACTTGGGAGACTTCAGTACCTGGCTATGTATTGTTCAGAAGAGACCGAGGTGCAAAAGGGGGAGGAGTGGCCTTTATGTCAATGAAAATATCAAAGCTACAGAAATTCAGAATACACATAAGGAGCCAGAAGAACTGTGGGTCACCCTGGAAACAGGAAATGGGACAGCTATAAGAACTGGGGTTGTCTACAGGCCCCCAGACCAGGGGGAGGACATAGACACATTACTGTTAGAAGATATACAAAACATGACAGCTAAAGGGGAGGTTCTGATAATGGGAGACTTCAACATGCCAGATACAGATTGGTCAATACCAGCTGGAACATCTGCCAGAACTGGACACATGGTGGATTCCCTGCAGGGGGAGGGCCTCAAACAACTGGTACAGCAACCCACAAGAGACAGGGCTGTCCTGGATCTGGTACTGACTAACAAGGAAGGGATCACAGATCTCCAGGTAGAAGGCCACCTGGGGCCAGTGACCATCACATGGTATGGTTCAATTTGGCTACTACATCTAAATCATCCCATTCCAAGGCAAAAATATGGGACTTCAGAGGGCTGACTTTGAAAAGATGGCCAACAGAGTTAAGCTAGCCCTGGCAAAAGAAACACAGGTGAGGGGTACAGGCAAAGTGGGCAAGCATTAAGGATGCAATACTTGAAGCAACATCCCATTGTGTTAGACAGAAAAGGAAGTGCAAAGAAGAAGGAAACCACTTTGGTTCTCAAATACAGTAGCAGAAAAGGTCAGAGCCAAAGGCTGGCCTTCAGGAAATGTAAGGGAACACAGAGATGAAGATAGGAGGCATACCAAACTGCCCTAAGGGAAGCAGGTAAGGCAGTAAGGCAGGCAAAGTCCCAAACTGAGGAAACACTAGCACGAACAGTAAAAGAAGGTGACAAGACTTTCTATAGATACATTAGTGAAAGGAGAAAGTCCAGAGGGGGTATTGCTAAGCTTAATGGAGAAAAGGGAGCATGTGAGGAGGAGGACCCTGTAAAGGCATCTATCCTAAATAGATACTTTTGCTCAGTATTTACTGAAGAGAAGGTAGGGCAGGGCCCACAGCTCAGGATCATGGACACAGGGGGGAGGGAGGTGAGCACTACTCCCTTCACAAAAGAAAGGGTCCTACAAGAGCGTACTAAGCTCAGGGTGGATAAGGCAATGGGACCTGATGGCATACATCCCAGATTACTTAAGGAGCTAAAGGTGGAACTAGAAGAGCCATTAGCAGAACTGTTTAGTGAGTCTCTGAGCACAGGAGAGGTCCCAGAAGATGACTGGAGAAGGGCTCATGTGATCCCGCTCCACAAGAGTGGTAGCAGGGAGGAGGCAGGGAACTACAGACCAGTCAGTCTTACCTCAGTAGTGGGCAAGATTATGGAGGCACTCCTTAAGGAAAGGATAGTGCAACACCTGGAATCCATAGGGCACAGGATCCAAGACAGCATGGGTTTACAAAAGGACGGTCTTGTCAAACTAATCTCATAGATTTCTTTGACTGGGTAACCAGAGTGGTGGACCAAGGGGGAGCAGTTGATGTCACCTACCTTGACTTCAGCAAAGCTTTTGACACTGTTCCACATAGAAGATTGATAAATAAGCTGGGTAGGCTCAGGGTGGGTCAGAAGTTGGTCAACTGGGTGGCAAACTGGTTGACGGGCGGAAACAGAGAGTGGTGGTAAATGGCATACAGTCAGAAGAGATGCAAGTCACAAGTGGGTACCTCAGGGATCAGTCCTGGGCCAGTCCTCTTCAACATCTTCATTAGTGACCTTGCAGATGGACTAGAGGGTAGGCTTGTCTGTTTGCAGATGACACCAAGATCTGCAACAGAGTAGATGATCCAGATGGGTGGGCAGAATGAGAAGAGATCTGGATAAACTAGCAAAATGGTCAGAAGAGTGGCAACTGGGATTTAATGCAAAGAAGTGCAAAATCATGCACATAGGGAAGAGAAACCCTGAAGCCACCTATAGACTGGGAGGGGAGTTGCTAGCAGTCACAAAGGAAGAAAGAGACTTGGGCATCATCATCACTGATGACCTGAAATCATCCAAGCAGACCTCTAAAGCAGTAGGTAAGGCTAGGTGGGTATTAGGGTGTATTAGTAGGGGGTATCACAAGTCGTAAGAGGGAGGTAATAATCCCTCTTTACAAGACACTGGTTAGGCCCCATCTGGAGTACTGCGTGCAGTATTGGAGGCCACACCTTCACAAGGACATTAACCAAATTGAGGCAGTCCAGAGAAGGGCAACCAAACTGGTGCAGGGACTGCATCAGAAGACATATGAGGACAGATTAACAGAGCTCAACATGTATACCCTTGAGCAAAGGAGGAGAGAGGTGATATGATCGAGGCATTCAAACACCTTAAGGGCATTAACAAGGTGAAAGAGTCTAACATGTTTAAATATAAGAAAAATAGCAGGGCAAGAGGACACAGCATGAGATTAGAGGGGGGCCGATTAAGGGGGAATGTGAGGAAATTATTTTTCACAGAAAGAGTGGTGGATGCATGGAATGGCTTACCACAAGAAGTGGTGGCTATGAATACAGTGCAGGGCTTCAAACAGGCATGGGATAAGCATAAGGGAGTACTACAAATGACTATGAATAGATAGGCCACTGACGGAGCAAAGGCCGATGGCACATTTATAAGGTAGAAAAGGAAATGGGCAGACTGGATGGGCCTTGCAGTCCTTATCTGCCGTCAACTTATATGTTTCTATGAGTAAAATCCACTCTCATTTGACTTCCTAGGACACCCCTGGGCTGAGAAAATGTATTTTTTAATCTGGCCATCTCGTCCTACCCTCATGATGCATGATCGCGATCAAAGAATCCCACAATCAAAGAACTTGCATGGTCACGATCAAAGAATAAAAACTAGTGTAATTAACAAAATTTACACAATTGTGGTAATCCACCACCATGGTTCATCAGAATGAAGCCCCCTGAGTAAAACCCACCCTCATTTATCTTTCCAGGACACCCCTGAGCTGGGAAAATAATTTTTTTTATCTGGCCATCTCGTCCCTCACTCGCAATGCATGATCGCAATCAAAGAATCTCGTGATCAAAGAATTTTCATGCTAGCGGTCAAAGAAATTGCTCACACACGAACAAAGAGCGAGGACAAGATGGCCAGATTTAAATAATGTTGTATAGCCCAGGGGTGCCCTATAAAATAATATAAGGTGGGTTTTTGCTCAGGAAACTCGCTCTTCGGATGTGTCAAAAACTGTAGTTTATTGCTCCCTGGTAAGTCTATCATTCCCTCCCATCATGGTAATGTAGATAATTTATATTAAGCCTGGTAGTCTAGTGGCTAGTAATTGTCGATAAATATCTTTATTTATTATCAGTGGTAGTCTAGTGCCCCCCCAGGTGTCTTACTGTATATTTATTAATTATATCCCTGGTAGACTAGTGCCCACTCCACCCCCAATCTGTAGTTCTTTATCATACATATTGATATCTCTGGTAGTCTATTGGTCTGCCCTCCCATCATAATAAAATAAATGTAAATTTAGCAATACCTGGTAGTCTAGTGATACCACCCCACCCCACCCTGCCAGCCACCAGCACCCCACCTTCCCCAGCGGTGACTGGCACAGCCCTCTCTCACCTCCGTCCGAGCTGCCAGACTGTGTGTATTACCAGCAGCAATTGAAAGAGGCACTCAAAATTATTTCCCAGCACCTCTGTCAATTGCTGCTGGTAAAACACATAGTCGGTGGCTGACGTGGAGGTGAGGGCTATGCCAGTCACCAACTGGGGAAGGGTGGGGGTGCTGGGTGGGCAGGCAGGCTGGGTGAGGGAGGGCCACTATACTACCAGGTATTGCTAAATCTACATTTATTTTATTATGATAGGAGGGGGCACCACTAGACTACCAGGGATATCAATATGAATTATAAAGAAGTACAGATCGGGGGGTGGGGGGCACTAGACTACCAGGGATATAATTAATAAATATACATTAAGACACATGGGGGGGCACTAGACTACCACTGATAATAAATAAAGATATTTATTGCATACTCATTGGGTGGGCCACTAGACTACCAGGGATAGCAGAAATTATCTACATTGCCATGATGGGGAGGGGGCTGCTAGACTACCAGGGATAATAAAACTGCAGTTTTTTAGTACACATGTGCAAGAGCAAAGCCCCCTGAGCAAAACCCACCCTTATATTACTTTATAGAGCACCCCTGGGCTACAAAACACTATTTTTAAATCTGGCCATCTCATTCCTCGCTGGCGATGCATGATCGCAATCAAAGATTCCCGTGATCAAAGAATTTGCAGGCTCGCAATCAAAGATCATTAGCGAGCCACAAATGAAGAATTTAAAAGCTAATAACTCTATTTCTGGACTGATTTGGATAGAACCAAAGCCATGGCTCGATAGATCGGGGGCCCCTGAGTAAAACCCATCGAAGTTTTACTTCAGGAGTGATCCCTGAGCCAAGATATTTGTGTTTGTGCAATTGGAAAACTGAAAACAAGATGGCTGACCTCGCGGTCAAAGAATTTTTGAAATTTCTCGGGAACAAAGATTCATGAACTGTGAGGCTGCAAATTCTTTGACCGCCAGGTGGGATGAGATGGCCAGAACCCCATTCTTTGATCGCAAGACATACATATAAATTTTCCCATTGACTTATAATGGGAACTTAAAATTGCCATAACTTTTAAATGCCTTAATATGTTTTCATCAAACAAAAAGCGGCATGTTCATCCAAAAAAAGCTCTTTCAAACGAGCTATCTTGCAGAGTGGCACACCACTCAACGGCCATGTAAGACCACATTTAGAAGGCCAAAAGGTGCCTCAGAAAATGGATAATTTAGCATTTTTCAGCGCTTTCGTACACAAAGACCGGTACTCTGACTGATATGCAATTTGGCAAATCAAGAGATCTACTGTGCCCCAACATGCGTACCAATTGTCAGAAAAATCCATTGAACGGGTCCAAAGTTATTAACACCCAAACTTTTGACTTTAGTATGTAATTGACCACTCAACCCTTACTATAGTGGCGCTGACTGCACCACTGTAATATATATATATATATATATATATATATATATATATATATATATATATATATATATATGTATGTAGAAACCCACAGGATGCAAGAAGAAAGGGTTTAATTCCCACTGAAATTACATTGTTTACTGCAGTAATTGTGCTGCAATATGCTGCAGAAATGGTTTAATCCTGGTGTGTGTCACTGTATCTATATGTAATAATCTATGATAGGGTGTGCATTGAAGGATTTTAATATACACCCCATTGGTCTACTAAGGCACAAGGCCAAAGACTGAGTGCCCATATGCCCCCTTGAAAGTGCATTAAAATCTTTTAAAGTACATCCTGTCGTGGCTTATCACACTTATAATGTGGCTTTTTTCAGTCATTTATAGAGAGAGATCATTTACAGTAATTAAGCACATATTTTTGTTAAGGTACTGAAAAATAAATGTTCAAAAATGTTTCAGACTGGGTGGGTGAATGTCTGTTAAAAAATCCCATTTAGAGTATTCTATTGATGTACATCACCAGCAAATGGTGCTGTAAATGGTTGAAAGTGCTTGTAATGAAGTCCTGATGTGACTTTCCTGGTAGAAGCCCTCCCCCACCACATTCAGCAGGAGAAATGGGAGTCTACTCGCTCTTACACTGCTCCATAGAGCTGACTTGCTGTCCCCCCAACCACCATCACCAGCAAAATTAGAAAAGGTAGGTCACTTGTTCTCCTGTTTCAAAATATGGACAGATTTCAGTTGCTGATTTCTCCTGTTCAGTGCAATGTTTTCCATGACACTCCCCCCCTCCCTCTCATGGTATGAATTGTTTTTCTTACAATACTTAGCCCCACTGCGATGCACCTGGTTTGATGTACAGTAGAGAGCAAATTCAGATTGGGAAGAGATAGGAAGTTTGGACATGTGTTGCGGTGCCCCCTCACCTTAAGATCAGTGTAGCACCACTCTACCCATTCTCAACAATTGATGGCAGCTCGCTGTTTGAAAAGGCTGCATCTCCCACTTCTTGCTACTCGGGTGCCTATAAGGATTTGCGGCTTTGTGCCTGTAAAGGAGTGGTGAGGGTAATGTTGAAATGTGAAGTAGTTGTCTGGTAATTTGAACTGTGAGTTACTATTTGAAAGAGTTTCCAAGATAGCTGATGCTGCTGTGCTGGATGTTGTGTTAGTGGCGAATCAGGTGTGAACAATGCTTTTTTCACGGGGGCCACAGACTTTTTTTTTTTAATATTGTTTTTATTGAACGAAGCTTATCATACAAAGAACAGGAAAATCAATACATAGCTATGGTATCATAAAGACAGTGCTGTTCTGAAGTCACAGATGCAGAGAGTCTTATTATAGCTGTGTCTCCTTTATACAGAAAACAATATCATTGCAGTAAATATCTTCGCAGAGTACACTAAATCCCATAAAGGGTTGTCAATAAAGAAAATTGAAAACTGTTACTTTCTTGGTGATCTTCCCAAATGGGGGCAGCACTCCAAACCTTGCCTATACCCTCTGGGCCTAAGGCACAAAATCCGCATCTATCTGTGCCAAATACCATATCCATCTTTGCCATTTTGCCATAAAGGGGGTAAGCTTATAATGAAACCCAGCTATTCATTTTTCAAGCTGATATATGTCCATGACAGTCCTCCTCCAATCCACTGTTTTTGGAATTATAGCAGTCATCCATGTATGCATTATAGCTTTCTTGGCTGCCAATATATAAAGCAGTAGTAATGTTTTGTGCCACGGGGGGTCGGGGGTGATGTTGCAGCAATACCAACAGCAGTACCATTTCTGCTGTAAGTTCAACCTGTTCCCCCAGGCATTCTTTCAGTTCCTTCTGCAAGCCAGAAAATATGTCCTAAATCTTCCAAATGGCACTTGCATCCCCTCCAGCAGACCCCATATGAGGAAGGCAAGTATTTTGTAAGAACTGCTGGAGAGCGAAAAAAACCTATACCTACACTTCATGCAAATTCTCTCCAAATATTGGAAGAAGTGAGCCACAGACTTTATTTTGAGGTGTTCAGAGATGCAGTATTTATTGGGAAGTGGTGGGGAAGTGTTTGATAGTATAGTAAGTGTGGATTTATACTTTTTGTGTTAAAATATTGAACACAGGTTTAAAAAAATTAGTTTTAAATATCATAGAGTTAAAAGCTGAGATTTTCAATATGGCGATCACTGGATTTGTTTTTTACTTTCTGTGCTGAGATTTAGTGATATTCAGTAAGGAGTTTTTTTGTGGGAGGAAAATGAGATTCGGCAGCTGACAGTGCATTTATAGAGATGTAATATACAGTCAGCTGACGTTTCTCGGTCACTGAAATGACTAGATTTTTTTCTTGCCATTTTATATATGGTATATGTGTACACAAAACAATGTGTATATACATTTATAAAGATAACTAGTGATATCTTTGAGCTAAGTTTCAAGCTATCAAAATATAACTTGTTAGGTACCAAGATATCACGACTTAGATACATTACAGTTGGCCTACCGATAATTGAAAAATAGCAACAAGGACTTACCACATTACCTGATAGCAATGCTACCTTGAGAATCATTGCTTTACACATTCTTCAGAAACATTCCTTTCATAGAAACAAGCATAAAAACAGTGATGAAAAAGAAAGCCACTTCTTTACAACTTTATTTATGAAAGTTCCAGGTTCTGTTATATGTATCAAATATGAGATGAGCTAAGGTATTATATTACAAAATGTCTACTTTCATCGTACTTGACATCTTGAATAAAAAATCTACCTACCTGCTGTATGGTTAACAAAATGATGCACAGACAGAGCAGTATGGATCGTAAGAAATGTTGGTTTCTTTGTATACATACAGATGAGCAAACAAGGATCCTAGTGTAACCCACCTCCCAAATTGGGTGGGCTTACCTTAGTCATCTTCTTGGGACCTTGTGGTGTTCTTTTTCAGAAGGGGGTTCCAGCTGGAGATCTGCCTTTAAGAGCCTGGCAAGTCCAGTACTGTAAATATGGTCCAGTGTAAAATATTGCTGTAATCCTGGTTCCTGTGTGAGTGTGCAAATGGATGCCTCCGCACTCCCACTATAAGAGGCTTAGTCCTGCCTTTGCAATGAATAGCCTGCGCTGGGTCCATAAGGAAAGAAACCTATGACTGGGTGGGCAGCACCCCGATAAGTTTCATTTTACAGTTGCTCACTAGTGCCCATGCAGACCTATAAAATGCTGTAACTGTTTATTGTTAAAACCAAACTGTTGTGATTAAAATGGACTTTAATGTTGGGACTGTTTACATTCCAAGCAGCCAGTTGCCATGTTAATACTTTGGCCCTGTTTTGGGCCAATTGGAATTTCAGGGGTCCTAATGGGTCCTTAAACTGTGACTGCTGGGAAAAACTGTGAACTTTATCTTTGGCACCCAATTTTAATTAATCAGAGTGCTGGGACCATGGCTGACAACCAAGGCAGCCAACCGGATTGCAGTATTCTATCTTCCCTCAGCCTAAAGAAATGGCTAAACAGTCAGTCTGGCTCAAGTTTCTGTGTTGTAAGGAGGCTCTCTGCACTTCAACTCATGGAACTCGGGGAGAGGCCTGCTTTACTTCTCCTTGACCTAAGAACTTTGTGGATTGTTTGAATTGCCAAACTGCAGACCGATCTTAAACTCACCAGAAGGGGAGAGAGACAGTGTTTCCTCAGAGCCAAACATCCAGACCCAGAGGGGGTCAGAGTCTTGTAAGATTCTAACCAGTGTGAGAAATCTGGTTGTACCAGAGTGTGTGATCAAACGCTGAAAGTTGGGGCCACCGGACTTGTCTCCGAATCTGTTGCCAAAGAGGGAGAACTAAAAGTTATATGCCAGCTTACACATCTAGGACTGCAGTGTGCAAGCGAGTAAAGCTGAGTGGCCTACCTGAGGCTGTACCAGAACTCTGGTGATGCCAAATAGCATTGCTGAAAGACTGTAGCTAATCCTGAAAGACAAGCTGCTAGAGAACCAGCATGGGGAGTCAGCTCCTGCAGAGAAGATCATTGCGGGTTGCAGCCATCTTTGGGAGCAACACCATGATGTGGGGGTGAGTTGTGCA
Source organism: Neoceratodus forsteri (assembly GCA_016271365.2). Taxonomy (NCBI): domain Eukaryota; kingdom Metazoa; phylum Chordata; order Ceratodontiformes; family Ceratodontidae; genus Neoceratodus; species Neoceratodus forsteri. The sequence continues at coordinate 658,563,155 of CM028133.1, forward strand.
AGCCCTGGTCCCTGTATCCTGGTCTCGGTCCAGAAAGAAGAGACCTACAGCTGCAGCCATCAGTCAAAGAGCCAGTCCTCGAGAGGAATCAGCCTGGAGATCAGCCCAGCATCTGAGGTCCTGGTGCAGTGAGTACAACAGGGCCCTGACCCTGCAACATCTAATACAAAACAATTGCAATCTGATTTGTTTTCCAAAGTTCTTGTTGTGGTTTATTTTATTTATTTATTTAAAATTGGTGACTGGGAAAGGCACACTGAGCCAAGTCTCGTTTCCAGGTGCGACTCGGGTTGGATTACTACAATGGTTGAATTGAAAAATTAGAGTACAGGTTACATGACAGGCAGTATACAGAGATAAGCAGAGGCAGCATGTAGTTACAGTACAGTTTCATTTCAGAACTTTACAACTGTCTACAAGGGATTAAGTATGGTTAGACACAGTGTTACATAGGAGAATCACAAACATTAACCGCATAAATTCAATAGCAAAAGTACTAGGTTTGCCTGGGAGCAGTGGCGCCAGAGTCCTTCTGAAGGTGTGGGACCAAGGTCCAGGGGTGACAGCTAGCCATGGGGGGGGGGAGATAGCAATGATTATAAGGAAGCATAGCTCCAGACTGGCACCCCTGAAGTTCTGCATTGTTTAGTCCACGGGCTACTCAGCCCACCCATCCCATCTGTCACACCAGTCAGTGCCAAGCAGCCATGGGAGAAACAAAAAAATATACAAGATGATGCTCTTTCTGTCATGCGTTACAGTCAGTTCCTTCTTCAGACCCTTCGGAGTCTCTGCCTGATCAGCAGCAGCACATCTGATTTCGGGCCACCCCTTGGACCTTCCAGTCCCGGGCTTAGGGCTACAGTCCCACCTCTTGGGCATTTGTCAGGCCCATCTGAAATGGAGTCAGGCTCTGTTTATGGTCTCTTGACACACTATCTGGTGCTGTGTTGCTCTTTCCACCCGACTATAGCGCCCTTCTTACTGTGTGGTTGGCATCTGTCCAAAGGCCGGCCACTGCCCAGCAGCTGCTGTCACCAGCCTGTCCACCAGTGAGGAATTCCCCCTCCTCTAGTATGGAAACTCCTCCTCCTGCCATGGACCACAGCTTAGGTGCCGGGACTGTCACCACCTTGGGACTGTCAACCATTCCACACTCTGCATTGAACTCAGAGGATTCGTTACATGTGGTCTCAGACTCCCTCGAATCCCTGATTTCCCCACCTTATTCTCCTCTGGGAGACGTGTGGATTAGGGACACTCCTAAGTCTTCTTCAGAGGACCATTCTATTCTGGCTATGATGAAAACAATCCAGGCTTCCCAAGGGTGGCATACTGAGGAACAGGACCCTCAGAGGTGCCGCCTGGCATGGCATTTGCACTTTCTAGAAGTCGAGTAGGTGGTTATCCCCTCCTTGGTGGTAAGACACAATGACACTTCATAGACAGTCTGGCAACAGCCAGCATTGTTCCCGGCCATTCCAAGAAAAGCCGACTGATTATACCACACTCCCAACAGCAAGCCTCATTTTCACTTCCACCCCACAGTAGACCCTTCTGCCTTATCAGTTCCCCAGATGGAGTGTGTAGGGACCAGTGGTCAGAGCGATTTCCCTCCAAATAGGGAGTCCAAGCATTTGGACCTTTTGAAGCGCATAACCTATGTCTCTTCGATCTCTTGCAGTAGGTAGACTTTCCCTCCCTCCACCCCCCTGCTCTCCTTTTCTATCTTGGCCTATCTGCCTCCAGGGATACTCTTTTTCTTCTGTCGGTCCTTATCTCAGGGTCTCCAGCAGGGGAAATGAAGTGGGTGAGAGGGACTACCCCTCTTATACCAGAGCGGATATCGATGTGTTGACATCAGGGGGCTGTCCCCCATTGTAGACTGTTAGCTAGAATTTTTTCCTGTGGTCCTGGTGCCGGCAGCTTAGTCCTAATGCTGTTGCCTACTGCAACAGCTCCTCTCAAAGATCTACTGTTACGGTAAGTTCTTTCGTAACTGCACTTCCCTGCTACTCCCTGGTGTCTGTCTCCCTCCCTCCACTGTGAAGACTGAGCAGAAGTACCTGTTCAGGATGGCAGCTTCATCTTGGTCCTCTTCTGCACAGTCTCCTCCTTCCTCCCTTCTAATCCTCATAATCCCTCCCCATGATTTCCTCTTTGCACATATGTATCTGAAGAAAATCTTACCCCCTTTAGTGGCCCCTTTGGCTATCCTTTTCTCTGTCTCCACCTTTGCTCCCCTCATTGCCTTTCCTGCTTCCCTCTGCTTTACTTGGTATACCTTTCTGTCCTCTTTTCAACTCTATATTTTCTTATGCAGTACCTCCTGAATGCCATTCTTTTGAATGGTGCAAGAGCACAAGCATCATAGTGCCACCACAAGGATCTGTAACTCATTACACCTCAGTGTTTTCAGTTGTGCAGGTTTTTTTCTGCCTCCTAGTAGGACTGGAGGGGAAGCCAGAGTTGGGTCTGTTCATGAAAAGGGGTTACCAAAGTGTGACATGGGAGTAAAATTTTCAAATCGACCATAGATGAATTGTGTAATACAGGTTAAGATACTATGACCCACATATGAAAAAATCACAATGTTTTAAGATAAAACATTTTAAGGCTCAAAATGAAAAATGGGGTCTCGTGTGATGATTGTAACAAGACACACTGTCATGAGTGTAACAATACACACCACACACTGTGGTGAATGTAAGAAGACACACCACACATCACTGCGAGTGTAATAAAGGGCACCACACAACGGTTAATGAGAAAAAAGGTTTATTTATGTAGACTGAAGGCTTTTTAAACATGACATTAAATTAAACAACAACATGTTTATTATAATTACATTACTTTAAACTATTCTACATGGCACGGAACACTCAAGACCATTCGAAGGGAGAGGAACAGAGCACTCAAGGCCATTTGACGGTACGAAAGAGTCAGCATGCACACTCCACATGGTCCTTCAATCAAGGGAGAGGCATGGAACACTCAGGACAATTTGACGGAGCAAAAGATGGGATATTATTAAAAGGGTTTCAGAAATGCTGCAATCTGATTGGCTGTTAGGAGTCCCAAAGCCTTACAATAATCCCTGTTACACTGTCATGTACAGCTTGAGCACCATGGCATAAATTTTTATAATTGCAATAAGGTACCCCCAAGAGTTAGATTAACAGTCTGTTAAGTACCCCACCAGTGTCAAAGGCATCAAGAGTATCCCCCAACCACCACCCACCAGCAGGGAAGCTGCATGGTGCTCATGAAGGCTGAATATGAATGCTCACACAGGCCGAATCAAAAGACTGGATGGGACACACTCCCAGGCCAGCATAATAACCACAGCATAACTACACCACTTTTTTTATTTTACCCACACACAACGATTCAGACAATTGGAAGCATCGAGGTTGTGTGAGCATTCATATTTGGCCAAAATGAGACTAGTGTCAAAGGCATCAAAAGTACCTCCCCCAACCACCACCCACCAGCAGGGAATTCTCATGGTGCTCATGAAAGCTGAATATGAATGCTCACACAGGCCGAATCAAAAGACTGGCTGGAACATGCTCCCAGGCCAGCATAATAACCACAACATAACTACACCACTTTTTTTATTTTACCCAGATACAACGATTCAGACAATCGGAAGTGTCGAGGTTGTGTGAGCATTCATATTTGGCAATAATGAGACCACCATCAAAGGCACCAAGAGTCCCTCCCCCAACCACCACCCACCAGCAGAAAAGCTGCATGGTGCTCATGAAGACCGAATATGAATGTTCACACAGGCCGAGTCAAAAGACTGGCTGGGACATGCTCCCAGGCCAGCATAATAACCAGAGCATAACTACACCACTTTTTTTATTTTACCCAGACAAAACGATTCAGACAATCAGAAGCATTGAGGTTGTATGAACATTCATATTTGGCCATAATGAGACCAGCATCAAAGACACCAAGAGTAACCCCACCCACCACCCACCAGCAGGGAAGCCACATGGTGCTCAGGAAGGCCAAATATGAATGCTCACACAGGCCGAGTCAAAACACATTTTCACTTTTTCTGTATACATTATTACTATATAACATTTATTCCAACATTAAAAATAAAAACAACTTTCACAGTTCACAGTACATTAAGCCCCCAACCCCACCCCCGTACAAAATGCGTGGACAGCAATTACAAAGAATGCACATTTTATTTCAGTCACTGCCCCTTTCACACTTACTTGTAATGACAAAACAATGAGACCTAGTCCTTCGTCTGATGAACCCTTGCACCAGACCACGAGTAAAATTACTCCACCACCTACACAGCTCAGTTATAAGGAGGTCCTGGGAAGGAGATTGTAAACAATACCGAAATAAAAATAATACAGCAGGACGTAGAAGGTACATCAAAATATTTGGCAGCAAAAAAACAAAGACAAAAACTTGTCCTGGTAAAATAGAACATCACCTAAATTAATAGCACATTTAAAAATTATTTTATTCTGTGGTAACCAGGTAAGGCCCACCAGGCACAGGTGCCTGTTTTCAGGGATGACCAGGGAGCACAGGGGAGGTTTAGAGATTTAGGGATTTGCTGAGTCATACAGTATGCAAGTGGAGGTTGAAGGAATCAAACCCAGGTCTGTCTGTTGGATGTACCAAGCTCATTCACAGCTTCTACCTTCTAGGCTGTGCAGTGTTACTGTATTGGAGCTCGCACAGTTAGCATCACAATGAAATTTATTGCACTAGAGTTCTGACATCCAGAACAAAACACCAGGATGCTTGAACAAGCATTTAATATTTTTGCTGCCATGCAATCTATGCCTCCAAGTTAAAACTGTCTAGAGGAGATCTCCACTACTAATCTCTCTCAAAGGGGAACACGTACAAACAAAAATGCAGGTAAATGGGGTGGGACCAAACCACAGAGCGTATATACTTGGCAATACAGGGACATAGTCCTTTTAAAATGTATACTAACTGGCTCCATTTCTAACCTCACTAAAGACACTCATGAAAGAACGTGATGGGTGATCAGACACACCACAGATTTTGGTGTGTTTCACTAACTCCCGCAAGTTCAGTCAGTGAAATGAAAAGTCCCCCCATCTCCAAAATCGGAGAACTTGCATACTAATGCCACCAGTGAACAATCGATCCTATAGGATGGATCTCGGTTGCCCAGTTCGCTAAATGTCACTTGTCCCCTGTGATGGCTGTAACTAGTCACTCACCTCGTGATGGTTGTAACACTGAGGAGTGGCAAACACACGGCTCTTTAACTCGCACTGGATATCAATCAATCAATCAATCAAAATCTTTATTTATCCAGGCGAACATCGTTGAGCAAAGCTCATTTACAAGATGAACCTGGTTAAGGCCGGTCAAAATAGAGTTACATACAACAGGGACAATATATCATTAAGGCAACAAATAAATACAGAACTCATTTACAGGATGGGCCTGTTTAATACCAGTACACAATAGATGTATATACAACAGTGACAGTACCTCATATGACACAAATAATATAAGGTATGTGCTCAATGCAGTGGCAGAATAAAACAGAAGGGAATAGTAAGGGTGGGGAGCTAGGAGGGCATGGTGAGTACGGGAGAGCATAAGAGAGGGAGGTAGAGGACCTAAGCCGGAAAACAGGTAGCTAACGTGCAGTTGCAACCTAACTGGGCAGACAGAAATGAAAGGGTTTGCTCACAACAACAACAGGTAAAGAGGAAGATCCGGTCACAAACATGGCTTTTATACTGCCACCAACTCAAACTGCTTTTCCCACACAGACATGAGACAATTATCACACTGGGCTACCAGACTGACCCCAACCCGTGATGTGCAAACATACGCAAATCTAGGACACCATGTCAGGTGGGGGTCAAACGGCTACATAGCATCGTGGTGCTAAGGTCATCGACAAATCAATGTTTTCTCTCAGAAGCTGAGAGATCCAGTGAACAAGGAAAAGTGCAAGAATTTTAAATAACTGACTGGAAGTCAGTATGGGGTTCACTGTGATGGGTGTAACAAAGGAGGACACTACACATTACACCCATCACGGAAACTATTGAGCATCTCTGCAGCCAAAGGGAATAAAGTAAAGGGCCAGGACAGTGTGGATATCTTAAAACAAGATATTTTGAGTGACACAGTACTTTAGTTTGAACCCTGTGAAGTAAAATGAGTTCACAGTAGCAAACAACAAACACGTTGGTTTTGATGTCACATTTTGAGGCAAGAAAATCAGCAGTAAATTAACAAATTAAAAAAATATACTGTATATGTTAGGGATGTAATTGCAAAAAAAATTATGTTACCTATCTCTACTACCAACTACCCTTAAAAAGCACCACTTTCATTAGGGGAAATTTTGTTTTAGTTTTGTACTACAATTTAATCAAAGTGATGGGTGCCTTGGTAACCCCTTCTTGTGAACAGACCCAGTTCTGGTAGGATTCGAGGGGGTTGGCATCACATGACTGTTCTCCACCAATTACGGGACATCAAAAAGCAGTGTGGTAGCACCACTACAAGGAGCTGTAACTCACTAAACCTCAGTGCTTTCAATTGTGCTAAGGTTTTGGAATGGTTAAAAATAACCACAAACAAGTGGGTTCTGGAAGTAGTAGGTCTGGGATTATTCCTGCAATTCAGAAAGTTTCCAAAACTGCAGAGACCAAAAAACATCCCAGCCCATTCACCGAAAGAAAGACTTGTATTGAAATTGGAGGTAAAGAAACTGATACAACCAAAACAGTAGAAAAGGCCCCTACCTCACAGTGGTGAAAGGACCTGTTTTCAAGATACTTCCTGACCCACAAGAAAAATGGGGAGACCCATTTTAGATCTAAGATATCTGAACAAATGTAGCCCAGGTGCTGTGTGCCAATGGGCTACTACCCCTGCCTGTTGACCCTTTAACAGGTTAAGGGGTCTGGGTCCTGCTACAGTGGTGATTTGGGGTTCTATCCCAAAGTTATAATAAATAGCATGGTGCCTCCGCCCAGAGTAAGTTAGAAGTGGGTCAGGTGACTGGCTGGCACAGCCCCCTAGGATGCTGCACCTACCCACCTCCCCTACCAACCACCCCACACACTGGGTTCCCAACAGTTCGTTATCACCCCGAACCATAAAACAGCAACAGCTTTAACAGACACACAAATACCCTGTACACAGTAATTACAAACAGCAAACTCACAACTTTATTGAGGATAAGGGCTAGGAGAGGGGTACCTGGATGAGGGAATAGCTGTGGGAGGAAAAAGATAGTGAAGTAGCAATGCAAAATAATATAGGCCCTCGGGCCAGTCCACCCCCGGTTGCCCACCCCACTGGTTTCAGTGCTATACCCTAAGCGTCCCCAGACTTACCCACTGGTTGCTGGCCTGGATGTTGCCATGAGTTGGCTGGCTGTTGGGGCCCTGATAATGGTTGAAATGTTTAAAGTTAGTACACATTCCCTTGTTTGATTCCAGGAACCAGGTCCTGAGTACTCACGGTTTGTAGGACTTAACAGCGTCTGAAGATGGACTTGCCAAGTATCCTGGAGTGTGGAGCTCCACTCAATAGGTGCAGACATGGGCAGAAGGGAGGATGTCTCAGTTCCTTTAGCAGGTTGAATCTTGCTTGAAGGTCTTGCAGCTTGTCCTCTTGATTGAAGATACGGCCGCTGGTCACTTTCAGCCACTTCTGGCCCATTGCAGAGCTCAATGGCAGGTCCACACCAGACCCAGAAGTCCCAGACTAGGGAGTGGCTCCACAGCCCAGCTCCCCACGAGGGTCGTAGGTGCCCTAGCTCCCCATCAAGCACCGGTGACCTCCTGAAACAGTGGGTCCCACTTGGAAGGAGTTAGCTAGTTCCTTCCCTGGCTCAGGGTGAGGACTCGCAAGCAGTTGGAGCCCCCTGCAGTCCCTGCACTGAATCCATGAGTCACTGGTAGCTAGGCAGTTCTTCCAAATAAACAGCAGTGCCAGTTGGCCATGTGTGCTAGCCTTTGAACACAAGCTTCAGTTTGCACTCAGACTGTAGCAATCAGCAGGGAGTTCAAAACTAGACAAGTCCATGCTCTCCTCCAGTGCTTTCCAACTCTGAATGTCTATAACAGTTCCCTTTCAGCTGCGCTGGGACACAGCTCTCAGCCACTTCATTTAGTCCACACAGTGGAATCACTGAACCTGGCTAGCACCCTGCTCCAGAGATGCTTTGTCCTTTCACAACTATTATTAAAGTTCCATTCCTTAGAGCAGTTTCTCTGCAGCAGCTTTTTAACTTCCCAACAGACAGCACCGCTCTAACAGCTCAGTTCCATGCACATTGCAGGGTCTCTGCAGCAGCTATTTCCCCCAATTAAGACAGCACAGTTCACAGTACCTGGATAGTTTCAAAATCAGTACAGTCTCTCACTCTCGTTCCTCCTTAAACTCACTTTCTGCAGTGACAATCTCCGATCGAGACCTGAGCAAGGCCTCTAGCTAGCAGTCCAATTCCACTCACACAGGATCCTCCTGATTCAAAAAGAACCTGGGAACAGTCTGACTCAGACCCAGACAGTCCTTGGGTTTTCACTTGAGAATCCAGACTCCTGATTGGCTGTTCAAGCCCATCAATCATCAATAACCATAGAGATGTTTCCTGATTGTTCATTGGGGCATGAGTAAGGCACCTGAATTAAGGAAACTCCCGCTCTCAGAATCCCTCGGGTTCAATTTCAGGTACCTAAACAGGGTTTTAAATAATTGATTTGCAGTTTTTTTTCTTGGGACAATGCTAACTGTACAGAAAGTATTTATATAGGTTTTCTAGAAGTGTTATGTTTGTTAAACACAGTGAAGCAAGTGCTATGCATTTTCATAATGTTTTAGCACTTTTATGAGCAAAACGCTAATCAATTTTTGGAGTTAAATAAATCCCTGCTAAACAGTTGATTGACTGCTGGACTGGGGTCAAAGCATAAACAACATGTCAGCCCCCATTCAGTCTCATTGCTGTCCATAGCAGCCCCCACTTCAAGTTTCCATTTCAGGCACAGCATTATTTAACTTGAAAGCAGATTTCACGATATATTATAAGGGTCCCTGCCCTCTGCCAAGTGACTGTCCAAATGCTTCTATCTAGTGAGTCCATCTGGAGCCCGGCACTAGCTCTGATTATTAGAGCCCCCAGAAACAGGAGCTGGCTCATTAATTTTCATGAGCCCTTATTGAATATTAATTTGCCCCCAACTTGCATGGCACTTAAAAGTGCCGATTCTAGCTCCCATAACCGCTTTTCAGCTGCCTCCTCCTGGTGTCCAACCCCAGTTTAGATGAGAAAAGGAGTCGGTGTCACTGGGGAGGCATCTGGGCGGTACCAAACACCTGGTCAAGCGTGCTGCCTAAATGGCTAGGCCGCGTACCACTGTGCATGTGCGGACCGGCAAACATTCTAAAAACAAATCTTGAGATCACCAGTCATGCTGCTTGGACCCCCCACAGCCCATTCTGGGTGGAAAACCAGAGTGAGAGCCCCCTAGAAATGAGGTAAGCCCTCAGAGGGGGGTTACACAAATGTATCAAAAAGGAAACGTTCAAGATGATCATACCCACAGTCATGAGACTGCTTGGTATCACTGGATCTGAAAGACACCTACTTTCCCATTCCAGTCAGACCCAATCACAGAAAATACCTCTGGTTCAAACTGGGAAACTGCCAATACCAGTTTATAGCCCTGCTCTTTGGCCTCACCTCAGCAGCAAGGGACTCCATGAAGTGCCTATCCATGGTGGCAGCACACCTCAGAAGACAAGGCATGGTGGTTTTTCACTGCCTAGTTGATTGGCTAGCCTCAGGAAAGACTCAGAAAAAGGCAGGATGCTTTGTCCACAAGGTAATGAGCTCCTTCGAGAACCTGGGGTTTCTGATAAGTCAACAGAAGACTCTGACAGAACCAATTCAGATACTGGACTTCACAGGTGCAGAGCTGGATACCTTGCAAAGGAAGGCTTTCCTTCCATGGGAAAGGGTTATCATATCTGATTGCTACTTCAGAATCCTTCACACTGGGCCACCTAAACAAGGGTGTAGGCAGTCATACTCACTGTACACATTTGTGTACAGTTTTTTTAGTACCACTCCCAAACCATATACCTTTTTTTACCATTATCATTCCAGTCTGGAGTATTAGAATAAGTGTAAGCCACTAAGTAGTGTCTATATCTGACTAAACTTACATTGTTTATGACATAGATCTGTACTCAACCTGTTTAGAGATTAAATTAGTCATCTGACAACAATCTGATTTTTTTTTAATGGGGGCAGCAGTTGGAGAGGATGTGTACATTTTTTAAATGGGGGTTGCAGCAGTAGGGGAGTGTGTGTACAAAATGGAAATTTCTGGCTACACCCTTCACCCAAGGCCTGCAAAAGATGTCCTTCAGTTTCTGGGCCACATGGGCTCACCACAGCAGTAGTTCAATGGGCCAGTTTTCAGATGAAGGACAGACAGAATCACCTAAGGGACCATTGGTCCCAAAGGTGAGAGTCACTACTAAGCTGGTGCCAGTCACAAATACCTTTGTGCAGGCACTAAAGTGGTGGAAGGCAAAAAGCAACCTCAGAGAGGACATTCCTTTCCTCCAGTAATCCCCAAGAAGTATCCTCACAACAGATGCTCACTCTTAGGGTGGGGTGTCCACCTGGAGGATTTCACAGTAAGTGGCTTCTGGAGTCCACAGGAAACTCAGGTGTACATCTGTCTCTTAGATCTCAGGGTAATATTGCTGACAATGCAATCATTCAAACCTCATGAATCCCTCACTTAGATTAAACAAGAGCAATCATTTCACTGGAATGAGCAGCCATGGAGCTTTTAGAATTTTATGCAAATTATGGAATTTAGAATGACATTCAAACTCTGTGGTGTGGTCATGCTCACACCTGCACTCTAACATGAGATTTTTCTGTAGCGCTCTACATTGTCAATGGGTAGTCATTACAACATTACAACTGTATATTGTGCACCCCTACTAGGGGGAAATGGCACAGCCCAAGGCTGTTAAAAGAATAGAGTGCTGGGCACATGAGGACTCTGGCCAGCAGCAACCCTCCATTGTTTGCTGTGCCTTTGAAGGGAAAACAACTGTAAAGCTTCTCTGAAGAAAAATCAGCTTCTAGTTTTCTGGGGCTGCAATTCTGCATTGCAGGTTGGAGCTACCTGCTAACAGGGAGCACCCCTAGATTAAATTTGTGCCTGTTAAGCTGCAGCTTTCAAATTGGCTAACCTGTTCTTCCCATTTCCACTCCCTATATTTGGATTGGGAGCCACATCTGCTACATACTTTAGGGGTGTATATTTTCAACAGGTCTCTGATTTCCTTATGAAAAAAAGTACCTCAGGTAAGTACAGTAGCTGTTTTTTCTTTGGGAGTTTAGTCTATGGCACTCCTGGGGCTCCCTCCATCTCTAGGTGTCAGTCCCCCCCTCCCCAGTTTTTAGGGTCTCTCTTTGTTATGTTTCCTTGTCAAGTGTTTTCTGCTACTTTTTGAAAGGATATTTCCCCTTTTAATTTGGCTCTCTGCCTTACCAGAGTTGAACCGACCTTTTGTGCATGTGTGACTGAGGAAAATTAAAAGGAACATTTCCCTCTCAATTTTCCTCAGTGCATAGAACGTTGAGCTCGAGCTTGGTTGAGGTCTCTGTCTACAGCCCTTTGAAATCCAACTGTCAGATTCTTTACTCCGCCTCACTGAACAGTCGCTCCAGAGATTTCTCCTTCAGCTCAGTTCAAAAGTCGGTTAAAGTGTCAGTTTTAAGCCGAAATTATACCGAATTTGTTCTGCATTGTCGGTTCAGGCTCTGTCTGCGGTACCGTGAGTACTAGATAGTTATTTTTCATTACTTTGTGGAAATTGTAAGTTTGTTCGATCGGTTCGGCTGAACCGATCCTACATACTGAATCCTTGTACTTTGCTTTAGTGTGTGGTTACTGGTTCTTATCGGTTCTAAAAAAAACGTGTTTTAAATGTTTTTTCCAATACCCGTGACACGGGTAGGAACCGATAAGGGAGTCTTGCCTGTCGGTTGCCGAAAAAAGGGTAAGTTTGGGTAGGTTGGCCATGTCTGAGAAACCCAAGAAAAAAAACAGGCCCACTTGGTTTCAACACTGCAGTGAGTGTGGAGAAGTCTTTACTAAGGCCGATCCCCACACCACCTGTGTTTATTGTCTGGGATTTGAACACCTCAATACAGACTGCCAAATTTATAAAAATGTTCCTAAGTCTACCCTGGAAAAGAGATTAGGTAGACTTAGAGAAAAGGAGGCCGAGAAGTCCACTGACCCAGATGGTCAGCCCGGTTCGGTTCCAACCGAACCAGAAGGAGTGCCCTCTGACTATGGCGATACTTCTTTGGGCAAGAGGAGAGCCGATCCTGATGGATCAGTCCTACAAAAAGGAAAAGGAAAGACAAATCAGCCGGTTTGGATCCAGAGGTTCATGTTCCGACTGCTGATGAGACTGCCTGAGCAATTCGGATTGTTGAATCGCTTAACCCGGTTCTGCCCGATCCGGTTCCGTTGGCTAGGGGCTCGGTTCGGTCGGTTCCACTGATTCAGGAATATGCCCCTGAAGATTTTAATGAACCGGAATTTGAGGAGGAGGGGGATTATGAACAAGATGATGATTATGTTGGAGCAGAAAGTCTAGATGTGCCCATTGAACCAGACATCTCCCCAGACAGACCTTCTGGTGTTTCCCTTCCTAGGCTCTCTAAGTCCCCTCTCCACTATATGTTTTACAGGAAAGTGGCTGAAACTCTTCAGCTCCCTATAGAGGAAGCTACAGAGGATTAAGAGGAGCCTGATTTTGTAGAGATGATGGACATCCGAGAGTCCAGGAGGCTGTCTATTCCCTTGCACAAATCTTTTGGGAAACAGACAAAAAAAATGTTTAAGTCTCTTAATTCTGTACCTCCTGTTGATAGAAGAATGGATAAGAGGTACACTTTATCAGGCTCAGACACAGAATTTTTCTACCAACAATGCAGCCATGTTGGGGTCGTGCAGGCTGCAGCCTGTGACAGGGCTAATGTCCCCTTGGCTTCACACCCCCAGATAAAGACTCCAGGAGGATGGATGCCTTGGCAAAGAAGCAATACATGGCATCCTCTTTGGGACTCAGGCAGGCTAATTATATGGCCTATACAGCCAGGTACCAGAAGTCCAGGTGGCACACTGTACTGGCACTGGCTAAACAGGCCTCCTCCCAGCTGGCCAAGGAGCTGGAGGAGGTGGCTGCAGTTGGGATTGAGGCATCTAAGGTACAGTTCCATGCTGCTGTGGATGCCAATGATATGTCATCAAGAGTCATGGCTACATCTGTGGCTCTTCAGAGAATGGCTTGGCTTAGATGTACTAGCCTCTCACAGGACACCCAGGCTAAGGCCATGGATTTCCCTGTGGAAGGTAATTCTCTGTTTGGGGAGCAGGCAAAGAACTACATGAAGAAAATGGAGGAATATAGCACCACTTATAGGAGTGCACAGGCCAAGGAGAACAGGCAACTCCTCAAAGGCAGCATTCTAGGGGCAGGGGCAGGCCTTTTCATATGCCTTTCTACCAAGCACAGGCCTCGTCTCCCTTTTCACAGAGGGGGTTCTTCAGAGGGAGAGGCAGAAGGGGAATGAGCAGGGCTGCATCCACTTCTCAGCCTAAGGCCCCTGCCAAGCAGACACCCTGATGGGCCTACCCGGGTCAACTCTCCTATCCCAGTAGGGGGCAGGCTGGCTTACTTTGTCCAGGACTGGGTGTCTGTTGTTTCAGATAAGTGAGTCCTGGAAGTAGTAAGCCAGGGACTGGTTCTCAGCTTCAAATAATTTCCGAAGATGAGAGCCAAATCTTTTCCACCTGCAAGTCTTTCAGAAACCCTTGCCCTAGAGGCAGAGGTTTCATCTCTTCTGGCCCTAGGAGCCATAGAGAGAGTTCCTACCCTACACTGGGGCAAAGGTCTGTACTCCAGGTACTTCCTAACCCCAAAAAAGACAGGGGAGTGGTGACCCATCCTAGATCTAAGATACCTGAACAAACATCTGTTAAAACCAAGGTTCAAGATGGTGACTCTGGGAATAATTCTTCCCTCTCTAAGGCCAGGGGACTGGCTAGCATCCCTGGATTTCAAAGACACCTACTTTCACATTCCCATCAGGTGCTCCCACTGAAAGTACATCAGGTTCAAGTTGCCCTCAGGCCATTACCAGTTCAAAGCAATGCCCTTTGGCCTAACATCAGCTCCAATGTTTTTTACAAAGTGCCTGGCAGTAGTAGTGGCCTTTTTAACAAGGCAGAGGATTTCCATTTTTCCATATCTGGATGACTGGCTCATAGTGGGTCAGTCTCCAGACCAAGTCAAGTCAGACCTGCAAGTGACCCAGCAAGTGCTCTCTTCCTTGGGGTTTCTTCTCAACCTCCCCAAGTCAGTCCTCGAACCAGTACAGCTGCTTACCTTTATAGAGGCAGAGCTAGATACTGTCAAAGCAAGAGCCTTTCTTCCCCTGGAAAGGGCAAGAGTTCTTATAGAACTGGCTTCTTCTTTCAGCCTTCAGGTGTCCCGACCATCAAGGCACTTCCTTCAGCTCTTGGGCCACATGGCAGCTTCTACAGAAGTGATCCAAGGGGCAAGATTCCAGATGAGGGACATTCAGTTCCATCTGAGGGTCTTTTGGTCCCAAAAGAAGGACCCTCTTACCAAGCTGATTCCAGTGACTCGGACACTGATCCAAGCTCTTCAATGGTGGCAGGATCAGGACAATTTAAGGCAAGAGGTCCCATTTGTCACTCAGTTTCATTCGGTGGTCCTTACCACGGATGCTTCCCTTTTGAGGTGGGGAGCTCATCTGGGGGCTGTCACAGCCCAGGGACTGTGGTCCCCTCAGGAGTCCCTTCTTCATATCAATCTCTTGGAACTCAGGGCAGTTTTTCTGGCCCTGCAAGCTTTCACTCAGTCTGTGCAGAGCAAGGTAGTTCAGGTCAGAACAGACAATACCACCACCATGTGGTACATCAACAAGCAGGGAGGCACTCAGTCTATGGCTTTGTGCACAGAGGCCATGAAATTGTGGTCTCTGGCTTATTCCCTGCAGACCTCTCTGATAGCAGTCCACCTTCCAGGAAAGGACTATGTGCTAGCAGATGCACTGAGTAGGATCTCCCAGGGCTATCATGAATGGTCCCTGGACCCCCTAGTGTTGAAAGTAATTTTCTTAAGGTGGGGCACTCCAGAGATACATCTCTTTGCAGGCCCAGACAATCATCAACTTCCTCTGTTTTGTTGTAGACAACCAGTCCTGGGCTCAGTCCCTTTAGATGCTCTGATTTTGAACTGGGAAGGGAAATTTCTGTATGCCTTCCCTCCTTTTCCTCTACTGTTCAAAGTTCTAGTCAAGATAAGGTTACAGCCTTGCAAAGTGATTCTGATTGCTTCAGACTGGGCCAGACAGCCTTGGTACCCCCTGTTACTGTCTCTAGCAGTCCATCTTCCCCTGTCTCTTCCCAGGAATTACAACCTGTTAACCTCCTCTCAGGGGAGGATTTGGTACCCCAATCTTTGGTCTCTCAATCTCAAGGCATGGCTCTTGAAGAGTTAGAGCATGCAGATTTGCATCTGTCTCAGGGGGTTCTGTATATTCTCAAAGCTAATCGAACGCCCTCCACCAGAAAGAATTATAACTCCAAATGGAAAAGATTCAGCATTTGGTGTTCTAAGAAGCATATTTCTCCAGACACTGCTGAATTGCCTACAGTTCTGGATTATATGGTCCATCTTAATGGCCTAGGCCTCAGACCAGCTACTCTCAAGGTACACTTGTCAGCTGTTTCTGCTTTTCTGTCAGTGGGGAAGTCTTCCTCACTATCATCTCATCCTGTGTTCTGTAAATTTTTCAAGGCATTGCTTCATACCAATCCTCCCTTTAGGGATCCTGCCCCTAACTTATGCAGCCTCCTTTTGAGCCTATGTCCTCATCAGAGCTTAAGTACTTGACTTGGAAAACTGTGTTTTTGGTAGCCATTACCTCTGCCAGACGTATCAGTGAACTGCAAGCCCTGTTAGTGGAACCTGATTTTATCTCCTTTCATAGAGATTAAGTGGTCCTTAGAACCACTAGGAGGTTTTTGCCCAAAGTGGTTTCAGACTTCCACTTGAATCAGTCTATGTCTCTTCCTGTCTTCTTCACTGATCATTCTTCCTCAGAAGAGAGGAGGCTACACAGTTTAGATGTTAAAAGAGCCCTTAACTACTACATAGAGCCTACCAAGGGTCACAGGTTTGATTCCCTCCAATTGTTCCTCACTTATGGGGAAGTGGGAAAGGACAAACCTGCCACCAAGAGAACTATTGCCAGATGGATTATATCTGGTATACAATTCTGCTGTGAGAAACTGGGAAAGATTCCACCCTCAGGCCTGAGGGCTTACTCTACACGATGTACAGCTGCTTCCCTGGCTACTGCCAGGGATATCCCTCTCTTAGAAATTTGTCAAGCAGCCACCTGGAAAACAGTCCATACCTTTACCAAACATCACTCTCTGGATATCCAGGCTAGAAGTGATGCTCGACTTGGCACAGCAGTACTTCAGAGCCTATTCCCAAAATAGGTTTTCTCCCTCCTCCATGGAGGTACTGCTTGGTAGTCAGCAGATTGTCAGAATACAGCAAGACTTCATGTTGTTTGAAGAAAAAATTACTCACCTTAGTAAGTGTGTTTCTTCTAATGGAGTCTTGCTGTATTCTGACCTCCCTCCCTGCCTCCCCTCTCAGAACCTGTTTTTGGGAAGTGGGTGGGCAGGTGCAGTGCTGCACCCCAGGGGTGCTTCTTGCACACCCTTCTTTTTATTTGGGTGATTTTTTGTATTGTTATCCTTATGTGGATTGGTTTTAGTTTTGGGTTTCCTGACTTGAGTCTTCCTTTGGGAATCCAAAACTTCTGTTGCCAGTTGGCTAGTTAAAAATTTTACAATTTCCACATAGTATAGTTAGTGAGTCATTGCTCGTAAGAATCTGACGGTTGGATTTCAAAAGGCTGCAGACAGAGACCTCAACCGAGCTCGAGCTTGAGCTCAACGTTCTATGCACTGCATAGAAAATTAACCCTATACTCTCTGGGGCAGTTTAAAGGCTGGAGCTAACTGAAGATTGTCAGAATACAGCAAGACTCCATTAGAAGAAACACAATTACTAAGGTGAGTCATTTTTTCTTTTCTGCCATCCTCGGTTCCAAAGAATCCCGTGAAGAGGCAAGCGGTGTCACAGACCCTGGACCACCTCACTCAAATCAGGACAATTGTTCCGGTGCCTCCCAGCGAGCAAGGCCAGGATTCTACTCGATCTATTTCATTGTTCCCAAGAAGTCAGGGGAGCCAGTCCAGTGGTGCTGAGGGTTGAGGCACTGAATACCACTTCTCATGACACGCTGATGGCCCAGGTTCGGGAGTGGACTTGAGCCATCCAGGGTCGGCAGGGGGAGTAGAGGATTGAGCATCCAGAGGACTGCTCTCCTCACCTCAGGTGGGTTCTGCGGATTTCCCCATATGGTTGTGGCTCCTAGTGGTGGCTGGGAGCATGACATACCATACTGGGGCTGCCAATGGGATGGTGTCGGCAGGCATCTGCAGGAGGGGGCGGGAGTGTGCCCTCCACACGCTGTCACCATTGCATGTCCGCGCCATTGGGGGAGTAACTCTAAATGAAAATCTTGCATAGACAGAGCCACACTAGGGCACAGGGTGCTCTGTGACTCAATAGTACTAAAATTGTGAACTCCAGTCACAGCACTCGCCAAGCATCTCCAAATGACAGACCTGAGGCAGGAAATCTGTGCAAATTGCTTTAGCCTTTACTTAAGCAGCAGCAACATCATACAAAAGCATTACAGACACATCAAATTCTTCTCACGTTTCACCCAGTGGTGGGCTTTCTCAAAGGTGAGAGTTCACAAATCTAAAGGAAAATTCCCTGCTCCCAGTAGGTGAAAGTGGGACCAGTGGTCAGTCCCCACACCTGATGCCGGGCTTTCCATTCCCAAGCTTCCGGTTCTCTCTCCAAGTCCCTGGTCACTCTACTAGATTATAAATAGAGCACCAGGAGGAGTTTGGCAGTCCTGCCCCGAGGGACTCAGAGCCAGAGGGTTGTGTGGCCAGGAGAGGTGGAGAGGAGATGGGCCCAACCGGAGAGGCGAGGGAGCTGGAGGCTTCAGGCAGGTGGGAGAAAGCCATACCGACAGTTCACGCTAGAGAGTGTCCGGGTAAGTCGGTGCAGAAAGAAAGTCTATAAAAAGGAAAAAAAGAAGAGGTTGGGGGGGTTCAGACCTATTCTTGATCTGAAACACCTAAACAAGTTTGTTCACCACACGACCTTCAGGATGGAGTCCCTGCTTTCAATTATCCACGCTGTCCAGCTGGGGGATTGTCTAGCTTCCATACATCTGAGGGATGCATATCTCCACTTCCCCATCCAGCAGTCTCATCAGAGGTTCCTCAGGTTCATGGTCCTGGGACAGCACTTCCAGTACAGGGCACTCCCATTTGGGCTGGCAATATCCCCCAGAGTTTTCTCAAAGGTGCTTATTGTCCTGGTGGCTCAACTCTGAGAAGAGGGACTTAATGTCTGTCCCTACCTGGATGATCTCCTCATTCAAGCGCTGTCTGCACCATTGGCAAGGAAGTCAGTGTCCAGGACTCAGGAGGTGTTAGGAGTCCCATGGCTCGGTGGTGAACTGGGAGAAGAGCTCTCTCGAGCCATCACAGACCCTGGAGCACCTAGAAGCAGTGTTCTGGATGGACAAGGGGAAGGTCTACCTCTTGCCATTCAGGAAGGAGACCCTGTTGAGAAAGGTTCAGTGGCTGAGGAGTCAGTCATCAGCTTTAGTTCACCACCTTCTGCAAATTCTGGGCCTCATGACGGCGGCGATCAAACTAGATCTATGAGCTTGCCTTCACATGTGGCCCCTGCAGATCAAGTTGCTGTCAGCCTGGGATACAACCTTGGAGGATTATCAGGCTGGGATCCCCATTTCACTACGACTACGGTAGTCTCTGAGTTGGTGGGTGAGTTTGGAGAATCTGAGCAAAGTGCCTCCCTTGGAAGTCTCCCCAGAGTTGATTTTGATGTCCAATGCCAACCTGTTGAGTTGAGGGGGCAGTCCTGGACCACATTCCCATTCAAGGGACTTGGTCAGCACAGGAACAGCACCTACACATAAACGCTCTGGAGTGCAGGGCTGTGTGCCTTGCTTTCCTTCATTTTCAAAGTGAGGTAAAGTCAAAAGTCATGATAATAAGGTCAGATAATTCCATTAAGGTGGTGTACATAAACAATCAAGGGGGCACAAAGAGCAGGGAGATGCTGAAAGAAGCCACTGATCTCCTGCTGTGGGTGGAGGAGAATCTTCTCTCTGTGTCAGCAGTTCACCTGGTGAGGGAGTTGAACCTTTAAGCCAATTGACTAAGCCATGAAAATGTCCATCCAGGGGAGTGAATGTTGAACCCGAAGGTGTTCATACTTCTGTGATTAAATTTCTGTCATCCTCCAGTCCACCTGTTGGCCTCCAATCACAATGCTCAAGTTCATCGGTTCTTCAGCTGCTTCTGGTGTCCACAAGCGGAGGCAGTGGATGTCCTGTCACAAGCATGGAATTTTGGCCGAGCATATGCCTTTCCTCCTCTGCCACTCCTCCCCAAGTTCATATACAAAATAAGGCACTCAAGAGGACGCGTTCTTTTAACAGCTCCAGACTGGCCCAGAAGACCGTGGTTCTCAGACTTAGAGAACCTAGCTCAATGTGCACCATTTTGCCTTCCAGTGTGGAGGGACCTTCTTTCACAAGGCCCCATTCTGCATCCAAATCTGGGAGCAATGCAGCTTATGGCCTGGCTCTGAAAGGAGGAGATTCCTGAAACAGGGTTTCCTCTAAGAAGGTGGTGGACACCCTGATAGCTGTCAGGAGGATTTTGACATTGGCAGCTTATGCTCACATATGGACCACTTTTCCACTTGGGCCATGGAAAAAATATCTGGCCCTGTAAAGTCAGGGCTCTGCAGATTTTGGTTTTCCTGCAAGTAGGAGTGGAAAAAGGTTTGGCCTTAAGCACCCTGAGAGGTCAAGTGTCGCTCTTGGAGCCTCCTTGGATTTGTCCATAGGGACTAACTAGGAGGTTATTCATTTTCTGCGGGCTGTCAGCAGGAGTCAACCTCTGTTCCGATCCCCTGTTCTCCCATGGGACCTGAATCAGATAAGTAAGTAAGTATATCTTTATTCGTATTTGGCACCCAATCTCAGAGGCTCTCGGTGCCATTACACGTAAAAGCAGCGGCATATTATAGCACAGGACAGACAGTGCAGTTAAAATAAATACATTAAACTTAATTAAAATCAATTAAAACTATCTAAAAAGGCTTAATTAAATAGGAAGGTCTTCAGGACCCTTTTAAATACCTCCACTGATGGGGCCTGAATGTTTTTTGCAAGGACCCTTTCAAACTGCTTTTTTCGGTACCGTTGGATGTGCCATCTTACAAGGTGCATTTCATAGTTGCTATGTGCTCAGCCAGGAGGATTGGTGAGCTCCAGGCTTTGTCCCACAAAGAACCATATCTTGTCATGCGTAAGGACAAGGTGGTGCTTAGAATAGTCCCGTCTTTTATTCTGAAGGTCCCTATGACCTTCCACGTGAACAGGAAATCTGTCTTCTGTCCTGTCCACAACCTACTCACCCAAAGGAGAAGGAGTTGCATGAGTTAGATTTCCAACAGGCCATTAGGACATACCTTAGATGGACTGCTAAGTTCCGGAAATCGGATAGGTTGTTTTTTTCTTTTTGGAGCAGTCTAGTATGGACAAAAAGCCTCCAGGGCCACCCTAGCTAGATGGGTATTGGCCTGCATTGCCAAGGCTTATGTCGCAGAAAATAAGAGTCCACAGGCTCTCATCAAGGCTCACTCCATCAGGGCTATGGCCTCCTCCTGGGTGAAGAGAGGTGAGGCATCTGTTTTAGAGTTATACAAGGCAGCTACATGGTCCTCCGTCCACACATTCACCAAGCACTACAGATTGGATGTTCAGAGCCTTGCTAATGCGGCCTTGGTCGCAGAGTTTTGCAGGTGGCAATTAGCAGGTAGATTCCTTTCTGGTATGTGACTGTGATATGAGACAATATTCTCCCCTCCCTGGTTTCTGTTCTGGGTACTGCTTCTTAGAACCCAGCTGTAATGACTACTCATTGACAATGTGGAGTGCTACAGAAAGAAGAAATTTCTTCATCCTTACTGTAATTTCCTTTTCAAACTCCAGGAATCACTCAGTCTGCTTAACCAATGCAGTCGGCCTTCAGTGTTGAACTGCCGTGGAGAGAATGGAATCTGTGTAAATGATGGAACTCTCATTGGCTCATGCCAATTTTTAACTGCTGCCTCCAGAAACTGCTGCACTCTGAAATGCTCAGATTCATTTCTCTGCCTGCCAGTTTGGACACCTTGGAGAACTCTCCTCATCTTCTATAAAAACTCATTTATTTATGAAGAAGCTTGTTCTTTTACTTTTATTTTAACGTTGCTACTCCCTATTTCAGGTATTTAGTAAGTTTTAATGGGTTTTTGGTAGGTTACAATGGTACTTCACGGTTCCGCTGAGCCACGGCGAACCACTGTTTTTAAGGTAAATTCTACCACTTTTGATTATTTTTACTATTTTACACTTGGTTCCCCGTGGGACCATAGCATTTTATTCTTTATTTTACTTGTTGTACTGTTTACCTGGTTCCTTTTCCTGTCAGGAACCGAGCGAGTCGGTCGGCTCCTTCTATATTTCGTCTGTGGGGAACTGGCTGTTTTTTCTCATATATTAAAAAAAAAAGCCTTATCGCGCTTTGGGAGCTGAACGTTCTTTTTGGGGGTGTATTTGTTGTTCCTGACACTAATATAAGAAACACCTAGGAAAAAGAAATGGACAGCACCAACTGAGTTTAAAAACTGAACTGGTTGTGAACAATTAGCAGCCAAAGTGGATAGACACAACTTGTGTATTTCCTGTCTGGGAACTAGTCATATTTTTGTTAACTGTGATATCTGCACAACTTTCTGCCCCAAAACTCTCAAGAAAAGGGTCAAAAAGTTGGAAGAGATGACCACTCCTGCATTTCCACCCAAGTCTTTGGAGGAGGCCTCCTCTTCTAAAACGGATAAGAATAAGGAACTGGTGGAAAAATCCACCGAGAAATCCAATTCTGCTAAAGCAAAAAGACCATTGGAACCGGCCTCAGAACTGGTTCCTGCAAAAAGAAAACATAAGGAAAAGCATACAGCTGCACCTCCTGCTAATACAGCAAAGGAACTCTCAGCGAGTAGACTGACTATGTCCTCTGCGGAGGAAATTGCTAAGGCCCTGCAAGTATTACAGGCCCTCCAGGCTGCCAGTCCATTGGTTCCTCCACCGGTTACCCCAGTTCCTCTGGTTCCTGCTTCAGTTCCACCTTCTCAGGAACTGGATTATTTATATGAAGAACCAGAGGAGGAGGAGGAAGAAGAGGAGGAGGGAGAACCCATAGAGTCAGAAGTCTCTCCGGAGTAGAACTTCGGCTCTCCCCCTAGGGGTCCAGAGGATTACTTGTTTCACAATTCCTTTGTGAGACAGATGGTAGATACCCCTGACCTATCCATACTGTAGTCAGTCAAGGATGAGGAGGAAGCTGATTTCCTGGACATGATGGGTCTCACCCTCACGAAAAGACTGCTACTGCCTATTCATAAATCCCTCAAAAAAGCAGTATTAAAAATTCTGCAAACCCCAATTTCTGTGCCAGGGTGGATAGAAAGGTGGATAAGAAGTGAGTTAGATAGATCTAACACTGATTTTTTTATTCACTCATCCTGACCATGAGGAAGTGGTACAGGTGACTGCCTGTGACAGGGCAAGGGTACCTTTGGCATCCCATCCCCCTGACAAGTATTCGATAAAAAATTATGCCATGGGAAAAAAGTGTACATGGCAGTTTCTCTCCTTGTCAGGCAAGCCAATTATATGGCTTATGCAGCTCAGTACCAAGAAGCCCTTTGGACCGCAATACTGGCTATGTCGCATAAAATACAGGGGAAAATGGCAGTAGACCTGGCTGAGACCGCCAGGACAGCTTTAGATGCCACAAAATATCAATTCCATATGGCAGTAGATGCCAATGACACTGCTGCCAGGCTCATGGCCCTCACAGTTTCTATGAGGAGGTTTTCCTGGCTTAGAGCCACACACCTATCTCAGGATACCCAATCTAAGGTGATGGGTTTCCCCTGTGATAACAACTCTCTTTCTGGGGACAAAACAGAGGCCTACATGAAAAAAGTGGAGGTGTACAAGGCCACTTACAGGAGTAATACGGCCAAAGATAAGACCCTCCACTTCCTATAGGTCCCAGACAAGGGGAGGCAGGGGTATGGGATCCGATTTCAGGCCTTTTTCCAAGCCCAAACACTGTCAGACTACCAGCAGACTAGGGGGCACTTCAAAGGTGGGTGCAGAAAAGCAGTTAGACGGGCACAGCCAGCCACTAGGCCAATGCTCAACCCAAACAGAACCCCTAACGTGTGCATGCAGGTTGCCTCCCCCTACCAGTAGATGGCAGGCTGGCTCACTTCCTCCAAGCTTGGCAGTCCATCACCACAGACAAATGGGTCTTGGAGGCAGTGAGCCTGGGTCTGTTCCTAAGCTTCAAACACTCCCCAAGCTGAGAAGCAAAAGATTTCCTCTAGTAACCCCATCAGAACGAGTGCTTCTGGAAACAGAAGTTGCCAACCTGTTGCTAATCAGAGCAGTGGAACCTGTTCCTCTATCACAGAGAGACAAGGAGTTTTACTCCAGATATTTTCGAACACAAAAGAAGAATGGGGACAGGTGACCAATACTAGATCTCAGAGTCCTGAACAAACATGTGACAAAGCCAAAGTTCAGAATGGTCACCCTGGCTATGATAATAACTACTCTCCAGCAGGGAGACTGGCTGACATCCTTGGACCTCAAGGATGTCTGTTTCCACATTCCCATCTGACCCAGCCACAGAAAGTATCTGAGGTTCAGACTTCCCTCAGGTCACTATCAGTTCACTGCCATACCTTTTGGCCTAGTCTAAGCTCCAAGGGCATTCACTAAGTGCCCAGCTGTAGTAGTGACTCACCTGAGAAGGCAAGGGGTCATGGTATTTTCTTATCTAGACAACTGGCTAGTTGTAGGACAGTCCCCTCAACATACCAGAGATTCTCTTGCTCTAGTTCAGAGTACCCTGGAATCTCTGGGGTTCCTGGTAAACAACACTCCTACCTGCTGGCCCGGACCATTGCTGATACTTTGCACAATCCCTCCTTCTCTCCACTATCCCTTCTTATCTTGCCTAGAACCTACTGCTGCAATCTACATCAGTCTTCATACCTTCAACAAGAATGCCCTAACATAACTGCGAGGATGGGCCTAAGAGCCTTCTCTGCAGCTGGAACCTCACTATGGAATAATCTCCCCTCCTCCCTACGTTCCCCGACCCACCTCTAAATCTAAATTCTCTGTTAAAAATGCACTTTCTATCCACCACGATCTGCGTCTTCCCACAGGCCACCAGCATGACTTCACATCCCTTGCAGCTCACCCTTACCCCTTCCCCCTCTAGTGTTCCACTCTCCTTTTCCGCCCTGAATACTATTGTTATTCCTTTTGTTGAATGATGGAGCAACCTTACCCTGTTTGCCTAAATGTTATATACCTTGTTTGCTCATTTGCTGATGTACCTGGTACTGTTTACCTTATATTTTCTCTGTTAGTTTGGCCTCCACTGTTATGTTCCCTGTATGATACACGCTGCTCTCTCACTGTATTTTTACATTGTATGTACCAGTTTCTGGCCCAAACCGTGCCTAAAAAAGGTCCTTGGATCAGTGCACTAACCCAGGTACCAAATGAATAAATAAATAAATGCCCAGAAGTCACAGGTAGAACTGGTCTGCAACTACTTGGCCACATGGCAGCAGCCACAGCCATAGTGCCAGGATCAAGATTTTAGATGAGGGACATTCAGTTCCATCTAAGAACTCACTGGTCCCAATGGAGGGATCATCTGGCTAAGCTGGCACCTCTCACAAAAACTCTCATACAGTCACTGCAGTGGTGGATGGACAGGCAGAATCTTAGGAAGGGAACCCCCTTCAAAAAAGAGAGCCCCTCGCTGGTTCTCACTACAGACGCTTCCCTGTTGGGGTGGGGGGGGCACACATGGTCGCCTCATGGCCAATGGCACATGGTCCCCTCAGGAATCACTCCTGCACATCAACCTGTTAGAACTCAGAACAGTGAATCTGGCTCTTCAGGTGTTTGCACCTTAGCTAAAGGGCAAGGTGGTGCAGGTCAGAACAGACAACACCACCATCACCATGTATTACATCAACAAGCAGTGAGGCATCAGGTCAACACTACTGTGCACAGAAGCCATGAAGGTCTAGAACCTGGCATACTCCCTGCAGGTATCTCTGTCTGTCATCCATCTACCAGGCAAGAACAATATTCTGGCAGACTCCCTAAGTAGGATAAGCCAGAACCATCACGAGTGGTCCATCAACACACAGGTGCTACACTCAGTGTCACGAACATACGAATATACGAAAAACGGCAGCAGACACAGGCAATAAAGTCTGTCGAGTCTGATCAATAGTGCAGCTATCAGATTTTACTCTGCAGCTGTCCCCTCTTCCTTTACAGTACTGACCCAGTGTTTAGAAGGTGGGGAACACCAGAGTTAGACCTCTTTGTCTCCTCAGACAACTACCAGCTGCCATAGTTCTGCTACACACCTCCAGCAAAGGGGACTGTGCCAGTGGATGCCCTGACATTGGATTGGTCAGGCAGATTTCTTTATGCCTTTCCTCTTTTGCTCAGGGTCTTGATAAAACTGAGGTCCCAGTCAACAACTATGATCTTGCTGGCTCCAGATTGGGTGAGACAGCCATGGTATTCGCTCCTGTTAGCCCTGTCAGTGGCACAGCCAGTTTACCTCCCTCGGAGGTGCACCATGTTGACAGACTCTCAGGGCAGGATACTTTACCCCAGCCTCAGGTCCCTTCACCTCAGGGTTTGGTTCTTAAAGACTTAGAGTTTGCCAGTTTGAACCTCTCTGAAGAGGTCCTGACTGTCCTTAGGGGTTCTCGGAAACCCTCAACCAGGAAAACCTATGCTTCCAACTGGAAGGGGTTTTCCATATGGTGTGGTCACAAGGGTATCCACCCTGCTACTACCAAGTTGTCTTTCCTTTTGGACTACCTGACCCACTTAAATTCACTAGGCCTTAGGTTTTCTACCTTGAAGGTGCATCTGGCTACGGTCTCTGCCTACATCTCAGCTGGTAAAGACAGATCCTTGGCATCTCATACTGTCTTTCAAAAGTTCTTTAAAGGTCTACTTCATCTTCACCCTCCCGTAAGGGAGTCGGTGCCAGCCTGGGACCTGAATAGCTCCATTGCAAGACTGAAGGAACACTCACTCTGAGCCAATGGCAACTACAGATTTAAAGTATGTTATCCAAAATCTAAACAAATAAATAAAAACATGGAAAGCCATTTTCCTAGTAGCCATTACTTCAACTAGCTGAGCAAGTGAGCTTCAGGCCCTGTGCACAGATTTGAACTGTGGCTCAGCAGGTAGCACACTTGCCTCTGAGGCCAGGAGATCAGAAGGCTGTGGGTTCTATCCCCACACCAGGCACTTAGGTTAATATCCCAATACTGGCACCGTAGTGCAGCATGAGAGGGGTGCTGCACTCCTGAGGTTCTGTCTTTCAGATGAGACGTTAAACCAAGGTCCCATCTGCCTGTTCTGGTGGTAGTTCAGGTGGATGTTAAAGATCCCATGGCACTTCACGAAAAGAGTAGGGGAATTTCCCCGGTGCCCTAGCCAAATTTCTCCTCATTCACTAAAAATGCCACCAACAGTTTAATCTGGTTCAAGGTCAGTTGGCATTCATCTGTATCCCCCTCCCCTGGGTCGTGCCTGAAAATAGGCAGGATTTGTCTAGTGCACTTACCCGGTCAACAAAAACTAAATAATAAAAATAAATAAATATATCTTTCCACAGGGACAAGGTGGTACTCGGGACTAATCTTTTTTCTTCCTTTTTTTTTCTTTTTTTAATTGATTAACCAGGAGAGACACACTAAGCTGAATGCTTGTTTACAGGTGCGACCTGGGAGCACAGGGAAGTTAAGTGACTTGTTCAGGGTCACACAGTATGCAAGTGAGGGGTGTGGGATTCGAATCCAGGTCTCCAGATTTGCAGCTCAGAGCCTTAAACCACTGCACTATACTGCCTCCTAATCGGAAATTCCTTCCTAAAGTTGTGACTGATTTCCATTTGAACTAGTCTATCACACTGCCAACTCCAGCTCCAGAGAGCAGAGAGTGCATAACCTGGATATCAAGAGGGCAAGGTAAACCAACATCTAGAAGGATCATTGCATGCTGAATAGAAGCCTGTATACAGTTCTGTTACAGCAAAGTGGGTAAGCTCCACCCCCCCGGGACTTGGGGCACATTCTACCAGGGGCACAGCTGCATCAATAGCTGCAGCAAGGGATAGACCCCTATTGGAAATTTGCAAAGCAGCTACATGGAAAATTGTTCACACATTCACCAAGCAGTACTGCTTAGAGATACCGTCCAGAAGTGACACCAGGTTTTGCACAACAGTTCTGCAAAGCCTTTTTCCCAAATAGGCTCTCTGCCCTATCTCCAAAAGTGCTGCTTGGTAGTCTGCATTAGTTAAGCAGACTGAGTCATTCCTGGTGTTTGAAGAAAAAAATTACTCACCATAGTACTTATGTTTCTTCCAGGGGCTCACTCAGTGTGCTTAAGCTCCCACCCTGCCTTCCTACCAAGAAAAAGGGATCACTTGTCTTGCATCCCTACTGGTCACTATACTGTATGTCCTACTATGCAAATGGCCCATGAATTAATTTGGACTGGTTCAACTTTAAGCAGAATTGCATAGTACCAGAAAGCCTCACAATACAATAGAAACATAGAAACATAAAAGTTGTCAGCAGATGGGGACCATACGATCCATCACATCTGCCCTTGGCTTTCTACCCCCCTACTTAGCTGCCTGCTTGTGTATCCCACAGTGTCTGTCCCATGATCGCTTGAATTCCCCCACTGTCTTGGCTCCCACCACACCCTCTGGCAGGCTTTTCCATGGTTCCACAACATGCTCTGTGAAGAAGAATTTCCTCATATTGCTTCTGAACTTTCCTCCCTTAAGTTTAAGATTGTGCCCTCTAGTCTTGCTGTAGCCCTTTACCTGAAAGAGGTTCTGCACATGCACCCTGTTGTTGCCATTAAGGTATTTGAATGTTTCTATCATGTTCCCACGATTCCTGCATTGTTCTAGGGAGTATAATTTGAGGTCATCCAGTCTTGCCTCGTACGGTTTCTGATGCAAGCCCTGCACCATCTTTGTTGCTCTTCTCTGTACCGTCTCTAGCCTATGTCCTTCCTGAGGTGTGGCCTCCAGAATTGGACACGGTACTCCAGGTGAGGCCTGACCAGGGACCAATACAGGGCATGATTACTACATGCTTTCTGCTAGTGATGCCCCTCCCAGTGCATCCTGGGATACCACTAGCCTTTAGTGCTGCCTTTTGACATTGTCTACTGACCTTGAGGTCATCTGATATGATCACCCCTAGGTCTCATTCCTGCCTGGTAGCCACCAGTTGCTCCCCTCCCATTGAGTACAGTTTCCCTGGGTTACGCTTTCCCAGGTGCATGACCTTGCATTTTTTTGGCATTAAATTTCAATTGCCAGGTCTTGGACCACTCCTCCAGTTTTCGGAGATCAGCTTCCATGCTTTGCTGTCCCTCTATTGTGTCTACCCTGTTGCCGATTTTGGTGTCATCTGCAAACAGGCACACTTTTCCCTCCAGTTCATCCTCAATGTTGCTGATGAATATGTTGAAGAGAATCAGCCCCAGAACTGAGCCCTGCAGGACCTCACTAGTCATCCTCCCCTCCACAGACAGAGTGCCATTTGCTAATACTCTTTGAGTTCGCCCATGTAACCAGTTTCTGACCCAGTGTATAACTTTGGGCCCAATTCCCATGGTCTCCAGTTTTTTGACTAGTCTCCTATGCGGAACGGAGTCAAAAGCTTTGCTGAAGTCCAGGTAAACCACATCCACTGCTCCACCCTGATCCACTGTTTTGGTGACCCAATTGAAAAAAATCAACCAGGTTTGTCTGGCAGGATCTTCCTGCTGTGAAACCATGTTGATTTTTGTTCAGCTGATCAGTTTGCTCCAAAAAAGCTATGATTCTTTCCTTCAGCAAGTAGTCCAACAGTTTTGCCACGACTGACGTTAGACTAACTGGACTGTAGTTAACTGACTGTTCCTTGCTTCCACTCTTGTGGAGTGGTACTACTGTTGCACTCTTCCAGTCCCCCGGTACCTCCCAGCTCCTTAATGATTTGTTGAAGAGCACTGCTAAGGGGGCTGCCAGTTTCATCCCTAGTTCTTTCAGTATTCTTGGGTGTATCCCATCTGGCCCCATAGCTTTATTTACCTTTAACTTGTCTATTTCCTCCAGGACTCTTTCCTCTGTGAAGGGACCCATGTCTGTTCCTTCAGTCAGACACTTCTTTATCCCTATTGTTGGTCCATTACTGTCTGCTTCCTGTGTGAAGACTGAGCAGAAGTACTCATTAAGTGCCTCTGCCTTCTCCCCGTCTTGCTCTGTGGTTTGTCAGTCTGGTTTTGTGATTCTCACAATGTCCTCTTCGGTCTTCCTTTTTTCACGTATGTATCTATAGATGGTATGTTTACCCCTTTTTACTTCCTAAGCAATCCTAACCTCTGTTTCAGCCTTTGCATTTCTTATAATTTTCCCTGTCTCTTTCAGTTTCTGTTTATATTCTGTTTTGTCTGCCTTGTTCCACAACTACAGCAAAGGCTGAGAACAGCAGATACAGACACATGTTTCATCCTCATTTGAACTCATCAGTGTGCCATATCTGTATCTCAGCCCAGGGAGAGGGAGCCAGCCACCCAATGGGGATCTTATTTGTTTGGGTCCTGGGCAGCCCAAAACAGAGAGAGAGAAGAGAACTACAAAATAATCCCAGAGCAAATGCACTGGGGCATGGGTTATCCCAGAGGATATTGGCCACACAGCCAAATTTTAAAGAATACACAAAGTGCACATACCCCAATAATGTAAAGCATCATGGGAAGCATATGCAAATGCCCATAAATTAATTTGGACTGGCTCAACTTTAAGCAGAATTGCATGGTGCCAGAAAGTCTCACAATACAATCAGCAAAGGCTGAGAACAGCAGACACAGATATGTGTTTCATCCTCATTTGGACTCATCAGTATGCCATATCTGTATCTCAGCCCAGGGAGAGGGAGCCAGCCACCGTATAGGGGATCTTATATGTCTGGGTCATTGGCAGCCCAAAGTGAGGAGAGCAGAGAACTACAAAAGAACCCCAGAGCAAATGCACTAGGGCATGGGTTATCCTCTATTTATCTTCTGTGGATAAATGACCTTCCCTACTGGAACATGACAAAACTGGCCCCTTCAAAAGAGACCTTCGAATCCTCTTGTCCAAAACTAACTTCTGTGACTGCTTTTCCTAAAAGCAGGCTACCATAAACCCTCTTGGGGCTACTCCCCTCCTTCGGCCCCTGTTCTGGAACATCTCCTCTCCCCCAGCCTCCGCTTGACCCCTCCCTTGACAGTGCCCTCTCTGGCTGCTACCTCATCTGCTTCTTGGCACTTAGTAACTAGCCTGCTTGACAATGCTTACCACTGTATTTACAAGTATTCTTGAAGCAATGTAAGGGCACCTATTTGCATTTATGTAACTACCTTACCTTGTACAATCGTATATCAATGTACCTACCTACTATGTTTTACCCCCCATTATCTGTACTATACTGTTGTGTTTGCATCTATTGAGTTGGAGCCTTTGTAAAAGAGCTATCCTGGCTCAAAGGTATTAATCCGAATCTGAAATAAATAATTTAATTAAATAAATAAATCCTCCGGGATAACCCATGCCCCAGTGCATTTGCTCTGGGGTTCTTTTGTATGTCCTACTACTTTTTTAAGCTTGATGGTTAACGTTTTTTTTAAACCAGTTGTATTTTATTGTTGTCCTTTCTTACAGGGACCATTCTTTAGGAGCCCCTATAGGGGGGAGGGTGTTAAGTAGTTAGTTAGGGTGCCTTCACTTTATTAGGCTTCATAATAAGTCTGAGCACTTCAGAGTGCAGCACTTACTAGGGATAGCAGGGTTTTAAATAATTAATTAGCAGATTTTTCCTTGGGACAATACCAACTGTTCAGAAAGTATTTATATAGATTTTCTAGAAGTGTTATGTTTGTTAAACACAGTGAGGCAGGTGCTATGCATTTTCACAATGTTTTAGCACTTTTATGAGCAAAACGCTAATCAATTTTTAGAGTTAAATAAAACCCTGGATAGCATTTTGAAACTGGCACGAGCCTATGAGAGTTCCATCATTTACATACATTCCATTCTCTCCATGGCAGTTCAACACTTAAAAGCTGACTGAATTATTTAAGCAGTCTGAGTGATCCCCTGGAAGAAACATAATTACTATGGTGAGTAATTTGTTTCTTCTATTAGCTCTGTTAGCTCCTACATTGTCTATGGGGCCGGCCCCCAGGAGCATTACTCCTGCAGGAGAATAATGTCTGGTATGCCAGCAAGGGGATGTATGTTGTGTTATAAACTCTGACTGATTACCTGCTGTGCTTACGTTTATATAAATATGTAAAAAATAAGAACAATTCCGCACTAGAATGTTGGGTGCAAGCATACAGATTTAACAGGTTCGAATTTCATGTTAATCAATGGTGCCTCTTTTGTTGCAGGCAAGTGCTTACACTGTATGCAGTCCTTTTTGTAGTCCTTTTCCATTTAATAAGCCTGTTTCAGTTGATTCAGTTCTGCAGGACCTTCCAAGATATTGACATTTGGAAGACGACTCTCGATCACTCACTTTTCATCATCTGATGAGGTAGGCCACTGTTTACAGTATTTTATTCTGACTAAAGTCCTATCTGTGTATACAGCTAATTTGTGTATTTTTTGGTGTCGAGTCGACCGGTATGATATTTATTTCTATATTTAGGCACAATGCGTCGACAATAGTGACTGGAGAGTTGCTGCCTTCTGGAATCCTTGTGCCCAACATTCTACTCTGTTAACAGTCTTGGGCTGTACCAGTTCCCCTAGTAGCGGTGCAAAATATCCAGCTGTAATGACTACCCATTGACAATGTAGGAGCTAACAGAAGAGGAAATTACAGTAAGTATGAAGAAATTTCTTCTGTTTCTCTGACTGAAGGAATCAGTTGCCCTGAAGTCTTCTCTTTAACTTCAGACTGGTTTTCAGTTTATTATTTTAAAAATATTATACTCTGGGATGTCACGTGATGCAGTGCACTGACTAGACGCCTTGCCTTACAGCTCCTGCTACCTGCCACCTATTTATCTACATTTCTGATTCCACTAATCTCTACAGACTGCTAGAAACCTCTTCTGTAGGTGCAGAGTTGCCAGAGATCTGCTTTACAGCATCTGAAGAAGTATGGAGGTGGAAATGAGAAAAGTGCAACTCAAATATATTCCTCCGGCCTCACCCGAAAAGGCCGGAAAAAAATCCAAGGCTTCTTCCTCTGCTCGTGGCCGGGATTTGGACGCTTCCTCCTCTGAAGACAAGCCGTTAACTCTGACATGGTTCCTGGAAGAATTCAAACTGTTTAGAGAGGAGCTCAGATCTGTCTCCTCTGACTTTAAAAATGTAGTACAGATATTGGAGGAGCTTTCTCACAGAACAGGGGACAACAAAGCCTGTCTAATATCCCTAGAAAAGAATGTAGCCAAAATAGATCCTGAATTAGTAGCCACCTGGCAGAGACTGTCCAAAATGTCGGTTCAGTCTCTGTCTGTGGAGCCGTGAGTACTAGATAGGAATTGTTCTGTTTTTCTGTGTGGAACTTGTAAAAGTGCAGCTCGGTTCAGCTGAACCAGCCATTTGATAGTGAAATCTTGTGTTTTGTGTTTTTACTTAGTGTGTGGTTACCGGTTCTTATCGGTTCTAAAAAAGACGTGTTTTAAAACGCTTTTTTCAATACCGCTAACACGATTAGGAACCGATAAGGGAGTCTTGCCTGGCGGTTTGCCATAAAAAGGATAAGTTGGTTAGGTTGTCCATGTCTGAGAAACCCAAGAAAAAAACCGGGCCCACTGGCTTTCAACACTGCAGTGAGTGTGGGGAGGTCTTTGCTAAGGCTGATCCGCACACCACCTGTGTTTATTGTCTGGGGTTTGACCACCTCGATTCAGACTGCCAAATATGTAAACACTTTCCCAAATCTACCCTTGAGAAGAGATTAGGTAGACTGAGGGAAAAGGAGGCCAAGAAGTCCACTGACACTGACCCGGATGGCCAGCCCGGTTCAGTTCCGACCAAACCAGAAGGAGTGCCCTCTGACCAGGGCGATACTTCTTTGGGTGAAAGGAGAGCCGATTCTGAGGGATCGGTTCCGACAAAAAGAAAACGCAAAGACAAACAGACCGGTTTGGATCCAGAGGTTCATGTTCCGACCACCGAAGAGATAGCCAGAGCGATTCAGATTGTGGAATCGCTCCATCCAGTTCCTACTGATCTGGCTCCTTCTGGCAGGGGTTCGGTTTGGTTGGTTCCCCCGGTTCAAGATTATACCCTTGAAGATTTTTATGAACCAGAATTTGAAGAGAAAGGGGAATTTGAAGATGATGATGGTGAAAGTGAGGGTCTGGATGTGCCTGTGGAACCGGACATCTCCCCAGACAGACCTTCAGGTGTTTCCCCTCCTAGGCTTTCTGAGTCCCCTTCTCTCTTTATGTTTTACGGAAAGGTGGCTGAAACCCTCCAGCTTCCTATGGAGGAGGCTGTGGAAGATCAAGAGGAGCCTGATTATGTAGAAATGATGGACATCCCAGAGTCCAGGAGACTGTCTATTCCCCTCCACAAATCTTTTGGGAAACAGACACAAAAAATCCTAAAGTCTCCTAACACTATACTTCCTGTGGATAGAGGAATGGACAAGAGGTATACACTTTCAGGCTCAGACACGGAGTTCTTATATCAGCAATGCAGCCATGTTGGGGTAGTGCAGGCTGCTGCCTGTGACAAGGCAAATATTCCCTTGGCTTCACACCCTCCAGACAAAGACTCCAGGAAGATTGATGCCATGGCAAAGAAACAGTACATGGCATCTTCCTTGGGACTCAGGCAGGCGAATTACATGGCCTATACAGCCAGGTGGGACACTGTACTGGCACTGGCTAAACAGGCCTCTCCCAGCTGGCCAAGGAGCTGGAGGCAGTGGCTGCAGATGGGATTGAGGCATCTAAGGTTCAGTTTCATGCTGCTGTTGACTCTAATGATGTGTCATCAAGAGTCATGGCTACATCTGTGGCTCTTCGGAGGATGGCTTGGCTCAGATGTACTAGCCTCTCGCAGGACACCCAGGCTAAGGCCATGGATTTTCCTGTAGTGGGTAATTCTCTGTTTGGGGAGCAGACAGAGAATTACATGAAGAAAATGGATGAGTACAGACCACTTACAGGAGTGCTCAGGCCAAGGAGAGGCAGGCAATTACTCAAAGGCAGTAGTCTAGGGGCAGGGGCAGGCCTTTTCAAAGGTCTTTTTACCAAGCACAGGCCTCTTCTTCCTTTTCTCAGAGGGGGTTCTTCAGAGGGAGAGGCAGAAGGGGGATGAGCAGGGCTGCATCCACTCCTCAGCCTAAAGCCCCTGCCAAGCAGACACCCTGATGGGCCTGCCCGGGTCGACTCTCCTATTTCAGTAGGGGGCAGGCTGGCTTACTTTGCCCAGGACTGGATGTCTATTACATCAGACAAGTGGGTCCTGGAAGTAGTAAGCCAGGGACTGGTTCTCAGCTTCAGAAAATTTCCAAAGATGAGAGCCAGATCTTTTCCACCTGCAAATCTCTTGGAAACCCTTGCCCTAGAGGCAGAGGTTTCTTCTCTTCTAGCCTTAAGAGCCATAGAGAGAGTACCTACCCTACACTGGGGCAAAGGACTGTACTCCAGGTACTTGCTGACCCCAAAAAAGACAGGAGAGTGGCGACCCATCCTAGACCTAAGATACCTAAACAAACATCTTTTAAAACCAAAGTTCAAGATGGTAACTCTGGGAATAATCCTTCCCTCTCTAAGGCCATGGGACTGGCTAGCCTCCCTGGTCCTCAAAGATGCCTACTTTCACATTCCCATCAGGTGCTCCCACAGAAAGTACCTCAGGTTCGAGTTGCCCTCAGGCCACTATCAGTTCAGAGCAATGCCCTTTGGCCTAACTTCAGCCCCAAGGGTTTTCAGAAAGTGCCTGGCAGTAGTAGTTGCCTTTCTAAGAAGGCAAAATATTTCCATTTTTCCATATCTGGACGATT
Source organism: Neoceratodus forsteri (assembly GCA_016271365.2). Lineage (NCBI taxonomy): Eukaryota > Metazoa > Chordata > Ceratodontiformes > Ceratodontidae > Neoceratodus > Neoceratodus forsteri. The sequence goes on from CM028133.1 coordinate 658,598,696, forward strand.
GGCTAATAGTGGGTCAGTCTCCCGACCAAGTCAAGTCTCACCTGCAAGTGACCCAGCAAGTTCTCACTTCCCTAGGATTTCTTCTCAACCTTCCCAAGTCAGTTCTCGAACCAGTCCAGCTTCTTACCTTTATAGGGGCAGAATTGGACACACTCAGAGCAAAAGCCTTTCTTCCTCTAGAAAGGGCAAGGGTTCTTATGGAACTAGCCTCTGCTTTCAGCCTTCGGGTATCTTGACCAGCAAGGCATTTCCTCTAGCTCTTGGGCCACATGGCAGCTTCAACAGCAGTGGTCCAAGGGGCCAGATTCCAGATGAGGGATATTCAGTTCCACCTGACAGCTTTTTGGTCTCAGAGGAAGGAGTCCCTTACCAAACTAATCCCAGTGACTCTGACCTTGATCCAAGCCCTCCAATGGTGGCAGGATCAGGACAATTTAAAACAAGGTGTTCCTTTTGTTACTCAGCCTTGTTCAGTAGTCCTTACCACGGATGCTTCTCTTCTGGGTTGGGGAGCCCATCTGGGGGCCCTCACTGCCCAGGTGTGGTCCCCCCAAAAATCCCTTCTCCATATCAATCTCCTAGAGCTCAGGTCAGTTTTCTGGCCCTAAAAGCTTTCTCTCAGTCAGTACAGAACAAGGTGGTTCAAGTCAGAATGGACAGCACCACCACCATGTGGTACATCAACGAGCAGGGAGGCACTCGGTCCACGGCCTTGTGCACAGAAGCCATGAAGTTGTGGTCCCTGGCTTATTCCCTACAAACCTCTCTAGTAGCAGTTCACCTTCCAGGGAAGGACAATGTGCTAGCAGATGCACTGAGCAGGATCTCTCAGGGCCATCACGAATGATCCCTGGACCCTCAGGTGTTGAAAGTGATTTTTTTCAAGGTGGGGCACTCCAGAGATAGATCTCTTTTGCAGCCCCAGACAATCACCAAATCCCTCTCTTTTGTTGCAGACCTCCAGTCTTGGGCTCAATCCCTGGACACCCTGATTCTGAATTGGGAAAGAGAAATTTCTTGCATGCCTTCCCCCTTCCCACTCCTGTTCAAAGATTTAGTCAAAATAAGGTCTCAACCTTGCAAGGTGATTCTGATTGCTCCAGATTGGGCCAGACAGCCCTGGTACCCCCTGTTGCTGTCCCTAGCAGTCCATCTTCCCCTGTCTCTTCCCAAGAATTACAACCTGTTAACATCCTCTCAGAGGGAGGATTCGGTACCCCAATCTTCAGTCTCTCAATCTCAAGGCATGGCTCTTGAAGAGTTAGAGTTTGCAGATCTGCATCTTTCCCAATGGGGTTCTAGATATTCTCAAGGCTTCTCGAAAGCCCTCCACCAGAAAGACTTATAACTCCAAATGGAAGAGATTCAGCATTTGGTGTTCTAAAAAGCATATTTCTCCAATCACTGCTGGATTACTTACGGTTCTGGATTATATGGTCCATCTTAATGGCCTAGGCCTCAGACCAGCTACTCTCAAGGTACACTTGTCAGCTGTTTCTGCATTTTTGTCTGTGGGGAAGTCTTCCTCACTATCTTCTCATCCTGTGTTCTGTAATTTTTTTAAGGGATTGCTTCACACCAATCCTCCTTTTAGAGACCCTGCCCCTGCCGGGGATTTGAATGTTCCCATTACTCAACTTATGCAACCCCCTTTTGAGCCTATGTCTTCAGCAGAGCTTAAGTACTTGACTTGGAAAACTGTGTTCTTGGTAGCCATTACCTCTGCCAGGCGTATCAGTGATGCAAGCTCTGTCTCTGGAACCTGATTTTATCTCATTTCACAGGGATAAAGTGGTCCTTAGAACCAATAGAAGGTTCTTGCCCAAAGTGGTTTCAGACTTCCATTTAAACCAGTCTATGTCTCTTCCTGTTTTCTTCACTGATCTTTCTTCCTCAGGAGAGAGGAGGCTACACAGTTTAGATGTCAAAAGAGCCCTTAGTTACTACATAGAGCATACCAAGGGTCACAGGTTTGACTCCCTCCATTTGTTCCTCACTTATGGAGAAGTGGGAAAGGGCAAACCTGCCACCAAGAGATCTATTGCCAGGTGGATTGTGTCTTGTATACAATTCTGCTATGAAAAACTGGGAAAACTTCACCCTCAGGCCTGAGGGCTCATTCCACAAGAGGTACAGCTGCTTCCCTGGCTGCTGCCAGATATATCCCTCTCTTAGAAATTTGTCAAGCAGCCACCTGGAAAACAGTCCATACCTTTACCAAGCATTACTCTCTGGATATCCAGGCTAGGAGTGATGCTCAGTTTGGACAGCAGTACTTCAGAGCCTATTCCCAAAGTAGGTTCTGTCCCTCTTCCATGGAGGTACTGCTTGGTAGTCTACAATATGGTAGAATACAGCAAGACTTCATGTTGTTTGAAGAAAAAAATTACTCTCCTTAGTAATTATGTTTCTTCTAATGGAGTCTTGCTGTATTCTGACCTCCATCCCTGCCTCCCCTCTCAGAACCTGTTTTGGGAAGTGGGTGGGCAGGTGCAGTGCTGCACCCCAGGGGTGTTTTTGTTTGCACCCTCCTCCTCTTTGTTTGGGTGCTGATTTATTATTTTATTTGTATTGATTGGTTTTGGGTTTCCTGACTTGAATCTTCCTTGGGAATCAAAACTTTTTCAACCAGTTGGCTAGTAGGAATTTTTACAATTTCCACATAGAATTTTTAGTTAGTTGGGCTCATAAGAATCTGACGGTTTAAGTTTGAAACAGTCCAGACAGAGACTTCAACCGAGCTGGAGCTCAGCATTGTATGCCATGCATAGAAAGTTAACTCTTTGTTCTCCGGGGCAGTTCAAAGATTGGGAATCACTGCAATATGTCAGAATACAGCAAAACTCCATTAGAAGAAACATATTTACTAAGGTGAGTAATTTTTTCTTCTTTGCCAAAATAAGGGAACTACAGGAGATTCATTGGGAGGGGAGCAAACTGTGAGTGGCCCAGGATCTCCCCACTACAGTGTGGCAACGTAAGGCTTCTTACCATCCTCTAGTATCGAAGCTGATCACCACGGGCATACGCTTCAGAATGGGGTACCCTGCTCGCCTACAGGTCTCCTTAGCTGGAACCTGGAACTCATTTGAAGATGCGGAATCTGCGAGTGTTGGCCTTAAGTCTGCCCTACCTGACCTTTTCAATGATTGCTTAGGGTTTCAAGGAGGCATGTAATCTGCGATATCTAGCAAGCAAGCGTTGTAAGTTTGAATTATTTTTGTCTAACAGGTCTTGGTTCACAACGCCTGCTCAGATTCCTCCTGTACAACCCTCACTTTAATTACAGCCTACCTGCTCTTAGGCCTCTCCTGGACTCTCCAGCTATTGCTCTGATGAGCGCTGGACTTCAAGATTACTTGTTTTGCTCCAGGTAACTTGACGAGCCTACACTTTCCTGTTTCTACCTGGCTGAGTTACTTATGGTCCGCGTAGCTTGGATGCTGCGCACACACACTATCGCAGTGGTTTGAGTCTCTGCCCTTCAACTAGCACCAATTATGCCACTAGAGGGAGCTTAAATCCTCTCCTTGCCTGACTCTGTCTGCATGCTTTGGTTCTAACAATTCGGTTACCCCTTCGGACACTGTTGAATTCTATCTCACTGACCTCAAACCGTTTGTTGTCCCGACATTTTTGCAGTGCCACAGATGAAAGTGCCCAGTGACTCGACTTATGGTGCATGTTGTTTGAATCACGAGTTGCCTATTACTCGCCAAATGCTACGTTTGAATTAGAACTCTTATATCTGACTCTACAAAACTCCCTTCAGACAAGCATGTGGCTCTGTTGTTTGGATCCTAATTCTACATTTGACGTTTGATATTAGGACTCTAGTTCCAGCTACTTATTTGCCTTTTCAACCCACTAGTGGAGTTCTCCCGATTATTGTTTCAAATATTTCTGAGTAATTCTGATTAGTACTGTTAAGACTGTGTTGTACTGTTCTTGTTCAGATTTCAGCTAATCCTGCAATTTAATGACTGGTTACTGGTTAAAGCATTCACAGCCATGGACTGTAAGCTAGAGGGTGGGGGGCTGGGGCAGGGAATGTCTGTTAGGAGCTGACAATCATAGGCTGAGCAATTATTTAGCCAGGGGGGAGGGGGTGATATGGTATAAGCTCCACAACTGTTATTTGCTTGGTCAGTGTGGGTTACATTGGGGAATTGGGAAAGTGGGGTGGGAGTATAGCATGGTTATACATTATGTTTTGCCAGGTTGGATATATTCTTTTGTCATGTACCTGTTTTACATCATACCATACTTTCCCCAAGAAAACGTCTATATATTTTTCTTTTGCAACATGGAATGTTAAAGGGGCAAGTCATAAAATAAAGCAATACAAGCTCCTAAAGCACTTACACCTTCTGAGAGCAGATGTAATTTTCATCCAGGAATCACATTTGCTTGATTCCGAAGCACCTCAAATGAGAAGGCAGTATATTGGGCAAGTTTTCTCTGTAGGGGGTAACACGCAAAGTTGTGGAGTCATGATTCTTTTGGCTAGGGCAGTCACATTCATTCCTATTCAGACTATCAGTGATCCCTCTGGTAGATATGTCTTTGTTGAAGGTGTTCTGCACACTACTAAACTTGTGCTGGGTAGTGTTTATAGTCCCAGTGTGGACTCTCCTCTTTTTTATACAGCTTTTAAATACGTTAATCCTTTCCTGTCCCTCCTCAATGGTATTGGCGGAGATTGGAATCTGATATTTGACCTAGTCTTGACCTTTCTGGTCACTCCCACAAGGTTTATCTCCAGCACAAATGGCTCTAAGGGACCTAGTTGACCACTTAGGCCTATGTGACATCTGGAGAGCCTTCACCCTTCGGCTAAAGAGTACACTTTTATATCACCAGTACATGGCACTGCATCTCGGTTGGATTGCATCTTTCTTTCTCCTCCCTTTTCCCAGGATAATTGACTCAGATATTCACCGGTACCCCCATCAGATCACTCTCTTTTATTTGTAAGCTCACTCTTTCCTCCCTGCCTAAACCTGGAGGATATTGGAGATTAAACAACCAAATTCTGAAAGACCCTGGAGCAATTCAGTTTATTTCTGATCACATCACTCAGTTCATTACTGTTAATCAAGGTTTTATTAATAAACTAGACATAGAATGGTGCTCTTTGAAGCATATCTGAGGGAGTTCTTATTGGCCTAGCCTTGGCTGGAAAAAGAGGAGAGAGGAGCATTTGCTGAACATACTTTCAAAATCAGAAACAGTGGAAGCTCAGCTTTCACCCAGTCCACAGATCGCTTTAGACTTGATCTCATAAAGCTAAAAGAAGCTTATTTAGACCTCCTGTGAGAGAGGGCAGAGTACATCATTTTGAAGGCTAAGGCCAACTATTCAGACCATGGGGAAAAAGCTGGTAGGCTATTTGCTTTGAGAATTAGGCAACAAGAATCAGCCAGATTCATTGCAGCCATTTCCTCTTCTGAGGACGGCACCCTTAAGACCTCCCCTGAAGACATTGTCTCAGAGTTTGTAAAATATTACAAACAACTATTTGGCCCCATGGCAAATCCTCCTCCTCTTCAGCTTCTAGATAGCTACCTTAAGAACTCCCACCTGCCTTCTCTCTCTCTCTCAGAGGCCCAGACTCAAAAACTCTTGTCTACCATTTCAGAAGCAGATATTTTCACTGTAATCAAAGACCTCCCTACTGATAAGGCCTCAGGGCTGGATGGCTTTACCTCTAATCTTTACAAAGCTTTCATTAACCAACTAGCACCGCCATTGCTATCCCTTTTCCAATATATTCTCTCAAATGCAAAGTCTGATAGAACCCTTTCTGAAGCCATAATTAACTTACTACCCAAACCTGGTAAACGTATTGATTTAGTCACCAGTTATAGACCAATTTCCCTTCTCAATCAAAATATTAAAATGTTGGTGAAACTCAGCCGATCGCATTAATTTAATCTTATACAACCTTATTGGCCCAGAACAGGTTGGTGAAGGGCAGATCCTCTGTAGACCATCTACGACTCTGGCCCATGTCTTCTCGGTGTCCAGGGATGCTGAGCACCCAGCAGTGTTGGTCTCTCTGGATGCCGAGAAGGCTTTGATAGAGTTAATTGGCTTTTTCTCTTTAGGATCTTACACACTTTTGGATTCTCCTCTAAATTTATACAATGGGTCTGGGCTTTCTATAGCACCCCCTTTGCTTGTATTTACAGCAATGGGAGGCTATCGGACTCATTTCCGCTTCAGTCGAGTACTAGGCAGGGTTGTCCCATATCCTCTCCTTTTTAATTTATATTTAGAACCTTTAATCCGTAGACTGGTGGAGTGTCCTCAAGTGCAAGATATTGCTATGGAAGGTTATGAAGTTAAGGTATCTGCGTAACGTTGATCTCCTCCTCCAGTTGGTCACACAACTACCTCTGTACCCCTATGCTGGAAATTCTTAGTGAATTTAGTGCCCTGTCAAATTATAAATTAAATGTAGACAAGACAGTCGTGTTTCCCTTAACTCATTCACACCACAAGAGCTCTTTGAGACTTCTGCCACTTGTGCCCTGTATACACTTAGCACTGCATCCTGGGCCTTTCTAAGCAAAATCAAGCCATAATCAGCATGTCGCAAACAAATGTGACTACTTCTTGAACCGTAAGTGCTACACACAAAGTATGAGTGGCAAAGTTTTTCAGCACAATGTTATCTTTCGAATGGTGCTATGCAATCAGTTGTAATCAATTTAGGTTTTTATTTTATACTAGCTGAAATACCAAACAACTGATTTTTTCTGATTTTTTCAAGGTGCTTAGATGATGCATGAGAGACAAATGTCAGCCATGCACACCATATCTTAAACAAATGCAAATAACTCCTGAAGTATATGTGGTAGACACAAAGTATCAGTGGCAAAATTATTCAGCACAAAATATCCTTTCTAATGGTGCTATGCAATCAATTGTAATCCATTTAATTTTTATTTTATAGTAGCTGAAATACCAAATAACTGTTTTTTTTTCAGATTTAGTCAAGGTGCTTAGGTGAGGCTTGAGAGACAATGTTAGCCATGCACACCATACCTTAAACAAATACGAATAACTCCTAAAGTATACATGATAGACACAAAGTATCTGCAGCAAAATTGTTCAGAGCAAAATTGCCTTTCTAACGGTGCTATGCATTAAATTCTAAGCAATTCGGTTTGTTTAATAGTTAGGTAAAAACTGCTGACTTCCTCAGACGTTTCTGGGCCTGAGTGAAAGTCAGTTGAGTACGTCTACAGGCGTTATTGTCCTGAAGGACTATGCTGTCAGACACCGCCTACAGACATCTCTAGGCCTGAATGAGTTAAATTATAAAACTCAAAAGTCTATGATTTCTCCCTTTGGACTTTCTTGGAAACCAAAGTCGCTTAGATACTTGGGACTTGACCTTACCAGGAGTGAGTCTCTCCTTAGAAATTTGAATTTGGATACCCTCCTCCAAACTCTTACTCATGATTTGAACAGATGGTCCCTCCTTTCCCTTTCCCTTTGGGGTAGGATTAATCTGATAAAAATGAATGTTTTCCTTTGCCTTTTTAACCCCCTTAACCTCCTTAATTTCTGGCTCCCTCTATCCTGGTTTAAAAAGGTGCATAGTCTTATCACAGACTTTATATAGGCAAACAAGAAACCACATTTGGCCTACTATAAATTGACTGCACCTAAAGCCAGAGGAGGCCTTTCATCTTCCCCACTTAGGTTTTCATTACTGAGGCAGCCATGCCAGTAACTACCTTAGATGGCTAACCTCATAAATAGTTCAAACTTTGTCCTCTTACACTCCCATTTGGCTCCATATCGAGCAAGCTCTAATTCGATCCCAAGGTCTTTCCCCAACTGCCCTTCTACATGTAGTTTAAGTCTCTTCCTTCCCAGTTATGCACTTCACCAATTGGTATCTCCGTCAAAATTCAATCCCAGTTTTGTGCTTTCCCTAAGTATAACCATGTTCAAGACATCACCCAACCCCTCATGGGTAACCGCAATTTTAAAATTGAAGGTAAGATGCTTTCACCTTCATGGCTACCCCAACTAACTTCTCTTCCTCTTACATATTTTGTGAATGAAGCAGGTAATTGGCTCACCTCTCCTGAGATCTTATCCAAATCTGGCATTTCTGGTGGCAATATTTTCAAGGTGTACCAATTAAGACATCTTTTGGTGCAAGTCTTTGGGGCTACGCCCCCATTGCCCTCAAGGTTTCAATTTTATCCAGAACTGGGCCCTTTTGCTGGTTCCCCACATGCTGTCTTTAAACTGTCTGGGTTCATGATTGATTGGATTTACCCAGAATACAGGGGGCCAACAGTATACTGGGCATCTCACTTTCCAGAGTCACCTATAAATTGGATGGCCTTATGGGAAGGATGTCACAAGTTTGTAACACAGGACAGACTACATTTCATGCAGTTCAATATTTTCCATAACTCCTTTATTATTCTCTGGAGAGGTTAGCCAAGTTTAACCACACAATGTCTTCCCTCTGCACATGGTGTCAACAGGCAGATGGTACACTGCTGCACATTTTTTGGGATTGTCCCAATGTGGCCCCATTATGGATCTGCATCAAACAAAAGGTGGGCCCATTGCTTGGGTTAGAATACTTATTTACATCAAAAATTTGTCTCTTAGGAGATTTTACAGAGGTTGGTGTCCGTAATCATAAATTCCATATGGCTCTTATATCCATGTCAGTTAAAAAACTTGTACTAAAGCATTGGAAGGATGCCGATATCATCACTTACAGTATACCGAATGGTTGCATGACTTTTTAGCCAACTTCAGAATAGAAAAGATAATTGCTAGCCTCCATAATCAGTTATCCAGATTTGAAAAAATTTGGGGCTCCCTTTATACTCTTTACTCTATGTAACTTGTTTTGGTACTGGCAATTATCATAAATGTTCTGATGCTCTATTGGACCTTTACCATGCTGGGGTGAGAGTAGGTGGCAAGGGAATGCGGGTGGTGGGATAGCGGCTGGGTCTGATTTGGGAGGGGGGAAGGTTTTAGGATGGGAGGTGGGGAAGGGAAGATCCCCTGTTTCTTGCGGTCATGATATGTGCATTTTTTAATGGTGTGGATCTGTGCTTGTATTGTAAAATCTTTAATAAACTTTTAATTTGAAAAAAATATTATACTGTAAGTATCTATTGTTTAGTTACTTTATGCTGATAATGTGCCTTAGGTTGTTTTTTTGTGTATTTATGAGTATTCTCCGGTTCCACATCAGTTCCCAGGAACCAAAGAAGGCCATTTCTGGTGTGCTTCTCATTTTTAGGGAACTGCTTTAAATTCTCTTTGTTTCACTAAAAATACTTTAAAATGTGTCCTCATTGTGGTTTTTATTCACTATTATTCTCAGTTACTCAAAATTTGGGAACCAAGCCGATTTTTGATGGCATCACTTGAGGTCACCCTCTGGTACATCTGCGCATAGACGGTCAGTTATTAGGGCCAGATGCCGGTCTCCACCTTTGTCGGAGTCACCGGTTTCTGTCTCTGGTGGTCAATCTCTTTGACACATGAGCTTCCAATGAGCAGTTTTAACATTGGGCTGCTCTTATGGAGCAGTGGACTTGGAGGTTGGTCCAGTTGCCTGAGCCAGCCAGTCCGACACTGGGGCCTTCAGGCTGTTCCAGGTTTGGAAGGCGGGTGGGCAGTTGGGCCTTCCTAGTTTTGGCCTTCTTCGGTGCCATTGATGCCGTGCTCGGTGTCTATCCCCATTACACAGCTGCGGCTCAGGGGTCTACACCGATGCTTCTATCTCCTGCCATTTTTCCTTCTTTTTCTTCCAATCACAGTTCTTAGACTCCTGTAACATTGCCGTCATCTGCAGTGCCGACTTCTCCAGCACTGGGGGCTCTGTCAGTGCCGTTTTCAGCACTGTGGGCTCTGTAGGCACCATTTGCGGCACCACAGGCTCTGTTGGCACTGTCTGTGGTGCTGCAGACTCTGTTGGTGCCGTCTGCAGTGCTGTGGGCTCTGTCAGCACCGTCTGTGGCTCCGGGGACCCTGTCAGTGCTGTTCTCGGTGCCTAGGCTGGCAGCGATGCCACGCTCTTTTTTGGTGCTGTGTGTGATGCCATTTCCTTTGACGGCTCCTTCTTTGTTCTTGGCGCCATTTTCATTGATGGCGCCAGGGATGAGTACAGCGCCATCTGGTCTTCAGGGGTTTTTGACTCTGATTCTTTCTTCTTCTCTTCTTCCTCCTGATTTTCACTCAATTCCTGTCTATACAGTCCCCCCTGGACTGTCTGGAGATAATTTTGAGCCCGATTCAGATCTTTGCCTGGGTGATGATGTTTTATGCTGACACTACCCTGGGGCAGGGATCAATCTTCCTGCATAGCCTGTTGTTGAGGACCTTTCCTTTAAGTCTCTCCTCAAGAATTTAAATTCAACTCTTTCTCTCCAGACCACAGAAATTCAACCCTAGGAAGCTTCTGTGTCTCCAATATCTTCATGTTCTGGAAATCCCTATGGCTTTAACCCCTCCAGTACAGCCCTCTTTCGAAACCCTTTCACAGATGGTGTGGAAGAATCCGACTCTTATTCCTTCCATGGCCAAGTCCATAGATAGGAAGTATGCCCCTCCCAAGGATCGTCCCATTTTGGCCTCACAAGCCTTTGCTGATGCCATAGGGGTCCTGGCAGAGAATGATAAGGCTGTCGTTCCTCAGGAATCTACAGCCCAGCCTATAAATAAAGAATCTCACAAGGTAGACACCTTAGGTAAGAGAGTATTTGCTGCCTCAACTCTGGGCATGTGTATTGCCAGCTACCAGGGCTACTTTTCTTAACATGAGTATGTTCTTGGCATTCACTCAAAGCAATGGTAGAAGCTCTGCCCGAATCAGAGGTTAACTCAGAGCTACTTCAAACCATAACTAGGCTTATTGAGTCCAATACCCAACAGCTTAAAGCTGCAATGGACGCCTTCAATACTGCTTCCTGGGCAGCAGTAGCTGGCATCTGCACCCATCGCCACTCTTGGCTGTGTACTTCGGGCTTCACGAATGCTGCCCAGCAGCAAGTCATGGCCTTACCTTTTGACAGTATGTATCTGTTCTGACCTCAGGTGGAGCAAGCACTAGAGGCCACATGGAAGACTAGGTCTGCCATTAAACCAGCCAGTCCTATGCCCGTCCCCTCCTGAGGGGGTGGAAACAAGCTCAGTTTCACAACCTTCAGTCCTTTCGGTGCAAAGGCAGAGGAGGTATTAACAGAAACCAGAACCCTCAGCCACAAAAGAAAGCACAGCAGAAGGCACAAACCCCAAAAGTGCCCAGTGCCACCTTCTGAGTTTCTGGCCCAGGTTCCACCTCAGCTGTCTGAGGGGGACTCCTCCTCAGCAGTGGGAGGACATCTGACTCAGTTCTATGATCAGTGGAAATCTATAACATTAGACAAATGGGTCCTCAGGATAATCCGCAAGGGGTACTCTCTCAATCTTTCAGAAATCCCTCCGGATCATCCTCCCAAATGACAGCCCAGACTGTCGGTGGTACAGTCAGACCTTCTTGCTTCCGAGGTACAAGGCCTTCTGAACAACAGGGCAGTAGAAGTAGTTCCACTGAATCAATGAAACACAGGCTTCTACTCCCATTACTTTCTGGTCCCAAAGAAAACCAGCGGCATGCACCCCATTCTGGATCTCAGAAAGTTAAACAAGTTCCTTCACAAGGAGAAGTTCAAGATGATATCTCTCAGTGCCCTGCTACCTTTGATTCATTGACATGATTGACTAGCCTCCCTGGACATGCAGGATGCCTACCAACACATTCTCATACACCCAAAGCACCACAAATACCTAAGGATCATGGCATTGGGTCAACACTATCAGTTCAGAGTCCTTCCCTTTGGGCTATCCTCGGTGCCTCGAGTTTTTACAAAGTGTTATGCAATTCTCGCAGCGCACCTCAGGAAAATCAGAATACAAGTGTTCCCATATCTGGATGACTGGCTCCAAGCAAGTCCCTACAGGCAAGAGACTCTGGAGGCCATGGCCATGGCCTCAGATTTCCTCACATCCATGGGAGTCCTGCTGAACCTCAGCAAGTCACAGTTGCAGCCTTCCCAGAGGCTCCTCTTCACAGGAACTCTTCTGGACACCTCCTGTGTGAAGGCTTTTCTTCCAGAGGACAGAAGGAGTGATATCTTGCAGATGGCCCGATACATCAGAGAACGCAGCTCGGTTCGAGCTATCTCAATGCAACGGATGCTGGTCCTCATGGCATCCTCGGTGTTCACTGTACCATTGGCTCGTCTTCACATGAGAACCTCTCAGTGGATGCTCAGTGCTCAGTGGTCTCCAAACACTCACCCTCAGTCTTTTCTCATCAGGGTGATGGAAACTCTGAAGAGGTTGCTCACCTGGTGGTCTCAGGATGACAATCTTTTGGAAGGATATCCCTTCACCCCACTGGATCATCTGATCTCCATTACCACAGACACGTCTTTGATGGGTTGTGGAGCTCACTGCCGGGATCTCCACACCAGGTTACATGGACTCAGGAAGAGTCTCAACTTCACATAAATGTGCTGGAAATGAGGCCATCCTCTATGCAGTCCAAGCTTTGGAGGACATACTCTGTCACAAGAACATTCTCCTCCAAAAGTACAACAAAGCCATGATGCACTACATCAACAAACAGGTGGTGTACACTCTTACCCAGGGAAGCAATGAGAGTGTGGGAATGGTGTCTGGAGCACAAGGGCTCTGATTCAGGTGGTTTACCTGCCAGAGTACAAAACAACCTGGCAGATCATCTCAGCAGAATGGAGGCAGATCCTCATGAGTGGTCTCTTGACTTAACCATCGTTCTGTCACTCTTCAAAGAGTGGGGAACTCCAGACCTGGACCTTTTTGCGTCCCCACTCAACACAAAACTGCCTCTCTTCTGCTCCAGAAATCCAGGACCTGGCATTTTTTGTCAGGATGCATTCAGGCTGTGGTAGACAAAACACTTTCTTTATGCTTTTCCTCCTCTTCTCATAGTTCAGAGGGTACTGCTCAAATTGGAGTCTCAGGGAGGCAGAATGACTCTCATTGCCCCTTCTAGCCTCAGCAGATATGGTTCCCGCTACTCAACAGGCTATCGGAAACCCCCCTGAAAATGCTTCCCCTTCAGATGAACCTTCTGACCCAGGGTCCTGTGGTCCATCCCAACCTGAGGTCGGTTAACCTTCACACTTGTCTCCTGAAGAGATAGAGGTGAATAGGTTCAATGTTTCTTGTAGAGTTTTGGATATTCTTTTGGCTGCGTGTAAGCCGGCCACTAGAAAAACCCACAGTTAAATGGAAACGTTTCTGTAACTGGTGTGCAAATCCTCTTGGAACCCTTTTCTTGCCCACCAAATAAAGTCTTGGAGTATCTCTTAGACCTCTCAAATACAGGTCTGCAGTACTCCACAGTCAAATTTCATCTTTGTGCCATTTCGGCATATCATGAGCCGGTACTTTCCATGTCACTGGCTCAGTTGCCATAGTTAAGAGGTTTCTTAGGGGTATTCTGCATACAAGACCTCCTATTAGATGTCCAGTTGCAGCCTGGGACATTAACCTTCTGCTAGATATGCTCAATCATAAACCTTTCAAGCCTCTAGCTACTTACGAGTTGAAGTTCCTCTCTTGGAAAATGGCCTTCCTGGTGGCCATTACTTGGGCACATAGAGTTTCTGAAATACACGCTCTGGTCACAGACTCCCATACATTGTATTTCACAAGGACAAAGTAGTTCTTGGGACTCATCCTAGGTTTCTCCCTAGGGTTGTCTCAGAATTCCATCTAAACCAACCTTTAGTTCTTCCTACCTACTTTGCGAATTTCCAGAATGAAGGGCAGCGTACCCTTCATTTGCTGGATGTTAAGAGAGCATTGTGGTTCTAGCTAGATAGAACAAAAGAAATTTGCAAGGCTCAACAACTGTTTGTTTCCATCAGCGAGACCGGCTGGGTCAACCTGTTCCTATCAGATGCATTTAAGCATGGCTGGTGGCATGCCTTTGCCACTGTTCTATGGCACAGGTCAAGCTGGAAGGCAGAGTGCACGCTTACTCTACCACAGCAGTCATGGCATCTCTGGCAGAAATCCATAATGTGCCCATTGCAGATATTTGCAATGAGGCTACCTGGAGCTCCGTCATTCTTTCGTTAAGTACTACGCCTTGCATGTCCATGCCAGACAACATCTATCGTTTGGCAGAATCATTCTTAATGGACTGCTGTCCTAAGCACATGAGCTCTTTATCTTCTGCCGCCTGTCTCAGGGGATTATTTAGCTCGGTACTCTCTCATTAATGTGAATGAGTGGTGGAGACTTTATGTTCAGGAAGATATGGAAATTATGTACCTCACTGTAATTCGATCTTCTTGGATGAAGTCTCCACCACTCATTCAATGCCCACCCACCATCCCTGAGCTCACTTCTCTGTTTATGGTCTTCACACCTCAGTGGCTGAGCTGTGAAGACTTTATTGTTGACCCTTCTTACACAGGTCATTCAGACTCTTATGTCTGATTTTGATTAGTCCTTTCTAGGTTAGTTATGCTGCACCTCCTCGGAAACAAAAGATCTTACTTCGAGTGAGAGCTCTTGCAGCAGGCTATAACACTTAGGTCTATGCTGCAGGCACTTGGACCCTCTGGTAAAAACTTCAGCCAGCAGTACACAGCAGAGACTGCCCCTGACACTGGCCCCACCCCAACGTTGGTCTGGGTACAAAAGGGGTGGACCCAGCTCCACCCCAGTTCTTTTCCCGCCGCGTCCTGCATGTGAACAAGAGAAGAACAGCTTCAGCTTGCCAGATCAGCAAGAATCTTCAATCAACCCACTTTTGAACTGTTTTTTCACCATTTTTTTCTTAAATCACCGACGTCAGACCGTTGTCCGATGACTCTTTCAACTATTTTTTCAACAGTTTTTCGTAAGTTACTGATGTCAGGCCGTTGTCCTATGGTTTTTGTGCAATCCTGATGGATGTCTTCTCGGGCGTCAGCCTCGCTGGAACATCTCAAAAAGTGCGAGTGTGGGAGGCAGATCCCGGCCAAGGATGGCCATCGCCGCTGTGTCTTCTCTGCCTGGGACCAGAACACGACACTGCGAACTGCTCCACTTGCCAGGCCTTCACTAGCAGGACCTGCATCCGCTGCCTTAAGGCCCTGAAAGCCTTTCTCTTGGAGCAGAAGATGGATCTGTACTCCGAGGGAAACACAAGGAGAAGAAAAGAAGACTGTAGTCGTCCTGGCACTGTTCCGGTCAGTGGTCCTGCTCTCACTCCAGCCCTCTCCAAAGAAGGCCCATCCTTCGGGATCAGGAGAGTGCCCCAAATTGACTGAAGGCCAAGGCCGGCCCTTGAGAGGAAAAAGCTGGCTAAGCCTAAGGTAACCCGCTAAGGATCCTACAGAAGCCCTTGGAGGTGCATACTTCGACCCCACCTCCCAAGGCACTGGCACCACCTGCTAAAGACACACCTCCGGGCCCAAGGACTCTCTGGCACCCCCGCAGCCCTGTCGTCGGTACCAACACCAATGCCGGTTGAAGGGCGAAGGGCAAGGGATTGACTGTGGAAGAACCGATGTCCCCATGTAAGTCCTCCTCCGCCCCTTGGCCCGAGGAGGCTCTCCTTCATAGGCCAACATCCCGGATACTTCCCTCCAGGCTGGAAGGCAAATATTTTCATGAAGGACAAGTTACAGGGCTGTTTTCCTTTTGGTGGGGCAGATCCAGCGGACCCCCGCCGCGGCCCAGACACGTTACGGATCAGCGGGTAACCACAGCTGGGAGGTGAGCCTTCCCCACGGAGGTCTCCGGAGTGCCAGCATACACCTCCCTCTAGGGCGCGTTACCGCACCCAGTCTAAGGACCACCAACGACACTCCAGGGACTCTGGTGAATGTCGTCAGTCCATGTCATGTTCTAGGAGTCTTTCTCAGTCCTCTAGGTGAGAACGCTCCTGACGTCGGTCCTCTGACCAACGTCGGTTATTGCTCCATTGCCGGTCCAGGGACCGGAGTTGGTCTTCGGACTGACGTCGGTCCCCCAGCTACTGACAACAGCGGGAGTCTGGTCATAGGGCGAGGTCAGACTATTCGAAATCCTATAGTTGATCTCCCTCGTCCTCATCTTCCTCGACTTCCTCTCTCAGTTTGCAGTGCTCCCCAGGAGAGAAGGGCCAGCCTCGCTCACCTCCAGATGATCCTACCTTTATGGATGTCATGAGGCATATCCAGGCCTCCAATGAGTGGGAGGTGGAGGTCCTGGACCCAGAACGCCGGAGACTTGTGAAATACCTGAGGCAAAAGGAGCCTAAACCTTTGGTGGTCCCTCCTTTGGTAGATACTTTCCAGGACCTTACCCGAACTACCTGGAAACATCCAGTTTCAGTCCCGGCTGTCCCAAAGAAGTCGGATAGGCTGTACAAGGCCCCGAGGGCAGAAGCTTTCCTTGCTGAACACCCTCAGGTGGACTCTTTGGTGATCATGGCTGCCCATGATAAGTCCAGACAGCTGAAACACCTCAGCTCACAGCCTCCCAACCCAGAGTCTCGCTATTTGAATCAGGTGGGCAAGAAGGTCTATTCTGCCTCCACCTGTTCCATACGTTCCCTCAACTTCTTAACGCATATAGTCCAGAACCAGAATGTGCTATGAGAAAGGGGACAAGAGCTAGTGAAGGTTCTTCTAGATTCTGACCAGAAGAAAGAGCTCCTGGACATTCTGAAATCGGGCTCAGACGTAGGCTCATGTGTTTTGAGAGCCTCGTATGATACTGCAGATACGGCAGCCAGGGCAGCCGCTTCCGGGATGTGCCTCCGACGCCATGCTTGGTTGAGAGTCTCTGACGTTCACCAGGATCTGCAGGCCGGTATCAGGGATTTACCCTTCCAGGGTACCGTGCTCTTTGGGCAGGAGACGGAAGCCTTGATTTCTCATCTCCAAGAGTCGGGTAAGTCTATCTGGTTGGTCCGCCAGATGTACCATGGCGACCAGCGAAGACAACAAAAACAGCCTTTTCATAAGCCATCAGGTGGCCAAGATCATGCCCACGGAAACCAGCATGGGCAGAGATGCGGCTTTCGTAGGAGGTCCAGTAACCAGCAGTCTGGTTGAGCTCCTACCCGTGGGTGCAAGTCCTCCCAGGCCTCTCTGCCCACACCCAGCTCAGCCCAGTGACTCCTTCCACCCCCTTCTGCAGGAAGACCAGGGAGCCAGTCGGGGCTGCTTTCTCCTTCACCTCGAAGGGTGGAAGTCAATTACTGCAGACCAATGGGTCTTAGACATTATCAGGAGGGACACACGCTGGAGTTCATGGAGTTTCCTGAATCCCCACCAAAGCTCTCCCATTATCCTCTTCTCACATCCCACTAATAGAAGGAGAGATTCAGACCCTCTGCAAAAAGGGCAATAGAGTTAGTCCCTGCATCAGCGAGGAAAAGGGTTTTATTCACATTTCTTCCTGGTTCCAGAAAAGACATGGGACCTTCATCCCATTCCGGACCTCAGCCCTCTAAATCTCTTTATTGAGTACAAAAGGTTCAGGATGGTGACACTCCAAGGCCTTCTTCCTCTACTGCACCAAGCAGACTGGCTCTGTTCCCTAGACATGCAAGATGCATACATGCACATAGGGTCTTCCCTGCCCACCAGAAGTTTCTGAGGTTCCGCTTCCAAGGGGAGAACTATCAGATCTTACTTTGAGAGGGCTCTTGCAGTAGGTAATTACATATAGGACTGACGCCGACTGGCGGCAGGACCCCACGGAAAAATTTCTAGCTAGCATTCCCTGGCGGGGACCGCCCCCACGTCAGGTGACAGGCGTCATACGACATCGGTATAAAGTGGCAGGCCCAGATGCCCGCCTTCCAGTTCTTTCTCGCCAGCTCGTGCAGCGCCTCACGGTGAAGTTCATAACGCCAGTCCTGTTGCTTTGTCGCTTTTTAAAGTATCAGTATTTTGTATTTTGTATTTTCTTCGTCAGGTGAACGTGGGTATATGTCGTCCCCTTCAAAAAATAAGTGCGACTCATGCGGCACCCAACTGCGTCACAAAGATGGTCCTCCCTCTGCCTTTTCTGTTTAAGCCCCGACCACGTGGTTGACAAGTGTCCGCACTACCCTTCATTTTCAACGCGCCACCCACAGACAGCGCCAGCAGTCTCTCGAGCCATCTCCTCAAGAAGAAGATGTCCGCGATGGAGAAGGAGTTGAAAAGCTTCGGCAGGCATTGACCTCCCTGAAGGACACAAGAAGCGGACAAAGAAAGGCACTGGGAGAAGGGCCTCCTCCGCGACTCCGGCCGGAGCTGCGCCAAGGTAACGCTCCGGGGATCACCCGATGGCAGCCTCCATGCTTTTGAGGAGGCGGCCGGCCCGCCTGGCCAGGTTCAAGGCCGAGGCCCGGGCCGGTGCCTCGGGAAAAAGGAGGCTTAGCCCTCAGTACCACCGCAGGCTTTGCGCCACTGCCGCGGCACCTCCCATAAGCCGGACGTCGGCCTCCGATGTTCGCTCGGGAGAAGGTCGCTAAGACGCCTCGACCTTCGGGCGGGTGCCGGGCAGTGTCCCCTTGGACTGGGCCCTTCACATCCTCGGCCTGCCTCCGACGAGGGACCCCGGTTGATCGCTGCTCCTTCATCCACTGACCGGCCCCCAAGTCAATGGCCGGGCATTGAAGAAGCCTTATGGCAGACCTGCCCGCCTGTCATACTCAGGTCTCGCAGCCCTCGCTGCCATCCGGGAGCCCGAGTCCCCTCTGCCTGACCCTGGGGATTTTTCTCCTCCATCCCCGGACGAGGCTTGGGATCCTGGGCCACCATCCGATCCCTCTTCCCACGAGCCGGATCTGGCGCCTGCTCCCCGATGCTGGCTCCGACGCCGCCCCGCGCCGCGGCTCCCCACACCGGCCTGACATCCGCCCTCTGATGCCGGGTTCTGACACCGCCCTCCAACACCAGAGGGGGATATTCCTCTTCCATCGGGCCCGCCACCCCACGGGCCTATCCCGCATATCCACCCGTGAGTTCCCGACTGGGCCATCTGTCTGCAGCTCCTCCGGTGCCTGGGTATCCACCGCCTTATCTGGATGCTGGTTTTCCAGGTCCACAGTATCTCAGTGCACCGCAGTACCGCCACCGACTCCACTGACGCCGCAGTACCCACCGCAACACCCTCAAGCCTGCATTCTCCAGCCAGGTTACGATACCTCCTTAATTCCATCCATACAACTATGCCTCACCTCCTCCTCCACCACCCCTGGGCCGCCGTGAATCTCCAGGAGATTTCTGGTCCTGGTGGCTGAGGCCAAGGCTCAGCCACTGAGCGGAAGTTGAGAGCCATCTACGGCGACTGTACACCTGTGCTCCCCTGTGACACCTTGTACGGCACACTCCTCTCCGCCTCCGGATTCCCAGGCTCTGCCCTCAGGATCCAGAGAGGGCAGGCACACACATCCAGGGATCCCCCTAAGTGAACCTGCCTCCCCTCAGACAAGCCAGGAGTCTTACCTGCTTTGAACTCTTCTTCTTCTTCTCTCTCGGACTCGGATGCCTCCGGGCGGTGTTCCAAGCACCCATGAGCCGCACTTCCTCCACTCCAAGCCCCAGTTGAGGACTCCTCCGAAGTCTCCTCCGGGAGGATCCTTCTTCTAGTTGCTCAGGAAGATCCAGGAAGTCCATCAGTGGTATTCCTTAGATCCAGATCCTCAACGGGTTAAACTCGCTGAACATCTGGACTTGCCCCTTATGGCTCCTACTCTAGTGCCACACCCTGATTGAGCTCTCGCTCACTTTTGTTTCCCACTTATTTGAAACAACTGTCGGCTTTAGCCGCTTCCTCGAAGTTCTAACAGGCTATACCAGGCTCTGGAGAGTGTTGACTTTTTAGACCCTCACCCCTGCAGACTCGGGTTATGATTAGTGCTCACTGTCGGGTCAGGCATCTCGAAACATTTGAGCTCGCCTCCCGGATAATGAATCTCACCTTCTGGATCAGTATGGAAGGAAGATCTATGCTTCTTCCACTCCCATCAGGTGCTCCCACAGAAAGTACCTCAGGTTCAGAGTTGCCCTCAGGCCACTATCAGTTCAAACAATGCCCTTTGGCTAACTTCAGCCCAAGGGTTTTCAGAAAGTGCCTGGCAGTAGTAGTTGCCTTTCTAAGAAGGCAAAATATTTCCATTTTTCCATATCTGACGATTGGCTAATAGTGGGTCAGTCTCCCGACAAGTCAAGTCTCACCTGCAAGTGACCAACAAGTTCTCACTTCCTAGGATTTCTTCTCAACCTTCCCAAGTCAGTTCTCGAACCAGTCCAGCTTCTTACCTTTATAGGGGCAGAATTGGACACACTCAGAGCAAAAGCCTTTCTTCCTCTAGAAAGGGCAAGGGTTCTTATGGAACTAGCCTCTGCTTTCAGCCTTCGGTATCTTGACCAGCAAGGCATTTCCTCTAGCTCTTGGGCCACATGGCAGCTTCAACAGCAGTGGTCCAAGGGGCCAGGTCCAGATGAGGGATATTCAGTTCCACCTGACAGCTTTTGGTCTCAGAGGAAGGAGTCCCTTACCAAACTAATCCCAGTGACTCTGACCTTGATCCAAGCCCTCCAATGGTGGCAGGATCAGGACAATTTAAAACAAGGTGTTCCTTTTGTTACTCAGCCTTGTTCAGTAGTCCTTACCACGGATGCTTCTCTTCTGGGTTGGGGAGCCCATCTGGGGGCCCTCACTGCCCAGGTGTGGTCCCCCCAAAAATCCCTTCTCCATATCAATCTCCTAGAGCTCAGGTCAGTTTTCTGGCCCTAAAAGCTTTCTCTCAGTCAGTACAGAACAAGGTGGTTCAAGTCAGAATGGACAGCACCACCACCATGTGGTACATCAACGAGCAGGGAGGCACTCGGTCCACGGCCTTGTGCACAGAAGCCATGAAGTTGTGGTCCCTGGCTTATTCCCTACAAACCTCTCTAGTAGCAGTTCACCTTCCAGGGAAGGACAATGTGCTAGCAGATGCACTGAGCAGGATCTCTCAGGGCCATCACGAATGATCCCTGGACCCTCAGGTGTTGAAAGTGATTTTTTTCAAGGTGGGGCACTCCAGAGATAGATCTCTTTTGCAGCCCCAGACAATCACCAAATCCCTCTCTTTTGTTGCAGACCTCCAGTCTTGGGCTCAATCCCCCTGGACACCCTGATTCTGAATTGGGAAAGGAAATTTCTGTATGCCTTCCCCCCCTTCCCACTCCTGTTCAAAGATTTAGTCAAAATAAGGTCTCAACCTTGCAAGGTGATTCTGATTGCTCCAGATTGGGCCAGACAGCCCTGGTACCCCCTGTTGCTGTCCCTAGCAGTCCATCTTCCCCTGTCTCTTCCCAAGAATTACAACCTGTTAACATCCTCTCAGAGGGAGGATTCGGTACCCCAATCTTCAGTCTCTCAATCTCAAGGCATGGCTCTTGAAGAGTTAGAGTTTGCAGATCTGCATCTTTCCCAATGGGGTTCTAGATATTCTCAAGGCTTCTCGAAAGCCCTCCACCAGAAAGACTTATAACTCCAAATGGAAGAGATTCAGCATTTGGTGTTCTAAGAAGCATATTTCTCCAATCACTGCTGGATTACTTACGGTTCTGGATTATATGGTCCATCTTAATGGCCTAGGCCTCAGACCAGCTACTCTCAAGGTACACTTGTCAGCTGTTTCTGCATTTTTGTCTGTGGGGAAGTCTTCCTCACTATCTTCTCATCCTGTGTTCTGTAATTTTTTTAAGGGATTGCTTCACACCAATCCTCCTTTTAGAGACCCTGCCCCTGCCGGGGATTTGAATGTTCCCATTACTCAACTTATGCAACCCCCTTTTGAGCCTATGTCTTCAGCAGAGCTTAAGTACTTGACTTGGAAAACTGTGTTCTTGGTAGCCATTACCTCTGCCAGGCGTATCAGTGAATTGCAAGCTCTGTCTCTGGAACCTGATTTTATCTCATTTCACAGGGATAAAGTGGTCCTTAGAACCAATAGAAGGTTCTTGCCCAAAGTGGTTTCAGACTTCCATTTAAACCAGTCTATGTCTCTTCCTGTTTTCTTCACTGATCTTTCTTCCTCAGGAGAGAGGAGGCTACACAGTTTAGATGTCAAAAGAGCCCTTAGTTACTACATAGAGCATACCAAGGGTCACAGGTTTGACTCCCTCCATTTGTTCCTCACTTATGGAGAAGTGGGAAAGGGCAAACCTGCCACCAAGAGATCTATTGCCAGGTGGATTGTGTCTTGTATACAATTCTGCTATGAAAAACTGGGAAAAACTTCACCCTCAGGCCTGAGGGCTCATTCCACAAGAGGTACAGCTGCTTCCCTGGCTGCGGCCAGATATATCCCTCTCTTAGAAATTTGTCAAGCAGCCACCTGGAAAACAGTCCATACCTTTACCAAGCATTACTCTCTGGATATCCAGGCTAGGAGTGATGCTCAGTTTGGTACAGCAGTACTTCAGAGCCTATTCCCAAAGTAGGTTCTGTCCCTCTTCCATGGAGGTACTGCTTGGTAGTCTGCAATATGTCAGAATACAGCAAGACTTCATGTTGTTTGAAGAAAAAATTACTCTCCTTAGTAATTATGTTTCTTCTAATGGAGTCTTGCTGTATTCTGACCTCCATCCCTGCCTCCCCTCTCAGAACCTGTTTTTGGGAAGTGGGTGGGCAGGTGCAGTGCTGCACCCCAGGGGTGTTTTTTGTTTGCACCCTCCTCCTCTTTGTTTGGGTGCTGATTTATTATTGTTATTTGTATTCGATTGGTTTTTGGGTTTCCTGACTTGAATCTTCCTTGGGAATCCAAAACTTTTTTCAGCCAGTTGGCTAGTAGGAATTTTTACAATTTCCACATAGAATTTTTAGTTAGTTGGGCTCATAAGAATCTGACGGTTTAAGTTTGAAACAGTCCAGACAGAGACTTCAACCGAGCTGGAGCTCAGCATTGTATGCCATGCATAGAAAGTTAACTCTTTGTTCTCGGGGCAGTTCAAAGATTGGGAATCACTGCAATATGTCAGAATACAGCAAAACTCCATTAGAAGAAACATATTTACTAAGGTGAGTAATTTTTTCTTCTTTGCCAAAATAAGGGAACTACAGGAGATTCATTGGGAGGGGAGCAAACTGTGAGTGGCCCAGGATCTCCCCACTACAGTGTGGCAACGTAAGGCTTCTTACCATCCTCTAGTATCGAAGCTGATCACCACGGGCATACGCTTCAGAATGGGGTACCCTGCTCGCCTACAGGTCTCCTTAGCTGGAACCTGGACCTCGTTTGAAGATGCAGAATCTGCTAGTGCTGGCCTTAAGTCTGCCTTACCTGACGTTTCCAACGATCACTGAGGGTTTCAAGGAGGTATGTGATCTACAATATCTAGCAAGCAAGGGTTGTAAGGTTGAATTATTTTGTCTAACTGTGCTTGGTCCACAATGCCTGCTCAGCTTCCTCCTGTACAACCCTCAATTTAATTACAGCCTACCTGCTCTTAGGCCTCTCCTGGACTCTCCAGCTATTGCTCTGATGAGGCTGGACTTCAAGATTACTTGTTTTGCTCCAGGTAACTCGAGAGCCTACATTTTCCTGTTTCTACCTGGCTGAGTTACTCATAATCCACATAGCTTGGATGCTGTGCACACTCACACTATTGCAGTGGTTTGAGTCTCTGCCTTTCAACTAGCACCAATTATGCCACTAGAGGAAACTTAAATTCTCCCTTGCCTGACTCTACCTGCATGTTTTGGTTCTAACAGTTTAGCTACCCCTGAGGGCACTGTTGAATTCTATCTCACTGACCTCAAACCGTTTGTTGTCCGACATTTTGCAGTGCCACAGATGAAAGTGCCCAGTGACTGACTTATGGTGCATGTTGTTTGATCACGAGTTGCCTATTACTCGCCAAATGCTACGTTTGAATTAGAACTCTTATATCTGACTCTACAAAACTCCCTTCAGACAAGCATGTGGCTCTGTTGTTTGGATCCTAATTCTACATTTGACGTTTGATATTAGGACTCTAGTTCCAGCTACTTATTTGCCTTTTCAACCCACTAGTGGAGTTCTCCCGATTTATTGTTTCCAAATATTTCTGAGTAATTCTGATTAGTACTGTTAAGACTGTGTTGTACTGTTCTTGTTCAGATTTCAGCTAATCCTGCAATTTAATGACTGGTTACTGGTTAAAGCATTCACAGCCATGGACTGTGCGCTGGGGGTTGGGGGCTGGGATGGGGAATGTCTGTTACAGAGCTGACAATCACGGGCCGAGCAATTTTCAGCTGGGGGGAGGGTGATATGGTATAAGCTCCACAACTGTTATTTGCATGGTCAGTGTGGGTTACATTGGGAATTGGGAAATGGGGTGGAGTATAGCATGTTATATACATTATGTTTTGCCAGGTTGGATATATTCTTTGTCATGTACCCATCTTACATCATACCATACTTTCCCCAAGAAAATGTCTATATATTTTTCTTTTGCAACATGGAATGTTAAAGGGGCAAGTCATAAAATAAAGCAATACAAGCTCCTAAAAGCACTTACACCTTCTGAGAGCAGATGTAATTTTCATCCAGGAATCACATTTGCTTGATTCCGAAGCACCTCAAATGAGAAGGCAGTATATTGGGCAAGTTTTCTCTGTAGGGGGTAACACGCAAAGTTGTGGAGTCATGATTCTTTTGGCTAGGGCAGTCACATTCATTCCTATTCAGACTATCAGTGATCCCTCTGGTAGATATGTCTTTGTTGAAGGTGTTCTGCACACTACTAAACTTGTGCTGGGTAGTGTTTATAGTCCCAGTGTGGACTCTCCCTCTTTTTTTATACAGCTTTTAAATACGTTAACTCCTTTCCTGTCCCTCTCAATGGTATTGGACGGAGATTGGAATCTGATATTTGACCCTAGTCTTGACCTTTCTGGTCACTCCCACAAAGGTTTATCTCCAGCACAAATGGCTCTAAGGGACCTAGTTGACCACTTAGGCCTATGTGACATCTGGAGAGCCCTTCACCCTTCGGCTAAAGAGTACACTTTTATATCACCAGTACATGGCACTGCATCTCGGTTGGATTGCATCTTTCTTTCTCACTCCCTTTTCCCAGGGATAATTGACTCAGATATTCACCCGGTACCCCCATCAGATCACTCTCTTTTTATTTGTAAGCTCACTCTTTCCTCCCTGCCTAAACCTGGAGGATATTGGAGATTAAACAACCAAATTCTGAAAGACCCTGGAGCAATTCAGTTTATTTCTGATCACATCACTCAGTTCATTACTGTTAATCAAGGTTTTATTAATAAACTAGACATAGAATGGTGCTCTTTGAAGGCATATCTGAGGGGAGTTCTTATTGGCCTAGCCTTGGCTGGAAAAAAGAGGAGAGAGGAGCATTTGCCGAACATACTTTCGCAAATCAGAAACGTGGAAGCTCAGCTTTCACTCCAGTCCACAGATCGCTTTAGACTTGATCTCATAAAGCTAAAAGAAGCTTATTTAGACCTCCTGTGAGAGAGGGCAGAGTACATCATTTTGAAGGCTAAGGCCAACTATTCAGACCATGGGGAAAAAGCTGGTAGGCTATTTGCTTTGAGAATTAGGCAACAAGAATCAGCCAGATTCATTGCAGCCATTTCCTCTTCTGAGGACGGCACCCTTAAGACCTCCCCTGAAGACATTGTCTCAGAGTTTGTAAAATATTACAAACAACTATTTGGCCCCATGGCAAATCCTCCTCCTCTTCAGCTTCTAGATAGCTACCTTAAGAACTCCCACCTGCCTTCTCTCTCTCTCAGAGGCCCAGACTCAAAAACTCTTGTCTACCATTTCAGAAGCAGATATTTTCACTGTAATCAAAGACCTCCCTACTGATAAGGCCTCAGGGCTGGATGGCTTTACCTCTAATCTTTACAAAGCTTTCATTAACCAACTAGCACCGCCATTGCTATCCCTTTTCCAATATATTCTCTCAAATGCAAAGTCTGATAGAACCCTTTCTGAAGCCATAATTAACTTACTACCCAAACCTGGTAAACGTATTGATTTAGTCACCAGTTATAGACCAATTTCCCTTCTCAATCAAAATATTAAAATGTTGGTGAAACTCAGCCGATCGCATTAATTTAATCTTATACAACCTTATTGGCCCAGAACAGGTTGGTGAAGGGCAGATCCTCTGTAGACCATCTACGTACTCTGGCCCATGTCTTCTCGGTGTCCAGGGATGCTGAGCACCCAGCAGTGTTGGTCTCCCTGGACACCAAGAAGGCTTTTGATAGAGTTAATTGGCTTTTTCTCTTTAGGATCTTACACACTTTTGGATTCTCCTCTAAATTTATACAATGGGTCTGGGCTTTCTATAGCACCCCCTTTGCTTGTATTTACAGCAATGGGAGGCTATCGGACTCATTTCCGCTTCAGTCGAGTACTAGGCAGGGTTGTCCCATATCCCCTCTCCTTTTTAATTTATATTTAGAACCTTTAATCCGTAGACTGGTGGAGTGTCCTCAAGTGCAAGATATTGCTATGGAAGGTTATGAAGTTAAGGTATCTGCGTAAGCCGTTGATCTCCTCCTCCAGTTGGTCAACACAACTACCTCTGTACCCCTATGCTGGAAATTCTTAGTGAATTTAGTGCCCTGTCAAATTATAAATTAAATGTAGACAAGACAGTCGTGTTTCCCTTAACTCATTCACACCACAAGAGCTCTTTGAGACTTCTGCCACTTGTGCCCTGTATACACTTAGCACTGCATCCTGGGCCTTTCTAAGCAAAATCAAGCCATAATCAGCATGTCGCAAACAAATGTGACTACTTCTTGAACCGTAAGTGCTACACACAAAGTATGAGTGGCAAAGTTTTTCAGCACAATGTTATCTTTCGAATGGTGCTATGCAATCAGTTGTAATCAATTTAGTTTTTATTTTATACTAGCTGAAATACCAAACAACTGATTTTTTTCTGATTTTTTTCAAGGTGCTTAGATGATGCATGAGAGACAAATGTCAGCCATGCACACCATATCTTAAACAAATGCAAATAACTCCTGAAGTATATGTGGTAGACACAAAGTATCAGTGGCAAAATTATTCAGCACAAAATATCCTTTCTAATGGTGCTATGCAATCAATTGTAATCCATTTAATTTTTATTTTATAGTAGCTGAAATACCAAATAACTGTTTTTTTTTCAGATTTAGTCAAGGTGCTTAGGTGAGGCTTGAGAGACAATGTTAGCCATGCACACCATACCTTAAACAAATACGAATAACTCTAAAGTATACATGATAGACACAAAGTATCTGCAGCAAAATTGTTCAGAGCAAAATTGCCTTTCTAACAGTGCTATGCATTAAATTCTAAGCAATTCGTTTGTTTAATAGTTAGGTAAAAACTGCTGACTTCCTCAGACGTTTCTGGGCCTGAGTGAAAGTCAGTTGAGATGCGTCTACAGGCGTTATTGTCCTGAAGGACTATGCTGTCAGACACCGCCTACAGACATCTCTAGGCCTGAATGAGTTAAATTATAAAACTCAAAAGTCTATGATTTCTCCCTTTGGACTTTCTTGGAAACCAAAGTCGCTTAGATACTTGGGACTTGACCTTACCAGGAGTGAGTCTCTCCTTAGAAATTTGAATTTGGATACCCTCCTCCAAACTCTTACTCATGATTTGAACAGATGGTCCCTCCTTTCCCTTTCCCTTTGGGGTAGGATTAATCTGATAAAAATGAATGTTTTCCTTTGCCTTTTTAACCCCCTTAACCTCCTTAATTTCTGGCTCCCTCTATCCTGGTTTAAAAGGTGCATAGTCTTATCACAGACTTTATATAGGCAAACAAGAAACCACATTTGGCCTACTATAAATTGACTGCACCTAAAGCCAGAGGAGGCCTTTCATCTTCCCCACTTAGGTTTTCATTACTGAGGCAGCCATGCCAGTAACTACCTTAGATGGCTAACCTCATAAATAGTTCAAACTTTGTCCTCTTACACTCCCATTTGGCTCCATATCGAGCAAGCTCTAATTCGATCCCAAGGTCTTTCCCCAACTGCCCTTCTACATGTAGTTTAAGTCTCTTCCTTCCCAGTTATGCACTTCACCAATTGGTATCTCCGTCAAAATTCAATCCCAGTTTTGTGCTTTCCCTAAGTATAACCATGTTCAAGACATCACCCAACCCCTCATGGGTAACCGCAATTTTAAAATTGAAGGTAAGATGCTTTCACCTTCATGGCTACCCCAACTAACTTCTCTTCCTCTTACATATTTTGTGAATGAAGCAGGTAATTGGCTCACCTCTCCTGAGATCTTATCCAAATCTGGCATTTCTGGTGGCAATATTTTCAAGGTGTACCAATTAAGACATCTTTTGGTGCAAGTCTTTGGGGCTACGCCCCATTGCCTCAAGGTTTCAATTTTATCCAGAACTGGGCCCTTTTGCTGGTTCCCCCACATGCTGTCTTTAAACTGTCTGGGTTCATGATTGATTGGATTTACCAGAATACAGGGGCCAACAGTATACTGGGCATCTCACTTTCCAGAGTCACCTATAATTGGATGGCCTTATGGGAAGGATGTCACAAGTTTGTAACACAGGACAGACTACATTTCATGCAGTTCAATATTTTCCATAACTCCTTTATTATTCTCTGGAGAGGTTAGCCAAGTTTAACCACACAATGTCTTCCCTCTGCACATGGTGTCAACAGGCAGATGGTACACTGCTGCACATTTTTGGGATTGTCCCAATGTGGCCCCATTATGGATCTGCATCAAACAAAGGTGGGCCCATTGCTTGGTTAGAATACTTATTTACATCAAAATTTGTCTCTTAGGAGATTTTACAGAGGTTGGTGTCCGTAATCATAAATTCCATATGGCTCTTATATCCATGTCAGTTAAAAACTTGTACTAAAGCATTGGAAGGATGCCGATATCATCACTTACAGTATACCGAATGGTTGCATGACTTTTAGCCAACTTCAGAATAGAAAAAGATAATTGCTAGCCTCCATAATCAGTTATCCAGATTTGAAAAAATTTGGGGCTCCTTTATACTCTTTACTCTATGTAACTTGTTTTGGTACTGGCAATTATCATAAATGTTCTGATGCTCTATTGGACCTTTACCATGCTGGGGTGAGTAGGTGGCAAGGGAATGCGGGTGGTGGGATAGCGGCTGGGTCTGATTGGGAGGGAAGGTTTTAGGATGGGAGGTGGGAAGGAAGATCCCTGTTTCTTGCGGTCATGATATGTGCATTTTTAATGGTGTGGATCTGTGCTTGTATTGTAAAATCTTTAATAAACTTTTAATTTGAAAAAATATTATACTGTAAGTATCTATTGTTTAGTTACTTTATGCTGATAATGTACCTTAGGTTGTTTTGTGTATTTATGGTATTCTCGGTTCCACATCAGTTCCAGGAACCAAAGAAGGCCATTTCTGGTGTGCTTCTCATTTTAGGGAACTGCTTTAAATTCTCTTTGTTTCACTAAAATACTTTAAAATGTGTCCTCATTGTGGTTTTATTCACTATTATTCTCAGTTACTCAAAATTTGGGAACCAAGCCGATTTTTGATGGCATCACTTGAGGTCACCCTCTGGTACATCTGCGCATAGACGGTCAGTTATTAGGGCCAGATGCCGGTCTCCACCTTTGTCGGAGTCACCGGTTTCTGTCTCTGGTGGTCAATCTCTTTGACACATGAGCTTCCAATGAGCAGTTTTAACATTGGGCTGCTCTTATGGAGCAGTGGACTTGGAGGTTGGTCCAGTTGCCTGAGCCAGCCAGTCCGACACTGGGGCCTTCAGGCTGTTCAGGTTTGGAAGGGCGGGTGGGGCAGTTGGGCCTTCCTAGTCACTCGGCGCCTTCTTCAGTGCCATTGATGCCGTGCTCGGGTGTCTATCCCCATTACACAGCTGCGGCTCAGGGGTCTACACCGATGCTTCTATCTCCTGCCATTTTTCCTTCTTTTTCTTCCAATCACAGTTCTTAGACTCCTGTAACATTGCCGTCATCTGCAGTGCCGACTTCTCCAGCACTGGGGGCTCTGTCAGTGCCGTTTTCAGCACTGTGGGCTCTGTAGGCACCATTGCAGCACCACAGGCTCTGTTGGCACTGTCTGTGGTGCTGCAGACTCTGTTGGTGCCGTCTGCAGTGCTGTGGGCTCTGTCAGCACCGTCTGTGGCTCCGGGGACCCTGTCAGTGCTGTTCTCGGTGCCTAGGCTGGCAGCGATGCCACGCTCTTTTTGGTGCTGTGTGTGATGCCATTTCCTTTGACGGCTCCTTCTTTGTTCTTGGCGCCATTTTCATTGATGGCGCCAGGGATGAGTACAGCGCCATCTGGTCTTCAGGGGTTTTTGACTCTGATTCTTTCTTCTTCTCTTCTTCCTCCTGATTTTCACTCAATTCCTGTCTATACAGTCCCCCCTGGACTGTCTGGAGATAATTTTGAGCCCGATTCAGATCTTTGCCTGGGTGATGATGTTTATGCTGACACTACCCTGGGGGCAGGGATCAATCTTCCTGCATAGCCTGTTGTTGAGGACCTTTCCTTTAAGTCTCTCCTCAAGAATTTAAATTCAACTCTTTCTCTCCAGACCACAGAAATTCAACCCTAGGAAGCTTCTGTGTCTCCAATATCTTCATGTTCTGGAAATCCCTATGGCTTTAACCCCT
This sequence comes from Neoceratodus forsteri, assembly GCA_016271365.2. NCBI lineage: Eukaryota > Metazoa > Chordata > Ceratodontiformes > Ceratodontidae > Neoceratodus > Neoceratodus forsteri. The sequence goes on from CM028133.1 coordinate 658,629,405, forward strand.
CCAGTACAGCCCTCTTTCGAAACCCTTTCACAGATGGTGTGGAAGAATCCGACTCTTATTCCTTCCATGGCCAAGTCCATAGATAGGAAGTATGCCCTCCCAAGGATCGTCCCATTTTGGCCTCACAAGCCTTTGCTGATGCCATAGGGGTCCTGGCAGAGAATGATAAGGCTGTCGTTCCTCAGGAATCTACAGCCCAGCCTATAAATAAAGAATCTCACAAGGTAGACACCTTAGGTAAGAGAGTATTGCTGCCTCAACTCTGGGCATGTGTATTGCCAGCTACCAGGGCTACTTTTCTTAACATGAGTATGTTCTTGGCATTCCTCAAAGCAATGGTGAAGCTCTGCCGAATCAGAGGTTAACTCAGAGCTACTTCAAACCATAACTAGGCTTATTGAGTCCAATACCCAACAGCTTAAAGCTGCAATGGACGCCTTCAATACTGCTTCCTGGGCAGCAGTAGCTGGCATCTGCACCCATCGCCACTCTTGGCTGTGTGCTTGGGCTTCACAGATGCTGCCCAGCAGCAAGTCATGGCCTTACCTTTTGACAGTATGTATCTGTTCTGACCTCAGGTGGAGCAAGCACTAGAGGCCACATGGAAGACTAGGTCTGCCATTAAACCAGCCAGTCCTATGCCCGTCCCCTCCTGAGGGGGTGGAAACAAGCTCAGTTTCACAACCTTCAGTCCTTTCGGTGCAAAGGCAGAGGAGGTATTAACAGAAACCAGAACCCTCAGCCACAAAAGAAAGCACAGCAGAAGGCACAAACCCCAAAAGTGCCCAGTGCCACCTTCTGAGTTTCTGGCCCAGGTTCCACCTCAGCTGTCTGAGGGGGACTCCTCCTCAGCAGTGGGAGGACATCTGACTCAGTTCTATGATCAGTGAAATCTATAACATTAGACAAATGGGTCCTCAGGATAATCCATAAGAGTACTCTCTCAATCTTTCAGAAATCCCTCCGGATCATCCTCCCAAATGACAGCCCAGACTGTCGGTGGTACAGTCAGACCTTCTTGCTTCGAGGTACAAGGCCTTCTGAACAACAGGGCAGTAAAGTAGTTCCACTGAATCAATGAAACACAGGCTTCTACTCCCATTACTTTCTGGTCCAAAGAAACCAGCGGCATGCACCCCATTCTGGATCTCAGAAAGTTAAACAAGTTCCTTCCAAGGAGAAGTTCAAGATGATATCTCTCAGTGCCCTGCTACCTTTGATTCATTGACATGATTGACTAGCCTCCCTGGACATGCAGGATGCCTACCAACACATTCTCATACACCCAAAGCACCACAAATACCTAAGGATCATGGCATTGGGTCAACACTATCAGTTCAGAGTCCTTCCCTTTGGGCTATCCTCGGTGCCTCGAGTTTTACAAAGTGTTATGCAATTCTCTTGGCGCACCTCAGGAAAATCAGAATACAAGTGTTCCCATATCTGGATGACTGGCTCCAAGCAAGTCCCTACAGGCAAAAGAGACTCTGGAGGCCATGGCCATGGCCTCAGATTTCCTCACATCCATGGGAGTCCTGCTGAACCTCAGCAAGTCACAGTTGCAGCCTTCCCAGAGGCTCCTCTTCTGGGAACTCTTCTGGACACCTCCTGTGTGAAGGCTTTTCTTCCAGAGGACAGAAGGGTGATATCTTGCAGATGGCCCGATACATCAGAGAGCACAGCTCGGTTGAGCTATCTCAATCAGCGGATGCTGGTCCTCATGGCATCCTCGGTGTTCACTGTACCATTGGCTCGTCTTCACATGAGAACCTCTCAGTGGATGCTCAGTGCTCAGTGGTCTCCAAACACTCACCCTCAGTCTTTTCTCATCAGGGTGATGGAAACTCTGAAGAGGTTGCTCACCTGGTGGTCTCAGGATGACAATCTTTTGGAAGGATATCCCTTCACCCCACTGGATCATCTGATCTCCATTACCACAGACACGTCTTTGATGGGTTGTGGAGCTCACTGCCGGGATCTCCACACCCAGGTTACATGGACTCAGGAAGAGTCTCAACTTCACATAAATGTGCTGGAAATGAGAGCCATCCTCTATGCAGTCCAAGCTTTGGAGGACATACTCTGTCACAAGAACATTCTCCTCCAAAAGTACAACAAGGCAGTGATGCACTACATCAACAAACAGGGTGGTGTACACTCTTACCCAGGGAAGCAATGAGAGTGTGGGAATGGTGTCTGGAGCACAAGGCTCTGATTCAGGTGGTTTACCTGCCAGGAGTACAAAACAACCTGGCAGATCATCTCAGCAGAATGGAGGCAGATCCTCATGAGTGGTCTCTTGACTTAACCATCGTTCTGTCACTCTTCAAAGAGTGGGGAACTCCAGACCTGGACCTTTTTGCGTCCCCACTCAACACAAAACTGCCTCTCTTCTGCTCCAGAAATCCAGGACCTGGCATTTTTTGTCAGGATGCATTCAGGCTGTGGTAGACAAAACACTTTCTTTATGCTTTTCCTCCTCTTCTCATAGTTCAGAGGGTACTGCTCAAATTGGAGTCTCAGGGAGGCAGAATGACTCTCATTGCCCCTTCTAGCCTCAGCAGATATGGTTCCCGCTACTCAACAGGCTATCGGAAACCCCCCTGAAAATGCTTCCCCTTCAGATGAACCTTCTGACCCAGGGTCCTGTGGTCCATCCCAACCTGAGGTCGGTTAACCTTCACACTTGTCTCCTGAAGAGATAGAGGTGAATAGGTTCAATGTTTCTTGTAGAGTTTCGGATATTCTTTTGGCTGCGTGTAAGCCGGCCACTAGAAAAACCTACACAGTTAAATGGAAACGTTTCTGTAACTGGTGTGCAAAATCCTCTTGGAACCCTTTTCTTGCCCACCAAATAAAGTCTTGGAGTATCTCTTAGACCTCTCAAATACAGGTCTGCAGTACTCCACAGTCAAATTTCATCTTTGTGCCATTTCGGCATATCATGAGCCGGTACTTTCCATGTCACTGGCTCAGTTGCCATAGTTAAGAGGTTTCTTAGGGGTATTCTGCATACAAGACCTCCTATTAGATGTCCAGTTGCAGCCTGGGACATTAACCTTCTGCTAGATATGCTCAATCATAAACCTTTCAAGCCTCTAGCTACTTACAGGTTGAAGTTCCTCTCTTGGAAAATGGCCTTCCTGGTGGCCATTACTTGTATAGAGTTTCTGAAATACGCTCTGGTCACAGACTCCCATACATTGTATTTCACAAGGACAAAGTAGTTCTTGGGACTCATCCTAGGTTTCTCCCTAGGGTTGTCTCAGAATTCCATCTAAACCAACCTTTAGTTCTTCCTACCTACTTTGCGAATTTCCAGAATGAAGGGCAGCGTACCCTTCATTTGCTGGATGTTAAGAGAGCATTGTGGTTCTAGCTAGATAGAACAAAAGAAATTTGCAAGGCTCAACAACTGTTTGTTTCCATCAGCGAGACCCGGCTGGGTCAACCTGTTCCTATCAGATGCATTTAAGCATGGCTGGTGGCATGCCTTTGCCACTGTTATTCTATGGCACAGGTCAAGCTGGAAGGCAGAGTGCACGCTTACTCTACCACAGCAGTCATGGCATCTCTGGCAGAAATCCATAATGTGCCCATTGCAGATATTTGCAATGAGGCTACCTGGAGCTCCGTCATTCTTTCGTTAAGTACTACGCCTTGCATGTCCATGCCAGACAACATCTATCGTTTGGCAGAATCATTCTTAATGGACTGCTGTCCTAAGCACATGAGCTCTTTATCTTCTGCCGCCTGTCTCAGGGGATTATTTAGCTCGGTACTCTCTCATTAATGTGAATGAGTGGTGGAGACTTTATGTTCAGGAAGATATGGAAATTATGTACCTACCGTAATTCTTGATCTTCTTGGATGAAGTCTCCACCACTCATTCACATGCCCACCCACCATCCCCTGAGCTCACTTCTCTGTTTATGGTCTTCACACCCTCAGTGGCTGAGCTGTGAAGACTTTATTGTTGACCCTTCTTACACAGGTCATTCAGACTATCTTATGTCTGATTTTTAGGTTAGTCCTTTCTAGGTTAGTTATGCTGCACCTCCTCGGAAACAAAAGATCTTACTTCGAGTGAGAGCTCTTGCAGCAGGCTATAACACTTAGGTCTATGCTGCAGGCACTTGGACCCTCTGGTAAAAACTTCAGCCAGCAGTACACAGCAGAGACTGCCCCTGACACTGGCCCCCACCCCAACGTTGGTCACCGGGTACAAAGGGTGGACCCAGCTCCACCCCAGTTCTTTTCCGCCGCGTCCTGCATGTGAACAAGAGAAGAACAGCTTCAGCTTGCCAGATCAGCAAGAATCTTCAATCAACCCACTTTTGAACTGTTTTTTCACCATTTTTTTCTTAAATCACCGACGTCAGACCGTTGTCCGATGACTCTTTCAACTATTTTTTCAACAGTTTTTCGTAAGTTACTGATGTCAGGCCGTTGTCCTATGGTTTTTGTGCAATCCTGATGGATGTCTTCTCGGGCGTCAGCCTCGCTGGAACATCTCAAAAAGTGCGAGTGTGGGAGGCAGATCCCGGCCAAGGATGGCCATCGCCGCTGTGTCTTCTGCCTGGGACCAGAACACGACACTGCGAACTGCTCCACTTGCCAGGCCTTCACTAGCAGGACCTGCATCCGCTGCCTTAAGGCCCTGAAAGCCTTTCTCTTGGAGCAGAAGATGGATCTGTACTCGAGGGAAACACAAGGAGAAGAAACGCAAAGACTGTAGTCGGTCCTGGCACTGGTTCGGTAGTGGTCCTGCTCTCACTCCAGCCCTCTCCAAGAAGGCCCATCCTTCGGGATCAGGAGAGTGCCCCAAATTGACTGAAGGCCAAGGCCGGCCCTTGAGAGGAAAAAGCTGGCTAAGCCTAAGGTAACCCGCTAAGGATCCTACAGAAGCCCTTGGAGGTGCATACTTCACCCCCACCTCCCAAGGCACTGGCACCACCTGCTAAAGACACACCTCCGGAGCCCAAGGACTCTCTGGCACCCCGCAGCACCCTGTCGTCGGTACCAACACCAATGCCGGTTGAGGGCGAAGGGCAAGGGATTGACTGTGGAAGAACCGATGTCCCCATCGTCCAAGTCCTCCTCCCCCCTTGGCCCCAGGAGGCTCTCCTTCATAGGCCAACATCCCGGATACTTCCCTCCAGGCTGGAAGGCAAATATTTTCATGAAGGACAAGTTACAGGAGCTGTTTTCCTTTTGGTGGGGCAGATCCAGCGGACCCCCGCCGCGGCCCAGACACGTTACGGATCAGCGGGTAAACCACAGCTGGGAGGTGAGCCTTCCCCACGGAGGTCTCCGGGTGCCAGCACACACCTCCTCTAGGGCGCTGCCATCACACCCAGTCTGAGGACCACCAACCGACACTCCAGGGACTCTGGTGAATGTCGTCAGTCCATGTCATGTTCTAGGAGTCTTTCTCAGTCCTCTAGGTGAAACGCTCCTGGACGTCGTCCTCTGACCAACGTCGGTTATTGCTCCATTGCGGTCCAGGGACCGGAGGTTGGTCTTCGGACTGACGTCGGTCCCCAGCTACTGACAACAGCGGAGTCTGGTCATGGGGCGAGGTCAGACTATTCGAAATCCTATGGTTGATCTCCCTCGTCCTCATCTTCCTCGACACCCTCTCTCAGTTTGCAGTGCTCCCCAGGAGAGAAGGGCCAGCCTCCTCACCTCCAGATGATCCTACCTTTATGGATGTCATGAGGCATATCCAGGCCTCCAATGAGTGGGAGGTGGAGGTCCTGGACCCAGAACGCCGGAGACTTGTGAAATACCTGAGGCAAAAGGAGCCTAAACCTTTGGTGGTCCCTCCTTTGGTAGATACTTTCCAGGACCTTACCCGAACTACCTGGAAACATCCAGTTTCAGTCCCGGCTGTCCCAAAGAAGTCGGATAGGCTGTACAAGGCCCCGAGGGCAGAAGCTTTCCTTGCTGAACACCCTCAGGTGGACTCTTTGGTGATCATGGCTGCCCATGATAAGTCCAGACAGCTGAAACACCTCAGCTCACAGCCTCCCAACCCAGAGTCTCGCTATTTGAATCAGGTGGGCAAGAAGGTCTATTCTGCCTCCACCTGTTCCACACCATTCCCTCAACTTTACGCATATAGTCAGAACCAGAATGTACTGCAGTGAAAGGGGACAAGAGCTAGTGAGTTCTTCTAGATTCTGACCAGAAGAAAAGAGCTCCTGGACATTCTGAAATCGGGCTCAGGCGTAGGCTCATGTGTTTTGAGAGCCTCGTATGATACTGCAGAATCGGCAGCCAGGGCAGCCGCTTCGGGATATGCCTCGGCGCCATGCTTGGTTGAGAGTCTCTGGCGTTCACCAGGATCTGCAGGCCGGTATCGAGGGATTTACCCTTCCAGGTACCCGTGCTCTTTGGGCAGGAGGCGGAAGCCTTGAGTTCTCATCTCCAAGAGTGGGTAGTCTATCTGGTTGGTCCGCCAGATGTACCATGGCGACCAGCGAGACAACAAAAACAGCCTTTTCATAAGCCATCAGGTGGCCAAGATCCATGCCCGGAAACCAGCATGGGCAGAGATCGGCTTCGTGGGAGGTCAGTAACCAGCAGTCTGGTTGAGCTCCTACCCGTGGGTCAAGTCCTCCCAGGCCTCTCTGCCCACACCCAGCTCAGCCAGTGACTCCTTCCACCCCCTCTGCAGGAAGACCCAGGAGCCAGTCGGGGCTGTTCTCCCTTCACCTCGAAGGTGGAAGTCAATGCTACAGACCAATGGGTCTTAGACATTATCAGGAGGGACACACGCTGGAGTTCATGGAGTTTCCCCGAATACCCACCAAAGCTCTCCCATTATCCTCTTCTCACATCCCACTAATAGAAGGAGAGTCAGACCCTCTTGCAAAAAGAGGCAATAGAGTTAGTCCCTTGCATCAGCGAGGAAAAGGTTTTATTCACATTTCTTCCTGGTTCCAGAAAGACATGGGACCTTCATCCCATTCGGACCTCAGCCCTCTAAATCTCTTTATTGAGTACAAAAGGTTCAGGATGGTGACACTCCAAGGCCTTCTTCCTCTACTGCACCAAGCAGACTGGCTCTGTTCCCTAGACATGCAAGATGCATACATGCACATAGGGTCTTCCTGCCCACCAGAAGTTTCTGAGGTTCCGCTTCAGGGAGAACTATCAGATCTTACTTTGAGAGGGCTCTTGCAGTAGGTAATTACATATAGGACTGAGCGCCGACTGGCGGCAGGACTATGGAAAATTTCTAGCTAGCATTCCTGGCGGGGACACTGCCACGTCAAGGTGACAGGCGTCCATCGACATCGGTATAAAGTGGCAGGCCCAGATGCCCGCCTTCCAGTTCTTTCCGCCGTCAGCTTCGTGCAGCTCTCACGGTGAAGTTCATAGCAGCTCAGTCCTGTTGCTTTGTCGTTTTTACGAAAAGTATCAGTATTTTGTATTTTGTATTTTCTTCGTCAGGTGAGCGTGGGTATATGTCATCCCTTCAAAAAATAAGTCGACTCATACGGCACCTAACTGCGTCACAAAGATGGTCCTCCTCTGCCTTTTCTGTTAAGCCCCGACCACGTGGTTGACAAGTGTCCGCACTCCCTTCATTTCAACGCGCCACCCACAGGCAGCGCCAGCAGTCTCTCGAGCCATCTCCTCAAGAAAGAAGATGTCGCGATGGAAGGTTAGAAAAAAAGCCCGGCAGGCGTTGACCTCCCTGAAGGACACAAGCCGGACAAAGAAAGGCACTGGGAGAAGGCCTCCTCCTCCGTGACTCCGGCGGAGCGCGCCAAGGTAACGTCCCCTCCGAGGATCACCCGATGGCAGCCTCAAGGCTTTGGAGGCGTCGGCCGCCCCGTCAGGTTGGCGTTCGAGCCGCCCGGGTGCCTCTGGGAAAAAGGCTTCAGCCCCAGTACCACCGCGGGCTTATGGCCTGACTGCGGGCACCTCCCATAAGCGGACGGCCGCTCCTCCGATCGCCCGGGAGAAAACCGTAAGGCGCCCGACCCTCAGCGGTGCCGCGACAGTGTCCCCTTTGGACTGGGCCTCTTCACATCCTCGGCCCGTCTCCGACGAGGAACCCCCGAAGTTGGACGCCGGCTCCTCTGGCATCCGCCGGGACTCGGCCCCTAAGTCGCACGTCGGCATTGAAGAAGCCTATGGCAGACCCTGCTCCGTCTGTCATACCAGGTTCCCCGCAGCCCTCGCTGCCATCCGGGGAGCCCGAGTCCCCCCTGCCTGACCCTGGGGATTTTTCTCCTCCATCCCCGGACGAGGCTTGGGATCCTGGGCCACCATCCGATCCTCTTCCTACAGAGCCGGATCTGGCGTCTGCTCCCCGATGCTGGCTCCGGCCTTGGCCCGGCCGGCTCCCACACCGGCTCTGACACGGCCCGTTGATGCGGTTCTGGCACGGCCCCTCCAACACCAGAGGGATATTCCTCTTCCATCGGGCCCGCCACCCCGGGCCTATCAGTATATCCACCCGTGGAGTTCCGACTGGGCCATCTGCTCCGGCAGCTCCTCCGGTGCCTGGGTATCCACCGTCTTATCTGATGCTGGTTTCCCAGGTCCACAGTATCCTGCACACAGTACCGAGCCGACTCCACTGACGCCGCAGTACCCGACGCCGCAATACCCTGCTTCGGTATTCCCGCAGCCAGGTTACGGATACTCTCCTTATGGATTCCATCCATACAACTATGCCCCACCTCCTCCTCCACCACCCCCTGGGCGGCCGGTGAATCTCCAGGAGACTCTGGCCTCCTGGTGGGCTGAGGCCAAGGCTCAGCTCACCAAGGAAGTTGAGAGCCATCTTACGGCGACCGTGCCACCCCCGGCTCCCGTACACCCTAGACGGCACACTCCCTCTCCGTCTCCGGATTCCCAGGCTCTGCCCTCAGGATCCAGAGAGGGGCAGGACACACATCCAGGGATCCCCCTTAAGGAACCCGTTCCTCCCCCTAGACAAGCCAGGGAGTCTTACTCTGCTTTGAACTCTTCTTCTTCTTCTCTCTCGGACTCCTCGGATGCCTCCGATGGGTGTTCCGAGAAAGGCAACAGACCCACTCTCCATCAAGCCCGGCTGAGGACTCCTCCGAAGTCTCCTCGGAGGATCCTTCTTTCATAGTTGCTCAGGAAGATCCAGGAAGTCCATCAGTGGCATTCCTTAGATCCAGATCCTCAACGGGTTAAACTCGCTGAACATCTGGACTGGCCCCTTATGGCTCCTACTCTAGTGCCACCCTGGATTGAGCCTCACGCCCACCTTGTTTCCACTATTTGGAAACAACCGTCGGCTTTAACGCCGCTTCCTCGGAAGTCTAACAGGCTATACCAGGCTCTGGAGAGTGTTGACTTTTTAGACTCTCACCCCCGTGCAGACTCGGTTATGATTAGTGCTTCTCACGGCCGGTCAGCACACCCGAAACATTTGAGCTCGTCTCCCCCGGATAATGAATCTCACCTTCTGGATCAGTATGGAAGGAAGATCTATGCTTCTTCCACACTGGGGATTAGGGCCCTAAATTATGTAGCACATATGGGGGATTACCAGAAGGCTGTCCTTACCCAGGTGGAATCCAAGATTGACTCCTTGCCTGACTCTCAAGTCAAGCAGGAGTTAGCCGACCTGGTCCGTTCTGCTCGTTCGGCCAGTCATCATATTCTGAGGACGACCTACGATGCAGTGGACACCGCAGGTCGGAGCTCTGCGTTCACCGTAAGTCTTCGGCGTCATGCATGGCTCCGTGTGTCAGGTCTGGTCCCGGAGGTGCAGTCAGCAATTCAAGAAGCACCTTTCAGAGGTTCTGTGCTTTTCGATGGTGATGTCAAGGACATCATCACTGACTTGCAGGAGAAGGGGACAGCCCTTAAATCCATTGATTCAATGTACCATCCCCATCCCCACAGTGCCGTCCCTTCGCAGATGCGGCCGGCCTCAGCGGAAACCTCAGGAAGGCGGGCCACTAAATGTCGGGCCCCAGGCTGCAGGTCCCGCCGCCCAAAAGCAGCGGTGCCCCAGCTGCGGCGCTGCTCACCAGCTGACTCCTTCCCACCCACCGCCTCTGGACTCCCGGAGGAACCGGTAGGAGGGAGATTCTCCCTCCACCTTCCAGGCTGGGAGAGGATAACATCGGATTCTTGGGTGCTTCAGATCATAGCAGAGGGGCACTCCATAGAGTTTCTGCAAAAACCTCCATGTCTCCCCCCTCTGAACTCCTCGTACTCAAGGGACCATCTTCCTTTGGTCAGGGAAGAAATCTCTGCTCTCCTTGCGAAGCAGGCTATAGAGCCCATCCCCCCTCACCTTCACGGGATGGGTTACTATTCCCATTTCTTCCTTGTACCAAAGAAGAGGGGAGATCTCAGACCAATTCTCGATCTCAGCTCCCTGAACCTATATGTGGAATACAAGAGGTTCAGGATGCTCTCCCTTCAGACCCTCTTGCCCTGCTTCGGCCGGGCCAATGGCTTTATTACTGGATATGCAGGATGCGTACCTGCACATCCCCATTCGCCCTTCGCACTGAAAGTACCTCAGGTTTGCGTTCCAGGGGGACCACTACCAATTCCAGGCACTCCCTTTTGGTCTCTCCTTGGCTCCCTGAGTTTTTACCAAATGCCTGGCAGTGGTAGCGGCCCACCTGCGTACTTTGGGAGTTCAGGTATTTCCTTACCTGGACGACTGGCTCCTGGTGGCCCCATCCAGGGAGGAACTCCTGCATTTCCTCTCCCTCACCCAGCAGGTTTTCACTGGCTTGGGTATCACCATCAACCATTCCAAGTCTCGCCTGGATCCTTCTCAGAGACTCCAGTTCATCGGGGCAACCCTCAATACGACAATGTGCAGGGCCTTCCTGCCTCCAGACAGGGGAGCCTCCTTCCAGTCCCAGATTTCCCTTCTATTGGAATACAGGAGGTTCGGCAAGGTCGGTGCTCTGTCTCCCCTCGGGGGAGGCTTGTAAGTGTGGCTCCATAGCAGTTCTGCGTGCGCACCTCCATGAGAATCTCTCAGTGGACTCTCCGCTCTCAGTGGGATCAACTGGTAGATGACCTAGATCATCTGGTTCTGATCTCCTCACCAAGGGTAAGAGACTTCCAATGGTGGATGGTTTGAGAGAACCTATTCAAGGGGGGTCCCCTTTTTTCATCCTCCCCCCAACCAGACTCTGACCACGGATGCTTCAGGCAAAGGTTGGGGAGCCCATCTGGGTCCTCACCGAACCCAGGGCTTATGGTCAAAATTGGAGTTAGTTCTCCACATCAACGTGCTCGAGCTTCGAGCAGTGCTGTATGCTCTCCAGGCCCTTCACCAATACATCCTTCCCAGTCACCTAGCTGTCCAAATGGACAACATGTGCATGGTGTGGTACATCAACAAGCAGGGAGGGACTCGGTCCTACCCATTGTGCAGGGAAGCGATGAGGGTTTGGGAATGGGCAATGATTCTCAACCTTCACCTCACGGCGATCCATGTTCCGGGAGTCGACAATGTCCTGGCAGACAGGCTAAGTCGTTTGTCGGCTCTACCACGCGAGTGGGAACTGGACAAAAAAGTTCTAAAAAGCATCTTCCAGATTTGGGGGACTCCTCAGATAGACCTGTTCGCTTCCTCCCAAAACGCAAAGCTTCTAACCTTTTGCTTGCTCGCTCCAGAGCGAGGCGCTTTCTGGAGCGACGCTCTGTCTCTAAACTGGAAGGACAGATTCGTCTATGCTTTTCTCCCAATTCCTCTGGTCCCTTGTGTGTTGCAGAAACTTGCTTTGGAAGGAGAGAGAATGATTCTGATTGCTCCTTTCTGGTCCAGGCAAATCTGGATCTTCCCTTGTCAATCTTCACCATTCATTACTTCCTGGGTGTAAGCCGGACGCGCGCACCCATCACGGGAGCTTTTTTTTTTTTTTTTTTAAAAGTTGCCTAACGGCCCCGCCCTCGGAGAAAGCGGCGTCACCGTCATCTTGCCGAAGCGACCGTTAATGTGACAAACTCCTCCTCAACTCAGTTCTGTTTCTCCCGCCCGTCGAGCAGCACCTGTTTTCGGGCGTCCATTTTCACCCTCGTCAGCGACTCCTCTTTCCACACCTCGGCGCCGATCGGTAAGACCGTTCTTTTTCTTTCAAGCGGCACGGGTGTGTTTTCTACTGTTTTTCTTGTTGATTTCGTGTTATGTCGGGTCCGAGACTAAGCGTGTTTCGTGAGGCGCGCCCATGCGTCAGTGTTACTGTGGCGGCATTTCTCCGCCGTCGGACGGCATAGCGTTTGTCTTCGTTGCGGGACCCCGCATGACATGGATTAGATGCGGCGCCTGTTTCTCCATGGAACGCCCGTGTCCTCGAAGTCAGCAATTCAAGCTCGGCAAAGCCCGCCGACCTTGAGAGGACGGCGTCGCTCAAGGGATTCTCAGGTAAGGTCTCTGGGCCCTTCCCGGGTCCCCTCCGGGCCTCTCGATCTGAGGAGGGTCTCCTCGTCTTTCTTGCCGGAGGGCCCTTCTGCGGTGTCGAGAGTCGTGGTCCCTTCCGGAGACGTGGCGCCGACACCGCCTCGGCAGTCACCTCTTGGTGCAGGCTCCCCGTGGCGAATCTTCGTCTTTTTAGGCCCTAGCTCAGGTGGACCTCGGCGCCGCCTTCCCCGGCGCCCGGATCCTGGTGCTGTTCGCGGTGCAGGTGATCGAGACAGCGCCGTTCTGATGCTATTTTGAGTCAGCGCCCGTTAGCGCCCGGTGATCAGGCGGCGCCGTTGGTGGCGCGCTTTGGATCGCGCCGTTCGCAGGCGCCGGTGATGGCGGCACCATTGGCGGTGCCGCTTTGGGCCTTGGTGCCATTCGCAGTGTCGATGAACAGGGCGGCACCGTCGGCGGTGCCGCCTTGCCTTCCGACGCGCCCGGCGCCGTGGGCCTGGTCCTTCCTCCAGGCGGTGCCGGCCTCACCGGCGCCGTTGGGGGTGTGGAGCCAGGCCTGGCAGCTACCGCGTGAGGAGGAAGCGGCGCCTCCTTGGTACCCGGCGCTGCGTTAAGTGGCCGTAGCCTCGAGGACCCCTGGGGTGGCCAACATTGAGGTCCTGCTGGTCTCGTCCTCCTCGGAGGCGATGATTCAGACGTGGACCCATCCTGGCACCCCACTCTTCCGAGTCTGGGTCCCGGTGGCTAGAGGTGCCAGGCGGCACAGCGGGCCCTCCTCTGTCCCCCCTTTGTCGCCTCCTGAGGGTTCCCGGCTGGGGTGGCGGGAGCCCTGGGGGTAGGCACGGGGTGATGCAGGGAGGCTCCCTCTCTGAGGCCGGTGACAGCTACCTTCACGGGTGCTGTCACTCTCTCTAGGGACAGGGGACGCTGTGGTCGGGAGGAGGGCCCTCTCGGAGTCTGAGGGGTCGAGGGGCAGGGGGTCTGCTGCTCGGTCTTCCTTGGCCACCTCAGGGGGGGTGGCCAGGAGCCGAAGTGCAGAGCCTCGCCCCTCCCTCCAGGGTTCTAGGGTGTCCTTCAGCGGGTGTTTGTGCGGACTGCCTTCTGGATCCATGCAGTCCCGGCATCGTCACAGGAGGTTCTCCCATGGGGCTCTTCCAGGCTCCGCTTCCCCAGAGTTCCGTTCTGCGGCCTGGTCTGATATCCGGGATCCCCTTTCCAGGGCTCCTTTCCCGGATTCCAGAGCCCTCAGAGAGCAGTTGCCTCATGGTGCCCCTCCCATCTCTGCCTTCCACCACCCCACTCCCAGGCCATGTTGGCCTTACGGGTCGATTATCCTGGGAGCAGTTCAGGGTTCTGCGGCCCTTCCCTCATCAGTTAGGTACATGCATGAGCGGTCTTCGACTCTCCCCACACGCGCAGGAATCCTCTGGCATTCCAGTTCCCCATCATCCTCGTCTCCCTCCTCCGAGGAGAGGAACCCCTCTCATCTGTCCTCCGATGCTGATTTCACAGAATATCAGCGTTTCCTCTCGAGGATGGTGAGGATCTCCAGTTTCCTACGTTGAAGAGACAATACCGAATGGGAGGCGTGAATTCCTTGGTGAATTCGGTGCCCAGCATCTGGTGGTACCTTCCTGGCCTATCCTTCCAGGAGGTGTCTATCCGGTCATAGCAGTCCCTGCGCTTCTTCCCCAGCCCCGGCGGACTGCCAGCGTAGGTATTGTGCCCCCTCTGAGTCTCTAGGTTCCCTTCCCAACCCGTCCTCAGGTTTGGTATACCTGGATACTCCTTCTGGGTGCCGTTGCCTGGCGCACGACCGCCCACCGGATTCGGACTCTCTCCAGTTTGGCGGGGGGCGAAGAGTGTTCTCTTCTGCTCATGCGAGTGCATGTATTGCATCACATCAGGCTCACCACGCTGCCTACAACCGGCATCTGTGGTCGATGATGTCCCAGCTGCTGGCATCTATGCCTGATACGGAGCAAACCAGACAAGCCGTTGCCCTCTCCGCGGTAGGCCTGGAGCTGGCAAGACACCAAGCAAGGGCATCTTATGACGCCAATGAGGTGGCTTCCAGGCTTGCGGGACAGCGATCTGCATCAGGCGGACTGCATGGCTTCGTCTTTCCAGGTTGTCACCCTGGCCGGAAGGGTGATTTGCTCCGCTTCAGGGACCGTCTTTTCTCTTCCAGAGCTAGGAGACTTTTACAGGGCTCCCTCCATCTCCTCTTCCTCGGGAGGCACCTCCTAGCTCTTCTCCTCGTAGGCTTTCTAAATAAGCCAGGGTCTTCTCCTTCTGTTTCTCACCAGCAGAAGGCTGGGGTCCTAGTTCCCTCGGGGTATGGCCTCTTCCCCCTCCCGGGAAGAGGAACTGAACTCACCCAGGAAGTAATGAATGGTGAAGATTGACAAGGAAGATAGGAAAATACGTACCTACCGTAATTCTTGATCTTCTCTTGTATCTTCACCATTCATTACTTACACCCGCCCACCATCCCCTCAGTGCCTCTTCCTGTGGCTTCTCCACCTCCCGTCTCCTTCCTCTCTCTGCATTTATATAAAATATAGGGAAATTTCCTTAAATTTTCCAAAAAAAAAAAAGACAAAAAAAAAAAAAAAAAAGATCTTTCTTGAGGGGGGTTCTAAAATCCAGAAAAATTACTTACTCTAAGATTCATGGGCCATTTCGTGGATTGCATTGGCGATCAGACTGCACAACTATCTCTTGCTATTCTTATGGCAAGATACCTCTGGGTTTTTTGGCCTGGCTCAGGCTATTCAGTTTTGATCCTGCAATCCCGTGTTCAGATAGTTGCCCTGAAATATGATTCCCCCCTCTATTCTTACCTTGCAGAGCAGAGGAACAAGTACGTCTGTTCCTTTCTCTTTAAAAAAAAAAAAAAGAATGCTGAGGGAACTCTCTCCGACTGCTATAGGCATCTTGGTATCTGGGTCATGCATCTACTTAAAAAAAAAAAATTTTTATCTGTAAAAAAAAAAAATAAAATGGAGAAATCAAACAAGAAGGCAAATGAGAAGGTAGGCTATCCTTCTCGCTGTTTTGCTAGTGGTTTCTCCCTTTAAGTGTCCTCCTGGACAATTTTTACAGTAGACCTCTGCTGACCATATCAATCTTAGCCAGCCTAAGCCTTGGCCGGCCTTAGCCAGTCAGTCTGAGTCCCATTTCTATCTTGAAACGCCTGAAAGGCTTACATTTTCTATTTCTAAACCCCTGAGCAGTGCTCTCATGCTGCGGGGGTTTTATTCTTCCCTCCTCGGCTGTCCTCCACTTAAAGGCCCTCCGCGGCCAGGAGCCGAGGTGGGTGTCAAGGCTAATGGCATGTTGAAGATGAGGACTATGCCCTCCTGAGTCTGTCTAGCGGGTTGGTGAACCTTCTCTTCAGCTCTATCTCCGGGATTCTTGCTTCCCTTTAGTCGAGCCTTCAGCTACAAGCTAACTATGCTCGTTGGGCCTTCTGGTCCTTCAACATCCCATCTCTCTCTTCTCTTTCTTCTTCTTCTTCTATTTTCTCATTTCCTTACTCATCTCTCCTCCTAGAGTCGCCCAGGTAAGGAGGCCCTGCACTCCCTAGGCTAGGGATGTTCTTATCTCCTCTGTCCTTCCTCCATCGGCTTATTCCTTTTTCAGTTCATTCTTCCTTGCTTTGCTATCCCTCAGCTATCTTGCCTCGCTATCTATGTTTTCTGCTTTCACTTTTGCCTCTCGCTCACAGAACTGAGTTGGAGGAGAGTGTCGCTACTAACGGCCGCCCCTCATGAATATGTGGCGTTGCTCTGAGGGCGGGGCGTTAAGCAAAAAAAAAAAAAAAAAAGCTCCGTGACGGTGCGTGCCTCCGGCTACACCCAGGAAGTAATGAATGGTGAAGATACAAAGAAGATCAAGAATTACGGTAGGTACGTAATTTTCCTTTCTCTCTTCTACAACAATACTCAGAGTTCCTCCTCTTCCTCTTCCTTTATCTTCAGGATTGCTGACCCAGGATCAGGGGACCTGGTCCATCTGGGACTCAAGTCCCTTCAACTTCATGCATGGCTCCTGCAGACCTAGATCAATCTCACTTTGGCGTTTCTCCTAAGGTGGCGAGATTCTGGTGGAGGCTAGAAAACCCTCCACTAGGTCCACCTATGCCATGAAATGTAAAGATTTTCCATCTGGGCTGCATCCAGGAGCATGGAGCCCTTTTCCTGTCCTGTGACCATTCTACTTGATTACATGCATCATCTTTTCGACCTGGGTCTCAGTCACTCCTCTTTGAAAGTCCATATGGCGGCTATTTCAGCCCACCATGTCCCTTTCACTGATAAGGTGCTTGCCCAACTGGAGGTATCAAAACTTTTCTCAGAGGGTCCTTCATCTCAGGCCCCTGTCCAGACTCCAGCTCCCCTTGGGACTTAAACTTTGTCCTCAAAACTTACCTTCCTCCTTTGAGCCTGCGGCTTCTGCAGACTTGAAGTTTTAAAGTGGAAGACACTCTTCTTGGTGGCCATTACTTCCATTCGCCCAGAATTTCCGAGCTCCAGGCCCTGATGTGCAAAATCCTTATCTGATTTTCACAAAGAGCAGTAGCTCTTCGCACGAATCCTAAGTTCCTCCCGAAGGTGGTAGCGGAATCTACCTTAAATCAGTCTATTGAATTACCTGCCTTTTTCACACAGTACTCCAACCAAGGAGAATACTTGCTCCATACCATGGATGTTCACAGGATTCTGAGATACTACACTGATAGGACGAAGGATCTCAGAAAGACTGATCAGTTGTTTGTCTCTTTTGCTCACAAAAGAGAAGGCAATGCTGTTTCTAAGTAATGCCTATCAAAATGGTTGGCCCATTGCATCACTTTCTGTTACCCACCAAGTACAACAAGACCCTACGGGTCAAGTCAAAGTCACTCCACTCGTGGAGTAGCAACCTCTGTGGCTTGTTTCAAGACGTGTCTGCGGCGAGACATCTGTGCTGCCACCACTTGGACTTCCGTCCATACCTTTACTAAACATTACAGTTTGGACATTGCCTCTCGCCGTAGAGCAGGCTTCGGGTTAGCGGTCTTGCAAGGCCTCCTTTCTTGAGGCTTGCAAGGTTTTCTTTGCTACTTCTTGGAGTAATACCTCCTCCCGGTGCCTTTCTTTTGTTCCAGACTGCTTGGGATTCTGTCCTATATGTGATTACCTACTGCAAGAGCCCTCTCGAAGTAAGATAGTACAGTGACGTAAGAACTTACCGTAACAGTAGATCTTCGAGAGAGGCTCTTGCAGTAGGTAATACCTTCCCGCCTTCCATCCCCCTAGGCTTTTTCAGCTCCTTTTCCATCGAGGGAAATATCTGCTTCTCTCTTGTCCGGGTCTTCCGGGCCTGTGGCGGGAAAGAACTGGAAGGCGGGCGTCTGGGACCGCCCCTTTATACCGACGTCATATGATGCTGGTCATCTGACGTGGGGGCTGTCCCCACCAGGGACTGCTAGCTAGAAATTTTTCCGTGGGGTCCTGCCGCTGGCTGGTGTCAGTCCTATATGTAATTATCTACTGCAAGAGCCTCTCGCGAAGATCTACTGTTACGGTAAGTTCTTACGTAACTGTACTTTTTTGAGTGCTTCCATTCGGCCTCTCTTCCGCTCCGTAAGTCTTCACCAAATGCTTGGCAGTGGTGGCTGGGGCTCTAAGGGGCTTGGGACACTACGTGTTCCCCTACCTCGATGATTGGCTGCTTACAGCCCCATTGCGGACAGCCATGCTTCGTGCCCTCGGAGACACCTATAGTCTATTCCGAGGGCTGGGGATCACCTGAACCTATGAAAATCATCCCCAGAGCCCAGTTAGATGCTCACCTTCATCGGAGCAGTCTTGGATTCCATCCAAGGCATGGCTTTCCTCCCCCAGGACAGGGAAGATCACCTGCGGGAGATTGCAGAATGGATTTCAATAACTCCTCAAGTTCCAGCTCGGAACTTCCTCAGGTTACTGGGGCACATGGTGGCGGCCATTCCTGTCACTCCCTTGGCCCACCTCCATATGAGGGTCCCATAATGGATGCTCAGGGTACAGTGGGACCAAGGCTGTGATGATCTGGACTCCATGGTCAAGATCTCAGGGCCAGTCAGGAGAACTTTGCTTTGGTGGTTGGACCCCAGGAACTTGGAGAAAGGGGGTCAGCTTCCATCCAGAGCCACCAGATCAGACTCTGATAACAGATGCATCGGACCTGGGATGGGGGGGTGCACCTGGGTGCTCATCGAATGCAAGAGGTTTGGTCACCTGAGGAGCGGTCCCTCCACATCAATGTACTGGAGATGTGAGTGGTTCTCTATGCCTTACAGGCCTTTCAGGAGGACCTGGAACCGGCCTCTCTTCTGGTTCAAATGGACAACATGGTGGTCATCTTTTACAGCAACAAGCAAGGGGGTACTCACTCGTACCCCCTTTGCAGGGAAGCGATGAGAGTCTGGTACTGGGTGCTGGAGCGAGGCATTCTGCTGTCTGCAGTGCACGTTCCAGGCATCCTCAATGATCTGGCTGACAGCCTAAGCAGGTCACAGTCCAGAGCACATGAGTGGGAGCTGCTACAGTCCATAGCAGACCAGCTCTTCCACAGGTGGGGTCTTCCAGAGCTGGACCTCTTTGTGTCACCACGCAATGCCAAACTGCCAGTGTTTTGCTCATGAGAGCACGCACCTGGAGCTTTCTGGCCAGAGGCATTATCCCTCTGCTGGGCAGGGACGTTTCTCTATGCCTTCCTGCCCTTCCCTCTCATTCAGAGAGTCCTACTAAAGTTGCAGGCAGAAGGGGCCCGCATGATTCTCGTAGCCCCCAGATAGCCTCGGCAGATTTCGTTCCCACTCCTGCAGCGGTTATCCACAAAGCCTCCAGTTCCGCTGCCCATATGCTCACAGTTACTGTCCCAGAATCAGGGCTCGCTGGTCCATCCGGACCTTCGGTCCTTGCACCTACACGCTTGGCTCCTTCAGGTGGAGGCAGTATGGCGCAGTGGTTTAAGGCTCTGAGCTGCAAATCTGGAAACCTGGGTTTGAATCCCACAGCCCCCACTTGCATACTGTGTGACCCTGAGCAAGTCACTTAACTTCCTCGTGTTCCCAGGTTGCACCTGCAAACAAGCTTTCAGCTTAGTGTGTCTCACCTGGTAAAATAATTGGTAAAAAAAAAAAAAGATGTAGTTCAAAGCAGATACGTGGTCTCCCTGGAAGTGGCGGCAGTCCTAGTTTCAGTGAGAAAGCCCTCCACCCGTTCCGCTTACGCTATGAAGTGGAAACATTTTTGTCTATGGGCCTCGTCACAAAATTTGGACCCCGTCAATTGCCCAGTGAACTCAGCATTGCAGTGTCTCCTCTCCTTGTGTCAAACGGGCCTGAGTTACTCCTCTATCAAGGTGCATATGTGGGCTATCTCTGCCTATCATGCCCTCTTGGAAGATAAGGCGTTGGCTCAACTGGATGTCGCCCACACCTTCCTTAGAGGAACTCTGCATATGAGACCTCCCATTTGAGACCCTATCCCACCCTGGGACATCCTTTTTGTGTTGGAGAAACTCACCTTTCCTCCTTTTGAACCGGCAGCGGATTGTGACCTGCGTTACCTTTCTTGGAAGGTTTGTTTTTTAGTTGCGGTTACCTCAGCTCGAAGGGTTTCTGAGCTTCAGGCTCCGATGTGTAAAGAGCCGTATTTAGTTTTCCACAGGGAAGAGGTTTCCCTCAGAACAAATCCTAAGATTCTTCCAAAAGTGGTCTCAGAGTTAACCCTCAACCAGTCAGTTGACCTTCCTGTTTATTTTCCTTCCCCTTCTAATAGAGGGGAGGCTCTCTTCACACACTGGATGTCCACAGGACTTTGAGGTATTACCTCAAGAGGACGGCTACACACCGTCAATCAGAGCAACTTTTTGTGGCCTTTGCGCCACAATGCTTGGGTAGACTGGTGACCAAGCAGACTATCTCGAAGTGGATAGTTCACTGCATCTCCTTCTGCTATGAGAAACACAATAAGCCCCTACCAGGCCGGTCAGGGTCACTCCACCAGAGGTGTCTGCTTCATATGCCACCCTGAGAAATGTCTCTATAAGGGACATATGTGCGGCCACCACCTGGAACTCAATGCATTCCTTTGTCAAGCATTACAGCTTGGATATCATCTCCAGATGCTGAGCTGGCTTCGGCCTAGCTGTTTTGCAAGGGCTTCTGTCCTGAAGCCTCTGGAGTCAGTATATTCCACCTCCCAGGGTCGTCTACCTCTTTGGCGTGGACTGCTTGGTATTCAGTCCTAAGTGTTATAGCCTGCTGCAAGAGCTCCCACTCGAGAAGTAAGATAGTACAGTTACGTAAGAACTTACCGTAACAGTAGATCTTCGAGAGGAGCTCTTGCAGCAGGTGTTACTTCCCACCTGCCTTCCTCCTCGAGGTGTGCAGATCCATATTCATTTCCACCTCCATTTTCATTTTCTACAGTCGTTTCATCTTCTTCTCCTGTCAGGGCTTGTTGCGGGCCTTAGCGGGAGAACTGAGGTGGAGCTGGGTCCGCCCCCTTTTGTACCCGGACTGACGTCGGGGTGGGGCCGGCATTGGGGGTGGTCCCTGCTGTGTACTGCTGGCTGAAGTTTTTACCAGAGGGGTCCTAGTGCCTGTGGCATAGTCCTAAGTGTTATAGCCTGCTGCAAGAGCTCCTCTCGAAGATCTACTGTTATGGTAAGTTCTTACATAACTGTACTTTACTGAGGCAGTTGGAGGGTAAATGCTGAGATAGTCATTACCGCACGCGCCGGGCTCTCAGTGCTGCTTCCTTGTGTCTCCATCTCAGACGCTGGCCCTCATGAAAAAGTTTGCTCCCACTGGGTCCTAGTGCCTCAGGCGTACTCCCATTAGTGTGAATGAGTGGTGGAGACTTCATCCAAGAAGATCAAGAATTACAGTAGGTACGTAATTTCTATTTTCCAACATCGGGATGCCCATTCCCGGTGATGGATACGCCACCCCCCAACCTGTCTATGTTCTTTGCCAACAACGGGGTGTCCAATCCCCATGTTGGCAATGGCATGCACCCCCCCTCTATTGTGGCACACTGGGAGCCCACCCCAATGTGCCTAAATTTTTTTTTTATTGTTTTTCCCCTATAAAATAGAAAAAACATCCCCCGTAGTCTTTTTATTTTATTTAAACTGTAAAACAGAAACCTTTCCCTCGTGGTCTCCCCCATCTCACTCTCCCAACCTGCACCCTCCTTCTGTGCACCCACCTCCCTACAACCTTGTCAGGGAGGTCACGAGCAGTGCTCTTCTGTGGCACAGGACACATCTGTGCTCTTCAAAGCTAACCACAAACTGAAGAAATGATGGTAGGCTTTATAAAGGGACTCAATGGGGGGTTTGAACTTAGGTTGATATCTCAGCCATTTTTTGGAATTTTGGCCCCAAATGTTCAACTTGGGGTTCTTAGGATCCCATCTCATGAACATATCACTGTCATTTTGTTACTCTGTCCGGAAAGGTGATTTCATGATCACTGTGCTGAATCACCTTTTGAGACCAAGTAACAAAACGACAGTGCCACTGGTCATGAGGGGAGGTCCCAGAAAGCCAATGTTGCAAATTTGGTGAAAAAATTCTAAACAATGACTGCGTTACGAGTGTGCATTGCACAATTTCTATGCACACTTGTAACTTCGCCAATTTTTCATATTTTCACTCCAGATATTCAACATTGCCATTTTTTCACACCTCTGTATGAACAGTATAGCTGTCATTTTTCACATCCTGCCCACGATGTGTTTTACACCTGTGTCGCAAAATGGTGCAGTCACTGTGGGAAATCAACTTTAGGGGCAGATTAACAAAATCGCAGTGCCACTGTTCATGAGAAGAGGTCCAAAAATGCCTGTGTTGAAAATTTGGTGAAAAAACTCCAAAAAATAATTGCATTACAGGCATGCGTTGTGCAGTCTCTACGCACGCTCGTAACTTTGTCAATTTTTAATATTTTCACTCCAGATTTTCAACACTGCCATATTTTCACACCACCTCATGAAATGTGCAGCTGTCATTTTTCACATCCTGCCCAAAATGTGTTTTCACAGCTGTGGTGCCAAATGGTGCAGTCGCTGTGCAAAATCACCTTTCGGGTAATGAACTGATAGTGCCACTGTTCATGAGGTGGGGTCACAAAAAGCCCATGTTGAAAATTTGGAGTGAAAATACCAACAAACACCTGGGGTGTTAGGGTTTTCAACCATAATTCCCCACCTTGCAAGAGACGACAGGCATTGTGGATGTGACTTGGGATCGTCAGCTGTAATGCTCATGCCATTCCACCCCACCCCACCCTGCAGCCAGTGACAGGCATTGAGATGTGCCTTGGAGTCTTCAGCCCCAAAGTTCACCCCATTCTCCTATACTGCACCCACCTTAGTGTATTTCATTATGGAATGGTGTGAGTGTAAGGCCCGAAGACCCCAAGGCACACCGTGACACCTGCTGGTGTCTGCAGGGCAGGGTGAGGTGAAATGGCATGAGCGTTATGGCCAATGACCCAAATGCACACCCCCAGTGCCTGTCGGTCTCTTCAGGGTGGTGGTGGGGTTGGCATTGTGATGCTTGGCCAGCTGGTTATGATTATTGTATGATATTTGTAAAATAAAAATATAGTACTGTATGTGATTATCTCACATAAGACAGCCTGTGCTTCCATGGGTGCCCCCCCCCAGGTTTCAGTGAAGCTGTAGGATATATAAATTGACCAGGCAATCTCTGTAATGTAATTAACTTCCTTGAAAAATTGCATTTTATGGCCTTTTTATGACCTCATGCTTTTGAAGTTGGAAAACTGAATATACATTTTATTACAGGACATGACGTCATTCAGCTGATTCCTGTTGGCTATATCACACTTAGGTGACTGACTGCAGGGTTGTAAACCTCAAAGAAACTGGTTGATCAAAGACTCATAATTTGGGTAAAGAGTTTTGGCTGATGTCACATTATTTAATACACCTCCTGATAGGACATCATGTTTGTATTTTTTATTCTAAAAGGAGGAGCTAGATGACTCACAGACAGGGTGTGGAGACAGTTTAAATGTATACTTGTGTCTAAAATGGATATATATTATTTTGGGATTCTAGAGACACAGTTCTCTAATTTAGCTGCACTTCAGTGGTAATACATTAGATAGAAAAGATCTAAATGTATTTTGGTAAGGTTCTGTAGTTTTCCTTGTTTTCTTTTATGTGATTGTAATGCTCTTTGATATTTGTTCTGTAGCTTATCTTACTGTTTTTATCCATTTTTAGTAAACATATTCTTTAAGATTCTGCCTGGGTCTCCTCCATCATTTTTGCATGTGGAGTGCCTGTATTTTTAAGTCTGACAACTGTTCAAGGGCTAGATGGTGTTACTAAACTGGGAAAATGTAAGAATATACCTAAGGTCTCTTATAGAGTTTTAAGGGTTCATTTTGGAAGCCTGGCTTGGTGCCCCTGTCAAAAGATTGTACCGCAATCCCTGAAGAGGGTACATATCTAGCCTGTACCTTGGGTGAGCTAGCATAAGGTTCACAGTTTGAATCCCCCAAGAACTTGAGACTAAAGGTGATTTGGACCCAAAAGCAGACAGGAGGGTTACCCTGTCTGTTACCTGTTCACATTATTGCGCTCTGAGGTTGGCACTCTGGAAGCATAGGGCCTGACCTGCTGAGTGCATTTGTGACAGGCATCAGTTCAATACTTTACTGCCATTCCTATTATGCATCTCTCTAACTCCTGCACTACCAATGCCAATGCCAGCAAGCTAAAATTCAGCATTGACAAATGCATTTACTTGCTCCTCTCATATACTGCCTGCTCAATGTATAATGCACTATCAGTTGTTATTGTACCCTAAATTGTAATTCCTGTCTGTATAAATTGTTTGTTACTGTCCTACCCAGTACCTCCTTGCAAATGAGCTTTGCTCAATTGAGCATGTCCTGGTAAAACAAATAAATAAAATAAATTAAAATAAATATCCCTGCCCCTCTCCCCAGGCTCCAGTTCTTTTCTCAAAGCCTGTGGAGGAGGGTATAACTACATTATGAAGAAGAGGAGGCAGAACCTGCAGAACCAGATGGTTCCTCTGACCAATAATTTGACTCACCTCCCAGACCTTCAGATGACTATACCTCTCAGTACACCTTTGTGAGGCATATGGTCAATACCTTCAGCATTTCCTCACAAAACATTGCTGAGGTTGAGGATGAAGTTGAATTTGTGAATATGATGGGCTTACTTTTCACTAAGAGGTTGATGCTTCCCATCCATACATCCCTCAGGAACACAACTTTTAAAATCATGTCAGTACCCACTTCAGCTGCTGGCATAGATAAGAAAATTGAGAATAAATATCATGTTGACAAACAGAGCTCCAAGTACCTGTATTCCCACCCTGATCATGAGGAAGTGGTCCAGACTGCTGACTGTAACAAGGCTAAAGTGCCACTTTCTCATTCTGAGAAAAATTCCAGGAAACTGGATACTATGGGCAAAAAAGTTTACACTTCAGCTTCCCTGCTCCTAAGGCGAGCAGCTTATCTGCCCTACACAGCACAGTACCAGAGAGTCTTATGGAACTCCACACTGGCACTGAGAAAAACAGCTACTGGAGACTTGGCACAGGATATGGCTGACATAGCAAGATCTGCCATAGATGCCACAAAGTACCAGTTTCATATGGCGGTGGATACTAATGACATGGTGTCCAGAGTTATGGCCCATGCAGTGTCCCTAAGAAAGTTTGCCTGGCTTAGAACTACACATATACCCCAGGACATTCAGACAGAAGCTATGGATTTCTCTTGTGAGGGACATGCCCGGTCTGGTGACAAGATAGAGGCTTACATGACAAAGCTGGATGAGTATAAATCACCTACAAGAGCAATACTGAAAGAAAAAAGACCTTCACCTTCTATAGGCCTTATAGAAGGGAAGGTGGGGGCAGAGAATACTTCTCTCAATTTTATGTACCCTATGACTACCCTCCACAAAAAGGTTATTATGGCACCAGTAGTAGAAGTGGAAATAGGCATGTTTCTGCAACACCAACACCCAAACCCCGGGCAAAGCAGAACCCCTGAGAAGCCTGCCCTGGTTGTCCAATCATTACCAGTGGGAGGAAGACTGTCTCACTACTTCCAGGAATGGACAAAAATTACCACAGATAAGTGGTTTCTAGAAGTAGTGAGTCAGGGTTTGTTTCTGTAGTTCAGAGCATTTCAAAACTACAGAACCCAAATGTTTTCAGCCTCACACACCAGCACAAAACAATTCTGCTGGAGCTGGAGGTGAAAAAATTGCTGCAAACACGTGCAGTAGAGAAAGTGCCTGTAGCACAAAAAGGCAAGGGACTTTTCTCCAGACACTTCCTTTCTCAAGAAAAATGGGGAGTGGAGACCTATTTTAGACATGCGATACCTGAATAAACCTTAAAGAAAGAAGATTTCAAGATGGTAACACTTGGCTCAGTGAATCCACCTCTGTAAGTGGGAAACTGGTTGAGATCACTGGATATGAAAGACACCTACTTCCACATATTAATCAGACCATGTCACAGAAAATACCTCAGGTTTTATTAGGGAACTGCCACTACCAGTACACAGCCCTTCTCTTCAGCTTCACCTCAGCTCCAAGGGTATTTACAAAGAGCCTAGCTGTGGTGGTAGCACATTTGAGAAGAAAGGGGTAGTGTTTTTTTCCTTTACTGGACAACTGGCTGATCTCAGGAAAAACAACAGGAAGCAAACTCCTCCATACTGCTGACTCAAAGCGATTTGGAGCATCTTGGTTTCCTCATAAACATTCAAAAGACTAACACAGAACCAGTCCAAGATCTGGACTTTATCAGTGCAGAGCTGGATACCCTGAAAGGGAAGGGATTCCTTCCTCTAGCAAAGACAGCAAATTTGGTTTCAACTGCAGAATCATTCAAAGCAGGTCAGTGAAGGCCTGCATGGGATTTTCTAAGGCTACTGGGATACAATGCCTCCTCCACAGCAGTAGTACCAGGGGGCCAGATTCCAGATGAGAGATATTCAGTACCACCTAGGGGACCATTGGTGTGAGAGGTGGGACACCCTATCCAAATTGGTACCAGTCTCAAAACTTGTTAAGGGCACTAGCCTGGTGGAAGGAGGAATGCAACTTCAGACAGGGGATACCCTTCCTCCAGCAATTTCCTACAGTTATTCTCACAACAGATGCCTCCTTCCTAGGTTGGAGTGCTCACTTGGAGGATCTCACTGTGACTAACACATGGAGTGCACAGGAGACTCAAGAGCACATAAATCTCCTGGAACTCAGAGCAGTGTACCCGGCAATACAAGCTTTTCCTCCCAGATCAGTGGTCAGTCTGTCCCGATCAGAACAGACAACACCACAACTATGTACTACATAAACAAGCAGGGAGGAACAAGATCTTCAAAGCTGTGCACAGAAGCCATGAAGATCTGGAACCCTCACCAATCGTGAAAAGCAGCTATCCACAGTACACCTACCAGTGAAAGACAATGTGCTAACAGACTCCCTGAGCAGGATCAGCCAGGGAAATCACAAGTGGACACTGAACTAGCAGGTGCTGGCATCAGTGTTCAGATGGTGGGGTACACCAGAAATGGATCTGTTTGCCTCCTGGGAAAACAACCAGATCACATTTTTTTGTTGCAGACACTCAGCAGTGAGTTCAGTCCTGGAGGATGCTATAGTCCTCAGCTGATCAGGGAAGTTTCTGTTCACCTTCCCTCCTTTCCCACTTTTACTGAGAATATTGATAAAACTGAGAAGGGAATCAACAACAGTAATTCTAATTGCTATAGATTGGGCCAGACGAACATGGTACTCCATGTACTTGTTCCTCTCCAGCAAACAGCCTATCAACCTGTCCCTGAGATGCAACACTTTAACACTATCCCAGGGCAAGATAACATTCAGATCTGAGAACTCTATGCCTGAGAGTATGGTTCTTGAAGAGATCGAGTTTTCTCAGCTGAATCTTTCTAAGAAAGTGTAACCACCCTTACCCTTTCATCTGCACAACCACTGCATCAAATGGTGCTGCCTAAGGGATATAGGTTGGTGCCTGGGTTGATGATGTTATAATTGGCTTTGTATATGACACGGTGCCTCCACCTTTGGGGATTCTTATAGCAATGAACTGCTAGGGTGCTTCCCCGAGGAAATGAATACAGCCCCCTTCCTCAGTGACAGGTACTGTAGATTAGTAACACAATCCCCTCTCCACTTATCAATCAATCAGTCAAAATCTTTATTCTACAAGGCGAACATTGTTGAGCAAAACTCTTTTTCAAGATGGACCTGGACATAGTCATAATATACACTGGGCAATAAACAGGGAGTAAAACAGAATAGGATTACAGAGACTAAGTGATACGATCAGTAAAAACTAGACATAATATTTACAGTGTATAATCATTTCATGTTTAATGCACTTGGCTAAGAAACTGTACCCAAATAAAAGTATAAAAGCCTAAAGCTAACAGATGAGGGAGGAGGGAAAATAGTACATCACCAGATTATAGGATGGTGACCGGTGGAGGAAAATAGAGAAGCAAAAATGGATGGAGAGGAAGTGCCAGGAAGTAAGGAAGTAGAGATGCCTAGACAGTACTGATGCGGTGGAGCAGATTTTAGAGATTGAATTAGGTATGTATAGGGAGAGGAAGAGAAGCCTAGAAGTACTGATGCAGAGGAGCATATATTTGATAGGAGGTAACTGGGGAGTCAGGTGGTAATATGGTCTTAGAGAAATAATCGGTGTTAAGCACGAAATCCAAGTTCGTAAGTCAAGTTTTGGAAGAGGACATTCACAGAGTAGATAATGAATACTGGTAAGTGCTAGAGGTGTGGGAAGGGGAGATAGAAGAACGTGTAACCAGCATTTTTACCCTATTTTTCCATAACGGGATCAGGACAAGTTCAATGATAACAATTACAGGATTCATTGAAAAAGTAAGCATAGATTGTTTTGAAAGCAGCCATGGCCAAAGGGTGAACCAGTTTCAAAGATTTTTGTATCTTATTGCGTAGTAGGAGGAGCATATAACTTATTGAGGCCCTACCGAATCGAGATCTCACCTTAGGTACAAAAAGCGAAATATAAGAGGTGCTTCTTAAAGAGTACATGCCTACTGTACACAATGGCAGACTATCTGAAATATATTGAGGCAGCCTACTAGAAATGGCTCTGAATGTCCAAATGGCTGCATTTCTCTGTCATCTATACTTAAGAGATGATCATCCCACCACTGTATATAAGGAACAATGATGGGGTGAGTAAGGAAGGCCAGTGATAAATCTTAGGGCTCTGTGGTAAAGGGTATCCAGCTTTGAGAGTGCAGCGGTCAGGCTCTGACAGTACAAGAAATCTGCATAGACAAGAAGGGAAAGCAAAGTAGACTGAACCAGTCTCATCTTGGCCGCTCTCGTGAGGAACTGGTTAATTCTGTAAAAGAGACCTAGTCTCTGTCTGAGCTTTTATAGCAGCTCCTCTATGTGGTCAGTAAAGGACAGCCTGTGATCAATCCAGACCCCCAGGTATTTGAACTTACGGTTCTCCTAGAAATGTAGTGACCTGAGGGGGAATTATAGGCATGGTAGCATATGTGCATGGTGAGAATAGCATTGCTTTATTCTTTTTTGCATTTAGTAATAGTTTCTGGTTTAACAGTTGTAATTGCAGCTGATTGAAATCATGCTGCAGATCATCACGTGTGGCAGTAGGAGAGGGCCTTTCGATGTAGAGCACTGTGTCATCTGCGAAGAGGTGGATGTTAGCAGTTTTGGTGTTAATTCTATTAATATAAATTGCAAAGAGTAGAGGACCCAGAATGGAGCCCTGAAGAACTCCCCTCGATACAGATTTTAAAGGAGAAAATTCCCCTTCTGCCTTGACCTGCTGGTACCGGCCTGTAAGGTAATTAGAGAACCACTTTTGGGAGTGTTGGTCCAGGCCAATGTTCCTGAGGGATGTAAGAAGCAGATCATGGTCTACAGTATCAAAGGCCTTGCTTAGGTCCAAAAATACTGTGCATACAAAGTTTTTAGCATCCAGCCCATGCTGCCAGTCATTGGTCACGTTAGAGAGAGCAGTGATAGTGCTAAGTCTTACTCTAACACCGGATTGCAAAGGGTTAATTAGGTTTGTAGATTCTAGATATTATTTGAGCTGGTTACTCACTATTTTTTCCAAGAGTTTGGATAAGATTGGAAGTAAAGAGATGGGACAGTAATTATTAAGGTCAGCTGGCTCTCTGGACTTAAACAGGGGAATGACATGAGCTGTCTTCCATAGTGACAGCATGATAGCCTGGGAAAGTGATAGATTAAAGAGGTGGGTAAGTGAGGCAGCTAGGATCTGATAACCAATTTTTAGGTAGTAAGGATAGAGAAAGTTGGCTCCAGCACTTTTCTTGACATCAAGCTACAACAGGAGGTCTTGACCTCCTCAAGCGAACCGCCTGCAGGAGAGCGATGAATTAGAGACCGAGATTCCTTGGTCCTAGACATCAAGTTAGGATCATAGGTTATTGGCAGGAGAGGTGTCGAAAGCTAATCCTGCAGTGGCAAAATGATTGTTGAGGTGTTCAAGGATGGAGGGCTTATCAGAGACGGAGGTGCCACCAACTAGGATTTTTAGCGGGTGGGGAGTTTCCAGAAGTGTATCCTTCTAAATCTTTTAAGGTTTTCCAGAATTTGTTGGGGCACTTCAAGGACACATTGAGTTCCCTCCGATAAAAGGTAGCCTTAGTCTCCCTGACCAGCTTGGAGCAGAAGTTCCTCGCCCTCATAAACAAAGTCCAGTCAGTTGGGAGCTTAGATTTCCGTGCCATTTTCCAAAACATGCAAATATTACACTACACAATAATGGAAAATACTTCAGTAATTGCAGAAAAATAACCAAAGGGGTTTCTTTTGGGGTCTGGAGAATAAGATAGGGAACAAGGGAAACAAAGGGAGTAAAACTTTCAAAAACAGTAACCAAACAGATAGGAATATATACACAGTAACTAATTACAGCACAGTATTCCCTCTGTCCTAATCCCTCTCCCTCACTGGTGCACCAGTTAACTCCACAGTCCCTTTGGGAGCTCCCATATACCTTAGTGTGCACACAACGAGGAGTTGCAGGTCTGTGATGAGTGGACACTGAGTGCAGCACTGTTGCAGTGGGTGGATGCTGCAATTGCAGAATACAAATTACACCAGTGGATGTAAATACACAGATGATCCTGGCTGTAACTGTTGCTGTGGGCTTAGGTTAAGGTTGGGCAGGAACCCAGGGGTAAACTAACTAGCTAGTTAGCTAGCTGGACAGTTAAAGCAATTGTTTGGGTAAAACCCAGTACTCAAAACCTTTAGATGACCAGGGGGTACAGGTGTTGGGGGACGTCTCCCCTTGCTGGCAGTTGGGTAGAACAGTTAGGCTGGTATGAATGCTGACAGTGATCCTCTTCACCCCACAGAGGAACTTATCTTTACCCACCTCAAAAAGTAGGCTAGTAGTTGTCTTTACCCCACAGTGGGACTTGTCTTTACACACCTCAAAAGGTAGGCTAGCAGTTGTCTTCAACCCACAGAGGTACTTGTCTTCACCCACTTCAGAAGGTAGGTCAGCAGTGACAGTAGATTTTCACCCCACAGAGGGACTTGTCTTCACCCACCTCAGAAGGTAGGCCAGCAGTTAAGGAGGCAGGCAGAACCTCAGAGCTCTGGGCCCCTGTCAAAACTCACAGTCTTTTGTGTCAGGATCTGAGAGACAGTGGATCTTTCACCTCACAGAAACACAAACCAATAATTCTCACAGCAGTCTCTGCTATTTGTTGCAAAATGTCTAGGCTGTTCATGCAGGCTGAGGTAAATCCCTTATCTCTGGGATTTACCAGGCAGTTAACAACACATTCCCTGATTTTCAGTTTGTTTTGGCACAAACTAAAGGTTTCAGGCTGTGACAGCACAAGGAGCTGTCAAAAACAGATACGTTCTCTTCAGAAACTCACACAGTCTCTCTCAGGGTTAAACTGTCAACCCTTGAATGTTAGATCTGAATACACAACATCCCATTGGCTGAAAGGAGTCTCGAGCTTCACGCCCTGATTGGACTACTGCAGCTACCAATTGGTCCCTTGCTGTCCTCAAGCAGATCACATCCAACATGTCCACCCCCATACAGTCTAGTTCAACTCACTAAAATATAATGAAAAGTAAAAGATGTTGGCAGCATCTGGCTACATGGTGAGGGTCCTCCTGGTCCCATCTGGTGGTCGCTAGGGCAGGTGACACTTTGAGGGGGACAGGAGCCCCGTCGGGAGCTCCATTCTGTGACTCCCCAGAAGGAGCTGTCTCAGAAAAATGGGACTCCAGTCGCTAAGGATCATGGGACTTTTCATCCCCAGCTGCCATTTTGTCCCAGTACTCCCCGACCCACTGGAGGCTTGGGTCGGGGAGCTATCTTAAAGTTATTATTTTTGTTGATTTAGTTCCCCCAGCCCCCACTGGAATTCGATGGGACTGGAGAAATGATTTGTTAAGCAGCATTTTTGCTGCATCCCTCCAGATGCACTGAGGTGCCAAGAAACATTTGTGGCCTTTTGTGGTGCTCCCTGCCCCGCTGTGCAGCAGTTCAAGGGGCAGGGAAGCAAAACTCACTGCCCTCTCACCATCCGCATCTATATAGGGTGCTCTGAAGTGCTGAAACAGTCTGGAGCACTCCCCAGTCCTGGCAGCAGTCCAGGAGTGGACCAAGGGAGTGAGGAGGCAAGCAGCTCATGGGCCACAAGGATCGGGCACTTGGAGGCACCACAACTAAGTAAATCTGCTCTCTGGCCCTGGTAGCAGTCCAGGAATGGGCTGGGGGAGAGAAGTCCAAAGTGGCTGTAACTATGGGAGCCCAAGACCACATCAGGGCCCCAGGTAAGCTCCCAACTTGGGAAGGGGGTTACATGCTCCCCCACTGAAATCCTTAGCGTCCTTGTCAAGACCTGAAACATCAAACATTGCAATATAATACATCATAAGCTATCTAATACACCTGATTCCTGTCTAAACATTTCTATCTAATACACCTGCATTCTATCTGACCTACATTAGTACTGCATTTCTCAAAACACAGGGCATGCATTGGTATAATTACTTTCCCACCATGGTTTACAAGTACACCTCCCTATTATGACTTGTGGGCAGCACAAGGGGCTTTATGCACCACTTTGAGAGGAAATCAGAGGGACACCAGGGACATTGTGAGTTTTACTTGGTACTTGACTTCTCTTCCATAGTGGCAGGGTACCACAAGTTCCTTGACAATGATTTGATCAGGATCATTGATGGGTTCTGCATACTCAGCCACAGTGGGTTCAAATCTTTCAATGTCCTGGATTGGTTCTATTACTGGACTCTCAACATCCCCTGCATTTGGAACAAGGTTCGTGACTGTGGGCCCAACGTCAGTCAGAACAAAGGGTACTGCAGCCGGATTCAATGGCCTAGAATGACTTGCCTTACTCCCTCCAGGTGCTAAAAGGGGAGAGTCTGTGGGGTATGGTGCAGGCCGATACTGATGTGGTATTGGACAAATGTAAGGTTCTTCATCCTCAGAGCTACTGTTGACCACATTAGACTGAGTCACCGGTGGGGTGACAGGTAATGGCAGTTGAGCTTGGCTATTTCTTCCTGACCTTGTCTCATTTCTAGTGACTGGTCCCCATGGTGGTGAGCGAGGTACTGAACTAACAAGTTCTGGTAACAGTTGACCAATTGGCAGAGGTGGTTTGATGTAGTGTTTTAACCACAATGTTTCCTCTTTCCATTCTTAGTCAGTATACTGGCAAGTTTGGAAGCTGTTCTACAGTTACATAGGGATCAGGTTTCCATCAGTCTTCAATCTTGTATTTGCCTGGGATCTCAAGTTCCGAATCAATACTCTGTTTTCTGGCTGAAGAGCTTGTTCTCAGACTCTCTTGTCATATCTGGTTTTGTTTGCTAGGCCGGACTTCACAGCTGCTTCTTGGGCCACCCGGTAGGCTTCTGTCAGTTGTGCATGCAGCCTCCTGGTATACTCCAAGTTCCTCTCTGGTCGGGCACCATCTGCAGACTCCCACAAACATAAGCCCACTGGAAGCCTGGCTTCTTGCCTGAACATTATAAAATAGGGTGAGAACCCAGGTGAGTCATTTTTACAGCTGTGGGTGGAGCCTATAGCTGTTTTGGGATCAATCTGTTGCCTTAAAATGGCTGATTGTGGCACCTTCAATTGGACTTTTGGAAGTATCCTTCCAAAAGTGCAACGCAGCTTGTAACAATCTGCCAAGATCAGCTGCTACAGAGTAACAGCCACATTATTTCGGCTGTTACTTCCATAT
Source organism: Neoceratodus forsteri (assembly GCA_016271365.2). NCBI lineage: Eukaryota > Metazoa > Chordata > Ceratodontiformes > Ceratodontidae > Neoceratodus > Neoceratodus forsteri. The sequence goes on from CM028133.1 coordinate 658,663,208, forward strand.
TCTGGGACAAGAACTGCGCATGCGCGCTTCGCATACATGCTCAGTTTTGCTGGTGCTGCTATCTTGAGAATGGCAGAATGCCATTCACCGCAACTATGCATGCACGAATGCCAGACATGCGCAGTTGCATTGCCACCACCATCTTGCAGATGGTACTTCTCCTGCACCCCCCTCCCACTGTTCCTGTCCTTCTGGCTCCCTCCGTTCCTTCCCAGCACTGGCAGCAAATAAAACCCTTCCACTCCCTCCCACTGCTGCTGTCTGCACTGCTTCCTCAGTTCCCCGTGCTGACATCATGTACCCCCCAACTCATGTGGCACACTGGGAGTCCACCCCAGTGTGCCCGAATTTATGTTTTTTTCTTTTTTTCCCCACGCTGACATCGAGGTGCCCAAACCCCATTTTGACATCATGTACCCCTCCACAACTCAGGTGTCACACTGGGAACCCCCCCCCCAAAGTGCGAGTGTGGGAGGCAGATCCCGGCCAAGGATGGCCATCGCCGCTGTGTCTTCTGCCTGGGACCAGAACACGACACTGCGAACTGCTCCACTTGCCAGGCCTTCACTAGCAGGACCTGCATCCGCTGCCTTAAGGCCCTGAAAGCCTTTCTCTTGGAGCAGAAGATGGATCTGTACTCCGAGGGGAAACACAAGGAGAAGAAACGGCACAGCAAAGACTGTAGTCGGTCCTGGCACTGGTCCCGGTCGTGGTCCTGCTCTCACTCCAGCCCTCTCCAAAGAAGGCCCATCCTTCGGGATCAGGAGAGTGCCCCAAATTGACTGAGGCCAAGGCCGGCCCTTCGGGGGGAAAAGCTGGCTAAGCCTAAGGTAACCCCGCTAAGGATCACCACGAAGCCCTTGGAGGTGCATACTTCGGCCCCACCTCCCAAGGCACTGGCACCACCTGCTAAAGACACACCTCCGGAGCCCAAGGACTCTCTGGCACCCCGGCAGCACCCTGTCGTCGGTACCAACACCAATGCCGGTTGAAGGGGCGAAGGGCAAGGGATTGACTGTGGAAGAACCGATGTCCCCATCGCCCAAGTCCTCCTCCTGCCCCCTTGGCCCCCAGGAGGGCTCTCCTTCATAGGCCAACATCCCGGATACTTCCCCTCCAGGCTGGAAGGCAAATATTTTCATGAAGGACAAGTTACAGGAGCTGTTTTCCTTTTGGTGGGGGCAGATCCACAAGCGGACCCCCCCCCATCGCCCGGCCAGACACGGTACGGATCCAGCGGGTAAACCACAGCTGGGAGGTGAGCCTTCCCACGGAGGTCTCCGGAGTGCCAGCACACACCTCCCTCTAGGTGGCGTTCGCACCCAGTCTAAGGACCACCAGCGACACTCCAGGGACTCTGGTGAATTCGTCCAGTCCATGTCATGTTCTAGAGTCTTTCTCAGTCCTCTGGGTGAGAGCGGCTCCTGGCGTGATCCTCTGACCAACGTCGGTTATTGCTCCATTGCCGGTCCAGGGACCGGAGTTGGTCTTCGGACTGACGTCGGTCCCCCAGCTACTGACAACAGCGGGAGTCTGGTCATAGGGCGAGGTCAGACTATTCGAAATCCTATAGTTGATCTCCCTCGTCCTCATCTTCCTCGACTTCCTCTCTCAGTTTGCAGTGCTCCCCAGGAGAGAAGGGCCAGCCTCGCTCACCTCCAGATGATCCTACCTTTATGGATGTCATGAGGCATATCCAGGCCTCCAATGAGTGGGAGGTGGAGGTCCTGGACCCAGAACGCCGGAGACTTGTGAAATACCTGAGGCAAAAGGAGCCTAAACCTTTGGTGGTCCCTCCTTTGGTAGATACTTTCCAGGACCTTACCCGAACTACCTGGAAACATCCAGTTTCAGTCCCGGCTGTCCCAAAGAAGTCGGATAGGCTGTACAAGGCCCCGAGGGCAGAAGCTTTCCTTGCTGAACACCCTCAGGTGGACTCTTTGGTGATCATGGCTGCCCATGATAAGTCCAGACAGCTGAAACACCTCAGCTCACAGCCTCCCAACCCAGAGTCTCGCTATTTGAATCAGGTGGGCAAGAAGGTCTATTCTGCCTCCACCTGTTCCATACGTTCCCTCAACTTCTTAACGCATATAGTCCAGAACCAGAATGTGCTATGAGAAAGGGGACAAGAGCTAGTGAAGGTTCTTCTAGATTCTGACCAGAAGAAAGAGCTCCTGGACATTCTGAAATCGGGCTCAGACGTAGGCTCATGTGTTTTGAGAGCCTCGTGTGATACTGCAGAATCGGCAGCCAGGGCAGCCGCTTCGGGATGTGCCTCCGGCGCCATGCTTGGTTGAGAGTCTCTGGCGTTCACCAGGATCTGCAGGCGGTATCAGGTTTACCCTTCCAGGGTACCGTGCTCTTTGGGCAGGAGGCGGAAGCCTTGATTTCTCATCTCCAAGAGTCGGGTAAGTCTATCTGGTTGGTCCGCCAGATGTACCATGGCGACCAGCGAAGACAACAAAAACAGCCTTTTCATAAGCCATCAGGTGGCCAAGATCATGCCCACGGAAACCAGCATGGGCAGAGATGCGGCTTTCGTAGGAGGTCCAGTAACCAGCAGTCTGGTTGAGCTCCTACCCGTGGGTGCAAGTCCTCCCAGGCCTCTCTGCCCACACCCAGCTCAGCCCAGTGACTCCCTTCCACCCCCCCTTCTGCAGGAAGACCCAGGGGAGCCAGTCGGGGGCTGCTTCTACCTTCACCTCGAAGGGTGGAAGTCAATTACTGCAGACCAATGGGTCTTAGACATTATCAGGAGGGGACACACGCTGGAGTTCATGGAGTTTCCCCCGAATACCCCACCAAAGCTCTCCCATTATCCTCTTTCTCACATCCCACTAATAGAAGGAGAGATTCAGACCCTCTTGCAAAAAAGGGCAATAGAGTTAGTCCCCTTGCATCAGCGAGGAAAAGGGTTTTATTCACATTTCTTCCTGGTTCCAGAAAAGACATGGGACCTTCATCCCATTCCGGACCTCAGCCCTCTAAATCTCTTTATTGAGTACAAAAGGTTCAGGATGGTGACACTCCAAGGCCTTCGTCCTCTACTGCACCAAGCAGACTGGCTCTGTTCCCTAGACATGCAAGATGCATACATGCACATAGGGTCTTCCCTGCCCACCAGAAGTTTCTGAGGTTCCGATTCCAAGGGGAGAACTATCAGATCTTACTTTGAGAGGGCTCTTGCAGTGAAATATTACATATAGGACTGGCCTTACGACTGGCGGCAGGACCCTGGAAAAATTTCTAGCTAGCATTCCCTGCGGGGACCGCTACGTCAGGTGACAGGCGTCATACGACATCGGTATAAAGTGGCAGGCCCAGATGCCCGCCTTCCAGTTCTTTCCGCCGTCCAGCTCGTGCAGCTCTCACGGTGAAGTTCATAACGCTCAGTCCTGTTGCTTTGTCGTTTTCTGAAAAGTATCAGTATTTTGTATTTTGTATTTTCTTAGTCAGGTGAGCGTGGGTATATGTCATCCCTTAAAAAATAAGTGCAGACTCATCGGCACCCAACTGCCTCACAAAGATGGTCACTCCCTCTGCCTTTTCTGTTTAAGCCCCGACCACGTGGTTGACAAGTGTCCGCACTGCCTTCATTTCAGCGACCACCCACAGCCAGCGCCAGCAGTCTCTCAAGCCCATCTCCTCAAGAAGAAGATGTCCGCGATGGAGAAGGTTGAAAAAGCTTGACAGGCATTGACCTCCCTGAAGGACACAAGAAGCCGGACAAAGAAGGCACTGGGAGAAGGCCTCCTCCTCCGCGACTCCGGCGGGCGGCGGCCAATTAACGTCCTCCGGGGATCACGATGGCAGCCTCAGGCTTTGGAGGAGGCGTCGGCCGCCCGATCGGGTTGGCGTTCGAGCCGCGGGTGCCTCTGGGAAAGGAGGCTTCAGCCCCAGTACCACCACAGGCTTGAGGCCTACTGCTGCGGGCACCTCCCATAAGCGGACGTCCGCTCCGATGTTAGCGGGAGAAGACGCTGAGACGCCGACCCGCCAGGGTGCGACAGTGTCCCCGTTGGACTGGGCCTCTTCACATCCTCGGCCCGCCTCCGACGAGGGACCCCCGTTGACGCCGCTCCTCTGGCATCCGCCGACTCGCCCCAAGTCGCACGCCGGCATTGAAGAAGCTTTATGCAGACCCTGCTCCGTCTGTCATACCAGGTTCCCCGCAGCCCTCGCTGCCATCCGGGGAGCCCGAGTCCCCCCTGCCTGACCCTGGGGATTTTTCTCCTCCATCCCCGGACGAGGCTTGGGATCCTGGGCCACCATCCGATCCTCTTCCTACAGAGCCGGATCTGACGTCTGCTCCCCCGATGCTGGCTCCGACGCCGGCCCCGGCGCCGGCTCCCCCACACCGGCTCTGACACCGGCCCCGTTGATGCCGGTTCTGACACCGGCCCCTCCAACACCAGAGGGGGATATTCCTCTTCCATCGGGCCCGCCACCCCACGGGCCTATCCCGGTATATCCACCCGTGGAGTTCCCGACTGGGCCATCTGCTCCGGCAGCTCCTCCGGTGCCTGGGTATCCACCGTCTTATCTGATGCTGGTTTTCCCAGGTCCACAGTATCCTGCACCGCAGTACCCGGCGCCGACTCCACTGACGCCGCAGTACCCGACGCCGCAATACCCTGCTTCGGTATTCCAGCAGCCAGGTTACGGATACTCTCCTTATGGATTCCATCCATACAACTATGCCCCACCTCCTCCTCCACCACCCCCTGGGCCGCCGGTGAATCTCCAGGAGACTCTGGCCTCCTGGTGGGCTGAGGCAAGGCTCAACTCACCAAAGGAAGTTGAGAGCCATCTTCTAGGCGACAGGCCACCCCTGCTCCCGTACACCCTAGACGGCACACTCCCTCTCCGTCTCCGGATTCCCAGGCTCTGCCCTCAGGATCCAGAGAGGGGCAGGACACACATCCAGGGATCCCCCCTAAGGAACCCGTTCCTCCCCCTAGACAAGCCAGGGAGTCTTACTCTGCTTTGAACTCTTCTTCTTCTTCTCTCTCGGACTCCTCGGATGCCTCCGATGGGTGTTCCGAGAAAGACGACGAGCCGCACTCTCCATCCAAGCCCCGGCTGAGGACTCCTCCGAAGTCTCCTCCGAGATCATGCTTTCACATAGTTGCTCAGGAAGATCAGGAGTCCATCAGTGGCATTCCTTAGATCCAGATCCTCAGCGGTTAAACTCGCTGAACATCTGGACTTGCCCTTATGGCTCTACTCTAGTACCACCCTGGTTGAGCCTCACTGCCCACCTTGTTTCCACTATTTGGAAACAACCGTCCGACTTAGCGCCGCTTCCTCGAAGTCTAACAGGCTATACCAGGCTCTGGAGAGTGTTGACTTTTTAGACTCTCACCCCCGTGCAGACTCGGTTATGATTAGTGCTTCTCACGGCCGGTCAGCACACCCGAAACATTTGAGCTCGTCTCCCCCGGATAATGAATCTCACCTTCTGGATCAGTATGGAAGGAAGATCTATACTTCTTCCACACTGGGGATTAGGGCCCTAAATTATGCAGCACATATGGGGGATTACCAGAAGGCTGTCCTTACCCAGGTGGAATCCAAGATTGACTCCTTGCCTGACTCTCCAAGTCAAGCAGGAGTTAGCCGACCTGATCCGTTCTGCTCGTTCTCGACCAGTCATCATATCTGAGGACAACCTCGATGCAGTGGACACCGAGGTCGAGACTCTCTCGTTCACCGTAAGTCTTAAGCGTCATGCATGGCTCAGTGTGTCAGGTCTGGTCCCGGAGGTGCAGTCAGCAATTCAAGAAGCACCTTTCAGAGGTTCTGTGCTTTTCGATGGTGATGTCAAGGACATCATCACTGACTTGCAGGAGAAGGGGACAGCCCTTAAATCCATTGATTCAATGTACCATCCCCATCCCCCACAGTGCCGTCCCTTTCGCAGATGCAGCCGGCCTCAAGCGAAACCTCAGGGAAGGCGGGCCACTAAATGTCGGGCCCCCACAGCTGCCAGGTCCCCGCCGCCCAAAAAAGCAGCGGGTGCCCCAGCTGCGGCGCTGCCTTACACCAGCTGACTCCTTCCCACTCCCACCGCCTCTGGACTCCCCGGAGGAACCGGTAGGAGGGAGATTCTCCCTCCACCTTCCAGGCTGGGAGAGGATAACATCGGATTCTTGGGTGCTTCAGATCATAGCAGAGGGGCACTCCATAGAGTTTCTGCAAAAACCTCCACGTCTCCCCCCTCTGAACTCCTCGTACTCAAGGGACCATCTTCCTTTGGTCAGGAAGAAATCTCTGCTCTCCTTACTGAAGCAGGCTGTAGAGCCATCCCCTCACCTTCCGCGGGATGGGTTACTATTCCATTTCTTCCTTGTACCAAAGAAGGCAGGAAGATCTCAGACCAATTCTCGATCTCAGCTCCCTGAACCTATATGTGGAATACAAGAGGTTCGGTCTCTCCCTTCAGACCCTCTTGCCCCTGCTTGGCCGGGCCCAGTAGCTTTGTGCACTGGATATGCAGGATGCGTGCCTGCACATCCCCGATGCACATACGCTACAAGTACCTCAGGTTTTGCGTTCAGGGGACCACTACCAATTCAGGCATCCCTTTTGGTCTCTCCTTGGCTCCTGAGTTTTACCAAATGCCTGGCAGTGGTGGCAGCCCACCCCTGCGTACTGAGGTTCAATTGTTCCTTACCTGGGCGACTGGCTCTAGTGGCCCCATCCAGGGAGAACTCCTGCATTTCCTCTCCCTCACCCAGCAGGTTTTCACTGGCTTGGGTATCACCATCAACCATTCCAAGTCTCGCCTGGATCCTTCTCAGAGACTCCAGTTCATCGGGGCAACCCTCAATACGACAATGTGCAGGGCCTTCCTGCCTCCAGACAGGGGAGCCTCCCTCCAGTCCCAGATTTCCCTTCTATTGGAATACAGGAGGGTTCCGGCAAGGTCGGTGCTCTGTCTCCTGGGGCTTATGGCGGTGGCCATCCCAACGGTTCTGCGTGCGCACCTCCACATGAGAATCTCTCAGTGGACTCTCCGCTCTCAGTGGGATCAACTGGTAGATGACCTAGATCATCTGGTTCTGATCTCCTCACCAATGGTAAGAGACTTCCAATGGTGGATGGTTTGAGAGAACCTATTCCAGGGGGGTCCCCTTTTTTCATCCTCCCCCCAACCAGACTCTGACCACGGATGCTTCAGGCAAGGTTGGGGAGCCCATCTGAGTCCTCACCCGAACCCAGGGCTTGTAGTCAAAGTGGAGTTAGTTCTCCACATCAGCGTGCTGATCGACCAGGCAGTGCTGTATGCTCTCAGGCCCTTCACCAATACATCCTTCCAGTCACTAGCTGGCTCCAAATGGACAACATGTGCATGGTGTGGTACATCAACAAGCAGGGAGGGACTGGGTCCCTACCCATTGTGCAGGAAGCGATGAGGTTTGGGAGATAGGCAATGATTCTAACCTTCACCTCACGGCGATCCATGTTCAGGAGTCGACAATGTCTGGCAGACAGGCTAAGTGGACACAGCAAAACCACCATGATGGAACTGGACAAAAAAAGTTCTAAGCATCTGATTTGGGGACTCCTCAGATGAGACCTGTTAAGCTTCTCCCAAAACGCGAAAACTCTAACCTTTTGCTTGCTCGCTCCAGGCGAGGGCGCTCTCAGGCGGCTCTGTCTCTAACTGGAGACAGATTAGATCTGTCTTTCTCCCAATTCCTCTGGTCCTTGTGTGTTGCAGAGCTTGCTTTGGAAGGAGAGAAATGATTCTGATTGCTCCTTTCTGGTCCAGGCAAATCTGGATCTTCCCTTGTCAATCTTCACCATTCATTACTTCCTGGGTGTAAGCCGGAGGCGCGCACCCATCACGGGAGCTTTTTTTTTTTTTTTTTTTTAAAAGTTGCCTAACGGCCCCGCCCTCGAGCGACGTCATCGTCATGCGCCCAGGGGCGGCGGTGTGTGACCGACTCCCTCAACTCAGTTCTGTTTCTCATGATCGGGCACCTGTTTTGAATGATCATTTCCACTCGTCAGCGACTCCTCTTTCCCACACACTCGGCGCCCGATGGTGAGGCGTTCTTTTTCTTTCTGGCACGGGTGTGTTTTCCCTGCCTTTTCTTATTGATTTATGTTATGTCCGGGCCGGGCTAAACATGTTTCAAAGGCAGCGCCCCATGCGTCGGTGTTACTGTGGCGGCATTTCTCCGTCTCGGACGGCATAGCGTTTGTCGGTACTCTTCATTAGTGTGAATGAGTGGTGGAGACTTTATGTCCAGGAAGATATGGAAATTAGTACCTAACTGTAATTCTTGATCTTCTTGGATGAAGTCTCCACCACTCATTCACATGCCCACCCACCATCCCCTGAGCTCACTTCTTGTTTATGGTCTTCACACCTCAATGGCTGAGCTGTGAAGACTTTATTGTTGACCCTTCTTACACAGGTCATTCAGACTATTTTATGTCTGATTTTTAGTTAGTCCTTTCGGGTTATTTTACGTTCTCCGGAAACAAAAAGATCTTACTGGAGTGAGAGCTCTTGCAGCAGGCTATAACACTTAGGTCTCATGCTGCAGGCACCTTGGACCCTCTGGTAAAAATTCAGCCAGCAGTACACAGCAGAGACTGCCCTGACACTGGCCCCACCCCAACGTTGGTCTCATACAAAGGGTGGACCCAGCTTCACCCCTGTTTCTTTTCCTGCCGCGTCCCGCATGTGAACAAGAGAAGAATAGCTTCAGCTTGCCAGATCAGCAAGAATCTTCAATCAACCCACTTTTGAACTGTTTTTCACCATTTTTTCTTCGATCACCGACGTCAGACCGTTGTCCGATGACTCTTTCAACTATTTTTTCAACAGTTTTTCGTAAGTTACTGATGTCAGGCCGTTGTCCTATGTTTTGTGCAATCCTGATGGATGTCTTCTCGGGCGTCAGCCTCGCTGGAACATCTCAAAAAGTGCGAGTGTGGGAGGCAGATCCGGCCAGCAGGATGGCCATCGCCGCTGTGTCTTCTCTGCCTGGGACCAGAACCACACCGCGAACTGCTCCACTTGCCAGGCCTTCACTAGCAGGACCTGCATCCGCTGCCTTAAGGCCCTGAAAGCCTTCTCTTGGAGCAGAAGATGGATCTGTACCGAGGGAAACACAAGGAGAAGAACAAGAAGACTGTAGTCGGTCCTGGCACTGTTCCGTCGTGGGTCCTGCTCTCACTCCAGCCCTCTCCAAAGAAGGCCCATCCTTCGGGATCAGGAGAGTGCCCCAAATTGACTGAGGCCAAGGCCGGCCCTTCCGGGGGAAAAGCTGGCTAAGCCTAAGGTAACCCCGCTAAGGATCACCACGAAGCCCTTGGAGGTGCATACTTCGGCCCCACCTCCCAAGGCACTGGCACCACCTGCTAAAGACACACCTCCGGAGCCCAAGGACTCTCTGGCACCCCCCGGCAGCACCCTGTCGTCGGTACCAACACCAATGCCGGTTGAAGGGGCGAAGGGCAAGGGATTGACTGTGGAAGAACCGATGTCCCCATCGCCCAAGTCCTCCTCCTGCCCCCTTGGCCCCCAGGAGGGCTCTCCTTCATAGGCCAACATCCTGGATACTTCCCCTCCAGGCTGGAAGGCAAATATTTTCATGAAGGACAAGTTACAGGAGCTGTTTTCCTTTTGGTGGGGGCAGATCCACAAGCGGACCCCCCCCCATCGCCGGCCCAGACACCGGTACCGGATCCAGCGGGTAAACCACAGCTGGGAGGTGAGCCTTCCCCACGGAGGTCTCCGGAGTGCCAGCATACACCTCCCTCTAGGGCGCGTTACCGCACCCAGTCTAAGGACCACCAACGACACTCCAGGGACTCTGGTGAATGTCGTCAGTCCATGTCATGTTCTAGGAGTCTTTCTCAGTCCTCTAGGTGAGAACGCTCCTGACGTCGGTCCTCTGACCAACGCCGGTTATTGTTCCATTGCCGGTCCAGGGACCGAGTTGGTCTTCGGACTGACGCCGGTCCCCAGCTACTGACAACAGCGGAGTTGGTATAGGGCGAGGTCAGACTATTCGAAACCTATAGTTGATCTCCTCGTCCTCATCTTCTCGACTTCCTCTCTCAGTTTGCAGTGCTCCCCAGGAGAGAAGGGCCAGCCTGCCACCTCCAGATGATCCTACCTTTATGGATGTCATGAGGCATATCCAGGCCTCCAATGAGTGGGAGGTGGAGGTCCTGGACCCAGAACGCCGGAGACTTGTGAAATACCTGAGGCAAAAGGAGCCTAAACCTTTGGTGGTCCCTCCTTTGGTAGATACTTTCCAGGACCTTACCCGAACTACCTGGAAACATCCAGTTTCAGTCCCGGCTGTCCCAAAGAAGTCGGATAGGCTGTACAAGGCCCCGAGGGCAGAAGCTTTCCTTGCTGAACACCCTCAGGTGGACTCTTTGGTGATCATGGCTGCCCATGATAAGTCCAGACAGCTGAAACACCTCAGCTCACAGCCTCCCAACCCAGAGTCTCGCTATTTGAATCAGGTGGGCAAGAGGTCTATTCTGCCTCCACCTGTTCCACACGCTCCTCAACTTCTTAACGCATATAGTCCAGAACCAGAATGTGCTATGAGAAAGGGACAAGAGCTAGTGAAGGTTCTTCTAGATTCTGACCAGAAGAAGAGCTCCTGGACATTCTGAAATCGGGCCTCAGACGTAGGCTCATGTGTTTTGAGAGCTCGTATGATACTGCAGATACGGCAGCCAGGGAGCCGCCGGGATGTGCCTCCGACGCCATGCTTGGTTGAGAGTCTCTGACGCTCACCAGGATCTGCAGCGTATCAGGGATTTACCCTTCCAGGGTACCGTGCTCTTTGGGCAGGAGACGGAAGCCTTGATTTCTCATCTCCAAGAGTCGGGTAAGTCTATCTGGTTGGTCCGCCAGATGTACCATGGCTACTAGCAAGACAACAAAACAGCCTTTTCATAAGCCATCAGGTGGCCAAGATCATGCCCACGGAAACCAGCATGGGCAGAGATGCGGCTTTCGTGGGAGGTCCAGTAACCAGCAGTCTGGTTGAGCTCCTACCCGTGGGTGCAAGTCCTCCCAGGCCTCTCTGCCCACACCCAGCTCAGCCCAGTGACTCCCTTCCACCCCCCCTTCTGCAGGAAGACCCAGGGGAGCCAGTCGGGGGCTGCTTCTACCTTCACCTCGAAGGGTGGAAGTCAATTACTGCAGACCAATGGGTCTTAGACATTATCAGGAGGGGACACACGCTGGAGTTCATGGAGTTTCCCCCGAATACCCCACCAAAGCTCTCCCATTATCCTCTTTCTCACATCCCACTAATAGAAGGAGAGATTCAGACCTCTGCAAAAAGGGCAATAGAGTTAGTCCCTTGCATCAGCGAGGAAAGGGTTTTATTCACATTTCTTCCTGGTTCCAGAAAAGACATGGGACCTTCATCCCATTCCGGACCTCAGCCCTCTAAATCCTTTATTGAGTACAAAAGGTTCAGGATGGTGACACCCAAGGCCTTTCTCCTCTACTGCACCAAGCAGACTGGCTCTGTTCCCTAGACATGCAAGATGCATACATGCACATAGGGTCTTCCCTGCCCACCAGAAGTTTCTGAGGTTCCGATTCCAAGGGGAGAACTATCAGATCTTACTTTGAGAGGGCTCTTGCAGTAGGTAATTACATATAGGACTGACGCCGACTGGCGGCAGGACCCCACGGAAAAATTTCTAGCTAGCATTCCCTGGCGGGGACCGCCCCCACGTCAGGTGACAGGCGTCATACGACATCGGTATAAAGTGGCAGGCCCAGATGCCCGCCTTCCAGTTCTTTCCCGCCGTCAGCTCGTGCAGCGCCTCACGGTGAAGTTCATAACGCTCAGTCCTGTTGCTTTGTCGTTTTTTACGAAAAGTATCAGTATTTTGTATTTTGTATTTTCTTCGTCAGGTGAACGTGGGTATATGTCATCCCCTTCAAAAAATAAGTGCGACTCATGCGGCACCCAACTGCCTCACAAAGATGGTCACTCCCTCTGCCTTTTCTGTTTAAGCCCCGACCACGTGGTTGACAAGTGTCCGCACTGCCTTCATTTCAACGCGGCCACCCACAGACGACGCCAGCAGTCTCTCGAAGCCCATCTCCTCAAGAAGAAGATGTCCGCGATGGAGAAGGAGTTGAAAAGCTTCGGCAGGCATTGACCTCCCCTGAAGGACACAAGAAGCCGGACAAAGAAAGGCACTGGGAGAAGGCCTCCTCCTCCGCGACTCCGGCCGGAGCCGCGGCCAAGGTAACGTCCCCTCCGGGGGATCACCCGATGGCAGCCTCCAAGGCTTTGGAGGAGGCGTCGGCCCGCCCGTCAGGTTCGCGTTCGAGCCCGCCGGGTGCCTCTGGGAAAAAGGAGGCTTCAGCCCCCAGTACCACCGCAGGCTTGTGGCCTACTGCTGCGGGCACCTCCCATAAGCGGACGTCGCCTCCGATGTTCGCGGGAGAAGACGCTGAGCGCTCCGACCTTCGCCAGGGTGCCGGCAGTGTCCCCTTTGGACTGGGCCTCTTCACATCCTCGGCCTGCCGTCTCCGACGAGGGACCCCGGTTGGATCGCCGCTCCTCTGGCATCCGCTGACTCGGCCCCAAGTCGCACGGCGGCATTGAAGAAGCTTATGGCAGACCCTGCTCCGCCTGTCATACCAGGTTCCTCGCAGCCCTCGCTGCCATCCGGGAGCCCGAGTCCCTGCCTGACCCTGGGGATTTTTTCCTCCATCCCCGGACGAGGCTTGGGATCCTGGCCACCATCCGATCCTCTTCCTACAGAGCGGATCTGCGTCTGCTCCCCGATGCTGGCTCCGGCCCGGCCCGCGCCCGGCTCCCCACACCGGCTCTGACACCGGCCCCGTTGATGCCGGTTCTGACACCGGCCCCTCCAACACCAGAGGGGGATATTCCTCTTCCATCGGGCCCGCCACCCCACGGGCCTATCCCGGTATATCCACCCGTGGAGTTCCCGACTGGGCCATCTGCTCCGGCAGCTCCTCCGGTGCCTGGGTATCCACCGTCTTATCTGATGCTGGTTTTCCCAGGTCCACAGTATCCTGCACCGCAGTACCCGGCGCCGACTCCACTGACGCCGCAGTACCCGACGCCGCAATACCCTGCTTCGGTATTCCCGCAGCCAGGTTACGGATACTCTCCTTATGGATTCCATCCATACAACTATGCCCCACCTCCTCCTCCACCACCCCCTGGGCCGGCGGTGAATCTCCAGGAGACTCTGGCCTCCTGGTGGGCTGAGGCCAAGGCTCAGCTCACCAAGGAAGTTGAGAGCCATCTTACGGCGACCGTGCCACCCCCGGCTCCCGTACACCCTAGACGGCACACTCCCTCTCCGCCTCCAGATTCCCGGGCTCTGCCCTCAGGATCCAGAGAGGGGCAGGACACACATCCAGGGATCCCCCCTTAGGAACCCGTTCCTCCCCCTAGACAAGCCAGGGAGTCTTACTCTGCTTTGAACTCTTCTTCTTCTTCTCTCTCGGACTCCTCGGATGCCTCCGATGGGTGTTCCGAGAAAGACGACGAGCCGCACTCTCCATCCAAGCCCCGGCTGAGGACTCCTCCGAAGTCTCCTCCGGAGGATCCTTCTTTCACATAGTTGCTCAGGAAGATCCAGGAAGTCCATCAGTGGCATTCCTTAGATCCAGATCCTCAACGGGTTAAACTCGCTGAACATCTGGACTTGCCCCTTATGGCTCCTACTCTAGTGCCACCCTGGATTGAGCCTCACGCCCACCTTGTTTCCACTATTTGGAAACAACCGTCGGCTTTAGCGCCGCTTCCTCGGAAGTCTAACAGGCTATACCAGGCTCTGGAGGTGTGACTTTTAGACTCTCACCCCTGCAGACTCGGTTGTGATTAGTGCTCACGGCCGGTCAGCACCCCGAAACATTTGAGCTCGCTCTCCCGGATAAGGAATCTCACCTTCTGGATCAGTATGGAAGGAAGATCTATGCTTCTTCCACACTGGGATTAGGGCCCCAAATTATGTAGCACATATGGGGATTACCAGAAGGCTGTCCTCACCAGGCGGAATCTAAGATTGACTCCTTGCCTGACTCTCAAGTCAAGCAGGAGTTAGCCGACCTGGTCCGTTCTGCCGCTCGGCCAGTCATCATATTCTGAGGACGCACCTACGATGCAGTGGACACCGCAGGCCTGAGCTCATGCTCGCCGTAAGTCTTCAGCGCCATGCATGGCTCCTGTGTCAGGTCTGGTCCCGGAGGTGCAGTCAGCACCAAGAAGCACCTTTCAGAGGTTCTGTGCGTTTTCGGTGGTGATGTCAAGGACATCACTGACTTGCAGGAGAAGGGGACAGCCTCTAAATCTGTTGATTCAATGTACCTCCCCATCCCCACAGCGCCGCCCTTCGCAGATGCAGCCGGCCTCAAGCGAAACCTCAGGGAAGGCGGGCCACTAAACGTCGGCCCCCACAGCTGCCAGGCCCCCGCCGCCCAAAAAAGCAGCGGGTGCCCCAGCTGCGGCGCTGCCTCACACCACCTGACTCCTTCCCTCTCCCACCGCCTCCGGACTCCCCGGAGGAACCGGTAGGAGGGAGATTCTCCCTCCACCTTCCGGGCTGGGAGAGGATAACATCGGATTCTTGGGTGCTTCAGATCATAGCAGAGGGGCACTCCATAGAGTTTCTGCAAAAACCTCCACGTCACCCCCCTCTGAACTCCTCTTACTCAAGGGACCATCTTCCTTTGGTCAGGAAGAAATCTCTGCTCTCCTTGCGAAGCAGGCTATAGAGCCCGTCCCCCCTCACCTTCACGGGATGGGTTACTATTCCCATTTCTTCCTTGTACCAAAGAAGACGGGAGATCTCAGACCCATTCTCGATCTCAGCTCCCTGAACCTATATGTGGAATACAAGAGGTTCAGGATGCTCTCCCTTCAAACCCTCTTGCCCCTGCTTCGCCGGGCCAATGGCTTTGTGCACTGGATATGCAGGATGCACTGCACATCCCCATTCGCCTCTTCGCACTGAAAGTACCTCAGGTTTTGCGTTCAGGGGACCACTACCAATTCCAGGCACTCCTTTGGTCTTCCTCGGCTCCCGAGTTTTACCAAATGCCTGGCGGTGGTAGCGGCCCACCTGTGCTTTGGGAGTTCAGGTTTTTCCCTACCTGGACGACTGGCTCCTGGCGCCCATCCAGGAGGAACTCCTGCATTTTCTCTCCTCACCCAGCAGGTTTTCACTGGCTTGGTATCACCATCAACCATTCCAAGTCTCACCTGGATCCTTCTCAGAGACTCCAGTTCATCGGGCAACCTCGAATACGACAATGTGCAGGGCCTTCCTGCCTCCGGACAGGGGCCTCCTCCAGTCCCAGATTTCCTTCTATTGGACTACAGGAGGGTTCCGGCAGGTCGGTGCTCTGTCTCCTGGGGCTTGTAGGGCTGCCATCCCAACGGTTCTGCGTGCGCACCTCCACATGAGAATCTCTCAGTGGACTCTCCGCTCTCAGTGGGATCAACTGGTAGATGACCTAGATCATCTGGTTCTGATCTCCTCACCAATGGTAAGAGACTTCCAATGGTGGATGGTTTGAGAGAACCTATTCCAAGGGGGTCCCCTTTTTTCATCCTCCCCCCAACCAGACTCTGACCACGGATGCTTCAGGCAAAGGTTGGGGAGCCCATCTGGGTCCTCACCGAACCCAGGGCTTATGGTCAAAATTGGAGTTAGTTCTCCACATCAACGTGCTCGAGCTTCGAGCAGTGCTGTATGCTTTCCAGGCCCTTCACCAATACATCCTTCCCAGTCACCTAGCTGTCCAAATGGACAACATGTGCATGGTGTGGTACATCAACAAGCAGGGAGGGACTCGGTCCTACCCGTTGTGCAGGGAAGCGATGAGGGTTTGGGAATGGGCAATGATTCACAACCTTCACCTCACGGCGATCCATGTTCCGGGAGTCGACAATGTCCTGGCAGACAGGCTAAGTCGTTTGTCGGCTCTACCACGCGAGTGGGAACTGGACAAAAAAGTTCTAAAAAGCATCTTCCAGATTTGGGGGACTCCTCAGATAGACCTGTTCGCTTCCTCCCAAAACGCAAAGCTTCTAACCTTTTGCTTGCTCGCTCCAGAGCGAGGCGCTTTCTGGAGCGACGCTCTGTCTCTAAACTGGAAGGACAGATTCGTCTATGCTTTTCTCCCAATTCCTCTGGTCCCTTGTGTGTTGCAGAAACTTGCTTTGGAAGGAGAGAGAATGATTCTGATTGCTCCTTTCTGGTCCAGGCAAATCTGGATCTTCCCTTGTCAATCTTCACCATTCATTACTTCCTGGGTGTAAGCCGGAGGCGCGCACACATCACGGAGGCTTTTTTTTTTTTTTTTTAGTGTTGCTTCAACGGCCCCGCCTCGAGAGGCGACGCCATTCTGCGCAAGGGGCGGCCGTTAGTAGCTACCCGACTCCTCCTCCAACTCAGTTCTGTTTCTCCGCGACGAGGCAGCACCTGTTTCGAGCCGCCCATTTCACCGCGTCAGCGACTTTTCTTTCCACACACTCGACGATCGGTAAGGCCGTTTTTCTTTCTAAAGCGGCACCGGGTGTGTTTTCCTACTGTTTTTCTTGTTGATTTCTCGTGTTATGTCCGGGTCCGAGCTAAACGTGCAGCCAAGACGGCGCGCCCATGCGTCGGTGTTACTGTGGCCGGCATTTCTTTTCTCGGACGGCATGAGCGTTGTCTTCGCTTGCGGGACCCAACCATGACATGGATTAGATGCGGCGCCTGTTTCTCCTCGGATTACGCCACGTGTCCTCAAGTCAGCAATCAAGCTCGGCAAAGCCCCGCCGACCTTCTTGGGACGGCCGGGCCAAGGACTTTCAGGTAAGGTCTCTAGGCTCTTCCCTCTCGGTCCCTCCCGGCCTATACGGTCTGAGGAGGAGAGGGGTCTCGCTCTTTCTTGCCGAGGAGGAGGCCCTTCTGCGGTGTCGGGAGCGTCGAGTCCTCCTGGGCCAGGCGCCGACACCGCCGGCAGTCACCTGAGGTGCAGGCTCGCGGTCGCGAGGCCCTCGCCTTTGGGCCTAGCTCGGTGGACCTGACGCCGCCTTTCGGGCGCCTGCTTGATCCTGGGATGTTCGCGGTGCCGGTGATCAGGACGGCGCTGGCGACGTGTGTTTTTGAGTCCCGCGCCGTTAGCAGCGCCGTGATCAGAGCGGGCGCTGGCTGCGCGCGATCTCGGCGCTGCTCACCGCGCCCGTGATCGGGCGGCACCACTGGCGTGCCGCTTTTGGCCTTGGTGCCATTCGCAGGTGTCGATGAACAGGGCGGCACCGCCGGCGGTGCCGCCTTGCCTTCCGACGCGCCCGCGCCAGGGCCTGGTCCTTCCTCCAGGTGGTGCTGCCTCACCGCGCGCGTGTTGGGGTGTGGAGCTAGGCTCGCTGCTACCGCGTGAGGGAGGAGAGCGGCGCCCTTGGTACCGGGCCGCTTAGGTCTCTGTAGCCTCGGGACCCCTGGGGTGGCCAGCATTGAGGTCCTGCTGGTCTCTGCCCTCCTCGGAGGGCGATGATTCAGACGTGACCCATCCTGGCACCCCACTCTTCGGAGTCTGGGTCCCCGGTGGCTAGAGGTGCCAGGGCGGCACAGCGGGCCCTCCTCTGTCCCCCCTTTGTCGCCTCCTGAGGGTTCCCGGCTGGGGTGGCCGGAGCCCCTGGGGCAGGCACGGGGTGATGCAGGGGGAGGCTCCCCTCTCTGGAGGCCCGGTGACAGCTACCTTACGGGGTGCTGTCACTCTCTCTAGGGACAGGGGGACGCTGTGGTCGAGGAGGAGGGCCCTCTCGGAGTCTGAGGGGTCGAGGGGCAGGGGGTCTGCTGCTCGGTCTTCCTTGGCCACCTCAGGGGGGGTGGCCAGGAGCCGAAGTGCAGAGCCTCGCCCCTCCCTCCAGGGTTCTAGGGTGTCCTTCAGCGGTGTTTGTGCGGACTGCCCTTCTGGATCCATGCAGTCCCGGCATCGTCACAGGGGAGGTTCTCCCATAGGGCTCTTCCAGGCTCCGCTTCCCCAGAGTTCCGTTCTGCGGCCTGGTCTGATATCCGGGATCCCCTTCCAGGGCCTTTCCCCGATTCCAGAGCCCTCGCAGAGCAGTTGCCTCCATGAGGTGCCCTCTCCCATCTCTGCCTTCACCACCCCGCTCCCAGGCCATGTCGGTCCTACGGGTCCGTTATCCTGGGAGCAGTTCAGGGGTTCTGTGGCGGCCTTCCCCTCATATGTTAGGTACATGCATGAGCGGGTCTTTCGACTCTCCCCACCGCCGCAGGAATCCTCTGGGCATTCCAGTTCCCCATCATCCTCGTCTCCCTCCTCCGAGGGAGAGGAACCCCCTGCTCATCTGTCCTCCGATGCTGATTTCACAGAATATCAGCGCTTCTCCCGAGGATGGTGAGGATCTCCGGATTTCCTACGTTCGAAGAGACAATACCGAACGGGAGACGCGTGAATTCCTTGGTGAATTCAGTGCCCAGCATCTGGTGGTACCTTCCTGGCCTATCCCCTTCCAGGAGGCGTCTATCCGGTCATGGCAGTCCCCTGCCGCTTCTTCCCCAGCCCCGGCGGACTGCCAGCGTAGGTATTGTGCCCCCTCTGAGTCTCTAGGTTCCCTTCCCAACCCGTCCTCAGGTTTGGTATACCTGGATACTCCTTCTGGGCGCCGTTGCCTGGCGCACGACCGCCCACCGGATTCGGACTCTCTCCAGTTTGGCCGCTAGCTAAGAGTGTTCTCTTCTGTCATGCGAGTGCATGTATTGCATCACATCAGGCTCACCACGCTGCCTACAACCGCATCTGTGGTCGATGATGTCCCAGCTGCTGGCATCTATGCCTGATACGGAGCAAACCAGACAAGCCTGCTGTCTCTCCGCTGTAGGCCTGGAGCTGGCAAGACACCAAGCAAGGGCATCTTATGACGCCAATGAGGTGGCTTCCAGGCTTAGGGACAGCGATCTGCATCAGGCGGACGGCATGGCTTCGTTTTCCAGGTTGTCACCCCTGGCCCGGGAAGGTGATTTGCTCCGCTCCAGGGACCCGTCTTTTCTCTTCCAGAGCTAGGAGACTTTACAGGGCCCTCCATCTCCCTCTTCCTCGGGAGGCACCTCCTAGCTCTTCTCCCTCGTAGGCTTTCTAAATAAGCCAGGGTCTTCTCCTTCTGTTTCTCACCAGCAGAAGGCTGGGGTCTTGTTCCTCAGGGTATGGCCTCTTCCCCTCCAGGGAAGAGGAGCTTGGTATCACCTAGGAGTAATGAATGGTGAAGATTGACAAGGAAGATAGGAAAATTACGCACTCACCGTAATTCTTGATCTTCTTGTATCTTCACCATTCATTACTTACACCCGCCCACCATCCCCTCAGTGCCTCTTCCTGTGGCTTCTCCACCTCCCGTCTCCTTCCTCTCTCTGCATTTATATAAAATATAGGGAAAATTCCTTAAATTTTCCAAAAAAAAAAAAAGACAAAAAAAAAAAAAAAAAGATCTTTCTTGAGGGAGGGGTTCTAAAATCCAGAAAAATTACTTACTCTAAGATTCATGGGCCATTTCGTGGATTGCATTGGCGATCAGACTGCACAACTATCTCTTGCTATTCTTATGGCAAGATACCTCTGGGGTTTTTTGGCCTGGCTCAGGCTATTCAGTTTTGATCCTGCAATCCCGTGTTCAGATAGTTGCCCTGAAATATGATTCCCTCTATTCTTACCTTGCAGAGCAGAGGAACAATCGTCTGTTCCTTTCTCTTTAAAAAAAAAAAAAAAAGAATGCTGAGGAACTCTCTCCGACTGCTATAGGCATCTTGGTATCTGGGTCATGCATCTACTTAAAAAAAAAAAATTTTTATCTGTAAAAAAAAAAAATAAAATGGAGAAATCAAACAAGAAGGCAAATGAGAAGGTAGGCTATCCTTCTCGCTGTTTTGCTAGTGGTTTCTCCCTTTAAGTGTCCTCCTGGACAATTTTTACAGTAGACCTCTGCTGACCATATCCAATCTTAGCCAGCCTAAGCCTTGGCCGGCCTTAGCCAGTCAGTCTGAGTCCCATTTCTATCTTGAAACGCCTGAAAGGCTTACATTTTCTATTTCTAAACCCCTGAGCAGTGCTCTCATGCTGCGGGGGTTTTATTCTTCCTCCTCGGCTGTCCTCCACTTAAAGGCCCTCCGCCAGGAGCCGAGGTGGGTGTCAAGAACAATGGCATGTTGAAGATGAGGACTATGCCCTCCTGAGTCTGTCTAGCGGGTTCGGTGAACCTTCTTCAGCTCTATCTCCGGGATTCTTGCTTCCCTTTAGTCGAGCCTTCAGCTACAAGCTAACTATGCTCGTTGGGCCTTCTGGTCCCTTCAACATCCCATCTCTCTCTTCTTTCTTCTTCTTCTTCTATTTTCTCATTTCCTTACTCATCTTCCTCCTAGAGTCGCCCAGGTAAGGAGGCCCTGCACTCCCTAGGCTAGGGATGTTCTTATCTCCTCTGTCCTTCCTCCATCGGCTTATTCCTTTTCAGTTCATTCTTCCTTGCTTTGCTATCCCTCAGCTATCTTGCCTCGCTATCTATGTTTCTGCTTTCACTTTTGCCTCTCCGGCTCACAGAACTGAGTTGGAGGAGGGTGATCGCTATCTGCTGCCGCCCTCCGCATGGCGCATGACGTCGCTCTCGAGGCGGGCCAGTCAAACAAAAAAAAAAAAAAAAAGCTCCCGTGACGGGTGCGTGCCTCCGGCTTACACCCAGGAAGTAATGAATGGTGAAGATACAAGAGAAGATCAAGAATTACGGTAGGTACGTAATTTTCCTTTCTCTCTTCTACAACAATACTCAGAGGTTCCTCCTCTTCCTCTTCCTTTATCTTCAGGATTGCTGACCCAGGATCAGGGGACCCTGGTCCATCTGGGACTCAAGTCCCTTCAACTTCATGCATGGCTCCTGCAGACCTAGATCAATCTCACTTTGGCGTTTCTCCTAAGGTGGCCGAGATTCTGGTGGAGGCTAGAAAACCCTCCACTAGGTCCACCTATGCCATGAAATGTAAAAGATTTTCCATCTGGGCTGCATCCAGGAACGTGGAGCCCTTTTCCTGTCCTGTGACCATTCTACTTGATTACATGCATCATCTTTTCGACCTGGGTCTCAGTCACTCCTCTTTGAAAGTCCATATGGCGGCTATTTCAGCCCACCATGTCCCTTTCACTGATAAGGTGCTTGCCCAACTGGAGGTATCCAAAACTTTTCTCAGAGGGGTCCTTCATCTCAGGCCCCCTGTCCAGACTCCAGCTCCCCCTTGGGACTTAAACTTTGTCCTCAAGAAACTTACCCTTCCTCCCTTTGAGCCTGCGGCTTCTGCAGACTTGAAGTTTTTATCGTGGAAGACACTCTTCTTGGTGGCCATTACTTCCGCTCGAAGAATTTCCGAGCTCCAGGCCCTGATGTGCAAAATCCCTTATCTGATTTTTCACAAAGAACGAGTAGCTCTTCGCACGAATCCTAAGTTCCTCCCGAAGGTGGTAGCGGAATCTACCTTAAATCAGTCTATTGAATTACCTGCCTTTTTCACACAGTACTCCAACCAAGGAGAATACTTGCTCCATACCATGGATGTTCACAGGATTCTGAGATACTACACTGATAGGACGAAGGATCTCAGAAAGACTGATCAGTTGTTTGTCTCTTTTGCTCACAAAAGAGAAGGCAATGCTGTTTCTAAGTAATGCCTATCAAAATGGTTGGCCCATTGCATCACTTTCTGTTATGACAAGTACAACAAGACCCTACCGGGTCAAGTCAGAGGTCACTCCACTCGTGGAGTAGCAACCTCTGTGGCTTGTTTCAAGAACGTGTCTGCGGCAGACATCTGTGCTGCCACCACTTGGACTTCCGTCCATACCTTTACTAAACATTACAGTTTGGACATTGCCTCTCGCCGGAGAGCAGGCTTCGGGTTAGCGGTCTTGCAAGGCCTCCTTTCTTGAGGCTTGCAAGGTTTTCCTTGCTACTTCTTGAGTAATACCTCCTCCGGTGCCTTTCTTTTGTTCCAGACTGCTTGGGATTCTGTCCTATATGTGATTACCTACTGCAAGAGCCTCGAGTAAGATGGTACAGAGGGTCACGTAGAACTTACCGTAACAGTAGATCTTCGAGAGAGGCTCTTGCAGTAGGTAATACCTTCCCGCCTTCCATCCCCCTAGGCTTTTTCAGCTCCTTTTCCATCGAGGGAAATATCTGCTTCTCTCTTGTCCGGGTCTTCCGGGCCTGTGGCGGGAAAGAACTGGAAGGCGGGCGTCTGGGACCGCCCCTTTATACCGACGTCATATGATGCTGGTCATCTGACGTGGGGGCGGTCCCACCAGGGACTGCTAGCTAGAAATTTTTCCGTGGGGTCCTGCCGCTGGCTGGTGTCAGTCCTATATGTAATTATCTACTGCAAGAGCCTCTCGCGAAGATCTACTGTTACGGTAAGTTCTTACGTAACTGTACTTTTGAGTGCTTCCATCTCGGCCTCTTCCGCTCCGTAGTCTTCACCAAATGCTTGGCAGTGGTGGCTGGGGCTCTAAGGGGCTTGGGACACTACGTGTTCCCCTACCTCGATGATTGGCTGCTTACAGCCCCATTGCGGACAGCCATGCTTCGTGCCCTCGGAGACACCTATAGTCTATTCCGAGGGCTGGGGATCACCTGAACCTATGAAAATCATCCCCAGAGCCCAGTTAGATGCTCACCTTCATCGGAGCAGTCTTGGATTCCATCCAAGGCATGGCTTTCCTTCCCCAGGACAGGGAAGATCACTTGAGGGAGATTGCAGAATGGATTTCAATAACTCCTCAAGTTCCAGCTCGGAACTTCCTCAGGTTACTGGGGCACATGGTGGCGGCCATTCCTGTCACTCCCTTGGCCCACCTCCATATGAGGGTCCCATAATGGATGCTCAGGGTACAGTGGGACCAAGGCTGTGATGATCTGGACTCCATGGTCAAGATCTCAGGGCCAGTCAGGAGAACTTTGCTTTGGTGGTTGGACCCCAGGAACTTGGAGAAAGGGGTCAGCTTCCATCCAGAGCCACCAGATCAGACTCTGATAACAGATGCATCGGACCTGGGATGGGGGGGTGCACCTGGGTGCTCATCGAATGCAAGAGGTTTGGTCACCTGAGGAGCGGTCCCTCCACATCAATGTACTGGAGATGTGAGTGGTTCTCTATGCCTTACAGGCCTTTCAGGAGGACCTGGAACTGCCTCTCTTCTGGTTCAAATGGACAACATGGTGGTCATCTTTTACAGCAACAAGCAAGGGGGTACTCACTCGTACCCCCTTTGCAGGGAAGCGATGAGAGTCTGGTACTGGGTGCTGGAGCGAGGCATTCTGCTGTCTGCAGTGCACGTTCCAGGCATCCTCAATGATCTGGCTGACAGCCTAAGCAGGTCACAGTCCAGAGCACATGAGTGGGAGCTGCTACAGTCCATAGCAGACCAGCTCTTCCACAGGTGGGGTCTTCAGAGCTGGACCTCTTTGTGTCTGCCCCTTGATGCCAAACTGCCAGTGTTTTGCTCATGAGAGCACGCACCTGGAGTTCTGGCCAGAGGCATTATCCCTCTGCTGGGCAGGACGTTTTCATGCCTTCCTGCCCTTCCTCTCATTCAGAGAGTCCTACTAAAGTTGCAGGCAGAAGGGGCCCGCATGATTCTCGTAGCCCCCAGATAGCCTCGGCAGATTTCGTTCCCACTCCTGCAGCGGTTATCCACAAAGCCTCCAGTTCCGCTGCCCATATGCTCACAGTTACTGTCCCAGAATCAGGGCTCGCTGGTCCATCCGGACCTTCGGTCCTTGCACCTACACGCTTGGCTCCTTCAGGTGGAGGCAGTATGGCGCAGTGGTTTAAGGCTCTGAGCTGCAAATCTGGAAACCTGGGTTTGAATCCCACAGCCCCCACTTGCATACTGTGTGACCCTGAGCAAGTCACTTAACTTCCTCGTGTTCCCAGGTTGCACCTGCAAACAAGCTTTCAGCTTAGTGTGTCTCACCTGGTAAAATAATTGGTAAAAAAAAAAAGATGTAGTTCAAAGCAGATCGTGGTCTCCTGAAGTGGCGGCAGTCCTAGTTTCAGTGAGAAAGCCCTCCACCTGTTCCGCTACGCTATGAAGTGGAAACATTTTTGTCTATGGGCCTCGTCACAAAATTTGGACCCGTCAATTGCCCAGTGAACTCAGCATTGCAGTGTCTCCTCTCCTTGTGTCAAACGGGCCTGAGTTACTCCTCTATCAAGGTGCATATGTGGGCTATCTCTGCCTATCATGCCCTCTTGGAAGATAAGGCGTTGGCTCAACTGGATGTCGCCCACACCTTCCTTAGAGGAACTCTGCATATGAGACCTCCCATTTGAGACCCTATCCCACCCTGGGACATCCTTTTTGTGTTGGAGAAACTCACCTTTCCTCCTTTTGAACCGGCAGCGGATTGTGACCTGCGTTACCTTTCTTGGAAGGTTTGTTTTTAGTTGCGGTTACCTCAGCTCGAAGGGTTTCTGAGCTTCAGGCTCCGATGTGTAAAGAGCCGTATTTAGTTTTCCACAGGGAAGAGGTTTCCCTCAGAACAAATCCTAAGATTCTTCCAAAAGTGGTCTCAGAGTTAACCCTCAACCAGTCAGTTGACCTTCCTGTTTATTTTCCTTCCCCTTCTAATAGAGGGGAGGCTCTCCTTCACACACTGGATGTCCACAGGACTTTGAGGTATTACCTCAAGAGGACGGCTACACACCGTCAATCAGAGCAACTTTTTGTGGCCTTTGCACCACAATGCTTGGGTAGACTGGTGACCAAGCAGACTATCTCGGAAGTGGATAGTTCACTGCATCTCCTTCTGCTATGAGAAATACAATAAGCCCCTACCAGGCCCGGTCAGGGGTCACTCCACCAGAGGAGTGTCTGCTTCATATGCCACCCTGAGAAATGTCTCTATAAGGGACATATGTGCGGCCACCACCTGGAACTCAATGCATTCCTTTGTCAAGCATTACAGCTTGGATATCATCTCCAGATGCTGAGCTGGCTTCGGCCTAGCTGTTTTGCAAGGGCTTCTGTCCTGAAGCCTCTGGAGTCAGTATATTCCACCTCCCAGGGTCGTCTACCTCTTTGGCGTGGACTGCTTGGTATTCAGTCCTAAGTGTTATAGCCTGCTGCAAGAGCTCCCACTCGGAGTAAGATAGTACAGTTACGTAAGAACTTACCGTAACAGTAGATCTTCGAGAGGAGCTCTTGCAGCAGGTGTTACTTCCCACCTGCCTTCCTCCTCGAGGTGTGCAGATCCATATTCATTTCCACCTCCATTTTCATTTTCTACAGTCGTTTCATCTTCTTCTCCTGTCAGGGCTTGTTGCGGGCCTTAGCGGGAGAACTGAGGTGGAGCTGGGTCCGCTTCTTTGTACCCGGACTGACGCCGGGTGGGGCCGGCATTGGGGGTGGTCCCTGCTGTGTACTGCTGGCTGAAGTTTTTACCAGAGGGTCCTAGTGCCTGTGGCATAGTCCTAAGTGTTATAGCCTGCTGCAAGAGCTCCTCTCGAAGATCTACTGTTATGGTAAGTTCTTACATAACTGTACTTTACTGAGGCAGTTGGAGGGTAAATGCTGAGATAGTCATTACCGCACTCGCCGGGCTCTCAGTGCTGCTTCCTTGTGTCTCCATCTCAGACGCTGGCCCTCATGAAAAAGTTTGCTCCCACTGGGTCCTAGTGCCTCAGGCGCATCCATTAGTGTGAATGAGTGGTGGAGACTTCATCCAAGAAGATCAAGAATTACAGTAGGTACGTGATTTCTATTTTCCAACATCGGATGCCCATTCCCGTGATGGATACGCCCCCCAACCTGTCTATGTTCTGTCAACAACGGGTGTCCAATCCCATGTTGGCAATGGCATGCCCTTCTATTGTGGCACACTGGGAGCCCACCCCAATGTGCCTAAATTTTTTTTATTGTTTTTCCCTATAAAATAGAAAAACATCCCCGTAGTCTTTTTATTTTATTTAAACTGTAAACAGAAACCTTTCCCTCGTGGTCTCCCCATCTCACTCTCCCAACCTGCACCCTCCTTCTGTGCACCACCTCCCTACAACCTTGTCAGGGAGGTCACAGCAGTGCTCTTCTGTGGCACAGGACACATCTGTGCTCTTCAAAGCTAACCACAAACTGAAGAAATGATGGTAGGCTTTATAAAGGGACTCAATGGGGGGTTTGAACTTAGGTTGATATCTCAGCCATTTTTTGGAATTTTGGCCCCAAATGTTCAACTTGGGGTTCTTAGGATCCCATCTCATGAACATATCACTGTCATTTTGTTACTCTGTCCCGAAAGGTGATTTCATGATCACTGTGCTGAATCACCTTTTGAGACCAAGTAACAAAACGACAGTGCCACTGGTCATGAGGGGAGGTCCCAGAAAGCCAATGTTGCAAATTTGGTGAAAAATTCTAAACAATGTTTCACGTTCTGATGTGCATTGCACAATTTCTATGCACACTTGTAACTTCGCCAATTTTTCATATTTTCACTCCAGATATTCAACATTGCCATTTTTCACACCTCTGTATGAACAGTATAGCTGTCATTTTTCACATCCTGCCCACGATTGTGTTTTACACCTGTATGCAAAATGGTGCAGTCACTGTGGGAAATCAACTTTAGGGCAGATTAACAAAATCGCAGTGCCACTGTTCATGAGAAGAGGTCCAAAATGCCTGTGTTGAAAATTTGGTGAAAAAACTCAAAAATAATTGCATTACAGGCATCGTTGTGCAGTCTCTCGCCGTCGTAACTTTGTCAATTTTAATATTTTCACCCAGATTTTCAACACTGCCATATTTTCACACCACCTCATGAAATGTGCAGCTGTCATTTTTCACATCCTGCCCAAAATGTGTTTTCACAGCTGTGGTGCCAAATGGTGCAGTCGCTGTGCAAAATCACCTTTCGGGTAATGAACTGATAGTGCCACTGTTCATGAGGTGGGGTCACAAAAAGCCCATGTTGAAAATTTGGAGTGAAAATACCAACAAACACCTGGGGTGTTAGGGTTTTCAACCATAATTCCCCACCTTGTAGAGACTGACAGGCATTGTGGATGTGACTTGGGATCGTCAGCTGTAATGCTCATGCCATTCCACCCCCAACCCCACCCTGCAGCCAGTGACAGGCATTGAGATGTGCCTTGGAGTCTTCAGCCCCAAAGTTCACCCCATTCTCCTATACTGCACCCACCTTAGTGTATTTCATTATGGAATGGTGTGAGTGTAAGGCCCGGAGACCCCAAGGCACACCGTGACACCTGCTGGTGTCTGCAGGGCAGGGTGAGGTGAAATGGCATGAGCGTTATGGCCAATGACCCAAATGCACACCCCCAGTGCCTGTCGGTCTCTTCAGGGTGGTGGTGGGGTTGGCATTGTGATGCTTGGCCAGCTGGTTATGATTATTGTATGATATTTGTAAAATAAAAATATAGTACTGTATGTGATTATCTCACATAAGACAGCCTGTGCTTCCATGGGTGCCCCCCCCCAGGTTTCAGTGAAGCTGTAGGATATATAAATTGACCAGGCAATCTCTGTAATGTAATTAACTTCCTTGAAAAATTGCATTTTATGGCCTTTTTATGACCTCATGCTTTTGAAGTTGGAAAACTGAATATACATTTTATTACAGGACATGACGTCATTCAGCTGATTCCTGTTGGCTATATCACACTTAGGTGACTGACTGCAGGGTTGTAAACCTCAAAGAAACTGGTTGATCAAAGACTCATAATTTGGGTAAAGAGTTTTGGCTGATGTCACATTATTTAATACACCTCCTGATAGGACATCATGTTTGTATTTTTTTTATTCTAAAAGGAGGAGCTAGATGACTCACAGACGGGGGTGTGGAGACAGTTTAAATGTATACTTGTGTCTAAAATGGATATATATTATTTTGGGATTCTAGAGAGACACAGTTCTCTAATTTAGCTGCACTTACAGTGGTAATACATTAGATAGAAAAGATCTAAATGTATTTTGGTAAGAGTTTGTTCTGTAGTTTTCCTTGTTTTTCTTTTATGTGATTGTAATGCTCTTTGATATTTGTTCTGTAGCTTATCTTACTGTTTTTATCCATTTTTAGTAAACATATTCTTTAAGATTCTGCCTGGGTCTCCTCCATCATTTTTGCATGTGGAGTGCCTGTATTTTTAAGTCTGACAACTGTTCAAGGGCTAGATGGTGTTACTAAACTGGGAAAATGTAAGAATATACCTAAGGTCTCTTATAGAGTTTTAAGGGTTCATTTTGGAAGCCTGGCTTGGTGCCCTGTCAAAAGATTGTACACGAATCCCTGAAGAGGTACATATCTAGCCTGTACCTTGGGTGAGCTAGCATAAGGTTCACAGTTTGAATCCCAAGAACTTGAGACTAAAGGTGATTTGGACCCAAAAGCAGACAGGAGGGTTACCCTGTCTGTTACCTGTTCACATTATTGCGCTCTGAGGTTGGCACTCTGGAAGCATAGGGCCTGACCTGCTGAGTGCATTTGTGACAGGCATCAGTTCAATACTTTACTGCCATTCCTATTATGCATCTCTCTAACTCCTGCACTACCAATGCCAATGCCAGCAAGCTAAAATTCAGCATTGACAAATGCATTTTACTTGCTCCTCTCATATACTGCCTGCTCAATGTATAATGCACTATCAGTTGTTATTGTACCCCTAAATTGTAATTCCTGTCTGTATAAATTGTTGTTACTGTCCTACCCAGTACCTCCTTGCAAATGAGCTTTGCTCAATTGAGCATGTCCTGGTAAAACAAATAAATAAAATAAATTAAAATAAATATCCCTGCCCCTCTCCCCAGGCTCCAGTTCTTTTCTCAAAGCCTGTGGAGGAGGGGGTATAACTGCATTATGAAGAAGAGGAGGCAGAACCTGCAGAACCAGATGGTTCCTCTGACCAATAATTTGACTCACCTCCCAGACCTTCAGATGACTATACCTCTCAGTACACCTTTGTGAGGCATATGGTCAATACCTTCAGCATTTCCTCACAAAACATTGCTGAGGTTGAGGATGAAGTTGAATTTGTGAATATGATGGGCTTACTTTTCACTAAGAGGTTGATGCTTCCCATCCATACATCCCTCAGGAACACAACTTTTAAAATCATGTCAGTACCCACTTCAGCTGCTGGCATAGATAAGAAAATTGAGAATAAATATCATGTTGACAAACAGAGCTCCAAGTACCTGTATTCCCACCCTGATCATGAGGAAGTGGTCCAGACTGCTGACTGTAACAAGGCTAAAGTGCCACTTTCTCATTCTGAGAAAAATTCCAGGAAACTGGATACTATGGGCAAAAAGTTTACACTTCAGCTTCCCTGCTCCTAGGCGAGCAGCTTATCTGCCCTACACAGCACAGTACCAGAGAGTCTTATGGAACTCCACACTGGCACTGAGAAAACAGCTACTGGAGACTTGGCACAGGATATGGCTGACATAGCAAGATCTGCCATAGATGCCACAAAGTACCAGTTTCATATGGCTGGTGGATACTAATGACATGGTGTCCAGAGTTATGGCCCATGCAGTGTCCCTAAGAAAGTTTGCCTGGCTTAGAACTACACATATACCCCAGGACATTCAGACAGAAGCTATGGATTTCTCTTGTGAGGGACATGCCCGGTCTGGTGACAAGATAGAGGCTTACATGACAAAGCTGGATGAGTATAAATCACCTACAAGAGCAATACTGAAAGAAAAGACCTTCACCTTCTATAGGCCTTATAGAAGGAAGGTGGGGCAGAGAATACTTCTCTCAATTTTATGTACCCTATGACTACCCTCCACAAAAAGGTTATTATGGCACCAGTAGTAGAAGTGGAAATAGGCATGTTTCTGCAACACCAACACCCAAACCCCGGGCAAAGCAGAACCCCTGAGAAGCCTGCCCTGGTTGTCCAATCATTACCAGTGGGAGGAAGACTGTCTCACTACTTCCAGGAATGGACAAAAATTACCACAGATAAGTGGTTTCTAGAAGTAGTGAGTCAGGGTTTGTTTCTGTAGTTCAGAGCATTTCCAAAACTACAGAACCCAAATGTTTTTCAGCCTCACACACCAGCACAAAAACATTCTGCTGGAGCTGGAGGTGAAAAAATTGCTGCAAACACGTGCAGTAGAGAAAGTGCCTGTAGCACAAAAAGGCAAGGGACTTTTCTCCAGACACTTCCTTTCTCAAGAAAAATGGGGAGTGGAGACCTATTTTAGACATGCGATACCTGAATAAACCTTAAAGAAAGAAGATTTCAAGATGGTAACACTTGGCTCAGTGAATCCACCTCTGTAAGTGGGAAACTGGTTGAGATCACTGGATATGAAAGACACCTACTTCCACATATTAATCAGACCATGTCACAGAAAATACCTCAGGTTTTATTAGGGAACTGCCACTACCAGTACACAGCCCTTCTCTTCAGCTTCACCTCAGCTCCAAGGGTATTTACAAAGAGCCTAGCTGTGGTGGTAGCACATTTGAGAAGAAAGGGGTAGTGTTTTTTCCTTTACTGGACAACTGGCTGATCTCAGGAAAAACAACAGGAAGCAAACTCCTCCATACTGCTGACTCAAAGCGATTTGGAGCATCTTGGTTTCCTCATAAACATTCAAAAGACTAACACAGAACCAGTCCAAGATCTGGACTTTATCAGTGCAGAGCTGGATACCCTGAAAGGGAAGGGATTCCTTCCTCTAGCAAAGACAGCAAATTTGGTTTCAACTGCAGAATCATTCAAAGCAGGTCAGTGAAGGCCTGCATGGGATTTTCTAAGGCTACTGGGATACAATGCCTCCTCCACAGCAGTAGTACCAGGGGCCAGATTCCAGATGAGAGATATTCAGTACCACCTAGGGGACCATTGGTGTGAGAGGTGGGACACCCTATCCAAATTGGTACCAGTCTCAAAACTTGTTAAGGGCACTAGCCTGGTGGAAGGAGGAATGCAACTTCAGACAGGGGATACCCTTCCTCCAGCAATTTCCTACAGTTATTCTCACAACAGATGCCTCCTTCCTAGGTTGGAGTGCTCACTTGGAGGATCTCACTGTGACTAACACATGGAGTGCACAGGAGACTCAAGAGCACATAAATCTCCTGGAACTCAGAGCAGTGTACCCGGCAATGCAAGCTTTTCCTCCCAGATCAGTGGTCAGTCTGTCCCGATCAGAACAGACAACACCACAACTATGTACTACATAAACAAGCAGGGAGGAACAAGATCTTCAAAGCTGTGCACAGAAGCCATGAAGATCTGGAACCCTCACCAATCGTGAAAAGCAGCTATCCACAGTACACCTACCAGTGAAAGACAATGTGCTAACAGACTCCCTGAGCAGGATCAGCCAGGGAAATCACAAGTGGACACTGAACTAGCAGGTGCTGGCATCAGTGTTCAGATGGTGGGGTACACCAGAAATGGATCTGTTTGCCTCCTGGGAAAACAACCAGATCACATTTTTTTGTTGCAGACACTCAGCAGTGAGTTCAGTCCTGGAGGATGCTATAGTCCTCAGCTGATCAGGGAAGTTTCTGTTCACCTTCCCTCCTTTCCCACTTTTACTGAGAATATTGATAAAACTGAGAAGGGAATCAACAACAGTAATTCTAATTGCTATAGATTGGGCCAGACGAACATGGTACTCCATGTACTTGTTCCTCTCCAGCAAACAGCCTATCAACCTGTCCCTGAGATGCAACACTTTAACACTATCCCAGGGCAAGATAACATTTCCAGATCTGAGAACTCTATGCCTGAGAGTATGGTTCTTGAAGAGATCGAGTTTTCTCAGCTGAATCTTTCTAAGAAAGTGTAACCACCCTTACCCTTTCATCTGCACAACCACTCGCAAATGGTGCTGCCTAAGGGATATAGGTTGGTGCCTGGGTTCGTGGTTATAATTGGCTTTGTATATGACACGGTGCCTCCACCTTTGGGGATTCTTATAGCAATGAACTGCTAGGGTGCTTCCCCGAGGAAATGAATATAGCCCCCTTCCTCAGTGACAGGTACTGTAGATTAGTAACACAATCCCCTCTCCACTTATCAATCAATCAGTCAAAATCTTTATTCTACAAGGCGAACATTGTTGAGCAAAACTCTTTTTCAAGATGGACCTGGACATAGTCATAATATACACTGGGCAATAAACAGGGAGTAAAACAGAATAGGATTACAGAGACTAGAGATAATAAAAACTAGACATAATATTTACAGTGTATAATCATTTCATATTTAATGCACTTGGCTAGAAACTGTACCCAAATAAAAGTATAAAAGCCTAAAGCTAACAGATGAGGGAGGAGGGAAAATAGTACATCACCAGATTATAGGATGGTGACCGGTGGAGGAAAATAGAGAAGCAAAAATGGATGGAGAGGAAGTGCCAGGAAGTAAGGAAGTAGAGATGCCTAGACAGTACTGATGCGGTGGAGCAGATTTTAGAGATTGAATTAGGTATGTGTAACGGGGGGAAAGGAAGTGGAGAAGCCTAAGAAGTACTGATGCAGAGGAGCATATATTTGATAGGAGGTAACTGGGGAGTCAGGTGGTAATATGGTCTTAGAGAAATAATCGGTGTTAAGCACGAAATCCAAGTTCGTAAGTCAAGTTTTGGAAGAGGACATTCACAGAGTAGATAATGAATACTGGTAAGTGCTAGAGGTGTGGGAAGGGGAGATAGAAGAACGTGTAACCAGCATTTTTACCCTATTTTTCCAT
Source organism: Neoceratodus forsteri (assembly GCA_016271365.2). Taxonomy (NCBI): domain Eukaryota; kingdom Metazoa; phylum Chordata; order Ceratodontiformes; family Ceratodontidae; genus Neoceratodus; species Neoceratodus forsteri. The sequence goes on from CM028133.1 coordinate 658,695,995, forward strand.
AACGGGATCAGGACAAGTTCAATGATAACAATTACAGGATTCATTGAAAAAGTAAGCATAGATTGTTTGAAAGCAGCCATGGCCAAGGGTGAACCAGTTTCAAAGATTTTTGTATCTTATTGCGTAGTAGGAGGAGCATATAACTTATTGAGGCCCTACCGAATCGAGATCTCACCTAGGTACAAAAAGCGAAATATAAGAGGTGCTTCTTAAAGAGTACATGCCTACTGTACACAATGGCAGACTATCTGAAATATATTGAGGCAGCCTACTAGAAATGGCTCTGAATGTCCAAATGGCTGCATTTCTCTGTCATCTATACTTAGAGATGATCATCCCACCACTGTATATAAGGAACAATGATGGGGTGAGTAAGGAAGGCCAGTGATAAATCTTAGGGCTCTGTGGTAAAGGGTATCCAGCTTTGAGAGTGCAGCGGTCAGGCTCTGACAGTACAAGAAATCTGCATAGACAAGAAGGAAAGCAAATGAGACTGAACCAGTCTCATCTTGGCCGCTCTCGTGAGGAACTGGTTAATTCTGTAAAAGAGACCTAGTCTCTGTCTGAGCTTTTATAGCAGCTCCTCTATGTGGTCAGTAAAGGACAGCCTGTGATCAATCCAGACCCCCAGGTATTTGAACTTACGGTTCTCCTAGAAATGTAGTGACCTGAGGGGGAATTATAGGCATGGTAGCATATGTGCATGGTGAGAATAGCATTGCTTTATTCTTTTTTGCATTTAGTAATAGTTTCTGGTTTAACAGTTGTAATTGCAGCTGATTGAAATCATGCTGCAGATCATCACGTGTGGCAGTAGGAGAGGGCCTTTCGATGTAGAGCACTGTGTCATCTGCGAAGAGGTGGATGTTAGCAGTTTTGGTGTTAATTCTATTAATATAAATTGCAAAGAGTAGAGGACCCAGAATGGAGCCCTGAAGAACTCCCCTCGATACAGATTTTAAAGGAGAAAATTCCCCTTCTGCCTTGACCTGCTGGTACCGGCCTGTAAGGTAATTAGAGAACCACTTTTGGGAGTGTTGGTCCAGGCCAATGTTCCTGAGGGATGTAAGAAGCAGATCATGGTCTACAGTATCAAAGGCCTTGCTTAGGTCCAAAAATACTGTGCATACAAAGTTTTTAGCATCCAGCCCATGCTGCCAGTCATTGGTCACGTTAGAGAGAGCAGTGATAGTGCTAAGTCTTACTCTAACACCGGATTGCAAAGGGTTAATTAGGTTTGTAGATTCTAGATATTATTTGAGCTGGTTACTCACTATTTTTTCCAAGAGTTTGGATAAGATTGGAAGTAAAGAGATGGGACAGTAATTATTAAGGTCAGCTGGCTCTCTGGACTTAAACAGGGGAATGACATGAGCTGTCTTCCATAGTGACAGCATGATAGCCTGGGAAAGTGATAGATTAAAGAGGTGGGTAAGTGAGGCAGCTAGGATCTGATAACCAATTTTTAGGTAGTAAGGATAGAGAAAGTTGGCTCCAGCACTTTTCTTGACATCAAGCTACAACAGGAGGTCTTCGACCTCCTTCAGCGAGACCGCCTGCAGGGAGAACGATGAATTAGAGACCGAGATTCCTTGGTCCTAGACATCAAGTTAGGATCATAGGTTATTGGCAGGAGAGGTGTCGAAAGCTAATCCTGCAGTGGCAAAATGATTGTTGAGGTGTTCAAGGATGGAGGGCTTATCAGAGACGGAGGTGCCACCAACTAGGATTTTTAGCGGGTGGGGAGTTTCCAGAAGTGTATCCTTCTAAATCTTTTAAGGTTTTCCAGAATTTGTTGGGGCACTTCAAGGACACATTGAGTTCCCTCCGATAAAAGGTAGCCTTCGTCTCCCTGACCAGCTTGGAGCAGAAGTTCCTCGCCCTCATAAACAAAGTCCAGTCAGTTGGGAGCTTAGATTTCCGTGCCATTTTCCAAAACATGCAAATATTACACTACACAATAATGGAAAATACTTCAGTAATTGCAGAAAAATAACCAAAGGGGTTTCTTTTGGGGTCTGGAGAATAAGATAGGGAACAAGGGAAACAAAGGGAGTAAAACTTTCAAAAACAGTAACCAAACAGATAGGAATATATACACAGTAACTAATTACAGCACAGTATTCCCTCTGTCCTAATCCCTCTCCCTCACTGGTGCACCAGTTAACTCCACAGTCCCTGTGGGAGCTCCCATATACCTTAGTGTGCACACAACGAGGAGTTGCAGGTCTGTGATGAGTGGACACTGAGTGCAGCACTGTTGCAGTGGGTGGATGCTGCAATTGCAGAATACAAATTACACCAGTGGATGTAAATACACAGATGATCCTGGCTGTAACTGTTGCTGTGGGCTTAGGTTAAGGTTGGGCAGGAACCCAGGGGGTAAACTAACTAGCTAGTTAGCTAGCTGGACAGTTAGAAAAGCAATTGTTTGGGTAAAACCCAGTACTCAAAACCTTTAGATGACCAGGGGGTACAGGTGTTGGGGGACGTCTCCCCTTGCTGGCAGTTGGGTAGAACAGTTAGGCTGGTATGAATGCTGACAGTGATCCTCTTCACCCCACAGAGGAACTTATCTTTACCCACCTCAAAAGGTAGGCTAGTAGTTGTCTTTACCCCACAGTGGGACTTGTCTTTACACACCTCAAAAGGTAGGCTAGCAGTTGTCTTCAACCCACAGAGGTACTTGTCTTCACCCACTTCAGAAGGTAGGTCAGCAGTGACAGTAGATTTTCACCCCACAGAGGGACTTGTCTTCACCCACCTCAGAAGGTAGGCCAGCAGTTAAGGAGGCAGGCAGAACCTCAGAGCTCTGGGCCCCTGTCAAAACTCACAGTCTTTTGTGTCAGGATCTGAGAGACAGTGGATCTTTCACCTCACAGAAACACAAACCAATAATTCTCACAGCAGTCTCTGCTATTTGTTGCAAAATGTCTAGGCTGTTCATGCAGGCTGAGGTAAATCCCCTTATCTCTGGGATTTACCAGGCAGTTGGCAACACATTCCACAGTTTTCAGTTTGTTTTGGCACAAACTAAAAGGTTTCAGGCTGTGACAGCACAAGGAGCTGTCAAAAACAGATACGTTCTCTTCAGAAACTCACACAGTCTCTCTCAGGGTTAAACTGTCAACCCTTGAATGTTAGATCTGAATACACAACATCCCATTGGCTGAAAGGAGTCTCGAGCTTCACGCCCTGATTGGACTACTGCAGCTACCAATTGGTCCCTTGCTGTCCTCAAGCAGATCACATCCAACATGTCACCCCCATACAGTCTAGTTCAACTCACTAAAATATAATGAAAAGTAAAAGATGTTGGCAGCATCTGGCTACATGGTGAGGTCCTCCTGGTCCCATCTGGTGAGTCGCTAGGGCAGGTGACACTTTGAGGGGGACAGGAGCCCCGTCGGGAGCTCCATTCTGTGACTCCCCAGAAGGAGCTGTCTCAGAAAATGGGACTCAGTCGCTAAGGATCATGGGACTTTTCATCCCCAGCTGCCATTTTGTCCCAGTACTCCCCGACCCACTGGAGGCTTGGGTGAGAGCTATCTTAAGATTTTATTTTTGTTGATTTAGTTCCCCAGCCCCACTGGAATTCGATGGGACTGGAGAAATGATTTGTTAAGCAGCATTTTGCTGCATCCCTCAGATGCACTGAGGTGCCAAGAAACATTTGTGGCCTTTTGTGGTGCTCCTGCCCGCTGTGCAGCAGTTCAAGGGGCAGGAAGCAAAACTCACTGCCCTCTCACCATCCCGCATCTATAGGGTGCTCTGAAGTGCTGAAACAGTCTGGAGCACTCCCCAGCCCTGGCAGCAGTCCAGGAGTGGACCAAGGGAGTGAGGAGGCAAGCAGCTCATGGGCCACAAGGATCGGGCACTTGGAAGCACCACAACTAAGTAAATCTGCTCTCTGGCCCTGGTAGCAGTCCAGGAATGGGCTGGGGGAGAGAAGTCCAAAGTGGCTGTAACTATGGGAGCCCAAGACCACATCAGGGCCCCAGGTAAGCTCCCAACTTGGGAAGGGGGTTACATGCTCCCCCACTGAAATCCTTAGCGTCCTTGTCAAGACCTGAAACATCAAACATTGCAATATAATACATCATAAGCTATCTAATACACCTGATTCCTGTCTAAACATTTCTATCTAATACACCTGCATTCTATCTGACCTACATTAGTACTGCATTTCTCAAAACACAGGGCATGCATTGGTATAATTACTTTCCCACCATGGTTTACAAGTACACCTCCCTATTATGACTTGTGGGCAGCACAAGGGGGGGGCTTTATGCACCACTTTGAGAGGGAAATCAGAGGGGACACCAGGGACATTGTGAGTTTTACTTGGTACTTGACTTCTCTTCCATAGTGGCAGGGTACCACAAGTTCCTTGACAATGATTTGATCAGGATCATTGATGGGTTCTGCATACTCAGCCACAGTGGGTTCAAATCTTTCAATGTCCTGGATTGGTTCTATTACTGGACTCTCAACATCCCCTGCATTTGGAACAAGGTTCGTGACTGTGGGCCCAACGTCAGTCAGAACAAAGGGTACTGCAGCCGGATTCAATGGCCTAGAATGACTTGCCTTACTCCCTCCAGGTGCTAAAAGAGGGGAGAGTCTGTGGGGTATGGTGCAGGCCGATACTGATGTGGTATTGGACAAATGTAAGGTTCTTCATCCTCAGAGCTACTGTTGACCACATTAGACTGAGTCACCGGTGGGGTGACAGGTAATGGCAGTTGAGCTTGGCTATTTCTTCCTGACCTTGTCTCATTTCTAGTGACTGGTCCCCATGGTGGTGAGCGAGGTACTGAACTAACAAGTTCTGGTAACAGTTGACCAATTGGCAAGAGGTGGTTTTGATGTAGTGTTTTAACCACAATGTTTCCTCTTTCCATTCTTAGTCAGTATACTGGCAAGTTTGGAAGCTGTTCTACAGTTACATAGGGATCAGGTTTCCATCAGTCTTCAATCTTGTATTTGCCTGGGATCTCAAGTTCCGAATCAATACTCTGTTTTCTGGCTGAAGAGCTTGTTCTCAGACTCTCTTGTCATATCTGGTTTTGTTTGCTAGGCCGGACTTCACAGCTGCTTCTTGGGCCACCCGGTAGGCTTCTGTCAGTTGTGCATGCAGCCTCCTGGTATACTCCAAGTTCCTCTGGTGGGCACCATCTGCAGACTCCACAAACATAAGCCCACTGGAAGCCTGGCTTCTTGCCTGAACATTATAAAATAGGGTGAGAACCCAGGTGAGTCATTTTACAGCTGTGGGTGGAGCCTATAGCTGTTTTGGGATCAATCTGTTGCCTTAAAATGGCTGATTGTGGCACCTTCAATTGGACTTTTGAAGTATCCTTCCAAAGTGCAGCATAACTGTAACAATCTGCCAAGATCAGCTGCTACAGAGTAACAGCCACATTATTTCGGCTGTTACTTCCATATTCTGGGACAAGAACTGCATGCGCTCGCATACATGCTCAGTTTTGCTGGTGCCTTTCTTGAGAATGGCAGAATGCCATTCACCGCTAACTATGCATGCACGAATGCCAGACATGCGAGTTGCATTGCCACCACCATCTTGCAGATGGTACTTCTCCTGCACCCCCCTCCCACTGTTCCTGTCCTTCTGGCTCCCTCCGTTCCTTCCCAGCACTGGCAGCAAATAAAACCCTTCCACTCCCTCCCACTGCTGCTGTCTGCACTGCTTCCTCAGTTCCCCGTGCTGACATCATGTACCCCCCAACTCATGTGGCACACTGGGAGTCCACCCCAGTGTGCCCGAATTTATGTTTTTTTCTTTTTTTCCCCACGCTGACATCGAGGTGCCCAAACCCCATTTTGACATCATGTACCCCTCCACAACTCAGGTGTCACACTGGGAACCCCCCCCCCATCCAGTGTGTCCAAATTGATGTTTTTTTTCTAGTTTTTTTCATGTAAATAAAGAAACCCATCCCCTGATGTCTTTTTTTACTTGTAAAGAAGAAAACAATCCCTTATTGTCAACCCAGTCCCTGTCCCCATCCCCACTCTCCCACTGAGCAACCACTTCCCCGCACCACCCTCCTTACCCCATACTTACCTACAGAGGTTGGTGTTGTCATTTTTTCTGGACTGGGGACACGTCTGCACTCTTCAAAACTGAGCCACAAACTGAAGAATCAAAGGTAAGCATGGTATAATGGCAGTCAATAGCGTTTTCAACTTATGTTGATATATCAGCCAATTTTACGAATTCTGACCCCAAATTTTCAACATGGGGTTCTTACGACCCCACCTCATGAACACTGTCACTGTTATTTTGTTACTCGGTCCTGAAAGGTGATTTTGCCATTGCTGCACAAAATCACCTTTCTGGACTGATTAATGAAACCACAGTTCCACTGTCAATGAGGTGGAGTCCCAAAAAGTCCATGTGGCAAATTTGGTGAAGAAATCCCAAAAAATGACTGCATTGCGAGTGTACATTGTGCAGTTTCTATGCACGCTCCTACCTTCGAGAGTTTTTAATATTTCCACATTTTCAACATTGCCATTTTTGCACACCTCCTTATTAACAGTACAGATGTCATTTTTTCACATCCTGCCCGATATGTGTTTTCGCACCTGTGACACAGAATGGTGCAGTTGTTCTGCAAAATCACCTTTTGGGACAAGTGAACCAAATGACAGTGGCACTCTTCATGAGGCAGGGTTCCAAAAAGGCCATGTTGAAAATTTGGTGAAACAACTTCCAAAAATGGCTGAGTTACACCCGGTCATTCAAATATTTCTATGCACACATGTAACTTTGGTCATTTGGCAGCTTCCTACAGCCGTATCAGCTCTGTCTAGAACTTGTTAGTATAGTTGTTGGTAGGGACTAGGAATGGTACTTTCTGGCTCCAGTATGGCTGTCTGTTAGGATCCAATGTTCCCAGCATATTAAGCAGTGTTCTATTGAATTTCTCAGACTGAGGATCACCTTAAGGGTGGTATGGAATAGTACGAGACTTCTTGATGCCCCAAATGCTTGTGAGTTCCTTGATAAGGCAACTCTCAAAGTCTCTCCCTTGATCAGAGTGAAGGCGTTTGGGGAGTCTGTAATGTACAAAATACCTTTCACACAAAACTTTAGCCACAGTGGTTACTTTTTTTTTTTTTGGTGAGGAAATCCTGTGCATAGTGGATGTTGTGGTCAATTACTACAAGGATATTACTGGTCCCCTTCCAATCAGATTCAAGGGAAAGAAAGTCCAGGTCCACCGGCCCACCACTAGTAATATTTACAAGAGGAGCTGCTCATTTGGGTTAAGTCTTAAGGGTGATGCACCGATTACAGCTTTTGCAATGTCTTTCCGCCTCCATGTCTATACTTGGTCAGTAGAAACGGTCTTGTACAAGGTCCAAAGTCTTATCGATTCCCAAATGTCCCATGTCTTCATGAAGTGATTGCAACACCATTTTTTGATACTTTATGGGAAACACTAGTTGCTCTTTGGGGAAAAGAGTTTGCGTTTTGGTGATCCGATACTACGGTCCATGCTTTAATGAAAACTTGTCCCACTCTCTCAGGAGAATAAGTACATCAGGCAGATTCAATTTCATCTGAGAGGATGACAAGCCCTTTTCGTTGGCTAAGATGATGTCTCTCAAACAAGGATCTGTTCGCTGTGCTCGTCTTAAATCTGCAGGACATCAGTGATGCAAGGAGGTGTTATGCAGGGTGGTGAAACATTCATACACTTCCGGAATAGCATCAGGATGCATTCCAAGTGGGTCCACAGGCCAGTCTGGGTTGGTGAAAGTGGGTCAGTCATCAAGCACCATCATCTGGCAAACTGCTTCCACTCTGTCTTCTGATACATAGGTCCAGGGCCTCTCCATGGGAGGAGTATGATAAGAGTGTCTGGACAATGCCTTTGCATTTATGTTGTTTCATCCAGGACAATATTGTAAGTGGAAGTTGTAAACAGACAGGGCAGAGATCCATCAGTGCCCAGTGTCATCCATCTTGGCAGTAGTCAGCACATATGTCAGTGGGTTATTGTCAGTTAGCACAATGAACCTGGTTCCATACAGATACTCATAGAATTGATCAGTCACTGTCCATTTCAATGCAAGAAACTCTAACTTATGGACTGGATAGTTCTTTTCAGAAGGAGTCAAACTGCGACTGGTCTCATACTCTTTTTGTATTCTTGGTAGAGTATGGTGCCCAATCCTTTCATGTTGGCATCAATGTGAAGGGTTTATGGCTTGATGTAGTCAGCAAAGGCTAATACCAGAGCTTCTGTCAGGAGTCAAATAATTTCTTGAAAAGCATTCTCACATTCAGTGGTCCATCGGTCCCCAAAAGGTTCATTGATCTTGAAATATTCAATGGGGGATGTCTTTTTGGCTCCTAGACCTTTGCTCTTCTGAGTTGGATGATATCCCTGAGTTAGTCTGTGCAAAGGCCTCACCACCAAGGTGTAGTTTTTCACAAATCTCCTGTAGTACCACAAAACCTAAGAAAGATTGAAGCATTTTCAAGTTGGTAGGCCTCATCCATGTAGTAAGAGGTTTCACTTTTTCTGGATCAATGTTGATATCTTGATTGAAAACAATATGTTCCACTTACTTCATGGATGTCTGGCAGGGATCCATGATACCTGCGTGACAACCCCAACCACGATGTCCTCTACAGCGCTGGGAACCCATTGACATCCCAACCATGACGCAACCCCAAACCGACCAGCAACATCCCAATGCACAATGTGGGAGGGCTGTGCCCCCACAACCCCCTACTATATATATCTAACTCCACATCACACAGACAGTGGAGTTAGATATTTATCCCCCCATCACCCTAAAGTGTCTCAAAGCAAAAACCCCATTGCTGCTGATTTAGGCATGGTGGGGGGGTTTCCTGTGAGAGGGTTCGCTGTGCGGGTGTCACTGTAGTGGCGGCATACCATCTGGCAGAACCGACATTTGTCAAGGGAGAGTTTTAGACCATTTTCCTCTAGTCAGTCCAGTACCTTTAGTAGTCGGGCTTCATACTCTTCCAGTGTTCTCCCAAACACAATCAGGTCATCCAGGTAGACCAAGACTTCTAGGAGATTCATATCCTCAACCACCTTCTCCATCAGGTGCTGGAAAGTTGCTGGCATACCAGATATTGCCTGTGGCAGATGCTCAAATTGGTAAAATCTAAGTGGACAGATAAAGGCAGTCTTCTCCTTATCTTCCTCAGCCATTGGTATTTGATAGTAATTACTGCACAAGTCAAGAACAGAGAACCATATACTACCTGTAAGGCTATCTAAGGTGTCTTGCACTTGAGGCTTGGTGTATTGACTGGCCACTGTACGTTGGTTATGGGTGCGATAGTCAATACACATTCTTATGGCACCATTCTTCTTCCGGGCCACCACTATAGGCGAAGTGTAGGGCCTGCGGGACTCGATTATGATCCATCTTCAATAGCTCTTGCAGATGTCATCTAACTTCTTCAATGTCAGCGGGTGCCAATCTTCTCCACCTTTTTCTGAATGGGCGGTCATCATGTAGGTGTATATGATGCTCCTCTCCTTTTGCACATTCTACATCCCATTCATGGCAGGAGAAGACATCTGACCATTTGGCCAATTCCTTTTGTAATTGGTTCTTTCAACTGGGAGGAATGGGAGATGAACTGAAATTGAAAACCCCTTCATCCAGTCAAGTAGTCTTCTGATAGGATGTGGCCATGACCACATCAGCAGTGCACAGGTTGGCTAGTACTGTACCAGAGTGCACTGTCAGATTTTTGTGACTCTTGTTCTTTAACTTTATATTCATTCTTTTTACCATCACTTCAGTTCCAGGTAGCACTCCTCACTGAACCATCAGACTACTGGGCAAACCTCTTCCTGGTGACTCCAGAATGATGATCCGGTCTGATAGAGACTCATTGCAATCCACAGCTCCTTCCACCAGGCACTCAACTCCAGTGGACACAATCAGGGTCTCTTTCCCATCTTTCTTGATGACTCTGACAATCCCCTCAGAGTGGTTGCAAACCTTGGTCTCCCTCTCCAGGTGTGCGGTACTCACAGTGGCATGAATCAGTAAAGTCTGGTAGTTTCTTTCCCCTGCCTTCTGCAGGCACAAGTGAGCCAGGCATCCAAACATATTGGCATTTGTTCCAATCAACACAGATGTCTTGTCCAATATCTGGGCATCAGAACAAATGAGAGCTGAGGTGTCAATCCTTTGAGGGACTCCAGCAAAAGTCTCTAGAAATTCAATTTGCAAAGTGATGAAGCCATCATGGGGTAGTTGGCATTGTACAACCCCTACACAGAAAGTCCCTGTAAAGGTTGCAAAGGCAAATGCTTCATGTATGTCTGGTAAAAGGATCAGTAGATAATGGTGACCTGTAACCAACTGTCCAGTATGACTTCACATGGGTACCCCTCAATGGAGATCTTTATGGTAGAATTAGGACCTATTAGTCCTGATGGCAACTTGTTCCTGACAGATGCAGTGGTATTTGTCCATCTTATGGAGCTGTTTACTCTCGGAGTCCAAGGTCACTCCTTCACTGGACTCCATTGTCATTTCCCTGCAGCTGTTGATGCCTTTCCTATTTCTGGTCCACTAGCTGCTGGTTCTCAGGCCTGCCACACCTTCATGCAAAATGTCCATCTTCTCCGCAATGAAAACAGAACATTCCATCTCTGGGTAAGGATGAGGATCGAGGGCTGACCCTTGGATCAGATGAAGGATTCAGTGGGCATCCATGACCAGGTGGCAAGGAGTTGGCCATTGGGTGAAGTGTCTGTGTCATCTGCAAGGCTTTTACACACTCAGTGAGTTCTTTCAACTGTGTTTTCATGTCTGGGGCATCACTTTGTTCTTGGCTACTGTCAACTTGAGGCTACAGGGGGGTGGCTTTCCCAGTAAGCACTCGCAATTAATTGGCAATGGCTTCCTGTGACTCTTCCTCCCTCACCTCATCAAGGAGCTGTCTGCAATTCAGAGGATTGGCTCTGCGTTCTTTCAGCCTCAGAGTTATCAGAATCCAATGGGAATACACAGCAACCCTTAAGGTCTGATCCATTCTCATTTGGGCAACTTGTGCAGGTGTAACTCTTCTGGTCTCAACTATTTTACTAATCATTGTCTCCACTCAGGTCATGTAGTTGGACAACTGCTCTCCCTCTTTCTGGGTAGTGGCTCCCAACTGAAAGACGAATCTTCCATATGCTCAACTGCTCCAAATGTACTCCTCAGCATGGCAAGATGGTCACTAGCAGTGCAGTCTGGCTGACTGGCTTGCACTGATCGGATGATGTCCACTGCCATACCTCTCAAACTCTCTACTATGCATTTGCATTTTTCATCATAGGAACATTTCCATACTTTCTCCGTCTGGGTGGCTTGACTCATCCAGTTTTGTAGTCATCCTCCCCAGAAGGAGTGGGGGTGACACCAGAGAAAGTATGCAGTCTTCTGTACTGTTCATAGGGCATAGCCAAGTAAGGGGACCAGTCATATCCTCTAACCTGGGGGTCACCAGGGGGCTTTGTCTGCATCTGGTCACTTTCTTGGAAAATTGTTCTAACATCTTGAACAGTCTTTCACTCAGCAGTCAAAGGTGAGTGCAATTTCTGTTCAAAGTCACTTGGTTCTTTAGCGTTCTCAGAAGGAGGATCCAGGCTTGCATGGGTGGTTAAGACCCAGGGGGTGGGGTCTCCATCAGCAGTGAGCTGATTGGGCATCCTAGAAGGATTAACATCCTTTCGGCACTCCATCAGAACACATAATGCCTGCCGAGCAGAACTGTAAATCCTCCCACATACAGTCACTTTTCCTAAACATTTTATGCTGCCTATGACACTTTCAAGATGGTCCCTTGGGGTTGCTTCAGGAATCCCTTGCACCAAAATAGCTTTTTTCAGATCAATGTCCTCACCCTTGCACCAGTCTAACAATGAGTTATGATCCATCATGACTTTAACATTTTGGGGGGGGGTACCAGACTATTCCCACCAAAAAGAGGGGTGCAGCAGAAATGCCCAAAAATCCCAGCAGTAGCATCCAATTTTGTAACCACCCCCACCCTTCTATCTGCACAACCACTCGAAAGTGGTGCTGCCTAAAGGATATAGGTTGTCGCCTGGGTCCATGGTTATAATTGGCTTTGTAAATGGTACAGTGGCTCCACCTATGAGAATCCTTATAGCAGCAAACTGCCAGGGTGCTTCCCCCCCAGGATATGAATATAGCCCCCCTTCCTTGGTAACAGGTAGATTAGTAACACAATCCCCTCCCCACTTATCACTCTAAACATGCAAATATTACACTACGCAATAATGGCAAATACTTCAGCAATTGCAGAAAAATAACCAGAGGGGTTTATTTTGAGGTCTGGAAAATAAGGTAGGGAACAAGGGAAACAAAAGGAGTAATGCATTCAAAAACAGTACCAGACAGGAATATGTACACAATAACTGATCACAACACAGTATTCCCTCTGTCCAAGTTCCTCTCCCCCCACTAGTACACCAGTTAACTCCACAGTCCCTGTGGGAGTTCCCAAATACCTTAGTGTGTACACAATGAGGAGTTGCATCCCTGTGAAGAGTGGACACTGGGTGCAGCATCGTTGCAGTGGGTAAATGCTGCAGTTGTAGAATACAAATTACACTAGTGGATGTAAATACACAGATGGTTCTGGCTGTAAATGTTGCTGTGGGCTTAGCTTAAGGTTGCGGAGGAAGCCTAGGGGGGTAAACTAACTAGCCAGCTGGCTGGACAGTTAGAAAAGCAATTGTTTGGGTAAAACCCAGTACTCATGACCTTTAGATGATCAGGGGGTACAGGCATTGGGGGACATCTCCCCTTGCTGGCAGTTGGGTAGAAAAGCTAGGCTGGTGTGGATGCTGATGGTGATCCTCCCACAGAGGGACTTGTCTTCATTCACCTTAAAAGGTAGGCTGGCAGTTGTCTTCACCTCACAGAGGGACTTGTCTTTACCCACCTCAACTGGTAGGCTGGCAGTTGTCTTCACCCCACAGAGGGACTTGTCTTCACCCACCTCAGAAGGTAGGCCAGCAGTTAAGCAGGCTGGTAGGACCTCAAAGCTCTGGGCCCCTGTCAAAACTCACTGTCTTTTGTGTCAGGATCTGAGAGACAGTGGATCTTTCACCTCACAGAAACACAAACAAATAATTCTCACAGCAGTCTCTGCTATTCTTTGCTAAATTTCTAGGCTGTTCACACAAGCTGAGGTAAATCCCCTTATCTCTGGGATTTACCAGGCAGTTGGCAACAAATTCCACAGTTTTCAGTTTGTTTTGGCACATACTAAAAGGTTTTAGGCTGTGACAGCACAAGAAGCTGTCAAAAACAGAAGCTTTCTCTTCAGAAGCTCACCCAGTCTATTTCAGGGTTAAACTGTCAACCCTAGAATGTTAGATTTGAATACATGATGTCCCATTGGCTGAAAGGAGTCTTGAGCTCCACCCCCGATTGGACTACTGCAGCTACCAATTGGGTCCCTTGCTGTCTTCAGGCAGACCACATCCAACATGGCCACCCCCATACAGTCTAGTTCAACTCAGTCAAATATAATGAAAAGTAAAAGATTCTGGCAGCATCTGACTGCATGGTGAGGGCCCTTCTGGTCCCATCTGGTGATCACTAGGGCCAGGGGGCACTTTGGGGGGACAGGAGCCCCTTTGGGAGCTCCATTCTGTGAGTTTTCCAGCAGGACCTGTCTCAGGAAAATGGTACTCTGGCTGCACAGCATCATGGGACTTGTCATCGCCAGCTGCCATTTTGTCCCAGTACTCCCTGACCCACTGGAGACTTGGATCGGGTCATAGAGCCATTTTAAAGTTATTATTTTTATTGATTTCTTTCTCCTAGCCCCCACTGGAGTTCAATGGAGCTAGGAAGATGATTTGTTAAGTGGTGCTTCTGCCGCATCCAGGCACACAGAGGTGTCAAGAAACATTTGCAGCCTTTCCTGGTGCTCCTCACCCAGCTGTGCTGCAGTTCGAGGAGCAGGGAAGCAAAACTCACTGGCAGTTAGTCAGCTGCATCTATATTGGTCATTCTGGGATGCTGAAACTGTCTGGAGTGCTCGCCAGCCCTGGCAGCAGTCCAGGAGCAGACTGGGGGATAGACGAGGCAAGCAGCTAGCTGGCCACAAGGATTAGGCACTCAGAGGCATCATGACTAAGTAAATCTGCTCCCAGGTCCTGGTAGCAGTCCAAGAGCAGACCAGAGAAGGGAAGTCCAAAGCGGCTACAACTACGGGAAACCAGGATCACGTCGGGGCCCCAGGTAAGCTCCTGACTTGAGGGGGGGTTACAAAAGAATTGGAACTGCTGAAGGTTTCCAGGAAACCAGCAACAAGGAAAACTTTTGCTTCAAATGGATAGCTTTTATTTAAGGTGCACTCCCAAAAAGATCCATCCCCTCCGAGCAGCTCTGTCCACAATCCTGGACTACCTAGTCCACCTCCAGTTCTTGGGCCTAAGGCCTTCAATTCTGAAGGTGCACTTGGCAGCAGTGTTTGCTTGCATATCAGCTGGCAAAGACAGGTCATTGGCCTCACAACCCATTTTCAAAAAGGTTTTCAATGACCTTAATCACCTCTACCCTCCAGTGAGGGAACCTGTTCCTCCATGGGACAAATGTGTGTATTTCCCAACTAATGGAGGCTTCTTTCAAGCCCATGGTTACTGCTGCACTGAAGTATGTCACCTGAAAAACAGTTTTTCTGGTGGCGCTGACATCTCCCAGAAGGGTTAGGGAGCTACAGGCCTTCTGTACAAATCATAATTACATAATTTTCCATAGGAACAAGGTAGTCCTAAGAACAAACAGGAAATTTCTCCCAAAAGTGGTATCTGAATTCCATCTGAATCAGTCTATTGCTGTTACAGTTTTCTTCACAGAAACATCCAGTTCAGGTAAGCAAAAACTGCACAGTCTAGATGTGAAAAGGACACTGAGTTACTACTGGAACCACACAAAGGATGCCAGGTCCACTAGCACTCAACTATTTGTTACCTATGGTGAAGTGGGGAAGGGCAAACCAGCATCTAAAAGAACAATTTCTCACTGGATAGTACCTTGCATACAGTTGTGTTATGACAAAGCTGACAAACTACCTCCAAGTTGGCTCAGAGCACACTCTACAAGAGGCACTTCTGCCTCTGCAGTAGCATCACTGGGTATCCCCCTGCAAGAGTTTTGTAAAGCAGCTACCTGGAAAACATTGCACACTTTCACAAAATATTACTGTCTGGACATACAGTCCAGAAGAGATGCCAGTTTTGGCACTACTGTCTTGCAGAACATTTTCCCTCAATAGGTTCTGGCTGGCAGTATAGCCTAGACATTAGAGTAACAAGCTGTGAATAAGCTTGGTACATCAAGCAGACCCTGGTTTGATTCCAGCAACCTCCACTTGCATACTGTGTGACTCTGAGCAAGTCACTTAACCAGCCCAAAGCTCCCAGGTTGCCCCTGAAAACAGGAACTTGTGCATAGTGGGGGTAACACCCTATATGGGTGAGTATTATTGAGTGGCTCAATATGAGAAACTCAGTAATACCTCCCCCATGTAAAGTGAGTGGAGAAAAAGAGCACCGAATTACTGTAGCACTGAAGGATATGTGCTGCACTTGTGAGAAAGGGGATAAATAGATCAATCTGGCCAAGCCCTACCGAGCTGTCCATTTGTAGTGGCTTGTGCCACTGCCCCTGGAGCCTGTGGTGCTGGGTTCAGATCCCAGTGTAGGAACCTATTTTGCTTCCTGGGGGGGTTGCTTTTTTCTCCTAAGTCGGCTCCCCCCTGGAGTTTACAATCTTTATTTTGGGGGATGTGGGGGGCTTGCTCCCTGCATAAAAAAACTTGATTTTCTTTTTTTTTTCTTATTAAGTAAGCAACCACCCCTATTTGCGGCGGTCGGTGCTGTGCGGTTCTCCCTTTTAACGCCGGGCAGTTGTTGACTCGCTTTATGTGATTGGTGGTCTTATAGACTCGTCCTTATCACATAAAACCCTACTGGGCCTTACCTGGTTAACAAAAGAATAAATAAACAGCAAATGTTCTGTACCCATCCTCCCAAGGTAATGCTATGGAGTCTGCAATTGTTTAACTTAAGTGAGGGATTCCTGGGGTTTGAAGAACAAAAAAATACTCACCATAGTAATATTATTTCTTCAAAAGGAATCCCTCATTAAGTTTAACAATCCCTAATCCCTGTGTCCCCTCCAAAACCTGGAAAAAGGTTCATAATAATAATTTCCTTTTTAACTTGCTTGAGCATTTCTTGTTACAGTGCTTCAACAATTGTTGCTAAGTGGTCTAAGTGACTTTAGTTTTTTTCATAACAAATTGAATCGTTCTGCCTTCTTTTAACAAATTTTAAAACTTTTTTGTATAAAAAATTTAAGAGATTTTGGTTGCCATTTAGTTAATTTTGGTGATCACTGCTCACCCTAGCTTTAGAACTAAATCTGATGTTAGAGTGCAGAGGTGAGTGTTACCACACAACAGAGTTTGAATTTCATTATAAATTCCTTAATTTACATAAAATTCTGAAAGGTCCAGGGCTGCTCATTGCAGGCGAATGATTGCACTTATTAAACTTAGTGAGGAATCCCTTTGAAAGAAACAATATTACTACGGTGAGTAATTTTTTCCTTTCCCCAGCTAGCAAGGCCAGTCTTTTCAGATTCAGACAGACACTACCTTAACAATGTATTACATAAACAAGCAGGAAGGTACAAGATTTTCAGAACTGTGCAGAGAAGTCAAGAGGATCTGGGATCTGACTTATTCCCTAGAGGCAAAGATTTCTACTGTATATTTGCCAGGCAAAAACAGCATGCTGGCAGACTCATTACGCAGAATCAGACAGGGAAACCACAAGTGGACCTTGAACCAGCAAATGCTGGCCTCAGTCTTTAGAAGAGGGAGCACTCCAGAAATACATCTGTTTACCTCGTGCGACAATTATCAACTCCCACAATTCTGTTGTAGGCCACCAGCAAGGTGCACAGTCCCAGATGATGCCCTATCTCTGGACTGGAGAAGAAAGTTTCTGTATGCCTTCCCACCATTTCCACTCATACAGAGAGTCCTCATAAAGATCAGGAGAGAAACAGTAGCAGTGATCCTGATAGTCACAGACGGGGCCAGTCAGGTTTGGCACTCAATGTTCTAACCCCAGTAATACTCAGGTATTCATAACTCTATGCAGTGACCCTTTAAGACAGAACTGCCCAGAAAGAATTTGGAACATATGCAAATGATGGAATCTTTGTGCGTGCTATTTTTCAAATGCTGCTTTCAACTAACTGCCTTAGTTCTAAACCTCTCGGATTTCACTCTCTGCCTGTCAAGATCAGAAGCTCAGAGATCCTCTCCTCATCTACTCATTCTGATGCGATAAAACTTATAAAAATACATAAGAATTTTCTTTGTTTCATTTGCTGCCTTTTACTTCTTGTTATTTTTTTAGCTAAACCGTTAGTTTTGATATTTAAATTATGTTCTTCTCGGCTTCTCCCAGTTCGATATAACTGGTGGGGAACCAAGGTTTATTTTGTGCTTATCAGAGTTTTCTGACTAAAAAACTCCATTAGTTTTTTGTTTCATTTTATTTTATTTAACTTATTTTGAGAACTGCTAATACCTGTTTCTGAACCGCTAGTCTCGGTTAATTTTTTTTCTTGGTTCCTGTTCCAATCCAGTTCCTCATCAGTTCCAGGAACCGCAAATGCTAAATAAACATTAAATTATTTTATTATTTAGCGGTTCTTATTTTATTTGGTTTTCTTTTTAGAATGTCAGAAACAACGAAAAGAAAAACCAGTGAACCCAGTTTCAAACCTTGTTCTGATTGTTGTGAGATATTTGCCAAGGCAGACAAACATAATGTATGTGTTGTCTGCCTTGGTTATGATAATCTAAAGGCAGACTGTGAAATCTGCAAAACTTTTCCAGAGAAAACTATTGAGAAATGCCTTGAAAGGCTTAACAAAAAACTTTCACCACTTAAGGGTTAGTTGCGCTCTGACCAGCCGACACCCTCTGCTTCTGTGGGTGAAACCACAAAAACAGCAACAGTAACTGCCACTGCCACCCGTGATATGGGTATACAAGCAGTTCCAAAGAGGCTTGCTGAACCAGCTGACTCTCTGGTTCTCTCTAAGAAATCTAAGAAACCAAGCACACAGAACCCCCTGCTGAGCAGCACTTGGCGACTTCTGTGCTTGCAATAAAACTTCCATCTACTGAATAGATTGCACAGGCTTTTCAGGTTATACAGGCTTTACAGGGGCTGACTGTTCCTCAGCCACAGACTCCTGCCAAGGAGATTGGCTCCTCTACGCAATCCTCCTTTTTTGAGGAGGAGGAGGAATATGGTGAAGATGATGTGGAGGATGAAGAGGAACCCATTGAACCTGAGTTTTCCCCTGAGCAAGATTTTGGTTCTCCTCCCAGGACATCAGAGGATTTTTCCCTCACACTTCACATTTGTAAGAAGAATGGTGGATGCCTTAGACATCCCCACAAGTGAAGTGATTGAGGATGAAGAAGAAGCCGACGAATACTTAGAAACGATGAGACTGACACTCACTAAAAAGCTTCTCCTTCCTGTAAAGAAGTTTTTTAAGAAGGATGCCTTAAAGATTTTGCAAACCCTGAATACTGTCCCCCCTCTTGATAAGAGGCTGGACAAAAAGAACCAGCTGGAAAGAGAGGGAGCTGAATTCCTCTTCTCCAACCCTGACCACCAGGGGGTGGTGCAAGTGGCAGCACATGACAAGGCAAAGGTACCATTAGCATCTCACCCCCCCGGACAAGGACTCTAGAAAGATTGATAGCATGGCCAAGAAAGAATATTTCTTGGCCATCAGACAGGCAAACTTCCAAGCCTATGCTACTCAATATCAAAAATCTCTTTGGCAGTCTGTTCTTGCAATGGCAAACAAGGCACAGGCTCTCCTTTCAGCTGATCTAGCTGAAACAACCAGGTTTGGTTTGGAAGCAGCCAAATATCAGTTCCAGATGGCTACTGATTCTAACAACACTGCTGCCAGGTGGATGGCAAACACTGTGGCACAGAGGAGGTTCGCCTGGTTGAGAGCCACAAATCTTACCCAGGATACACAGGCCAAGGCATTGGATTTTTCCACTAGATGAAAACTCCCTCTCTGGAGGAAAGACAGAGGCTTACATGAAGAAGGTGGATGAATACAAAGCCACCTACAGAAGTAATTCTTCTGAAGAAAAATCTTCCCCATCCACCAGACCTTATGAAGGGGAGACAGGGGTTGATCATTCCAGAGCAGGCCTTTCTTCCCGGCCATGGCTACACCTCAGTATCAGTAGCACCCACAGCAGGGGTACTTTAGGAGCAGGGGCAGAAGGGGGCTCCAGGTGTGGCTCCCAATCCCAGGCCCAGCCTCAAGCTAAGCAGGCACCCTGACATGTCTGTACAGGCCGCCTCCCTACCATCTGTAGGAGGCAGACTGGCTCACTACTTTCAAGTTTGGCAGGAAATCACAACAGACAAGTGGGTCCTGGAAGTAGTGAGTCAGGAATTGTCTTTAAGCTTCAAATCCCTTCCACCTTTAAGAACCCGAATTTTCAAGCCATCCACACATGCAGAAAGAAAACTCCTGGAATCAGAGGTTCAAAACCTGTTACTGTCACGAGTACTGGAACCAGTGCCAGTGCATCCAAAGGGAAAGGGATTTTATTCAAGATACTTCCTTACCACAAAGAAAAATGGGGAGTGGCAGCCCATCTTAGACCTAAGGGTCTTAAACAGATATTTTACAAAGCCAAAGTTCAAAATGATAACCCTGGCACTAATTCTGCCAACCCTCCAAAAAGGAGACTGGTTGGCTTCACTGGACTTAAAGGATGCCTATTTACACATCCCCATAAGGGAGACTCTCAGAAAATACCTCAGGTTCAGACTCCCTTCAGGTCATTATCAGTTCTTAGCCCTGCCATTCGGTTTCACTTCAGCACCAAGGGTGTTCACAAAGTTCCAGGCAGTGGTCGTGGCACACCTTCAAAGACAAGGTGTCACAGTCTTCCCCTACCTAGACAACTGGCTGATGGTGGGAAAATCACCCCAGCAAGTGAGGGAGCATTTGCAACTCACCCAGGGTCTCCTGGAGTCTCTAGGGTTACTGATAAATCTAAAAAAATCTGTCCTTCAGTCTGCTGAGGTACTGCAGTTCATAGGAGCTGAGCTAAATACCCTGCAGGGCAGGGCCTACCTACCTCTGGACAGGGCAAGGAGTATCCTTCAGATAGCAAGTTCAATCAGCCTGAACAAACCTATAACTGCAAGACAGTTTCTTCAGCTACTGGGCTACATGGCAGCTGCCACAAGCATAGTACTGGGATCCAGATGAGGGACATTCAGTTTTACCTCAGGCACACTGGTGTCAAAGAAGGGATCCTCTCTCAAAACTGATTCCAGTAACAAAAACTTTGTTACAGGCTCTCCAATGGTGGAAAGAGAAAACCAACCTAAGGGAAGGGGTTCCCTTTCAGCAGGAGTCCCCATCAGTTGTTCTCACAACAGATGCATCACTACTGGGGAAGGGTGCATCTGGGAGATCACACCACCAAAGGCACATGGTCAAGTGCAGAGTCACTTCTGCACATAAATCTGCTGGAACTCAGAGCAGTATTGCTGGCACTAAAGGTCTTCACACCACTGCTGCAGGGAAAGGTGGTATGGATCAGAACAGAAAATACCACCACAGTGTACTATATAAACAAGCAGGAAGGGACAAAGTCAAACCCTCTCTGCACAGAAACCATGAAAATATGGAGTCTGGCATACTCCTTGGGAGTTTCTCTACAGGCTATTCACCTGCCTGGCAAGGACAACACCTTGGCAGGCTCCATGAGCTGAATCAACCAGGCCCATCATGAATGGGCCCTGAACAGTCAGGTGGTGCAAGTGCTGTTCAAGAGGTGGGGCACTCTAGAGGTGGACTTGTTTGCCTCCCATCAGAACCACCACCTGCCACAATATTGTTGCAGACCTCCAGTTCAGGGAACAATCCCCCTGGATTCTCTGGCACTGAACTGGTCAGGAAGATACTTGTATGCTTTCCTTTCCTTTCCTTCCCTCTGGTGTTCAGAGTACTTCTCAAGCTCAGATCCCAGTCAGCCTCCATGATCTTGATAGCACCAGATTGGCCCAGGCATCCATGGTACTCTCTGCTGCTCTCCATGTCTGTGGAAGAGCCAACACACTTTTCCAGGAGGCACAACTTGCTAACCTCTAATCAGGGGAGGCTCCTGTCTCCAAACCGCAGGTCCATCAGGCACAAGGCCTGGCTCTTGAGGATCTAGAATATGTAGGCCTAAATTTTTCTGAACATGTCATGGACATTTTGAGGGGTTACAGGAAGCCCTCTACCAAGAAAACCTATGCTGAAAAATGGAAAAGGTTTTCTATTTGGTGTTCCTCCCAAGAACTGGTGCCAACGCAGGATGGGGTCCCAGCTATGATGGATTATCTTACCCATATACATTCATTGGGTCTAGAGCCCAGTACCCTGAACGTTCACTTGGCTGCAGCATCTGCTTACATTTCAGCTGGGCAAAGGGTTTCTGTTGCCTCAGACCCTATCTTCAAGAGGTTCTTTAAGGACCTTGCCTATTTGCAGCCCCCTCACAGAGAACCAGTTCCAGCATGAGATCTCAATGTATATATAGCCAAGCTCATGGGGTCCCTTTCTGAGCCCATGTCCTCAGCTTCTCTAAAGTATGTCACATGGAACACAGTTTTCCTAGTAGCAATGACTTCTGCCAGAAGGATCAGCAAGCTCCAGGCTTTCTGCATTGAACAGGACTACATTTCCTTCCACAAGGAAAAAAAGTGGTCTTGAGAACGAACAGGAAATGTTTTCCTAAAGTGGTTTCTGATTTCCACTTGAACCAAACCATTACCCTACCTGTCTTCTTCACTGAGCACTCTACTTCTGGTGAAAGGATACTCTACAGTCTGGATGTCAAGAGAGCTCTTAACTACTACATGACAGCCACTAAGGATCATAGGCAGGACAGAAAACAGCTGTTTCTGACTTATGGGGATGTGGGAAAGGGTAACCCAGCATCTAAAAGGTCAGTTTATCGCTGAATAGTACAGTGTATCCAGTTTTGTTAAACTAAAGTGGGAAGGGAACCCCCAACAGGATTGAGGGCCCTTTCCACAAGAGGCACAGCTGCTACCATAGCAGCTGCTAGGGCTGCTCCATTTGTGGACATCTTTAAAGCAGCTACCTGGAAAACTGTACACACCTTTACAAAGCATTACAGTCTGGATATCCAGTCCAGAGGTGATGCCAGGTTTGGCACAGCAGTCTTGCAGAGTCTGTTTCCAAAGTAGGTACTGTGCCCACCTCCAATGGTACTGCTTTTTAGTCTGTATAGAGTTATGAATACCTGAGTATTACTGGGATTAGAAGAAACAATTTCTCACCATAGTAATGTTGTTTCTTCCCAGTGATTCAGAACTCATATAGAATATTCAGAACTCCCCACCCTGCCTCCTCTTCTAGAACCAGTAGCCTCTGCAGTCCTGAAAGCATTATGTGTCCTGTGGTAAAGGTGCCACAATCTGGCACTATGATTTGCTATCTGTGTTCACAATTGTTGTTTTTCTCCTTTCAGGTGATTCTGATATTCAGGGGTCATGTTATAAGTTATCACCCCACTTGGAGATCCCCTTTTTGGGGCATTTAGGGCGTTATTGCCATTATTATCTTTCTGATTTTATTTTTATTAATAGTTCTTTGAGGCCTGTCTTTTCAGGCTTCTAGGAAATCTGAGAGGATCAGAACTAAGGCAGTTAGCTGAAGGCAGCATTTGAAAAATAGCATGCGTAAAGATTCCATCTTTTGCATATGTTGCATATGTTCCAAATTCTCTCCAGGCAGCTCTGTCTTAAAGGGTCACTGCATAGAGTTCTTAATACCTAAGTATTTTTATTTATTTATTTCAGTTTGGGAGTAATACCTTCTCTGAGAAGAAACAGCATTAGTAACATTCCAAATTCTAAAATATGCATAGGTTCTATCTCTGGGGCATCACTCTCGGCCACAATGACTGTATTAAATATAAACAAAGTGAGGGATCCCTTAAGAAGAAGAAACAATATTACTATGGGAGTACTTTTTTTCTTGTGGTTGTCATAAAAAAAAATCAATTTTGTTTAGAGTTCATCTTCTGTTTTTATTACTCAATAAATTTCTAACATTATATGAGGGCTTTTGAGCTTTATAGCCCACATTACGTTAGTGCAGTGCTAGTCTGTTGATCATCATTTTTTTAATAGTCCCATTCTGAAAGAAAGAGATAATAAATTGGGCCAAAGCCAATGGCTAGCTGATCTCTTCCACTTCCAGTCCGCTGGCCCCAACCCTACAGTCAGATGTTTTGAGACATCAAACCATGTGGGAGCACCCTATGGAAGTCTATGGGGTAATTTTCAAAACCTTTTTATATGATAAAGCCACCTTTATATATGAAGCTCACTGCTCAACTAATAGAACCTATATTAGTTGAGCAGTATATATATACATACATATCTATGTATATCTATATATATATATATATATATATATATATATATATATATATATATATATATATAAAGTTATTTATTTATTTTTGTTTACCAGGTGAGATGCACTGGACAAGCAGTTGCCTATTTTCTAGCAGGACCTGGGAGAAGTACAGACATAACATTTACAATCTAATCCAAGCAAACAGTAATAACCTAGAATTTACAAACATGCAGTAACCAAGAAGACAGGTCAGGACAGTGATGGAAGAGCACATTCAAAACATTATATAGTGCTATGCAGGTACACAGTATTAAATAAATAAATAAATAGGCCCAGATATTCAGAAATGCGCCAAAGGCCAGCGCAAGTCCAGTACAGTGCAGATCCGATGCGCCATGGTGCAACAGGAGCCATATTTAGAGGTTGCGCAAGCCAAATTGCACCAACGCAACCTGGCTGAATATGGCAGAGTTGTGCCATGGCACAAACAGTTGTGCCGTGGCTCCGTCTGATGGGTGCCTGCAACTCCGTGCTATGCAGTTCACAGGGCTGCCTTAGCATGGCCCTGTTCAGGCAGTATTGGCCCACAATCTCGGTGTCACTCTGGTTCCCAGTGGTGCTGCAGGCACAGTACCGCCTGTGTCGGGCATGCCACCACCAGGCCCTTCATTGGCCACATAGCTGTACCTCCTGCCACCTCACATCCCTCATCACTGCCCTCATCAGCGTGGCTGCACCCTCCATGTCCCCTACTGTCCACCATGCCCCTGGGTGGTTGGCTGCTGGCTGTGTGCCACCCTGGTACACAGGCTTTGTGTGTGTTTGTGTCCCTCTGTCTCTCTCTCTCTCCCCCACGCCACGTCTCTGTCCCCCTCCCTTGGTGTCTGGTCATGTGCCTGTCTGACTGTCTCCCTGTATCCCTCCCTCTCACTCCCACCCTAGGTGCAACTGCTGTCTGTGTGCTTGCGTCCTGTTTTACTAGGAACAAGTCTGCTCAGAGCAACCTAAATTTGCTCCACACTTGCGCCATGGATTCATGGTTGAATATGCCACTGCACTGGATATTCATGGGAACGTCCCCTGCTCTTGCACCTGCATTCATTATAGTTGCTCATTGATGCAATGGATGTTGTGCTGCGCACTGGCTCCCGCTGAATATGGCTCCTTTGCACAATACCGCACTTGCGCCAGTGCAACTCAGCTGCATCATGCGCAACTGCTCTGAATATCTGGGCCTATATATATATATATATATATATATAGTTGTTTTATCATATAAAAAAGTTTAGATGTCCGGCCCAGTGGTGCTGAGGGTTGAGGTGCTGGGACGCCACACCTCGCACCACGCCGGTGACCTGGGTTCAAGAACGGACTTGGACTGCTGGGGGTTGGAGGGGTGGAGGAGGACTGAGCATCCCAACGGATGCTCTCCTTCTCCAGGGATGGGTTTCTAGGGGTGCTTTCCAAACCCAATGCACCAGTGTCTGTGGAAACATGGACATCGGGGCACAAGGCAGTTCTTCGGAATTGGGGAGGGGAGGACATTGTGGGCACTTGGCAGTGACATGCACCAGCACACCACTTGCCTGGACATCAAGTCCTGCATGCCAACATCCTCAGTGGTAGTGGGATGTAACAGAGGAGTAAATGTGGAAATACCCCACTTCCCGCCTAGATGATGACCAACCTAATCTCCAATTCACCTCCCATGGGCAGACTCCAATGTGTGTAGGCACTCTAGGAGGAGGAAGGTAAGATGGATACAGAAGTGTATCTGACACTCTAGAGGCAGACTCTGGGGAGGGTCCACCAGGAATGGTCAGGACCGAAGGAGTGGGGGCTAATGGGCAGTAAGGAGGGAATAAAAAAAAGAAAGTATAAAAAAAAAATTTAGACTTCAATGGGGCACACCCCATGCCCTCCCTGGTTAGATGTCACAAAATGTCTGCACACGGAGGCAGGCCTGTGGACCAGGAAGTGGAAGGGATTGGCTGGCCAGCGGGTTCAGCCTGATTTTCAATATCTTCCTTTCTGAACTGGACTATTCAAAAAATTGTAATGTAAGGATCAAAGGACTGGTGCTGCACTAAGGTAACAGGCTATAAAGCCCAACAGGAAATCTTAGAACTTTCCTTTCCTTTTCTTGCTCTCCTCCTCATCAAAAAAAAAAACAGAGACAATGGGACTGATGGCATTATAACCTGTATACATGATGCCATTACCCCCTCTCCACTAAATAGTGGCATCATACATCAATGCCATTGACCCTGGGAAGTTGTGGTTCCTGTAAGGTACTGGTGCCTCTGTCCATGATCAAACAGTGCTTCTCTGTGAAGTCTTATAGTAAAAAAAATATATATGATTTGTAAGATCTTTACTGATCAAAATGCTACAAGCAAAGTGAAAAGCAAATTATTTAAGACACCATAGCAAGGAGTACTTATTAAACAATACAACAGTGCAAATAGTAAGTTTTAAAGTAATATGGTAAAATATAATGTTTTAACACTAGTAACTGCGTGAAAAAAATAGTTTCTGTTAAAACAGATTAAAAATATAATTTCTATACATAGTTCCAACAGACTGCAATTTTATTATATGAGACAATTTAATAATTCACTCATTGGTAGTGATTTATAGATTGGTATGAAAATAGTTCAGTAACATCATGCCACATTTTAAGAAAAAACAAAACCAAAAAACAAATGTTTAATCAGGGGTCCTGGCTCACCGTCTTCCGGTATAATTTAATTTCATGATAACAAAGTTAAATCAATATTAAACAGACAGTCAAAATGACTCAATATCTGTATCTGTTTTTTGTCACTGAAATGCTTTGCATTATAAATGTCCTTGTTCTTCCAGAGAAATTCCATTTCTTCCACTTATTTTGGTAAAAATCTTTAGACAAGTTGAAGGCTGAGAAGGAGCTTCCTAGTTACTGTAATGGGTTATATTGTACAAAACTAACAAAGCCAAAACTATCTTTCCCAATCATTTCATGAAAATTAAAAATTTGATTGTCATGGAATATTTTATTTATTAATTTATTGAGAGCTTTTGACCAGGAAAGCCCAAATGAACCGGAACTGAATATACAAGTACAATAAAACCATAAAAAGCAACGGTGCAGAGAGGGTTAAGCACAAAAAAAAGTAACAGTGCTATGAGTAATGCAATAAATAACTAGAAAATGGTGAGCTTGCTCTTTAATAGAACAACCACTCATATCCTCTAACCATGAAGTAAGCAATAACCCACAACAGGGTATGGGGTTGTTTGCAGTTAATCCACACCCTACCGTGGGCTTGATTAACTGCACTCACCCATATCCTTGAGTGGGTTATTGCACTTCTATAACATGTGATGTTTAAAAAAATGCAGAAAGGTGTTTCTTTCCTCTTTAAAGTGGAGCAATTCTACTATAGCCTGCCAAGTTCACAAGTAGTCATCCCCACAACTCATGCATATGCTCTTTATGTGATGAACATACAAATGCCAGAAATACAGCCCTCAAATGATTTCTGACATTTCTACGTTTCTCACCGCAGGGGTCCTTTAGCATTAGTAACAATAGCAGTAAGATGGCTTGGTTGAACTGCCTTGGAGGTGGAGATTATGATAATGAGTTTAAGGAATTGGCCAATTAGAAGAGAGTTAGAGGGTGTGCTGACTGGAGCTTGCCCTGAGGGCATCATGATTTTTTCTCTGCCTGACTAACACTGCCTCTGAGGTGCTCTCTCATGCCTGGCTGTAGAGAATTTATACCTTATTTTCTTCTACTTTTTCTTCATGTTTGTGCTGACTTTATGAGTTTTAGTTCATTTTCATATATTTTCTTTGTTTTTCATGGTTCCCTTCTGTTCCAGGAACTGCAAATTTCTCTAGACCTGTGGTTCCTCTCCTGGTTCCTGCTTTTTTCCTGAGGTATTATTTTAACTGCAACTACATAAAATCATCTGATTTTTATTTCTTTTTGCTTTAAAACCTTAGCGGTTGCTGTTTTTTAGCAGGAACCACATTTTTCCCTTACTGTTCTTTTATTTTTACCTCACGAATTTTCACCACAAAGGAGCCGAGCGATTACAACTTTATTCCCTATTTGGGAACATTGCTTTACAGGTTTTTCTGATAAACTGGCATGTCAGAAAGACCAAAGAAAACAACTGAACCTACAGGATTCAAGAATTGTCTGAAGTGCTTCAAAATATTGGCAAAAGCAGATGCCATGATTTGTGTTTTAAAGTGTTTAGGTCCAGGCCATTTTTGTGAACTTTGCTCTAAATTCTGTTCAAAAACTTTAAAGAGGGTTCCTCCTCACAGCACAAACATAAAGATAAGTCCCTTAGGGACTCTACTGAAGGTAAGTCTGATAAGAATACAAACGATAATAATGATGACCAGCCTAAAAAGAGACTTGCTTCGCAGGTTACTGACCCAGTGCCTGCCAAAAAGAAACACAAAGAAAACACTATCACTGCACCTCCCACTGAGAAGCAAAGGGAGACGCCAGTGACTCATACAAAGAAAGAAAAAGATATGCACTCTGCTGAGGAAATGGCAAAGGCCTGGCACCTTTATCAGACTATATAAAACATGGGCACATTCTTTAATGCTCCTGCTACCCCAGTTAACCCCCACAGTCCTGCTCCTTCCTATGGGGCAGACTATTATTATGGGGATGATGAGGAGGAGGAAGATGAAGGACAGGACCAACCTTTGGAACCTGATGTGTCCCCTGACCAGGAGTTTGGTAATGCTCCCAATGGTCAGAAGGATTTCTCTTCCCATTTTACATTCATTCAGCATATGGTGGACACCCTGGACCTTTCAATTCAGGAGACTACTGAGGAACAGAAGGATGAAGACTATAGGGAGATGATGGGTCTTACCCCTCCAAGAAAAATTCTTCTGTCCATATATAAGTCTCTCAGAAGAGCTACAATGAAGCTGGTCCAGAACCCCACTTCAGCTCCTAGAGTAGACAAAAAGATTGAAAAGAAATATCAGCTGTTCAGAACTGATGCTGATTTTCTTTATGTGTACCCTAGCCATGAGGGAGTGGTACAGGCTGTTACTTGTGGTAAAGCCAAAGTACCCCTTTCTTCACAACCCCCGAGAAAGAATCCTAGAAACTGGATTCAATGGACAAGAAGTCTTACACCACAGCTTCTTTGCCTCTTTACTTACATAGCCTATGTGGCCAAATATCAGAAGGCCCTCTGGAATTCAGTTTTGGCCATCCTGTACCAGAACCCAGACAGCATGGTACTAGACATCACAGAGACAGTGAAAATGGCTCTTGAGGCAACCAAGTATTAATTCCACATGGCTGTGGACAATAATGAGACTGCTTCCAGAGCCATGGCCCTGGCCATATCCTTAAGGCATTTTGCATGGTTGAGAATCACAAACCTTTCACAGGATACTGAATCCAAGGCCATGGATTTCTTTAGTGAAAACAGTTCTCTTTTCGGAGACAAAACTGAGGTCTACATGAAAAAGGTGGAGGAATATAAGAGCATCTACCAGAGCAATGCAGCCAAGAAAAAGTCCTTTACATCCCAGAAGCCGCAGTACAAAGGAAATAGAGGCAGAGGTTATTTTCCAAGGGCCTTTTACTCTAAGCTTATGCCCATGGACTTTCCCAGATGAGAGAATTTTACAGAGGAAGGGGTAGGAGATGCCAAAGGAGAGCCAGTACCACTCCTGCACCCTCCACCCAATCTAATCCCTGACTTCAATGCCCAGGTCGCCTCCCCTTTGCCAGTAAGGGGAAGGCTCTCCCATTACCTCCATCTTTGGGCTCACATCACCACAGACAAGTGGGTATTGGAGGTGGTGGACAAGGGTCTTACCATTCAGAAAGTTTCCATCCCTTCAGGATCCCAAAATGTCAAAAACTCTCATCCCAACAGAAAAGCTACTGTTGGAATTAGAGGTCAAGTCATTGCTGTCTGCTCCACCAAAGCAAACTTCTACGTTTCCATTCTAGAACAGGCTAAAGGGAATTCCCACAAAATTTGGAGGACCCTAAAGTCCATTGAAGGTCAGTCGACTGCCCTCTCCATTCCATCTAAGATCCACAGCAAAGGTACGGTCGTGGAAAGTAATCACCATATACCTGAAGAATTTAATTCCCATTTCGTCACTGCCGGCCTAGCCTTCGATTCATCGCCCTATGCTACTCGTGTTAAGAATCAAGACATTCATGACATAACACTGCCTATCTCCACCTGTTCATTTCAGTTGTCCCCCTTTACCTTCAAAGAAATTGAAGACGCACTCATTAACTTAGATACCAAAAAAAGTGCTGGAGAAGATGGACTTGAACCACTTTTCTTAAAACTAGGCTACATCTACCTTACTGCCTCTATCCTCCATATATTTAACCTCTCTACTTACACTGCCACAGTTCCTTCTTGCTGGAAATCTGCTCACATCATTCCCTATTCAAACCAGGCGATCCATGTGACCTAAACAACTACAGGCCTATTTCAATTCTGCCCATCTCTCAAAAGTTTTCGAAAAATTGATCTATACACAACTAAAAAACCACATTGAAACCAATTCTCTCCTAAACCCAGCACAATCTGGCCCTACACTGTCTGAAGTCAGGGACTTTCTCCAAGCTGACTTAGCTTAATTAGAAACCAATCTAATCAACGACAAGCTACTTTTAAACACCAAGAAAACCAAAGCCATGATTTTCTATAATACACCTCCCCCACTGCTATTCTCGACTCGCCTAAAGACTTCATCGTTACCTCCCAAGGAGAACCACTGGAAATTGTCTCAAAATTCAAATATCTTGGCATCTGGCTCTATAATAAGCTATCCTTTAATGATCACCTCGAAGACCTGTCCAAAAAATTAAAAGCCAGGCTAGGTTTTTTCTTCCACAATAGGTCTTTCTTTCTACTGGAGATCAGAATCAGGCTCATCCAGGCCACATTCCTCCCTTTACTTGATTACGGGGACATAATTTACAACTCTTTAGCAATTACCAACCTCCATAAACTAGACACCCTCTACCACCGTGCACTGCAGTTTATCACTAACCTACCATACTGTACTCACCACTGTGATCTGTACGCATCTGTCAGCTGGCCCTCACTTACCATTAGACGTACACTCCATGCTGGAATTTGGACCCTAAACCTTCTGTTGAATAAACTCCCGAGCTATCTAACTTCTCTTGTCCGCATCTCCCGCAGTGCTTACTCACTCAGAAAGACAGACCTTATCCTCTTCAAGGTACCCAGGACTCGTACCTCCTTTGGTAAATGCGCCATCTCATGTTCCCTTCTAACCATTTGGAATCAGTTACAACCCCTTCCTGAAATTATCCAGTATTGTCCCTGTTAATATCTTCAAAAGGATACTTACTGATAAACTAAAAGTTACTGGTAGCTGCTGCTAAA
Source organism: Neoceratodus forsteri (assembly GCA_016271365.2). NCBI lineage: Eukaryota > Metazoa > Chordata > Ceratodontiformes > Ceratodontidae > Neoceratodus > Neoceratodus forsteri. The sequence goes on from CM028133.1 coordinate 658,727,011, forward strand.
CTCCCTCTTCTTCTTAGTTTTCCCACTTTACCACCCTACCCTCTCCCTTCTTACTTGTTCTGTACTCCCTACTTCTCCCGTTCCTGATGCCTCCTCAAAGGCTCACCCTCCTTATACCAACATTGTTACTTTTTTTTATCATGAGTATTATGTACCAAATGGTATTTTTATTGTATATTAATCATTGTTATGTTACTCTCCATATGTTTTGTGTACTTGCCTGTGTATCTGTTCTCAGGACCTCCTTGTGAATGAGCTTGCTCAATGGGGTTTTCCTGCAATAAACTTGAACTTGAAAAGCAATGGAAAGATTTCTCTTTTCTCAGTGGGGAAAAGGCTTCTACTCTTGATACTTCCTGACACAAAAGAAAAATGGGAAGTGGCGACCTATCCTCGAGCTTAGGTACTTGAACAGGCACTTGCTGAAACAAAAATTCAAAATGGTCACTCTCACTACAGTGATCTGGATCTGAAGGATGCCTGTTTTCACATCCCAATCAGGCAGTCCCGCAGAAAGCACTTGAGATTCAGACTGCCTTCTGGTCACTACCAGTTTACAGCCATGCCTTTTGGTCTGATTGCAGCTCCAAGAGTGTTTACAAAGTGCCTGGCAGTGGAGCTGTTACTTAAGAAAGCACCACATATCAGTCTTCCCATACTTGGATGATTGGCTGCTGGTGAGTAAGACCCCTCAAAAAGTCAGAGAGACTCTCAACTTCACAAGACACACCCTAGAATCCTTGGGGTTCCTGATCAATGAAACGAAGTCTCACCTAGAACCCTCACAGGTGCTGAACATCATTGTTGCTGAACTGGACACCCCTGCAGGGCAAGGCCTTTCTGCCAGCAGACAGGATCCAAAACTTCCTGTCTGTAGTGAAGTCTTTCATCCTACACCAGCCAAGGCCAGCCAGATATTTCCTGAGGCTGTTAGGACACATGGCCTCCATGACAGACGTCATCCTTGGGGTAAGGTCCCAGATGAGGGACATACAGTACCCCTTTTGGGTCACAATAGTCCCAAAAAGACATTCATTGTCAAAACTGGTACCAGTCAGCAAGACACTTCTACAAGCTTTGGGCTGGTGGAAGGAAACAGACAATCTTTCAGTTGGAATTCACTTCCAGCTCTCTTCTCCCACAAAGATTCTCACTACAGATGCCTCCCTCCTCAGCTGGGGAGCTCATCCAGAGGACCAGTCCATAAGTGGCACTTGGACCTCCAAAGAGTCTGCTTGTAACATCAATCTACTGGAACTCAGAACTGTGTTTCTAGCCATAAAGGCCTTTGCCTCACAGCTGAAACGTCACATAGTTCAAATCAGAACAGACAACACTACTGCCATATTCTATATAAACAAGCAGAGGGGTACAAGGTTCACATTGCTCTGTATGGTAGCAAAGAAAATTTGGTCCTTGGCCTACTCATTGAACATGAGTCCTCAGTCATACATTTTTGGGCAAGGACAACACCTTAGCAGATGCTCCAGGTCTCATCAGTCAAGGCCACAATGAATGGACTCTGAACAAGTAGGTCTTGCTACAGTGTTCAGGAGGTGGGGCACTCTAGAAATAGACTTATTTGCCTCCCACCACAATAAAGCTACCAACTTTCTGAAGCCTAAAACTGAGACAGAGCCCACCCTGACCATGACCCCCTGTGTCACTCACTCCCTCGGGCACCACCGCAGACAAGGCTGCACACACTTAATCAATTACATTTTGCCACTTGCTCTGGCCACATCACCCCACAGAAACACCAGTAGCAAACATCCAGATTAAAACAATACATCATTCTGCTGCAACAAGTTCCAAATCATGACATACAGAAAGTTAATCAGAAGCAAACTTGCCTTTAGTTTTGTTCATACATTTGAACTGCATGCATTTCTACTCCTGACAGTCCCATCCCAACCAGCTTACACTTACTTCCTTTGCTGAACAAACTTCACTTCAGTTACTCCCACCACCACCACACCAGATTGTTGTATCACACTCCCCTACAGCTGCTCAGATTCAGGTACCTTTGTTCACTGCTGCCGATCTCTTCTTTGTCTGGAGTCCCTCTCAGTTGCTGGTAGGCAGATGGCAGCATGCGCATGTTCACACTGCTACTCAACTAACAGGAAGTAATGTGCTTTACAGTGCTCCCACTGACCCATTTGCCATTTGACTACCAGAACATTTTCACATTTACTGTGCAACGTAGGCGCAGGGACAGAAGTTTACAAATTGCCCTCCACCTCAAGCAGTGCTACTGTGGTGCTGAAATAAATGTCACTCATGGATCAGCAGTCAGCAAAAAATAGGGACAAAAACAGGACAGATAAGCAAAACCAGGACAAAAGTGACATTTTGCAAAACTGGTGGGGACATGCTGCCTAAAATAGGGACTGTCCTGGGAAAATTAGGACAGTTGGTAGCTTTACACCACAACCATCAGCTTCCATTGTATTTTTGCAGACCTTCAGCACTGGGCACTTTGCCAGTAGATGCCCTAACCTTGGACTGGGCAGGGAAGTTTCTGTATGCCTTCCCTATAGTTCACAGAGTCCTGCCATACCTCTCAACCTCAGGATTCTGAAATGAGGGACATGAACCCTTTAAAAGAGGGACAGTGAAGGGCCATGAGGTACACAGCACCCTGTAATGAGGGACATCAGAATTTCAGCTCTTTAATGATTTAACACACTGTTTAAGACCATAACATTGCCTGAAACTCAATGTAATAGCACTAAAGAAGAATCTGTGCATGAAATTTGTCGTTTTTAAGTGGAAAAACAACAATTTCTAGTAACAAATAAAAAGTCCATTTGCTCTAATGGTGATCACTGTATTTTGTAGTTGCTTTCTCTTGGATTTCTTTGTCTGATGTGCCTCACCCTGCCTCATTTGTTCTCATGATCGGTGTTGTATTTTGTAGTCGCTTTCCTTGCAGACTTCAAGATTTCTTTTGGGTGATGTACCGTAAAGCACTCTCGACCGTCATTCATTTTTATAGCTAACAATGAATTCACTGTTTTCATGCTTAGACTTTGCCTCAGCTCAGTTTTTACCTTTGTTACCATGCTGAAAGCAAGTTCAAGCTCAGCATTAGAGTGTGGCAAACACAAGACCGTCATCACAAGTCTTTTAAGCAGGTTTATTTCTTTACCGGTTGCATTCATTCTTGTGAGCACAGTACCCCAGTAGTTGGATGCCTGTGGAGGATCTTGAATTAGGCCATCTATGTCTTGGAACCGATACACTGAAAACTGGTCCATCAATTGGCTGGTTTCTTCAGTACTGTTTATAATTCCTAAAGTAGTAACAAGATCGGCTACAGCTTTGGCTGACAGCTGGAGCTTTGAAGCAGGATCAAGAAACAAGGCAACATTTTTCAATAGCTGATCTCTTAAAGGGAATTTTGTCATCATTTTCCTCAGCACAATCTCGTAGAATAATGCAGCCTTTTTATAAATGTTGATTTCTACTGTTGTTCCACTTATGCTGTCATTGTGTTGTTGAAGGTAGTCCTCAACTTCTGGGCCAACACATGTCTCATATGTGACAGAAAATTAGCTTGGCTGTCCAGTACCTTGCAGTCATATTCCTTTACAAGTTTGACTGCAGCTTCTGGTTTTAGAAGTCGTCCAGAAAATAACTGCACGGTCCTGTACAGATCATTATGTAGGGTCAGCATTTGGTTTTCTTGTGCTTGCATCCTAACATTAAACTGACAAAGGGTCTCCAGTGCATATTTCAGAAAAAGTAACATGGCTCTAATTTCATGATCTTGTAGGCATTTACAAATAAGTTAGACTTTGGCAATCCAAGATTCCACCAACAAGAAATAGGACTTCAATGCATCCCACATGTCCATCATCCACTTTATCACCTTGTGCAGGCTAAGCCATCTTGTTGGGACATGATTTATTATTTTCATGGGTTCCACATCAACAAACAGGGCATACTCTTTGAGTAGCTTCTGTCTCTGGGAACTCTGATGAAAAGTGGCAATACACATCTGAAATCCTCTCCTCCATAGGTACCTTTAAAGCCATAATAGCAGATTTACTACAGATGTCTGCCAAAATGGTAAAGTCAACCCACAATTATAACATTTGGGTTTGTTTGTTTCACTCTGGATAGCACAGAGTTATTTCTCCCAGTCACTGATGCTGTGTTGTCTGATGAAAAGGCAACAAGATTGTAAGGAGGAATACTGAATCTGTTTAAAGCCTCCATTAAACAGTTAAACATTGCCTCTCCAATCCCTAGTACACTATCTGGCATGTCCAAAAAACTAATAACCTTCTTTTTCAGGCTCTCATCAAAATATCCCATTAAAATTACCAGCAGTTTAATATCACCAATATCAGTACTTTGATCCAGATACACACAAAATGGGATCTCTTGACACATTTTGGCAATATCAGTTTGATATTTGGGACCTAGAACGTCTCTGACAATACAGCTGGCTTTTGTGTCTCCACAGCTCATCTTCTTTACAAATTCTGGGTCCCCACAATGCTTCTTAATAAATTTTATAATGTGGTCAGCACATGAAAAAGATAAGTTGTTCTCTGCCAGCAAACTCACAAAAGCCACCTCTGCGTCTGTCACCTTGGATGCAGTTTGTGTATTGAAGAAATCGCTCACCTTTCTCCCTGCAGCTTGTCTTGTATTCTGCTGATGCTTCTCAGACTTTCCATGCCGCAGAACATCATAACGTCCCCCATGGCTTACTGTAAAATCACATCCACAGGTCTTGCAGAAAGCAGATACTGGTTCGCGTCGACTCTCAATGACCCATTTGACCTCTTTAATCTAGCTGTTCTGGAACACCGAGTACCTCTTTTGCTTCTTCTCTGGCATCTTTGCACGATCTTCTTCTGTTCTCTTTCTCTTCTCTGAGGGTGTTGTTGAGGTCGAGCAACTGAAGATAGGTGCTTCTGCAGTATTGCCCACCACTGTACAGTCCGACTCCTCATTCATGTTTCAAATGTACAAGAACTGTAAATATCCAAAAATAAATAAAATTACAGGTGGATGTTGTGGACTCCAACACCAGCATTCTATCCAGAAAATGTATGCACTCATCCTGTGCACTGCTCCTGTGCTGCATGCACATCAGAGTAAGTAACACACTTTTTCATTTACTGGTCTGAATCTGACTGGAGGAACAGTCCTGAAACAGAAGGAACCAGTGACCAGTGCCACTACTTGGGGACTCTCAGTCACCCAGCCAGCAGTCCTCTAGAGCAGGCACTAGCACCAACCGGCCATGGCCACACAGGGGCTACTATAAAGCAAATAAGAAAAGAAAGACAGTGCAGCAGCAGCACACTGCAGTGCACACATAACAGGCTTCCAAAATACAGCAATGGAGCAGCAAGCTAAGCTAGCAGTCAAGTATGGGCTAAGTAAGCCTAAAATAAAGTGCCTCTCAAGTCTCTGACTCTGTGTGTCGACTCAAGACTCAAATGCAATTTTCACAAATTAATTTAAATTCACAAAACAAAAGGTTCACAACAAAAACAAAAGCTTTTTGACTTACTAAAAGTGTAGTCCAAGAAAACCAAAAAATGCCCCTTCAAAATGGGCTCATGACTGAGCCTCTCCAACCTCAACAGTGAACAACCCGACTGTGCAGACTAGGCCGACCCAGTAACTGACCCCCATCCCTACGTCACCCCAGTGCTGTCAAATTGAGACAGAGTGAGATAAAAAAAACATGCAGGCTGCCTGGCACAGTTGATGGTCAAACTCAGTCACTTGTTCAGCCTGTCAGTGATGAGGGGAAGGAAGGGCTGGAAGAGGGTGGGAGGAGGGAGACAGAAAAAAATTGTGGGTGGACCAGGAAGGTATTTGAAAATGTACAGTGCTGGTGGTGGTCTGTTGATACAGTCCCCCAGCTCTAGCATTTTCACCGTGCTCCCCTCCCCATCATCAGTTGCTGTTGCTTGCCAGTGCCACAGTTGAACTTGGTATTGCCACCAATACTACCTTTACTTTACCGGCTGCACCTTGCCAAGACAAGATGCCATTTCATTCAAACCCAACCCTTCCCACCCAAGTTTGATAATGATGCCGCAGCCACCAGTGGTGCACAACAATTAACAAACAGCACCACCACCCCAGCACCCAGTCATTGACCTGCTGGGTGAGCGTGACCACTGACCAGTTAGGCCTGCACACCCTGGGCCTGGTGATGGGACCACAACAAACAAGTAAGGTACACTCATTGCTGCTGCAGCAGCAGACAGTCAAGCTGACCGAGAGCTAGCCCTCTCTCTCTCTCTCTCTCTCTCATATGATTCTTTAGCTCTCAAAGCAAAATGCTGAAAATGGTCAGTGTACTGTAACACTATCTGCAGCATGCCTGTAGAGCTTATTCCTCAGTCATGCCCCTGGCTCTGTAGTTGCCCCAGACTCACACTAACCACCACCCACCCAGATCCTGTCTCTCTTTCTCCAGAGGAGGAACAGTCCCTCCCTCCCCTCCAAGTTTTCCACTGATGATCTATGTGGAATTATTATCTGTGCAGATTGTCAGTGACAGTCAGAATCAGAATAAAATAAATAGCAAACAATAAAATAAATTACACACAATTCTCTTTCTCTAGTGAGTCAAGTCAATGCAGAAGTTGTGTGTCTGACATTCTGTTTTACAAAAAACCTGCTGACTGCATGACTTGCCACAAAAATGAAGCCCTCTGTCCTGGGTTGTGCTTTTTTTACTAGTGTACCAACCACTGTTGTACTGCAGCTTGTCCTTTACATGATGGTGAGAGCTGATACATAACACTACAGATACATACTCATTATTAATTTATTACTTGATTACTCTGACTTTTTGTCTTAGTTTGATAATGTCTGTGTGAGAATGTGATGGATCATGGACCTACCTCCTCCTTTCTGACAGCAGCAGCAGTAGTACTAGTAGTGTCCCAGTGACAAGTCCTCCTGGCTGGCTGACTCTGTTTGTCTTTGTGACTCTTGCTGTCTGACTCACCTCAGATGGTAACCTAATGGTCAATCAATGGACATGGACAGACGGACTTAGGCCACAGTCGCTGCAGCAAGAGAATGAGTCCCAGGCCGGCCTGATGCCCCGACCTCAGCAGTTGGTACTAGCACACTCCGGATCCTCTGCAGGTGGGACAGGGATTGTAGGGGGATCATGACCACTGGCCAGATAGATCCTGAGTCTGCATGCAGATTAACCACCAGAGCAGGCAACACAGTGAGCAGCCAAGGGAAGGCAAGCACAGCATTTTGTAGCACAGGGGCTGCAGTTGTCGATAACTCCTTCCTCCTCCTCTCTCTATGCAACAGTGCATGTTGTCTCATCGAGTGCCACCACATTGTCGCCATGCACTTCCTTTCCTGATTGGCTCACTGTGCAGAGGAGGAGGAGGAGCTGACTCGCCTGGTCATCAGCCGGGTGATGGGCCTGACTCGATTGACTTCTAACTTGTTTGCTGAACAAATTAGCAAGTTCAGCAGTGCCATCGCCGCCAGCCTGCCACAGCACGTGACTGTCTGACCCATGCACTCACCCCCAGTCCCATCTCAGAGTCAATGCACACAGGCACAAATGCATACATTTGAAGGGCCCACTGACTGTCATTGTAAATGTGGGACAATGACAGGTGCTGGCATAACAGCAGGACCACTTTCGGAAATCGGGCCAAATGCGGGACACTTGAGAGGTATGAGTCCTGCTAAAGCTGAGGGATCAGCCAGCAACCATGATCCTGGTTGCTCTGGATTGGCTAAGACAACCTTGATACCCTCTGCTTCTGGCCCCATCTCACAGGAAGCCCATCAGGCTTCCCCTGAGCCTCAGTCTCCTGACTCTGTCACAGGTAGGGGTAGCTTACCCTGACCTAACCTCTTTTCACCTCAAAGCCTGGTTCTTGAGGAGTTAGAGTTCCCGGAGACCCAATACTCAGAACAAGTTCTGAAAATTCTTGGAATGGCTAAAAAAACAAGTACTAAGAAAACCTATGCTTCCAAATGGAATAGATTTTCTCTGTGGTGTAAAGGAAAACAAATGAATCCTCTTAAGGCTTCTCCACCCATTCTTTTGGACTATTTGGTACACTTGCAGGCCTCAGGCCTCAAGGTGCACTTGGCTGCTATTTCAGCATACCTTTCCACAGGAAAAGAGAGATCAGTTATTTCACAGTCCATTTTTAAACAGTTTTTCAAAGGCTTGAACCAGTTCCCCTTGGAACTTGAACCTCTGCATTGCCAAGCTCATGGAACCCCCGTTTGAGCCTATGGCCATGGCTCATTTAAAATATATCAGCTGGAAAGCAGTTTTCTTAGTGGCCATCACTTCTGCCAGAAGAATTTCAGAACTGCAGGTACTCCGTATTGAGCCTAACTACATCATTCCCCACAAGGACAAAGTAGTCCTCAGAACAGATAGAAAATTTCTTCCTAAGGTGGTTTCCAAATTCCACCTAAATCAGTCCATTTCCCTTCCCGTCTTCTTTACTGACAAATCCACTCCAGGGGAACACAAGCTTCACAGATTAGACGTGGAAAGAGCCCTGTACTACTACCTGGACCACACCAAGCAGTTCAGAGACTCTACTACTCAGCTTTTTCTCATCTATGGGAGGTAGGCAGAGGTAAACCAGCCACCAAGAGAACTATCTTCCATTGGATAGTCTTCTATATCCAATTTTGCTATGAGAAAGCTGGTAAACAGACCCCTCACTTGGGGCACTGCTGCCACAGTAGCAGCTTCAAGGGATATTCCCTTACGTGATGTCTACAAAGCAGCCGATGGAAAACTGTACACACATTCACAAAGCATTACTGCCTGGATGTACAGTCCAGGTCTGATGCCAAATTTGGCAAGGTGGTTCTGCAGAGCCTCTTCCCTAAGTAGGTTCTGTACCCACCTCCCAATTGCACTGCTTTGTAGTCTGCTATTGTTACTAATGCTAAAGGACCCCTGGAATGAGAATAAATAATTACGCACCATAGTAATATTGTTTCTTCCAAGGTGTCCTTTAGCATTAGTAACCTTCCACCCTTCCTCCCCTACATAACCTAACTGAGGAGGACTCTGCATTCTTAATATTTAACCAGATTTGTTCTAGTTTTTCTCGGTATTTAAAGCAAAGTTCTGGTTCACTTACTACTTTTCTATTTTGGGGTGTTTCTGGATAATTTGTAATCATTTTGGAACAATATCTCATTGGGGCATGTTTGCTCATCAAAGCTTCAAAAAAATTCTGGTGCCCTCTGGGCAAGCTCCAGTCAGCACACCCTCTAACTCTCTTCTGATTGGCCAATTTCTTAAACTCATTACCATAATCTCCACCTCCGAGACAGTTAAACTTAGCCAGCTTACTGCAATTGTTACTAATGCTAAAGGACACCTTGGAAGAAACAATATTACTATGGTGAGTAATTATTTCTTATAAATAACATGTGCATCAGTTTTAGTCAATTCCAAGCACAGTGAGCTTCTCAACTCGTTGACTTTCTCTCTCTCTCTCTCTCTCTCTCTCTCTCTATCTCTTTTTCTCCCTGCAGCGTGGTGCACTGCTCGCTGTTTGGTTTACCAAAAGTGGAGACACGAAAAACTCTGTGTCAATGACTGCATACCTCAAAAGTGAAGACAGACAGAGAGGACACTGCAGTGATTATTACATGTCTGGGTCTCTCACCTGTTGTCAGTATCTCTCTGTCTCTCTTGGATTGCCAGCACCATGGTGAACTGCTCACACTCTCCCTCGCTGTCTCCACAGAGCTCTCTCTTTGTGTGAAAAGCACCACGGCACAAATTTTACAGGATGGACAGGAGGAAGAAGAAGAGTGGAGACAGGGAAAACTCCCTGTCACTACCTGTCAGCTGATGACTGTGCAACTGTACATCGTCGAGAGGGGTGGACCCAGCAGTAGCAGGGAACACTGTGAAGGTCAGCCCCGGAGCCCATTGCTGTATCCCAACTAGCAATGAAGCTTGCGGTCACTACCACTGCTGTGTGGAGCTGCTATGACAGCAACAGCAGTAGGTCAAGGGGCCCAGCAGTAGTGGGGGAACATCATTAAGGCAGCCCTGCAGCACATTATTGTCTCCCAACAGGGAATGAAGCTTGTGGTGACTAAGAGTGCTGTGTGCAGCTGCTATGACAGTGACAGCAGTAGCGGGAAACACTAACAAGGTAGCCCCAGAGCACATCTCTGTCTCCCAAGTTTTAATGACTGCCTTTCTGCTTTGTGGTGTTCAGCAGCTAATGAATACTGACTCTGCCCTATAATATTGCTTCAGGGCAATTTACAGTAACTGTGCATTTACTGGCACTTAATCTATGGTCATCTGATGCTGTGTGACCAATTGAGTGTTTTTTTTCTAACCCATGTTATAAAACTGTATATATGTAGCCCCCTACCAATTTGGGGCTTACCTCAGGTATCTTCCTGGGCTCCAACCATGCCCACTGCCAGGCAGACATCCTGCCTAGATAGTAAATCCATTGTTATTTGTTTGATCCTGTTGATTTGCATGAGAGTGCCATGATGTGCCTTTGTGGCTGTCCCTTTAAGTCATTAGCCAGTATGTGTATAGTAAATGGTCTGGGCTGGGTCTGACCGTTTCAGAGCTCATGACTGAAGCCACTTTAACTTGCTACACTCTGCTGTCGATAGTAAAGCAGAGGGAGCTTTAACTAGTACTGTAGATATTTACTTCTAACTTGCTGTTATATTTAAATTAGAGTGTTTGTTTTAACTTGCCTTCTTGCAGTTTTGTTTATTCAAATGGGAGTCACCATGTTTGATCTGGAATTTCCAGAATTTGGACCAATTGGGACACAGGGGACCTTGAGGGGTCCTTAGTTCAAGTGCCTTGTGGGAAGGAAAACTGTAGTTCCTGTAGTTTTACAGGCTGGCACCTAAACTAACAAATGGAAGCACCAGAACTGTGACTGACAGCTCCCCTGGCCAACTGGATTGCTAGAAAACTGGACTAGTTCAGAAACTGTTAGGAGACTGTAGTTCAGTTGGAGATAGAGTTTGGAGAGTGAGCAGCTCAAGCTATTGAGAGGCTGCTCCAAGGAAGGAGATGAGGAGAATTGGTGGGGAAAGGCTTGACTTGCCTTTGTGCTGTGGTTCTCCTGCATTGGACTGCCTTAGAAGAGTAATCAGACTCATCCGAAAAGTAACTTTTAACTGTGGCAGAAAGCTCCAAGACTCTGAGGAGTGCAACTCAAGTTATTGGACTGAGAGATGCTCCTGTGAAATATTTGGCCCAAGAACTGTGGTGAGAGACTACCTTGGTAAATAAGAGGTTTGCTCAGTGAATAGACTGCAATAGCAACCGGCCTGAAACCGAACTGAGAGATAGAAGAGTTAATGCTGTTACTGTTAAATGTGCTGAATGTTTATCATGGGTAGACCTGATTTTGCCAGTGACCGGACTGTTATCCAGCTGGAGGCTTTCACCTGCAAACAAACTGAACTTTGCCAGAAGTGTTTATCCAGCCTTGGGCCTATGCTAAACCCGGCCCAAGCCGACTATTTCAGCACCAGTGACTGCTTTTCTTGGCGAAGAAATTGCAGGCTGTGGCCACCTGGAGGGAAAGGTCATGAAGTGGAGGTGTGTTGTGTAGACCCAGTTTCACCATGCTCTTCGGTGATCGGCAGCAGGTCTTCATATTGCTAGGCCAATTCCAACCAACTAGTGTTGTGGGTAAACCCAGGGTAGCTCCCTGCAACATTTCTTCTAATCATTTAGTGGTGCCATCTGATTGCTTCACTGTGTTACAGGGTTACAAAGGACTGGGCCAACCGGCCAGAAATACAAATAACCAAAGTCTTGTTTGTGTGTGTTAACTGCCTTTTCTTTCCATCAAGGGCCCAGCAACAGCTACAATGCCGACCACCCCCAGGCACCAATTCTGGCCAGCCAGCATAACATTCTGGGTACCCAGTGTTGTTAGACTGTTTTCTGTGGGACCAAAGTATATGCATGCACCATAACCTGAATCAAATCAGTAAAGTAATCATTCTTTCAGATTCACGCCACACCCTTGTTCAAATTCCCCTTAATAAATCGATTGAGTTGTTTCACTGTTACATTGCCTCACGAATATCTCATTGTCTGGGTGAAGGTTAATGTGTTTGGGGGAAACGTATTTAAAAGTGTATGTTGGTATTGAACATTGTCTTACAGTGGGATCCAAAGTGTTTACCAAAGACCAGACCCTGGTGATAAGTGTAAGAGACATGAGCATATTATTAATGCTGATTGCAAACGGTGTATTAACTGCCATAAAGGATTATTGTCATGCACAAGGTAATTGGTCACTAGGTGGGTTTGTGGGTGGTTATAGCTTTCCAGAGGGCTATACCAGGGTAGGTAAGTACCCCCACTTATGTTACTGTGGGAGGGGGCACCAAAATATTGTGATTGCTGAGGGTAGGGAAACCCTGATAAGTGTTAAGAGTGAACCCAGACCCCTTAACCTGTGGGCGGAAGTACAGGAAGGGGTATTGGCCATAGAAATAGCACCACCTAGGGGCTACAAGTTTGGAGGCACCACTGGGATTAGCGTCCACTAGTGGCCAAAATACAAAATTGCAGTTATTTGTTAATTTACTGCCAAAACTGAAATGGAGAACCTTGCTAAGGCTAAAGCGGCGCACTGTCTGTTGGGGTGGAGTGAGGCAGAAGATGCTAATCCCCATCATGCTTTAATGTTATTAGATATCCCATTAGGTATTACTAAAGCTGCTATAGAGGAAGCAGTGAGTAAAGTTAAGTGTCTGGGCTAAATTACACTATGGGAGTGAAATACTGACCTGTTTGCTCAGATGATAGTGGCTCTTACTGAATGCAGTGTTCCCATAGACCCGAGACTGTAGGCCCTGTTATTATGCCTGAGGGATCCCAGGTGGGTTGGAGTGTCATCACTATGCATTGTGGAGCATCTTCTCTGGGGGAGAGGTCACCCAAAGTGGAAGGGCTAAAGGAAAAGTTGGGAAAACTGTTAGCCACTGAGGGACAGACCTTTGAGGATCTGAGAAGGGCCATAGAGGAGCCTGGTGGGGGGGGCTACTCCTTGAATTCTTCCCCGGCCTCTATGCCCTTGTCTATGCCATCCCCACTGCCATGTCCCCCATAGTGGTACCCTTTGTGAATTTGGACTCTTACCGCAGACTGTTTTCAAGCACTGTTCTTACCCCTGTGGGGGAAGATGACTTAGAGACTTGGATGGACTATGCATCCCCTCTGGTTTAAGAGTGGCAATACTTAGAAGATGAGAAGCATAAGAGACTTATGGAAAGCTTAATGGGTCCTGCACTTGAAGTGATCCAGTTTCTCTGGTCCACCAACCTGGATGCCTCTGCTAGTGAGTACCTGTCTGCCTTAGAAGGGGTTTTTGAAAGTACTGAATCAGGAGAGGACTTAATGTGGAAGTTCAAATCCACCAAGCAATGGAAGAATGAGCATTTCAGACAACATGAAGTCTTGCTGTGTTCTGACAATTGCAGTTAGCTCCAGCACTTGAACTGCTCCGGAGAGTGAAGGGTTAAAATTCTATGCCAGGCATAGAATGTTGGGCTCGAGCTCGGTTGAAAACTCTGTCTGTAATACTTTGAAACCAAACTGTCAGATTCTTTACTCCACCTCACTGAACAGTCGCTCCGGAGATTTTCTCCTTCTGCTCGGTTCAAAGTCGGTTAAAGTTGTCGGTTTTAGTCCGCAATAAGTTCCGTTTGTCGGTTCGGAACTCTGTCTGTGGTACTGTAAGTACTTAGGATAGTTATTGTGTGGAAACTGTAAAGCTTTTTCAGTCGATTCTGCTGAACCAATCCTTTAGAAAATTCTTTCGTGAAAAAGTTTAGTATGTGGCTACCGGTCCGTATTGGTTTAAAAAAAAAAAACTTGAAATGAACGTTTTTTTCCAACACTCGTAACACGGTGAGAAACTGATAGGGAAGTCTTGCCTGGCAGTTGCCGTATAAAGGGTAAGTTTTGTTAGGTTGGCCATGTCCGAGAAACCCAAGAAAAAAAAACGGGCCCACGGGGTTTCAACACTGCAGCGTGTGTGGGGAGGTCTTTGCTAAGGCCGATCCCCACACCACTTGTGTTTACTGTCTGGGGTTTGACCACCTTAATTCAGACTGCCAAGTTTGCAAGAATTTCCCTAAGTCTGCTCTGGATAAAAGGTTAGGTAGAGTCATAGACTTAGGGATAAGGAGGCAGAGAAATCCGCTGACCCGGAAGGCCAGCCCGGTTCGGTTCCTACCGAACCAGGAGGAGTGCCTCCTGACCAGGGTGTTACTTCTTCGGGCAAGAGGAGAGCCGATCCTGAGGGATCAGTTCCTACTAAAAGAAAGTGCAAGGATAAATCGGCCAGTTCGGATCCAGACCTTCATGTTCCGACTGCCGAAGAGATAGTCAGAGTGATTCGGATTGTTGAAATGCTTCGTCCGGTTCCGACTGATCCGGCGCCTTCTGGCATGGGTTCGGTTCAGTCGGTTCCCCCCCAGTTCAGGATTATTCCCCTGAAGATTTTTACAAACTGGAGTTTGATGAGGAGGGGGATTTTGAAGAGGATGATTATGACAGTGAAAGTCTGGATGTGCCTGTGGAACCGGGCATCTCCCCAGACAGACCTTCTGGTGTTTCCCCTCCTAGGCTTTCTGAGTCCCCTCCCTATTTTCTGTTTTTCAGAAAAGTGGCTCAAACCCTCCAGCTTCCTATAGAAGAGGCTGTGGAGGATCAGGATGAGCCTGATTTTGTTGAGATGATGGACATCCCAAAGTCTAAGAGACTGTCTATTCCCCTCCATAAGTCCTTTGGGAAACAGACACAAAATATTCTAAGGTCTCCTAACTCTGTACCTCCTGTTGACAAGAGAATGGACAAGAGGTACACCTTGTCAGGCTCAGATACGGAGTTTATCTATCAGCAATGCAGCCATGTTGGGGTAGTGCAGGCTGCAGCCTGTGACAAGGCAAACATTCCCTTGGCTTCACCCCACCCAGATAAAGACTCCAGGAAGATGGATGCCATGGCATCATCTTTGGGACTCAGGCAGGCTAACTATATGGCCTACACAGCCAGGTACCAGAAGTCCAGGTGGGACACTGTACTGGCACTGGCTAAACAGGCTTCCTCCCAGCTAGCCAAGGAGCTGGAGGGGGTGGCTACTGATGGGACTGAGGCATCAAAGGTGCAGTTTCATGCTGCTGTGGACTCCAATGATGTGTCATCAAGAGTCATGGCTACATCTGTGGCTCTTTAGAGAATGGCTTGTCTCAGATGTACAAGTCTTTCGCAGGACACCCAGGCTAAGGCCATGGATTTCCCTGTGGTGGGTAATTCTCTGTTTGGGGAGCAGACAGAGAATTACATGAAGAAAATGGATGAATACAGGACCATTTATTGGAGTGCCCAGGCCAAGGAGAGGCAGGCAACTCCTCAAAGGCAGCAAGCTAGAGACAGGAGCAAGCCTTTTCACAGGCCTTTCTGCCAAGCACAGGCCTCCTCTTCCTTTTCTCAGAGGGGGTTCTTCAGAGGGAGAGGCAAAAGGGGGATGAGCAGGGCTGCATCCACCCCTCAGCCTAAGGCTTCTGCCAAGCAGACACCCTGATGTGTCAGCCCGGGTCAACTCCCCCATTCCGGTAGGCAGCAGACTGGCTTACTTTGTCCAGGACTGGATGTTAGTTACCTCAGACAAGTGGGTCCTGGAGGTTGTAAGCCAGGGACTGGTTCTCAGTTTCAAAAAATTTCTGAAACTGAGACCCAGATCCTTTCCACCTGCAAATACATCAGAAACCCTTGCTCTAGAGGCAGTGGTTGTCTCTCTACTTGCCTTAAGAGCCAGAGAGAGAGTTCCTACTCCATACAGGGGCAAAGATCTGTACTCCAGGTACTTCCTTACCCCAAAAAAGACAAGGGAGTGGCGACCCATCCTAGATCTAAGATACCTAAACAAGCACCTACTAAAGCCAAAATTCAAAATGGTGACTCTGGGAACAATTCTTCCCTCTCTGAGGCCAGGAGACTGGCTAGCCTCCCTGAACCTCAAGGATGCCTATTTTCACATTCCCATCAGGTGCTCCCACAGAAAATACCTCAGGTTCGAATTGCCCTCAGGCCATTACCAGTTCAGAGCAATGCTCTTTGGCCTAATTTCAGCTCCAAGGGTGTTTACAAAGTACCTAGCAGTAGTGGTGGCCTTTTTAAGAAGGAAAATGATTTCTATCTTTCCATACCTGGATGATTGGCTCCTTGTGGGCCAGTTCCAAGACCAAGTCAAGTCAGATTTGCAGGTTACCCAACAAGTTCTCACTTCCCTGGGGTTCCTTCTCAATCTTTCCAAGTCAGTTCTCGAGCCAGTACAGCTCCTCACTTTTATAGGAGCAGAGCTGGACATGCTCAAGGCAAGAGCTTTCCTTCCTCTGGAAAGGGCAAAAGCCATCTCTCAGCTGGCCTCTTCCTTCCTCCCTCTGGTTTCTCGACCAGCAAGGCATATTCTTCAGCTTTTGGGCCACATGACAGTTTCCATAGCAGTGGTCCAAGGGGCCAGGTTTCAGATGAGGGACATTCAGTTCCATCTGAGGACGTTTTGGTCCCAAAGGAAAGATCCACTTACCAAACTAGTCCCTGTTACTCAGACCTTAATTCAGGCCCTTCAATGGTGGCATGATCTGGACAATCTGAGGCAAGGTGTTCCATTTGTCACTCAGATTCACTCTGTGGTTCTTACCACAGATGCTTCCCTTTTGGGGTGGGGAGCCCATCTGGGGTCTCTCACAGCCCAGGGACTGTGGTCTCCTAAGGAATCCCTTCTTCTTAACAACCTCCTGGAGCTCAGGGCAGTACTTCTTACCCTACAAACTTTCTATCAGTCAGTACAGAACAGGGTTGTTCAGGTCAGGACGGACAACACTACCACCATGTGGTACATCAACAAGCAGGGAGGCACTCGGTCCATGGCCTTGTGCACGGAGGCCATGAGAATATGGTCCCTGGCTTTTTCCCTACAGACCTCTCTGGCAGCAGTCCACCTCCCAGGAAAGGACAATGTGCTAGCAGATGCATTGAGCAGGATTTCCCAGGGCCATCACAAATGGTCTCTGGATCCTTTGGTGTTGAAAGTGATTTTCTCAAAGTGGGGCACTCCAGATATAGATCTCTTTGCAGCCCCAGACAATGACCAACTTCCTCTGTTTTGTTGCAGACCCCCAGTCTTGGACTCAGTCCCTCTGGATGCTCTGATTTTGAACTGGAAAGGGAAATTTATTTATGCCTTCCCACTACTGTTCAAGGTTTTAGTCAAGGTAAGGTCACAACCTTGCAAAGTGATTCTGGTTGCTCCAGACTGGGCCAAGCAGCCTTGGTACCCCCTGTTGCTGTGCCTAGCAGTCCATCTTCTCCTGTCTCTTCCCAGGAATCACAACCTGTTAACCTCCTCTCAGGAGAAGATTTGGTACCCCAATCTTCGGTCACTCAATTTCAAGGCATGGCTCTTGAAGAGTTAGAGTATGCAGACTTGCATCTGTCCCAAGGGGGTTCTGGATATTCTCAAAGCTTCTCAATAGCCTGCCACCAGAAAAACCTACAACTCCAAATGGAAAAGGTTCAGCATTTGGTGTTCCATGGAGCATATATCCCCAGACACTGCTGAGTTGTCTACAATTCTGGATTATATGGTTCACCTTAATGGCCTAGGCCTCAAACCAGCTACTCTCAAAGTTCATTTGTCAGCTGTTTCTGCTTTCCTGTCAGTGTGGGGAAGTCTTCCTCTGTCATCTCACCCTGTATTCTGTAAATTTTTCAAAGGATTGCTTCATACCAATCCCCCTTTTAGGGATCCTGCTCCTGCCTGGGATTTGAATATTTGCATTGCTCAACTTATGCAACCCCCCTTTTGAGCCTATGTCCTCAGCAGAGCTCAAGTACTTGACTTGGAAAACTCTGTTTTTGGTTGCTGTTACCTCTGCCAGACGTATCAGTGAATTGCAAGCCCTGTCAGTTGAGCCTGACTTCATTTCATTCCATAGAGATAAGGTGGTCCTTAGAAGCAACAGAAGGTTCTTACCCAAAGTGGTTTCTGATTTTTACTTAAACCAATCTATGTCTCTTCCTGTGTTCTTCACTGATCATACCACCTCAGGAGAGCGGAGGCTACACAGTCTAGATGTTAAAAGGGCCCTTAGTTACTACATAGAACGTACAAAGGGTCACAGGTTTGACTCCCTTCAGTTGTTCCTCACTTATGGGGAAGTAGGTAAGGGCAAACCTGCCACCAAGAGAACCATTGCTAGGTGGATTGTGTCCTGTATCCAATTCTGCTATGAGAAACTGGGAAAAACTTCACCCTCAGGCCTGAGGGCTCATTCCACTACAGGTACAGCTGCATCTCTGGCTGCGGCCAGGGATATTCCTTTGTTAGAAATTTGCCAAGCAGCCACCTGGAAAACAGTTCATACCTTCACCAAGCATTACTCTCTGGATATCCAGGCTAGGAGTGATGCTAGGTTTGGCACAGCAGTACTTTAAAGCCTATTCCCAAAGTAGGTTCTTTCCCTCCTCTTTGGAGATACTGCTTGGTAGTCTGCAATTGTCAGAATACAGCAAGACTTCATGTTGTTTGAAGAAAAAATTACTCACCTTGGTAACTGTGTTTCTTCTAATGGAGTCTTGCTGTATTCTGACCTCCCTCCCTGCCTCCCCTCTCAGAACCTGTTTTGGGAAGTGGGTGGGCAGGTGCAGTGTTGCACCCCAGCGGTGTCTTCAGCCCACTTTCTGTTGTGTTGAGTGCTTTGTGTTTGATTAGTTAAGAGTTTTTATGCTTTATTGCTTGGTTGTTGGTCTTTGGATTTCCTGACTTGAGTCTTTTAGGAATCTAAAGCCTTTGTTGCCAGTTGGCTAGTAGGAATTTTACAATTTCCACATTATCTAGTCAGTGAGTTTTAGCTCGTAAGAATCTGATGGTTTGGTTTCAAAGTATTACAGAGTTTTCAACCGAGCTTGAGCCCAATGTTCTGTGCCTGTCATAGAATTTTAACCCTTCACTCTCCGAGGCAGTTCAAGTGCTGGAGCTAACTGCAATTGTCAGAATACAGCAAGACTCCATTAGAAGAAACACAATTACTAAAGCGGGTAATTTTTTCTTGTCTGCCTATGTGACTCGAGTAAAGAGAGCCCTTCCAAGAGCACATCGCAAGGGTGGTATACCAGCTAGTGAATTGAACTGAGTATGGTTAGAACACATTCTCAAGACTGCTTACTACTCTGGTGTGCTTATGCAAAAATTAAAATTTCAGGATTGCAAGGACAGTCCTCCTGCATACTGTTGGTTGATGAAGGAAATTCAGAAAGTCGAGACCGAAGATGACTGTTGGGACCCATATGCTGGTGTCGCATGGACTGCCCCGAGAAATCCAGTGAGGGGGAGAATACCATTCTCAGCAAATCAGCAAGCTGTTAAAAGAACTGAAAGAGCTGCAAGCCAGCAACCAGACCACCACAGAAATTGTGAAAACCCACGCCACCTGCACTTCCAGTGCTGAGGCTACATGCGAGACTCGGCCTGTTGTGAAGGGGGCCAGTGCCCAAGCTATTGAACCCAGATATGGCAGTGATGTGACTGAAGAAATGAGAGAGTTGCGAGCTATGGTGCGAGACCTCATTCATGCGTCTCAACAGCCTGTACCCTGGAAAAACAATGGTTGAGTTGATCCTGAGCCTAGGCCCAAGGAAGAGTACAAGTCTACACCTCCTGACAACCCAAAACCCAGTGAGGACCCTGCTCGGCCTTCTGAATCCAGAACTCCCATATTTTGCTACCAGTGCGGGGAAGATGGACACATCAAAAAACTGTGCCATGCTCCTGAATATCTGCGAAGAGTAACTGCCAAACTGCTTAATCAAGTTCAGCAAAGTAACATAAAGCCACAGTATGGACCCTCCCAAAAGTCTTTTTCTTTTAAGGCCACTGTGAACCAATCCACCAAGACTGCTCCTTCAGACTGGTCAGAGATGGCGGACCACGGTGCATATTAATGGTATCCCAGCCCGAGCCATAGTGGACAGCGGATCTCAGGTCACTATAATATTTAAAGATTGGTATGACCAACACCTGCCTGACCATCCTCTTCAACCCCTTGAAAGACTGCACATATGGGGTTTAAGCGATAAATCCTACCCATACCTTGGTTACTTACGAATATGGCTGTCTTTTCTTTCTATCGTTGCTGGTGTGGATGAGCCTGTGAAGACTCTTGCCTTGGTCTGCCCACTAACAGGGTTATATGATGGGATCGTTTTATTGATCAGCACTAATGCTCACATAGAAACATAGAAATTGTCAGCAGATAAGGACCACTAGGCCCATCCAGTCTGCCTATAAGTCCTGTACTTGATTACAGCTTCTGACCCTCCCCCCGCTTAATCTCTATGGTTCCCCATGTCTGTTCCATGCATGTTTAAATCCAAACACAGTGCTCGCTCCCACCACCTCCAGTGGCAGACCATTCCATGTGTCCACCACCCTCTCTGTGAAACAAAACTTCCTCACATTCCCTCTTAACCTGCCAACTTCTAATTTCATGTCATGCCCCCTAGTTCAAACAACATGAAGTCTTGCTGTATTCAGACATAATGCAGTTAGCCCCAGCACTTGAACTGCTCCAGAGAGGAAAGAGTTAACTCCATGCAGAAGCATGGAACATTGAGCTCAAGCTCGGTTTTCAAACCTCTGTCTGTGGTACTTCCCAGTGTAACCATCAGATTCTTTACTCCACCCAACAGTGAAGTCACTCCGGAGATTTCCTCTGCTCGGTTCGGTAAAAGTAAAGCGTTTGGTTTAAACCGTATAATTTTTTGTTATTTTCGGATTTCCAGCCTCTGTCAACAGTACAGGTAGTGTGTAGATGGGTAGTGACTGTGTTTTATTCTGTGAAAAAGTTGGAAATTGTTCTTTTCTTCAGTTTCTTTCCAGACGGTCCGGTTTGGAACTGACCCATTCTGTTTAAATTTATTTCTGGGATTAGAGTGGTGTTCCGGTACTGATCGGTTTCAAAAGAACTGGTTTTTTGCCTGTTCTTTTAAAAAGCCCATGACATGATTTGTAAGCGGTCGGTTATTGTATTACCTGGCTTGAAAGCTGCAATAGGGTAATTTGTTAGGTTGGCCATGTCTGAGAATCCCAAGAAGAAAACCGGCCCAACTGGGTTTCAACACTGTACTGAGTGTGGGGAGGCCTTTGCTAAGGCTGACCCCCACCTCATCTGTGTTTATTGTCTGGGGTTTGACCACCTCAAGTCAGACTGCTAAATCTGTAAAAACTTTCCTAAATCCACTCTAGACAAAAGACTGAGTAGGCTGAAGGAAAGGGAGGCCAAGAAGTCCGTAGATCCGGATGGCCAGCCCGGTTCAGTTGCGGCCGAACCAGAGGAGGTGCCTACTGACCTAGGCGATACCTCCTCGGGCCAAAAGAGAGCCAACCCTGAGGGGTCGGTTCCATCAAAAAAGAAGCGTAAGTCTGCTGGTTCGGATCTGGTATCACACTCTCCAACCACGGACGAAATAGCCAAAGCGATTAGCATTGTTCAATTGCTTAGACCGGTTCCATCCAAACCGGTACCGCTGGTTAGGCGGTCAGTTAGGTCGGATCCGTCTCCTCCGGATTATGATCCAGACATTTATTATGAGGAGTGGGAAGGAGATGAAGACTATCCCAATGATGATGATGATGTCGATGACCAGGGGGGTCTGGATATGCCCATTGAACCGGACATCTCCCCAGACAGGCCTTCAGGTGTCTCTCCTCCCAGACTCTCTAAGTCCCCTTCACATTTTTTGTTCTACAAAAAGGTGGCAGAAACCCTGCAGCTTCCCTTGGTTGAAGCTGCAGAAGAGAATGAAGAGCCTGATTTTGTGGAAATGATGGACATCCCAGAGTCCAAAAGACTGTCTATCCCTCTTCATAAATCCTTGGGGAAACAGACACACAAAATTTTACAAACCCCTAATTCAATACCTCCTGTGGATAACAGAATGGACAGGAGGTATTTGTTATCAAGCTCAGCTGCGGAGTTCCTTTATAGTCATTGCAGCCATGTTGGGGTAGTGCAGGCTGCAGCCTGTGACAGGGCTAACATTCCTTTGGCTTCACACCCCCTGGATAAGGACTCCAGGAAAGTGGATGCCATGGCCTAAAAACAGTATTTGGCATCCTCTTTGGGACTCAGGCAGGCTACTTATATGGCCTACACAGCCAGGTACCAGAATTCCAGATGGGATATGGTTCTGGAAATGGCTAAACAGGCCTCACCCCAGCTAGCCAAGGAGCTGGAGGAGGTGGCTGCTGATGGAATTGAGGCATCCAAAATGCAATTTCATGCTGTTGTGGACTCCAGTGATGTGGCATCTAGAGTCATGGCTACATCTGTCTCTCAGAAGACATGCTTGGCTCAGATGTACTAGCCTTTCACAGGATACCCAGACAAAGGCTATGGATTTTCCTGTAGTAGGTAACTCTCTGTTTGGGGAGCAGACAGAGGCTTACATGAAGAAAATGGATGAATACAGGACCATGTACACAGGCCAAAGAAAGGCAAGCCACTCTGCACAAGCAGAAGTCTAGGGGCAGGGGCAGGCTCTTTCAGAGGCCTTTTTACCAAGCCCAGGCCTCCTCTCCCTTCCCACAGAGGGGGTTCTTCAGAGGGAGGGGCAGGAGGGGGATGAGCAGAGCTACTTCCTCCTCCTCTCATTCTAAGGCTCCTGCCAAGCAGACACCCTGATGTGTCAGCCTGGGTTGACTCCACATTTCCAGTAGGAGGCTGGCTGGCTTACTACTTCCAGGTTTGGAAGTTTGTGACCTCAGACAAGTGGGTCCTGGAAGTAGTAAGCCTGGGACTGGCCCTCAGCTTCAAAAAATTTCCAAAAAGAGGGCCAAGTCTTTTCCACCTGCATCAATCTCAGAAACCATTGCCCTAGAGGCAGAGGTTTTCTCTCTTCTAGCTCTCAGAGCTATAGAGAAGGTTCCTACTCAGCACAGAGGAAAAGGACTGTACTTCAGGTACTTCCTTACCCCAAAGAAAATAGGGGAGTGACGACCCATCCTAGACCTAAGGTATTTGAACAAACACATTTCAAAGCCCAAATTCAAAATGGTAACTCTGGAAATAATCCTTCCCTCTCTAAGGCCAGGGGATTGGCTAGCATCTCTGGACCTCAAGAATGCCTACTTCCATATTACTATCAGGTGCTCCCACAGAAAATGCCTCAGGTTCGAGTTGCCTTCAGGCCATTACCAATTCAGAGCTATGCCATTCGGCCTAACATCAGCTCCAAGGGTGTTCACAAAGTGCCTTGCTGTAGTGGTGGCTTACCTCAAAAGACAGGGTATCACCATCTTCCCATATCTGGATGACTGGCTCTTAGTGGGTCAGTCACCTTTACAGGTCAAGTCAGCTCTTCAAACTACCCAGGACCTACTCAGTTCCTTGGGGTTTCTTCTCAATCTTTCAAAGTCTGTCCTCGAACCAGTTCAACTTCTCACCTTTATAGGCATAGAGTTGGACACTGTACAAGCAAAAACCTTCCTTCCCCTGGCAAGGGTAAAAGCCCTGGTGGATCTCGTGTCCTCCTTTCGACCTCAGGTCTCCCACCCAGGAAGACAGTTCCTCCAGCTCCTGGGTCACATGGCAGCTTCCACGGCAGTGGTGCAGGGACCAAGGTTCCAGATGAGGGACATTCAGTTTCATCTAACGTCTTTTTGGTCTCAAAAGGATTCACTTACCAAACTGATCCCAGTGACTCAGATTCAGGTCCAAGCTCTCCAGTGGTGGCTGGACCAGGACAACCTCAGACAAGGGGTTCCATTTCTCCCTCAAGTCCCATCAGTAGTTCTAACTATGGATGCTCCTCTCCTAGGGTGGGGAGCCCACCTGGGAGCTCTGACAGCTCAAGGGGTCTGGTCCCCACAAAAGTCTCTCCTTCATATCAATCTCCTGGATCTCAGGGTAGTTTTCCTAGCCCTGCAGAGCTTCATGGATTCAATCAAGGGCAAGGTGGTCCAAGTCAGGACAGACAACACCGTCACAATCTGGTACATCAACAAACAGGGAGGCACTCGGTCCTCTGCCTTGTGCACAGAGGCCATGAAGTTGTGGTCTCTGGCCTATTCTCTTCAGACTTCTTTGGTAGCAGTTCACCTTCCAGGGAAGGACAATGTACTAGCAGATGCTCTGAACAGAATTTCACAGGGACATCATGAATGGTCCCTGGATCCTCACATCCTGAAGGTCATCTTCTCCAGGTGGGACATTCCAGAGATAGATCTCTTTGTAGCACCAGACAATCATCAACTTCCTCTGTTTTGTTGCAGACCTCCAATCCTGGGAACGGTTCCCCAGGATGCTCTCTTTTTGGACTGGAAGGGCAGGTTTCTCTATGCCTTCCCTCCCTTCCCCTCTGCTGTTCAGAGTTCTGATCAAGATCAGGACTCAACCCTGCACAGTGATACTGGTGGCTCCAGATTGGGCCAGACAGCCTTGGTATCCTCTACTGATGTCCTTGTCAGTGTCACGTCCCCTGTCTCTGCCCAGAACATACAATCTCCTGTCCTCCTCCCAGGGGCAGATCTGGTACCTCAATCTCCAGTCTCTCAATCTCAAGGCCTGGCTCTTGAAGAGTTAGAATATGCAGCACTACATCTCTCTCAGGGAGTTCTGGATATTCTGAAGGTCTCCAGGAAGCTTTCCACTAGAAAAACTTCCAACTCGAAATGGAAAAGGTTCAGTATTTGGTGCTCTCAGAAAGGCATCCTGCCTGATTCTGCAGACATTTCCACAACCTTAGACTATCTTCTTCATCTGAATGGTCTAGGCCTTAGGCCTGCCACTCTGAAGGTTCATCTAGCAGCTGTCTCTGCATTCCTCTCAGCAGGGAAGGGCTCTTCCCTGGCATCTCATCCTGTTTTCAGAAAGTTTTTCAAAGGTCTGGTTCACATTAACCCTCCCTTTAGGGAGCCCACTCCACCTTGGGATCTTAATGTCTGCATAGCTCAGCTTATACAGCCACCCTTTGAACCCCTGGCTTTGGCCAAATTGAAGTACTTGACCTGGAAAACTGTGTTCCTAGTAGCTATTACTTCTGCCAGGCAGATTAGTGAGTTACAGGCTCTGTCAGTTGAACCTGACTTCATCTCCTTCCATAGGGACAAAGTGGTCCTAAGAACCAATAGGAGGTTCTTGCCAAAGTGGTATCTGATTTTCATCTGAACCAGTCTATATCTCTCCCTGTGTTTTTTACTGATAATTCTTCTTCAGGTGAAAGAAGGTTACACAGTCTGGATGTTAAGAGGGCCCTTAGCTACTACACTGAGCATACTAAGGCACATAGAACTGACTGTCTTCAATTGTTTCTCACTTATGGTCAAGTGGGGAAAGGTAAGCCTGCCACTAAAAGAACTATTGCCAGGTGGATTGTTTCTTGTATACAATTCTGTTATGACAAGTTGGGTAGAACGCCCCCTTCAGGCCTGAGGGCTCATTCGACTAGGGGTACAGCTGCTTCTCTAGCTGTGGCCAGAGATATACCTTTGTTAGAGACCTGTAAAGCAGCCACCTGGAAAACAGTACATACCTTTACCAAGCATTACTCCCTGGACATCCAGGCTAGGAGTGATGCTAGGTTTGGCATAGCAGTACTGCAGAGCCTCTTCCCAAAGTAGGTTCTGCATTCCCTCCTCCATAGGGAACTGCTTGGTAGTTCAGATTATGTCTGAATACAGCAAAACTTCATGTTGTTTGAAGAAAAATTACTCACCATAGTAATGTTGTTTCTTCTAATGGAATCTTGCTGTATTCAGACCTCCCTCTCAGAACCTAGTTTTTGGGAAGTGGGCTGGCAGGTACAGTGTTGCACCTCAGGGTGTATCTTGTAC
This sequence comes from Neoceratodus forsteri, assembly GCA_016271365.2. Taxonomy (NCBI): domain Eukaryota; kingdom Metazoa; phylum Chordata; order Ceratodontiformes; family Ceratodontidae; genus Neoceratodus; species Neoceratodus forsteri. The sequence continues at coordinate 658,752,936 of CM028133.1, forward strand.
CCTCCCTCTTGGGTGGGGTGGATGTTGTTGTTACTTTTCTGGTGTTTTATACTTAAATATTGTCACTGCCTTTCCTTCTTGGGTTCTCGACTTGAGTCTTTTGGGCCCAAAAATAACTTTTTGCCCTTTGGCTATATGTTGAACAATTTCCATGCTATAGTGTCTTAGTTAGTGTGCTCGTAAGAATCTGACGGTTACGCTGGGAAGTACCACAGTCAGAAGTTTGAAAACCGAGCTCGAACTCAACGTTCTATGCTCCTGTATAGAGTTAACTCTTTCCTCTCCGGGGCCGTTCAAGTGCTGGGGCTAACTGCATTATGTCTGCATACAGCAAGACTCCATAAGAAGAAACAACATTACTATGGTGAGTAATTTTTTCTTCTTGTACTCCTCCTGTATTGGAAGATTCCCCCCCCCATACCCTGTTTATGCCACTGAGGTACTTGAATGTTTCTATCATGTCCCCTCTCTCCCTCCTCTCCTCCAGCAAGTACATATTGAGGTCCCCTGATCTCTTCTCATAAGTCTTGTGGTGCAAGCCCTGTACTATCTTAGTCACCCTTCTCTGAACCACCTCCAGCCTGTTAATGTCCTTTTGTTTCTTTGGCCGATTAGCTCAGATGTGTCAGGAGAGACAAGCCTGAAAGACCAGATGAGCTCTACATATCCATGCCATAGTGCGAAGAGCGTATGAAATGCTGTTGCAGGCTAAAGAGGCCGTAAAGGATGAGCCTTTGGGAACTGTGCGAGAAAAAGACCCAGCACCTCTTGTCTTACCTCCTAATGCCCAGTGTACTGTCAGTGGTGAAATGCAGATGAAAAAAAGATGTAACTAATAAGATTCTTATGCTGGACTCCCCAGAGGAAGGAAAGCTGCCTGATGGGCTCCTAGTTAAACCTTGTATACTGCCTGCCTGTGCTCACACATATGCCCAGAGGGTGGTGGTCCAAATCCAAAATGTGACCAGCCGAGACATTAAGGTAAACTGAGGTTGTACCCTGGCTAAGGTATATTGAGCAGATACTGCTGTGTTGCCCAGCAAGTGCCGTACAGAGCAGGATGGTGAAGTAACTCCTGACCCATTTGATTTTGGAGACTCTCCCATTCCCAAAGAGTGGAAAGATAAAGTTAGCTGTAAGTCAGCACAACGAAGTAAGGTATTTTCATTAAAGGAATGGGACGTTGAATGTGTCACAGGCATTGAACACCATATCAGGCTCCACGATAAGAGGTCATTTTGAGAAAGGTCATGCAGATTGGCCTCGGCAGACATTGTTGATGTTTGACACCACCTTCAAGAGATGCTAGCCACTGAAATTATCCAGGAATCCTGCAGCCCTTATGTATCCCCCATTGTGGTGGTTTGAAAGAAAAATGGGTCAGTGAAGATGTGTGTGGATTACAGGACACTCAACCACAGGACTATACCGGATCAGTATATGATGTCTCGCATCCAGAATGCCCTTGATTGTCTTAATGGGAGTCAGTAGTTCTCTGTTCTAGATCTTAGGAGTGGGTACAGTCCAACTCAACTAAACTGGACACTGTTATAAATTTTTTTGGATATATCAGCCATTTTTCAAAGCCCCAAATCCAGCGCATAGAGATCAATGTCAAAAGGTATTGTTATAGCGACTGATACTCATCTAAATCTGTCATTCCTGGGACACTATACGACTCTGAAAGAGTTAATTGACTGTATGGCTACAGGCAATTAGCAGTGATTATCAGCTTCTTAAGTGCTTATCGACTGTCCGGAGCTCAGTGGCCTGTCTGGAAGTGTGAGAACTGAGTGTGCGTACCTGTTCAGCCTTGGTGTTCTGCCATTCATTTAAGGTGCTCTTTCAGTTTCCTTTTTCCTAATTCTGAAATGGTGAAATGTAACACTTTGACTCTTTTTAAAAAAGTGAAGATTCTAAAACAGATTGATGACATGCCGAAGACTTCTATAAGAGAATTGACAAATCACTTCAGCATGCCATGATCAACGCTTTCTGATTTGCTGCAGATGTTTTTAACTGTGACAAGACTGTTTCTTCTTTTTGCTGCATAGGCAGCAGTACGTTAACTTAGTGTCCATTATAAGCGGGTTGCACTGTACTACCAAATCCCGATGGCACCAGAAGAGCAAGAAAAAACTGCTTTTATTTGTTCCTTGAGTTTTTACGAATTCCTGCGCATGCTCCAAGGCATATCTGGAGCACCAGACACCTTCCAGAGATTGGTGGAGCAAGCTGTAGGAGACATGAACTTCCTTGAATGCCTAGTTTATTTGGACAATGTCATCGTGTTTGGCAAAATGCTCGAAGAGCAAGAGGCTCGTTTGTTTAAGGTCTGGGACTGGTTGGAAGAATTCGGATTAAAATTGTCCATTGACAAGTGAGTTTTTTCAGCAATCTGTAAACTATGTGAGCCACATTGTATCTTCTGAAGGCATCCAAACTGATCTGAGCAAAGTAGAAGCCTTAACCACCTGGCCACAGCCTAACAACCTTAAAGAACTGCAAAGATTCCTAGGTTTCTGTGGATACTATCAGCGTTTTGTAAAATATTACACCAAAGTCATTTGCCCACTGCTAAATCTGACCCAAGGGTATCAACCTACCAATCGGAAGTACAAAAGGAGTGCTGCAAAAAAAGGTGATAAAGTCTATTTCAAGGCCAATTAACCTTTCGGAACCAGGTGGACCCCTGATTGCGATACTGCCTTTCAGCTTACAAATGCCCCAGTACTCACCTATGCAGATCCAACTAAATTGTATGTACTACGTACCGATGTCAGCCTGAGTGGACTTGGAACTGTGCTATATCAGGAGTATAGGAAGGAATACACCCTGTGGCATTTACCAGTAGAAGCTTATCACCGCCTGAGAAAAATTATCCTGTACATAAACTTGAATTTCTTGCTTTGAAATGGGCCATGGTTGACCAGTTTCATGAATATCTATATGGTGCCAAAATACTGGTAAAAACAGACAATAACCCTCTCACGTAAGTCCAAACCTCAGCCAAGTTGGATGCCACTGGGCATAGGTGGTTGTCAGCTCTTTCAATGTATGATTACTCGGTGGAGTATCCTCCAGGCCTCAATCACACGGATGCTGATGCCCTGTCCAGAAGGCCTGTATCAAAGTCTGAGTGGGTGTGAATGTCAGAACAATCTGTGAAGGCCCTATGCCACAGGTTTGACAAAGATGAACACCCATCTTCTGACTGTAGATTGCCTAGTCGATTGTCTGGGGACTCCAGAAACTTGTGATCTTACTTCGAGAGGGCTCTTGCAGTAGGTAATTACATATAGGACGATGTCGATTAGCGGCAGGACCCCATGGAAAAATTTCTAGCTAGCAGTCCCTGGTGAGGGACTGCCCCCACGGTAGGTGACCAGCGTCAGGAGACATCGGTATAAAGGGGCGGTCCCTGATGCCCGCCTTCCAGTTCTTTCCTGCCGTTATCTTGTGCAGCACCTTGCGGAAAAGTTCTTCACTCGTCAGCCTCCCTTCGTCGGTGTTTTACCGAATATTTTCACTTTTTTGCTACAATCGTCAGTACATCCATCAGTGTATGTTGTCTCCTACACCCTCCGAGCACAAAAACAAGTGCCACTCGTGCCGCGCCCAACTCCCGCACTAGGATGGCCATGTGCTGTGCCTGTTTTGTCTAGGCCCCGATCACCTGGTCGAGAAGTGCCAGCACTGCCTCAGTTTTAAAGCGGCTACCCCGGAAAAGGCAGCAACAGTCCCTGGAAGCCCACATTCTCAAGAAAAAGATGAGCTCCATGGAAAAGGAACTCAAAAAACTGCGGCGAGTCCACTTCCCTGAAGGCCATGCGAGAAGAAAAAAGATAAAAAGCACCGGGACAAGGGCTCCTCCCTGCGACTCCCTTAGGGTCACTGTGCTGAGTAACGTCCTCAGGGGACCGCTCCTTGACCACCTCAGAGGCTTCTGAGAGTGTTGGCCCACCCGTCTGGCTCGCGCTCGGGCCCTTCAGGGGCCTCTGGGCTAGTGGAGGCCTCCACCCCGGTATGGCCGTAGCTTCACTGCCTACTGTCCTGGGTGGCTCCGGTAAGCCGGACGTTGGCTCCTCCGACGCTCGTGTGGAGAAGGCTGGTAAGTCGCACGACCCTTCGGGGCGGTGCGCGGCCCCTCTTCTGTCGGACCAGGCCACTCCTCCATCATAGTCTGCCTCCAGCGATGAGTCCTGCAAGGCAGATGCTGGCTCCTCCGGCGCCTGCCCAGATCCCGCTGAGAAACCTCACATCGGTTCATCCGATGTCCGTACAGTGAAAGAGCCAATGCTGGACCCTCCCACGTCTGTTGTCCCCAGCTCCCCGCAGCCTTCACTGCCCTCCTGGGACCCTGAGCCTCCCCAGCCTGACCCCGGGGATTTTTCCCTTCCATCCCCGGGCAACACTGGGGTTCCGTCAGATCACCCACCTGCGAGTCCGCCGGATCTGACATCGGTTCCCCAGACGCCAGCTCCGATGCTGGTACCTCCGACACTGGCCCCGATGCCAGTTTTACTGACTCTGGCTGACATCCAGCTCCTGGATGTCGCTCCAATGCTGGGCCCTCCGCCCTCTGGGCCTTCCAACCTGGACCCACCCGTGAGGCCTCCAGCCAGGCCGTCTGCTCCGGCAGCTCCTCCGGCTCCCGGGTACCCTCCATCATATCCGACACTGTTGTATCTGGGACCACAGTATTCGGCACCACAGTACCCGATGCCGGTCTACCCGATGCTGCAGTACCCGGCGCCACGATACCTGACTCCTGGTTTTCCGCCTCCGGGTTTTGGCTACTCTCCTTATGGATATAGTCCATACCCTTATCCCCCTCCTCCTCTTCCATCGCCCCCTCAGCCACCGGTGGATTTGCAGGAGCCTCTGGCCTCCTGGTAGGCTGAGGCCAAGGCTAAGCTCACCAGAAAGGTGGAGAGTCACCTACCGATGACGGTGCCAGTTCCAGTTCCTGTACGTCCATGGCGACACACTCCCTCACCACCTCCGGACACCAGGGCTAATCCCTCTGGGTCCAGAGAGGGGGGCAGGACACGCTTACTCGAGGGCTTCCCAAGGGGTCCGTTCCTCCCCCGGGTCAGGAAAGGGAGTCTTTTTCTTCTTCTTCATCCTTTTCCCCCTTGGACTCCTCGGATTCTTCCGACGGCTGCTCCGAAAGGGACAACGAGCCATGCTCTCCGTCAAAGCCCAGGCCAAGGACTTCTCCGAAGTCGCCTCCGGAAGATCCTTCCTTTACGGAGCTGCTACGCAAAATCCAAGAGGTACATAAGTGGCAATCTTTGGAACCAGACCCTCAGTGGATGAAACTTGCCAAGCATCTGGATCTGCCTGTGACAGCTCCTACCTTGGTGCCACCCTGGATCGAGCCTCATGCCGACCTTGTTACCACCATTTGGAAACAGCCGTCGGCTCTAGTCCCACTTCCTCGGAAGTCGAACAGGCTATACCAGGCTCCCGAGGGTGTTGACTTTTTAGATTCTCACCCTCGTGCTGACTCAGTAGTGATTAGCGCCGCTCACGGCCGGTTGGCTAACCCAAAACACCTTAGCTCGTCGCCACTTGACAAAGAATCCCGCCTACTGGACCAGTATGGTAAGAAGATTTTTGCTTCTTCCACGCTGGGTATCAGGGCCCTGAACTATGTCGGTCATATGGGGGATTACCAGAAGGCAATTCTTACTCAGGTGGAAGCCAAGTTGGACTCCCTGCCAGACTCTCAGGTCAAGCAGGAGTTGGCTGACCTTGTCCGCTCTGCACATTCGGCAAGTCGACACATGCTTCATGCGACCTACGATGAGGTGGACACTGCTGTACGGAGCTCAGCTTTCGCCGTAGGCTTAAGTCATCACGCTTGGCTCTGTGTGTCAGGTTGGTTCCGGAAGTCCAGTCCGCTATCCAGGAAGTGCCCTTCCGGGGGTCGGTGCTTTTCGGTGGCGATGTCAAGGACATCATCACCAATTTGCAGGAGAAGGGGATGGCACTAAAGTCCGTTGACTCTATGTACCATCCCCACCAGCCGCAGCGCCGTTCCTTTTGCAGACAGAATCAGCCTAAGGCGAAACCTCAGGGAAAGTGGGCCACTAAACATCAGGCCCCCACAGCTGCTAAGCCCCCCCGCCCAAAAAAGCAGCAGATGCTTCAGCTGCGGTGCTGCCCCACACCACCTGACTCCTTTCCTCTCCCATAGCCTCCAGACTCCCCGGAGGAACCAGTAGGAGGGAGATTTTCCCTCCACCTTCCGGGCTGGGAGAGGATAACATCAGATTCTTGGGTGCTCCAGCTGATCGCAGAAGGATACTCAATAGAGTTTCTACAGAAATCACCTCACCACCCCCCCAAAGATTGTCGTATTCTCTGGAACATCTTCTCTTGGTCCAGGAAGAGATTTCAGATCTTTTACTGAAAGAAGCGATAGAATCCGCCCCTCTTCATCTTCAGGGGACGGGTTACTATTCCCACTTCTTCCTGGTCCCGAAGAAGACAGGAGATCTAAGACCCATTCTAGATCTCAGTTCCCTGAATCTTTTTGTGGAGTACAAAATGTTCAGAATGCTCTCTTTGCAGAGCCTTCTGCCCCTCCTCCGTTCGGGCCAATGGCTGTGCGCTCTGGATATGCAGGATGCTTACCTGCACATTTCCATTTGCCCGTCTCACCGCAAATATCTTCGTTTTGAGTTCCAGGGGAACCACTACCAGTTCAAGGCACTTCCTTTTGGCCTGTCCTCAGCTCTCCGAGTATTTACCAAATGCATTGCGGTGGTGACGGCCTACCTGCGTACTCGGGGGGGGGGTGCAGGTTTTCATGTACCTGGACGATTGACTCCTAGCGGCCTCATCCAGGGAGGAACTCTTGCACTGCCTCGCCTTTACCCAGCAGGTTTTTGCCTGCCTGGGTATTACCATCAACCATTCCAAGTCTCACTTGATCCCATCTCAGAGACTACAGTTTATAGGGATGATTTTAGACATGACCATTGGCAGGGCCTTCCTGCCACTGGACCAGGCATCCACTCTCCAGACTCAGGTAAGTCTGTTGTTCGGCCACAGGCGGGTCAGTGCAAGATCGGTCCTTCATCTCCTCTGGCTCATGGCAGCTGCTATCCCAACAGTCCCTCGCGCTCGGCTCCACATGAGAGTTTCTCGGTGGACACTCCTCTCCCAATGGGATCAGTTGGTGGACGACTTAGATCACCCGATTCTAGTCTCCTCACCAATGCTCCGAGACTTGCAATGGTGGATGGTTCAACAGAACCTGCTTCGGGGAGTTCCTTTCTTTCTTCCTCCCAGACTCTAACCACGGACGCCTCGAGTGAAGGTTGGGGAGCCCATCTTGGTCCCCATCAGACCCAGGGCTCTTGGTCTAAGCTTGAACAGACACTCCACATCAGTGTGCTCGAGCTTCGGGCAGTTCTGTACGCTCTCCAAGCCCTTCACCTGTACATTCTTCCCAGCCACCTAGCCATCCAGACGGACAATATGTGCGTGGTTTGGTACATCAACAAATGGGGGGAACTCGGTCCTACCCTCTTTGCAGGGAAGCAATGAGCGTTTGGGATTGGGCAACACAACACGACCTTCACCTCGCAGCAATTCATGTTCCTGGAATCGACAACACCTTGGCAGACAAGCTAAGTCGCTCGTCCGCTCTGGCTAACGAGTGGGAACTGGACCAGGGGGTTCTAGAAGGTATCTTCTGACACTGGGGAACTCCACAGGTCGACCTGTTCACTTCTCTCTAAGCGCAAAGCTTCCCGACTTCTGCTCGCTCATTCCAGAGCGAGGTGTTTTCTGTAGAGACACTCTGTCTCTAGACTGGAAGGACAGATTTGTCTATACCTTTCCCCCAATTCCTCTTATCCCACGAGTCTTGCAGAAACTAGTTTCAGAAGGAGCATGAATGATTCTGATTGCTCCTTTCTGGTCCAGGCAAGTTTGGTTCTCTCTTCTACAACAATACTCAGAGGATCATCCTCTTCCTCTTCCTCTATCACGAGGTTTGCTGACCCAGAATCAGGGGACTCTGGTCCATCCAGGTCTCAAGTCACTTCAGCTTCATGCATGGCTCCTGCAGACTTAGCTCAAAGTTACTTTGGGGTTTTTCCCCAAGTGGCGGAGATTTTGGTGGAGGCTAGAAAACCCTCCACTACATCTACATACGCCATGAAATGGAAAAGGTTCACTATCTGGGCTGCTTCAAAAGATGTGAAACCCTTTTCCTGTTTGGCTCGGCTACTGCTGGAGTACCTACGCCATCTTTTTGTCTTAGTCAATCTTCTCTGAAAGTTCACATGGCAACCATCTCGGCCTATCATGTTCCCTTTGCAGACAAGACATTTGCTCAGCTGGAGGTCTCTAAGACTTTCCTCAGAGGGGTTCTCCATCTGACACCTCCCATACGTACTCCTGCCCCTCCTTGGGATTTGAACTTTGTTCTTGAGAAACTTACTCTGCCTCCTTTTGAACCGGCAGCTTCCACAGACTTGAAGTTCCTTTCATGGAAGATGCTCTTCCTGGTAGCCATTACTTCCGCTTGGAGAATTTCCAAGCTCCAGGCTCTGATGTGTAAAATTCCATACTTGATTTTTCACAAGGAACGTGTGGCTCTGCACACTAACCCTAAGTTTCTTCCTAAGGTGGTTGCGGAATCTACTCTGAACCAGTCCATAGAGTTACCCACCTTTTTTATGCAGTACTTCAATCAAGGGGAGTATTTACTCCATACTATGGATGTTCACCGGATTCTGAGATACTACACAAACAGGACAAAGGATCTCAGGAAGACTGACCAACTGTTTGTCTCTTTTGCACCCAAAAGGGAAGGCAATGCTGTTTCTAAGCAATGCCTATCTAAATGGTTGGCTCATTGTATCATTTTCTGTTATGACAAGTACAACAAGACCCTTCCGAGTCAAGTTAGAGGCCACTCCACCAGGGGAGTCGCTGCCTCAGCAGCTTATTTCAAAAATGTGTCAGCAGCGGACATCTGTGCTGCTGCCACTTGGACCTCCGTCCATACCTTTACAAAACATTACTGTTTGGATATTGCCTCTCGCCGTACAGCAGGCTTCGGGCTGGCTGTTCTGCAAGGCCTCCTCTCTTAAGGCTTGCACAGTTAGAGGTTCTACTTGGAGTAGATTTCCTCCTCCTGTGTGCTTCTCCTTGTTCCAGACTGCTTGGGACTCAGTCCTATATGTAATTACCTACTGCAAGAGCCCTCTCGAAGTAAGATAGTACAGTTGTGTAAGAACTTACCATAACAGTAGATCTTCAAGAGAGGCTCTTGCAGTAGGTAATACCTTCCCGGCCTCCAACCCCCTAAGCTTTTTCAGCTCCTTTTCCAGGAAGGGAAATATCCGCTCCTCTCTCGTCCGGCCTCTTTTGGCCTGTGGTGGGAAAGAACTGGAAGGTGGATGTCAGGGACCGCCCCTTTATACCGACGTCTCCTGATGCTGGTCACCTGATGTGGGTGCAGTCCCTCGCCAGGGACTGCTAGCTAGAAATTTTTCCATGGGGTCCTGCCGCCTGCCGACGTCAGTCCTATATGTAATTACCTACTGCAAGAGCCTCTCTCGAAGATCTACTGTTACAGTAAGTTCTTACATAACTGTACTTTCCTGTAGCCTACTGCAACTTTGCAGCATTGGATCTGAGCACTCTACCCCAACTCATTCCAGCAGATATCCAAAGGGAGCAGTATCATTATCTCATGATTAAACTTGTATTGAATGCCATAAACACTGGAAAAGATTTTTCAAAACTACGGTCCAAAGATCAGAGAACTACTTTGTTATTTAGAGAAGAGCCTAGACTTAAGCTGTGAAATAAACTACTTTACAGAGAGATCATGGATGGACAAGGCCAAGACATTAAACAGCAATTAGTGTTGCCATCTACATTTAAACATGTGGTCCTAAGAGCACTCCACGACCAGATGGGCATTTGGGTTGAGAGAGAACCTTGGACTTAGTCCGTGCCCATTTCTATTGGCCCAAGATGGGTGCAGATATTGATCAATATATCAAAACTTGCAGCAGATGCCTCCAAAGGAAGGCCCAGCCACAGAGAGCAGTGCCCCTGGTTAACATCACCACAAGTGCACACATGGAGCTTGTATATATATTGACTTTTTTAAGCTTGGAACCTGATGCAAAAAACATTACAGTGTGCTTGTCGTGACAGACCACTTCACTCGTTACACACAGACCTATCCAACAAAGGACCAGAAAGCAGCCACCATAGCCAAAGTGCTTGTTGAGAAATGTTTTGTTAACTATGGTGCCCCACAGTGGATCCTTTCCAATCAGGGAAGGGACTTTGAAAGCCGCTTGATCAAAGAAATGCTTTCACTCTGGGATGTAAGAAAGTGAAGATGTAAGAAAGTCAAGTACCACTCCATGTCACCCACAAGGAGATCCACAGCCCAAAAGATTTAATAAAACATTATTGGAAAATGCTAGGCATGCTTCACTCAAAGGACAAGCCGAGGTGGAGTCAACAAATAAGTACTTTGGTGCATGCTTACAATTGCACTCACAACGACGCAACCGGATTTTCGCTGCATAAGCTGATGTTTGGTCATAAAGCACATTTACCTATAGATGTTTGTTTTGGAGTGTCACCAGATGAAATCCAAGCAGATAATTATTTATTTACAGTATGTACAAAAACTCAAAGAACAGCTTAGTCACGCCTATCAATGTGCGCATACAATGGCTGCAAAGAAAAACTTGGCCGATAGAGACATGACAAACATGTTGATGCTCAAGTGTCGCAACCTGGAGACCATGTATTAATGAGAAATCTGGGTTTAAGGGGAAATACAAAATTAATGACTGGTGGAGTCACACCCCATATATTGTCATCAGCAAGCTGGATGATCTGCCAGTCTACAAAGTGTGTCCAGAGAATGACCCACGAGCTGTAAAGACAATGCACCAAAATCACCTCTTACCCACTGGACAAATTATTATAGACTCTGCACCTCAAGCTAATGCCCCCACTGGGCCTGTTACCAGGTTTGCTGCTCAAAAGAAACAATCAATTCAGCCCCCTACTTTTCCACAACTGGAGCCCCCATCACATCCTGCTGTAGTTAGTGATGACAATCCTTCAAAGTTTGATGACAGTGAATATGGGGCTACATATCATCCTTCTTTTGAACTAGCTCAGCTGTTCCAAGGCAACCCTATGTGCAACATGGGAGATGGTGTGGACCATAACAAAGTATCAGATAATCTTGTGCTCTCAAGCACTCCAATACCACCTGATAGTGAGGTGTAAAGTATAACTTCAGAAGTAGCTGATTCTTTACGTCGCATGGAACTGTCTGAAGTTGGAGTAGCAAGTTCTGACCAAGAAAGTGAGAGCCAGAATGGTGAACTGTCATGTGAAGCTAAGATATCTGGGCTTAGTGAACCTGACCTTAACTCAGAAAGTATTGCTAATTCTGAAAGGGCTAATAGTGTACCAGATGACTTGAATTTTGTTGAGATATCCCTTAATGATGAACCAGAGTCTACAGGCCCAATAAATTCAAGCACTACTATAGATGTAAGTGCTACTTCTAATTCCAAACAAACAGAGAGTGCAGAAGTGCCCCTTCCTGCAGAAGCTGCTGTGTTGCTGGACAACAAGCCGGGAGTCACAAACCCGAATACTGATGTTGAAAGGACTGAGTCTGTGCTGAAAGGACTGAGTCTGTGCACCCTCTGCCTAGAAGATCTGACAGAATTGTTAAACCTGTAGTACGCCTTACTTATGATTCTCTAGGAGAGCCTGTAGAACTGTCAATGAATGTGATCCATAAAGGGGTTTACGTTACAGCTAATTCCCTTACTAAAAAAGGTTACACTGCAGCTTCTAAGTTAATAATAAAGCCCTCCAGTCCATATTCCAGTGGTCATATTATAAATTCCCAAAGTTAGCTGACCAGGTCAAATTATCAGCCATGTGGGTTAGTGTGCAAAGAATGGTACAGACGAGGGTAATATGTATAACTACTTGAGAGAGTATGCAAATGAAAAATAGTGTTTAAAATGCATAGGGAGAGGCATCACCAGTAGAAAACAGGAAGTTGTTATCCCTCTGTACAGACAGCTGGTGAGACCCCATCTGGAGTACTGTGTGCAGTTCTGGAGACCCAATCTCCGCAAGGACATAGACAGGATGGAAGCTGTCCAGAAGAGGGCAACTAAAATGGTGCAGGGTCTGCACCAGAAGACATATGAAGAGAGATGAAAGGAGCTTAATATAGAAACATAGAAACATAGAATTTGATGGCAGATAAGGACCGCTTGGCCCACCTAGTCTGCCCATTTTCCTACCTAACAGATAAGCTGCAGATCCTAGTTAACCAACAGCTTAATTCCTCCTACCCCCCACTAGGATTGCCCTATGCCTGTCCCATGCATTCTTGAAGTCCCCCACTGTTCTTGACCCCACGACCTCTTCCAGGGATGTTCCATGCATCCACAACCCTCTCAGTGAAAAAATACTTCCTCACATTACCTCTGAGCCATCCCCCTTCTATCTTCAAATTGTGCCCCCTTGTTCTTGCACATCTCTTTTTCTGGAAGATGTATAACCTCAAGGAAAGGAGGGAGAGGGGGGACATGATAGAAACTTTAGTACCTCAGAGAATCAGCAAAGTCCAGAGGGTAGCATCTTTCAAAAAAGTGTGCAAGAACAAGGGGCACAATTTGAAGATGGGGGTGGCTCAGAGTAATGTAAGGAAGTATTTTCACAGAGAGGGTTGTGGATGCATGGAACAGCCTTCCAGAGGAGGTTGTTGAGTCAAAAACAGTGGTTGAATTCAAGCATGCATGGGACAGTCATAAGGCAATTCTAGGGGGTTGGGGTAGAAAGAAGTAGGCTGCTGGTTAACTAGGATCTGCAGCTTTTCTATTCGGTAGGGAAATGGGCAGACTGGGTAGGCCAAGCGGTCCTTATCTGCTGTCAAATTCTATGTTTCTATATAAAATGAAAATGCCAAATGTCCAAATAATACCATTGTGTATGAAAAATATTAGTTATGAGTGAAGCATGCTTTATTATTATTATGAATACTAATAATAAAACTGTGCAGTATTATATACAGTATTTTATGGTTGCAACCTGTATAAAGTAATGAATAGCATTTTCAAAGTTAACAATATTAATGGTGTATAGACTTGATGCGGACATCAAGTTTTCCTAGGCAGGGAAGAGTGTAGCCTCCCTATCAATTTGGGGCTTACCTCAAGTGTCTTCCTGGGCTCCATTCATGTCCACTGCCAGGCAGATGTCCTGCATAGATAGTAAATCCATGGTTATTTGTTTGATCCTGTTGATTTGCGTGAGAGTGCCATGATGTGCCTCCGCACCTGTCCCTTTAAGTCATTAGCCAGTGTGTGTGTGTATAGTAAATGGTCTGGGCTGGGTCTGAGTGTTTCAGAGCTCACGACCGACTAGATGCCACTTTAATTTGCTCCACTCTGCTGTTGATAGCAAAGCAGAGGGAGCTTTAACTAGTACCGTATATTTTTACTTCTAACTTGCTGTTATATTTAAATTCGAGTGTTTGTTTTAACCTGCCTTCTTGCAGTTTTGTTTATCCAAATGGGAGCCACCATGTTTGCTCCAGGACTTCCAGAATTTGGACTAATTGGGACACAGGGGACCTTGAGGAACATTTAGTTCAAGTGCCTCATGGGAAGGAAAACTGTAGATCTTCCCTGTACCAATCCTCACCATTCATCACTGGTGGGTGTATGCCGGAGTTTTTTTTGCTAAAGGAGGAGTTAGGCACTGCCCACAAGGCTGACGCACTGCGTGGTGCTCAAGGGTTGGCCAGTATGGACACTGACTCCTCCTCCACCTCAGTTCTGCTTCTCCCACTGTTGAGACAGTACCTCACCTGCACAAGAGCAAGAATACTGCATCAACGGCCTAGTTTTGGAGTGGCACCGCACCTCAGTTTCTCCAGAGCTGGCACGGGACATTCCTTCGCACTGCCCACTGGTGTCTTGTATCCTGGAGCTGTTCATGGCTCCGGTGATCTAGATGGTGCCACGAGGGGCACTGGGCCCACCCACAGCACTGCGAACAGCGCCGAGGGTGGAAGTGCCCCTGGGGTCACCAGCTTGTAGGTTGAGAGCCTTTCCAGAGCCAGATGATCGAGAGGTTGATCCGGACTGGCGACCTGACTCCTCAGAGTCGGTGGGCTCTCCAGGGCACAGAACCCTTGTGCCTTTCCCAGGTGCCCCTCCCTGCAGCCCCAGTGACTGTGGTCAGTACCATCTCCCACTCTGAGGGCGGTGCCAGGAGCGGGATGCAGGATAGCTGTCCCAGGACTGTGGGAGCAGTGGTTCTGGTGTCGGGGTGGGGTCAGCCACCATTCCTGGTGCTGTCCACTCTCCTGATACTGGATCTGGGACCCACCTCTTCTAGGGATTTCTCCAGAGAGCCTCTGAAATTGGATGGGCCCAAGGCACAGGATATGAGGAAGATGTCTTCCTCAGAGTCCGCGGGGTTGAGGGGCTAGGGTGAGGGACTGTGGCTCTCCTCTGCAGTCCTTCGGGTCTTCGGAGAAGCTGCAGTGCTGAGCACAAGTCCTCTCCTTCATCCCCTTCGAGGGAGTCTTTGCTAGGTGGGGTTGGGATCCGCCCTTATGGACACTTGCATCCCTGGTCCCCTCATGGGGTTCTTCCCCTCCAGGGCTCAGTTCTGACTGCTTCAGGCTGGTTGAGCAGCCTTTGACTGATCCGACCTACTGATCCCCTCATAGTCCGGGATTGGCTGTTAGGTCTCTTAGCCCTGGAAAAGGCATTTCACTAGCTATGAAAGGTTTACCCCCTTGCCTCTGTGTCCAGCCTCTCTTCTCCCAGGACATGTGGGTCCTTTGGGGGCCTTTATTTAGGAACAGTTCAGATCTCAGGCTGCAGACTTCCCAAGATACGTCAGGGCCATGGAAAAGTAGATCTTTCTCCTGTCTCCCGCACTACACCCAGAATCTGAATCTACAGGTTCTTCGGCCTCCTTGTCTTTCTCCATTGAGGGAGAGGAGACTTCTGCCCACCTGTCCTCCGACGCTGATCAGACAGAATATCATTGCTTCCTCGCGAGGCTGGTTGAGGACCTGCACACTTCCTACATGGTGAGACACAACATCGAGTGTACGATGCACGCCTTCCTAGGCAAATAGAATACAGTGCGGACCACTTGGTGATCCCTTCCGGGCCTATACCTTTCCAGGAGGCATCGTTCAGTGCCTGGCAGCTACCATCCACCCCAGCTCCAGCCCCTTCAGGCTGCCAGTGTCCATATTGCATGCCCCAGGGGTCCCCAGGTACATTGCCTAATCCCTCTGTGGGACTGATGCAATTGCACACTCCTACCGGGCATAGGCGTCCGGTCCACTACTGGCCCCGGGATCCTGACTATGCAGAGTTCGACTGCCTGGAGTGGAGAGTTTTCTCCTTGGTGTGGGTAATCCTTAGTATTGAATCTCATCAAGCACACCATGCTGCCTATAACAGGCATCTGTGGGTGATGCCCGGTCAGGTGCTGGCATCGTTGCCTGATTCGGAGGGAGCAAAGACAGGCCACAGCCCTCTCCACAGTAGGCATAGAGCTAGCAAGGCATCAAGCAAGGGCATCTTATTATGCCAATAAAGTCACTTCATGGCTAGCAGGGACATCGATCTGCATCAGGTGGACGGTGTGGCTTCACCTATCAAGGCTATCACCCCTGGCCTGGCTTAGGGTGCTTGCCTCATGGCGAGGAGGGATCTAAAGGGGTGCCTTCCTTTCCCCAGGGAGTGGGGGGCTGTGCCTCACCCTGACCAGTCACTCTCTAGACTCCACTGGGGGATCCAGCCCCTGCACAGGAAGAAATCGCAGGTGCGGCCACCTGGAGAGAAAGGCTGTGAAGTGGAGGTGTGTCGTGCAGGCCCAGTTTCCCCATGCTCTTTGGTGATCAGCAGCAGGTCTTCATATTGCTAGGCCAATTCCAACCAACTGGTGTCGTGAGTAAACCCAGAGCAGCTCCCTGCAACATTTCTTCTAATCATTTTGTGGTGCCATCTGATTGCTTCAGTATGTTACAGGGTTACGAAGGACTAGGCCAACCGGCCAGGAATACAAATAACCAGAGTCTTGTTTCTGCATGTTAACTGTCTTTTCTTTCCATCAAGGGCCCAACAACAGCTGTAATGCTGGGCACCAATTCTGGCCAGTCAGCATAACATTCTGGGTACGCAGTATTGTTAGACTGTTTACCGTGGGACTAAAGCATATGCATGGACCGTAACTGGATTCAAATCAGAAAAGTAATCATTCTTCCAGATTCATGCCACACTCTTGTTCAAATTCCCCTTAATAAATCATTTGAGTTGTTTCACTGTCACTGTTACATTGCCTCACGAATATCTCATTGTCTCGGTGAAGTTTAATGCATTTGAGGGAAACTTATTTAAAAGTGTATGTTGATATTGAACATTATCTCACAGGGGGATCCATGATATTTACCAAAGACCAGACCCTGGTGGTAATTGTAAGAGTTGTGAGTATATTATTAATGTTGATTGCAAACTGTGTATTAACTGCCATAAAGGATTACCTCTATTGTCAAGTACAAGGTAATTGGTCACTAGGTGGGTTTGTGGGTTGTTATATCTTCCCAGAGAGCTATACCAGGGTAGGTAAATACCCCCACTTAAGTTACTCTGGATGGAGGCACCAAAATATTGTGATTATGGGAAGGCTTATGCCTGTAGTTCAATGTGGGGACTAGCTCCTCTCACAACCTCTACTTAAACCCATCACTAACACACCTCCTTTGCTTAGGGAGTGTTTTTTCCTAAGCTCCCTTCGTAGCTTGTGTGACTATGCCTTCTCTCTCCTCCCCTCATGCTGCTCTGTCTGATCCATTCCTCCCCTCTCCTGTGCGTACCCCTTCCTTCCTCATTGTTTTCCCTGTTCTCCTCTGGTTTTTGTTGCCATCCCCTTTTCCTCCCCTTCTGGTTTGGTCCTCTCCTGGCCTGCTCTTTTCAGCCTCCCCACTCCTTTTCCCTGCTCTTCTATGTCTCCCATTTGTGCCCCCAAACATTGCATTCCCGTCTTGTGCCAGGTTGCCTCTGGCACTCTAGCCCATTACCTTGCTCTGCTTTCCAGCTGCAATGCCTCAGTGATAGGACTACTTCAACATTCAATGAACCTGACCTGGGTTCTCCCCCTCTATATCCTTTTTGGGCTTCTCTGCCTGCCTTCCGTCTCCTCCTCTGCTCGCCTTCCATTGCCTCCTCTCCTACACTCCCCATCAGCTTTGTGGGTGCACTGCCTGCTTCACAGCAGCTCCACGCTTTCCTTCACTCATCTCTGCCTCTTGCTCCCGAGATATGAGCAGCCTCCTTCCTCAATTCCTACCGCTTACTCGATCCTGTGGTTAGGCATCTGTCTAAGGGATGGTGTCCAGTGGCTTCCACATTCCGTGAGTACAACCTGCTCAACAGATATTAGCGGATGAGGGGGTTACACTACTCCTACTCCCAGTCATCACCCCATACATTTACCCCAAACGTTTACTTCACGACCGCACTTCAGTTCAACGATACAACAGCCATTCCATCACTAATTACGTTCTCCAGCAATCAACTGCTACTGTTCAACCAGTGGCTGTTTTTTCCTCACTATGACAGCCAGTCTGTCATTCACTACAATCAATTGCTACCATTCCTACTGATGGCTGTTTTCCAGTTGCTTACATTCGACTGTGTATTGTGGCAATTACTCACTACATGGGCATGCTGTCATTTCTCTGGGTGTGGGAACAGACATCATAACATGCCTAAGCACACCATGCCTCTGTTCATTGATTTTCTCCACGGGAAAAATGGGGGGTTGCTTTCTCCTGCTGATATCGGCAGTCCACCCTCAGTCGTTTTATTTTCCAGTATTGTTTTGAAACCAAATTGTGGTCAAAATGGCATGATAAGAGTCTGATAGGAAAGGGGTTCAAGAGGGATATGAGAAGATATTATTTTGTGGACTGGGGGGGTAGAGCCGTGGAACAGTCTATCACTTAAGACTGTGAGAGTCAAACTCATTAATGACTTCAAGCAAGGTTGGGAAAATAGGAAGGGTTTAGTGGTTCAATGTTTCCCAATCTCCGGGATATTACCGGGGGAAACGGGTGGGTACTCCCGTTCTTACACCCCGGGGTTGCTCCCACTTTACTGCCCCTGCTGCCTACAACCTCAGTCACCTATGCTCCCACCTGTACCCTTCATGGTATGTGCATCCAGTTATGGAAGGGTTCTCCCCTGCACCTCATTGTGCTTGCTTCCAAAGCCATTCCCTTATTTCTACCACTCACTCCTGTTGTGTGTCCTCCATCCCATATTTCCTACATCTGTCCTACCATGTCTGTGTATCATTCACCATCCTGTCTGCCTGCTGTTCCACATTTACTCACCCTTTACAACAGCTTTCTGCGCTTTTTGCCAGCCCATACTAACAGTACTCCAGACTCCGTCCCTAACTCGCACCTTCTGAGGTGCTGAGCGAAGGTAGGCTTTCCCGTCTACCAGGGATGGGATTCTGTTACATTCACCACCTCATGCTACTTACCACCTTGACATCCTCCATCCAGCATCGGGTGAAGGTTAGCTCACTCTGACTACCAAGGATGGGAGCCATGTCCACAATCTACTGAGTCATACCATGCCTTCTCTACCTCATACCACTTGCTGCTTCCCTTCGGGAACGGAATTTCTTCAACCATGTACTCTCATCATCCTCCTCCCTCTCCTAGCTGCATCAAGTTAAGATCATCTTGTCTTGACAGTCATGGATGGATGCCTGAGTTTACATTCCACTGATTCACACTTACCCATTCTCGACCAGCTACCGGATGCTGCTACCCTTCTGGAACCGGACCTTGTCCTACTTGCAATTTCCATTCTTTCTTGCCTGCAGCCTTGCCTCAGGTCTTATCACACTGAATTCCCTGGTTGGGAGTCTGAGCTTGCATCGACTGTTTCCACTTTCTGCATCCTCTACCTGATACGGGTTGCTGCTTCCCTTCGGGAACAGTACCCTTATACTCCAAATACCTTCCACCTCTTTGCTCTGCCTGATGACATCGACTGTAGGTCATCTCACTGACTACTGGGTGTGGTAGCCCGTTTATGGATCCGATAGTTCAATTCATCCTCTGTGTCATGCCCGGTTGCCGCTTCCCTTCTGAAATGGGACCTCATTAACTCATTTGTCTCCATCCTCCTACCTCTGCTAAGTGGTATCGGATACTAGTTAACTCTCCTCGATCACCAAGCCTGGAAGCTCATTTCTACAATCAACTGTTTAATTATTATTTGCTCTCTACTGGACCAATGCTTGCTGCTCCCTCCTGGACCTGAGCCATGTACCCAATGTGCCTTCACCCTCATACATTATCTGGAGTGTCATGTCCAGGTCATCTCATCTCAACTCCTCAGTTAGGAGCCTGCGTTTGCACCTGCAGGTCCATCCTTAAGCATTTTATATCTCCTACCCAATTACCACTTCCCTCCAGACATAGGACCCCTCAGCTCCAACTGACTTGCATCCTTCCTCACCACTCATCATCCTGCACTTCCATGGACCATCGTACTTGACCCCCTTGGCCTCCTTTCCCCTCATGATTTGGATCCTGCCAGCTGGTTCGGTATCTATCTTAATCCATTTTGACTGCCTCATGGACTTTCTTGCTACAGGTGCTTGTGATAGGTTCGCTGTTCGGGAGCAGAAATACAGGCAGACCACAAGAATTTGGTGCATAAAAAATGCCAGATTGGCATTTATAATTTTATTTCGATTTCATAAAATGATTCCAGATCTCACAGAAGGTGAGCCAATAGGTATTAGTTCAGCATCAAACAGGCATTTGTCAACATCAAACAACTGCTGCATCCAGCAGTACTTAGCTCAGTGGGAGCACCCACTCTCTCTCTCAAGTCTTCCTTCTCAGACCCTTAGTACAAGACTGACACTCTATCTGGATCTCTGTCTAATAACTAGCCCCTAGTGGTGGGCATTTATACATTTTATGTAGTGACATCACAGTCAGGTGATCCACCAGTTTTTCTTCAAACCAGAATAACACACTTTATCTTAAGGAGGTGTAACAACAAACATCCCTCACATGCAGACTGGATATGGTGCTTTTCAGGGAACATCAAATGAAGCCACATTGCGTTGTTTTTCAGACTCAAAACATTACATACATACATACATACATAATGAGCCCTTATGAGGCTAAGTCCCTCCCTATAGGAGTGCCATCACATTTTCACTATCAATACAGACAGTTTGAGGATTGCCATCCCTATAGAGGACACTAACAGAATTGGGAGCTGGATTTTTGGGCCTGCTTTTCCTGGCCCACCAGACTACCAAATTTAGCTGGTAAGCAGATCTTCACTTTGGGGTAAATTTGAAAGGTTCCTTGTGCATTGCTGAACATGTATTTCTTTTCATTTTACACAAGCACCTTGCACTTTATATCTTAACTAAAGCACTGGACACTATTCATATGCAGTTCCAGCTTTGCCATATTTTTGTCAGGACATAACTCTGGCCTACATATTAATTTTCTACATAAAACGCCCTCTATTTCACTATTCACTAACAGAGTCAATGTGGTTTACAGAGCTACTGGCAAAAGAGCACTAGCAATACTTTCAGTAGCTCTGTCTGTTATATATTTTATTCTGCCTTTTTAAGGGGCACTCTATCAAATAAGGTTTTAACATAGAAACATAGAATTTGACGGCAGATAAGGACCGCTTGGTCCACCCAGTCTGCCCATTTCCCTACCTAATGGATAAGCTGCAGATCCTAGTTAACCAGCAGCCTACTTCTTTCTACACCCACCCCCTAGAATTACCTTATGACTGTCCCATGCATGCTTGAATTCAACCACTGTTTTTGACTCCACAACCTCCTCCAGAAGGCCGTTCCATGCATCCACAACCCTCTCTGTGAAAAAATACTTCCTTACATTACCTCTGAGCCACCCCCCATCTTCAAATTGTGCCCCCTTGTTCTTGCACACCTCTTTTTTTGAAAGATGCTACCCTCTTGGACTTTGTTGATTCCCTTGAGGTACTTGAAAGTTTCTATCATGTCCCCCTTTCCTTCTTTCCTCGAGGCTATACATATTAAGCTCCTTTAGTCTCTCTTCATATGTCTTCCGGTGCAGACTCTGCACCATTTTAGTTGCCCTCCTCTGGACAGCTTCCATCCTGTCTATGTCCTTGCGGAGATTGGGTCTCCAGAACTGCACGAGTACTCCAGATGGGGTCTCACCAGCTGTCTGTACAGAGGGATAACAACTTCCTGTTTTCTACTGATGATGCCTCCCTATGTGTCCCAGTATCCCCCAGCCCTCCTACTGCCCTCTCACATTGCTTGCCCACCTTTAAGTCATCTGATATGACTACCCCCAGGTCCTTTCCGTTTTGTTGTTGTTAGTATCTCACCCCCATTGTGTACTCTTCCCTGGGTTTTTGTTTCCCAGGTGCATTACTTGCACTTCTTAGCATTGAATCTAAGCTGCCTTACATTTGACCATTCTTCTAACCTTGCCAAGTCCCTTCTCATCCTTTCCACCCCACCTTGTGCATCAACTCTGTTACAGATCTTTGTGTCATCTGCAAAGAGACATACTTTTCCTTCCAGTCCCTCTGCAATGTCACTTATAAAGACATTGAAGAGGACCGGTTCTAATACTGAACCCTGCGGTACCTCACTAGTAACCCCCCCTTTCTTCAGAGCGGACTCCATGTACTATTACCTTCTGTGTCCTATTCTCCAGCCAATTCTTTACCCAGGCTATCATCTTGGGACCCACTCCCAGGCTGGCTAACTTGTATAATTTGTGTGGGACTGTGTCAAATGCCTTGCTAAAGTCTAGGTAGGCCATGTCCACAGCCCTCCCTGATCTACTACTTTGGTCACCCAGTCAAAGAAATCTATTAGATTCGTCTGGCATGACCTTCCATTGTGAATCCATGCTGCCTTGGGTCCTGTGCCCCTCTGGCCTCTAGGTACTCGACAATTCTTTCCATCAGAAGTGATTCCATCATTTTCCGTATCACTGAGGTTAAACTAACAGGTCTGTAGTTCCCTGCTTCTGCCCTACTCCCACTTTTGTGAAGGGGAATCACATCTGCCCTCCTCCAGTCCTCAGGTACCACCCCATCCTCCCATGATTTATTAAAGAGTGTAGTCAGTGGTGTCACTAGTTCTACCCTTAGTCCTTTTAAAATTCTGGGATGAATCCCATCAGGCCCCATTGCTTTGTCCACCTTCAGTTTTAAGAGTTCTTTCAGAACCCTTTCTTCTGTAAATGGGCTGGTATCAACTTCTGTATCCAGTGTGTTTCTACTGTTTGTTTTAGGTACCTCCCCCTCTTCATTTGTAAATACTGAGCAAAAACATTTGTTTAGTATCTCTGCCTTTTCACAGTCACCTCTACCCACCCCTCCCTTTATTAAGCCTCACTATCCCTCCTTGGTCTTCCTTCGCTCCTGATGTACCTAAAAGGTTTTATCCCCCTTCTTAACTGAGTTGGCATATCTTTTCTCGGTTCGGGCCTTTGCTGTTCTGACTGCCTTCCCAGCTTCCTTTTGCTTTAACTGATACAATTCTTTGTCCTGCTCCTTCTGTGATTCCTTGTACTTCCTGAATGCTTTCTTTTTCTCTTGAACCTTCACTGCCACCTCCTTTGAGAACCATAGTGGTTTCTTACATTGTTTTGTTTATGTGCTTCACACAAAGGCTTGTTACCTCTGTGATGGCAGTTTTTATTATTCCCCATTGTTCTTCCACCCCTCCTTCCTGCCCATTTGCTAGTGCATTCCTTAGGCACTCACCCATTTTGGCAAAGTCAGCCCTCCTGAAGTCCAGTACTTTTGCCTTTGTATGGCTTGACTCTATTGCTGTGTTTATTGTGAACCATACTGTTCGATGGTCGCTAGTTCCCGGATGGCTACCCACTTCTACATCTGTGATCATTCCCCATCTCCATTTGAGAGAACCAGGTCTAAGATTGCTCCCTCTCGAGTGGGTTCCAATACTAGTTGTCTAAGGCATGCCCCCTGTAGGGCATCTAGAACAACCCCACTCTTAGAAGTGGCTGCTGCAACTGCACTCCAGTTAACATCTAGCATATTCAGATCACCCCTTATTTTATTTCAGGAAATGGCCATTGTGTACTGCTAATGGTAGCCTTGCCCTCAAGAGGCACCTTTTGTATGCATTTGGTCTATTCCAGTATTTTATATGTACTGGAAAATATCTACGTCCTAAAGGTGCACACAGTTTTAATATAAAGCACTTAATACCTTTTACTCCTGTGCATCATTCTTCTATATATTGCAGCATTTTAACTCTTTTACTGCCCTTAATAAACCTAATGCACTTTATATATATCTAAATGCACTTTATCATACGCATTTCCTTTCTGAAGCATTTAATGCCATTGCATTCACCTTATACATCTTTTAAAGGCACTTTATTTCAGGCTTCCAGGTCTTCTGCTCCAGTTTGGGGGGGGTTAAGGAAGACCTCAGCCTCCTCATTAGGGAAAAACCCTAAGACAGGGGTCACCCTGTCACACTGCTATACGAGCTTGGTGTTCTCCTTCAGATGTGGGAACCTCATCCTCTTTGCTCCAGCACCTTCCATTTGCTCCACTCGTCATTTGAAGCCTTAGTCAGATGTTGGACTCATGTATCTCAACTCAGTTGTTCTTGGTACTTGGCTTCACTCCTTGGCCTTCCATGAATCTTTATGTAGTAACTTGCTACAGCCTTCT
Source organism: Neoceratodus forsteri (assembly GCA_016271365.2). NCBI lineage: Eukaryota > Metazoa > Chordata > Ceratodontiformes > Ceratodontidae > Neoceratodus > Neoceratodus forsteri. Next base: position 658,776,793 of record CM028133.1, read on the forward strand.
GCATTCCGATGCTGTTCGCTGAGGTGCTGACCCAGTCCTGTTCCTTCCTGCACTGCAAATAGTCTGGCTTCACCTTGGCCATCTCTTTCCCTGGATCATTCCTCCTGTCCATTAGGATTCACTCCGGACTTTCATCCCATCTTCGGATAGCTGCCTTTTCATCTCCGCCTTGCAGGATCGGGGCTTCATTCTATTTGCTGTGGCTCTCTTGAGCATACTACCCTATCTCCCACCAGTATTCCTACCCAGTCAACTACTCCTCCCATTTATCCATCTCATACTCCTACTCTGGCCATTCTAACAGTTCCCATCCACTACTCGATGGATCACTTGTTCATTTCACCCAAGGAAACTACTTTTAGCAAACATCCCTTGGATAACATGCCTCACAGACTCTTACATCATCATAGAGTTTTCTATACTGCCCAATCAGCCCCTCATGATCATTCCTGAAATCCCATTTGACTGGACAATAGAAAGGTCCCATCTCTCTCTATTGGATACTCCCTACGGATATCGTCTACTCAATCACTGTGGACTCCCTATCTACTATGTCTCACAGGCTATCCTTGTACATGGAAAGGACTTAAATCCTTCAGTTATGCTCTGACTCCACAACCATTATCGTTGTTACGGATACTGGGAATCGCAAGATACCTCATGCCACTATGGACATCATCCATTTTACCTTCTGCAGCCTCTCCTACCAAGACTGACTCTGTTGACAATGTTACTCGACTCCTACTTTCTCAACAGACATTGCTTGTCCTAAGACCTTCTCAGCTGCCTTCCCAAAACTTTCATTCAAACAACATGAAGTCTTGCTGTATTCTGACAATTGCAGTGATTCCCAACCTTTGAACTGCCCCGGAGAACTAAGGGTTAACTTTCCATGCAGGGTATGGAACGCTGAGCTCGAGCTTGGTTGAAGTCTCTGTCTGGAGTGTTTTGAACTCAAACCATCAGAGTCTTTACTTCGCCTCATTGAACGGTCACTCCGGAGATTTCTCCTTCAGCTCGGTTCGAAGTTGGTTAAAGTTTTCAGTTTTTCGTCGGTTTAAACCGAAAAAAAAATATCCACATAGTCAGTTCAGTCTCTGTCTGTGGTGCCGTGAGTACTAGATAGGAATTGCTCTATTTTCTGTGTGGAACTTGTAAAACTGCGGTCGGTTCGGCTGAACCGACCATTTGATTGCGAATTTTGCTATATTTAGTGTGTGGTTACCGGTTCTTATCGGTTCTAAAAAAAAACATGTTGCAACTGGGTTTTTTTTCCAATACCCGTGACACGGTTAGGAACCGATAAGGGAGTCTTGCCTGGCGGTTGCTGAAAAAATGGTAAGTTTGGTTAGGTTGGCCATGTCTGAGAAACCCAAGAAAAAAACTGGGCCCACTTGGTTTCAACACTGCAGTGAGTGTGGGGAGGTCTTTGCTAAGGCCAATCCCCACACCACCTGTGTTTATTGTCTGGGGTTTGACCACCTCGATTCAGACTGCCAAATATGTAAGAACTTTCCCAAATCTACCTTTGAGAAGGGATTAGGTAGGAGATCACATGATGCAGAGCTCCTGGTAGCTGCTTCTCCAGTGTGCTCCTCCACCTGACCCCCCCCAACAACATCAAAATCCTCGTTTTTTCACCCCAGGAAGCTGTTCCTACTTGTATATTCTGTGACAAAGAAGACAGAAGACCACTTTGCAGCAATAAATGGAAGTAGAAATGAGAAAAGCGCTTCCGAAGCATACTCCTCCAACTTCCCCGGAGAAGGCCCCAAAGAAAACCAGGGCCTCGGCTAGTCAGCAAGCTCAGCCACCGCGTACAAATGTCACCACTACAGAACCGCTGTCACTTGCAAGATTTCTAGAGGAATTCCAACCCTTTAAAACTGAAATGAAGGAGCTGACGGGGGAAATTAAAATGCTGACTCAAGCTCTCGAAGATCTATCCCTACGCACGTCTGATAATGAGACCCGCATTTGGTCCATTGAACGGAAAAATGAAAAAATTGAACCCCAGGTAGTGGCCTTAGGACAATGGATTGCCAAGCTAGAAGACAAGATGGAAGATCTGGAGGGCCGCAGCCACCGGAACAATGTGGTCATCATTGGTCTCCCCGAGACAGAAAAGGGTGACGATCCAATAAAATTTGCTCAGAAAATTGTGGAGAAGATTGCTGGCTCCTCGCCTTATGGGCAAACGTACATTATAGAAAGAGCCCACCACGCTTTGAGGGCCCCACCTCCGGCTGGAGACCCCCCGCTCCTTCATCCTCCAATTTTTGAATTACTTAGAGCGTCAGTACTTTCTCCGTAAAGTTAAAAATATAAAGGAGCTCTGTTGGGAAGGTAATAAATTAAGAGTGGTACGTGATCTGCCCCTATCAGTGAGACAAAAAAAAGCTGCTTACCATCCTATTATTGGGAAGCTGCTCGCAGCCGGCATTAAGTTCAGGATGGGGTACCCAGCTCGCTTCCAAGTCATGTTATCCGGCTCTTGGCATCACTTTTAGCCCTGAATCTGCATTAGAGAATCTAAAAGAGACATTACCTAGTCTCTTCAAGAAATCCTGAAGGAGTGGCTCAGCAGATCTGACAGGTAAAGCGCTTCTGTCATAGAGATGAAGAAACGGGATCCCATTGCAGATTTACTCTAGCTCCTGGAACAAACTAATTTTGCTTCCCATCAAGCGTGTTCCTACTACCAGAGCGGTTTCTTCTCTTCAGCGCTTCTTCTGGACTCTGGTTTTGATAATTCTACCTGCCCTACCCGGGGCTGGCTTTATCGCTCCTGTAATATATATTCCTTTTGTAATCGCAAATCACGAGGACTCTCTCTGTGGTTATGACTTCCGCTCCCAGCTCTCAAGTGGTGTGTCGTGTCCCCGTTTTAATTTTGCATACTCTTAACTTCAGATACTAGACTTTTTGAAATGTTTGAGGATCATTCTCCTTTCATCGTTCTTGGCACAATTCTAACACCAAAGGGAGACAGAGACTTTGCTACCTTCCGTTTAGTTTTTGCATGCTGTACAGGTTTCATTTAAAAGAGTTTTGCTGTACTTAATTGGAGCCCAAGATTATTGGGCCAAAGTTGTTTCTTTCTTTTTTTAAACAATGTTGCTTCATGTTGTGGCGGGTCAGTGGGGGAGAGTGGAAGGGGCCGTTGTGAGATGACTAGGTGGGCTGAGGGCATGACTGCTGATAGTTCGGGTGGGCTAAGGGAGGAAGGGAGCGGGCTTACGAGGGTAAATAGTTGTTTGGGGTTGGGATTTTCGGGGATCCTGGTTGGTTGGACTATGTGGGGGGAGGATAAGGGTGGGGACTGCACAGTGCACGTTATTTACACCAATATAATGAAGGAGCCCTGGTGCAAAGCAGGATTGCATCTGGGACTAAATATAATTTCAGATGGCTGGAAGCATTAATTTGGTGACCTGGAATGTTAAAGGTGCTCGCCATAAATCGAAACAATACAAAATTTTAAAACACCTAGACCATGTTCATGCAGACATTATGTTTCTACAAGAAACTCATCTGCTCAATGATGAGATTAATAACTTGAGGAGACTGCAAATAGGGCAGGTTTATGCCTCACAAGGCAGTACTCAAAGCAGAGGAGTGATGATTATGATTTGCAGATCTCTCCCTTTTAGGCTGACCCAAATACTACATGATACTGCTGGGAGGTACATGTTTATTAGAGGCACCTTACACACTGTTGAGATGGTATTGGGGTCGATCTACGGCCCAAATACTGACACCCCTGAATTTTTTATGCAAATAATGGAAACACTCACACCTTTTCTCAACCTACCTATTATTATTGAGGGGGACTTAAACTTAGTACTAGACCCACTTATGGATAGGTCTGGGAGTCCCAGGAGGGGTCCAACCCCTGCACAAAGGGCTGTGACTGAACTACTGGACCAAATAGGTCTCTGCAATGTTTGGAGGATCCTTCATCCAACCGAAAGAGATTTTACATTCACATCCCAGGTACACGCCACCAGATCTAGGATAGACTATATCCTATTGTCTCACACCCTCATGTCAGGTGTTGTGAATTCGACTATAGCCCCTGGTCTACCCTCTGACCACTCCTTAGTTACCTGTGTATGTGTTTTCTCTTCCCTTCCAAAAACTGGGGGTAGATGGAAAATAAATAACTAATTATTAACAGATCCCAAAGTAGTAGACCTTATTTCTACCCAAATAACTGATTTTATAATGATCAACCAGAACCCCAGTACTCAACCCGATATGCTGTGGGGGGCATTAAAAGCTTACCTGAGGGGAACCCTGATATCTCTGGCTTCCCATCGGAAAAAAGAGAGACAAAGTCGGATTTCTGAGTTATTAACCCAGATCCGGGAGAAAGAATCTAGACTTTCCCCTTCCTCTTCGGAGGAATATTTACAAGAACTAACCCAGTTACAGGACTCATACCTTCGGATATTAGGGGAAAAGGCAGAATGGGCAATTATTAAAACAAGGGCAATATACACCGATCAAGGAGAAAAAGCTGGTAAAATGTTAGCCAGACGTCTAAAACAATTGGAATCCTCCAGGCTAGTCGCCTCCATTCGATCTTTAAAGGATAACTCCCTTAAAACAACTCCCAAGGATATCCTGGTCAAATTTAAAAAATACTTTGAAGAGTTATATGGACCCATGAAAAACTCCCCTTCTGATCAAATGATTAGCGGCTACTTAAACAGCCTGAACCTACCATCCTTGGAGAAGTCGAGTCAAGATAAATTAATAGCTCCTATCACAGAACGTGAAATTGATAAGGTCATCAAGTCCCTGCCTTCCGATAAAACACCAGGCCCAGACGGGTTTTCAGCCAACTTCTATAAAGCCTTTTCTAAACAATTAACCCCCCCTATTACTGCAATTGTTTCAATGTATACTAAATGGGTCCGCCACTGATATATCCTTATTTGAGGCCTTAATTATTCATTTACTTAAACCGGGCAAACCTTCAGATTTAGTATCCAGTTACAGACCTATATCACTCCTTAATCAGGATATCAAGATTCTTACTAAATTATTGGCAAACCGAGTCAATGAGGTTCTTCCTGGGTTAATTGGGGTTGAACAGGTGGGTTTTATGATAGGGAGATCCTCAACAGACCACATGCGATCCTTGGCCCATGTCTTCTCGGCCTCCAGCGAAGCCGACCATCCTATGGCTCTGGTTTCGTTGGACGCCGAGAAGGCTTTCGATAGGGTCCACTGGAATTATCTGTTTAAGGTGTTGGAGTTTTTTTGGTTTCCCTCAGGTATTCTGTTCTTGGATTCACTCTATTTACAAATCTCCTTTTGCTAAAATATCTTGCAATGGTATAATATCTGAGCCCTTCAAACTGTTCACCGGCACCAGACAAGGATGCCCCCTATCCCCGCTCCTTTTTAATTTATATATTGAACCCCTTCTTAGGCGGATTGTACAGGCACAAACAATTCAAGGTATCTCAATTATGGGGCAAACCTTCAAGGTCCTTGCCTACGCTGATGATTTACCATTGCAGCTTTCCCATCCAGTGTCCTCTATTCCGGCACTACTTGAGACTATTCAGGGTTTTAGTAAAATCACTAATTACAAGCTCAACATGGGGAAAACTGTGGTTTTTCCACTGAATCATAAAATTTTCATTCAGGATATTCTTATCCATGGGCTTGCCTGGAATGCAGAAACAATTAAATATCTGGGCCTTACTTTATCGAGATCCCCTACTCGCATGACCCAGATTAATCTTTTTTTTCGTTACTAAATGATATTGAATCAGACCTTAAAAGATGGGCCCTTCTTCCATTATCCATGTGGGGGAGAATTAACTTAATCAAAATGAACATATTTCCTCGATTGTATTATCCTATTTCCATGTTAAATGACTTGCTCCCTTTAAAATGGTTCAAGAAAATTCAGGCCATATTTAGGGGTTTCATTTGGAATGCTAAGAGGCCCAGACTAGCCTACCAAAAACTAATGGCCCCTAAATTGCTCGGTGGTCTGAGACTTCCCCATATGGGGCTGTATTACTGGGCAAGCCATGCAATAAATATTTTAGATGGTCAATACCTTCTGAACCTCATGATAGAAATTACACCCCCCTTTGGTTAACCTTAGAGAAGTCCTACATTTCTAAGCTAGGTCTTTCCCCTGCCTCGCTCTTGTATTGTCCTGTAAGTTCACTTCCCAGATCTCTCCATAACTCTCCCATTGGGACATCAATTAAAATCCATTCACAACTTTGCTCGTTTTTAAAATACTCCCACAGTAAGGACCCATCTCAGCCTTTAGTGGGCAACCCAAATCTTCTTATTGATGGTAGGCCCATCAGGGAGAACTGGCTACCACAAATAGGGGGACATAGAGTAAAGGATCTCCTCTCAGCGGAAGGGTTGGTGTTAACGTCTATTGATATCTTGAGCAAGCTCCAAATTCCACAAACTAATATATTTAAGGTATTCCAACTTCGCCATCTATTGCTCCAGAAATTGTGCCTAACCCCTGTAGTTTTTTCTATTCCTGACTTTTATGATGAGATATACCCTCTAGTTGGTAAACCTCATGCAGTCTCTGGCATCTATAGCAGACTTCTTGGTTGATTTCGCCCCTCTAATCTGGCTCCGACTAGCTTTTGGTCTTTATACTTTCCTAACGCTGTTCTGGATTGGTCATGTATATGGAAAGCTTGTCGTAATTTTTTTGTGCAAGACAGGCTAAGACTAATGCAATTCATGCTACTACACAATATTTATTACTCTCCCCTAAAACTCACTAGATTAGGTATGATATCTTCTCCTACTTGTTATAGATGCCAGCATGATACCGGGGATTTATTACACATCTTTTGGAGTTGCCCCAAAGTGGCTCCGCTTTGGGCCAATATTAGACGTCGAGCGGACCCCCTTTTAGGACTGGAGGAATGTTTCACTCCTGAGATCTGTGTCTTAGGAGATGTCTCCTCCATTGTAGTACGTAATAGAAAATTTTATATTTGCCTGATTTCTGCATCGGTTAAAATAATTGTACTCAGACACTGGAAAGAAACTCTTGATATCTCTTATGGCGAGTGGCTTCAAGAACTCTTTGCTAATCTTAGGACTGAACGTTCTATTGCTAGTCTCCAGAATAACCTACGTAAGTTTAATCAGATCTGGGGCCCTTTATATACGCTTTATTCTTTATCTGACGAGGTATAATACTTTATACCGATACATCTGAAATATATTTTATGTGCGCTGTGTGGGGATAGGCTTAGGGGGTTTGGAGTTTATGGGGGGGTTAGGATGGGGGATTGGGCTGAATACATCTGTTTTCATGTTACTCTCATGTTCTGATGTATTTTCTTGTACAAATCTAGTGGCCTGTTGTATTCACTTGCTGTAAAACCTTAATAAAATTTGAATGGCAAAAAAAAAGAAGAGATTAGGTAGACTGAGGGAAAAGGAGGCAGACAAGTCCGCTGACCCAGATGGCCAGCCCAGTTCGGTTTCAACCGAACCAGAAGGAGTGCCCTCTGACCAGGGCGATACTTCTTCGGGCCAAAGGAGAGCCGATTCTAAGGGATCGGTTCTGACAAAAAGAAAGCGCAAAGATAAATTGACCAGTTCAGATCCAGAGGTTCATATTCTGACCGCCGAAGAGATAGCCAGGGCGATTCAGATTGTGGAATCGCTCCGTCTGGTTCTGATCGATCTGGCTCCTTCTGGCAGGGGTTTGGTTCAGTTGGTTCCCCCGGTTCAGGAGTATACCCTTGAAGATTTTTATGAACTGGAGTTTGAAGAGGAAGGGGAATTTGAGGATTATGATGTAAGTGAAGGTCTGGATGTGCCTGTGGAACCGGACATCTCCCCAGACAGACCATCAGGTGTTTCCTCTCCTAGGCTTTCTGAGTCCCCTTCCCATTTTATGTTTTACAGAAAAGTTGCTGAAACCTTCCAGCTTCCTATGGAGAAGGCTGTGGAAGATCAAGAAGAGCCTGATTATGTAGAGATGATGGATATCCCAGAGTCCAGGAGACTGTCTATTCCCCTCCATAAATCTTTTGGGAAACAGACACAAAAAATCTTAAAGTCTCCTAACACTATACCTCCTGTGGATAGAAGAATGGACAAGAGGTATACACTTTCAGGCTCAGACACGGAGTTCTTATATCAACAATGCAGCCATGTTGGGGTAGTGCAGGCTGCTGCCTGTGACAAGGCAAATATTCCCTTTGCTTCACACCCCCCAGACAAGGACTCCAGGAAGATTGATGCCATGGCAAAGAAGCAGTACATGGCATCTTCTTTGGGACTCAGACAGGTGAATTACATGGCCTATACATCCAGGTACCAGAAGTCTAGGTAGGACACTGTACTGGCAATGGCTAAACAGGCCTCCCCCAGCTAGCCAAGGAGCTAGAGGCAGTGGCTGCAGATGGGATTGAGGCATCTAAGGTTCAGTTTTATGCTGCTGTGGACTCTAATGATGTTTCATCAAGAGTCATAGCTACATCGGTGGCTCTTCGGAGGATGGCTTGGCTCAGATGTACTAGCCTCTCGCAGGACACCCAGGCTAAGGCTATGGATTTTCCTGTAGTGGGTAATTCTCTGTTTGGGGAGCAGACAGAGAATTACATGAAGAAAATGGACGAGTACAGGACCACTTACAGGAGTGCTCAGGCCAAGGAAAGGCAGGCAACTCCACAAAGGCAGCAGTCTAGGGGCAGGGGCAGGACCTTTCAAAGGCCTTTTTACCAAGCACAGGCCTCTTCTTCCTTTTCACAGAGGGGGTTCTTCAGAGGGAGATGCAGAAGGGGGATGAGCAGGCCTGCATCCACCCCTCAGCCTAAAGCCCCTGCCAAGCAGACACCCTGATGGGTCTGCCCGGGTCGACTCTCCTATTCCAGTAGGGGGCAGGCTGTCTTACATTGTCCAGGACTGGATGTCTCTTATATCAGACAAGTGGGTCCTTGAAGTAGTAAGCCAGGGGCTGGTTCTCAGCTTCAAAAAATTTCCCAAGCTGAGAGCCAGATCTTTTCCACCTGCAAATCTCTCAGAAACCCTTGCCCTAGAGGCAGAGGTTTCTTCTCTCCTAGCTCTAAGAGCTATAGAGAGAGTACCTACCCTACACTGGGGCAAAGGATTATACTCCGGGTACTTCCTAACCTCCAAAAAGACAGGAGAGTGGTGACCCATCCTGGACCTAAGATACCTGAACAAACATCTTTTAAAGCCAAAGTTCAAGATGATAACTCTGGGAATTATCCTTCCCTCTCTAAGGCCAGGTGACTGGCTAGCCTCCTGGACCTCAAAGATGCCTACTTTCACATTCCCATCAGGTGCTCCCACAGAAAGTACCTCAGGTTCCAGTTGCCCTCAGGCCACTATCAGTTCAGAGCAATGCCCTTTGGCCTAACATCAGTCCCAAGGGTCTTCACAAAGTGCCTGGCAGTAGTTGTTGCCATCCTAAGAAGACAAAAGATTTCCATTTTTCCATACTCGGATGACTGGTTCATAGAGGGCCAGTCTCCAGACCAAGTCAAGTCACACCTGCAAGTGACCCAGCAAGTGCTCACTTCTTTAGGATTTCTTCTCAACCTACCTAAGTCAGTTCTCGAACCAGTGCAGCTCCTCACCTTCATAGGGGCAGAGCTGGATACGGTAAAAGCAAGAGCCTTCCTTCCACTGGAAAGGGCAAGGACCCTCATGGAACTGGCCTCTTCATTCAGCCTTCAGGTGTCTCGACCAGCAAGGCATTTCCTTCAGCTACTGGGCCACATGGCAGCTTCTACAGCAGTGGTCCAAGGCGCAAGATTCCAAATGAGGGACATTCAGTTTCACTTAAGAGCTTTTTGGTCCCAAAGAAAGGATTCCCTTACCAAACTAATTCCAGTGACTCAAACTCTGATCTAAGCTCTGCAATGGTGGCAGGATCAGGACAATTTGAGGCAAGGGGTTCCATTTGTCACTCAGTCTCATTCAGTGGTCCTCACCACAGATGCTTCCCTGCTGGGCTGGGGAGCCCATTTGGGGGAACTTACCACCCAGGGACTGTGGCCGCCTTGAATCTCTGCTTCACATCAATCTCTTGGAACTCAGAGCAGTGTTTCTGGCACTGCAAGCTTTTTCCGAATCTGTACAGAACAAGGTGGTTCAGGTCAGAACAGACACCACCACCATCGTGTGGTACATCAACAAGCAAGGAGGCACTCGGTCTATGGCCTTGTGCACAGAAGCAATGAAGTTGTGGTCCCTGTCCTATTCCCTGCAAACCTCTCTGATAGCAGTTCACCTTCCAGGCAAGGACAATGTCCTAGCATATGTACTGAGCAGAATATCCCAGGGCCATCATGAATGGGCCGTAGATCCTCTGGTGTTGAAAGTGATTTACTCAAGATGGGGCACTCCAGAGATAGATCTTTTTGCAGCCCCAGACAATCACCAACTTCCTCTTTTTTGTTGCAGACCCCCCAGTCTTGGGCTCAGTCCCCCTGGATGCTCTGATCCTGAACTGGGAAGGGGAATTTCTGTATGCTCCCCCCCTTTCCTCTCCTGTTCAGAATGCTAGTCAAGATAAGGTCACAACCATGCAAAGTGATTCTGATTGCTCCAGACTGGGCCAGGCAGCCATGGTATCCCTTGTTGCTGTCCCTAGCAGTCCATCTTCCCCGTCTCTTCCCAGGAATTACAACCTGTTAATATCCTCTCAGGGGAGGATTTGGTACCCCAATCTTCAGTCTCTCAATCTAAAGGTTTGGCTCTTGAAGAGTTAGAGTTTGCAGATCTGCATCTTTCCCAAGGGGTTCTGGATATCCTTAAGGCTTCTCGAAAGCCTTCCACCAGAAAGACCTACAACTCCAAATGGAAAAGATTCAGCATTTGGTGTTCTAAGAAGAATATTTCTCCAGACTCTGCAGAATTGCCTACGGTTCTGGATTATATGGTCCATCTTAATGGCCTAGGTCTCAGACCAGCTACCTCAAGGTACACTTGGCAGCTGTTTCTGCTTTCCTGTCTGTAGGGAAGTCATCCTCTCTGTCATCCCATCCTGTATTCTGTAAGGTTTTCAAGGGATTGCTTCACACCAATCCCCCCTTTAGGGATCCTGCTCCTGCTTGGGATCTTAATGTTTACATTGCTCAGCTTATGCAACCCACTTCTGAGCCTTTGTCCTCAGCAGAGCTTAAGTACTTGACTTGGAAAACTGTGTTTTTGGTAGCCATTACTTCTGCCAGACGTATCAGTGAATTGCAAGCCTTGTCAGTGGAATCTGATTTCATCTCTTTTCACAGAGATAAAGTGGTCCTTAGAACTAACAGAAAGTTCTTGCCTAAAGTGGTTTCAGATTTCCACCTCAATCAGTCTATATCTCTCCCTGTTTTCTTCACTGATCATTCTTCCTCGGGAGAGAGGAGGCTACACAGTTTGGATGTTAAAAGAGCCCTTAGCTACTACATAGACCGTACCAAGGGTCACAGATTTGAATCCCTCCAGTTGCTCCTCACTTATGGAGAAGTTGGGAAGGGCAAGCCTGCCACCAATAGATCTATTGCCAGGTGGATTGTTTCTTGTATCCAATTCTGCTATGAATAACTGGGTAGAACTCCACTCTCAGGCCTGAGGGCTCATTCCACAAGAGGTACAGCTGCTTCCCTGGCTGCGGCCAGGGATAACCCTCTCTTAGAAATTTGTCAAGCAGCCACCTGGAAAACAGTCTATACTTTTACCAAGCATTACTCTCTGGATATCCAGGCTAGGAGTGATGCTCGGTTTGGCTCAACAGTACTTCAGAGCCTGTTTCCAAAGTAGGTTCTGTCCCTCCTCCATGGAGGTACTGCTTGGTAGTCTGCAATTGTCAGAATACAGCAAGACTTCATGTTGTTTGAAGAAAAAATTACTCACCTTAGTAATTATGTTTCTTCTAGTGGAGTCTTGCTGTATTCTGACCTCCCCCCCTGCCTCCCCTCTCAGAACCTAGAGTTTTGGGATGTGGGTGGGCAGGTGCAGTGTTGGCACCCTGGAGGTGCCCCCCCCTTTTACACCCTCTTTTTTCTTTGGGTGGAATGTTGTTTCATTTGGTTGGTTTTTGAGAACCAAAAACATTATATTTCTGCCAGTTGGCTTGTTAAAAATGTTACAGTTTCCACACAGAACACCTACTGAGTTTTTGCTCGAAAAGATCTGATGGTTTCAGTTTGAATAACAACAGGCAGAGGCTTCAACTGAGCTCGAGATGAACATTCTACGCCATGCATAGAAAAGTTAACCCTATGTTCTCCGGGGCAGTTGAAAGGCCGGAGCTAACTGCAATTGTCAGAATACAGCAAGACTCCACTAGAAGAAACATAATTACTAAGGTGAGTAATTTTTTCTTCCACCACTGAGTGCACACCATGGGAGTGAAAGCATCTCAGTTCGACCATCACCTGTTTTTCTTCTGCATCACTGCCAAGAAGTTTTATTTTCTTTACTTTAGTTTGATTTTCTCCATCTTGCCAGCTGGCCCCCATCAGTTCTACCCACTCACCCAGCCCCCTCAGCTGTCTTTCCTGGGACTTACTTCACCTCTTTGACATCCTGACTTACACCCCCCCAGGGCAGGGTCATTGGGTGATGTCTCTACCCCCAATGGAGACTCGGTCAATGCTTTTATTTATTTTTTTTATTCAAAGTTTATTGAAACTTTTACAAACCAGTATAGATCCATACCAGAACATTGTACAGATCATGCACATAACTTGATCAATGCTTTTAGAGAGTGCCTCATTCAGCGGTGGGGGCCCTGCAGTTACGGCCTCCAACAGAGTCTGGCCTTTTTCTCATTTTTCTGTCCCAGCCCCTTGCAGGACACCAAGAAAAACCCTTGACCTGTGCTGGCACATCAGAGAATGTCGGTGTCCTCCCTGACTCCATGGGTCCACTTGCACTGCCAGCTATAGTCACCCAGGTGACAGTAGTACAGCAGAGTCTATCTAATCTTCCTCCCTGAAGTGGAGAGCATCCTCTGGGATGCTCAGTTCACCTCCCTCTGGCTGTCCCTCTCATGACTTGTACTCCTTCCTGAACCCAGTTCATTAGCATTGTCAGTGGTAATACTACTGCTGCGCTGGCTGCCAAGATGTCTTCTGTTCATGGTGCCACATTAGTATTTTTATTTTGCTTTGATGTCAGAGTTCAAGAAAAAGGAAAAGGGGACTAGAAAGGAACTCATTGTGCATCTTTGTCCCTGTGAAAAGCCAATCGTGGCAATGGACCAACATCTCATCTGCTGTACCTGCCTTAGGCCTACGCATGATATGGATTCATGCAGTGCCTGCTTCTCCATGGACCACCACACCCTGGAGTTTCACACACTAAAGTGAGGTCACCTGATCCCCACTTAAGAAGGCAGGCAACAAACCCATGTAGCCAAGATCAGGTCTCTAGGGTCTCACTTGAGGGTCCTTTCCCAGTGCCTCTGGTACTAAGTAAGTACGTGGTCCTCCTTGGCCTTTAACTCACTAAGGTATCAGAGGCCATGAGGGGTGGATCTGGTGGACGTCTGGCTACTTTTGGGTGGCCAGCTGAGCCTCCTCCAGTCTGTCTGCCCATGGCAGTAGGCATCCCAGGTGGTGAGGCCAAAGTTGTATACTCTGTCTACACCAGATGACATCCCAGATTTGCAGCCTGGTGCTGTCTTAACCCCTGATACCATCCATAGTGTCAGTGAGCAGGGTGGTGTCAGCTATGATGTCAGGCCACCTCCTGGTACTGTTCACAGTACCTAGAGAGGGACCAGCACTGAGGCCAGGCAGCATCCAGTGGCTGAGGTGGAAGCATTGATCTCTGCCCTAGGTAGCCCTCATGGCTCCAGGGAAGTAGTTGCTGTCACCTCTGGCTATGGACATGGTACTAGTCCTGGTGCTGGTCCTGGGCACTCTACACTCACTGGATGTTAAGAGGGTCTTTAGGTTTTACCCGGACAGAACCAAGGACTTCAGACAATTCAAACAGCTTTTTGTCTCCTTCAGTCCTAATTGGAAAGAACAGGCTGTTACAGTAAAGTTAATTTCTGCCAGGACTGTGAATTGCCTTCATAACTGCTATGCCATGACTCAGGTTAAATTGGAGGGCCAGTTATGTGGCCATTCCACTAGAGTGGTTGCTGCATCTTTGGCAGAGATTCGCTTTGTGCCTGTTGGAGATATTTGCAGAGCTGCTACTTAGAGCACAGCGCACACATTCACTAAGCACTGTGCCCTGGATGTCCATGCCAGGCAGCATGCCACCTTTGGCAGGACAATCCTGAATGGATTATTATCCTGAGTGAGCCCTCAGCTCCCACCATCCCAGCAAGTTGACTTTGTCTGGGCTTGGTACTCTGACCCAAATCAATGATGAATATTTATTCCTGGAAGATATGAAAATTACATTCTTACTGTAATTCTTGATCTTCTAAGAATATCTTCACCATTGATTCCCACATCCACCTGCCATTCCCCAGACTCACTCCAGTATGATGTGTTGGTCTTCACCCCTTTATGCTTAGTTTGGGCTGCAAAGACACTGCGTTACTGGTTTGGTGGCCCTTCTTAGAAGGTCTACCAAGGCTATTTTATGCCCTGAGTTTAAATGCATAGGTACTTGTTAGATCATGCTGCACCTCCTCGATAAAAAGGTACTAAAGTGATTGGGGGCTGGTGCTGATGTAAAAAGATGGCCACCTGCACTAACTGAAGGAGCCATGCATGTGTGCTTCTTACCTCAGCACTAGTACTCTGAAAGGTTCTGGCTCCTGCTGGGTTCTAGTACTTCTGGCTCAGACCAACTTGTGTGAATCAATGGTGAAGGTATTCCTAGATGATCACGAATTACAGTAAGAATGTAATTTTCATTTACAGGAGGTTGGTGGCAGTTATGGGAGAGGGGGTCTCTAAATTGCATACAGTGATTTCATAGATGCAGACTAATTGCCTGCTGGAGCAGTCTCTGTAATTGCAAGTGTGCTCTGCAGCCCTGCTTCAGTACAAATGGCCTATTGTCACCGAGCCATTCTGTTTTAGGGCTTTCATGGCACCAGTGCACAGCTAGATCGCAGAAGCTGCACGACCACCCAAGCGTGCATCTTAAAGGGAACAGAGGCTGTAACTAGTGCACTCCCCACCAACAGAAACAAATGGTGGTCTGTCGTCAAGGTACAGGTCAGGAAGCATAGGATGACCAGGAGCAGTTGTAAAATTTGCATTGAGTGTTTTATTAATAGTAATAACTGCAAAATAAAAAAATTAAAATGTATTCAGTATAACTATTTACAAAGGCAGTACAAACAGAGAAAACAAAGTCCTTCTTCTGTTCCTTCTCAAAGTCAAATCTCAGTCTCTCACTCTCCTTGTCTCTCTAGCAAAAGCATCGCTGCTCTTATTATAATTCTTTGCCTGGAAACCTCGTTAAGAGAGCTTGCCTTTCACAGAATGTTCTTGTATGTTTCATTCCTTGCAGGTACAACAAACCAGTACATAGTGACCTGAAACTGACCTCATGTTGCCAGCATCTCAGAGCATTTGCAAACCAGCTTCTCAGGTTAAAACCTTGAGTTCCAAATAGCTTTCTGCAATCATTTCAAAAGTATAACTATACAGAGTTTTAAACAAAGGGATCCCAGTTTCACATGCAGATTTACACAGAGATTCACATATTTTTTTTATAACTGCAGATATGCAAGGGGGAAGAAAAGACAGAACAGCAAGTGAAGGCAGAGAGATAGCGAGAGGTGGAGAATTATGAAACCATCAGAGTGATCAGTTCCTAGGTCTCACAAGAATATTTGGTTGCGCAACCAGACAGACAAGAGACAGAAAAGAAGCAGATAGAACAGATCCTTGTGTTTAAACTCTTTCTGCATAACAAATGGGGAAGGGCCTTATTCAGCCCTGTCACATGGTTCTGGCTAAGCACAAGTACAACTGAACATTTATTTAATAAAAATAGAAAGGTAGTGTGTGGTGTCCATGTTTGATCTGCAGTGGTTGCTGACTGTTGAACTGCCTGCCAATATCCATAAACAGACTGCTCCAGAGAAAAACAGACATCCTACTTTATCTCTCTGTGATGTAGGTGACATGCTTGGGATGCCCTTTTTCTAACCTTAGGAACTACTCACTTAACGTTTATACTTTATACAGGCATCTTGACTGAGAGTGACACCTCAGAGGTAGAACCTATGCAAATTTTAGAATTTGGAATGTAGGTTCAAACTATGCATCTGTGTTCCACTCTGGCCATTACTCACATCTGTTTCTCCCCTGGAAGAGAGCAGTTGCCTGTAGTGAATTTCAGTAATGGCTGGTTCTCTAGTCAGGTTTTTATTTTGCAGTTATATCAAAAAATGTACTTTAGTCAGTTTTTTGAATTACTCTGCAAATTGAGTGTAAACCCCCCTCACCGGGAGGCTTAGCCACAGCATTCTCTGTCACCTTCCCCCAGTGTAGCCTGTTAGTTTGGGAGTGCCTCCCCGGCCTTGTCTTATCTATGCTACCACCAGGGAGCAGCAGCGAGGAAGGAATAAAAATTGTGGTTTTAACCTGGGAAGGGAGAGTGCAGGAGCCAGCAGTGGATGCAGGGACAGTGTACGGGGGGGCCCTTGGTCTAGTCAGGTAGGCAGGCAGCAGCATCAGTGTGATGAAGGGCTTTTACTCCATTTGGGAGGGCAAGAAAAGGTAGCCATGGTTGTGTGGGTTTCAGGAGGAATCCTCCTCTCCTTTGCAGGTTGAACATCAGCTTCAGAGAAAGGAAGGAGCAGGAGGTGGCAGAAGCAAGTTTGGGAGGCAGGTGTAGACTGCGCAGATCAGAGGGGTTTCCGGTGCCCAGTTTAAAGTAAGGGGTACCCAGGTAGTGGGGCTACTTCAGTGGTTGCAGCAGTGTGGCAGGGCATCCTGGAGGTGGCAGCTCTGGGGTGTCATTTACCTGTGTTGCATGCTATCTGGGAAGATTAGACAAAGGGTTGCAGTAGCTCTGGCCTGGGATTCACTATAGGGCCTGCCATGCCCATGTCTGGGGCAGGCCCTGGGACCTATTGTCCATCAGACCCATTAAGGGCCAGGGTCTCCCTGTGGGAACGGTAACTTTAAGCAAGGAAAGGTGCCACTGCATGTTGTCTTTTCAGCCTGGGGCTGGTAGGGAGTGCCCTTTTAAATTGCATGCTTGGCTCAGTAAGATGCTGGCTTGGAGGTCTTGCCACGGAGGCTTAGGCTGCTATTTCTCCCTGAGGTCTAAATGGCTTGGCTGGTACGGGTAGGAGTAAGTCACTCCTCATCTGAGGTTAGAGAAATAGATAACTTTGAACAAAGCATTGGGAATGGAAGAGGAAAGGGTTTCTGTGGAAGAAGCTGTCAGAACTGAAGGAGCCGGTGTGGTCTAATTTTTTTAAATCCATTAATTACAATACTGCTGCATGCTGTTTGGAAGATCAGATCAGAAAAAAAAAAAAAAACTATACCTGAGCCTGCTGTTGTGCACTGCCTGTACTCTTAGTTCCATGGAGCTGCTCCAGTTTGTCTTTTGATTGAATCTCTCTGGGTCCAGTCATTTTGGGGCCCAGAATAAATTTTGTGGTTTCAGAATTCTGTGGTGCTGGTGATTTTGTTATTAATTCCAATACGAACATACAAAATTCGCCAGCAGATAAAGGCCTAGCAGTCTATCAAGTCTGCTCGAATGTGCAGCTAACACCCATTATTCTGCAGCTGTCCCTCCCTTCCACCCTTCCCCTCCATTGACCCCCCCTTGTCCTGTCCCATCCCCTTTTGAAGCAGTCCACTGTTCTACTGGATACCACTTCTACAGGTAACGCATTCCACCCAGCTGCCACCCTCTCTGTAAAAAAGTGTCTCCTCATCTCCCTCCTGAACCTTCCTCCCTCAAGTCTCATATCATGGCCCCTGGTGTCCCTCCCCTCCCTTACTTTGAACAACCCCTCTGTACCTGTCTTGTTTGCTCCTTTTATGTACTTAAAGGTTTCAATCATGTCCCCCCGTCCCTCCTCTCCTCCAGCGAGTACACGTTCAACTCCCTCAGCCTCTTCTCATATGATAAGTCCCCCAGCCCCTTGATCATCTTTGTCACCCTGCGCTGTACCCCCTCCAGTAACTTAATGTCTCTCTTTAGATATGGGTGCCAGTACTGCACACAGTACTCCAGGTGCAATCTAACTAATGACTTATTACAGTGAGAGAATCACCTCCTCCCTCCTCGAGGATATACCCCTTGCAATGCAACCCAGCATTTTGTTGGCCTTTGCAGCTGCCTTCCTACATTGTGCAGAATTGTTCATTGACCCCATGATGAGCACACCCAGATCCTTCTCTTCCTCTCTCTGGGCTAGCTGCACTCCCCCAGCTGGTAACTCCTCCTTGGGTTCTTCACCCCAAAATGCAGCACCTTGCACTTTTTGACATTAAACCCCAGTTGCCAGGTGTCTGACCAGGTTTCAAGATTTGCAAAATCATCCTGCAACCCCTGCCATCCCCCTAGGTCATCCACTATCGCTCCCATCTTGGTATCATCAGCAAATAGACTGATCTTGCTCTTGATGTCCAATGATATGTCTGCAATGAATATCCCAAACAACACTGGTCCCAACACCGAGCCCTGCGGAACACCGCTCGTCACTACCCTTGGGTGTGAGAGCCCCCCCACCCCCCTTTGTTGCCTCTCCTGAAGCCAGTTCCCTACCCACCTCACCAGCTTTGCACCAGCCCCTGTGCCTAACTTGCTTCCCAGCCTCCCATGCAGCACCAAGTCGAATGCCTTACTGAAGTCCAGATACAGGACATCCACTGCATGGCCCCTGTCCAGTTGCCTAGTTACCCAGTCATAGAACTCCACCAGGTTGGTTTGGCAGGATCTGCCATGTATGAAGCCATGCTGTCTGCTGTCCTTTGGCCTCTAGGAAGGCCACCAGCCTCTCCTTCAGGATAGTCTCCATCAGCTTATCCAAGATGGATATGAGGCTCACCAGTCTGTAGTTCCCCGGTTCATCCTTGGGGCCACTCTTGTGGAGGGGCACCACGTGAGCCATCCTCCAGTCCTGAGGTACACACCCTGAGTTTAGTGAGACATTAAATAGGTCTACCAAAGGTCCCACAAGGACCTCTGCCAGCTCCTTCAGTACCCTGGGATGGATGCCATCTGGGCCTGGCACCTTGTCCACTCTCAGTGCCTTCAAACCCTCCTGAACTCTGCCCTTCATGATTTCCCCATCTGTCACCCCTTCCCCATTTCTGCCATTCCTTCCTCCTTGGGTATTGTCCCCCCTTCTCCTTAGTAAATACTGAGCAGAAGTAATCATTTAGCACTTCTGCCTTATCGCACCCTGCTTCCACCCAACCCACCCTCCTTCCTAATCCTTACTATGTGGTCCTTACAGCTCCTTTTCTCCCTGATGTACCTAAAGAAGTCCTTCTCCCCCTTTTTAATGCCTTGTGCCAGCCTGAGCTCCATAGATGCCTTGGTTCCCCTTAACGCCCGTGTCGCCACCTTCAATTCCATCAGGTACTCCTCCCTGTTCTCCCCGTCCCTGGTTTTTTGTACCTCCTAATGGCATTTCCTATCCTCCTTACCTTTTCCATGACCTCCTTGCTCAACCAGTTCAGTTTCTTAGCCCTGGCCTTCTTGCTCTGGGCCTTGCAGCAGGTTTTGGTTGCCTCCACTATGCCCAGCTTTATGAGCTCCCACCTCTGAGTAGTGCCCATAATAGGTTGAATTCTGGCCAGGTACCCTTTTATCACTTCCCCCATCCTCCCAAAGTTGGCCCTTCTGAAGTCCAGCACTTTTATGCCAGATTCCACTCCTTCCTTGCCCATATCCAATGTGAGCCATACTGAGTGGTAGTCACTCCCTGACAGCGGTTCTTCCACTGTAAGTTCTCTCACAAAGTCCCCATTTGCCAGCACAAGGTCAAGGGTATTTCCTAACCTGGCTGGTTCACTGACCATTTGCAGCAGGAAGCTGTCCTGGAAGGCATCCAGCAGTACCTGCTCCCTTTTATTCCTGGTTGTTGGGGTACTCCAGTCCACTCCTGGCATGTTGAAGTCCCCCATAATCACCACATTACCCTTCTCGCAGGTCCTCCTGATCTGTCCCGCTAGTTCCCTGTCTAACTCCTCTGTCTGTAAGGGTGGCCTGTACATTACTCCCATTCTGAGAATCCTATTCTTGGAATCCTGGATTTGCATTCAAATTGACTCCGTACTACCCTCCTCCTCTTCCTCCCTTACACACTTCAGTCCTTCCTTTACATATAGTGCCACCCCCCCTTCTCAATCACCCTGCCCCTACAAAATAACCTGTACTCTGGTACAGACATGTCCCAGTCATTGCATTGGGTGGCCCATGTTTCTGTGATGGCTGCAATGTCCACCTCTCCCTCTGCCATGAGCACCTGTAACTCTGCAGTTTTAATTTAGTATGGGGAAATTTGGAGGCAATTAGTGCAATACAAGACCTAGAGGTAATTCTAAGGCCAGAGTCTTCCCAGCTTCCAATACATTCAAGTTGGCACTTTGAGATGGCAAATATGCCCGCAAAGGATGCCTATCATGAACAAGACATGGAAATAATAAACTCAAAATGAATAAGATGGCAAAATTCAACAATAACTCAGTTCACAGAAATTTTGAATTCTGGTCATCTGAACAAATTAAGAAACGCTATATTAAACTCAGAAATTAATATTAACATTATTTCTGGATGGGAGCACATTTGTTCCTACATTAAACCTTTCTTTTATCAAACTTCATTAAAAAAGAGGTAGAATAATACATGGTTTAATAACTCTTGTAAAAGGGCCACACAAAATTTGAACAGGCTGGTTAAACAACATAAAAATACCAGTACAAAGGTAACTAGTAAAATGTTAAATAAAGCAAGAAAATCATATTAAAAAACACTGGCTGAGGAAAAATTAAACACCAATTGAAAATTTGTGACAAACCAAGAATATCAATAATAAAAAAAGATGTTAAACACTTTTGGACACTAGTTAGCAAGGGATATGATAGGCATACTACTAGTGTCGCGGTAGCAATTACAATCATCAACCTGGAAACACCATTTTAAGGTACTTTATTTTTCACAATTAGAGGAAGACAGACAAATTTATCTCAAAAATCAGGGGAGTCCATCCTTACCAAAACCGTTATATATTAGTCAATCTGAAATTATTAATGCATTAGACAAGATATCATCAAATAAGGCCCCTGGGCTGGATAGTATCCTAATTGATATATTTAAATCATTCAAAGAATGGTGGTCCCTATACTACAGTAATGTTAGTCATCCCAGATTTTATTTTCATACTATTACTCCAGAACAGATTATTGGTCATGTTATGAAGCATAATCCTAGACCCCAAATTGGACAGGATAAAATAGACTATAGGTTATTGAAGTTGGGAATTAATGCCTTAGCTAAACCTCTTAAAACCATTTTTAATTATTTTCTTTGCTATGGCGTTTTTCCTAAATGTTGGAAATCTGTTCTTATAAGGCCTGTATTCAAATCTGGGTCTAGGAATCTTGTTTCAAATGGTAGCATGTCAATACCACGCATACATTTCAGTGCGAGCATTACAGCACAGTAATTAACGCGTATCACAATGTAAGTGCGGCTTTCAAATAAGCGCAAACAAATTCATCGCACAGCTGTACAGTTTGATCACTTTTCAAGTAAATTATAGCCCAGTGATAATCACAGTTCATGCAATCAGCTGATTTCAATTAGTGCAATCTAATTAATCTACATACAGTACATCTAAACAGAAAAGGAACATAACCTTCGAACCCCCACCCTCATCTCACCGGCATCAGCCATAATTTATTAAGTCCCAGAGTCCACCAGAAAAGGATACACTCATGTGCTGGTGCTTAGGAGCCTGGTGGCTGGTGGGCTAAGAAAACACTTCAATCCCTGCTTCTTTGCCATATCCTGGACTACGTTAAAGGATTTCCCCTCACTAGTTTCAGGGACTCCCAGGAGCCGCAAATTGTTCCAGCGGGTCCTGGTTTCTTGATCATCAAGCTTGTCCCAGTTATCCACTGCCCCTTTAACCACTTCCAGAGTGGTATTCATGCTGGGGAGCTGGACCGTAATGTTATTCATAAATAATCTAATTTCAGCCAGCTCCTGAAGTACCGGATGCGAGACCATGTTAGCTTTGAGGTTTTCAGTGCAATCCAAAGAGGACAGCAACAAGTAGCACACATATCATACTGATACTGCCTGCGCTGAGAAATCGGCACATTTTTGGTTCACGATCATATTGCCGCACTGTTATTGGATGCATGCAATTGACATGGAACCGTTTCAGACTATAGATCAATATCTCTTTGGCACCTCTGTCAAAGATCCTTGAAAAAATTGTATTTGATCAGACTCAGGAGATTCTTTTGAAGTACAATCTATTAACAAATTACCAACATGGGTTTAGATTGAACCATAATACAGAGACTGCCTTTGTGGGGTTCACAACTGGCGTACAGGGTGCCCCAGATCTTCGGCACTCCATCGCAGGGGTGTTTGTGGACCTCACCAAAGCTTTTGATTTGGTTAATCATTCTCTGTTGTTGGAATCATTAAGAGATGTTTATTTTTCTGGGGAAGTAACATCATGGCAAGATGGGTACCTATCCAATAGGGAACACAGGGCCATAATTGCCCAGAAATGTTCAGAGGCTCATCCAATTACTTGTGGAGTACCACAGTGTTCAATACTGGGCCCACTTTTGTTTTCCCTGTTTATGAATGCAGCTCCATTATCATGTTTGAACTCCAATATGATTTTATACGTAGAAGATGCGGTCATTTATAGATCTGGAGTTAATCCAGATAAAGCATTAATTCTTGGTCAGCAGGATTTTGATTAATTCCAAAAGTGGTTACTTTCACATGAACTGGTTTTAAATTCAGGGAAGACAAAAATCATGTTTTTTTACCAGTCCAAGGACAGCTAGGGACATTAATGTCTCAGTTGTTGACCTTTAGGGGCACAAGATAGAACTTGTACAGAGAATAGATTTAATTATCTAGGGTTGTACTTGATTCACAACTTATATTTGAATTTCATGTGAGTAAATTAGTCAAAAGAATTCATCAAAGGTTGGGAATGCTATTCAGAGCCAAATCTTACCTTATTCCTGAATCTTGTAGGCTACTGGCACACAGTTTCTTACTTAGTGCATTTGATTATGGTCTAATTGTTTATTCCAGCTCAGGTGAAAACGTGTCACATAAGTTACAAGTAACCTACTACAGTATATTGCGATTTATGATCTGGTCTTCCACTAAGAACCCACCATTGTATTATTTTGAAGGAAGCTAATTGTCCATCTTTAACAAAAAGGATCAACCTTAAGATAGGCACCTTTGTTTTTAAAAGCATTCTATCCAATCTTTTTTCATTAACCTGTAAAATATTCAGAATACAAGGTCACAGACTCGAAGTCTCGTTAGTGTTCCTTTCTTTAAGAAAACCATAGGCCACAGATCAGTTGTTTAGCAGCTCACTCAGCCCCAGAACTCACAAGTGAGTCAAAATGTTCTGTGCTTAACCTTATTCAAAATGGCCACCTGAGGCTGAGTGAAATTTGTAAATTACTATCCCTAGTGCTATTAATTGTAGAACTGTTATGTCCTTCAAGTACAGGCTTACACAGTGGATTCATTTCCTTTCTGAGTGTACATGTTTGTAATAGTAACTGATTTTTATGTATATTTGCATGTTTTTATATTTTGTATGGGTTTATTTTGTATTATGTCCTGTTTTGAAAATATGTTTTATACGTTAACTTGTCACTTGTGAAAATGAGCTTATAGCTCGTCTTGCTAACAAGTATAAAAAATAAAAAATTAAATGAAAAATGAAAATGAAGTATCCAAGATATTCCTAAAAGGGATTCTTTATTTGAAACCCCCTGTCAGGAGCCCTGCTCCTTCCTGGGACCTGAACTTCATTCTGGAAAAGCTCACACTGTCTCCATTTGAACCAGCTGCAAGTTGTGACATGTTCTTCCTTTTGTGGAAAGCTTTCTTTTTATTTGCCATTACTTTAGCTTGAAGGACTTCCGAGCTTCAGGCCCTGATGTGTAAGGAGCCTTATTTGATTTTTCACAGAGACCGGGTGGCTCTGCGTACAAATCTTAAGTTCTTACCTAAGGTGGTTTCAGAATCCACCTTAAATGAGTCTTGAGACCATTCAGTTGCCCATGTACTACCCTGAGCATCACAAGTGGGGTGAAGCAATTCTACATACTCTTGATATACATAGAATTCTTCATTACTACACTAACTGGATGAAGCCAGTCCATAAAACTGAACAGTTATTTGTTTCCTGTGCACCCAAAAGAGAGGCTGCTGTGATTTCAAAACAGCGTTTGTCCAAGTGGTTGGTAAACTGCATTACCTTTTGTTATCAGAAGTATAACAAACCACTTCCAAGGGAAGTCAAAGGGCACTCAACCAGGGACATGGCTGCCTCTACTGCTTGTTTCAGGAGCATCTCTGCCGAGATACATGTGCGGCTGCCACTTGGAGTTCTGTCCATACCTTCACTAAGCATTACAGTTTGGACATTGCTTCTAGGCGCAAAGCAGGCTTTGGCCTAGCTGTTCTTCAGGGACTCTTGTCTTAAGATCCTTGTTACCTGCAGACTTATTTCTACCTCCCATGTCTCAGACTTGTCTGATTGTGACTGCTTGGGACTCAGTTCTATCTGTTAGTACCTGCTGCAAGAGCCCTCTTGAAGTAATATAGTACAGTTACGTAAGAACTTACCGTAACAGTAGATCTTTGAGAGAGGCTCTTGCAGTAGGTACTGCTTTCCCTCCCACCTTTCCCCTAGCTTTCTTCTACTACTTCTCCTTTCATAGCTTTATAGCTCTAGGAGCCCACTCCCATCTCCTGTCACACCTTTCTAGGTCTCCAGCGGGAGAACTGGAAGGTGGGCATGGGGATCGCTCACTATATAGTGCCATGCTGATGTAGGTCACTTGATATTGGGTGGGCGGTTCCTCACCAGACACTGCTAGCTAAAGTTTTCCGTGTGGTCCTAGTGCCTGGTGGCTTAGTCCTATCTGTTAGTACCTACTACAAGAGCCTCTCTCGAAGATCTACTGTTACAGTAAGTTCTGATGTAACTGTACTTTTCTTTATGCCTTCCCTCCTTTCCTCTGATTCAGAGAGTGCTAGTAAAGCTCCAAATTGAGGGAGCTACTCTAATTCTCATAGCTCACTTTTTGCTTTGCCAGATCTGGTCTCCCTTACTGCAGCAGCTGGCAGTGGAAGCCCCAGTACCCCTGCCTTTGTGCAAGGGCTTTGCAAGCACAGGAACAGGGAACCCTGTCCATACAGACCTAAAGTCACTCCATCTCCATGTTTGGCTCCTGAAGACATAGCCATTGTGAGGTGTGGATTGTCCCCACAGGTGGCTGACATCCTAGTGGCTGCCAGAAAACCTTCCACAAGAGCCACTTATTCAATGAAATGAAAGCAGTTTGCTTTGTGGGCTGCTCCTCATCACTTGGATCCCTTCAGTTCTCCAGTGAATCAGGTGCTGGAGAATTTATTGTCCTTGTCAAATGCAGGGCTGCAAAACTCTTTTATCAAAGTGCACATGGCTGCTATTTCAGCTTTCTATGTGCCTATTGATATCCATACAGTGGCTCAGCTAGAGGTGGCTCGTACATTCATGAGAGGCATCTTGCACTTGAAGCCTCCCATCCACAATCCAGTACTGGCTAGGACCTAAATTTTGTGCTCGAGAAACTCACTTTGGCTCCTTTTGAGCCAACTGTGACTTGTGGCTTATGCCTCCTTTCTTGGAAAGCAATACTTTTAGTTGCTACTACTTCTGCTCAAAGCATTTCTGAACCTCAGGCTTCTATGTGTGAGCCTCCTTATTTGATTTTCCATAAAGACAGGGTATCTTTGTGAACCAACCCTAAGTTTCTTCCTAAGGTAGTGTCAGAGTTTACTTTGAATCAAACTATCCACCCACCAGTTTACTTTTTAAGCCCAGTAATGCTGAGGATATTCATAACTTTATACAGTAAGCCTGGAGGGTTGGACTACACGGAGAGATGGAACACATGCAAATGAGTAGAATTCTTTGCACATGAGCATCTTTCAAATACTGCCTCTACCAACTGTAGTGTTCTCACCGCTTCAGATTTTTCTCTCCGCCTGAAAGTCTGGTCGCTCGGAGTGATCCTCTTACTCTTTCATGTGAAGAAGATTCAAAAATCTTAAAAAACTTAAGTATATTTTATTTCTTTTACTGCCTCTACTAATTGTCAGTATAAATCTTGTTTATTGTTTAAATTACTTATTTTTAACGGTTTGTCGTGGTTCAGTATAACCGTGATGGAACCGGGTTAGTTATTTACTTTCTTCGGGGTTCTCTGATTAAAGAGCCTTTATTTTTGTATATTATTAGTTTAGTTTTGTGTATATTTCACTATTTTTTTGTAACCGCTTTTATCGGTTACAGAACCGCTGAACCGGTTCGTTTACCATCTCCTTGGTTCGGTTCCTCTGGTTCCTATCAATTCTGGACCCGACGTCAAAAAAAAAAAAAAGGGAAGTAACCACATCAACTCTTTTTATTTAGCAGTTGGTGTTTTTTGTCTTTTGGCATTACCATGTCAGAGAAACCTAAAAAGAAAACCGGAGAGCCCGGTTTTAAGAATTGTTTAAAATGTGGAGATGTGTTTGATAAGGTAGACAAACACACCTTATGTGTGGCTTGTTTGGGGTTCAAACATCTGGACCAGGATTACAAAATATGTAAAACTTTCCTGGATAAAACCATGGAAAAACACCTTGAAAGACTAAATAAAATATTTCCTAGGGGTTCCTCAGGCTCTGACCAGCTGACACCCCAATCTGCTGTGGTTGAGCCCACAAGTTTACTTACCCCTGCCCCTGAGACAGGCGAAAAAGGGTCAAAAAGAGGTAAAGAACCGACTGACTCCCCGGTTCCCTCAAAAAAATTGAAGCAAATGAAACATGCAGAACCCTCTCCTGCTAAACCAGGGACTTCTGCACAAGTGCCTGTTTTGCCCTCGGCTCAAGAGATAGCCCAGGCTTTTAAAATTATTCAGGCACTACAAAACACCGTCCCCCCAGCAGCCTTCCCCGTCCCATGGTCCAAAGGCTAGCAGTGGTGTGTTGCTCTCTTTACCAGAGGAGCAATATTTTGAAGAGAATGATGATCCTTTTGAGGAGGATGAACCAATTCCAACAGCGGTGTCCCTTGAGCAGGATTTTAGTTCTCCTCCCAGGGTGTCAGAGGATTACTCCTCACATTTCACATTTGTGAGGAGAATGGCAGATGCTCTTGATATTGCTACCACAGAGCAAACTGAGGATGAGGAAAAAGTTGAATATTTAAATATGATGGGTTTAACATCCACAAAGCCTCTTCTCCTGCCAGTTTATAAATTCTTTAAAAAGGACACCCTAAAACTCCTACAGATCCCTAATTCTGTTCCTCCTGTTGATAGGAGAATAGATAAAAAATATCAGTTGGACAGAACGGGAGCTGATTTCCTTTTCTCCCATCCAGACCATCAAGAGGTAACACAGCAGGCAGCCTGTGACAAGGCCAGAATTCCTCTGTCCTCCCACCCTCTGGACAAGAACTCCAGAAAAATAAATATCATGGCCAAAAAAGGCTATTTATCAGCTTGCTTGGCCATGAGACAGACTACCTTTCAAGCTTATTCTGCCCAGTATCAAAAATCCTTGTGGCAGTCGGTACTGGACATGTCCATGAAAGCCCCCTCACCCTTGTCTGAAGACCTGGCTGAAACTGCCAGGTTTGGGCTGGAGGCAGCTAAGTACCAGTTTCAGATAGCTGCTGATTCAAATGACACTGTAGCCAGATGGATGGCTAACACTGTGGCACAGAGAAGGTTTGCTTAGCTCAGGGCCACAAACTTTACTCAAGATATTCACTCTAAAGCCTTGGATTTTCCTTTAGAAGGAAATTCTCTTTTTGGAGAATCCATGGTTGCATACATGAAAAAAGTGGATGACTATAAGGCAACCTATAGAAGCAACTCTGCTAAGAAGTAAGCTTCTCCATCCACTAGGCCCCATGGAAGGGGGGACAGGGGAAGGTCTTTTTATGACCAGACCCTTTTTCCAGCCAGTAGCTGAGCCCCAGTACCAGCAGTACCCACAACAGGGGTACTCTAGGGGTAAGGGCAGAAGGGGTTCCAGGAAGGGCTCTCAGGCTCGACCTTAGCCCCAATCAAAGCAAAACCCCACAGGCTCAGGCCACCTCCTCCCTCCCTGCTGGAGGCAGACTCTCCCACTTCCTCCAGGCTTGGCATAGCATCTCCACAGACAAGTGGGTTCTGGAGGTAATGGGTGAAGGTCTATCTCTGGACTTCAGATCTTTTCCTCCACAAAAGACCAGGATTTACTGCTCACCTCCTCTAGCAGAGAGAACACTACTAGGAGAAGAGGTTCAGAAATTGTTACAGCTCAGAGCAGTGGAACCAGTTCCTACCACCCTGAGAGGAAGGGGTTTCTACTCCAGATACTTCCTAACAAAAAAGAAAAGTTGGGAGTGGTGGCCAATATTGGATCTCAGAGCTTTACACAAGCATCTGAAAAAAACAAAGTTAATAATGGTAACTTTGACTTGGATTTTGCCAACAATCCAAAAAGGGACTGGCTGGCATCACTGGATTTTAAAGATGCCTATTTCCACATCCCCGTAAAGGAATCATACTGAAAATATCTCAGATTCAGGCTCCCTTCAAGTCACTATCAGTTTTCAACTCTTCCCTTCGGCCTTTCCTCAGCACCAAGGGTATTCACAAAATGCCTAGTTGCTGGGTGGCATATCTTTGAAGACATTGGTTGATGGTAGGCAAGTCACCAGACCCAGTAAGGGATTCCCTATGAAACTCCCAGCACCTCTTGGAGACCCTGAGTTTTATAATAAATTAAAAGAAATCAATTCTAGCCCCTGCTCGGACTTTGCAGTTCATAGGGGCAGAGATCAACACACTTCAGAGCAGACGCTTTTTACCCTTAGACAGGGTGCAAAGTCTTCAGTCAGTAGCAAATTCCTTCGCTCTGCACAAGCCAAAAACTGCAAGGCAGTTTCTGCAGTTACTAGGCCATATGGCTGCATCCACAGGCACAGTGCAGGGATCCAGGTTTCATATGAGAGACATCCAGTTTCACTTCAGGACTCACTGGAGTCAGAAAAGAGACCCTTTTTCAAAACTTATACCGGTGACAAGGGCACTATTAAAGGCCCTGTTGTGGTGGAAGGAGGAATCCAATTTAAGGCAAGGAGTTCATTTTCAGAGAGAGAAACCCCCTCTGGTACTCACAACAGATGCATCCCGCTTGGGCTGGGGCACCCACTTAGAAAAGCACACGACCCAAGGTACCTGGTCAGCAGCAGAGTCCCTTCAGCACATAAACTTACTGGCGCTCAGAGCAGTGCTCCTAGCCTTATCAGTTTTCTCTTCACTGGTATTGGGCAGGGTGGTACAGATCAGAACAGACAATACCACCACAATGTATTACATAAACAAGTAGGGAGGCACCAGATCAGGCCTTCTTTGCTCAGAGGCCATGAAAATTTGAACTCTGGCATACTCTCTGAGGGTATCCTTACAGGCAATACAATTGCCAGGAAAGGACAATACCTTGGCAGATGCACTAAGTCACACCAACCAGGCCCATCATGAATGGACTCTAAACAAGCAGGTGGTTCAAGTTATCTTCTGGAGGTGGGGCACTCCAGAGGTAGACTTGTTCGCATCCCACCAGAACCACTAGCTACCTCAGTATTGCTGCAGACTTCCAGCACAGGGCACAATCCCCCTGGATACCCTGCCAGGCAGGCACCTATATGCCTTTCCCCCATTCCCTCTGATTTTCAGGGTGCTACTGAAGCTAAAATCCCTGTCAGCATCTCTGATCTTGATAGCTCCAGACTGGCCCAGGCAGCCATGGTACTCTCTTGTGCTCTCCATGTCTGTCAGCAAACCAATACAATTACCTCTCAGACACAATCTCCTGACCTCCAATCAGGGAACATTGTTGTACCCGAATCTCAAGTCCCTTCATCTCAAGGCATGACTCTTGAGGAATTAAAGTATGCAGATTTAAATCTTTCAGGAAGCTGTCTTAAATATTTTAAAGAGCTATAGAAAACCATCTACAAAGAAAACTTATTCTTTCAAATGGAAGAGATTCTCTTCCTGGTGTTCAGGTATGAACCTTATTCCACTTAAGGCTGGCATTTCAGTCGTCTTAGACTATCTTACTCATTTGCATTCACAGGGTTTGCAACCCAGTTCCCTTAAAGTTAATTTAGTAGCAGTATCTGCCTACATTTATGTGGGGACAAAGGTGTCAGTAGCATCAGACAAACCTTTCCAAAAGATTTTTTAAGGGACTGATGCATTTGCACCCACCTCACAGAGCACCAGTGCCTGCTTGGGATTTGAATGTTTGTATAGCCAAGCTCATGGGCCCTCCTTTTGAGACCATGGCTACTACCCACTTGAAATACCTTACTTGGAAAACAGTCTTTCAAACAACATGAAGTCTTGCTGTATTCTGACTAATGCAGTTAGCCCCAGCCTTTAAACTGCCCCGGAGAACAAAGGGTTAACTTTTTATGCAGAGCATAGAATGCTGAGCTCGAGCTCGGTTGATGTCTCTGTCTGTTTCCCTTTGAAATATAACCATCAGATTCTTTACTCCGCCTCATTGAATGGTCGCTCCGGAGATTTCTCCTGCAGCTCGGTTCGAAAGTCGGTTGAAGTGTCGGTTTACTGTCGGTTTTTAACCGAAAATTTTTTTCCGCATAGTTGGTTCAGTCTCTGTCTGTGGTACCATGAGTACTAGATAGGTTTTGTACTGTTTTTTCTGTGTGGAACTTGTAAAAGTGTGGATCAGTTCAGCTGAACCGATCAGTTGTTAAATCTTCTATCTTACTTTAGTGTGTCGTTACCGGTCCTTATCGGTTCTAAAAAAAACGTGTTTGATACGTTTTTTTTCCAAGACTCGTGACACAGTTAGGAACCGAAAAGAGAGTCTTACCTGGCAGTTGCTGAAAAAAGGGTAAGTTGGTTAGGTTGGCCATGTCTGAGAAATCCAAGAAAAAAAACCGGCCCACTGGGTTTCAACACTGCAGTAAGCGTGGGGAGATCTTTGTTAAGGCCGATCCCCACACCACCTGTGTTTATTGTCTGGGGTTTGAACACCTCGATTCAGACTGCCAAATTTGTAAAAACTTTCCCAAATTAGGTAGACTGAGGGAAAAGGAGGCCAAGAAGTCCACTGACCTGGATGGCCAGCCCAGTTCGGTTCCGACCGAACCAGAAGGAGTGCCCTCTGACCAGGGTGATACTTCTTCGGGCAAAAGGAGAGCCGATCCCGAGGGTTCAGTTCTGACAAAAAGAAAACACAAAGAGAAATCATCTGGTTCAGATCCAGAAGTCCATGTTCCGACCACCGAGGAAATAGCCAGAGCGATTCGGATTGTGGAATCGCTTCGCCCGGTTCCGACCGATCCGGCACCTTTTGGCAGGGGCTCGGTTCGGTCAGTTCCCCTGGTTCACGATTATACCCCTGAAGAATTTTATGAACCAGAGTTTGAGGAGTAGGGGGAGTTTGAGGATGACGATGGTGATGGTGAAAGTCTGGATGTGCCTGTTGAACCGGACATCTCCTCAGACAGACCTTCAGGTGTATCCCCTCCTAGGCTTTCTGAGTCCCCTTCCCACTTTATGTTCTACAGAAAGGTGGCTGAGACCCTCCAGTTTTCTATGGAGGAGGCAATGGAGGATCAAGAGGAGCCTGATTTTGTGGAAATGATAGACATCCCAGAGTCCAGGAGACTGTCTATTCCCCTTCACAAATCATTTGGGAAGCAGACACAAAAAATCTTGAAGTCTCCCAATTCTATACCTCCTGTTGATAGAAGAATGGACAAGAGGTATACACTTTCAGGCTTAGATACAGAGTTTTTATATCAGCAATGCAGCCATGTTGGGGTTGTGCAGGCTGTTGCCTGTGATAAGGCAAACATTCCCTTGGTTTCACACCCCCCAGACAAAGACTCCAGGAAGATTGATGCCATGGCAAAAAAACAGTACATGGCATCTTCCTTGGGACTCAGGCAGATGAATTATATGGCCTATACAGCCAGGTACCAGAAGTCCAGGTGGGACACTGTACTGGCACTGGCTAAACAGGCCTCCCCCACCTAGCCAAGGAGCTGGAGGAGGTGGATGCAGATGGGATTGAGGCATCAAAAGTTCAGTTTCATGCTGCTGTGGACTCCAATGATATGTCATCAAGAGTCATGGCTACATTTGTGGCTCTTCAGAGAATGGCTTGGCTCAGATGTACTAGCCTCTCTCTGGATACCCAGGCTAAGGCCATGGATTTTCCTGTACTGGATAATTCTCTGTTTTGGGAGCAGACAGAGAATTACATGATGAAAATGGATGAGTACAGGATCACTTACAGGAGTGCTCAGGCCAAAGAAAGGCAGGCAACTTCTCAAAGGCAGCAGTCTAGGGGCAGGGGCAGGCCTTTTCATAGGCCTTTTTACCAAGTACAGGCCTGTTCTCCCTTTTCATAGAGGGGGTGCTTCAGAGGGAGAGGCAGAAGGGAGATGAGCAGGGCTGCATCCACTCCTCAGCCTAAGGCCCCTGCCAAGCAGACACCCTGATGGGCCTGCCCGGGTCGACTCTCCTATACCAGTAGGGTACAGGCTGACTTACTTCATCCAGGACTGGATGTCTATTACATCAGACAAGTGGGTCCTGGAAGTAGTAAGCCAGGGACTGGTTCTCGGCTTCAAAAAATTTCCAAAGATGAGAGCCAGATCTTTTCCACCTGCAGATCTCTCAGAAACCCTTGCCTTAGAGGCAGATGTTTCATCTCTGCTGGCTTTCAGAGCCATAGAGAGAGTACCTACCCTACACTGCGGCAAAGGTCTGTACTCCAGGTACTTCCTTACCCCAAAAAAGACAGGAGAGTGGCAATCCATCCTAGACCTAAGATACCTAAACAAACATCTTTTAAAACCAAAGTTCAAGATGGTAACTCTGGGAATAATCCAACCCTCTCTAAGGCCAGGGGACTGGCTAGCCTCTCTGGACCTCAAAGATGCCTATTTTCACATTCCCATCAGGTGCTCCCACAGAAAGTACCTCAGGTTTGAGTTGCCCTCAGGCCACTATCAGTTCAGAGCAATGCCCTTTGGCCTAACTTCAGCCCCAAGGGTCTTCACAAAGTGCCTGGCAGTAGTAGTTGCCTTTTAAGGAGGCAAAATATTTCCATTTTCCATACCTGGACGACTGGCTAATAGTGGGTCAGTCTCCAGACCAAGTCAAGTCAGACCTGCAAGTGACCCAGCAAGTGCTTACTTCTCTAGGATTTCTTCTCAACCTTCCCAAGTCAGTTCTTGAGCCTCTCCAGCTTCTTACCTTTATAGGAGCAGAGCTGGATACGGTCAAAACAAGAGCCTTTCTTCCCCTGGAAAGGGCAAGGGTTCTTATAAAACTAGCCTCTTCCTTCAGCCTTCAGGTATCTCGACCAGCAAGGCATTTCCTCCAGCTCTTGGGTCACATGGCAGCTTCTACAGCAGTGGTCCAAGGGGCATGATTCCAGATGAGGGCTTTTTGGTCTCAGAGGAAGGACTCCCTTACCAAACTGATCCCAGTGACTCGGACCTTGATCTAAGCCCTTCAGTGGTGGCAGGATCAGGACAATTTCAGGTAAGGGGTCCCATTTGCCACTCAGTCTCATTCAGTGGTCCTTACCATGGATGCTTCTCTTCTGGGCTGGGGAGCCCATCTGGGGGCCCTCACTGCCCAGGGACTGTGGTCCCCTCAGGAATCCCTTCTCCATATCAATCTCCTAGAACACAGCACAGTTTTTCTGGCCCTGCAAACCTTCTCTCAGTCAGTACAGAACAAGGTGGTTCAGGTCAGAACAGACAACACCACCATCACGTGATACATCAACAAGCAGGGAGGCACTCGGTCTATGGCCTTGTGTACAGAAGCCATGAAGTTGTGGTCCCTGGCGTATTCCACACAAACCTCTCTGATAGCAGTTCACCTTCTAGGGAAGGACAATTTGCTAGCAGATGCACTGAGCAGGATCTCACAGGGCCATCACGAATGGTCCCTGGACCCTCTGGTATTGAAGGTAATTTTTCAAGGTAGGGCACTCCAGGGATAGATCTTTTTGCAGCCCCAGACAATCACCAACTTCCTCTCTTTT
Organism: Neoceratodus forsteri; assembly: GCA_016271365.2. NCBI lineage: Eukaryota > Metazoa > Chordata > Ceratodontiformes > Ceratodontidae > Neoceratodus > Neoceratodus forsteri. Next base: position 658,811,101 of record CM028133.1, read on the forward strand.
GTTGCAGGCCCCCAGTCTTGGGCTCAGTCCCACGGATGCTCTGGTTCTGAACTGGGAAGGGAAATTTCTGTATGCCTTCCCTCCCCTCCCTTCCCCCTTCTGTTCAAAGTTTTAGTCAAGATAAGGTCACAACCTTGCAAAGTGATTCTGATTGCTCCAGATTGGGCCAGACAGCCTTGGTACCCCCTGTTGCTGTCCGTAGCAGTCCATCTTCCCCTGTCTTTTCCCAGGAATTACAACCTGTTAACCTCCTCTCAGGGGAGAATTTGGTACCCTAATATTCAGTCTCTCAATCTGAAGGCATGGCTCTTGAAGAGTTAGAGTTTGCAGATTTGCATCTGTCTGAGGGGGTTCTGGATATTCTCAAAGCTTCTCAAAAGCCCTCCATCAGAAAGACTTATAACTTCAAATGGAAGAGATTCAGCATTTGGTGTTCTAAGAAGCATATTTCTCCAGACACTGCTGAATTGCCTACAGTTCTGGACTATATGGTCCATCTTAATGGCCTAGGCCTCAGACCAGCTACTCTCAAGGTACACTTGTCAGCTGTTTCTGCATTTCTGTCAGTGGGGAAGTCTTCCTCACTATCATCTCATCCTATATTCTGTACATTTTTTAAGGGATTGCTTCACACCAATCCTCCCTTTAGAGGCCCTGCCCCTGCCTGGGATTTAAATGTTTGCATTGCTCCACCTATGCAACCTCCTTTTGAGCCAATGTCCTCAGCAGAGCTTAAGTACTTGACTTGAAAAACTGTGTTTTTGGTAGCCATTACCTCTGCCAGACGTAACAGTGAATTGCAAGCCCTGTCAGTGGAACTTGATTTTATCTCCTTTCACAGAGATAAAGTGGTCCTTAGAACCAATAGAAGGTTCTTGCCCAAAGTGATTTCAGATTTCCACTTGAATCAGTCTATATCTCTTCCTGTTTTCTTCACTGATCATTCTTCCTCAGGAGAGAGGAGGCTACACAGTTTAGATGGTAAAAGAGCCCTTAGCTACTACACAGAGTGTACCAAGGGTCACAGGTTTGACTCCCTCCAGTTGTTCCTCACTTATGGAGAAGTGGGAAAGGACAAACCTGCCACCAAGAGAACTATTGCCAGGTGGATTGTGTCTTGTATACAATTCTGCTATGAGAAACTGGGAAAGATTCCACCCTCAGGCTTGTGGGCTCACTCTACAAGAGGTACAGCTGCTTCCCTGGCTGCTGCCAGGGATATTCCTCTCTTAGAAATTTGTCAAGTGGCCACCTGGAAAACAATCCATACCTTTACCAAGCATTACTCTCTGGATATCCAGGCTAGGAGTGATGCTCGGTTTGGAACAGCAGTACTTCAGAGCCTATTCCCAAAGTAGGTTCTCTCCCTCTTCCATAGAGATACAGCTTGGTAGTCTGCATTAGTCAGAATACAGCAAGACTTCATGTTATTTAAAGAAAAAATTACTCACCTTAGTAATTATGTTTCTTCTGTTGGAGTCTTGCTGTATTCTGACCTCCCCCCTTCCTGCCCTCTCAGAACCTGGTTTTTGGGATGTGGGTGGGTAGGTGCAGTGTTGTACCTCAGGGGTGTTCCTTTATACCCTTTGCTTTTTGTTTGGGTGTTTATCTTGTTGTTATTCTTATTTGAATTGTTTTTTTTTGGTTTGGGTTTCCTGACTTGAGTCTTCCTTTAGGAATCCAAAACTTTTTGTTCCCAGTTGGCTAGTAAAAATTTTACAATTTCCACATAGAATAGCTAGTGAGTTTTTGCTCGTAAGAATCTGACAGTTAGATTTCAAAGGGAAACAGACAGAGACATCAATCGAGCTCGAGCTCAGCATTCTATGCTCTGCATAGAAAGTTAACTCTCTGTTCTCCGGAGCAGTTTAAAGGCTGGGGCTAACTGCATTAGTCAGAATACAGCAAGACTCCAATAGAAGAAACATAATTACTAAGGTGAGTAATTTTTTCTTCTAGTAGCTATTACTTCTGCAAGAAGAATTAGTGCGCTATTTCATTTCACAGAGATAAGGTAATCCTCAGAACAAACAGACAGTTTCTTCCTAAAGTGGTTTCAGACTTTCATCTGAACCAATCAATCACTCTACCTGTCTTTTTCACAGACCATACCAGTTCTAGTGAAAGAAGGCTCCATAGTCTGGATGTCAAAAGGGCTATCAGTTATTACATGACAGCCACTAAAGACCATAGAATGGATAGCAAACAGCTTTTCCTTACATATGGGGATGTAGGAAAGGGTAAACCTACCTCAAAAAGATCCATTTCTTGATGGATAGTCCAGTGTATTCAGTTCTGCTATACTAAAGCAGGTAAAGAGCCCCCAACTGGATTGAGGGCACATTCTACAAGAGGGACTGCTGCCACCCTTGCAGCTGCCAGGAAGGTCCCCTTTTTGGACATTTGCAAAGCAGCTACCTGGAAAAAAGTACACACCTTTACAAAGCATTACAACTTGGACATTCTGTCCAGAAATGATGCTAGGTTTGGTACAGCAGTCCTGCAGAGTCTGTTTCCAAAATAAGTTCTGTGCCCACCTCCAGTGATATTGTTTGGTAGTCTGCATAAAGTTATGAATATCCTGAGCATTACTGGGGTTAGAAGAAAAAAATACTTACCATAGTAATCTTGTTTCTTCCCAGTGATGCTCAGATATTCATAATTTCCCTTCCTTCTTCCCCTTCCAGATCTTCAGCCTCTGCACTCCGCATGCTGGTTCCATCAAGCCATGTTGTTTTGCTGCATATTCTCTGTTTTTAATCATTTTAAAATGGGGTTTTCGAATGTGTTCTTTTGGAGTTTTCTTTGATGTGGTTTTGTCAAATGTTATTATTCTTCTCTCTTTGGAGTTGTTTTCTGTTAAAATTAATGCTTTCATTAGGGGTAGCCCTTCTCTTTTATAAAATTTTAAAGTTACATTAGTCTCCTAATACCTGACTTCCAGGCTTCTCACAAATCTTAAGAGGTTAGAACACAACAGTTGGTAGAGGCAGTATTTGAAAGATGCTCATGTGCAAATAATTCTACTCATTTGCATGTGTCCCATCTTTCCGGGCAGTCCAACCCTTCAGGCTTACTGCATAAAGTTATGAATGTCTGAGCATCACTGGGAAGAAACAAGATTACTATGGTAAGTATTTTTTTCTTCTTGAGCATACCAATCCAGGGGAAGCATTGCTCCATACCTTAGATGTACATAGAATACTCAGATATTATGCTCATCGTGCAAAGGCCTGCAGGAAGTCCTCACAGCTTTTTGTTTCCTTCACCCCTAGGAAAGAGGGTGTACCAGTTTCTAAACAGTGCCTATCCAGATGGTTGGCCAACTATATCACTTTTGTGTTATAGGAAGTACAGCAAGGAAGAGGTGATCTCATTGAAGACAGTGGGCAGCTTTAAGAGAGGCTGGGATAGGCATAGAGAGAAGGTAAGGATCATGGGTAGGGAGGATGGGAGGTATGGGGAGGATGGGCAGGGACAGTAGCTCAAGCTGTGTACCCTGCAATATGAACAGACTAGATAGACCAAATGGCCTTCTTCTGCTGGCTTCTTCGTATGTTCGTATGCAAGGAACTTCCTGGAGTTGTTTGTGGCCATTCAACCAGAGGCATGGCCACTTCTGTTGTCTGTTTCAAGAATGTATCAGCTACAGAAATTTGTGCTGCTGCAACTTGGAGTATTGTCCACACTTTCACTAAACACAACAGTCTGGACATTGCCTTTAGAAGAAGGGTAGACTTCAGCCTGGCTGTGCTTCAAGGCCTCCTTTCCTAGGCCTGTAGCCTCCAGCCACCTAGACTGTCTCTGTGGCAGTACTGCTTAGTAGTAAAAATCTTTATTTTTATACAGGAAGGTTGTCATGTTTACATCATTAGGACAAAATCCTGTTTTCAAGATGATCCTGTACTATTAGTGCTTGGGACTCATTCTATAGGTGTGGCCTGATGAAAGAGATATCCTCGAAGAAAATAGTACAGTTATGTAAGAACTTACTGTAACAGAAGATCTTTGAGAGAATGTCTTTCATCAGGCCATGCCATCCCACCTTTCATCCCCTTAGACTCAGAGTTTCTTCGCTCCTGTCTCTCTCTTGCTCGCTCTCACCCCCTCCTCTCCAGGATGGGCTACCTGCTGTTTCTATCCTTGCATGGTAGCTGGAACTTCAGCTTTCTCCTGGTTCCCTAGAGGGAGGTCCTCTGAGTATGATCTCCAGTGGGGAACTAAGGAGGGAGAGGGTCACCCATGTTTATATAGAGAGGACTTTCGATGTAAGATGTCATTGTGGACAGCCCCTAGTGGACTGCTAGCACAAAAGTTTCCATGTGGTCCTGGTACCTGATGCCTATAGTTCTATAGATGCGGTCTGATGAAAGAGATTCTCTCGAAGATCTACTGTTGCAGTAAGTTCTTATGTAACTGTACTTTTCCAGGCATGGGAATGAATTACCACAGACAGGTGCATCCTGGAAATAGGGAGTCATGGCCTGACCTTGCAGTTCAAAACATTTCCAAGACTACAGAGTTACAAAATCTTCACCCCTCATGCTCAAACAGAGAAACTCCTGCTGGAGTTAGAGGTTAAAAATCTGCTATATGCAAATGCAGTGGAGAAAGTCCCCTGCTTCACAATGGGGGAAGGGGCTTTACTCAATGTACTTCCTGACCCACAAGAAAAATGGGGAGTGGCAACCCATTCTAGACCTGAGATATCTGAACAAACACTTAAACAAAGAAAAGTTCAAGATGGTAACATTGGAATCAGTAATTCCATCACTGCAACAAGGAGACTAGCTAGGGTCAGTGGCTCTGAAAGATACCCACTTTCATATTCCAATCAAGGCCACTCACAGAAAGTACATCAGATTCAGGGTACAGAACTGCCACTATCAATTCATAGCTCTTCCCTTTGGCCTGTCATCAGCACCCAGTGTTCACAAAGTGCCTAGCCATGGGGCAGTGTATTTGAGGAGGCAAGGGGTGATGGTCTTTCCCTATCTAGTCAACTGGTTAGTATCAGAAAAGTCAAAACAGGAGGCCAAGTCCTCCCTTCTTCTCACTCAACACATCCTGGAGGACCTGGCTTTCCTGATAAATGCCCAAAAGTCCCAAACAGAACCAGTTCAGGTCCTGGACTTTATAAGATACAGAGTTGGATGCCCACCAAGGGGAGGCATTCCTTCATTGGGAAAGGGTGGCAACCCTGAAGGTTCTCACAAAATCCTTCAAGGCAGGTCAGCCCAGACCAGCAAGAGATTTCCTTCTGTTGTTGGGGCACATGGCCTCTTCCATTTTAGTAGTACCAGGTGCCATATTCTAAATAAGGGATATCCAGTGCCACCTGGGAAGCTATCGGTCCCAAAGGTGGGGTACACTATCAAAACTAGTACTGACATAAGGTATATGCTAAGGGCACTAGAGTGGTGGAAGGAAAAAGACAACTTCAGAGAGGGAGTTCTTTTCCTCTGGCAACTACCCACAGTCATACTCACTACAGATGCACCCCTCCTAGGCTGGGGCTCCCACTTGGGGAACCTCACTGTAAGCGGTGTGTAGAGCCCATTGGAGTCTCAGGAGCACATAAACCTCTTGGATCTCAGGGCATTGAACCTGGTGATACAAGCTTTTTCTTCCCACATCAGGGGTCAGCCTGTCCAGGTCAGGACAGACAACACCACTATCATGTATTATATAAACAAGCAGGGAGGAACAAGATCTTTGAAACTATACACAGAAGCAATGAAGTTTTGGAACCTGGCATATTCCCTGGAGATTCAGCTATTGGCAGTAGATTTGCCAGGGAAAGACAATGTATTGGCAGATTCTCTGATCAGAATCAGCCAAAGATACCATGAATGGACTCTGAACAAGCAGGTGCTGGCTACAGTGTTCAGAAGGTTGGATATACCAGAGATAGATCTGTTCACATTCTGGGAAAACAACCAGCTCCCTCTGTTCTGTTGCAGACCCCTCTCAGTGGGTACAGTCTCAAAGGATGCCATAGTCTTCTACTGGACAGGGAAGTTTCTTTATGCCTTCCCTCCATTCCCACCCCTACTGAGAGTGCTCCTGAAACTGAGAAGGGAGTCTGCAACAATGATTCTAATAGCTCCAGATTGGGCCAGGCAGACTTGCTACTCTCTTCTCCTATCCTTCTCCATTAAACGTCCCATCACCCTTTTCCTGAGGTACAGTCTGCTGATCTTGTCTCAGGGCAGGATGACGTTTCCAGATCTGAGAACTCTGTATCTCAGAGCATGGTGCTTGAAGAGTTAGAGTTCTCTATACTAAACATCTCTGAGAAGGTTTTGGAAGTGCTTAAAGTTTCCAGAAAACAAGCAACGAGGAAAACCTATGCCTCAGAGTGGAAAAGATTTTCCCTGTGGTGCTCCTCTAGGCAGCTCAGCCCATTTCATGCAGGCCTCCCTGCAGTCTTAGTCTACTTGGTCCACCTTCAGTCCCTGGGCTACAGACCCTCAACCCTGAAGGTTCCTTTGGCAGCAGTGTCAGCATACGGTTCAGCTGGGAAGAACAGGGTGGTGATCTCACAGCCCATTTTCTTTTTTTCAATTCAAACTTTATTCACCACATTTTCCACAATACTGGAGGCAGTAATATTCATTTGAACAACAGGTTTATAATACAATCCAATACGGCCCCCCAAACCCCCCAACGCCCTGGCACAGCGGATCATTCATATACTGTAGTAACAAGCTATCTGTGTTAACCAAGGATAAACTAAGGTAACAAAAATCAACTACCCATTATTCCCTAGCCAACATAATTAAAGTGCGAAGGGGATCCCAAATATGCTTACTGTATATCTGTGTAACCTATTATGGAGGCTTGCAATAGCCTTCTCTGTGCGAAGATTTGCTAGGATCTCATGGGTCCACTCCTGGTATGTTGGACATGTCCCTTCTTTCCAATGCCTAGGAATAATTTTTTTAACCGAAAGTGCTACCATAGATATATGAAATCTCTGGATTCTGACCTTGATGGAAAACAAGTCTCCCAGGAGGCAGATATCAGGTGTAAAATAGTCCTGTAATCCCAATAAAGGATCCAGGTTAGCTTTAATTAGCTCCCATAATGAAGCTATCCTGGGACATGACCGGAATAAATGAAAGAGCAATCCTGCTTCCTGGGAACACCTAGTGCACCTGTCTGTATCGAGAAGGCCCCATTTCGCCAGTTTGACTGGAGTATAATACAAATTATGCAAAATGTGAAATTGCATAAGACGTAATCTGTTTTGGGACACATATTTTTGACAGTACATCCAGAGAGTTGGGCAATTAAAAGTATATTGGGGAAAAAATAGATCCAAAAGCTAGTAGGGCCATTACCGCACCCGAACTGCCATTGGTACAGCACTTGATATATCTTAGAGATCACACCTGAGGAGTCAAGAAGAGAGGAAAGTTCAGATACCAGTGCAAAGGCCACTGGGCGGAGAGGAACGGTACCAAAAACTGTAGTTAACAAGTGCCTCAGTTGAATCACCCTAAAGACCTGAGAAACTGGAATATTAAACTTATTGATAAACTCAGTAAATGGGAGCCAAGCCCCAGTCTCATCCAAAAATGAGGAGACTATCCCTTCTAACTGAGGCAACCATGTACGGGAAATTTTTTGCTTATTTATGGTAAAGGCTGGGGAATTCCAGATAGATTGAGAAAGGTCTTTACTTTGATTATATCTCAGGAAAGAGCACAGTTGTGAATGAACTCTTACTGAGGTCATGATAGTGGGACATTTATTAGCATTCTGCAAATGAGAGACTTTAAGATAAAGCATGGTCGAGGGGTCCATGTTCATAGATTGGATAAGGTCGTGTTCGATGTTAAACCAAGTTGGTCTCAAGTTTTTCGGACCCGGCCTTACCCATCTCAGGTACTTAGCCAGATGACTAGCCCAGTAATAAATTGCCAAATAAGGAATCCGCAGTCCACCCTCATTTTGGGGGGCAGCTAACTTATGGTACGCCAACCTGGAGGTCTTGTTAGACCAAATGAACTTGGTAAAGAGTTTACGCAGTTTCTGAAACCAGGATAAAGGGACAAATGAGTTAAGATGCGATAGGGGATAAAATAAACAGGGGAATACATTCATCTTAATTATATTAATGCGACCCCATAGAGATATCGGAAGCTTGTCCCATCTCTCTAGGTCCTGTGTAATTGCCTGAGAAAGAGACTCTAGATTTTCTTTAAACTATAGGGAAGTGTTACGCGTTAACTTTATGCCTAGATATTTAATAGCCCTGGATGACCAGCATAATCCCAAAGGAATAATATCTGTTTTGAAAACCTTATGATTAAGAGGAAAAAAGGATGTCTTATTGGGGTTTAGCTTATAATTCAAAAAACGACTAAATTTAGTGAACTCCCTTAGCATGTTCGGAATAGATGTCACCGGGTTGGCCAAATGTAAGAGGAGATCATCAGCATATGCTGTTATTTTCATTACCTTATTCCTGATGGGAATACCTTGTATTCCTGTATTGTTGAGAATATATTGAATAAGGGGTTCCAAATAAAGATCGAAAAGTAATGGAGAAAGGGGGCATCCCTGTCTCGTACCTGACTGCAATGTGAAGGGTTTGGAAAAGGCCCCATTCCCTGAGATCCTCACAGAGGAAGACCGATATATTGCCCTGATCCAATCTATGAACATGGAAGGGAATCCAAATGCCTTAAGAGCTTGAAATAAAAAATTCCAATTTACCCGATCAAATGCCTTCTCGGCGTCCAGGGAGACCAGTCCCGCAGGAAAGGTAGCATCCCTGGACTCCGAGAAGACGTGTGAGAGGGTACGCTAGTGATCTGAGGACGAACGTCCCCTCATAAACTCAACCTGAGACATACCAATCAGGTCTGGGAGGACCAGGGTTAGTCTATCCACCAATATCTTTGAAAGAATTTTGACATCTTGATTCAACAGAGATATTGGCCTATAGCTCTGAACCAACTCTGGGTCCTTATCCGGTTTGGGTAATAGAACTATCAGGGCTTCAAACAAGTGAGTATCTACCACCTCCCCGGACAGAATGTGGAAGTAGAGACGATACAACACTGGTAGTAATTGTTCTCTGAAAACTTTATAAAATAAAGCGGAAAACCCATCTGGTCCCGGAACTTTATCCGAAGGCAGATCCATTATAACGGCCGAAATTTCTTCCTGCGATAAAGGGGAAGATATGAACATTTTTGGGGAGTTTGATAATGAGGGAAGATGAGCATCCCTGAGGTACTCCTCTAGCTCATCTATAGTCGGAGGACTATCCATGTCCCTGTATAATTGCTTGTAAAATATAGCAAATTCCTGCACTATCTCTGAGGGGGATACCCTCAGGGTCCAATCAGCCTGTGCCCTAATTGGGGGTATAAATCTAGGTGACTCTTGTTGCTTTAGGCGTAGAGCCAGTAAGTACCCCGCTTTTTCTCCCTGATCTGTAAAACTGGCTTTAGTGTGGATAATAGCCAACTCTGCTTTCTTCCTTAACAATCCCAAATATCTATCCTTAATTACTAATAATTTCTGTCTCCCCTCCTGAGAGATTTTATTTGGCTGTATAGTTTCTAATTCCCATATTTGAGACAGTAATGACAGTAACTCCGCTTCCTGCGCCCTCTTCCTCTTTGTAGCTTAGCTAATGAGAATGCCCCTTATATAGGCCTTAAAGGCTCCCCATAAAATGTCCGGCTTTGTACTATCTATTGGATTAGTAGAAAAAAAGAAATCTATCTGGTCCTTTACCAATCCACGATACTTCTCATCTTTTAATAATTGTTCATTTAATTTCCATCTGGTCTCTTTCTTGGGAATGTTAAGGAAAGCCAGGTTACACAACACCAGAGAGTGATCTGATATGGGACCCGGTTGGATCGAGGCAGACAGTACTCCTGGCAAGAGCACATGAGAGACTAAAAGATAGTCAATGCGAGACTGCATGCCGTGAACTGGTGAACTGAAAGTATATTCCCTGGAGTTGGGATGTAGGACTCGCCAGACGTCACGCAGCCTGCATTGGTCCATCAATTCCTTAAAGGCCCTTTGCCCAGGGGACAGTTCCCTCGACCCATTGCCGACCTGTCAGTGCTAGGGTCAGAAACTAAATTAAAGTTCCCCCCTAGAACAATGGGAATAGGGAGTATGGGAAGAATTGTGGTGATCAGCTTCATAAAAAAAGTGGGATCATCCACATTTGGTCTGTAAATGCTGCCAAGCAATAACGGCATGGCCCATATAGTACCCTGAACTAAGACGTACCTGCCCTCAGCATCCTTGAAAACCTGGGAAGGAATAAATGGAATATCTCTATTAGCCAGTATCATGACCCCGCAACTGTTGGTCGCCCCTGAGGCATTGAAGACCTGTCCCACCTGTTGCCTCCTAAGTTGTAGTGCTTCAGAATCTACCAAGTGAGATTCTTGCAGAAACGATATCTGGGCATGCAGCAGACTCAAGTGCTTAAGTACCTGATATTGTTTGGATTTTTTCCTAATCCTCTTCACATTCCACATAGCAAGATTAATATTGTGAGCCATCTATAATGATAAATATAGATCCAGAAAAAACATACTGCAGTTACTACAACTGTAAACCAGATAACCCTGTGCCTCTGAGACTGCTGTGCCATTCTCCCACCCCCCAACCCTCCCATTCCTATCCAGACTATCCCTCCTCCCCCCAAGTAACACCCAAACAAGACAAAACATTAACAAACCCAGAAAATTGTTCTTAAACCCCCCCCATTGTCACTAACGACATTCAGCAACTCACCGTTTCCTACCCCCCAGCCCCCCGACCATCCGTCCCCAAACCCTGGTAAGGTTTATATAAGCCCCATATTTAATAACAAAAGGGGGGTGAAGAGTAATCTATATTGCAGTAACGGTCCATAACATCACCAACTGATCCACCCCTGAAAATCATTGGGAGTGACCCTATGCTAGCAAGGCGTAAACGCTAGAAACATCTGGAGTCTCCTAACTTTCGTGCCTTGCTTATTAAAAGGAGGCACCGCACGGTGGGTGATCGTGAGACTAGGCCAAAGCGATGTATTCAATCTACCATGCGGGCCGCGCTCTCCATAGGATTCGTTTGCCCCATAGAGACATGTCCCTCCACTCCTCTTTTAATTATGAAGCCCTTGCACCAGAAAAAAACCCTATCTCAGATCATTAAGACCGTTATCCCTTGTTACAGAAAACACAAACTCCCTCCAGTGTTACCGGCACAGAAAAGCACACCAATGCGTTGTGAGAAAAGGACATCAATGCACATACATTAAAAAAAACAACAACTTATAGGTGTTAATACCCTGCGAGGTATAGCCTTAGGCTTTACCAAGCCCTGCCTTGTCACACGCCCGCTGGGGGGGGGGGGAATTAGGTAGAGCTGATGCTGGAATTACTCTCCCCAAAAACGGAAACCTAATAATTAAACGCCTTCATTAAATAAAACACTAGTCCCAGACAAAACAAACATCTGCATCCATTCACATTTGGATTACTCTAAAAAAGATGGAGTCCCTTCTGCCCTCTAATCGGGCTTAGGTAAGATCCAACTTCATTTAACAGTGCTCATCCCCAGAGATTCCTTCAAGTAGCTGCCCACACTTTTCGCACCGGAGCTCTTCTTTTCAGGTATTCCAAAGGCCTCTCATGTATCCCTAAAAAGTTCAGGCAGTGACATTTTTAAACCAGCAAGCGCCACCTCAGGATCTTCATAAGTAGCACAGGAACTGGCCACCTGTACCTGTAGCCTGGCCGGGTATCCCATACGAAATTTAAGACCAGCAGCGATGATCTTTGAAACAACTGGGTGAAATGCAGAGCATTTCAGGCGGACCAAACCCGGTATATCTTGCGCTATCCTGAGCTTGGCTTGCTCCCATCAGACTTCCTGGAGTTCTCTTACTTTATACAAAAAGTGTTGCTGCTCCAAAAAATGTAAAAATCGGCAAATTATAGGACGGGTTGTTGCTCCAGGAGGGGGCTTCGGCCTTAGAGATCTGTGGGCTCTCTCGATAATGTATTTGGCCCCAAAGGGAGAGGTGCCAGAAATCTTCTCCACCAACTTCTGGACCAAAGCAATAGTATTCTGACCCTCTTCTCCCTCCGGTAGCCTGAGGATCACCATATTATTTCTCCGGCTACAACCTTCAAGGTCTTCGAGTTTAGCTTCAAACTGCGCCATTCTCTAGCGCATAGCTGCCATCCCAGGATCGAACCTTTCAAATTGCTTCTCTAGAGAGGAGATCCTGGCCATGTTATCTGTGGTAGAGAGTGTAACCTCTTCCAGCTTTCTCGTAAGCGATTTGATTTCTGATGCCATTTCTTTTATCTCTTGCTGAAATGGTTTGAACTCTTCTAGAAATCTGTATAATGTGAGCGGCTCCTGGTCTGCGCCTTGGTTCAAAACCTCTGCTTTCTTAGCTCCACTCGAGGCCCGGGATTTCTTTGGGGCCTTCTCCGGGGTAACTGGCTGGGTGTGTTTTTGCTGCTGTTTCTTCATGTACACCTCCATTCTCACTTGAAATCGCCCAGCAAGAGCACCGAGTAATAGGAAAGCAGAATAACTCGAGCTAGTAGGGTTTAAGGCAGAATAAATACACCAGATAATGCTTTTAAAGAGATGGGAGGCTGGAGCTATACGGAGGAGCATCTATCCGGTAGCTTGCATCACGTGGTCCCGGGCAGCCCATTTTCAAAAAGTTCTTTAAAGGCCTTAATCACCTGTACCCTCCAGTAAGGAATCTTGTCCCCCCATGGGACCTGAATCTGTGCATTGCCCAGCTGATGGAGGCTCCTTTCGAGTCTATGGCAACTGCTGCTTTGACTTCTGTCACCTGGAAAGTAGTTTTCCTGGTGGCAGCCACATTTACCAGAAAGGTGTTTGAGCTGCAAACCCTCTACACAGGTCCTAACTATATCATATTTCACAGGGACAAGGTAGACCTAAGAACTACCAGAAAAGTTCTCCCTTTAAATACTGTCTGAATTTCATCTTAATTAGTCACTTACACTTCCAGTATTCTGCACAGCAAAATCCAGCTCGTTAGAACAAAAGTTCCACAATCTGGATGTTGAGATGGCTCTGAGCTACTACTTAGATCATACAAAGGAGGTAAGGTTCACTAATACTCAATTATTTGTCACCTGTTGGAAGTATGGAAAGCTAAACCAGCATCCAAGAGAACCATTTCTTGTTGTACAGTTTCCTGCATACAGTTCTGTTATGGCAAAGCTGAAGTCTTTAGGACCTGCTCTACAAAAGGCACCTCTGCCTCTCTGGCAATATCAAGAGGTGTTTCCTTGCAGGAAATCTGTAAAGCAGCTACCTGGAAAACAGCATACACCTTCACAACGCACTACTGTCTGGATATACAGTCCAGAAGAGATGCTAGCATTGGCACTGTTGTCTTGCAGAACCTTCTCCTAAATAGACTCTGTACCCAGACTCCCAAGGAAGGTACTGCTAGGGACTCTGCAGTTACTAAGCATAGTGAGGGATTCCTAGGGCTTGAAGAAAAAAAACACCATAGTAATGTTGTTTCTTGCAAGGGATCCCTCACTGTGCTTAACAATCCCATCCCTACCTTCCCTTCCAGAACCTGTAAAAAGTTCACACAAGAATCAGTTATTTCTATTTGCTTGAGCAATACTTGTTACAGTGACTTACAATTGATACACGGTGAACTAAACTTTTTTAAATCTGTTCTGCCACATTTAACATTCTTTCTAAAACTTTAAATTCCTTTGATACATTCTTGGTAATTATTTATCTAGTTTAGTGGTCACTTTTCACCCTAGCTTCAGAAATAAATCTGCTGATAGAGGGCAGAGGTAAGCATGACCATGCAGCAGAGTTTTGAATTTCATTCTAAGAGTCCATGATTAGCACAGAATTTTAGGCTCCTGGACAGTTCATTCCAGGGGAATGATTTTCAGTTGCTTAGCATAGTGAAGGATCCCCTAGAAAAAACAACAACATTACAACGGTGAGTAGTTTTTTCTTCAGGTCCCTCAACCTGACATAATTACTCAATACACTCCATGCTTCCATACTACCAGCTCCATGCTGGGTGTCAGCATGGCTCAGCTGGTAGCACATCTGCCTCTGGACCAGAAGGTCATGGGTTCTCGTCCCACACCAGGATTGGGCTTGCACCTAAATATCGCTGGCATCCGAGTGCAGTATTAGGGGGGTGCTGTACTGTCCTTCAGATGAGTCGTTAAACTGAGGTCCCTTCTACCCATCCTGGTGTTGTCCTGGTGGGTATCCAGGTGGAAGTAAAAGAACCCAGGGCACTCTTCACAAAGAGTAGGGGACATTCCCGGTGTCCTGGCCAACATTCCCCTTCCCATAAACCGGTTCATGCAATTATCCAGGCTGTGTGTGGGTGATGATGTGCGATATGGCTGCTACTACAAATTCAGTCACTTCACTACCGGTCTAGCATTGATTGTAAAGCACTTTGGGATACACTGTGTATGAAAAGCACTATATAAATGCTGATTCTTCTTCTTCCAGCTGGGCACCTTGACATATCCTCTGATATTTAGAAAGAACTGTCCTTTTTTCATTTAAAACGTTTCTTCATTCTGGAATAAGCATGCACCTTTAAGAGGGTCAAGGTATTTGGGAACCACATACCTTGGGTTACTGCAGAACTGATTCCCTTCTTCAAGGCTTGTGACTCAGCATGGTCTGACTACAAGGCCTGGGGTGACCCTGAGGACTTGCTGAGTTACAAAGAACTCTGAAAATCCAGCACAAAGTCCCTCAGAGTGGAGAAGACTGACATTCATTATAGACAGGGTCAGGGAGGGACTAGAAGACCTCAGGCCAGACAAAGCACAAGGGCCAGACAAAATGCACCCAAGGGTATTACAAGAATTAGCAGATGTGTTAGCTATACCCCTGGCACACCTATTCAACAGATCAATGGAGGCAGTATAGAAAAGTGAGTTAAGACTCTGAGCTGCAGATCTGGAGACCAGGGTTTGAATCCCACAGCCACCTAGGTGCATACTTTGTGATCCTGAGCAAGTCACTTAACTTCCTTGTGCTCCCAGGTCGCGTCTGGAAACAAGCTTTGGCTTAGTGTGCTACTCCTGGTTAAACAATGTTGCCTTCCCTTCCCTTTCCAATGAGAACGGGTGTGGTGCCAAGAGACTGGAGGAGGGCAGACATAGTACCACTCCACAAGGGCAGAGTAGAGAGGAGGTTGGGAACTACAGACTGGCTAGACTCACTTCTGTTGTGGGGAAGCTAATGGAGTCCTTAATTAACCAAGATCTTGTGCAATTCTTTGTGGAAAGTGGGCTCCAAGATGGAAGGCAATATGGGTTCACGGCAGGGAGGTCGTGCCAGAAAAATCTTATTACTTTTTTTGACTGGGTGACAAGGGAATTAGATAGGGGGCATGCAGTTGATCTTCTCTACTTCAATTTCAGCAAGGCATTTGACCTGGTGCCACACAGATGACTGCTGAAGAAGCTGGAGGACATAGGGACTGCAAAAGACATTGTAAGATGGGTGGGTAACTGGCTCAGTGACAGGAAGCAAAGGATAGTGGTAAATGGGGCAGGATCAAAGAAGGGAAAGGTCACAAGTGTAGTGCCTCAGGGCTTGGTGTTGGGCCCTGTCCTGTTCAACATATTCATTGGGGACATTGGTGATGGCATCCAGGGTAAGATTGCCCAGTTTGCAGATGACACCAAGCTGGGAAGCTGAGTAGATAGTCAGGAAGGGGCTAGGGACCTACAATATGATCTCCAAAAATTAGAGCAATGGTTGAGTTTGTGACCTTTGAAATTTAACACAAAGAAATGCAAAGTTATGCATTTGGGGAAGGGGAACCCCAGAGGGGAATACTGGCTCAATGGAGTTAAGCTGAGTACCTCCGTAGAAGAGAGAGAGAGAGAGAGACCAGGGGGGTCATCATTACTGATACCATGAAACAGACAAACCAATGCAGTAAAGTTTATAGCAGAGCAAACAGAATACTGGGATGCATAGGCAGAGGGATAGACAGCAGGAATAAAGAGGTGATCATCCCCCTCTATAGATCCTGGTGAGACTTCACCTGGAGTACTGTGTCCAGTTTTGGAGACTGAACCTGAGAAAGGACAGGGATAGACTGGAGATGGTGCAGCGGAGATCAACAAAAACGATCCAGGGTTTGCACGGACTCACCTACGAGTATCGGCTAGCATCTTTAAATATGTACTCACTAGAAACAGGGACATGACTTGAGACCTTCAAGTTCTTGAAAGGCATCAACAAGATGCCAGGCATGGAGGAGATATTCCACAGAATCAATGACCTAATGACTAGAAGATACAAATGAAGACTGAGAGGGGAAGGTTTCAAGAGGAATCTGATGAAACATTACTTCACAGAACGAGTGGTGGAGCCTTGGAACCATCTGCTAGCAGAGGTGGTGGCGACAGGGACCATGATGACTTTCAAGCATGGGTGGGACAGATACAAGGCTCAACTAGGGGGCAATAACAAACAGGGTGGGGGGTAGCTCTCAGGGACATTAGCAAGTCCTGGGATCTCATGGGCAGACTCGATGGATCCTTGGTCTCCTTCTGCCATCGTTTTCTATGTAGCTATATATCTATGTACATTGCCTTCAACCTGCAGCTCAGTCTCAATTCCCCCACTAAATTCTGGCAGGATGTCTACTGTAGCGGGTCACTATCTCGTACGCTCTACAGCACACGCAAAACCACGCAACAGCACTGTCTGTGTCTCTTCTAAAATACACATGTAAGTGGAAGACACCATCATCTTAGCCACTGGTGCCTCAGTCCTTTAGCTGGTTGCATTTCTTCAGCATGACTCTGAGTACAGCCAGTGCTGGTTACATTCAAATCACCTCACATAAAACTCCAAAAAGATGCTTACCATGTGTTTTGACACCAAGCAATGTCTTGCTAGGCTCAGTCACCCCCAACCATTTGAACCCTGGATAGTGCCCCTCTTGGTCATGTCTACCATTTCAAGCACCTTGGTATGTGACTGGGTAGGAATGTAGACTTCTCCACCCATTTTAATGCCATACAGAAAAAAATCATCCCAAATCAGACTTGATCCTGCCTGTCACTCATGGTCCATTCGGAGATCCTCCTTAAAATGATCCTTCTGATATTTGATTATGCCTATGTGGTCTATAGTGCCACCACTTAATCTACTCTGGCAAGGCTGGAACCCCTCCTCCATTCCTTTTATCACTTTGACACTGACTCCCTTTCACACAGTTCATACTGTTCCTCCTATCAGAACCTCGCTATCCCTCTGTTAAATCACATCATTTCTCTTACTGCACTGTCTTCCTTTCAAAATACTGGCTTGCCTCTCCCCCCTCTTACCTCTGCGGCTGCTGTCACCCTATATTACCTCCTTCTACTCATTTCACTCCTCAGATCTGCATTCTTTCAGCATTCCTCACTATAACAACTATGTTGTCCAATCCACCTTTTTGGTGAGATTGGCCTCTCTCCGGAATACCCTTCTTCAAGCCATCGGCCAATCCTCCTCCTAGTCTTTTCTCAAACAGCACCTCAGAGCTCACTATTCCCCAGTCTGCTCCTGCCTCTAATCTCTACTTTAGTCTAACTCTCACCTGGCTCACACGTACAATACCCTCCTTTGGATGTTATAAACCTGGTTTCCTCAGGTTTGTTTATGCTACAATCTGCTGGTTATTGGTGGTTCTAATTATTGGCTCTTCATAACTGCCTTTTCTACTTACTGCCACTTAATAAGTTAAACTACACACTCCTCTCATATAATAGTGGATTGGCTGCTGTTGCTTTAACTGTGCTGTTATTGTACAGTACTTCCTCTCCCATTGTATACCCCTTCCCTGAGTTGCACCTGGAAATAAGCCTTGGTTCAGCATGCCTCTCCTGATTACCAATTTCCAAATAAATAAATTATGAACATGGACCTTTGTCAGCCTAATACATAAAGGGGGTCAAAATTGTTGATTAAAAATTACAAACCTACATCTATACTTCAAGCTTTGCCAAGATACAAGCAAACAAACTGGTCTATGACCAGTTGAAAAGGTATATTGAAGAAGATAACAACTTTATGGAGTCACAACATGGGTTCAGGAAGAACCATAGCACCACAACTGTTTTGGTCAGGTTCACATATAATTTTCACCAGGCAATGGATGCTGGACTGTTAACTTGCTGCTGACTGTCGCAGTCTTTGTGGAACTGACCATGGAATTTGACTTGGTGGGCTATCATTAATTTGGCACATGTTTAAGACAACTTAGTTTTAGTAACAAAGCTCTGACTTGGTTTAATACCATAATTATTATCTTTCAGAATGCTCTAAGGTAGTGAAAGTAAAAGGGGTATTTTCTTCTGCTCTTCTGATTACCTGTGGGTTACATCAAGGGTTACTTGCAAGGTCACTTTTTGGTTTCTCTTTTTATAAATTCATTTCTTTCTAGTTTTAAGCTCAGGGGCCTGATATTTAAATCTGGGCAAAGCAGAGGGCAAAGGTTTGTGCTGCCCCCTGCAGTTGCCTAGGTGTCCAAAACTGCTATATTCAGTGGAATAGCGCATCGGCACTGTTCCACTGAATGTAGGGCCTGTGAGACCCTATGCTAAGCCACCTAGCACTGGGCAGACATGGCCCCCACAATAGGGCAGCACAATGGCATGTGCCCAGGCAAAAATCCCGATATTCAAAGGGACCTATGCAGATGAGCCCATTGGCATGCAAGGTGCTAAGGGGCCATTTGCATGCTCATTATGAGTCCATTTGCATAGGGAGAGAGACTATAATGCACAGCACTGCCCCCTGATTGTCTGTTTCCCTTGATTTATCCCTGGTGCTAGTGGCACCCCCCAATCACCATCCTGTTAATAAAACAATTCATCTCCCTAGTAGTCTAGTGGTCCCTCCCCTCTCACCGATCACCGTCCTATTCTCCTACATCCGGATAACCCTGGGGCACGCCAAACAACTAACAATTGGCTGCGTCTACCACCCACCAAAATCAGCCCTCAAATCCCTTGAAGCCATCACAAATGATACGGCTATCAAGGTAACAATGGAGCAACTAATCCTGGGCGACTTCAACATTAACTGGGCCCAGGACCCTGGTCATGCCTCGAAGTCACTTACCCATGAAGCAGGTCTGACGCAGGTCATCTCTGAACTGACCAGACTTAAATACAAAACTGGGAACCACACCACCCTTGACTGGGCTCTGGTGTCTAACCCCACTAATATACAGAGTGCGTGCACTATGGCAGACTCCTGGTGACCATTCCCCAATCTTCTGTATATGGAAAAACAAACCACCAAGGTCCAACCTAGAATTCTCTCCGCCCGTGACTTCTCCAAGTTCTCTGAACTACAATACAATTGCTACCTAGGTAGTCTGGACTGGAACCTCATAAATCTTCTCCCTACTCTTACTGAGGCTGTGCAATACTTCCAGGACGAACTAACCACAGCTGCCAACCTCTGCTCCAATGAAGAGAATGAGGGCTAAAGGCAGCTGCTACAAGTGGATCTCCCTCCGCCAAAGCCCTAATGGCTACTGGGGAAAAGCCTGGAAAAGTTTAGGCTTTCCTCCCCCGGCAGATCTCGCTGAATACAAAGCCCTGAGGAACAAAGCCAAGAGAGCCATAAAACTCGCTAAGAGAGATTACTTAACACACCTCCAGAAAACCAGCCTGGCAACCCCAAGCAATTCTGGAATCATATCAATGACCTGATCAAGGGCAGCAAAAGCCTAGTCCTGTCCATGGAGATTAACGGTCAGCTCACAATTGACCCTTCCAAATATCAGCTGCCCTTAACAGGCACTTCTCAGACCTCGAGGCCTACAAGACCTGCCTGTCTCCCCAGACTCTCCCCCCTACCTCAGATGAACCACCTCACATGGAAAGACCCCCATTTCACCTGAGACTGGCTAAATGCACTGAAGTACTAAACCTCCTAAGGAACCTGAAACTGAAAGGGTCAGGGGGACCCAACGGTATCAACCCTTGGCTACTCAAGACAGGAGCTACCTCCTTAGCCTGGCCTATAACCTTGCTCCTCAATCGATCACTGAGGGAAGGAGCAGTCCCTGACCCGTGGAAACATGCCAATATTGTCCCTATTCACAAAGGGGGGCTCAGGAAAAAATCAACAACTACAGGCCCATCTCCCTCCTCTGCTCACTTGCTAAGGTGCAGGAAAGAGTCATCTACAATCAACTCAGGGACTACCTGGAAGCCCATCAGTTCCTTGCCCCCTCCCAACATGGATTTAGAACAAACCATGGTGCTGACACTGTCCTCATTAACTTCACGGATGAAGTTCTCAGGACAATGGACAAAAGGATACCCAGTGGTGCAGTCTTTATAGACTTATCCAAGGCATTCGACCTCGTCAACCACAGCTTGCTGCTACAGAAGCTGCAAAATATAGGCCTAGACAATCATGCCCTGAAGTGGTTTGGGAGCTACTTATCAGGCAGAGCACAGAGGGTCTTATGGAAAGGGACCATGTCTGACCCACTACCCCTAAACCAGGGTGTACCTCAGGGCTCAATTCTAGGCCCCCTCCTGTTTTCCTTGTTTACCAACAGCCTGCGTACCCACTGTGGGGAGAGCTCGGTTGTGCAATGCGCTGATACTGTTCTTGACCCCTGCGTGGCGTGGTTGCCCTAGGCCCTCTGCCAAAGGATCTCACTTCACTAGAGACTTGGCTATGTAAGAACAGAATGGTACTAAATGCCGACAAGACCAAGGCAATGCTATTCAGGGCTAAGATCCCTGGATTTGACAGGTCCTCATCCCTCTCTTAACCTCACTCTCTGGTAAAGCTTATTAACATAGTCCCCCTTAAATACTTAGGCCTCACGTTAGATCAGAATATCACATACAAGGAACACATGGACCAGGTCACTGGACCCTACATCGGAAACTTGGCACCCTGTAACCGACTCAGGGACCAACTCATCCCTGAAGCCAGGTTCTCCATAGCTACCAGCGTCCTTCTACCCAACCTGACCTTTGTGGCCCCTATTATACAGGTCATGGCTAAACAAGAGAGTACCAGGATGCAAACCCTATATAATAAAATAGCTCATTTCGCAACCTTAGACCACCCAAGACATCACCACTGTGACACTTTGGCCAATCTTCGTTGGCCCACATTGGTCGCCCTCCTCCAACACCCCTTGCTTGTCCAGGCCTACAAGCCTCTCAAACCCCATGCTCCGCCAAGCATTGCCAAGACCAGAACCCTCAAACACAACCCAAGGAACCTAAGGACCTCAGGTAGAACGCTATTAGAAGTCCCTAGGGTAGGGACAAACGCTGTCGGAAGATCCTTTTCCTCCCAAGCAGCCTGCCATTTGAACAAGCTCCCTCCCCAGGTCCAGGCCTCCTCCTCACTCATGAACTTCTGCACCAGGCTTAAGTCCCATCTGCTGACCTCAAGCATATGCCACTGTCATGGCACTTAAAGCTCCTAAGGTACTCCCCTCCTCTCCAACTCCCGTCTCCTAGCTTAACCTTCCTACTACCTGCCTTATACAGACTGCTTGCCAGAGGCCACGTGTAACCCCTGAATGAACTATATGCAAAGTACTACCAATTGCTTACATGTCATGATGATAACCATGCCTGTACCCATGCCTGCATCCACTACTTTTCTTTTATCGTGTCTGTAAGCCATGCCTGTATCCACTGCTTTTCTTTTACCATGCCTGTAACCATGCCTGTATCCACTATTTTTCTTTACTGTAACCACCTCATTATGTAACTCACAATGCCTCAAATGTTCCTTATGTCCTTGTTCATTCTTATAACTTGTATTGTTATCACAGGTCGCCCCTGAAAAAGGGACCTTCGAGGCTCAGTGGGCCTACCCGGTCACCAAAATTCAATAAATAAATAAATATTCTAACCAAATATAGAACTCCCTGATGGTCCAGTGGTCCCTCCCCCTCGTCAATCACCATCCTGTTACTTAAAAAGTACATCTCCATCCCATTCCAACCAAATACAGAACTACCTGCTGGTCCAGTAGTCCCTCACCAATCATTGTTGCAGTCAAAATTGAATTTGTCCTGGAGGTTTGGGGTCCCTCCTGCCACCCGATCACCCGCCCGGTACCTTTAACATGTATTCCCTGGTGTCCAGTGTAACCCCACCATCCCCGATCCCATGTATAGGTGAGATAACCCATTTCCTGGCAGTCTAGTGGACCCATCACCCTGCTCCCTTCCTCCTGAAACTGAGCCGAGAACCAGCTCAGCCCTCCACTCAATACCACCGCTGGCCGCTGACTGAGCTGTCACTGAACTTGTACAGTATTACAGTAGGTTTTTCAGGCTGTGGGACACCCATTATTTTTTGCCATGCTGTGATCTGTATGTATAAGTATAAAAAAATTTGTTTAAATTTTTTGCACATTTGCTTGTGAGGTATAATTCTTCCATGGGCTAGGAGTACGAGCCTCCCTCCATAGACAACCCTTTACTAGAGTTAAAAAAACTATAAATAATGATCTTGTCTGTGTTAATCTTCACCATTCATCACTGGTGGGTTCTGGCCAGAGATAAGGACCCCGTGGGAGCTTCTTTTTTTTCGCTCAAGGGGGAGGAACCGACATCGGAGCAGCACCGCCCTTGAGGCCAATGCATTGCGTGGCGCTCGCGGGTCGGCCAGTCCCAGTTCTGCTTCTCCCACTATCAAGTGAGGACCTCATGTGTGAAGCGATATTTTCTACTGCATCAGCGGCCAAGTCCATCGGCTTTATTTTGTCCTAGTTCTGCTGCGTTCTTGGCACTGTCAAACTGGTAAGACCTTTCCTTTTATTTTCAACAACGACGAGTGCTTTTATTTTGTTTATTGTGTTTTCTGTCTGGTCATGTCTCATTTGGGGGACAAAAAGAAACTTCCCAAGGCGGGTCAGCCTCCTATATGGTGGTGTCCCTGTGAATGGTTTTATTCCATCTCAGACCAGCATGACTGTGCTTGACCTGCTTGGGCCCTAACCATGACATGGATCGTTGCAACGCCTGTTTTTCCATGGACCGTCGAGTTATGCGTGCTCAAAGTCGGACGTGCACCGCTGACTTTTGGGGGACAGGCTTGTACTCAGGACTCCAAATGCAGGGTTCTTGACCCTTTCTCCGGGTCCCCTCCGAGTCCTATATGGCCTGTGGAGGAGGGGGTTTCCACCCCTCCTAGCCTTGCCTCAGCGTAAACCCTTCCATGGTGCAGGAGGTCCAGCCAGACTACTCTGGGGTTTGGGCGGGAGGCAACATTCTGGCAATCGCCTCCTCTGAGGCAAGGGCTCCCCCAGCTTTGCGGCCTGGGGCTTCTGGGCCCAGTTCTCATCATCCTTGGTGTTGCCTTGGATCCTGGTGCCGCTTGCAGCACCAGGGATCTGGGTGGCACCACAGGCAGCACAGGTGCAGGTCTCCAGTGCTATTTCTGACTCTGGCACTGTTCGTGGTACAGGGGATGGCGGCAGCGCTGTGGGCAGTGCTGGACCACCTTGCGGTACTGCTTGCAGTGCCACGGGTGGTAGAGATTGGGGAGTGGTTTGGGTCGAGGCCTCCTCCTCTGAGGATGATTCAGAGGCCGACCTGGACTGGATCTTGGATTCCTCAGAATCCTCCTGTTCCTCCTCCTCCAGCGCTTCAGCTCTGGTCCAGCGCTGTACCGTGGAGTTGGCAGCTACTACTGAATCTGGTGTCAGTGGTTCCGACCAGTCCTCGGGTGCTCTGGAGGGCACCGGGGGACAGACTGGAAATGGTGGTTCACCTGCTAATTTAGGAGGTGTACCACTTCTGAAGCTGCTCAACTATTTTTAGGCCGACTGAGGTGCCCCAGGCAAGGGAGGTGGCTCGTGCAGTGACCGTCTCTCAGGAGTCAGCCATGGGGATCGAGCTGCCTAAGCTACTTCTGAGGAAGAGGGCTCTCTCTGAGTCTGAGGGGTTGAGGGGGCAGGCTTGGGGGCAGCGCCTTTCCCAGGCAGCCTGCTGTGGCTCGAGAAGGAGTCACAGCACTGGTCCTGCTTTCTCCCCTGAGGTCTCTATGGGAGGGCTCTTATCTTTAGAGGCTAGGGGCTGCCCTTCTGGGCTCATGTGGCCCCATTCACTGTGCAGGGGGAATTATCTCTTCTGGCTCAGTCCTGGCCATTCCAACTTGGTTGAGTGGCCACTGAATGCTGTGGCCAGTGGTTCTTCTCCTCCCTTGAGATCTCCCATTCGGTCTTCTAGCCCTGGCAGAGGTTGCGCTCCTCTTCGAAGGTGTCTGGCCCCCTTACCTCTGCCGACCCCTCCCTCCCAGGCCACGCCAGTCCTATGGGACCTCTTACCTGGGAGCAGTTCAGGTCTATGGCTG
Source organism: Neoceratodus forsteri (assembly GCA_016271365.2). Lineage (NCBI taxonomy): Eukaryota > Metazoa > Chordata > Ceratodontiformes > Ceratodontidae > Neoceratodus > Neoceratodus forsteri. The sequence goes on from CM028133.1 coordinate 658,835,508, forward strand.
CACTTTTTCCCACCTATCACAGGGCTATGGACAAGGTAGTGATCCACCATTCCCCAGTGCTGCCTGTGCCTGACTGTCCGGACCCTTCAGCTCCCTCATCTTCCTCCTCTGAGGGAGAGGAGTATACCGTCCACTTATCCCCTGCAGCTGATTTGTCTTCTTATCAGCGCTTCCTTTCAGGGTTGCTCGACGAGCTCCACATTAACACTTTAGACAGTCGCAGTCCTGATTCGGCAGTGCGTGCCTTTCTAGACCAGTTCAGTGCGGCCAACCTGCTGGTCCTCACCTGGCCTTCTACCTTCAGGGACTCATCGTACCATGCCTGACAAAGTCCCTCAATCCTTGCACCAGCCCCGAGGGACCCCTGCTAGAGGTATTGCGCATATCTAGGGTCTCCAGGAGCCTTGGCTCACCCCCCTATGGGTGTGACTCTCCTGGACACACCCTCTGGGCATAGACATAAGGTGCGACTGACCTCCGGAATCAGATTCTGCTGAATTTAATTTTTGGGGAAGGAGAGCTTTCTCTTCAGCATGTCTCCTCTTATCCCTCTCAGCTCATCAGGCTAGTCATGCTGCCTACAACAGGCACTTATGGTCTCTGCTAGGACAGATCCTAGCCTCTCTGCCTGATTTGGAGGCGACCAGACAAGCCATCACCTTCTCTGCACGGGGCCTGGAGCTTGCGAGGTACCAAGCAAGGGCATCTTATGATGCCAACAAGGTGGCTTCCAGGCTGGCGGGGACAGCGATCTGCATTAGGCGGACAGCATGGCTTTGTCTTTCCAGATTATCACCCATAGCCTGACATAGGGTGACTGCCTCCTCATGGCGGGGAACCCACCTTTTTCCCCACAGGGTGAAGCGGGAACTGCAGGGGCAACTTCCCTCTCCTACTCAGAGAACCCCGCCTCACCCATACCAGTCTCAGGCCTAACCAGGCTTGTAAGGGTTCCCTCCTCCAGTGTCTCCCCCATTGGAGGCTGAGGGACTTTGGTCCCTTAGGAAGGTACCGGGTCCTCTTCGGGGGTGGCCTCGGTAATCACCCACTAGTGATGAATGGTGAAGATGGACACAGACAAGATATGAAAATTACGTACCTCCCATAATTCTTGATCTTTCTGTGTATCTTCACCATTCATCACTGCTTCTCACCCACCTTCCCTTCTTAGGTCTCAGTCTCTGGGTGATCCTCCTCCCTGTTTGTTTTCTCAACAAGGTGACCATTGGTCCTTCTCCGGTACCTTGCACTTTGCTCTCCCCTGAGGGTGTTAGAGGTATCCTGGGGAAGACAAGTAGGTAGGTAACCCTCTGTTTGGGGTCACCAGGGCCTCCTTTCTGTCCTTTGGAACCCCTCTCTTGAGGTTTTCCTTAGATCCTCGTTCTGCTTAAGCAAGCCTGTGGTTTCTTGAAGTGGTGTTGGGAGGGACCCTGGTGACCCCTCCCTTATACTCCTTCCTTCTACCACTGCTTTTGTGGTCTCCCCTGTGAGGTTACCTTTGGGAATTTCTTCCACCTCTTATTCAAAATCCTAATTGTCTCGTTCTCCTCCTTCAGAGGTGATAATTGCCTAAAATTCTCTAAAAAGATGTTGTTTTCCTCAGGATGATACTTCTTAAGAGTGGGTCCTGTCCCCATTTCTTAATCCCTTAGACAAGAGGGGGAGATATTTTCCACTACCCTTGGTCCAGTTGGACTCCTCAGAGTCGGCACCCTGCCGGCCCTCTCCTGGGTTTCGTGTCAGCCACCCTCCTTTGTGATTTGGCTAGTTTTCTTCTCCACCTTGAGAGAAGAGAGTATGGCTTATAAGCAGGGGTGTCTCTCTCCAACGTCAAGTAGTCCTCTGGGCCCCTGTGAATTGAGTGCGGTGTCTCCCCTCTCTTCTCTTCTCTCTCTCTCTCTTCCCTCCTTCCTTCTTTCCCCTTCCTTATTATCCCTAGCCCTACTCACCCAGAGGTTGGAGCATCCCTGTCCCGAACCCTTAGGCTTTCTTCTCTTTCTGTCTGCTAGGCTAATACCAAGATCGCGTTTTTCTTTCTTTTTCATTTCAGGCAAAGTACATTAACAAATTATGGGGATACAAGGCAAAATTGAGTGTGGATGCTCTTAACAAATCCCTGCTTCCATTGACATTTCCCTTCTTGTGACAGCCTTGAGAGTAATACATCACTCCTTACATGACACAATTAGCTGAGTGAACAGAGCGGCTGTCGCTGAAGACAGAAACACGGCGGGTTTCATTTAGGTAACAATGTGGGGCATGAAGTTGCTGTTTTAATAAAAAAGACTAACAGGGCACTTGGATATTTCTGTTCAGAGTGGAGATTTTAATGCACAGGCTGTAATAAAAATATCAAACATGAGAACACTAGTTTTACATTTACCATGATCCGTAAGCTTCAAGCCCATTGGTCTGGGGGTTGGTCTTGGCCTCCTCTGGTTCGAGGGCTATGCTCTGGCTTAACAGATGACCCAAGCTCTTTGGTGATTTAAACCCCTGTCCTCTGATACCCCGCTTTGGGTTGCCATCGAAGCCACTATGGCACGTGTACCCTGTCTTAGTGTGCTTTTGGATCACTCCTCCTCTCATAGATTTTCCTCTCATTCTGTTGTTTTTGGCACTTTACAAGCCTGAGATTTTTGTATGTCCCACACTGCAATTTCTAAAGCAGCTAGATGTCTGCCACAGGCTCTTACCTGTCTTTGGTACAATCTCCACATCCGGATTGGTGGCAAGCTGGTTTTCTGGGCCACTTGGGCTCAGAATAAGCTTAACTTGATTGCAGACCTCTCTATCCCACATACTAATGAACTCCTCTCCTTTTAACAGATACAAGAGAAAGTCTCCCTGCCAAAGTCTGATTTCTGGCGTTACCTGCAACAGTGGGCAGCCAACCACTCCTTTGAAAAGAAGTTTATACCTACTTCCCCTTGGAGCTGGCTGTCTCGTATTTTTGAGGTGATCACTTCTAAAGGGTTGATGGGGAAAATTTATTGTACCTTTTTGTGAATCTCTCCCCTTGGCTACGGTGCAGTGTAAGGTTAAATAGGAACATGATTTTAATTTTCCTATTGCAGAGGATGAGTGGTGTGCTGCCATTACATTGGCACATAATTCTAGTTGAGATGTCCGTAGTCGGTTGATCCACTTTAAAATCATGCATTGTTGTTACTGGACCCAACCCCCACATTCTCCATGCAATGGCACCCGCAGTAGACTCTGCCTGCTGGTGATGCTCACACCCTGATGCAGACCTCTTCCATTTGCTGTAGGAGTGGCCACCTCTTTCTGCCTGCTTGGCCGTGGTATTTTCCAACTGCTCTAAGGTCCTCTATGCTCCTATAATGCCCTGTCCTGAATTTGCTATTCAAATCCCAGGAAATCTTACTGCATTCTGACTTATGCAGTATGGTCTCACCATAGGACTGCCCCGGAGCTGAAATGGTTAATAGAACCTATGCAAATGATGGAATGCTAGGCTCGAGATTGGTTTTCAAACCACTGTCCCTGATAAACTGTTCTAAACTGTCTAATTCTTTACTCCGCTTGCCTCAGTAAGACGTCTCCGGACAGCTCTCCTTCATCGCTTGAAAAACTTTAGTTTTCTCGGTTTTACCTAGTAATATTTTAGTTTATTCAGTATTTAGAGCTCTGTCCTTGGTTTTGAGGTAGAATTTGTTTAGATTTTAGCGTTCGTTGGGTAAGTAGTGCGGTTCTCTTTTCAGTTCCCTAACCAAGAAGAAACCGGCACCTCCCTTATTTTCATTGTTAAAATAAAAAGTTAATAGCCTGATGGAATTTAAATTGTACCAACTTGGGTGTCAGTCAGTTTTTGGCTAATTTTTCATCTGGGGTAACTCCTGGTTCTTTATCGGTTAGCGTAACTGAATAAAAATAAAAATAAACAATCTGTTTATATAGTGAACCTTATAGAGCAGTTTTTCTTCTGGGTTATGTCACAGAAAATCAAGAAGAGAACGGGGCCTACAGGTTTCTAGCACTGTACTGAATGCGGGAAACCTTTTGCCAAGGCTAATCCACATTTAATTTGTGTTTTCTGTCTGGGGTTTGAATACCTCAAGACAAGACAGATTGTGAGATCTGCAAAAACTTTCTGCAGTCTACAATCGAGAGACACGGTTAAAGAGACGGCAGGAAAGGATGGCTGACAAGGCTGCTGACCCAGCCATTGAAAAATCGGTTCCTCTTCAAAAGGAACCAGAGGAACTGCCCTCTGAAAGGGGCGATAGTTTTTCTAATAAAAAGTGAACCACAGATATGGGTACTGAACCAGCCATTGCGGTAAAAAAGAAGAGAAAAGAAAAATATTAGGACCCGCAACCAAATAAAACTGCAGTTCCTTCTGCAGAGGAGATTGCTAATGCTATCAGAATTATTCAGTCTCTTCAGACCCCTGTTCCAATTGGAAAGCAACTGCTACCAACAGTAATCCAGACTACCGGTTTAACCCAAGTCTCTGGCTTAGTAGACCTTGGTGGGGACCAATTTGAAGAAGAGGAGAATGAGTAGGAGGAAGAGAATTTTGGTGAACCCATTGATCCAGACATTTCTCCTGATCCTCACAGATCAGATTCCCCTGGCAAGGGAACAGAGGATTTTACCTCCTATTATTCATTTATGAAATAAATAGCCCAGACCCTTGACCTCCCCATTCAGGAATCCACAGAAGAGGAGGAGGAAGAGGATTATAGGGAAATTATGGATATGCCAGCATCAAAGAGGTTATTGCTGTCAATCCACAAGTCCTTTAAAAAGCAGACTCTTAAGCTTTTGCAGACACCTACTTCAGTGCCCCCTACAGAAAAGAAGGCAGACAAGAAGTACTAGGTAGCCAAAACTGGTGCTGAGTTCCTTTTGGGGCACCCTAGTCATGAGGGGGTTGTTCAGGCTGCAGCTTGTGACAAAGATGGCATCCCTCTGGCCTCTCACCCTCCAGACAAAGACTCTAGGACGGTGGATTCTATAGCAATAAAAGTGTACCTGGGGTCATCTCTTGCTTTTAGACAGGCCACATAAATGGCATATGTGGCCAGGTATCAAATGAATCTTTGGTCTACTGTTCTGGAGATTTCAAAAGCAGTCCCTTCTCCCATGGCAGCTGACCTGGAGGAAGCTGCAAAGAGAGGAACTGAAGCTGCTAAAATGCAGTTTAGAATGGCAGTGGACTCCAGTGATACTGCATCCATGCAAATGGCAGCATCAATGTCCCTTAGGAGGTTTGCCTGGCTCAGAACTACTAATCTGATGCAGGACACACAAACCAAAGCCATGGACTTCCCTTGTGAACCTATGTCTCTGTTTGGAGAGCAAACAGAAGCATACATGAAGAAAATGGATGAATATAAGGCTGCCTATAAGAGTGCTGCAGCAAAAGAGAGAGAACATCTAAACCCCAGAAGCACCAGGCCAGAGGTGGCAGGGGCAGAGCTCACTACAAGCCTTTTTTCCAGCCTCAGCCTTCCCCCAGTAGCAACAACAAAGGGGATAGTTTAAAGGCAGAGGCAGAAGAGGTAGTGGCCATACTAGCCGCAGTGTTCAGCCAGCAGCCCAGACAAAGCAGACACCCTGAGGTGTCTGCTTGGGTCGCCTCCCCAGTCCCAGAAGGGGGCAGGCTGGCCCATTACCTCCAGGAGTGGAAAAATATCACCACAGACAAATTGGTCCTGGAGGTAGTGGGCCAGGGTCTTGTCCTCAGCTTCAATCTCATCCCAAAGCTGAGGTCAAGGGCCTTCATACCCTCCTCCCCATCAGAAACAATCTTGCTAGAAGAGGAAGTTTCAAGTCTTCTGTTACAACAAGCAATAGCGCCAGTTCCCCCAGATCAGAGGGGAAAAGGCTTGTACTCAAGGTACTTCCTCACAATAAAGAAAACAGGGGAGTGGCGACCCATTTTGGATCTCAGACACCTAAACAAACATTTGTCAAAACCAAAATTCAAGGATGGTGACTCTGACTACTATTCTGCCAGTCCTAAGGCAGGGAGACTGGCTAGCATCCCTAGACCTAAAGGATGCTTACTTTCACATCCCTATAAGGTGGTCACACAGAAAGTACCTCAGGTTCACACTGCCATCAGGTTATTACCAATTCAGGGCAATGGCTTTCGGACGAACCTCTGCTCCAAGGATGTTCACAAAATGCCTAGCTGTGGTCGTGGCACACCTAAGGAGGCAAGGAATAACAGTGTTCCCATACCTAGATGACTGGATGATAGTAGGTCAGTCATATCATGCACTGGCAGTCACACAGGATACCCTGCATTCACTGGGGTTTCTGGTAAACCTAAAAAAGTCTGTGCTGGACCCAGTTCAGCTACTCAAAATCATAGGATCAGAACTGGACACACACAAGGGAAGGTCTTTCCTCCCTAAAGACAGAGTGGAAAATCTGATACAGGTAGCCAACTCCTTCAAACTACACGTCCCAAGGCTGGCAAGACATTTTCTGCAACTACTAGGCCACATGGCAGCGTCCACAGCAACTGTGTCAGGAGCCAGGTTCCAACTGAGGGACCTTCAGTTCCACCTAAGAGTTTTCTGGCTTCAGAAGAGGGATTCTCTGTCAAAGCTAGTGCTAGTGCATCACAGTAACATTTATCCAAACTCTGCAGTGGTGCCAAGACAAAGCCAACCTCAGGCAAGGGGTGCCATTCTTGCAGCAAGTCCCTTCACTGGTACTGACCACAGATGCATCCCTCCTGGGTTGGGGGCACATCTGGGGAATCACACAGCACATGGCACATGAACAAAACAAGAATCACTCCTGCACATCAACTTGTTGGTGCTCAGAGCAGTACTCCTGGGTCTCCAGTCATTCGCCAATCTAGTAAAGGGCAAAGTGGTTCAGGTCAGAACAGACAATACAACCACTGTGTATTACATAAACAAACAAGAGGGCACAAGGTCAACTCAACTGTGCATGGAGGCAATGAATATCTGAACCTTGGCATATTCCCTGCAGATTTCCCTCTCAGCTGTCCACCTCCCAGCAAAGGACAATATTCTGGAAGATGCTCTCAGCAGAATCAACCAGTACCACCATGTCTGGTCACTGAACACATAGGTTTGGAGGCCATCTTCAGGAGATGGGGCACTCCAGAAGTGGACTTGCTTGCAAAGCCAGGCAATCATCAGCTACCATAGTTCTGTTGCAGACCCCCTATCAAGGGCACAGTCCCTCTGAATGCACTTCTATTGGATTGGACAGGGAGGTTTCTGTATGCATTCCTTCCCTTCCCTTTACTACTAAGGGTGCGGAACAAACTCAGAACCGAGCCAGCAACAATGACTCTCATTGCCCCAGATTGGGCCAGCCAGCCCTGGTACTCCATGATCTTAGCAATGTCAGTAACCAGACCAATCAGCCTCCCCAGGAGGCACAATCTATTGTCATCCTCTCAGGGCAGGATCATGTATCCCAACCTGCAATCCCTCAGGCTCAAAGCCTGTTTCTTGAGGACTTAGAATATGCAGATTTGCATTTGTCTGAAGGGGTTATGGAAATACTCAGGGTATTCAGAAAGCCATCCACTAGGAAAACCTATTCTTCCAAATGGAAGAGATTTTCCATCTGGTGCCAAGGCAGGGATGTGGACCACAACCAGGCCAGTTTGCCAATGGTCCCGGATTACTTAACCCATCTCCATTCTATGAGCTTAAGGGCCTCTACTCTGAGAGTGCACCTGGCATCTGTCTCAGCTTATTTATCTGCAGGAAAGAGGCTTTCCCTAGCCTAGAACCCAGTGTTCAAAATGTTTTTAAGGGATTTCTGCATTTGCATTCTCCACATAGGGAACCAACTCAAGGCAGAATTTCACTGTTCGCTGATGACACAAAGCTCTGTAACAGAGTAGACACACCAGAGGGTGTAGACAGAATGAGAAGGGACCTGCAGAAACTTGAAGAATGGTCAGGGGTTTGGCAGTTGAAATTCAATGCAAGGAAGTGCAAGATAATGCATATGGGGCACAAAAACCCTGGCACAATATATCAGTTGGGGTGAGGATATAGCATGCACCAAGCAGGAAAGGGATCTTGGAGTTATCATCTCTGATGATCTCAAGGCAGAAACAGTGTGACAAGGCAGCAGGTAAAGCAAATAGGATGCTGGGATGCATAGGCAGGGGCATCACCAGCAGGAAAGGAGGTCATAATTCCACTATACAAGACACTGTGAGGCCGTACCTGGAGTACACTGTGCAGTTCTGGAGACCTTACCTACGTAAGGACATGAGACAGGGTAGAAAGGTTCAGAGGGGCAACAAAGATGGTGCATGGATTGCATCACAAGTCCTATGAGGACAGGTTGAAGGCACTGAACATGTACTCCCTGGAGGAGAGGAGGAGGGATATGATAGAGACATACAAGTATCTTACAGGAGGAACAGGGTGCAGGAATGCACTATTTTAAGCGAAAAGATGTTCCAGGACTAGAGGGCATGGGATGAAGTTGGAGGAGGACGATTCAGAGGAAACATGAGGAAGAATTTCTTCACAGAACGGTGGTGGACAAGTGGAACACCCTGCCAGAGGAAGAGGTGGGGGCAGAAACAATCACGGGATTTAAGAATGCATGGGATAGACATAAAGGAATTCTGGAGGTCAGGGGTAAGGGGCAACAGACATCCTGGAAAACATAAACTGAACTTACAAACTTAAATGGGCAGACTGGGTGGGCCATAGGCCCTTATCTGCCGACACTGTCTATGTATCTATGTATCTATGTAACTCCTATGTGGGACAGGAACATTTGCATTGCCCAGCTCATGCAGCCCCCCTTTGAACCCATGTCTTCGGCAGCCCTCACGTATGTGACCTGCAAAACAGTATTTCTGGTGGCCATGACTTCTGCTAGAAGATTAGTGAGCTTCAGGCCTTGTCTACAGAACCTGGTTACATTGCTGTTCATAGAGACAAAGTCGTCCTGAGGACTAATAGAAAATTCTTGCCCAAGGTGGCATCAGAGTTCCACCTTAACCAGTCCATTACACTACCTGTCTTTTTTACTGATCATTCCACCTCAGGTGAATGCTGGCTGCACAGCCTGGATGTAAAAAGGGCAATCAGCTACTACCTTGACTACACAAAAAGTCACAGGCAGGATCAAACTCAGCTCTTCCTCACCTATTGAGAGATGGGGAAAGGGAAGTCAGCTACTAAGAGAGCCATTGCAAGATAGATCGTGGCTTCCATTCAGTTCTGCTACAACAAGGTGGGTAAGCAGCCACCTACAGGCCTCAGGGTCCGTTCAACCAGGGGTACAGTGGCCTCTTTAGCAGCTGTTAGGGACATCCCCCTGGTGGATATCTGTAAGGCAGCTACCTGGAAGACGGTCCACACATTTACCAAGCATTATTGTTTGGATGTTCAGGCCAGAGGGGATGCCAGGTTTGGCACAGCAGTCCTGCAGAGTCTGTTTCCTAAGTAGGTTCTACGCCCACCTCCAAAGGTACTGCTTGAGTAGTCTGCATAAGTCAGAATACAGTAAGATTTCCTGGGGTTTGAAGAAAAAATTACTTACCATAGTAATCTTGTTTCTTCCAAGGGAATCTTACTGTATTCTGAGCTCCCTCCCTTTCTCCCCTACTAAGAATCTAGGGTCACTGCACTCCAGCTGTACTAAGGATGTTGCAAACCTGTGGGTATGTTTTTCTCTTGGGCATCTGTGACTTGAGTCTTAGTGGTGCCAATTTGAACCAGTTGGGGGAAAATTATATAATTCATAATGGGGGGGGCTAGTTGTTAGTAGTAGTAGCATAGTTATATAGTTCTTTGTGCATGCTTCGTAAGAATCTGATGGTTTAGAACTGCTTACCAGACAGTGGTTTGAAAACCGAGCTCAAGCCTAGCATTCCATCATTTACGTAGGTTCTATTAACCATTTCGGCTCTGGGGCAGTCCTATGGTGAGACCATACTGCATAAGTCAGAATACAGTAAGATTCCCTTGGAAGAAACAAGATTACTATGGTAAGTAATTTTTTCTTCAAACAACATGAAGTCTTGCTGTATTCTGACTATCTGCAGTTAGCTCCAGCCTTTAAACTGCCCTGGAGAACAAATGATTAACTTTCTATGCAGTGCATAGAATGCTGAGCTCGAGCTCGGTTGAGGTCTCTGTCTGCAGCCCTTTGAAACCCAACCATCAGATTCTTTACTCCACCTCACTGAACAGTCACTCTGGAGATTTCTCCGTCAGCTCGGTTCAAAAGTCGGTTAAAGTGTCGGTTTTAAGCCGAAATTAGTCCAAATTTAATCCGCATAGTCAGTTCAGGCTCTGTCTGCGGTACCGTGAGTACTAGATAGCGGTTTCTGATTATTGTGTGGAAATTGTAAGTTTGTTCGATCGGTTTGACTGAACCGATACCTTATATTGATTTTCTGTGCTTTACTTTAGTGTGTGGTTACCGGTCCTTATCGGTTCTAAAAAAAACGTATTTTAGACATTTTTTTCCAACACCCGTGACACGGTTAGGAACCGATAAGGAAGTCTTGCCTGGCGGTTGCCGAAAAAAAGGGTAAGTTTGAGTAGGTTGGCCATGTCTGAGAAACCCAAGAAAAAAAATGGGCCCACTGGGTTTCAACACTGCAGTGAGTGTGGGGAAGTCTTTGCCAAGGCCAACCCCCACACCACCTGTGTTTATTGTCTAGGGTTTGAACACCTCGATACAGACTGCCAAATTTGTAAACATTTTCCTAAAACTACCCTAGAAAAGAGATTAGGTAGACTTAGGGAAAAGGAAGCCAAGAAGTCCGCTGACCCGGATGGCCAGCCCAGTTCGGTTCCGACCAAACCAGAAGGAGTGTCCTCTGACCAGGGCGATACTTCTTCGGGCAAGAGGAGAGCAGATCCTAAGGGATTGGTTCCTATAAAAAGAAAAAGAAAAGACAAGTCAGACGGTTCGGATCCAATCCGACCGTTGATGAGATTACCCGAGCGATTTGGATTGTTGAATCGCTTCGCCCGGTTCTGTCCAATCTGGCTCCGCTAGCTAGTGGCTCGGTTCGGTCGGTTCCACCAGTTCAGGAGTATGCCCCTGAAGATTTTTATGAACTGGAATTTGAGGAGGAGGAGGAGGATTTTGAACAAGATGATGATTATGATGGAGCAGAAAGTCTGGATGTGCCCATTGAACTGGACATCTCCCCAGACAGACCTTCTGGTGTTTCCCCTCCTAGGCTCTCTGAGTCCCCTTCCCACTATTTGTTTTACAGGAAAGTGGCTGAAACTCTTCAGCTTCCTATGAAGGAAGCTACAGAGGATCAAGAGAAGCCTGATTTTGTAGAGATGATGGACATCTCAGAGTCCAGAAGGCTGTCTATTCCCTTGCACAAATCTTTTGGGAAACAGACTCAAAAAATTTTAAAGTCTCCTGATTCTGTACCTCCTGTTGATAGAAGGATGGATAAGAGGTACACCTTATCAGGCTCAGAGACTGAGTTTTTCTACCAACAATGCAGCCATGTCGGGGTCATGCAGGCTACAGCCTGTAACAGGGCTAATGTCCTCTTGGCTTCACCCCCCCCAGATAAAGACTCCAGGAGGATGGATGCCTTGGCAAAGAAGCAGTACATGGCATTCTCTTTGGGACTCAGGCAGGCTAATTATATGGCCTATACAGCCAGGTACCAGAAGTCCAGGTGGGACACTGTACTGTCACTGGCTAAACAGGCCTCCCCCCAGCTGGCCAAGGAACTGGAGGAGGTAACTGCGGATGGAATTGAGGCATCTAAGGTACAGTTCCATGCTGCTGTGGACTCCAATGATGTGTCATCAAGAGTCATGGCTACATGTGTTACTCTTCGGAGAATGGCTTGGCTCAGATGTACTAGCCTCTCACAGGACACCCAGGCTAAGGCCATGGATTTCCCTGTGGAAGGTAATTCTTTGTTTGGGGAGCAGACAGAGAATTACATGAAGAAAATGGAGGAATATAGGACCACTTATAGGTGCACAGGCCAAGGAGAGGCAGGCAACTCCTCAAAGGCAGCATTCTAGGGGCAGGGGCAGGTCTTTTCATAGGCCTTTCTACCAAGCACAGGCCTCTTCTCCCTTTTCACAGAGGGGGTTCTTCAGAGGTAGAGGCAGAAGGGGAATGAGCAGGGCTGCATCCACTCCTCAGCCTAAGGCCCCTGCCAAGCAGACACCCTGATGGGTCTGCCCGGGTTAACTCTCCAATCCCTGTAGGGGGCAGGCTGGCTTACTTCATCCAGGACTGGGTGTCTGTTACTTCAGACAAGTGGGTCCTGGAAGTGGTAAGACAGAGACTGGTTCTCAGCTTCAAATAATTTTCGAAGATGAGAGTCAGATCTTTTCCACCTGCAAGTCTCTCCGAAACCCTTGTCCTAGAGGCAGAGGTTTCATCTCTTCTGGCCCTAGGAGCCATAGAGAGAGTTCCTACCCTACACTGGGGCAAAGGTCTATACTCCAGGTACTTCCTTACCCCAAAAAAGACAGGGGAGTGGCGACCCATGCTAGGCCTAAGATACCTTAACAAACATCTTTTAAAACCAAGGTTCAAGATGGTGACTCTGGGAATAATTCTTCCCTCTCTAAGGCCAGGGGACTGGCTAGCCTCCCTGGACCTCAAAGATGCCTACTTTTACATTCCCATCAGGTGCTCCCACAGAAAGTACCTCAGGTCCAAGTTGGCCTCAAGCCATTATCAGTTCAAAACAATGCCCTTCAGCCTAACATCAGCTCCAAGGGTTTTCACAAAGTGCCTGGCAGTAGTAATGGCCTTTTTAAGAAGGCAGAAGATTTACATCTTTCCATATCTGGACGACTGGCTCATAGTGGGTCAGTCTCCAGACCAAGTCAAGTCAGACCAGCAAGTGACCCAGCAAGTGCTATCTTCCCTGGGGTTTCTTCTCAACCTTCCCAAGTCATTCCTCAAACCAGTGCAGCTCCTTACCTTTATAGGGGCAGAGCTAGATACTGTCAAAGCAAGAGCCTTTCTTCCCCTGGAAAGGGCAAGAGTTGTTATGGAACTGGCTTCTTCCTTCAGCCTTCAGGTGCCTCGACCAGCAAGGCACTTCCTTCAGCTCTTGGGCCACATGGCAGCTTCTACAGTAGTGGTCCAAGGGGCAGGATTTCAGATGAGGGACATTCAGTTCCATCTGAAGGCCTTTTGGACCCAAAAGAAGGACCCTCTTACCAAACTGATTCCAATGACTCGGATGCTGATCCAAGCCCTCCAATGGTGGCAGGATCAGGACAATTTAAGGCAAGGGGTCCCATTTGTCACTCAGTCTCATTCGGCGGTCCTTACCATGGAAGCTTCCCTATTGGGGTGGGGAGCTCATCTGGGAGCTCTCACAGCCCAGGGACTATTGTCCCCTCAGGAGTCCCTTCTTCATATAAATCTCCTGGAACTCAGGGCAGTTTTTCTGGCCCTGCAAGCCTTTTCACAGACTGTGCAGAACAAGGTGGTTCAGGTCAGAACAGACAATACTACAACCATGTGATACATCAACAAGCAGGGAGGCACTTGATCTATGGCCTTGTGCATGGAAGTCATGAAATTGTGGTCCCTGTCTTATTCCTTGCAGACCTCTCTGATAGCAGTCCACCTTCCAGAAAAGGACAATGTGCTGGCAGATGCACTGAGCAGGATCTCCCAGGGCCATCACAAATGGTCCCTGGACCCCCTGGTGTTGAAAGTGATTTTTTCAAAGTGGGGCACTCCAGAGATAGATCTCTTTGCAGCCTCAGACAGTCACCAACTTCCTTTGTTTTGTTGCAGACCCCCAGTCTTGGGTTCAGTCCCTCTGGATGCTCTGATTCTGAACTGGGAAGAGAGAAATTTCTGTATGCCTTCCCTCCCTTTCCTCTTCTGTTCAAAGTTCTAGTCAAAATAAGGTCAGAACCTTGCAAAGTGTTTCTGATTGCTCCAGACTGGGCCAGACAGCCTTGGTACCCCCTGTTGCTGCCTCTAGCAGTCCATCTTCCCCGTCTCTTCCCAGGAATTACAACCTGTTAACCTCCTCTCAGGGGGAGGATTTGGTACCCCAATCTTCAATCTCTCAATCTCAAGGCATGGCTCTTGAAGAGTTAGAGTATGCAGATTTGCATCTGTCTCAGGAGGTTCTGGATATTCTCAAAGCTTCTTGAAAACCCTCCACCAGACTTATAACTCCAAATGGAAAAGATTCAGCATTTGGTGTTCCAAGAAGCATATTTCCCCAGACACTGCTGAACTGCCTACAGTTCTGGATTATATGGTCCATCTTAATGGCCTAGACCTCAGACCAGCTACTCTCAAGGTACACTTGTCAGCTGTTTCTGCTTTTCTGTCAGTGGGGAAGTCTTCCTCACTATCATCTCATCCTGTGTTCTGTAAATTTTTCAAGGGATTGCTTCATACCAATCCTCCCTTCAGGGATCCTGCCCCTGCCTGGGACTTGAATGTTTGCATTGCTCAACTTATGCAACCTCCCTTTGAGCCTATGTTCTCAGCAGAGCTTAAGTACTTGACTTGGAAAACTGTGTTTTTGGTAGCCATTACCTCTGCCAGACGTATCAGTGAACTGCAAGCCCTGTCAGTGGAACCTGATTTTATCTCTTTCCATAGAGATAAGGTGGTCCTTAGAACCAGTAGGAGGTTTTTGCCCAAAGTGGTTTCAGACTTCCACTTGAATCAGTCCATGTCTCTCCCTGTCTTCTTCACTGATCATTCTTCCTCAGGAGAGAGGAGGCTACACAGACTGGATGTTAAAAGAGCCCTTAGCTACTACATAGAGTGTACCAAGGGTCACAGGTTTGATTCCTTCCAGTTATTCCTCACTTATGGAGAAGTGGGAAAGGGCAAACCTACCACCAAGAGAACTATTGCCAGGTGGATTGTGTCTTGTATACAATTCTGCTATGAGAAACTGGGAAAGATTCCACCCTCAGGCCTGAGAACTCATTCCACAAGAGGTACAGCTGCTTCCCTGGCTGCTGCCAGGGATATCCCTCTGTTAGAAATTTGTCAAGCAGCCACCTGGAAAACAGTCCATACCTTTACCAAGCGTTACTCTCTGGATATCCAGGCTAGGAGTGATGCTCGGTTTGGCACAGCAGTACTTCAGAGCCAATTCCCAAAGTAGGTTCTCTCCCTCCTCCATGGAGGTACTGCTTGGTAGTCTACAGATAGTCAGAATACAGCAAGACTTCATGTTGTTCGAAGAAAAAATTACTCATCTTATTAATTGTGTTTCTTCTAATGGAGTCTTGCTGTATTCTGACCTCCCTCCCTGCCTCCCCTCTCAGAACCTGTTTTTTTGGGAAGTGGGTGGGCAGGTGCAGTGTTGCACCTCAGAGGTGCTTCTGGCACACCCTCCCTTTTAGTTGGGTGTTTTATTGTATTGTTATCCTTTTTGAATTGGTTTTTAGTTTTGAGTTTCCAGACTTGGGTCTTTCTGGGGAATCCAAAACTCTTTTTTGCCAGTTGGCTTGTTAAAAATTTTACAACTTCCACATAGTATAGTTAGTGAGTTTTTGCTCGTAAGAATCTGACGCTTGGGTTTCAAAGGGCTGCCGATAGAGACCTCAACCGAGCTTGAGCTCAGCATTCTATGCACTGCATAGAAAGTTAACCCTTTGTTCTCCGGGGCAGTTTAAAGGCTGGAGCTAACTGCAGATAGTCAGAATACAGCAAGACTCCATTAGAAGAAACACAATTACTAAGGTGAGTAATGTTTTCTTTTGGGTCTCTCTTCTCGACTCTCCTTCTTTCCCCTTCCCATAGGCATTGGCTCATTATGGCACTATTGGAGGCTAAACGGCAGCAGCATCAATAAGCATTTGCCAATGCCGAATGTTTGCCTGCTGGTATTAGCATTGGAAATGCAGGGGTTATATAGATGCAGAATAGGAATGGCAGTGAAGTGCTGAACTTCACGTCATCCCTACCTCAACCCTGCAGAGACAGACAGGCATTGGTATATGCATTTGGGTCGTCACCCATAATGTTCATGCCATTTCACTTCACCCTATCCTGCAGACACCGACACATGTTGAGGTGTGCCTTGGGGTGTTCGGCTGTACAGTCACCCCATTCCATAAGGACATACACTAAAATGGGTGCAGTATAGGAGAACGGGGTGAACTCTGGGGCCAAAGAGTTCAAGGCACGCCTTGATGCCTGTCACTGGCTGCAGGGTGGTGGGGTGGGGGTGGAATGGCATGAGCATTACAGTAGGCCTTCCAAAGGCACACCCCTGATGCCTGTCAGTCTCTACAGGGTGGGATGTTATGGTTAGAAACTCTAACGCCCTGGGCATTTGTTGGTATTTGCACTACAAATTTTCAACATGGCCTTTTTGTGACCCCCACCTCATGAAAGCATTTGGTACCTCTTCTCATGAACAGTGGCACTGTGATTTTGTTAATGTGTCCCGAACTTTGAGTTCCCACAGTGACCGTGCTATTCTGTGCCAGATGTACGAAAACACAAATTGGGCAGAATGTGAAGAATGACAGCTGTACCATTCATAGAGAGGTGTGAAGTGATGGCAATGTTGAAAGTCTGTAGTGAAAATATTAAAAATGCTCGAAACTCTGGGCTTACATGGAAACTGCGCAACGCATGCGCGTAACACAGTCATTTAGTGGAATTTTTTCATCAAATTTTCAACATAGGCATTTTGTGACCTCTGCTCATGAACAGTATCACTATGATTTTCCTAATCTGTCCCAAACGTTGATTTCCCACAGCGACCGTGCTATTCTGCGCCAGATGTGTAAATGCATATTTTGGGCAGGATATGAAAAACGACAGCTGTACTGTTCATAAGGAGGTGTGAAAAAATGCCAGTGTTGAAAATCTGGAATGAAAATATTACAAATGCACCAAATTACGAGGGTGTGCGGAAACTGCGCAACGTACGCTAGTAACACAGTCATTTCATGGACTTTTGTCACTAAATTTTCAACATAGGCATTTTAGCACCTCTGCTCATGAACAATGTCACTGTGATTTTATTAATCTGTCTTGAACACTGATTTCCCACAGCGACCATGCTATTCTGCGTCGGAAGCACAAAAACACATTTTGGCCAGGATGTATAAAATGACAGCTATACTGTTCATAAGGATGTGTGGAAAAATGCCAGTGTTGAAAATCTAGAGTGAAAATATTACAAATTTGTGAAGTTATGAGTGTGCATGGAAACTGTGCAACGCACGCTCATAACACAGTCATTTTATAGACTTTGGTCACCAAATTTTCAACATAGTCATTTTAGGACCTCTGCTCACAAACAGTGTCACTGTGATTTTCTTAATGTGTTCCAAACACTGATTTCCCACAGCGACCGTACTATTCTGCTCCAGAAGTGAGAAAACACATTTCGGTCAGGATGTGAAAAATGACAGCTATACTGTGCATAAGAAGGTGTGAAAAAATGCCAATGTTGAAAATCTGGAGTGAAAATATTACAGATTTGTGAAATTACGTGCGTGCAAACTGCGCAACACACGCTCGTAAAACAGTCATGTTTTGGATTTTTTTCACCAAATTTGCAACATAGGCTTTTTGAGAGCCCACCTCATGAACACTGGCACTGTCATTTTGTTAGTCGGTCCTGGAAGGTGATTCTGCGCAGTGACTGCAAAATCACCTTTCAGGACTGAATAACGCCATGACAGTGGCAGAATTCATGAGGAGGGGTCCCAATAACCCCATGTTGAAAATGTGGTGCCAAAATTCCCCAAAGTGCCCGAGGTATGCACTACAGTTGAAAAAAAACAACATATTTATGCCATTATACAGCTTACCAGCATTTCTTCAGTTCGCGGTCAGCTTTGAGAAGTGCAGACGTGTTCCCAGTCCACCGAAGATCATCGCGCCGGGCTCCGGAGGTAAGTATGGGATGAGGGGGGATGTGGGGAGGTAGGGTGCACAGTGGGTGGATGCGGGTTGGGGAGGGGACGACGACCGGCATGGGACCGTTTCCTTTCTTTCAGGGAGGAAAAAAAAGAAAAAGATGTCTGCGGAAGTTTTTTTTTCAGGCTTGCTTTCAGCACACTGGGATGGGCTCCCAGTGTGCCACCTCTGCCCTACGGGGTGCGGTACTGAAGCCGACAGGATTGGGGCCCCATCAGCAGAAACGACTGTTGGGGAATGATGCCAAGGGGATTGGGCAACTCCACGCAACAAATGGGGAAGGGGGTTACATCATGCTGACAGGGAGTGGGCTCCCCTGTCAGCAAATGAACTGGGTCGGGGGCTGCCGATAGGGGGATTGGCCTCCCTGTCAGCTTTCATGGGGTGGAGAGGCAGCTTCAAGCCACTGCCATGTTTAAATAAATTGTAACACTATGCAAGGTACCATCCTGCAATGACAGGTCACTCCCTCATTGCAGCAGAATGGCTGACACTGCAATGATGAGGCGGCCCCTCACTGCAGCGGCGAAAACGTTTCAACTTGGTGGCACTTTTAAAAACCAGTGTCATCAGCACACTGTGCCTCCATTGGTCCACCAGTGCCAAGCCCCCAAATGCAGTGCTTCCGTTGGTTGCCACAGTGCCGCACCTCCACAACCCGCTTCTCTCCTAAGCTGCCGCATAATGTTTCTTGCACATGTGTGCAAGCAAACATAAAAATTGAAGCTTCCATCCCCTCATTTGGTACTCTTGTTGTATTCTAAACTTTCCTAATTGGCAATCTATGATAGACTGTCTTTTGCATCTTTGGGCAGAATGGCCTTATTTCATATCAAGTGGGCCCCTTACCTTTCCTCATTTATGTTCGGTTCTCCTGCCTCAGTTTTTATGTTGCTTGCATGCATGTGCAAGAAACATAGTGCCATCATCCAAGTTTTCGGAGGTGTGTCAGCCCCTCTTCCAATGCAATCAGTGTGTTTGCAGACGCGGCCCCAGTTCCCCAATGAGTGCTGCAGCTGTCTATGACAGCTCCAAAATGCAGTGGCATACAGTTGAAAGGGAGAGCTCCACTTCAGTGAGCAGAGCTCTCCCCCCACGCAAACACACGTGCAAGCACGCATATTGCGTGCTGATGTGCTCCCCCCCACGCACACACTGTATGGCTGACGGGGGTGCCCAATCCCCTGTCGGCTCCACGCCCCCCCAGCAGCTGTCCAGGTGCCATGCTGGGAGCCCACCCCAGCATGGCAAAAACTGTTATAGCCGATGGGGGTGCCCAATCCCCCGTCGGCTCCAAGGCTGCACGCCTCCCCCAAAAGCTTTCCCAGTGCCACGCTGGGAGCCCACCCCAGCATGGCAAATCTTGTTTTGGCCAACGGGGGTGCCAAATCCCTCATCGGATCGGCTCCACGTCCCCTCAAACAGCTTTTCCTGCTGCCATGCTGGGAGCCCACCCCAGCATGGCAAACGTCCCGCGTCGCCTTCTTAAAAAAAAAAAAACCTGTGAATAAAAAAACGGTCCCACATAGTCTCCCTGCTTCCTCCCACAACCCGCACCCACCCACTGCACCCTGCCTCCCCACACCCCCCACCCCATACTTACCTCCAGAGCTCGGCGCGACGATCATCGGTGGACCGGGAACACGTCTGCACTCTTCAAAGCCGACTGGGAACTGAGGAAATGCCGGTAAGCTGTATAATGGGATAGCTAGGGTTTTTCAACTTTGTTGCATATCTCAGGCATTTTTGGGAATTTTGGCCCCAAATTTTCAACATGGGGTTTTTGGGACCCCTTCTCATGAATTTTGCTGTCATGGCATTAATCGGGCCCGAAGGGTGATTTCACGGTCACTGCACAAAATCACCTTTTGGGACTGATTAACGAAATGACACTGCCAGTGTTCATAAGGTGGGCTCTCAAAAAGCCTATGTTGAAAATTTGGTGAAAAAATTCCTAAAAATGACTGTTTTACGAGCGTGCTTTGCGCAGTTCCTACGCACGCTCGTAAGTTCGCGAATTTTCAATATTTTCACTCCAGATTTTCAACATTGCCATTTTACCACACCTCCTTATGAGCAGTACAGCTGTCATTTTTCACATCCCGCCCAAAACGTGTTTCGCCTTATGGCGCACATGGGCAGATCGGTGTGCTGAACTCAATGTATGGAACACATTAAGAAAATCACAGTGACACTGTTCATGAGCAGAGGTCTTAAAATGGCTATGTTGGAAATCATGAAAAAATTCCTAAAATGACTGTTTACGAGCGTACGTTGCGCAGTTCCTACGCACGCTCGTAAGTTCGCGAATTTTCAATATTTGCACTCCAATGACTTCCAAATACCTAAACAGCACATAGAAGCAAGCAACATTCGGCATTGACAAATGCTTGTTTAACTTCCTTGCTTCGGTCTAAGACTGCTTCTACAAGTGTTACAAGGTTTACTCTTTTGAGAATGTCAGTCTTCAATCTTCTCATACCCAAGCGTACTGTATATTGTCTGCTGTATGTATCCTCATTTCATGATCTGTGTTGTGCTGTTGTGTTTATCACGCCTTGTTGTTTTGAGATTTGCTGTTTACTGTGCTTTGACTTTTGTGATAGTTGATAGATGGTATTTTATTCTTCATATATCCCATGGTTATGGTTTTCCTTCTTGGTGCTTTTTGACATTGTATGTTTTTTAAGAGTGTTTTCTATGTTTGTAAGTTTGTTTGTTTATTAAAATTCATTATAAAAAGGGTAGAAAACTTCCATGTTTCTCACTGGCTGAAAGGCACATTTTGGTGTGTCGTTATACAGCCATAAACTGTCAACCGGCACTACCTTTGTCAAGCACAACACAGCACACTGAGAGATCAATGCTTGCTGTGGCTGTCACGCTTCACTGCCAGTGTGAAAGTCTGTTACTGCTCGTCAGTCACATGTCCACCCGCCACCAGCCCTGCAGTACACCTGCCTCACCTCATACTGCCAAAAGTCCACCCAGCACAACTTGCAAACAAGTAATGTAAATCATAAAGTACCTCTAGTTTTATTTTTTTGTTTTGTTTACAGCTCAAATTTCTTCATTCGTTCTTCTAACTTTTCATTGCTGCCATTTCTGCAGTCCTCATTCCTCACGGTCTACTGCTGACCTCCCCCTTCCTTCACAGTATTCCGTACTGGCAGGCTGCCAGACTTGAAAACTGTAACTAAAGAACAAGTGGCACAAAACAGAAAATCGCAACGATCAGGTAGTGAAATAACAACAAATGGTTGTGGCAGCCCACTGATCTACGGCTCTCCCACAGACTCTAGCTCCATTCCCTGCTGCATTCCTTCACTCCCCCTCCCTGCAGCTGCTCTCGGTTCCCTGCCTTGTTCCTCAGCTCCGTCCCCCCTCACCGTCTGTGACTGAAACTGTTAGCCGCTCTTCACAGTAGTGGCTTGCAGTATTTCCCGTTGCAACATTCTTCAGTTAGAAAAGTCCCACTCACTCCAACAGACCCACTGAAACCCAGATTGAAACAGAAAGCTACTGTGAACTATGTCAGCTCTAAAGGGACACACTCACTCGCTAGCAGTGCTGTCTCTGAAGAAGCACGACAACCACAGAAAAAGTAAAATATTAATTATAGAAATAAATACAGTGTATGTGTGCCTGTTGGCGGGTGGGGGCCCAAGCAGTCTGTGTATGGGGGAGAGCCAAAACCCGCTCTGAGCTACAGCAGTTGAAAACCTCGCTAGTACCTCACTCCCAGTAAAAACAAGGCAACCACAGAACAACACAAAAATTAATTGCAAAAACAGTGTATGTCTGTGTATTTGTTTGGGGGGGTGAGAGAGGGCTGTAACCAGAGCACTCTGTGTATGGGGGATAGCCCTCTACTGGCCACCAAGCCAGTGTCAAACACAGCACAGTACATTACAGTAATATGGAAACTATTTTTTCTGATTTGACAATAAAAGCCTTCCACTCCAACCATTTTTAACATCTTTTTTTATCTTTTTTTCCTTAAATATTTAGTTAGGAAACCCATTTTACAAGTGGAATAAGACACTCCGAGGTGTGGTTTATGGGCTGATAAGAGCACTTCCCAGGTGCTAAAGGCACTCTGCGCAAGCACCTCATGCCTCATTACCCACCTGGGGCATGCTCTTATCGGCCCATAAAACACACCTTATTGTGTCTTATTCCTTACATAAACTGTTTCATGTTAAAAACAAGAAAAAACAAACAAAGAGGGAGGTACAAGATCCTCAAAGCTATACCCAGAAACCATGAAGTTCTAGATTCTGGCTCACACACTGGAAGTGCAGTTATCAGCAATTAATCTTTCAGGAAGGACAATGTCCTGGCTGATTCTTGTAACAGGATCAGCCAGGGACATCACAAACATTCCCTGAGAAGGCAGGTGTTGGCTACAATCTCCAGAAAATGGGGCACACCAGAAATAGACCTGTTCACTTCCAAAGAGAGTTACCAGCTCCCTCTCTTTTGTTGCAAGCCTCCGTCAGTCATACCTCTCAAGTGTCCCTCATTATGAGGGACATCCCTCATTTTACCTCTCAAAATTGCCCTGTCTCTCATTCGTCCCTCATGGAAAAGGTGCTGCACTCACAGAGAATGTGTTGTAAATTCAGGCTTTAAAGCAGAAATTAATAACATTCTAAGATGCAAAATAAACAAGCATTTGTCAAGGACAAATGTTCACTTGCAGTTTTGTGCTGTGCAGGTGTTTGGAACTGATACTTTTTTTTTTAAACACTACTGCTCTGCTGGAACCGGCATTCACATTCCTCCATCCATGAATCCACCCCTTTGATGACGTCACCCTTTGCCATTCATACAGGCTTACAGGGTGGAATTGGATTGGGAGACTCGACCTGGCTGTGACACGAAATGTCACAGGACCCACTGCAGTGCTCCATCTACAATTCAGTCCCCATGGCCCCATTGTCAAACACAAGCATTCCACAATGGGAGTGTTTTTCTTTGTTCTGCAGCACGCTGGCACTCAGTTTGTGTTGATGCTGGGGTTCAGGGGGCTGGGCTCAGTACGAGGATGGTCATGGAGAGGAGTCAGTGAGGTGGGGTCCGGGAAGAATGTGGACACAAACAGCAGTGCTGGACGGGTGCAGTTTAAAGAGAATGTGTACCATGCAGCTCACATTGTAAATATGTGAGCCTTGCATGGTCATATGTTAACGTGTGGGGAAGACTGGTGGTGCTAGTGGCCCTAAATATAGGTTTTTGAACTAATAACACCTCCAAAGCACAGTGCCAATTTTACTTGGGTCAGACCTTCCTGGCATAAGATCTAGCTCTCATGATGACGTTCATGTCTCACCAGCTAGCGAGAGCATGAACGTCTATGTGGCATTACCCATAGATATAAGTGCACAGTGTGCACTTTACAATAGTCCTCAGTAATAATTCACATGCCCCGTACTGTAGAAGTGCCCCATATCCTCTGGTAGCCGTAGCTCCCATCAAAAATGGCAGTAGAAAATGTCAATGATTTTAAAAACATTGTTCAGAGCCCCACTTCTCCAGACCACACCATTCTTAGCATGCTGGGCCATGAGCGTATACGCCTATGCCTGCAGCTAGCAGGCTGTGTATTACAGCCGAATTGGGAAAAATGTAAACAACATGAAATTTGTGTATCTCTTGTTAAAGGCACACCCCGGAGTCAGTTGAATAACAAATTATGACTGACTTACAACCCATTATGACTGATTTTTTTCAACCAGTTTAAAATTTATGACTGCAATTGAATGAAGAAGGTTGCTGAGTTTCTTTATTATCCTAGCAATGGCCACTGTTTATTCTTTGGCATGCACAGTATGTAGGACTTTGTGACAGGGGTGAATAAGGCCCTGCCCCATTTGTTATGCAGAAAGAGTTTAAACACAAGTGTATGTTCCATTCTCTCCTTTTCGGTCTATTCTCTGTCTGGTTAAGCAACCAAATTTTCTTGTGAGACCTAGGAACTGATCACTCCGATGGTTTTGCAATTCTCCACCTCTCTATCTCTCTGCCTTCCCTTGCTATTTCTGTCTTGTCTTCCTCCTTGGATATCTGAAGTTATAAAAACATATGTGAATCTTTATGTGAAACTGTAAGTGATACTGGAATCCCTTTGTTTGAAACTGTATCCCTTTGTTTAAAACTGTATATAGTTATACTGTTGAAATGATTGCAAAAAGCTATTTGGAACTCAATGAGTTAACCTGAGATGCAGTTTTTAAGCTCTTTGCAGATTTGTCAATAAGAGGTCAGTTCTAGGACACCATGTACTGTTTTGTTGCACCTGCAAGGAAAGAAACTGACAAGAACATTCTGGAAACTGACAAGAACGTTATGTGAGAAGCAGGCTCTCTTAACGAGTTCCCAGACAAATACTTATAAAAAGAGCTGCAATGTTTTGCTAGCGAGACAAGGGGAGAAAGAGAGAGAGAGAGCAAGACTGAAACTTGGATTTAGAGATATCCTCAGATGAAGGACTTAGTTTTCTCTTTTTGTACTGCCTTTGTAAAAAGTTATACTGAAAAAATTTATTTTTTTTTTACTGTTATTGGAAAAAAGAAAATGCTATTTGTGAATTTTTAAAATGCTCCTGGTTTTCCAGTGCTTCCTGACCTGTGTCTTGACAACAGGCTTTAAGGTAAAACACTATACAATCACACTTGACAGTACAATGCTAGGGTCTTGGTGGAAATGTGCAGACACTCCAGTGATAGTGTTGCCATGGCAGCACCCAATGAGCATGACCACGGAAGAACTACCTTTTCAAAGTTTAAACTTCAGACACTTTTTTACTGAAAAGAAGTACAGGTACACAATTTTTTTCCCCAGTTTTTATAATAGTGATAAGGTACTCCCAGAGGTTATGTTAATGTTCAAGTTATTCACTCCCTGTGTCTCATGCCATATTACACCCCCAGGGGCTGATTAATGAGAACATTAACATAACCCCTGGATGTACCTTATTGCACACACACACACACACACACACACACACACACACACACACACACACACAAACAGGCGCAGCCTAAACATTACAGTAGACTCAACAAGTCTAGGTAACATGCAAAGAGTCTCTTACCTGGGTTCTAGGGAGTCAGAATTAGGACATGAAGGGGCAACATCCATTGAAACTGTAAAATAAAATATAGGAAAGGGGTCACAAAGGGTCCGTAGTTCTTAGGGAATAAACAGAAAAAACAAGACAGGCTAGATATAGAGTGTTACTTAACTGATGGGCAAGGAGTCAGCATCCTGTCAGACCAGTTCAATTAAAGAGAAAAAAGGTTAATATGAGAAAATACAGTAGGGAGGACTGAGACAGAGGGCAGAGAGATATGAAAGGGGTATAATGACAGCATAGGAGTAAAGAAAAAGGGGGCTTTAGATAAAAAGTTACAGACAGAATAAAGCTGGAAGACTGCAATACAGAGAAAGGAAATAAGTAATAAACAGATAAGAGCTGAAACAGTGGCACAGCAGTAGCACTATTGCTCACGATGCCAATGATCCGGAATCGGGAATGAGCCAAGACGATCAGAGGACCAGCCTGGGAGAGGACGCTTTCCTCATCCCGGGAGGGAGGGACTCACATCCCACTGGTCTACTGCCATCTGGGGTGTCCACAGGTGATGGCACAGGGGATCTAAGAGTAAGAAGCATGGCCGTGGGAGCACACCCAGGGGTTGGCTGCACCAGGCCTCACCAACAGTAAATTTGGATATGCGCTCCTGGTGTGGAGGGGCATGGAAAACATGGAAACAGCACTCAATGGCCAGACAGACAAAACCCCTGCAGCGGTGGGACCCTCCCACATTGGACTGTAGCTGCAGCACTCCTGGATCGGATCCACACCTTCCCCTCCCTCCCAGGTGGCCAGATGATTGTGCAGAAGAAATGATGAAGGCTGATGGTACCCAGCACCAGTGGATAAGCTGGGAGGGGGGCAGCACAGGACTGTGTTGCAGGTGGGTTTGAGGACCAGGAGTAGCTGCAGCAGGGTCTAGGTTGGGAGGGTAGCTTGCTTAGGAGGAAGCAGAAGGAGGTCCCGGTCCATAGCCAGAGGAGCATAGCAAGAAATGCTGAAGGCTGATGGTGTACCCAGCACTAGTGCATAAGCGGGGGGGGGACACAGGACTGTGTTATAGGTAGATGTGAGAACCAGGAGTAGCTGCAGCATGGTCTACATAGTTCACGAGAGCTAGATCAGCTGATATCACACCCCTGCTTATATCCCATCAGTATTTATCTTGTGTCATGTATTAATATATTTTGAAATTGTAAAGATCTTTCACCAATCAATAAATTTTACTTTACTGATATAAAATATCCCATCGGAAAGAGCACACACTATCAACCCATCACCCTGTGGCTTTATTAATTAAGGCCTAGCCATCAAAATGTGTGCTGGCAGCTGGCAGCACTGTGATGGAAATGGCTTCTGGCCCATGTTTGTTGGGATGTGGTCAGTAAGGAATGGAGTCAGTTCTCATGTCTTTTTTTAATGAGATGGCAAGCTTACTAGGTGATGGTCCCCAGTGGAAATAGTTGTTAAAAAACTAACATCCATGTCGGCTTAATTTCCCTCTCTGTGCCTTTTCTCAGCCATCAGTCACTTCAGTAATGTGCTGTCAACTTTTTAACTCCCCACCCACCTGTCTTACCCCCTGCATCAGCCCCCTCCCATGGCTTTCAATTCAGTAAGGATTACAGTCCAAGCAGCAATCAAAATAGATAAGACTTTATCAAGCATACTTTAATAATATAAAATATGTGAGTCAGGTTTCTATGCAAAAATAAATTTACTTAGATCCAAAACATAGGCTGGCATTTTTCAGGAATAATGCATTAAACTAGGTTTCTACCTATTACAATCGGGGACTTTCATACTGTGCCCTGCTCTGTGATGAAGTGACCACACCTACCAAGGGGACCTCAAGCTGCCAGAGACCACTCCAGAACTTACAGTAGGTACAAGTAAAAGCACCAAATAGTCAAGTGACCAAATTTACCAACCTACTGTATAGTGCTCCTGCCACCTATCATGATTGTTCATTGCTCCCAACCCTCTGCTGCTTATACAGTTCGTGACTTTGCCACCCGCCCAAACAAATAAATTCTCCACTTACT
Source organism: Neoceratodus forsteri (assembly GCA_016271365.2). Taxonomy (NCBI): domain Eukaryota; kingdom Metazoa; phylum Chordata; order Ceratodontiformes; family Ceratodontidae; genus Neoceratodus; species Neoceratodus forsteri. The sequence continues at coordinate 658,862,544 of CM028133.1, forward strand.
TCTGAGTCCCTGCTGGGCTGCTCCAGTCTTCTCTCAATGGCAGAGGACCCATCTGACAATGCAGAAGGATGAGTGACTCCAACTCACTGTAACTTACTGAGTTTATACTAAGTACCATACTAAGAAAGTTGGATACACAGAAGGCCAAGGACCATAGTGTGCATCCCCAGCCATGCTGGCAAATCATCCCTTGTATAGTAAGTACAGGTCTAATTTATGTTTGAAATCTATATGGCTTGCATTTACTATGCTACTTGGTAGGGAGTTCCACAAAGGAATTATTCTTTGGGTGAAGAAAAAACACCTTTTATTATTCTTTGGATAGGTCAGCAACAATTGCCTATTATGACTCCTGAGATGTATTTCCCATTGTCCTAGTGTAATTCCTAAATCTGCCATTAGTGTACTATCCATTAGTAGTTTATGCAGTAGGAGAAGGTCTCCTCTACTTCTTCGTTGCTCAAGTGAATATAGGTTCAGTTCATCAAGTCTTGTCTTATAATCTTAGTTATACATATTTATTATCATCTTAGTCACTCTCCTCTGTACCCCCTCCAGTCTAGTTACATCCCTTCTGAGATAGGGGCTCCACAAGGGAGAACAATAATCCAAATGTGGTCTTCCATATGCCTTATACAATGGCAATATACATCCCCTATCTCTTGATGTGAAGCCCCTTTTTATACATCCTATCAATCTGTTCGTTTTGTTTACAGCAAGGTTACGGTGTTTTTGTGATGTTAAATCATGACTTCAGAGCGTACCACTGCCCCTGCACTACTTCTATTCTAGTTGCCGATACTGTGTGGCTGCTGCAGCAGCTGGATCATGGCCACTTTGTACTCCTAGCCTATACAGAGCTCAGGCTGCAGCCTGCTCTGTCCAGGCAGGAGAGGAGGACAGAATCTTGTAGGCAGGAGGAAGGAGCTCTTCCCTTCATATAATTAAGCTGCCACTAGATGCTGGTCGGATGGTGTGAGCCACTGCATTGCCCATGCTCCCTGCAGCCTCAAGCAGCCTCCTGTACCCCATCAGCTGTGATAACACATATCAGACAACTCAGGTGACTACAGGTATATTAACAGCCAGTGTTGGGTGGCAGTGGTGTGTGCACAGATAAAAGTGACGCAGTAAAGGTGATATGAAAGGGGGGGGTCATGTGTGCCAAAGATAGAACTGCCGGTGCAAGGGGGCAACAAGCATGCAGAAAGAAGAACTGACCACTGTGAGGGGGCAGTGCGAGTACTACAGCTCATGTGAGGGGTCAAAGTGCAACTGCTCAAGCTCACCAATCTCTCCTCTTCAGTAGTTTGAAAGAAAAAGCTGAAGAAGTTTCATGGGTGCTTTGCTAAGACAACTCAAACACAAAGAATGCATTCTGATGGATGGACGTTTTCTACTGCCACTTTTGGTGGGGGCTACGGCTAACAGAGGATCAGGGGCTATTCTACAGTACCAGGGTATGTGAATTATTACTAGGCACTATTGTAAAGTGCACACTGTGCACTTATATCTATGAGGAATGCTACATAGACATCCATGCTCTCACTAGCTGGTGAGGCATGGACATTATCATGGAGCAAGATCATATGCAAGGAAGGGCTGACCCGAGAAGCAAATGAAAGCAATGAAGTGCTCTCTCATTGGAGTGGTTCATTTCTTTCAACTACAGACAGTGCCACATCAGCAAGCAGAACTAGTGTCATGACCAAAGTGCCTAGTCATTGGTCTATATTGCCAAGCCCATTGCAGTTTCAGCTGTAATTGGCTTGGCAGAGTTATACCTCTGAACTGCCGTTTGTAGCAAGACGTTCCTTGCGCAAGAGCAAGTGAATGTAAAAATGAACCTTTGTACAAATAAAGGTAATGGCTTCCACAGTGTTCTGAGCTTGTATTTCCATGTATGAGGAAGTGTCCCTCATTATGAGAGTCAGTGTCCCTCATTGTCCCTCATTTCGAGTGTCCGTGTCCCTCATTTCAGTGACAAAAGATTGAGAGGTATGCCGGTAGTGGGCACAGTTCCAATGGACCCCCTGGTCCTTGACTGATCAGGGAGGTTCCTGTATACCTTCCCTCCTTTTTGCCTACTATAATGAGGCCTTCAGACATTGAGGAGTTAGCCTGAAACCATGAGACAAGTAGCCCCAGGCTTGGCCAGACAGTTCTGGTACTCCCTGCTTCTAATCCTCTCCACCAGGCAATCCATTTGTCTCCCTCTAAGACATAACCTACTGATAATGTCTCAGGGCAGAGTGACCTTTCCAAACCTCAAGTTACTGTGCCTCAAGGCTTGGTTCTTGAGAAGCTACAGTACTCTGATTTTCAATTTTCAGAGGATGTCCTCAAGGCCTGAAGCCCAAGGTCCTCAAATTTTATTTATGATGAGAATGGGGAAGACGGGAACCCATTGAACCTGTTGGTTCCTCAGGGCAAGGGTTCAGTTCCCATATTCAGTTGTGAGATAAATTATAAACAGCCTCAATCCCTCCACTCAGGAAACTGGAGGATGAGAAGGAGGCTGAAATTTTGTACAGTTTGACATTGCTTCCAAATGGGAAAGGTTTTCCCTGTGATGTGTTCCTAAGCATCTCAATCCCCTATAGGCAGATCTGCCCCCACTTTTAGACTACCTTGTGCACTTACAGGTTTTGGGCCTCAGGCTTTCAACCCTTTAGGTTCCCTTGGCAGCTATTTCTGACTATTTTTCAGCAGGTAATGAGAAAACGGTGGTGGCACACCCAATTTTCAAGAAATTCTTCTAGGGCCTGCTGCACCTGTATCTCCCTGTTTGAGAGCAGGTCCCTCCTTGGAATTTGAACCTGTGCATAGCCAAGCTCAAGGAACCTCCATTTCAGCCTATGGTTACTGCAAACATGAAGCATGTCATCTGGAAGTCAGTTTTCCCCTAGTGGCCATAACTTCTGCCAGGAGGGTGAGTGAGCTGTAAGCTCTCTGCACTGTCCCTAACTACATTTTATTCCACAGGGACAAGGAAGTCCTTTGGACTAACAGGGAATTTCTTCCCAGGATGGTTTCCAAGTTTCATTTAAACCAACCCATTACTATCCCAGTGTTTTTCACAGAAAAGTCCAGTCCTGGTGAGCAGAGGCTGCACATTCTGGACATTAAAAGGCCACTTAGCCACTATTTGGAACATGTTAAGGACCTTAGACCTTCCCACTCAAGCTGATCTTCCTGGACTAAAAGTCTCCACCACTCAGTCACACTAGTGGGACTACGCTAGAGGCCATAATCTTCAGGAGGGCTGGTGCTGAGGTAGGACCACGCATGCGTGGCACTGCGAGACTGACTTGCGCCATATAGGTTATCTCGGCGTCGACCCTCCAACCACCTCAGTTCCTTTTTCCTGTCGTCGAGTGTGCTTCAGTGATGACTTCGCTCTCCCAACAGGAATCAAATCTTCACATCTGTACGACAGCAGCTTTAGTCATTCAGTATTTGATTTTGTTAGTGTATTTAGTAGTTTTATTTAAAAAAAAAAAGAATATCGAAGAAAAGTGGTCTTCTTCAGCCTGTCATTGACAGAGTCGACTATGAATAGCATAGGAGTAAAGAAAAAGGGGGCTTTAGATAAAAAGTTACAGACAGAATAAAGCTAGAAGACTGCAATACAGAGAATGGTAGGGAGACTTCACTTGAAAGCTGTTTTGGCAGCAGGGCTGCCCACTTCAGGGGAGGGTCTGACCAGGAGTCTGGTGCTCAGGAGGAAGGGCAGTCCTCCTGAAAGCACAAAAAGAAGTGGGCCCATTCCCACTCCCGGTCAGGGGCTCAGCACGACTTGGCCTCGAGCTCTTCTGCCTCCCACCAGTCCAAGAAGAAGCGGTACTGCTCGAGGTCACCCTCTGGTACATCTGCGCGAGGATCTTCTATAGCGGGGAACAGTAGGCCGACCACAGCCCTGTCGGGGTCACCTGCAGCCTCGGTCTCTAGTGGATGCAATCCTCGACTCCAAGGGCCTCTTCCCACCCCCTTCCGGGTCTTCAATGAGTAGTTTCATCATTCAGCTGCTCTTATGAAGCAGTGGGTTCGGTGGGTACAATGACTGCGCTTGCCTGTGGACTCGGTTCCTGGGCCTTCAGGCCTGGGGACCATTGGCCCATGGGTGGAGTGGCTGGGTAAGCTTGATTGCATGACACCTTCTTCGGTACCATTGATGCTGCTCCCTCATGCCTTTCCCCCTCACGTGGCTGTGGCGCAGGGGCAGGCACATACACTGCATTCTTCCCCTACTCCTCTTCATACTTTCAAATCTCCAGTGGTGTCACAATCTTTTGGTGTCCTGGTGTTGGGAACCCCAGGTGCTCATTGGGTGCTGGCTGCAGTGACGTGCATGGCTCCGGCTATGGCTGTGCCAGTGCTGCCTCCATCTTGGGTGCCAGGGTCCTCAACTCTGATTCTAGGAGTAGTACCTTCAGCTCTTCTCCCTTCTTTTCCTACCTATACAATCCCTTCTGTGGTGGGGGGGGACTATGATGAGTTTGATCCTGATCTACACCTAACAAACGATGTGGATGAAGACTCATTTTATGGGGTAGAGAGTAAACCCTCTACTTCAGCTGAGCCTGTGGTTGAAGACCTATCTTTTAAATCTCTCCTGAAGAATATGAATTTCACTATGACTCTCCAGACTTCTGAGGTGGACCTTGGGAAGTTTTTGCACCTACAATATCTGCATGTTCCTGAAATTCCTGTGGACCTGACGCCCTCTGTGCAACCCTCTTTTGAGACACTTTCACAAGTGGTGTGGGACAGGCCAGCGTTAATTCCTTCCGTGGCTAAGTCTACAGATAGGAAGTACATTCCCCCTAAGGACAGGCCAATCCTTGCTTCTCAAACCTTCGCAGATGCCCTAGTGGTTCTGTCAGAAAACGACAAAGCTGTGCTCCCCCAGGAATCCATGGCTTGTCTGGTAAATAAAGAATCTCATAAAATAGACACTCTGGGGAAGCGAGAGTTTGCTGCTGCTACCTTGGGCATGCATATTGCTAGTTGTGGATCTATGACACTGGAGCGACAATGAAAACATCAATATCCTCGACCACGCCAGAAACCCGCCAACATCCCCGACTGCAACATGACCCCGAACTGATCAGCATCGCCACAATGCAGAATGTGGGGGACTGTGCCTCCTGCACCCCCACTACAAAAAATATCTAACTCCACATCACACAGACAGTGGAGTTAGATATCACCCCTGTCACCCTACAGTGTCTCGATGCAAACCCCCTGTCACTGCCGATATAGGCACGCTGGGGGGGTTTGGTGCACTGGTATCACTGTAGTGATGGTATACCCTAGTTACCAGGGCCATTTCTTTCAGTATGAGTATACCCTCTGGCACTTGCTCAAAGAAATGGTCGAAGCTCTCCCAGAGTTGGACACTAACTCAGAGCTTCTTCAGACCATTACCAGAGGCACTGAGTCCAACAATCAGCAACTTAAAGTTACTATGGATGCCTTTGACACTGCCTCTAGAGCAGCAGTGGCTGGAATCTGTACCCGGCGACACTCCTAGCTAAGGACTTCAGACTTCACTAATGATGCTCAGCAGAGAATCATGAATTTCCCCTTTGATGGTGTTTATCTGTTTGGCCCACAAGTGGAGCCAGCACTGGAGGCCACTCAGAAAACAAGGACTGCTATTAAGACTGCCAGACCAGCCCCTGCCGCCCTTCAACGGGGCGGAAACCGCTGACAGTTTCATAACCGGCAGTCCATTCAAGGTAAAGGTGGAGGGGCTTTTTACAAAATCCAAACCCCTCAGCCACAGAAGAAAATGCAGCAGAAGACACAGGCCCCGAAAGCGCCCAGTGCCACCCTCTAAAGAACTGGCCAATGTCCCACCTCAACTGCCCGAGGGGGACTCCACTTCAGTGGTAGGAGGACGTCTGCCTCAATTTCACAGCCAGTGGAAATCATCACAATGGACAAATGGGTCCTCAGTATACTTTGAGAGGGATACTTTCTCAATTTCTGAGACCCCTCTGGGATCGTCCACCCAAACAGCAGCCCAGGCTGTCCACCTCTCAGTCAGACCTCCTTGCTTCTGAGATTCGGAGCCTTCTGAACAACAGGGTAGCAGAGGTGGTTCCACAAGCAGAATGGAGCACAGGTTTCTACTTCCACTACTTCCTAGTTCCAAAGAAAACAGGCGGTATGTGACCTATTCTGGACCTAAGGAAGTTAAACAAATACCTGTTCAGAGAAAAATTCAAGATGATCTCACTGGGAACAGTACTGCCTCTTGTTCGTCAAAATGACTGTTTGGCACCTCTGGACATGCAGGATGTCTACCAGCACATTCCAGTGCACCCAAGCCACCACAAACACCTACATTTTGTGGCCCTTGGTCAGCACTGTCAATTCAAAATCCTGCCCTTTGGATTCTCTTCGGTGCCACAAGTCTTTACAAAGTGCTTTGTGATACTTGTGGCACATCTCAGAAAACTCGGACTTCAGGTGTACCCATACCTGGACGATTGGCTCCCAGTGAGCCCCTTCAGACAGGGGACACTGGAAGTGTTTTCCACAGCTTCCAAGTTCCTCACATCCATGGGAGTTCTACTGAACCTGGAAAAATCAAGCTTCAGCCCTCCCAGCAACCTCTCTTCATAGGAGCTCTTCTGGACACCTCCAGGGCAAGATCCTCCTTCCATAGGACAGGAGAAATGACATTCCCCAGATGGCTCACTTCATCAAGGAGAACAACTCAGTTTGAGCCCCCTCAATGCAGCGGATGCTAGGTCTCATGGCATCGTCCGTATTCATGGTGCCCCTAGCCCGCTTGCACATGAGAACTACAAAATGGATGCTCAGCACTCAGTGGTCTCCATCCACACACTCATAAGCCTTCCACATCAAGATGACAGAGCCTGTAATGAGGTTGCTCACCTGGTGGACTCAGGAGGACAACCTTCTCCAGGATTTCCCCTTTGTCCTACTGGAGGTGCAGATCAGCATCACCACAGATGCATCTCTAACAAGTTGGAGAGCTCACTGTCAGGACCTCCACACCTACGGCCTGTAGTGCCAGGACAAGTACCATCTGCACATAAATGTTCTGGAGATGAGAGCTGCCCTGCATGCTATCTGAGCCCTGAGGGATGTCCTCTGTCCCAAAGTAATACTCCTTCAGATGGACAACAAGGCAGTGATGTACTACATCAACAAGCAGGAGTGAGTGCACTCTTACCATCTGTGCAGAGAGGCCATGAGAGTGTGGGTGTGGTGTCTCAAACATGAAGCCCTGATCCAGGCAGTCTACCTACTGGGAATCCAGAACAATCTGGTGGACTGCCTCAGCAGAACGGAGGCAGATCCACACGAATGTTCTCTGGACTCAAACAACATGCAGTCGCTATTTGAAGAGTGGGGCACTCCAGACCTGGACCTTTTTGTGTCCCCACTCAATGCAAAACTGCCTCTATTCTGCTCCAGAAATCCAGAACCTGGCACCTTCTGTCAGGATGCATTCAGACTGCAGTGAACAAGATGCTTTCTGTATGCATTTCCTCCTCTTCCCTTAATTCAGAGGGTACTGCTCAAATTAGAGGTGCAGGGGGGGCAGCATGATTCTCATCTCTCCATACTGGCCTCATCAGATATGATTTCCATTAATCAACGAATTGTCAGAGGTCCCTCCAAGGCAACTTCCTCTATAGATGGACCTCCTCACACAAGGTCCAGTGGTCCATTCTAACCTGCAATCCCTTCATCTCCATGCCTGGCTCCTGAAGAGGCAGAAGTGGGTAGGTTTAACATCTCTCACAGAATTTCAGAAATCCTCTTAGCCGCACATAAGCCATCCACTAGGAAGACTTACGTGGCAAAATGGAAGCACTTTTCCATTTGGTGTGCAAAGTCCACCCTGGACCCCTTTGTTTGCCCACCAAGTAAGGTGTTGGAATACCTCCTAGACCTGTCAAATGCAGGTCTGCACTACTCGACAGTAAAGGTACACCTCTGCACAATTTCTGCCTATCACGAGCAAGTACAGAAAATGTTGGTGGCTCAGTTATCTCCAGTCAAGAGATTCCTTAACGGTATCCTGCACACCAGGCCACCAGTCAGGAGACTGGTGGCTGTGTGGGATATCAGTCTTGTGCTAGATATGCTCACTTGTAAACCTTTTGAGCCTCTAGCAACCTGTGACTTGAAGTTTCTGACCTGGAAGGCAGCCTTTCTAGTGGCCCTTACTTCCACTCACAGGGTCTCTGAAATACATGCCCTGGTCACAAATTCCTGTCCAAAGTGGTCTCAGAATTTTACCTTAACCAGTCCTAGTCCTTCCAACCTACTTTGCAAATTTCCAGAATGAAGGGGAATGTACCCTTTACTCTCTGGATATCAAAAGGTTTTGCAATTCTACATTGAGAGAATGAAAGAGATTTTTAAATCCAAACAACTCTCTGTTTCATTCAGCATGGCCCAGCTAGGTCAGCCTGTGACCATCAGGTGCATTTCAGCATGGTTAGTAGCGTGTCTTCACCATTGCTACTCCATGGCACAGATCAAGCTAGAAGGCAAGGTGTACGCCCAATTTACCAGAGTGGTCACGGCATCCCTGGTGCAGATTCAGAACATGCCCATTATAGACATCTGCAGTGCAGCTACTTGGAGCTCTCTGCACACTTTCGTGAAGCACTATGTCCTGGATGTCCATGCCAGACAGCATTCTTCTTTTGGCAGGACAATCCTTAATGGACATCAGTCCTAAGTGAGCTCCTTTTCTCCTGCCGCCCTGCTCTGGGATTGTTTTCAGCTCAGTACTCTCCCACTAGTGTGAATTAGTGGTGGAGACTTTTAGTCCAGGAAGATATGAAAATTACGTACCTACCATAATTCTTGATTTTCTTAGTCAAAGTCTCCATCACTCATTCACATGCCCATCCACTATCCCCCAGGCTTACTTATCCTGTTTCTGGTCTTCATTCCCTCATTGGCTGGGCTGTGAAGACATTGTTGAAGAGATCCTTCTTACATGGGTCATACAGACTATCTTATGCTCGGGTTAGGTTAGTTTCCTAGACTAGTTTATGCTGCACCTCCTTGGTAAAAAAGGTACTGAGGCGGTTGGAGGGTCGATGCTGAGATAGCCCATATGGTGCGAGCCAGTCTCACTGCACCACGCATGCACAGTCCTACCTCAACGCTGGCCCTCCTGAAGATTTTTGGCTCCTGCTGGGTCCTAGCACCTCCGGCGTAGTCCCACTAGTGTAAATGAGTGGTGGAGACTTCATCCAAGAAAATCAAGAATTACGGTAGGTATGTAATTTTTATTTCTTCACATATGGTGAGCTGGAAAAAGGCACACCAGCTTCTAAGAAGACCATTGCTGTCTAGATAGTCTTCTGTATTCAGTCCTGCTACTCTAAAACTGGCATGTTGCCACCTCAAGACATCAGGCCACGCTCTATTCATGGCACTGCTGTCTCTGTGGCAGTCGCAAGGGATATTCCCTAACTAGAAATTTGTAAAGCAGCTACCTGGAAAACTGTATACACCCTTACAAAGCACTATTGTCTGGGTGTACAATCCAGGGTAGGTGCCAGATTTGGCAATGCTGTTTTGCAGAACCTTTTTCCCAATAGTTTACATATATAAAAATAAAAATGTTATCTGTCTCTGTCTATCTAATAGGTTCTGTATTCAGCCTCCCAAGGTACTGCTTTGTAGTCTGCATATGTTAAGCATAATGAGGGATTCCTGGTGTTTGAAGAAAAACTTACATACCATAGTAATATTGTTCCAAGGGATCCCTCATTATGCTTAATCTCCCACCCTGCCTCACCTTCTGGAACCGGGAAAGGGTTCTACAAAATCAGAGTTTAGTCCACACTTGCTTGACCATTATTTGCTGTTTATCCATAAACAGTTTTTGCTTTAGATTGTTCTACTCTGCCATAATATGGCCTGAGAGTGCATTCATTTTGTGTTTTATATGGTAGTTGTTTTCTAGGTTGGTATAGGATAGGCTATTAGGTTCGTAGTTGTTGCCCAATAGGCCTTCAAAATAAATCTGACATTAACCACTGGAAGGCAGCGCCACCATGAGGAGAAATTTTGAAAACAGTTCCAAGTTCCATTATTTGCATACATTACATGGTCTTTCTCCAGGGCAGCTAATCCTACCAGGCTAACTGCATTAGTTAAGCATAATGAGGGATCTCTTGTAAGAAACAATGCTACTGTGGTAAGTATTTTTTTCTTTTCATGCATATGACCTCATTAATAGATAATGTGGAGAAGAAATACAGGGCTAATGAGAAAAGAACCAGAAAAAAAGAGATTATTTGATATATTTTATTGGACCAACATAGATGTTACAAAAGAAAAAAAGGCGATTGAGCTTTCAGATTACATAGAATCCTAAATAAGAAAAATAACAGTTGTTTTGGAATAATACACTTTCTTAAAGTCCAGATCATACATAAAAAAAAGGATAAAAATTGTTAAAAATCCCATTGACTTAAGTTGCTTTCTAAAAATCAACGCATAATGATATAAATACAACTGAGTTCCATCACAAGAAAGGTATGTCAAGGTCAAATGTCACAGAATATATACACTTCTTCCCTGAGAACAGTCATAAAACATACAGATGAAATAAACTGAAGAAATACATAGTATATATTGTTAAAAGTCTTCTAAATAAGAAAATATATATGTGTTAGGTAAAAATGTGGGTTTAAAGTCAACCTGTCCTAGTGTAAATTCAGCATTTACCAACTGTTTCCCACATTTATACAGTGTAAGTACTATTCAGATATGTCTTAAAACCAATGTCCAATGAGTCAATATTATTCATGAATATTCAAACGTATACTGTTTAAACATGATCTGTTTGCAACTCTGTAACAAGTGACTAGTGTTTCTGCACATTCAATACCCAGATCTAACACAGGCCCCCTTGTAATCGAGATGCTGGTATCCTAATGTGTCCATATATTAATATGTGTCCACATACACCTAATATTCTGTACTATTAAATAACAGTTCTATCAATCCAAATCAAAATTGAGGGAAGCAACACTCTGCCACCACTCCCAATCCCCCCGCCAAGTATTAATGTATCATTAAAAATCAAAGTTAACAAAGACCCCCTAGTAACTGAGATCCTGTATCCTAATATGTTCATTGTTTTATAATGTGTCAGTATATAATCAATATGCTGTACAGTAACAGTCCTAGAAATCTGAAACAAAACCAGAGATTCAACCCCCCCCCCCCCGGAACACCAATGTATTGATAACTGGTCAGATGGAATCATATATCTGTTTTGTATGTGAACAAACAGTCATCACACAACTTAACCCCACTGTGTCATGTACTAGATGCCAAGAGTTTGTGCACATAAAAGAAATAGCACAAACAATGACTGCCTAGTAAATGAGATGCAGTACTGGAAATGTCCATGTATGAACATGCATTTGTATATAAGTTTTACCCCATACCACCAACCCACCCCACACCCTAATTTTTGGGGTGTGAAATCAACAATGATAACCAAATAAAAGGGATTCTATATTCATTTAGTATTAAATCATACATCAAAACACAATGTACTACCATTATACATCCACTCATTGTTCCTGAAGTAGGTGAAAGTTTAAGTAGTGTATTGTGACATAAAACCTAAATCAGTGTTCACACCGTCTCCCACCATATTAAGAAATAAAATGATCTTGATCTCAAAAGCCTGTCTCTGTTGTGTATTTTTGAAATGTCCTTTCAAAACCAGGACCAACATATCTGAGATGTAGTGATCAGACAGAGAGAAGTGTTGTCCCACTGGTTTGTCAGTCATCTTCACTTTAATAGTATGTCTGTGTGAGGTCATTTGGGTGCAGGAAGGTTGTCCTGTCTCTCCCACATACACTGTTTGTGGACATCTCTTGCATTGAATGAAATAAACAGCATTCCAAGATGCACATGTAGAATTCCCCTGTATCCTGAATTGTCTGTTTTGTGGATTATTGATGCAATCAGAAGTAGAAATGTGCTCACAAGTCTTACATCTGGCGAGACTGTAGGGTCTTGTACCATTTAGAGTTATGTTTTGTTCTGGTGCAAGTTTACTCTTAGCAATCAGGTTGGTTGAATTGGTTCCATGTCAAATCCATGCATACAGAATCGCTGTGGTTGTTTTAAGCGTGGTCATATCGGCATTAGTACTTAGTGCGCTGTACAATTTCACTGCAAACAATCCCAGTGTGGTTTAAAGTGTTTAGAATGTTTATGTGGCAAAAAAGGTTACCACACAGTATGAGATGTCAGCTCTGACTAAGCTATGGGTGTGTGCATTCCTGTGATCTCCCTCCCAACTGGTCACTGGGGTTCCATTCAGATTCACTCTCACACTACAGTCAGCATCAGAGAACATCTTGCCAGAAAAATGCCACCCCCCCAAAAAAAAAAAAACAGATTGACATAAAGGCTGTTTCAGTGTAGAGTACTTGTTCTATTCTGGTACCATTCTTCAATACTTTCCCCGATTTTCCACTCATTTACCTGCTCTGTGTCTCCGCTCCTCAAGATGCAATGTCCAAGTAATAGTAGAGTGGGAGGTTCGAATGGAGAAAGAAAAATATCTACGATCTACAATTTCAGCAACAGTAACACATCACGTGTCATATTATGTACTCGCTCCGACTACTTTTCCTAACAGCCTCCATTTAATTTAACCAAATAAAGAAAATCAGTATTGGATAAATATCTCAGCAAATAGAAATACAACCACCACCCATAGTTTGAAGTGTTACTGTAAGCAGGTATGCTTCCCTGTTCAAACCTCCGGATCGACTGTTACCTGACATTGCGTTATGTGGTGCGCAGACACAGAGTCAGTAAGTACTGAAAAATGATACCAGAATGAAATAGTTGTTCCTGCATTCTATGGTCATTTCAGTGCTACACTTTGTATCTGAGGAACTGTTATTTATTGCTAGCTGTTCTTGCACTGTTTTCTATTGCTGTAATTATTGCAAGAGCTCCCTCAAAAATGTGTTGCGATGTGGACAAATAGTAGCAAGTCGGGTGAGTGAATAATTTGTTTTTACGTTACATCCCTCACTGTTGTCGCTGCTGTTTTTTCAGCATTGTTGCTGTATGCACTAAATGTATGCAGTGTCAGTGGCTCAGTAGGTAGCACACTCGCCTCTAAGGCCGGGAGATCAGAGGACTGTGGGTTCAGTTCCCACATCTGGCACTTGGGTTAATATCCCAGTACTAACACTGTAGTGCAGCATGAGAGGGGTGCTGCACTTCTGAGGTGCCATCTTTTGGATGAGATGTTAAACCGAGGTCCCATCTGCCTGGATTGGTGGTAGTTCAGGTGGATGTTAAAGATCCCATGGCACTTATCGAAAAGAGTAGGGGAAAGTTTTATTGGAACAAGAAATCGTGTGACATACACTATAACAGCACTAAAAATTCATACAACAGGAAAAAACACAAAGGCAATACATCTTTTAGCAAATTTCAAACTGAAAAGAAAAACAATACGAAAGTGCAACAAAGAAATATCCATCCAGTCACAGCTGAGTCTGAATCAGTTATCCAAGGAAGTGCAGTCCATAAGGCGAGCAGTCTTGACTCTGTGTACATTGTCTGTTCATGTTCATAGATGGCTTTTAAGTCCTTCACAATTTTCTGTTCAAGTTCCAAATATGTGCAGTCTTTTTGCTGTAGGGTAAACTGACATCTTGCCATCCAAATATTCCACTTAATCACAACTAGAATAAGATTTAAAGTGTCCGTATGCCAAGAGGACCATTGAGGGGAAAAAACACCATACATAACCATCTGAAAGGATGCAGACTGGAATATCAGAGTAGCCCACCTTTGTGCCAAAAAATCCCACCATTGCCGAATAAATGTACATTCAAAAAATAGATGAGATATCGTCTCCAGTGCAGCATTGCATAACGGTCTAGAACACAATCTGTCCTGAAGCTGTTTATGTTTGTGGTTGGCTTTAACATTTATCCTTTCATGGCAAGATAGCTAATGAAAGTCCCACATGTGTGCAGGTATTCTTTTACACCGCAACAAGGATAAAAGGGAAGAAAGATGTTGGACCGGACATTTATCAAAAGGGGACTGTGTCATACATACAGAGGAAACATAGAAACATAGAAACATAGAATTTGACGGCAGATAAGGACCGCTTGGCCCACCTAGTCTGCCCATTTTCCTACCTAACAGATAAGCTGCAGATCCTAGTTAATCAACAGCTTACTTCCTCTTACCCACCCTTAGGACTGTCTTATGCCTGTCCCATGCATTCTTGAAGTCCCCCACTGTTCTTGACTCCATGACCTCCTCAGGAGGCTGTTCCATCATCCACAACCCTCTCAGTGAAAAATACTTCCTCACATTACCCCTGAGCCGTCCCCCATCTTCAAATTGTGCCCTTGTTCTTGCACATCTCTTTTCTCGAAGATGCTACCCTCTTGGACTTTGTTAATCCCCTTGAGGTACTTGAAAGTTTCTATCATGTCCCTCTCTCCTTCTTTCCTCAAGAGTATACATATTAAGCTCCTTCAGTCTTTCTTCATTATGTCTTCTGGTGCAGACCCTGCACCATTTAGTGCCCTCCTCTGGACAACCTCCACTGTCTATGTCTTTGCGGAGATGGGGTCTCCAGAACTGCACACAGTACTCCAGATGGGGTCTCACCAACTGTCTGTACAGAGGGATAACAACTTCCTGTTTTCTACTATCGATGCCTCTTCCTATGCATCCCAGTATCCCTCCAGCCTTCCTTACTGCCTTCTCACATTGCTTGCCCACCTTTAGGTCATCTGATATAATTACCCCCAGGTCCCTTTCTATTTTACTGTTGTCAGTATCTCACCCCATTGTGTACACTTCCCTGGGTTTGTTTCCCATATGCATTATCTTGCACTTCTTTGCATTAAATCTGAGCTGCCATACATTTGACCATTCCTCCAACCTTGCCAAGTCCCTTCTCATCCTTTCCACTCCATCCTGTGTATCAACCCTGTTGCAGATCTTTGTGTCATCTGCAAAGAGACATACTTTTCCTTCCAGTTCCTCTGCAATGTCACTTATAAAGACATTAAAAAGGACCGGTCCCAGTACTGAACCCTGCGGTACTCCACTAGTAACCCTCCTTTCTTCACTGTACTCCATTTATTACTACCCTTTGTGTCCTGTTGTCTAGCCAATTTTTTATCCAGGCTACCAGTTGGGACCCATTCAAGGCTAGCTATCTTGTGTATTAATCTTTTGTGGGGACTGTATCAAATGCCTTGCTAAAATCTAGGTAGGCCATGTCACAGCCCCTCCTGATCTACTACTTTGGTCACCCAGTCAAAGAAATCTATTAGATTCGTCTGACACGACCTTCCCATCGTGAATCCATGTTGCCTCGGGTCCTGTGCCCCAATGGCCTCTAGGTACTCAACAAATTCTTTCCTTCAGAAGTGATTCCATCATTTTCCCTACCACTGAGGTCAAACTAACTGGTCTGTAGTTTCCTGCCTCTGTCCTGCTCCCACTTTTGTGAAGAGGAATTACATCTGCCTTCCTCCAGTCCTTGGGTACCACCCCATCCTCCCATGATTTGTTAAAGAGAGTAGTCAGCGATGTCACTAGTTCTACCCTTAGTTCTTTTAGAATTCTTGGGTGAATCCCATCAGGCCCCATTGCTTTGTTCACCTTCAATTTTATTAGTTCTTTCAGAACCCTTTCTTCTGTAAATGGAATAGTATTGACCGCCGTCTTCAGAGTATTTCTCTTGTTTGGTTTAGGTAACTCTCCCTCCTCTTCCTTTGTGAATACTGAGCAGAAATATTCGTTCAGTAACCCTGCTTTTTCACTTTCACCCTCTACCCAGAAAGAAGTGTCTTATAAAAAGTCTTATGCGAATGAGCAATAAGCATCTGAGGTGATACTTTCCATTGTTTTAAGCGCAGAAACATATGTTTCACATACAATGGCGTGTCGCCAGAATGTCGTAGCACACGTAAGGAGTTGTGTTCCCACTGGTGGAACCAAACTCTACAGGAATCATGAAACCACATTTCCCATCCCCTCTGAGAGTTAATCAGAAGTGGCCGCAAATTAGCTGTGAAAAAAATACTAGAAAAAAACAACAAAGGATTAATCATACATACACCACCCTCCGTAACGGGCAGATAAGTAATATTCCTTTTGATTGGGTTCAGCCTGCTCCCCCATAACGCCTGAAAGAACAGACTGAAAACCACCATTTCCATTTGTTTCGGAATAGGAAATACATAACTTAAATAAAGAAACAGTGGTATCAAAAAAGTCTTTATCAAATATACCCTCTTCTTTTTCCCAATTGATCCTCTATTCCAAGAGGCGACTTTTATTCTACCCTGTCATAGTTTAATATCCCAATTAAAAAAATCTGAGTCTCTAGTTCTGAAATAAACCCCTAGGATATGAATGGGGTCCTCCACCAGACACAGTGGGCCAATATGGTTCATCGAGGCCGCAATGGATCCCAACCTGATACCCATACTCTTTCCATAGTTCAGACAGGCCCCTGAAAAATTTCCAAACAAGGAACACTCTTGTAGAGAGGCCTTCACCGAGGACGTATCAGCCACTAGGAAACAAATATCATCTGCTTATGCAATAGCTTTATATGGTGCAAGCAAAGCAGAACATGAAATGGCATGGATCTGAGTGTGAACATTCAGACGTCAGAGCAGTACATCTAAAAACAGGACATATAATAGAGGACTCACAGGACAACCTTGACGGACTCCTCTTTTAACAGGAATCATAGGTCCTACCCAACCATTTACAACAGGAACAACCGTGGCCATCCTGTAGAACTTTTGTAGCCATCGGATCATGTTGTCCGGTACATGTAAAAAATGTAATGCCTTCCACAAAAAATCATGGTTAACCGAATCAAATGACGCCTTCTGATCCACTGAAACTATAATGCTAGAGGCCATGCCCGCAAATCCATGGGCAAACAGTTCCCGAAGGAGAATCAGGTGATCCGAGATTCGCCTGGTAGGTATTGAGCAGGACTGGGCTGGATGCAAAACCGTTTCCGCAATTCCTGTCAGATGTTTTGCAATAATTTTCATTAATATTTTAAAGTCAGTATTTAACATGCAGAGAGGCGCCAATTCTCAAGAAGGTGAATGTAGCCTTTCTGTTTGTAAACATATATTAAAGCACCTTTCGTAAAGTCTAATGGTATAGTCTCACTACTCAGCAGGGCATTAAATACAGAGGTCAGTTCAGTGGCTAAGTGGTCATTTAGCACTTTATACAAAGCAGCCGGGAGACCATCCGGACCAGGAGTTTTTCACAAGGGCAATGAAGAAATTGCCAAAGACAGCTCCTGCTCTGTCATGGCGGCACAAGCCACATCCACACTCTGTTTCGAAGGGAGTGGAATATCGAGATCCATGTACAGGGTTGTAGGGTCATCCATTGCAGCAGAGAGGGGGGAGAATAAAGCAGTCGTGTGTTCTGTCACAATCTGCTGAATATCAGAGCGTGTAGAACATAACGTTCCCGCAGAATTGGCAAGACACAGCATAGTTTTCTGGGTAACTTGTCATGAATTAGACTCAAAAGGGCAAACTACGTCCCGTGGCCCAGACACATGGAATTTGTGTTGATGGTACAATTGTTGTGATTGTCTGGACTGAAAACATAAAATATCTTTCCGTGTTGATTGTATTTGAAGAGATAGGTTTTGTCCCGTCACATGTGCTATGGAAAGCAGCGACTGTAGATGAGCTCTTTTCTGTAAATAATCCAAATAATCCCTCCTGCTTTTTTGTCGACTGTAACTTTTCAGATAAATAATTAAAGCATGTTTTGTATCTAACCACCAACGTATCGGGTCGTCATAACAAATAAACACAGATTTACGAGCAGAAATGAAAGATAGGAGAAATCTTTGAAACATCATATCTTGCAACAGGGATGTGTTAAATTTCCAAAATCCCAGCCCTTTGCTAAAAGGGGCGACTGAACCTATACCAACTGACAGTATTTTGTGATCAGAGAAGGCTACCGCCTGTACCTGAGCTGAGCCGATCGGTAACGTATGAGACAAAAAAACTAAATCAATTTGTGTTGCCAATTTTCCTTTTTGAAATGTGGGAGTATGTTGATTCGTGAAAGAATGGTAAGCATCAGTCAAGTGTGCAATACGAATGAGTTTATCCAGGATGAGTCACAAAAAATTTTTTTGGTGGTGGCCAACGAACTTTTATCTTGTAGGCTTAAGCCACAGTTAAAATCACCAGAAAATACTACTTGGAAGGAAGTATGCAAATAGGGGCGAATCAAAGAAAGCAAGGCTATGCTAGCTGTCTTAATTTGGGGGGCGTAAATGTTTATTACTCGGTATGGGCAATTTCCTATAATAAAATCCAAAACTAGGGCTCTACCAGGAGCTAAATCAAACAATTTTAGTAAACAGAAGTCCGGAACATTAAGTAATATGCCTAGACCCGAACAGGGGTCCTGGCCTATAGACCAAAACGATGGGCCTAAAAGCCAGTCTTGTTTTGCTTGCCTAATCTCCTGCACCGTGTGGAGCCTTGTATCCTGCAATAAAAAGATACCCAATGGCAAAAGTCTTAAAAAGGAGAACACTAACCTTCATTTCTCCATATGTTTCATACTATTAACATTAATAGTGTGGCAAACAAAGTGTGCCATGTTTCAAAATATAGGGTGTTAAGAAATATCAAGACTTTCTCTTCCCAGCCACATTCTTCCCTTTGAGCCTAACTTTAGCTTTACATTTTTGTGAGAGAGCCGAACCCAGCTGGAGTTCCGAATCCGTAGTGCCATCAGGGAGAGAGGACGCAACGGAGGAAGAGTCAGACTCACCGCCTGCGTCATCAGAAGTTGGCTGAAGTACCTCGAAGGTATTAGACAGGGCTATGGGTTGGGGTAATAATGGCGTCATAGGAGGTGGCGAGGTATGAGGACCATTCCTCATTGACCTTCGTCGCATGACAGTAAGAGGTTCACTGGGAGGTGGCATAGTACTTGGGCCTGGGACTTGGTCTAAGTCTGACGTAGCAGATAGGACATGTGTTAGTGTGAGGGGTTCCACTACTAACAGGGGTTCAACATTAGCAACTGTTGGAGGAGTAATAACCTGGGGAGGCACAGGCACGGGGGTCTTCAGAGCAGGGTTCACCGCAGCTGCAGATGGTGCAGCTGCAGTGGTACGAAGCCGGGCCTTTTGTGCCTGTGTAATCACAAATCGTTGATCAACCCCACCATCATGATTCGCCTGAGCATGAGCAGACCATTGACAAGTTTGAAACATATGACCTATCTCTTCACAAAGGTTACATCTGCTAATATTCTGGCAATGAATCTCCACATGTCCCAACTCACCACAGTTATTACATTTCATTTTATCACATACATTACTGAGGTGCGAGGGATCCCCACACCTGTAACAGGCCTTAGGCTGACCTGGATAAAACAGGACCCCCCTATCTCGACCTAAGAAAAAGGAATTAGGTAAATGGACTGGGCCAGAGTCATTTGTATGTAACATAACCTTAAACTTCCAACCCCATGTCCAGATATTTTCCATGTCCAGGATAGCTTCAGGTTGACCCAGTACCTTACAACGTTGTTTCAACCAATAGACAATATCAGACACATCCACACCCTCATTTTGAAACATCACCGTAATGGTCTTAAAGGCAGGTTTTGAGAGGTGGACGGCCTGAAAAGAAGTCCATAAAGCAGTGTTTCTCAAAGCGTGGTATCTAGTCCAAAAACTATCTAGTCCACGAGATGTCTGAAAACTCACATCAAATGTGGATTCGCCTGATACATGAATCAGAGCATAGATCTCATGGGCAAAAAATTTTAAAGTCTTTCAGCAGAGATCTGGCCACATACACGCAGTCAGGAGGGTCAAGTAGTCCACCCCTATAAACTAGCCTTACAGCGTTATGCCTTTTTGCAGCTAGAACTGGATGTTGAAATAGAGAGAAAAAAGAACGAGTCTGTCCCACCTGTTTAGGAGGTGGCTTACCTGTAGTAGCAGAATCAGAGACTGTCACTTCCTTACTGTCAGAGAGAGGGAAGGTTCCCAAAGTAGACTCCTGCAAGAGGGCTAAAGCAGGGTTCTGAGTGAGATTCAATTCCATCGGTATGCTCAAGGGGTCAGGAGAACCCTGCGTATCTGGCATCCTCTGTTGTGCATCCAGGAAGTCCTCAGGATGGGGGGACCGAATAGGGGACAGACCGGAGACCCACTGTCCAAGTTTAGGTTCCTGAATCCACCCAGCACCATGTAACGCCACTTCCACCGACCAGGTAGGCTCTGTAAGAGGGTTGTCATTCTGTGGAGGCAATTGTGAGTAAGATCGTACATCAGGGGGCGCTCAGGAATCGTAGCATGTTTATCAGTGCAATGTTCTGTCGGCAACAGTGAAATAGGTTTAGCCTCAGTAGTTGTGTTCAACAGTATCAAACTTGCTGGTATAGGCGGTATTGCAGAAGGCATCCCAGGTAGTCTCGTGGTTCCGACAGAAGGAGCAGAGGAGCAACCTCCACCATTCATAGCACTTCGTACCCTTGTCAACTCCTTTTGTAATGTCAGTTTAGTTAGTGCTGAATGGCGTTCCGCCTCAGCCAAGCGCTCTCCAATGTTGCGTTCCTGTATATCAGTACCATCGAGATCCATAAACATTTCATCCACCAAAGAAACAGCAAGGGAGGTAGAACAGTCCATTTTAGTGAGGTCTGGGAGAGATGCAGTCTTAGCAGTAGGTGCAGCTGGGAAGGCACTGTCAAACAAAACAGAATCCTGCACACCCTTAATATTTTCTGTCGTGGTCTCCAAACAGCCAGAGACAGGAGCTGAGACCAAGTATCCTGTCTCTCCAGCCACCTCTGCAGCAGGCAAAGGAGGTTCCGCCATCTTGGACAGAGTACTCCCTTCTGTTGAGTAGGGGAATTTCCCCGGTGTCCTGGCCAAATTTCCCTCATTCACTATAAATACCACCAACAGCTTAATCTGGTTCAAAGTCAGTTGGCATCCATCTGTATCCCCCCTTCCCCGGGTCTTGCCTGAAAATTGGCAGGATTTGTCTAGTGCACTTACCCTGTCAACAAAAACTAAATAAATAAATAAATATATACACTGTCTTTCATTACTCGCATACTGCAACACTGAAATGCTCACGTTGAATTTGATGCATGATATTTTTTATTTATTTTTTATTTAGTTTTTGTTAACTGGGTAGGTGCACTAGCCATGAAATGACTATTTTCAGGCATGACCCGGGAGAGTACAACAAAAAAGAACAGTGGAACAATAGCAAAACATGGGTACAGTAATAAAAAATAAAGGAAACAGTACATCAGTACTACAAGGATACAATAAGTAGGAACAACAAAAATAATGGCAAGCATTAGACAAATAATGGCAGCAAGGTTTATAATAAGTGCAGAAGCCATGGATTCGACTTGTGGAATGAAAGGGTTAATAAGAGAGTAGGGTTATAGAGAGAGAAAGAGAAGTAAGGAAATGTTCAGCCGTAAAAAAAAAAGACAGATAGAAGAAAGTGCACAGATTGCGGGGGGAACAAATCTAATATAAGATGGGGATATTGAGTAGATTGACATGATACTGGTTGGATTAGGTGGTTGCTTAAAAGACAATAGTGGTAGTTCTTGAATAAGCATTTGTCAATGTCGAACTTTCACTTGCAGGTATTTGCAGTGGTGTGTGGTACTGATAGTGGCTTCAGGGGAGCGAGGAGGCAGCAGTGAGACTGGCGGGTGCCACATGGTGGAAGCTGCACTGTAAATGCAGCAAGAGCTGGTAGTCAGAGAAGCCAACCCCACTGGCCTTAGTGGACTGGGGAGAGAGAGAGAGAGAGAGAGAGAGAGCGAGTGTGCCGGGTGGTAGGAGCTGCCAATAAGTAAATCTGCCTGTGGCTAATGTATAAGCCTGTGGGGATTCAGAGGAGGGAAGACTGGGAGACAGAGTGTGCCAGGTGGCAGGAGCCGCCAATAAGTAAAGCCAGACCACGGCTAATGTATAAGCCTGAGGGGGGTTCAAAGGAGCGAGGACTAGGGACAGAGAGTGCACCAGGTGGTATGAGCCACCAATAAGTGAAGCCACACTGTGGCTAATGTAGAAGCTGGGGGACAGAAGAGCGAGGACCGGTGAGAGAGAGAGACAGAGTGCACCGGGCGGCATGAGCTGCCAATAAGTGAAGCTGCACCACAGCTAATGTAGAAGCTGGGGGGTCAGAGGAGTGAGGACTGGAAGACAAGAGAGTGTGACGGGCAGCATGAGCCAACAATAACCATAACTCCAACCATGTGCATTAGTGTCAACTGTAATGTGTATGGGCGGAGTCACAGCTACAGAAATAAATTGAGAGCTGTCTTATTCGAGCAGTTCATTTCTTTCAACTACAGAACATGCCACTTCAGCAAGCAGAACTACTGTCATGACCAGAGTGCCTGGTCATTGGTCAGCTCTGCCAAGCCCATAGCAGCTTCAGCTGTGATTGGATCGGCAGTGACAAACCTCTAAAATGCTATTAGTTCATTCAGGCCCTAAGCTCCCATGCTCCGTCATGTTCCTTACTTTCATGTGGCAGCGCAGGGTCCTTTGGACCCTGAGCACCCATCTCTCTGTAGATGTGTGACCAAAGTATCAGCATAGCCACCTTATTACCCCAGCACATGTAGGTGGTAGACAGAATGTTCAAATCCACCCCAAAACATAAGTCTGTGCAAGTAGAACGCCATTCCGTGCCACTGGTGGAAATACACATTTTGGGCAGGATTTGAAAAATGACAGCTGTGATATACATAAGCTTGGGTAATAAGAAGGCTAAGTTGAAAATCTAGGGTGAAGATATGTACGATTTCCGCAGTTACGAGGGTGAGTACTGAAATTGCAAAGAATGGGCATAACTTTGTCATTTTGTAATATTTTGACCCAAATGTTGGAACGTAGTCTTCTTATCACCCCACCTCATGAACCCCATAGGTGAAAATGCGTAAATCCATGGGAACATGCCATTCCATGCCACAGGTGTGAAAACACATTTGGGGCAGGATGTGAAAACTTACTGCTGTATTGTTCATGAGGTGGTGTGATAAAATGGCTATACTAAAAAATTGGAGTGGAAATATTGAAAATGACAAAAGTTATGCATGTGCGTAGAAAATTTTCAATGACCGCATGTAACTCTGCCATTTTTAGGAGTTTTTCCACCAGATTTTTGAAATGGCCTTTTTGGGGCCTCACCTCATAAACACTGCCACTGTCATTTCATTCATTGATCTCAAAAGGTGATTTTGCACAGTAACTGCTCCATTCTGCACCACAGGTGTGAAAACACGTTTTGGGCAGGATGTGAAGAATGACAGCTATACTGTTCATGAGGTGGTGTGAAACAATGGCAATGTTGAAAATTTGGAGTGAAAGTATTAAAAACTGCCAACGTTACCAGTGTGTGCAGAAAAATTTCAACAACTGCACGTAACTCGGGCGTTTTGTATATTTTTTGCACCAAATTTTCAACATGGGCTTTTTGGGACCCCACTATATGAACACTGGTGCTGTCATTTTGTCAATAAGTCTTGAAGGGTGAACCCACACAGCAACTGCAAAAGTACCTTTCGGGACTGAGTAACAAAATGACAGTGCCAGTGTTCATGAAAAAGCCCATGTTGAAAATTTGGTGCACAAATTCCTAAAAATGGCCAAGATATCAATATAAGTTCAAAACACCATTGACAGCCATTATACAGCACTTACCTTCATTCTTCAGTTTGCAGTTTGGCTTTGAAGAGTGCAGACGTGTACCAGCCCACAGAAGATCGCAGCTGCCAACCTCCAGAGGTAAGTACAGGGTAAGTAGGGGTGCAGGGTGGTACTCAGGGGAGAGTGGGGATGGGGAGGGAGATGACAGGGATGACGAGGGGCCATTTTAATTTTTACAGCTTTAAAAAAAGATGTCAGGGACTATTGTCTTCTTTTCAGTTTTTTTTAACTGAAGATGTCGGGACACTGGTAGTGGGCTCCCCAGTATCCTAGTATTTTTTGGGGGCTATATTGTACAAGCCTGGGGGGTTCAGAAGGAGTGAGGACCTAGGAGAGAGAATGTGCAGCAGGAGTTGCCAAAAGCCACACTGTGGCTATATTGTACAAGCCTGGGGGGGGTCAGAAGGAGCAAGAACTGGGGAGAGAGAAAGTGGGTCAGGAGCCACCAACATGTAAAGCCACACCATGGCTGTATTGTACAAGCCAGGGGGTTGGGGGGTTCAGAAGGAGTGAGGACCAGGAAGAGAGAGTGTGACAGGAGCTGCCAACAAGAAAAGTCACACCACGGCTATACTGTACAAGCTGGGGTGGGGGGGTTCAGGAGGAGTGGGGAGAGAGAATGCAGCAGGAGCTGTCAACATGTAAAGCTGCATCATGGATGTACTGTGCAAGCCTTGGGGGTTCAGAAGGAATGAGGATCAGGGAGAGAGATAGAGTGCAGCAGGAGCTGCCAACATGTAAAGCTGCACTGCGGCTAATGTGGAAGCTGGGGGAGGGGGGTCAGAAGAATGGATGGACTGGAGGGAGGGGAGAGACAGTGCAGGGGTGGCACTGGCAGGAGCGATCAATAACCATAACTCATCCATGCGCATTTGTGCTAACTCTAATGTGCATGCCCGGAGTTAAGTCTACAGAAACAAATGAAGGGCTCTCTCACTGGAGTGGTTCATTTCCTTCAAATAGAGAACACGCCATGTCAGCAAAGCAGAACTTGTGTCATGATCACAGTGCTTGATCATTGGTGTACACTACCAAGCCCACTGCAGTTTCAGCTGTAATTAGCTTGGCAGTGACACGCCTCTCAAATGCCATATAGTCCCAAGATGTTCCTTGCGTAAGCGCAAGTGAATGCAAAAATGCATTTTAGGATCCCACCCTCACTGAATATTGGTTGGAGGTCCTTAATAAATTTAACACAGAAGCTCAAGGTCAGTATGATATGTGACTACTAGGGGTATTCTTTTGGTGGTAGTCCTTTCTCTATACAGAAGTAGTTGTTCCCTTGGTACCTGCATTGCACATTCTATCACTCCATCAAATTCTCTAGAAGATTGTCCCTGCCCAATAGAGTTTTTTTATTTCAATGTGGCCAAATGTGTATCCCTGTCCTCTTCACTTGAACAGATATGCTGATAGCGAAGCGCCTGACTGTACATTACAGATTTTTTTGTGTGGCTCGGGTGATTACTGTTTCTATGCAGGTATCTAGTATTAGCAAGGCTAATGAGAAAAATACACAGATGAGAGCCAGAGTAGTAGGCATTACTCTAATCAAGTCAGAAATGCACTACAAATTCATAGGTATTGCCATCTGGTAGAAAATTA
Organism: Neoceratodus forsteri; assembly: GCA_016271365.2. NCBI lineage: Eukaryota > Metazoa > Chordata > Ceratodontiformes > Ceratodontidae > Neoceratodus > Neoceratodus forsteri. The sequence goes on from CM028133.1 coordinate 658,887,976, forward strand.
ACATTGCTATTCAAGACATAACACAAGTACCCCCACTTCACATCATAAACGTGATGCTTCATTGGGGCAGGGCTATGACACTAAGGCCTGTAATTTATTTAGATAATTTGAAGGAATAGATTCATTTCAGAATTTAGACCTACACACAATAGCACATCAATTCAGACACTAAAAGATAGGCATGCTTTTGTAAATACAACCAAATAAGCTTTTTAATTTAATTAGACCCAGAATAAAATCAAAAGAGCATACTTAATATTAATACAGGACAGTCAAAACATAACAACACTGGAAATGAAAAAGCAGAAAAAAGGAGGGAAGGAGGGAGGAAGGAACATACAAAAAAAGGGAATGAAAGGTTAGAAAAAGTGTTGATGGAACACATAAAGTGGTGAGCTATAATTACATGAGGTGACTGTGTGTCAGTAGTCTGATAATGTGCTGACACCTCATATAACCCAAGAACTAGAGGTAGGAAGAGAAGGTTAGGATGTCAGAGCATCACAACAAAAGTGTTGGCACAAATATAAGTAAAAACAGAAAGCAAAGAGCAAGAAAGGAAACAGTAAGAAAATCAAACTGAAATATACATAAGTAGAAAACTGTGACTGCATTAAAGCATTCAATAACAGAAGTCTGATAGTATGTGAAAGCAACCAGAAACCTAACAGTGTAAAAGAGGAAGTGGGGGGATGACAAAAGGGGAGGGTTCAAGTCAAAACATCACAGCTCAAGTGACGATGCTTTAGGGATATAATAAATAAATAGAAAAATCAAGAGTTTAGCAAAACAGAGGTGGCTTGTTATAGAAAATTTAATTATTCACTGCACAAAGTGCTAAACAAAAATATAAATTGAAATTGCATAATTAAAATCTAAGTACCACAATGAAAAACAAAGAAAAATAAGCTGCTTTGTGTACAAATATTATGTTTTTTAAAGTTCTCCTGGAGGCATTGGTGGCTGTTTAAGTATCAAAGGATTTTACTGTTGTTGTTCAAATATGTCATATGACAGCCATATGGCATATATAAAAAGTGATGCATCAGAGGTTAGGGGCCTTAAACATTACTTAACTTTAGATACTAAAAAAACATTGCTGAAAGTAACCTAAAATCTATCATTGATTGTGGTACATTGGTGTGGGGCAAAGCCTCAGCTAAAGTGCTGCAGCAAAAAGTCTTGTATTTTGTTGTTGTTATTTAGTATGCTTTTTCCCCACCCAGCCTGCTGGATACCATCTTCCTCCTCCAGCACCTTCACCCTGCTGTCTCTGGGACTTACTGACTAGTCTATAGTGCTCCATGGTTTACCCCCTGTGGTGGAGCCCCTCGGGACCTCCAGATTTCCCCAGGAAGGCTTTAATTTGGTAGAGACTGGTGAGCCCAGTAGGTGGGTGCAGGGCATGTGAGGATGGAAGTCGTTATCCTGCAGGCTGTTTTTTTTTCTTCCAGTTTCTCCTCGGGGAGACGTCTGATATGCCTCCCAGCTCGATACAGCCCTCTAGTTTGACCCCTGGCTTCCGCAAGGGGTCAGTATTGTGCCAGTGACTTCTCCCACTTCCCCCAGAGGAAGAGAGCAGTCCCTGTAATGCTCGATCCCTCTCTCCCTGGCCAACCCTCTGACTCCCTGAGAAAGTTGCCTTATGTACAGTAATTTAATTGGAAGGTTTGTACTGAGTTTGAAAATGAACAAACATCATTGTGAGATATATTAAAATTTGAACTGGCTATCCACTGTTAGTAAACATGTTCATTTAATGGGCATGTTAGTGAACGAAATTGTATATGGAAATACCTCAGCCTCTATTTTAGATGTAATACCTTTGAAGGATGGGCTCTGGGATTAGGTTCAAACAATGAGTAACATTTGAAGGTCCCTCTTACAAAGACAAAGTTGGGTCAAAACTCCTTCCAGTATCTGACTGCAAAAACATGGACCCAAATTCCTGACAAGACTAGGCAGAAGAAAGCCGTGTTGCTTTTTAAGGATAAGTTGAAAGAATATTTATGTGTGACTTCATGCTGCACAAGTTATGTTGATCTTTAATGTTGCACCAAATTCTTTTTCAGGTGCTGAATGTTTATGGCAGTCAGCGGGGAATTTGTTATCCTAATAGTTTCTTTTATAACTTATCTCTCAACTGTACAATAATTGTTTGGAACTGATGATATGTGTTGTATTTGAATAACATTTTTTTTCTTCTACTTCTGGCTTCCATCATTAAGTAAAACTAGATTATACTGGATGTTCCTGTACATCCATGCTTAGTTTTTTTTAATTAGGTAAACCACTTGCATTTCATTTTTTTTTTTTTAGGAAACTGCAGTATCCACTTGGAATGATATCCAAAATGGTGTGTTGTTAGGTCAAAATGAGAGAAGCATGCTACAAATTATTTAATAGTGCTAATATTCCTATTACTTATTTTAATGCTAGCAATTTGGTGCACACTCACATACACTCTTTGGATAAATGCTGTAAAAGGCTTTTGCTCAGCTTTAAGAGAAAAAAATAGTTGTTTCAGAGCATGAAGCAAATTGCTGTCAGGCACTCGGTGCCTCAATTTACTCCATACATACAGACAGTCTTTTCACCAGTGTAAATGAGGCTATAATAAAAGGTGGTTATGCTTAATTTCCGGATTTGGCTGCATATTACAGATGCAGATGAACAAGCTGCTTGTAGTAATTAATGTAATGCCATCCTGTGCTCAGGTTGGTTCTAATAAGGCTAATTGACAACAGAATGCATTAGCTATGATTAGTCATATACTTCTAATGTTATTACCTATGTTTATAATAATATAGAGAAAGACACCACATCTGCTTAAAATCATCTGTCCGTACTCAGGATTAATCTTAGCAAAAATATTCCCCCTAAAGGATTGTTTGTTTTAGTCCTAGCAAACACCATATTTGAAATAGAATCTAGTTTTTGTAGCTTGCATGATCATTTCTTCATCAATAAAGGATTATAATAGTTTTGCTTAGGTGGTCACATCACAGTTGGTACTAAATGCCCACCCTTCTGTTGGCAGTTTCAATGACAGCCAGCAATTGACTGAATGTGCAGTCTGAATCTGAACTACAGTATCCTCTTCACTATTAGTGGTGGTCTCTCCTTAATAGGGTTGAGGCACATTAATGGGGAAGTGTGAGAAACTGTCACCTTGCCTCCCCCCACACACAGCACTTGATATGTGGATAAACAGGGGACTTTGGTCTTCATTGTTGTCAACCTGGTACCTTTTAAGCAAGGCAGATCAATCTAATTTACTATGGCACCAATTCTAGTTGGCACTGGGAACTGTACATGGCCTACCATTAAAATAAAATCAATAAATACAGTACATACAGAATTCAAACAGTTAAAATAACTATAGTTCTATGCAATTTGCACTTGATTCAAATGAGATGGCTTATCAGCTTTCAGTGTTAGTGCTGACAGACAAGGCCTAGAACAGACTGGGTTCATGCTACAGTACCTCTGTAATCTCCTGTTCAAGCCTCAGGAGTCCCTCACTGTGTTTAACAACAGTAATCATTCCACTGGAATGAGCTGCCCCAGAGACTAAAATTCACAAGCCTGGAATCCCTCACTATGCTTACTATTGCAATCAGGTGGCAGGTCTGAGCAGCCCCAGTGAGTGGAATTTTATGTAAATTAGAGAACGACTAAATGACATTTTTTATTTATGTATTTATTTATTTATTGCTAGGAAGTACCTTTGAGCCAAAGGCTCTTTTACAGAGGTTCCAAGTCGTAGTAATACATGGGCATTACATCATTTACAATGGTTACAAGTACATAAGCAGATACAAGGTGGTTCCATGCCTAGAAAGACATGAGTACATCAGGTTACAGAGGTTACATAATTACAATAACAGGGAGTACATGAGTAAAAATATACAGACACATAATTTAAAGGAGGCTAGGCTGACAGGTTGTTAAGTGAACAACTTGAGATTCTACAGGATATAGAGTGAATCAGGTAGGGAGCAGAGATGATTATGGTCTGTAAAATAATTAACTAATACTATACGCAAGGAGGCGAGAACTTGATGGGCAGCAGTTCTTTTGTCATAAGTGCTAAAGAGTGTAGTCATAAAGGAGGGCTAGACTCACTGGGGGGGGGGGAGTGCTGAGGCGGGGACCTGGAGCCTACTATGGGAGTGTTAGTTAGCAAGAAGAGAGGAGAGGCAAGGGTACAGGATAGAATGAGGGTAGCAGGAAAGAGGAGGGGAGAGTGTGGGGGGAGTTCAGGTCTCACAGTCACAGTTCCTGTTTGTGGTGAGGGCCCCTCGGAGTTTGTCTTTAAAGGGCCTATTTTGTCCTCTTTTGTGATGCTGAGGTCAAGCGCATTAAGCCAAAGTGATGCCCGGTATTCGTAGGACCTTTGGCCTTGTGTGGTTCTATGGAAAGGGATGCAGAGAGCTGAGTTGTTTGTACCCCTAGTGCATCTGATGGAATTAGGTTGGCTAAGGAGGCTTTGCAGGCCTGGGGTGGTAAGTCCTAATATAGACTTCTTGGTTAGCATGCATACTTGATACTGGAGGCGACTGTCAAGGTTGAGCCATTTTGTTTGAGTGTACAACTCGTAGGTGTGAGTGAGATGGGGTACACCTAGGACTAAATGACAAACTTTATTTAGTGTTGTTTTGATATGTTTCAAAGCAGTTTAGGAGGCAGCCCCATATACTGCTAGACCATAGTCTATCACAGACTGAGCTATTTACAGCAGTTTTGAGTGCCTCAGAAATCAGGTCTTTTCGGTGTCTGTACAGTAATCCTAGTTTTGCATTTGACAACTTTGCAACTGCATCTATGTGTTGGATAAATGAGACAGTGTAGTCCAGTGTCAATCCTAGGTATTTAAATGTTTGAACCACCTCCAGGGAAGTATTCTGATTGTTCTGAATGCAAAGTTGGTGAGTGCGGTGTTTGTTATGTGATGATGCGAAAAACATAGTCTTAGTTTTTTTTATAATTGAGGAGCAGCTTTGATTGAAGGAACCAGAGCTCAACTGCAGTGAAATTAGCCTGCATTTGCTTTTCCAGTTTGTAGGGGTCAGAATTACATGAATATTGGACAGCATCATCTGCATACAGTAGTAGCAGGTCGTTTTCCGAATGAGGGAGGTTGTTTAAGAACAGGCTGAACAGTAGAGGGCCAAGGATAGAGCCTTGAGGAATGCCTGTGTTAACACTAAGGATGTCGGAGAAAGTGTCAAGGATTTTCACTTTTTGGACCCTCCCAGAGAAGTAGCTTCTGAACCATGCTACTGTTGCAGGGGAAAGGCCGATATTGGAGAGCTTATCCAAGAGCAGATTGTGATTGATGGTGTTGAAGGCTTTGGTGAGATCAACACACGTTGTCCCCACCAAGAACCCTCTGTCTACAGCATTATGGAGAACGCTGGTAAACTCCACTAGAGCGGTTGTGGTACTGTGCTGTTTTAGAAATCCATGTTGTTGCTGACATTGTAACTGATACTTGTCTAGATATTCCGTCAGTTGGTCACTCACGATTCGCTCCAGGGCCTTGGAGAGTGAAGGAAGGATAGATATTGGGCGGTAATTTGTAGAGTTGGCCCTGTCACCACTTTTGTAAACAGGGGTAACCATTGCCACCTTCCAGGTCTATGAGAATTCGCCTGATACCAAGGAGAGATTTAAGATTTTGGTGAGGGGTTTGAGAGTTATGTCCAGGGCGAGCCTAACTAGTTTTAGGTCCAGTTGATCAGGGCTAGTTCTGGAACTACCTAGTGCTTTAAGGATGTACTTTTTTGCTTCCATAAAGGTGATCGCTCTGAAGTAGAAAGGTGGATACGAGTTTGATTGGGTTCCCAGGTTTTGTTCGGTGCAAGTATCTGATTGGTGTTGAAGGAAGTTAGGGGGCAACACTCCACTGAGGTCAGTAAAAGCTTTGTTGAAGACATTTGCTATGTGACTGTGATCCTGCGTAGGTTGGCCCTCAATGTTCAGGAAGGTGGGGGGAGTTTTATTAGGTTTACCAGTTAGGGACCTGATGTTCTCCCAGAATCGTCGACTGTCACCCCATGAGTTTGTCAGCTCATTTTTAAAGTGAGTGTTTTTGGCCTTGCGAATAGCCCAGGTGCATTTATTCCGTGCAGCTCTATAGTTCTGGTAGTCTGCCTGAATACCAGGGTTTCTTGCTTTGTACCACAAGTCGTCTCTATTTTTCATGAGGGCTAGTAGCTGTGTCATGATCCAGGGGCTGTCATAGTCACGGATCTTTCTTTTGGTGTAGGGGGCGTAGACATTGCACACTTCACTGAATTTGCTTATAAAGCATTCTAGGGCTGTGTGGTCAAGCTCCACTCTACCCTTTAACATCAGATTTGTTTGTTTGTTTATTCAAGGTAAAAACCAATTGAGTAAAAAACTAATTCGCAATGGTAACCTTTGCAAAAAATACAAAATACACTTCAACACTCAACATAATAAATACAATCAAACAACAATCATCAATACAAAAGCATAGAAAAAAAGAACATCAATAGCAATTACAAGGTTCCTGTATAGATATCAGGTGTCTTCTTAGATGGGATGTTGATAAAGGCTTACCAATCGTTTGCTTATATTCATGAGGAAGACTATTCCAACATATTGGAATATAATTACTGAATAAATATTGGGAACATTTTGATTTTACAAGGGGTACAACCATATCCATAAAAACTTGATTTCTCAATGTCAATTCAACACTTCTAAAGGAAAATCTATTCTTTAGATACATAGGGACGGAACCCAGCCCACATTTATAAGCAAGCAGCTGTTTATGTATCATTCTTCTCCTACTTAATGATAACCAACCCAATCTTTCATACAATTCGAAATGATGAGTAAGTTTTGGACACCTAAGGATCAGTCTGGCAAGACAATTAACTAGAACATCTAACTTTGCTATTCGATCTCTAGTGGCTCCGTTGTATAATATGTCCCCATAATCGATTAAAGGAAACATCTGCATCTTAACTATCAGGTCCAATGTCACAGAATCTAAGCAGTTTTTGTTCCTAAACAGGAAACCCACCCGCTTATTAACCTGGGAGATCAAATTATCTACATGCAAACTTCCTGACCCATAATTATCTAACCAAAATCCCAAATATTTATATTGATTAACTAACTCTAACCCCTTCCCTCTATTATCCACAATTTCCAAAGTCAAGTCATCTTTCCATTTCATAGAAGACCCAAACAACATGTATTTAGTTTTTGAGGAATTAAGTTTTAACTTCGAGTTGACAAAGTACTTTTCCATATTGTTAAAACTTTTCTGCAGTGTACGTTGTATTACTGAAACTGGTTCATCCGAACAGTATAAAATGGTGTCATCGGCATACAGGTGGTAACGAGAGGCCCCAACATAATGCCCCAGATATTTCAAATATACTAAGAATAATAAAGGACCCATAACAGATGCTTGGGGCACTCCTCTCCGTACCACCTGCATAACCAACACAGTTCCATTTACAACTGTTACCTGCCATCTGTCAGAAAGACAGGCGATAAACCAATCCAAAATTGAAAGTCTCATCCCTACCTCGGACAGCCTCATAAGCAAATTCTGATGATCAAACATGTTAAAAGCCCTGGAGAGATCGACAAGAATTGCACCAGCATAACACTGGGCATTAATTGCCCTGCCGATCTCATCCAGGACCTCCGACACGGCCATCACAGTGCCACGAGACCTCGGAAAACCTGACTGATATGGATCCATCAGTTTTTCTCTTTCCAAATACTCCATCAACTGTCTTGCCAACAGTTTCTCCAACACCTCACTAATCAGAGGTAATATAGATATAGGTCTATAGTTGGACAGTCAGCCAGGATCACCCCCTTAAAAATGGGGATGATTCTGGCCGACTTCCAACCTTCTGGGATACATCCCTCCTCTATCAAATGATTAAACAGGTAGGTTAATGGGTCTGAAATGTGGGTTGCTGCATATTTCAGCATCCTTGGAGACAAACCATCAGAGCCACTACTCCCAGAGACGTTTAATTGCAATAAAGTTTCTAGCACCTCACCACGGCATCAAAAACAAATTTAGAGTCCCCTTCTATACGACTTACAGGGTTAAAAAGAGGTTCACTAGGGCTATCAAAGAAATTACTCGACTCTATAAAATAATCATTAAACCCATCAGCAAGTGGCAGCTCTCTCAAAAAGGATTTCTCCCCAGATAAATGAATAGGTGTCTTCCCCCTTATCTGTCCCTTTAATTCCCCTATAAGTCCCCTAAATTTCCTAGGTTTCCCTAATGAGTCTTTGGTTTTGGCCTTGTAATACTTATTTCAAACAACATGAAGTCTTGCTGTATTCTGACAATTGCACTGATTCCCAACCTTTGAACTGCCCCGGACAACTAAGGGTTAACTTTCCATGCAAAGCATGGAACGTGAGCTTGAGCTCGGTTGAAGTCTCTGTCTGGAGTGTTTTGAACCTAAACTATCAGATTCTTTACTCTGCCTCACTGAATGGTTGCTCCGGAGATTTCTCCTTCAGCTCGGTTCGAAGTCGGTTAAAGTTTTCAGTTTTTCGTCAGTTTAAACAGAAAAAAAGTATCCGCATAGTCGGTTCAGTCTCTGTCTGTGGTACCGTGAGTACTAGATAGGAACCGTTCTATTTTTTCTGTGTGAAACTTGTAAAAGTGCAGTCGGTTCGGTTGAACTGACCAGTTTATTGTGAATTGTGCTATATTTAGTGTGTGGTTACCGGTTCTTATCAGTTCTAAAAAACGTGTTTTAAACGTTTTTTTCCAATATCCGTGACACAGTTAGGAACCGATAAGGGAGTCTTGCCTTGCGGGTGCCGAAAAAAGGGTAAGTTTGGTTAGGTTGGCCATGTCTGAGAAACCCAAGGAAAAAAAACGGGCCCACTGGGTTTCAGCACTGCAGTGAATGTGGGGAGGTCTTTGCCAAGGCCGATCCCCACACCACCTGTGTTTATTGTCTGGGGTTTGACCACCTCGATTCAGACTGCCAAATATGTAAAAATTTTCCCAAATCTACCCTTGAGAAAAGATTAGGTAGACTGAGGGAGAAGGAGGCCGAGAAGTCCGCTGACCCGGATGGCCAGCCAGGTTCAGTTTCGACCGATCCAGAAGGAGTGCCCTCTGACCAGGGCGATACTTCTTCAGGCAAAAGGAGAGCCGATTCTGAGGGATCGGTTCTGACAAAAAAGGAAAAGCAAAGATAAATCGACCGGTTCGGATCCAGAGGTTCATGTTCCGACCACCGAAGAGATAGCCAGGGCGATTCAGATTGTGGAATCGCTCCATCTGGTTCCGACCAATCCGGCTCCTTCTGGCAGGGGTTCAGTTTGGTTGGTTCCCCCAGTTCAAGAGTATACCCTTGAAGAATTTTATGAACCAGAGTTTGAAGAGGAAGGGGAATTTGAGGATTATGATGCAAGTGAAGGTCTGGATGTGCCTGTGGAACCGGACATCTCCCCAGACAGACCATCAGGTGTTTCCCCTCCTAGGCTTTCTGAGTTCCCTTCCCATTTTATGTTTTACAGGAAAGTGGCTGAAACCCTCCAGCTTCCTATGGAAGAGGCTGTGGAAGATCAAGAAGACCCTGATTATGTAGAGATGATGGATAACCCAGAGTCCAGGAGACTGTCTATTCCCCTCCATAAATCTTTTGGGAAACAGACACAAAAAATCTTAAAGTCTCCTAACACTATACCTCCTGTGGATAAGAGAATGGACAAGAGGTACACACTTTCAGGCTCAGACACGGAGTTCTTATATCAGCAATGCAGCCATGTTGGGGTAGTGCAGGCTGCTGCCTGTGACAAGGCAAATATTCCCTTGGCTTCATACCCCCCCGACAAGGACTCCAGGAAGATTGTTGCCATGGCAAAGACGCAGTACATGGCATCTTCTTTGGGACTCAGGCAGGTGAATTACATAGCCTATACAGCAAGGTACCAGAAGTCCAGGTGGGACACTGTACTGGCACTGGCTAAACAGGCCTCACCCCAGCTAGCCAAGGAGCTGGAGGCGGTGGCTGCAGATGGGATTGAGGCATCTAAAGTGCAATTTCATGCTGCTGTGGACTCTAATGATGTTTCGTCAAGAGTTATGGCTACATCTGTGGCTCTTTGGAGGATGGCTTGGCTCAAATGTACTAGCCTCTCGCAGGACACCCAGGCTAAGGCTATGGATTTTCCTGTAGTGGGTAATTCTCTGTTTGGAGAGCAGACAGAGAATTACATGAAGAAGATGGACAAGTACAGGACCACTTACAGGAGTGTTGAGGCCATGGAAAGGCAGGCAACTCCTCAAAGGCAGCAGTCTAGTGGCAGGGGCAGGGGCAGACCTTTTCAAAGGCCTTTTTACCAAGCACAGGCCTCTTCTTCCTTTTTGCAGAGGGGGTTCTTCAGAGGGAGAGGCAGAAGGGGGATGAGCAGGCCTGCATCCATCCCTCAGCCTAAAGCTCCTGCCAAGCAGACACCCTGATGGGTCTGCCCGGGTCGACTCTTCTATTCCAGTAGGGGGCAGGTTGGCTTACTTTGTCCAGGACTGGACGTCTATTACAACAGACAAGTGGGTCCTGGAAGAAGTAAGCCAGGGACTGGTTCTCAGCTTCAAAACATTTCCAAAGATGAGAGCCAGATCTTTTCCACCTGCAAATCTTTCAAACCCTTGCCCTAGAGGCAGAGGTTTCTTCTCTCCTAGCTTTAAGAGCTATAGAGAGAGTACCTACCCTACACTGGGGCAAAGGACTGTACTCCAGGTACTTCCTGACCCCCAAAAAGACAGGGGAGTGGTGACCCATTTTAGACCTCAGATATCTAAACAAACATCTTTTAAAACCAAAGTTCAAGATGATAACTCTGGGAATAATCCTTCCCTCTCTAAGGCCAGGGGACTGGCTAGCCTCCCTGGACCTCAAAGATGCCTATTTTCACATTCCCATCAGATGCTCCCACAGAAAGTACCTCAGGTTCGAGTTTCCCTCAGGCCACTATCAGTTCAGAGCAATGCCTTTTGGCCTAACCTCAGCTCCAAGGGTTTTCACAAAGTGCCTGGCAGTAGTAGTTGCCTTTCTAAGAAGGCAAAAGATTTCCGTATTTCCTTATCTGGACAATTGGCTATTAGTGGGTCAGTCTCCAGACCAAGCCAAGTCTCACCTGCAAGTGACCCAGCAAGTGCTCACTTCTCTAGGATTTCTTCTCAACCTTCCCAAGTCAGTTCTCGAACCAGTCCAGCTTCTTCCCTTTATAGGGGCAGAACTGGACACACTCAGAGCAAGAGCCTTTCTTCCTCTAGAAAGGGCAAGGGCTCTTATGGAACTAGCTTCTTCCTTCAGCCTTTCAGGTATCTCGATCAGCAAGGCATTTCCTCCAGCTCTTGGGCCACATGGCAGCTTCAACAGCAGTGGTCCAAGGGGCAAGATTCCAGATGTGGGATATTCAGTTCCACCTGAGAGTTTACTGGTCTCAGAGAAAGGACTCCTTTACCAAACTGATTCCAGTGACTCCAACCTTGATCCAGGCCCTCCAGTGGTGGCAGGATCAGGACAATGTAAGGCAAGGTGTTCCTTTTGTTGCTCAGCCTTGTTCAGTGGTCCTTACCATGGATGCTTCTCTTCTGGGCTGGGGAGCCCACCTGGGGTCCCTCACTGCCCAGGGCCTGTGGTTACCCCAAGAATCCCCTCTATACATCATTCTTCTAGAGCTCAGGGCAGTTTTTCTAGCTCTAAAAGTGTTCTCACAGTCAGTTCAGAACAAGGTGGTTCAAGTCAGAACAGACAACACTACCACCATGTGGTACATCAACAAGCAGGGAGGCACTCAGTCCACAGCCTTGTGCACAGAAGCCATGAAGTTGTGGTCCCTGGCTTATTCCCTGCAAGCCTCTCTTGTAGCAGTTCACCTTCCAGGCAAGGACAATGTGCTAGCAGATGCACTGAGCAGGATTTCTTAGGGCCCGTCACGAATGGTCCCTGGACCCTCAGGTGTTGAAAGTGATTTTTTCAAGGTGGGGCACTCCAGAGATAGATTTCTTTGCAGCTCCAGACAATCACCAACTTCCTCTCTTTTGTTGTAGACCTCCAGTCTTGGGCTCAGTCCCCCTGGATGCCCTGATTCTGAATTGGGAAGGGAAGTTTCTGTATGCCTTTCCCCCCTTCCCACTCCTGTTCAAAGTTTTAGTCAAAATAACGTCTCAACCTTGCAAGGTGATTCTGGTTGCTCCAGATTGGGCCAAACAGCCCTGGTGCCCTCTGTTGCTGTCCCTGACAGTCCATCTCCCCCTATCTCTTCCCAGGAATTACAACCTGTTAACATCCTCTCAGGGGAGGATTTGGTACCCCAATCTTCAGTCCCTCAATCTCAAGGCATGGCTCTTGAAGAGTTAGAGTTTGCAGATCTGCATCTTTCCCAAGGGGTTCTGGACATCCTCAAGGCTTCTCAAAGGTATCCAGTGATATTAGCACATCAAAAATAGCCCGAAGGAAAATAGCGCTACCATATGAGTGGCGTTCATTTATAGCGGCAATGAGAAATGGGTGCCAGGTTAAGGTAAGTGCAACTGACCGTTTATTCTCTGAGAGGAAGCTACTATAGAAAATCCTGTCCACATCATGTACTCACCCCATCAAGTGCAACACAGGCAGCGCCAAGGAGAAGGAGGGATGAGAGAACTGCTGGGCAGAGAGAGTGGCGGCACTTTTATTGTTTGTTCTTGACTGTGGAAAATGCAGCTGGAAACAAGTTGAAGAGCTGAGTGATATTACTTCTAGTACATAGTTCCTGTTTGCATATACAGTTGTTAAGAGCCTAGAGCCACAGTTTTTGTTTTTGCTTTTGCTTCCATGCTGTCAGTGGTCCAGAGTCAGCAGAACTGGAACTGGACCTGAAAATGTGCTCTCCTGATTTCACCCAGCATCTCAAAACATCAGAATTTAGCTGTTGACTGCTCACAGGAGAAAAAATAAGGAGCAGAAAAGCTGCAGCCCAGAACTGCAGTCCGAAAGAGGAATCCCCTGTGATCAATCGATAGATAGTGTCTAAGTGCAAGATGTTGGCAGGTCATAGGAAGTTGAGGGAAAAGCAGCCAACAATCACAGCTCGTACAGTAGGAAGGAGTTGGTGTAATAAGTTTGCCTAGTTCTGGATCAGCTTAGAGGATGGATCAGCCAAACGCTTTAATAGCTGAGCACTAAACTGTATGTGCGCTATGAAATGCTGCGATGTTATTTTTGTGCTCATATGGTCAGCGCTATTCTTGCTGCGCTATTATCACACTAACCCCTTCTCGAAAGCCCTCCACCAGAAAAACTTACAACTCCAAATGGAAAAGATTCAGCATTTGGTGTTCTAAGAAGAATATTTCTCCAGACACTGCTGAATTGCCTACGGTTCTGGATTATATGGTCCATCTTAATGGCCTAGGCCTCAGACCAGCTACTCTCAAAGTACATTTGTCAGCTGTTTCTGCATTTTTGTCTGTGAGAAAGCCTTCCTCACTATCTTCCCATCCTGTGTTCTGTAAATTTTTTAAAGGATTGTTTCACACCAATCCCCCCTTTAGAGACCCTGCCTCTGCCTGGGATTTGAATGTTTGCATTGCTCAGCTTATGCAACCTCACCTTTGAGCCTATGTCTTCAGCAGAGCTTAAGTATTTGACTTGGAAAACTGTGTTCTTGGTAGCCATTACCTCTGCCAGGCGTATCAGTGAACTGCAAGCCCTGTCAATGGAACCTGATTTTATCTCCTTTCATAGGGATAAAGTGGTCCTTAGAACAAATAGAAGGTTCTTGCCTAAAGTGGTTTCAGACTTTCATTTAAACCAGTCTATGTCTCTCCCTGTTTTCTTCACTGAGCATTCTTCCTCAGGAGAGAGGAGGCTACACAGTTTAGATGTCAAAAGAGCCCTTAGTTACTACATAAAGCATACCAAGGGTCACAGGTTTGTCTCCCTCCAGTTGTTCCTCACTTATGGAGAAGTGGGAAAGGGCAAACCTGCCACCAAAAGATCTATTGCTAGGTGGATTGTATCTTGTATACAATTCTGCTATGAAAAACTGGGAAAAACTCCACCCTCAGGCCTGAGGGCTCATTCCACAAGAGGTACAGCTGCTTCCTGGCTGTAGTAGTATTCTCCTAGAAATTTGTCAAGCAGCCACCTGGAAAGCAGTCCATACCTTTACAAGCATTACTCTCTGGATATCCAGGCTAGGAGTGATGCTCAGTTTTACAGCAGTACTTCAGAGCCTATTCCCAAAGTGCTTCTGTCCCTCCTCCTTGGAGGTACTGGCAATGGTCTGCAATTGTCAGAATACAGCAAGACTTCATGTTGTTTGAAGAAAAAATTACTCACCTTAGTAATTATATTTCTTCTAATGGAGTCTTGCTGTATTCTGACCTCCCTTCCTGCCTCTCTTCTCAGAACCTGTTTTTGGGAAGTGGGTGGACAGGTGCAGTGTTGCACCCTAGGGGTGTATTTGCTGGTACCCTCCTCCCATTTGCTTGGGTGCTTATTTATTATTGTTATTTTTTTAAGTACATTGGGTTTAGTTTTTGGGTTTCCTGACCTGAGTCTTCCTTGGGAATCCGAAACTTTTCAGCCAGTTGACTAGTAGAATTTTTACAATTTCCACATAGAATTTTTAGTTTAGTTGGGCTCGTAAGAATCTAACGGTTTAGGTTCAAAATACTCCAGGCAGAGACTTCAACCAAGCTCAAGCTCAGTGTTCCATGCCCTGCATGGAAAGTTAACCCTTAGTTCTCCGGGGCAGTCTAAAGGTTGGGAATCACTGTAATTGTCATAATACAGCAAGACTCCGTTAGAAGAAATATAATTACTAAGGTGAGTAATGTTTTCTTTTAGTATCCCTTGGTGTGGCCACATACAGGTTTCTTGCTTTCCTGTATTGTTGCCAATCACAAATCTTTCCCGAAGGTCTTGCCTGGGCCCAAGCTTTATTTTTAGCAAGCCTCAACTTAAAAAAGTTTAGTAGTATACCGTGGGACAGAATTACCTTTTATTCTCCTAGTAATCTCTGGCATATGCCTATTACATACAAGGAGAAATTCTGACACAAAATAATCCCAAGAAAGGTTTATATTGAGTATTCGTTCTAGATGATCCCACTTAACATTCCCTAGGTTTGCTAAAAAGGAAAATAATCAAACATTTTATAAGATCTTAACTTCAGGAGCCTAGAGGGTCCTTTCACTTTAATTTTCCCTTTGATATGGTAAACAATATTATGATCACTAAACAAGTCTGCATCTGCCCCAGAAGAAACGTAGTTGTTGGGACAGTTTGTAAAAATTGCATCAATCAAAGAAGAATCACCAGGACTATGAATATTAATTCTGGTGGGTTCTGAGATTAATTGGTACAACCCAAGCTCCAAAGCCATTTTCCTGATTCTTTGGGATTTTACAGGGTGAAACCAGTTAGCATTTAAGTCCCCCAGAACTAACAACTCATGGGAGAAAACAAATGGGGCTAGTGCATCCTGCAGTAAGTCAAACACTTGTACTGTTGTGTTAGGTGGGCTATACCCCCCAACCACAATTAAAGGTTTCCCTCACCCAGTATTAAACTCCACTGCCAGCTATTCAAGGTTTATACTATCCAAATTAAGAAAAATCTGAATAGGGGAGAGTTTTTCTAAATAATAAACCATTATCCCTCCCCCTTTCCTATTTCTATCAGCCCTTTTAAAATCATAACCCTGTAATCTTAGATCTGAGTCATCTTGGGACTTACCCAGCCAGGTTTCTGTAAAAACCATAATCTCAGGTCTATGTTCTGTTAGGAAATCCTTAATTAAATCCAACTTTGGAATGATACATCTTACATTTGAGTGCACAATTAGCTGACCGTGATGCATCTTTAAATTGTCAATTAAGGGACCAGGATTTAAAGCAACATCCCCACTTTGCATCAAAAACAAAAGAATGCATAGCTTTGGTAGTATTGACTTCCTTAATACCTTAATTATCAATGGAGTCCAGACATTCTTAATTTCATGTCCCATTTCCACTCCCATTCCAACCCTGTTACAATAATGTCTCAGCTTTACCAACATCAAGTTTGGAATTATACTGTATTTGTTAAACATGCTGTCCCAGGATTGGGGCCTTCCATGTCAAGCAAGTCAGTATACAAACAAGTTCCTCCTCGACTCAGTACCACTCGACCATTGACATGCAAATCCCAATCAGGGTGCCTGCCAACCACCTCCCATTGCAACATCCCAACCAAGACAGCTCCCAAAATCAAATACATTAAAGACCCCATAGGAAACCCTTACTTTAAAACTCTAAATTACATTAAATATGTATCACATTTTCTTCCCACCATGGCTTTTACCACTCAATGAGTGCCATGGCACGCGCGCCCTGGTGGCGCTTTCTTTTATCTGTTGAATCCCCCGCCCCCAGAGTGAAGCAGCAGCAGGTAATTAGAGCCCTTTAGCAGCATTTAAAATTAAACTGGCAGTCACAGTCTCACAAAGTCACAACAGCCCTTTCTTGTGCAAATCAATTCAGCCAGCACACACAGCTTGATTGAAGATGCTGTCCCAGCACAATGCGAAGCAGCTCTCACCTGCAGTCCAGAATGATGGGGGGGAAGCTGGTTTTGATTTATTTCTCCACCTAAAGAAGAAGTCACCCCAAAGGGTTCTCTTCATCTAACTTCCAGTTTAGACTGGTTTTTGCTTTATTTTGTATTTGAATTTCTTAAATAAGTGTTTTTTTGTTAGCGGTTCACATATATTTAGGCACCAAACCACAATCTCTGCTTTTTTTCCATTTGGGAACCGATTTTTTGTGGGTTTGTCATGATTGGCATGTCTAACAAGCCCAAAAAGAAAATGGGACCTATAGACTTCAAAAATTGCATGAAGTGCTTTAATTTCCTAGTTAAGGTGGACTGTCACAAGTAATGCTGAAGGTGCCTGGGTTCAGACCACCTTTTCTCTGATTGTGAGCCCTGTATTAAGTGCTGCCCTAAAACCATTAAGAAGAAGGCTAAAAAAACTGGAAGAATTAATGGCTTCTTAGTCTGCCTCTACGCTGCTTAAGCATACTGATGAGGGTCCATTCTTTCATAGTAAGTAGAAGGACAAGCCTGCTAAAGATGCCTCAGAATCCAGGGTGTCTGAACAGGGAAACCCTGAGTCAAATAAACATAAAAGATCCTTGGAGCAGGTTACAGAGATGGTGTCTTCCAAGAAAAAAAAAAAAGCATGCAGCTGCCCCTCCACCTGAAGAAGGAAAGGAGCCATCAGCGGACAGAAGTAAAATGCACTCTGTGGGGGACATGGCTAAGGTATGGCACTTTCTCCAGGCCTTTCAGGCCATGGGGTCACTTATGGGCATGCTGGTTCCCCCTCCTGTTCTCGTTCTTATCCCGGTTGTGGAGGATCAGGGGGCCAAATTTTATTATGATGAAGAGGGGAGCCCATAGAGCCCAGTGGTTCTCCTGAGCAAGAGTTCAGCTCTACTATCTAGGGCAAAGATAATTTTTCCTACACTACTCTTTTATGAAGCAGATGATAAACAACCTCAGCCTTTCCATCCAGGAGACTGGAGGATAAGGTACAATATTTGGATGTGATGGGGTTAACCCTGACAAAGAGGTTGCTCCTTCGGGTGCATAAACCCCTTAAGAAGGCAACCTGTAGGGTCTTACAGACACCTACTTCCACCCCTGGTATTACAAAAAGATTGAACAGAAGTACCAGCTCAATAAATGGGATGCTGAGTAACTTTGTTCCCATCCTGACCATGAAGGGGTAGTACGGGCCACAGCCTGTGATAAGGCTAAGGTTCCCCTCTCTACCCAGCCCCCAGACAAGGACTCTAGAAAGCTGAATAGTATGGAGGAAAAGTGTCTATATGTCTGCATCCCTGCTGCTAAGACAGGCAGCCTATTGTACATGGTTTATACTGCCCAATATCAGAAATCTCTATGGAGCTCCATCTTGGCCATGAATGAAAAAGCTTCTGGGGATTTGATATAGGACTTAGCAGACACTGCTAAGTCAGCCGAGGATGCTCTTAAGTACCAGTTTCATATGGCAGTGGATACCAATGGCACTGCTTCCAGGGTCATGACCCTTGCAATATCCCTGAGAAGGTTTGCTTGGCTCAGGACTACAAACCTCTCCCAAGATACTCAGATAGAGGCCATGGATTTTCCCTGTGAAGGAAATTCCCTATTTGGTGACAAGACAGATGCATACACAAAAAAGGCAGAGGAGTACAAAGCTGCCTACAAAAGCAACACTGAGAAGGAAAAGGCCTCCACTTCTGATAGTCCTTATGGCAAAGGAGGTAGAAGTAGGGGTTATTTTCCCCGTGGTTTTCTGCCCTATGACTTCTCCAAGCTGAGCGGTTTCTTCAGAGGCAGAGTTAGGAGGTGCTCCAAACACACTGACCCAACCCCAGCAGCCAAAGGTCAGCCAAAGCAGAACCCCTGAGTCAGTCCAGGTTGCCCATCCAGTGCCAGTGGGGGGAAGGCTGAATCACTTTTATTTAGGACTGGAAGAACATCACCGCAGACAAATGGGTTCTGGAAGTAGTGAGTAGCCAGGGGCTCTCTCTGCAGTTCAGAAGGTTCTACAGACTGCAGTTTTGCAGAAACTTTACACCTCCCACTCCAACAAAAAAGATCCTGCTGGAGTTATAGGTCAAAAAGCTGTTGGCAGGCAAAGGCAGTAGAAAAAGTTTATCCATCTCTGTGTGGAAAGGGCCTTTACTCAAGGTACTTCCTCATACACAAGAAAAATGGGGAGTGGTGACCCAGTTTGAATCTCAGATATCTGAACAAACACCTCAAAATGGAAACATTTAGGATGGTAAACCTGGCTGCAGTGATCCCAAACCTTGAGCAAGGGGACTGGCTAGTATCTCTGGATCTGAAAGATGGCTACTTCCATATTCCAATCAGGCCCAGCCACAGGAAGGACTTCCGGTTCCGGTTGCCTGTTAATGGAAGCCTAATCAGCGCAGTTCTGTCTTGCCCATTAAACAATCCTGTGTCATCTGTAGTGCTAAGGCGGCATCCTGTCAGAAAATTGCAGTATAACCAAATTTATGATGTCCACAAAACAAAAAAACAAGGATGGAAAGGGGGGAACCCACATCAAAGGCGAGAATAGTCAATCACAAGGTCTGCTGTAACAGGCCGCACTCAGGGAGGACCTCACAAACCTCATAGCCCAAACTCCTCCAATTAACACAATGGAGGAAGAAGATTTACTATTACATCAAAAATGCTATGCAATACTTTAAAACAAATAAATGAGACTTTAACCAGACTAGAGAAAAAAACATTGGAGGACCGTTTGGAACTTTCAGAACTGAAGGAGAAAACAGGCCAACTCGAGTCAACAATTACAGAATGCACAACCACCAGGCCTAGCCACAGGAAGCATTTAAGATTCAGGGTAGGGACTGGTCATTACCAGTTTGCAGCCCTCCCCTTTGGGCTCTCATCAGCTCCCAGGTTGTTCAGAGTGCTCAGCCATGGCAGCAGCACACCTCAGGAGATGAGCCACATTGCAAAGTAATCTAAACAATATATTCTCATGGGCTAAGACGTGGTAGATGAGTTTTTATAAGGAGAAATGTGTCATGCATTTGGGAAAACAGTATCAAAAAGCTATATACTTGCTAGATGGATCCTCTCTGAGAGAATTGCAGGAGGAAAGAGATTTAGGAATGATAATAAACAAAAATCTGATTTGTACATCATATTGTGAGATACAGATTGCCAAAGCTAAGAGATTACTTTGGACAATAAAAAGGAACTATGGGAGAAGAAATGAGCAGGTAATAATGCCATTGTACAGGTCATACAGTATATTAGACCAATACTGGACTATGGGAGCCCTGTGTGGGGACCCATCATTAGAGGGACTATTGATAGCATCAAGAGAGTTCAAAGACAAGCTACTTAATTAATACATCATATGAAGATATTACCCTATAGAGAATGGTTATAAAAGTTTAAATTTATGTCATTGGAGATCAGGAAAATACGTGGGGACCTACTTCTATGCTATGACATCATATAGGATGATTATTTATTAAGCAAACTGAGTTTGGAATTCAAAAATAACCAAAAGGGAACTAGAACACATTCATTACAGCTAAGATCAAGGAAATTTGATACTAATAAAGAAAGGCATTCTATACTCAAAGAATAGTCAACCCATGTAATAAACTCCCATTAGAAATCATAGTTAGTAAAGATGAACAATAATTCAAAAACAGATTAAACTCTTGCAGTTTAGACAGAAATACATTGACTTGTTATGGATAGATCAGTAGGAGTGCAAATGGGCCAACTGTCTTCTCAGCTCCTTACACCTTAGTATGAGGAGTACTGGTTTTCCCTTACCTAGACAACTGGCTGGTCATGGGGAGGTCACACCAGGAGGCCAAGGCTTCTCTTTCCCTCACTCAGCGTACCCTGGAGGATCTGGGCTTTCTCATAAACACCCAACAGTCCCAGATAGAACCAGTTTAAGTGTTAGAGTTCATAGGAGCAGAATTGGATGCCCTTCAAGTGAGGCCCTCCTCCCACAAGAATGAGTGAGAAATTTCATCAATCTGGTGAAGTCCTTCATCCTGGTCAGACCAGGTTAGCAAGAGACTTCCTTTAGTTATTAGGCCATATGGCCTTCTCCACAGCAGTAGTGACAGGGACCAGGTTCCAAAGGAGATACATCCTGTACCATCTAAGGGGCCATTGGTCCCAAAAATGAGACCCTCTTTCAAGACTGGTGCTTGTAACAAAGTCCCTCTTAAGAGCACTGGACTGGTGGAAAGAAGAGGATAACTTCAGGGAGGGTGTGCCCTTCCTTCAACAGTTCATGATAGTTCTGACAAAAGATCCCTCCATCCTAGGCTGGGAGCTCACCTGGCTGATTTGATTGTAGGTGGGCTGTGATCCCCCAGGAATCCCAGGAGCACATAAACTTGCTGGAACTCAGGGCAGTTTTCCTGGTTCTACAGTCTTTCTCTCCTCATGTCAGGGGGCAGTCAGTCTAGGTCAGGACAAACAACACCACTGCCATGTACTACATCAGCAAACAAGGGGACACAAGACTCTCAAAGTTATGTACAGAAGCAGTGAAGATCTGGAATCTGGCTTACTTCCTGAAGGTGCCGCTTTCGGCAGTTCACCTGCCAGGAAAGGACAATGTCTTGGGGGATTCCCTCAGTAGGATCAGCCAGGGACATCACAAATGGACCCTGAACAAGCAGGTCTTGACCACAGTGCTCAGGAGTTGGGGTACACTGGAGATAGATCTGCCTGCATCTTGGGAGAATCATCAAATCCCACTGTTTTGTTGCAGGTCTCCAGCAATGGGCTTGGTCCAATCAGATGCCCTGACTCTAGACTGGTCAGGGAGATCCCTGTACACCATCCCTCCCTCCCTTCCCTCTCTTGCTGAGAGCACTCTCGAAGCAGAGGAGCCAGTCTGTGATTATGATCCTAATAGCCCCAGATTGGGCCAGGCAGGTCTGGTATTCCCTCCTGCTGGTCCTCTCCAACAAGCAGCTTATCCGCTTTCCACTGAGGCACAACTGACTGACCATGTATCAGGGCAGGATTACCTTCCTGAATCTCAAGTCTATGTTCCTCAAGGCATGGTTCTTGAAGAGCTAGTACTCTGAATTTCACCTCTCTGAGAAGTCTTGAAAGTCCTTAGGGTCTCCAGAAAACCAGTAACCAGGAAACACTATGTTTCCAGGTGGAAAAGGTTCTCTTTGTGGTGTGCCCCTAAGCAGCTCAGCCATTTACAAGCATATCTGTACATAATCCTAGACTACCTAGTCCACCTTCATCCCAGGGCCTCAGGCCTTCAACTCTTAAGGTGCACCCAGCTGCCATGCGGTGTATGCTTATGTTTCGGCAGGTAAGGAGAAAATGGTGGCTTCACACCCCATTTTCAGAAGGTTCTTTAAAAGGCTTCTTCATCTGCATCCCCCCTGCTAGGGACTCATTCCCCCATGAGATTTGAACCTGTGCATAGCAGAGCTAATGGACTTCCCTTCTGAGTCCATGGCTACTGCTGATTTGAAGAATATCACCTGGAAAACAGTATTCCTGGTGGCCATAACTTCTGGCAGAAGGGTATGCAAGCTGCAAGCCCTCTGCACAGATCTGAATTATATCATTTTTCAGAGGGCCAAGATAGTTCTAAGGACAAATAGAAAATGTCTCCCTAAGGTAGTGTTTGAATTTCATCTGAACCATTCCATTGCCCTTCCAGTGTTCATTACAGCAAAATCCAGCTCTGGAGAGCAGGGGGTCCACCGTCTGGATGTCAAGAGGGCACTTAGTTACTACCTGGACCACACTAAGGGACTCAGGTCTTCCTATTCACAACTGTTCCTCATGCATTGTGAGGTGGGCAAAGGTAGGCTAGCCTACAAGGGAACTATTGCTCACTGGCTCGTCTTCTGCATCCAGTTATGTTATAGCAAAGATGGCAAGCTACCACCAACAAGGCCTCAGGACACACTCCACATATGGTACCTCTGCCTCTGTGGCAGCTGCAAGGAATACAACCTTGCTAGAAATATGTAAAGCAGCTACCTGGAAAACAGTACACACCTTCACAAAACACCATTTTCTGGATATGCAGTTGAGAAGGAATGCCAGATTTGGCACTGCTGTCTAGCAGAACCTTTTCTCTAAACAAGTTCTGTACCCAGCCTCCCAGTTTACTGCTTTATAGTCTGCAATAGTTAGCATTGTGAGGTATTCCAGGGGTGTGAAGAAACAATTACTTATCGTAGTAATATTGTTTCTTTCAAGGGATCCCTCACTATGCTTAACACACCCACCCTACATCCCTTTCCAGAGCCTGGAATAGGTTCTCTAGGAATCAGTTATTTTTTCAGTCTTCACTTTGTTTGAATGTTACTTCTGCATTGACTACAATCAGTTTTGGGGTGTTATGATGCGTAACCTTAGTCTGCCTTTTGTCCCCATAGGGGCCAGCCATTTATTTTTGGTGTTTTTTTCTGTTACTTTGGTTGAGTCTAGCTAGTTTAATAGTTTAGTTATCACTGTTCCCCCAGCTATTGAAATAAATGTGAAGTTAGAGGGCAGAGTCGAGTGTGACCACACAGCAGAGAAGTGAATTTCATTCCATCATTCTCTAATTTGCATAAAATCCCACTGACTGGAACAGCTCAGACCTGCAGGTTAATTGCAATAGTACAGAGTCCAAGAAAATGCAGCACTCCGAGAAACCACTGGACAAATAGGTTGCAAAGTACTGAATTTTTGTTACCCGTCCAGATGTCCAGAAACAAGCAAAGTTTCATGTAGGCTACATTAGTGGCTAATGATAACTAGCACCATACCTCTCAACCTCCCAACTTACCAATGTGTGACAGAGGGCTACAAAATGTGTGACAAATGCCAAAAATGTGGTACACCTCATTTTTCACAGCGCGCGGAGTCGTGCACTGGCGTTGTCACGTTAAGTGAATTTTACCACACTGAAACTATTGTTTGTATGCTTGACATATGGTTTGTGTTGCAAATTAAAGAGAATGGTGTGTGTGTGTGTGTCCTTGAATAAAATAAAATGATGCAAATCCTATATATGTGTATGTGTCCTTAATTAAAATAAAGAGTGATGCAAATCCTATATGTGTGTGTGTCCTTAATTAAAATAAAGAGTGATACAAATCTTAAATGTGTGTTAACATTTTATCGATGTAATCTATAAATACACCTCTAAAGAATGAAACAAACACCGCTTATTCATTTGAAATCATGACAGTTTATTGAAACTATACTAATGCAGCAGTACTGGAAGAAACAACTATTTGTAGAGCGTTTGCAGATCTTAAAACTAAATGCGTTCTGATTTGAACCTACACTAATACTACACTATAATATATTAAAAAAAGTGAGTTGAATACTGCTCTGCAACTATAATACTATTACATACTATACTAAATAAATGCCCCAGTGAATAAAACAATTACAAACTGATTGACAGTTAAACCTTAAAAACCCAGTAAGCACTTATTGCACTTAAATAATAAAATGTATTCACATGCAACCACAAACACCTGCTGGCAGCTGGACACTAAAAAATAGTCTATGCAACTGCAAACCTATAAATCACAGCTGTCGGATAACAAAATGTCAATGTCTTTCTTCAGAATACTGTGGGAGTGTGGGGCATGTTGTCTCTGTCTACGTTGTGGTCTGGTGTTCTTTATTAAAGGCGGCCGTTGCTTTTCTGGCAGCAGCAAGAGTCTCCTTCGAATACTGAACTTCATAGCAGTCTCGCTCCTCGTTCATCTTGATTGCCAGCAAAGAGTTCAGCGTTTTGAGATGCAGGGCCTGTCTTAGTTCTGTTTTAACTTTACACACCATACTAAAAGCGTGCTCTGCATCTGCATTTGAATGCGGCAAGCAAAGTAGTACCATCATTAGTCTTTTAAAGTACTGCAGTGAACCATCTCTACCAACACATTTGAGGGCTGAATGGGGTCCATTTATTGGTCCAGTTAGGGTCCCTGTATCAGACAACTGGTACACAGAAAATTCATCCAGCAATGTGTCCTTCTCTTCTATTGTCTTACAGATTCTGAGATGATCTGCCAAGTCTGTTACCATAGAGGGTGTTACCTTGAGCTTCGACGAAGGATTGAGGAGAAGTCCTACATTTTGCACAAACTTGTTGTTCACAGGAAATTTCTTTAGTATTTTTTGATATGACAGTAGAATAAAACACAACTGCTTTCTGGTAGATGTTGGTTTCAATGACTGTTCCAGCAATGCTGTCTTCCTGCTCCATCATGTACTGTTGTATTTCTGCTCCTAGACGAAGGTCACTGTGGCATAGAAAACTGTCAGAATTGTCCAGAATGGTAGCATCATTGTAATTTAGCAATTGCCTGGCCATCTCAGGCCGCAGAACTCTGCCAGCATATATGTGGAGGAGTCAAGAGATGTCAGAGTGCAAAGTCATTAGTTGGCTGTCACCTTTTTGCATCTGTTGATTGAACTGGCACAGAGGTTCAAGTCCATATTTCAGGAACATAAACTGCATTCAGATTTCATGGCTCTCCAGTCTTTTGGTGATGCTCTCCACTTTTGCTGGTCTTTGTTCTGCTGACCGGAAATATGACAAGAGTGCAGGCCACAGATCCAGCATCCTCTTGACAACCTTATTCAGGCTGAGCCACTGTGTTGGTCAGTGGCGGCTCTACACCAGGGCCCGCCAGGGCACGTGCCCCGGTATAAAAATGCTGTGCCCCAGTTGGTGCCCCATATGGTGCACAGCTTCCTCCATAGTAACAATATATCAGTGCCCTGGCTGCCATCTGTTGTGCCCCAGCTGTGCCCTGGTAACCATTTGTGGCTAGAGCCGCTAGTGGTGTTGGTGCATGCTTTATAACCTTGAGTGGTTCAACATCCACAAACAGTGCAAATTCTTTTAACTTATTTTGTCTTTGTGCACTTGAAGCAAAGTGGCAGTAGACATCTGACACAAGCTCTTCAATCTTTGTTAGAGTCTTTACTGCTGCTTTGCTGCAGATATCTGCCAGGTGGCAGAGACACCCCATGTTGACAATATGTGGATTTAGGGTTTGGAGCCTTGATAAAACAGAGTTCCTCTTGCCAATCATGGAGGCAGCATTGTCAGATGACAGTGCAACAAGATTATCTGTTGGGATGCAAAATCGGTTCAGTGTGTCCATAAGACAGTCAAACATGCTTTGTCCAGTTCCTGAGATACACTCAGGCATATCCAAGAACTTGATCGCATGCTTTCCTTGCTCATCATCAAAATAACCCACAAGAATAACTAGCAGTTTTTCATCTCCCATGTCTGTGCTTTGATCCATGTAGACACAGTATGGTACTTTTCGGCACTTTGCTGCAACATCTTCCTGGTACATAGACCCAATGACATCCCTTGCTATGCAGGTTGCTTTTGTGGCACCACAAGTCATCTTTTTAGTACTTCAGGATCAGAGCAGTACTTCTTCATATATTTAATAATGTGATCGCCACATGAAAATGACAAGTTGTGCTCTGCAAGCATTGCAACGAAAGCAACTTCTGCCTCTATGACTTTGGAGCTTGCTTGTGCTGCAAACAAGTTGGAGAGCTTCTGTCCAGACGTGGCATGCTTGACATTGTTGCAGTGCTTCTCCATAGCTGCATGGCGCTGCAGATCATGGCGTCCTCCATGGCCTATGGTGAAATCACAGGAGCATATCTTGCAGAATGCATATGTTCTCCCTTTCCTACTGTCACTGACCCAATCAAATGAAGATTTCCAGGTAGCCTGGAATGTTGTGTACCATCTTTGCTTCTTCACTGGGCTGTGCACACTGTAATTATCCGATTCCGAGTCACCCCCGCAATCTATGCAAACATAAAAGGCAAACATCTAAACCAAAGAAAGGCAACGCTCCTCGACTTTGCCTCCGCGCTCTCAGAGACTGATCCCTTCAGGCAGACAATAATAAGACAATAAGTTTCAACTTCAAATACTTATTTCTTCTCTGGTGTGGCAGGTGGCAAGGTGTAATGCCTTACCTCCACGCCACTGGGCCAGCCTGCCAACCACACCATCACCATCTACTACTACAGCCATTACAAAAAAAAAAAATCGGCCATTGTTTGGACGCAGCAAGTGCCCCCCCCATGCACCCAAACACCAGTGCAAACAATTCAGTTACACGATTCTGACTCAGCATCAAACAGCAAACAAATCACGCAGTCGCCATGAAAAATATGCCATGTACATTGTTTTTTGTGTCTACATGGATCAAAGCACAGACATGGGAGATGAAAAACTGCTAGTTATTCTTGTGGGTTATTTTGATGATGAGCAAGGAAAGCATGCGATCAAGTTCTTGGATATGCCTGAGTGTATCTTGCTTGCTGTGTCCAGTCAATCCTTATGGTTTATTAGCATGACTGTAATGTGTTAGTGTAACACTACAATCATACCAATAAATCAGACATTGTCTGGACATGACAGCACACCCCCCCCCCCACAAGACTTCTAAAACAGTTCCATTACACATGGCATCAAATAATCCGACGCAATGTCATGTAGCAAGCAAGATACTCACTGCTAAAACAGGACATGCACAACATCATTTTTGGGGTTGATGGGAAGGGGGCCATGCTTGCTGTGTGCATTCAACACTGATGGTTTATTAACACAGCCATACTGCATTTTCCACAGTTCACACTGACATTATTATTATGAACTGAGGAGCATAAAGAGGAATCTGATTGGCACGGAGCTCTTTGAAGCCATGATGATATTGGGCTACATCATCACGGCTTCAAAGAAGTTCCAACACCACCAACTTCCTTGCTCTGTTCTGTCTGAGAACTATTTTTCAAAATGTATTTCTACATCAACCAAAATCTTGTTCATAAAACATTTAAAAACTTTTTTTTTTATGTTATGAAAATTTAAACCCAACTCATAATAGCAATAAGGCATGATAGGGCATGGTATATCCATAGGATATCTTCACTTTCCGGTCGTTGGACGCACCCGCGTGGCGTGACGATATTACATGATATACCACACCCTGTCATGCCTCATTCCTTAATTATACCACCTAGGTGTTACACAGCAAGCTGACCCCCACCCCATGCATAAAACAAGGCATACCGCATGTACTACTTGCACAGTCAGTTCTATAAAGTAACCAGAAATATGACTGGTAGCAGGCAACAACCTACCCCCCAAAAAGCCAGTTACCTTAAACGTCATGTACAAAAACAGTTCCAATTTCCAAAAATCCCCAGCAACATACCTGTGACACAATTCAGCTGCTGCTGCTCCTCCTCCTCCTCTCACCTCCTTTTGCTAGTGATGAACGCCTGCATAGTGGTGTAGTCTGTGATGCAGTTCCTCGCCAGATTAGTTGGGGTTGCTGGTTGGGCTTCTTTTGCGTTGGTGTAAGTTCCCTCACAGAACCTCCAGTACAGTCGCAGCTGATGTATCTGGTGGAGGAGAAGAAGGAAGGAAGGAAGGAAAGAAGGAAAGAACGAAATATTCCCCCAACACTGCAGGGACTTTCTCTATTGGACTCTTGACATCTAGGGTTATCTTAGTGATGAGGGACACTGCTCCACGCCAGGCCAGTTTCCCTGATAGAACAGAGTTCAGCCTAGCACTGGAGAGCAAGCCCGCTACACTAGGAATTAACCAGTTCTGTGATGAGAGCTTGTGAGGAATGCAAGTTGACTACACTCAAGGTTACAGAACCTATGGGCGAGGGGGTGTGATAGCCCGCCCCCCTCCACTTTGTCCATGAGCATTTAAACTAAGTGCCCCTTTAATACATGCAAGGTTAGAAGGGAAATAATCATGGTCTCTTTTGTAGTTACTACAGCAACCCCATATTTCCCGGCACCCATATTCCTAGTAGGTCCTTGAAAGCCAAGGGTAGGGAAATCCTCTGGAGATGTGGCTGGACTTAATGGCAATAGGCAACCTAAACAAACCCACTGGTTTGTGTCTCCATGGTTACCCCTCCCTATGACTCAAACAGTGCCATTTGAAACCTTGGACCATGTTTTATCTTATTTATTTTTATAATATAAAATTTATATATTTAAAAGTTTCACCAAGTAGGCATACTGAGCAGTATTGCTTGTTTCTACATGCATCCTGGGGTGAGGCGGGGGAAGGGACATAACAGGTTGCAATAGTAACAGAATATATAGCATTACAATAGTTGCAAGAGATACAACATTAGAACAATGCCATGGAATAAACAAAATGCAGGTTACAATAACATGCCGTCTCAGTAAGGGACAGCAGATTTAGCAATATCCACTGGATACAAGTCCATGTTGTGGACCATATATTGTTGAAATAGTGCTAGGGGACTTATCTCACCCATGTTTTGGACCTGGGGTTTAGAGACATACAGTAGTACTTCTCTTTTGGAAAATATGAATATGGTACTAAGATGTAAACATTTTATAACTGCCAGAAAGTCCCTTCTTATGATGTATGACAATCCCCTACTATGGTGGGAGGATACAAAGAGAAAACTGCAAATATTTTTTCAACATCAGGCCAAAATACAGAAAATGATAATTATGATGGCTTCCTGGTCTAAAGGAGTGTTCAGGATTACTTAGTTCAAGGGGTACCATCTGACCATGGATCTTATGCAGATTTGGATGTGGCTACATGCAGATAAATGAGAGGTGTGGCCAGGTGGATAGCCCTTGAAACACAGATAGGGGAAGGCACAAACCCAGAGATATTGATGTGGGACACATCCAGAAAAAAAAAAGGGACAGTGGGACACCATCTCCATGCCTTCATTTTAGGAGTATGGAAGGACATCCCTCTGTATTTGTGATCCCTGTGGCACAATCCAAGGAGGCTTTCAAGTTCCACCTAGCCTGGCAGGAATGGGTAGCAGGGTCATAGAGAGGGTGGGAGACTTGTTTTTCTACCCTATCACGAGTAGTTTTAAAGACTTCTCAGAGTTGAAGTCACAGGCTTACAGTTTCCTTTGTTTTCACAATACAAAAAATACAATAATTATACAGGTAGGAGCAGCAAAAACTTCAATAAATTATCCCATCCAGGTAGCAAGGAGACAGTACATGATTGCACCAAAAAAAGAAATAACAAAAAACCATAAGACTACCTCTGCAGCCGCCGACGGTAACTTATTGTCTGTTGCCTTGCTTGCTCGGGAGTCGGGACGCTCGCTCAGCTGGTGCGTGGTGTGGTCCGGTCGGTGCCTGACTTGAAGGCTTCTCCTTCTCCAAAGACTCCTCCAGTCCAACTCTCCAAGTCGACTTGAATCGAGGGATTCGTGGCGTTTTCTGAGTTCAAAATCCGAGGGTCGGGAGCCTCAGTCAGAGCCTGTTTCGGGCAGCTTCCTCTCTACCTCTTCAGTTCCTGATGCTGCTGCTGCACAGTGATTGGTAGCTGCTGGCAGTGGTGGTCCTTCCCGAGCAGTATCCTCCAGAAATGCTCCTCCTGATGCTATGGTTCCCCCTCAGTGGAGTCAGGCTGCTTATAGTGAGGCAGCGGACCTGAGGGGGGACCTGAAGTGATGACAGAAACACTTACTCTGTTTGGGGGGCAGGGGTGTAGGGTAGCTTTGGGGGGGCGTGCCTGACATCATCGCCGGATTCGCAGTCCTCCAGCCACTGCAGCCTGAGCCAGCCAGTAGTTCTCCACCGCTCCACGACTCCAACTAGCCCCCCCTCCCTGACGTCATCATTTGCGAGACGACTTGCGACGACGAGAGGCAAGCCCAGGTGCCGCTGCGCCAGGCAAGAGTCAAGACTAGTCGGACAAACAAAGGGGATTAATGTGCATGCGGTGCAGCTGCGGTTTTGGCGGAAAAAAACGGGCGACTGCGGGGCAGCGGTACAGGCAGTCTACCAGCTCCAGAATCCGGGACATCACGCGCAAACCGGTACACTTGAGAGGTATGACTAGCACTCTCCAAACTGCAATGAAAGTTTTTAATCATGCCACCATTGCATACCAAAAGCAAGAACACACAAGCTTGATTAAAAACTTTCATTGTAGTTTGAAGTGTGCTGTTTTTTGTTACTTCACTGCCTGCATTGTTTCACAGCCTTGCACCTCCTTTGGAGACTTGAACTGACATTTGCTGTTCTCTTCAATAGTGACTAATGCCAATTAATATTGCAAGAGCTACATCAGCTACTGACCCCAGCGCTTTGGCTATCCCAGACTTCCTGAGGGGGTGTGTCACACAATGTGAAACTTCGGTTGTATGGTAAGTAATTTTTTTCTTTAATGCTAATTATGGAATCTTAGAACGTAATTCAAAACTCTGCTGAGCGGTCACACTCACACTCACACCTGTCCACTAACATCAGATTTATTTCTCCACCTGAGGAAGAAGTCATCTTGAAGTCATCTCTGCATCTTCTGTGCCATTTGACAATTTATTTTTTTAAAGTGTTAAGTCAAGTGTATTTTATTTAGCTTTTTGATACTCCTGGTTTGAGTGTTATTTTATTGTCTGTTACCATTTTTATCCTTTTTCCCTGGTTCTTAATTGGTTCCCAGGAATAAGAGAAAAGGCCTTTGTGTCACGGTTCCTGCTGTCAGGGAACCATGTTAGATTATAAATAAAATAATAGATACCCAAGTGTGTATTACCAGGCAGTAATCTCATCGAGAGGTTTTGGGGACTTGGAACCTCGAGAGCGAAAAGGTATTTGTTATTTTTTTTAATATATGGATCCAGCTTCTTTTGTAAGGGGCAGTTGGCTGCTGTGGGAAGACTCTGTTCTGGCGACCGCCGCACTGTCTCACTCCTCTCACCTACTGCACTGTCTTGCTTTTCTAACCAGTCCCACGGCCAGGCACTGACTCATCTATCAAGGGAAAAAGCTTTTTTTTGGTAGGAAGACTTACCTTTTCTTTCTTTTTTCCCCCCAGAACGAAGGATCAACTGGATAGTTCCATTTTCCATAAGAATTAAAATAAAAAAAAGAAATATCTCGGTCGCAATTTTGTCTCGCTAAGTGAGAGATGGCCGTCAAGTTACTCAAAATGTTCCACCCGCCTAGAAAGAGAAAGTGGCCAATCATGAGGTGTGTTTTCAGACAATAGTGTTTGATTGACACTGGCAACATAGCGTGCTGTGGGAGAGCTTGCACTTCTGCTGTTCCATTTTTATGATAATACTATCGTTCAGAGCTCTGAATGATACTATTACGGACTCAGAACGATAGTATTATCAACTGCCAAGTATGGTATTATCACTTCAGGAATCATGCTATTATGAGGATTTTTTTGTATGCTTTTCAACCCTATTATTTCAACAATCCCTATATTAAAAAAAAGTAAAATAAGTATTTTAGTTTCTGCAACCACTTTGTAGTTTTTTTACTTTTCATCCCAGTTCCTCGTTTTATAAAAATTAAATGTTATGTGGCTTATTTTTCTCTAAAATATTAGTGTTTGCAGTGGATTTTCCTTTTTATAAGGAACAGAACCACAGTCTTACAGTATTTGGTTTTGGGAACCAAAGCATTTTAAGGTAATCAGAAATCTGCATGACTGATAGATCCAAAAAGAGAACAGGACTGATAGACTTTAAAAACTGTAAAATTTGTGTCCAGCATCTGGCTAAGGCAGACTGCCACGAGTGAGGTGCCTGGGTCCAGATCACTATTTTTTTAGCTGTGAGCTTTGTATAAAATTTTGCCCTAACACAGTTAAGAAAAGGGCTAAGAAACTGGAAGAAAGTATGGCTTCTCAGTCTGCCTCTATGTCACCTAAAGGTTTAGAACAGGATCCAGCCCCTCAAAGTAAGCAAAAGGACAAGGCTGCTAAAGATGGTTCAGCGGTTAGGGTGTCTGAACAGGAGAACCCTGAGTCTGGTAAGAATAAGAGACCCTCTGAGCAGACACCAGATATGGTGCCTGCTAAGAAAAAACAGAAAGAAAAACACCCTCCTGGTGAAGAAGGAAAAGAGATGTCAGTGGAGAAAAGTAAGATGCCCTCACTCAGTAGAGGACATGACTAAGGCATGGCTGTTCCTCCAGGTCTTCCAGAGTATGGGGACTTTCATGGTTATGTCTGCCCCCCTCTTCCCGGGCTCCAATACAGTACCTATTTCAGTGCCAGTGGAGGAGGAAGAGTATGAAGAAGAGGAAGAAGGGAAACTTATAGACCCTGATGGTTATCCTGAGTAGGAGTTTTGTGCTCCTCATGCACCTGATGATTTTACCTCACGACTCATTTGTGAGACAAGTAGTACCTTAACCTCACTATGCAGGAGACTACTGAGGGTGAGGATGAGATGGAATTCAAATGACATGAAGTCTTGCTGTATTCTGACTGCATGCAGTTAGCCTTCCCAGTTGAACTGCCCCAGAGATGAAAGAGTTAACTCTATGCAAATGCATAGAACATTGAGCTAGAGCTCAGTTTTCAAACCCCTGTCCCTGGTTCATTCTATGTAACAACCAAATTCTTTCCCCTCCTTCCTGTGAAATCGCTCCAGAGATTTCTCCTCACTCACTTCGGTTAAAGTGTTAGTTTTTTGACAGTTTCTTCAAACCGGGTTTTATTTTTCAGTTCTTCAAGCCTCTGTCCTTTGGTACAGGTCAGACTAGACTAGGTTTACATAAATTTCAGTAAGTTATCAGTTTTTCTTTTGGTTCACGGAACCGGGAGGAAAATGAGGAAAATTTGTTCTTTTGAGGTAAAGTTTTAGTTGTTTAAGTTGTTGAAAGTTTTAGTTTGGGATCCGGGGAGTTTCAGTTTTAAAAAATGAGACTTTTTCTCATTTTTTTCAATCAACCATTGAACCGGTCGTTAACTGAAAACACTTTTAGTTACTCAGGCCTGACTGCCACAAAAAGGGTAACTTGGCTTGTCAGAGAAGTACAAGAAGAGTGCAGGAAAGCGTTTGCCAAGGCTGATCCCCACCTTATCTGTGTTTACTGTCTGGGGTTTGACCACCTGAAAACAGACTGCCAAATTTGTAAAACCTTTCCTAAAGCCACACTGGATAAGCGTTTGTCTAGCCTTAAGGAAAGAATGGCAGAACAATCCACTGATCTGAATGGCCAGTCCGGTTCTGCTCCTGAGGGAGTCGGGGAACCGGAGGAGGTGCCTTCTGACCAGGGTGATACCTCCTCGTCCAAAAGAAAGACAGATGCCGAGGAGTTGAACCTACCAGTTCTGAGCCAGCGTTTACAGCTCCAACCATGGAAAAGATTGTTAAAGCAATACGAATTGTGCAATCTTTACAGACCGGTTCAGGTGATCCGAGACCGAGTCAAAAAGCACATGCTTTGGTTTAGTCACCTGCCGGTTCTCTTCCCATCGGTTCATATGATCTGGAGGCTTACTAAGAACTTGAGTGGGAGGGAGGAGAAGAAGAAGATGAAGTAGAAGAGGAGGAGGAGGAAGAAGAACGTTTGGGTGAACCCATCGAGCCTGATGTTTCCCCTGATAGACCAGAATCTGTTTCTCCTCCTAGGCAGCATGGGGAATCCTCCTCTCATTATTTAGTCTTTAAAAAGGTTGCTGATACTTTACAGCTGCCTACTCTGGAGGCAGATGAGGAGCCAGACTTCATCGAAATGATGGATGCCCCTGACACTAAGAGACTCAACACCACTGCACAAGTCTCTTAAGAAGCAGACAAACAAAATTCTGTAGATGCCAACTTCCATCCCCCTGTGGATAAAATGATGGACAAGAGGTATATGCTGTCTGGCAATGGTACAGAGTTCTTGTATAACCACTGTAGCCATGTAGGGGTAGTTCAGGCTGCTGCCTGTGATAAGGCTGGCATTCCCCTGGCTTTGCACACTCCTGAAAAGGACTCTTGAAAGATTGATGCCATGGCCAAGAAGCAGTATTTGGCTGCTTCACTGGGTTTTAGATAAGCCTCTTACATGGCATATGTCTCCAGATATCAGAAATCCAGGTGGGAATCTGTTTTGGAGCTGGCTAAGACTGCTCCACCTCAGCCAAGGATCTGGAGCAAGTAGTCGAGGATGACATTGAAGCTTCCAAAGTTCAGTTTCATTCAGCTGTAGATTCAAATGATGTATCCTCTAGGGCTATGGCTACTGCAGTCTCCCTAAGAAGATTTTCTTGGCTTAGATGTATCAGTCTTTCCCAGGATACCCAGTCAAAAGCTATGGGATTCCCTGTTGTCCAGAATTCTCTGGGGAAAAGACAGAGACATACATGAAGAAAATGGACCAGTACAGGGTGACTTACAAGACTGCAGCTGCTAAGGAAAAGGCTGCAGCTCCACAGAAGCAACAGGCTAAGCTGAGCAAA
Organism: Neoceratodus forsteri; assembly: GCA_016271365.2. Classification (NCBI taxonomy): domain Eukaryota; kingdom Metazoa; phylum Chordata; order Ceratodontiformes; family Ceratodontidae; genus Neoceratodus; species Neoceratodus forsteri. The sequence continues at coordinate 658,922,845 of CM028133.1, forward strand.
GGCAGACCTTATCAGAAGCCTTTCTACCAGGCCCAGGCATTCCCTGCTTACCAGCAGCAAAGAGGGTATTTCAGTGGTAGAGGCAGGATGATTGTAAGCAGGGCTGCATCCACCTCTCAACCTAGGACTCTTGCTAAGCAGACACCCTGATGTATCAGCCAGGGTTGCCTCCCCATTGCCAGCAGGGAGTAGGCTGGCTCACTACTTCCAGGCCTGGCAAGCCATTACCACAGGCAAGTGGGTCCTGGAAGTAGTGAGCCAATGACTTGCTCCAAGTTTCAAACAACTTCCAAGAACAAGAGGAAGGTCATTCAAACCTGCCATCAGCTCAGAGACAACTCTTTTGGAAGCAGAGGTTACCACACTAATGGAACACAAAGCTGTGGAACCTGTTCCTTCTCTTCACAAGGGAAAAGGCTTGTACTCAAGATATTTCCTTACCCTAAAGAAAACTGGGGAGTGGCGGCCCATTCTAGATCTGAGGTATCTCAACAAGCATCTGACAAAACCCAAATTCAAGATGATGACTCTAACCAAGCTCGTTCCTACCCTTAGGCAAGGAGATTGGCTACCTTCCTTGGATCTCAAGTATGCTTATTTTCATATTTCAATTAGACACTCCACAGAAAGTACCTAAGGTTTGAATTGCCTTCAGGCCACTGTCAGTTCAGGACAATGCCCTTTGGCCTTACATCAGCCTCCAGAACATTCACAAAATGTCTGGCAGTGGTTGTAGCTCACCTGAAAAGACAAAGAGTGGCTGTGTTTCCCTACCTGGATGACTGGCTGGTCATGGGACAATCCCCCCAACAGGTAAGGGTTGCCTTGGGTCTGGTGCAGGATACCCTTGTGTCCTTAGGATTCCTAGTAAACCTAAAGAAGTCAATCCTGGAACCTGTCTATATCCTAGATTTCATAGGAGCAGAGCTGGACACAGTACAGGCAAAGGATCTCCTGCCAGTGGGAAGGGCAGGCAACCTCATAGAACTGGCAAACTCTTTTCACTGACACGTGTCTCATCCAGCAACACACTTTCTACAGCTCCTGGGACACATGGCAGCATCAACACCAGTAGTTCCAGGTGCCAGGTTTCAGATTAGGGATATTCAGTTTCACCTCTGGTCCTTTTGATCCCAGAGAAAGGATTCCCTGTCCAAGCTGATCCCAGTGACAGCCACCTTGATACAGGCATTACAGTGGTGGAAGGACAGGGACAACCTCAGGGATGGTGTACCATTCCTCCAGCAATCTCCTACAGTGGTTCTGACTATGGATGCTTCACTCCTGTGGTGGAGAGCTCATTTAGGGGATCACACTGCTCATGGGACATGGTCTCACCAGGAGTCTCTTTTCTACATAAACCTGTTGGAGCTCAGGGCAGTGTTCCTGGCACTTCAGTCATTTGTAAAAAGGGTACAGGGGAAGGTGATTCAGGTAAGGACAGACAATACCACCACCATGTACTACATCAACAAACAGAGAGGGACAAGGCTCTCTGCCCTGTGTATGGAAGCAATGAAGTTCTGGAGTCTAGCTTATTCTCTCAAGACCTCCCTCTTGGTGGTACACTTGCCAGGCAAGGACAATGTCCTGGCAGATGCCCTCAGCAGAATAAATTGGAGTCCCCATGAGTGGGTTCTGAACAGGGAAATACTGCTTGCAGTGTTCAGGAGATGGAGCACACTGGAGATAGATCTGTTTGTAGCCCCAGACAATTATCAGCTTCCCCAGTTCTGGTGCAGGCCTCCAGCTCTGGGTTCAGTGCCTCTGGATACACTGATACTGGATTGGATGGGCAAATTCCTGTATGCCTTTCACCTATTCCCTCTGATCCTCAGAGTACTGATCAAACACTGGAGCCAGCCATCATCAATGATTCTGATTTCTCCGGATTGGGCTTGATAGCCCTGGTATCCCATGCTGCTGTCACTGGCAGTGACCAGTCTGATCTGCCTCCCCAGGAGGCACAATCTTCTGACCTCCTGTCAAGGGAGGATCCTATACCCCAACCTCAAGTCCCTCAGGCTCTGGGCCTAGCTCTTGAGGACCTAGAGTATGCAGGCTTGCATCTCTCTGAAGAGGTCCTGGATATTTTGAAGGTTTCCAGAAAACCTGCCACCGGAAAGTTTTATACTTCCAAGTGGAAGAGACTTACCATCTGGTGTGCACAAAAGGAAATAGATCCACAGGCAGCTGGATTGGCAGTTCTGTTGGACTATTTAGCCCACCTTCACTCCTTAGGCTTTCTACTGTGAAGGTGCATCTGGCAACTCTTTCTGCCTGTCTCTCTGCAGGGAAGAGTCATTCCCTTGCCTCTCATGGAATCTTCAAGAAGTTCTTTAAAGGGTTGCTCCACCTACACCCCCCTCACAGGGAACCAACACCTTCTTGGGATCTCAATATCTGCAGAGCACAACTGATACAGCCCCCATTCGAACCCATGTCTTCTGCTGAACTCAAGTACCTGACGTGGAAAACTGTCTTTCTGGTAGCCATAATCTTGGCAAGGAGGATTAGTGAGCTACAGGCCTTGTCAGTGGAATCCAACTACATAGCACTCCATAGGGACAAGGTCATCCTCAGGACAAACAGGAAATTTCTTTCAAAGGTGGCCTCTAACTTCCACCTGAATCAGTCCATGACATTACCTGTCTTCTTCACTGGATTTTTTTCTAGTTCAGGAGAACGCAGACTGCATAGCCTGAATGTTAAGAGGGCTATTAGCTACTATCTGGATCAGGCAAAGGTTCATAGGAAGGAGTGTACCCAGCTGTTCCTTACCTATGCAGAGGTGGGAAAGGGCAAGCCAACCACTAACAGGACCATTGCTCAGTGGTTTGTGTCTTGCAATCAGTTCTGTTATGGCAAACTGGGAAAGAGCCACCAGCAGGCCTTAGAGCTCACTCTACCAAGGGGACTGCGGCCTCTATAGCAGCTGCCAGAGATATCCCTCTGATAGAAATGTGCAAAGCAGCTACCTGGAAAACTGTTCACACATTCATTAAACACTACTGCCTGGACACCCAGGCCAGGAGTGATGCCAGGTTTGGCACAGCAGTACTGCAGAGCCTATTTCCTAAGTAAGTTCTATGTCCACCCCTATGGGGCACTGCTTGGTAGTCTGCATATAGTCAGAATACAGCAAGACTTCATGTTGTTTGAAGAAAAAATTACTTACCACAGTAATCGTGTTTCTTCTAATGGAGTCTTGCTGTATTCTGACCTCCCTCCTTGCCTCCCTACCAGAACCTGAGGAGGGGGCACTGCATTACAGCTGTTCTCTTTTTTAGGTGCTGTACTACTGGGGTGGCCTTTTCTTGGGCATCTTTGACTTGAGTCTTCTTATATGCCCCATTGTTTGGTTATTAGTCATTTGACTATTATTTTTATTAATGTCCTATGTTATTTAGTATAGTTTAATAGCCACTATTTTAGTGCTTATAAGAATCTGGTGGTTACATAGAATGAACCAGGGATAGGGGTTTGAAAACCAAGCTCAAGCTCAACATTCTAAGCATTTGCATAGAGTTAACTCTTTCATCTCTGGGACAGTTCAACTGGGAAGGCTAACTGCATATAGTCAGACTACAGCAAGACTCCATTAGAAGAAACAAGATTACTGTGGTAAGTAATTTTTTTTCTTTTTAGACATGATGTGCTTAACTCCCACTAAGAGCTTGTTGCTGCCCATCCACAAATCCCTCAAAAAAGCCACCTGTAAAGTGCTAGCAGCAACCACTTCAGCTGTTGGGATTGACAAGAAAATAGAAAAACATTATCATATGGACAAGCAGGGTGTGGAGTACCTGTGTTCCCACCCTGATCTTGAGGGAGTGGTCCAGACTGCAGCCTGTGACAGGCCAAAGTTCCCCTTTCCCCTCAGTCCCCAAAGAAGGACTCCAGGAAACTGGACAGTATGGGCAAGAAAGTCTATACTTCAGGTTCCCTACTTTTAAGACAGGCAGTTTACATGATTTACACAGCTCAGTACCAAAAGGCCCTTTGGAGCTCTATTTTGGCTATAAGAGAAAAGGCCGCTGGTCACTTGGCACAGGATCTGGCAGACACAGCAAAAACGCCATGGATGCTACCATGTACCATTTCAACATGGCACTGGTTACTAATGACACTGCTTCAAGGGTTGTGGCACATGCAGTGTCCTTGAGGAGGTTTACATGGCTCAGAATCATGAACCTCTCATAGGACACCAAGACAAAGGCTATGGATTTCCTTTGTGAGGGAAATTCCCTGTTTGGTGATGACAGAGGCTTATATGAAGAAGGTGGATCAATACAAAGCCATCTACAAGAGCAACACTGAAAAGGGAAAAGCCTCCACCTCCAGTAGACATTCTGGAAGGAGAAATAGAGGTAGGGGATACTTTACATGTGCTTCTTTACCTTTGGCTGCTCCCAGCACAGGGGATTTTTCAGAGGTAGAGGCAGAAGGGGTGCTAATCATGCAGACACAGCTCCAGCTCCCAGGAGCCAGGCAAAACAGAACCTCTGACTAGTTGGTACAGGTCTCCCAACCATTGCCAGTTGGGGGAAGACTGGTTCATTATTTCCAGGCACGGAAAAAAAAAATAATATAGGCAGGTGGGTCCAGAAATTAATGAGTCAGGATCTGACTCTGCAGTTCAAAATATTCTCAAACTGCAGGCTCACAGAAGCTTCACACCTCCTTTTCCAATAGAAAAGCTCCCATGGGGGTTAGAGCTAAAGACGTTAATACAAGCAAATGCAGTAGAAAAAGTCCCACCCTCACAGTGGGGGAAGAGCTTTACTCCAGGTACTTCCTCACCTACAAGAAAAATGGGGAGTGACAATCCATTTTAGATATGAGATACCTGAGCAAACACCTAAAAAAGGAAAAGTTCAAGATGGTAACACTGGGATCAGTGATTCCATCACTGCAACAAGGAGATAAGCTAGGGTCACTGGATCTGAAAGATGCCTACTTTTGCATACCAGTCAGGCCCACTCACAGGAAGTACCTCAGATTCAGAGTAGGGAACTGCCACTATCAGTTTGCAGCCCAACACTTCAGCCTATCCTCAGCTGCCTGAGTGTTCATGAAGTGCCTAGCCATAGTGGCAGCACATTTGAGGAGGCGGGGGGTGAACTTTCCCTACCTGGGTGACTGGCTAGTCTCAGGAAAGCCACACCAGGAAGTGAAGTGAAGTCTTCCCATCTTCTCACCCAGAACACCCTGGAAGACCTGAGATTTCTGATAAATCCCCAAAAGTCTAAGACAGAACCTGTGCAGCTTCTGGATTTTATAGGTGCAGAATTGGATGCCTTCCAGAGGAGGGCATTCCGCCCTCGAGAAAAAATGGAAAACCTATACTGGTTGAAACGTCTTTCAAACCAGGGCAACCCAGATCACCAAGAGACTTGCTTCAGCTGCTGGGGCACATGGCATTCCCAAGGCAGAAGTTACAGGTGTAAGATTCCAAATGAAGAACATCCAATACCACTTGAGGTCCCATTGGTTCCAATGATGAGACCTACTGTCAAAACTAGTGCATGTGTCAAAGGCCCTGATAAGGGCACTGGAGTGGTGGAAGGAAAAAGGCAATCTCAAAGTGGGGGTTCCCTTCCTCCAACAACCACCCACAGTTGTGCTTACTACAGCTGCCTCCCTCCTGTATTGGATTGCCTATCTGGAGAATTTAACCATAAATGTGGTGTGCACCCCTCTGGAGTCTCAGGAACAGTGCATCTGGCAATGCAGGCTTTCTCCTCCTACATCATGGGTTAATTGATCCAGGTAAGAACAAATACACAACACCACCACTACAATGTATTATCTCAACAAACAGGGAGGAACAAGATCTTCAAAGCTATGTACAGAAGCAATGAGGATTTGGAATCTGACCTATTTGCTAGAGGTGCAGCTGTCAGCAGTTCACCTGCTAAGGAAAGACAATGTGTTTAGTGGATTCCCTGAGCATGGACATCACAAATGGACCCTGAACAAGCAGATGTTGGCTACAGTGCTCAGAAGATGGGGTACACCAGAGATACACCTGTTTGCATCATGGGAAAACCACCAGCTTCCAGTGTTCTGTTGCAAACCCCCATCAGTAGGAGCAGTCCCAGTGGACGCCCTCATCCTCAGTTGGGCAGAGAAGTTTCTTTATGCCTCCCCTAAAGGGACAGTCTGCAACCATGATCCTGATAGCTCCAGACTGGGCCAGACAGAGATGGTACTCATTGCTCCTCTCCATCTCCATCGAGCACCATATCAGCCTTTCCCTGAGATACAATCTGCTGACCTTATCTCAGGGTAAGATAGCATTCCCAGACCTAAGATCCCTTCAATTCATGGAATAGCGCTTATAGAGCTAGAGTTCTCTGGACTAAACCTTTCCGAAAAGGTTTTGGAAGTGCTTAACCTGTCCAGGAAACCAGCAACACGGAAAACCTTTGCCTCCAAGTGGAAAAGGTTTTCACTGTGGTGCTTCTGTAGGCTGCTCAGCCCACTTTAGGAAGACCTTCCTATAATCCTGGACTATATGGTCCACCTTCAATCCCTGGGTCTCAGTCCCATGACTTTGAAGGTGCATCTGGCAGCAGTGTTAGCTTTCACTTCAGCTACCAAGCACAGGTCACTTGCCTCGGAATCCATTTTCAAAAAGTTCTTTAAGGGCCTCAACCACCTGTATCCTCCTGTCAGGGGTCCAGTCCCACCACAGGATCTGAATCTGTGCAGTGCCCACCTCATGGAGCCTTGTTTTGAGCCTGTGGCAACTGCTTATTTGAGCTATGTCACCTGGAAAGCAGTTTTACTAGTGGCTATGACATGCCAGAAGGGTAAGCAAGCTGCAAGCCCTTTGTACAGATCTAACTATATCATATTCCATAGGAAAAAGGTAGTTTTAAGAACCAGAAGGAAATTCCTCCCTAAAGAGGTGTCTGAATTTCGTCTGAACCAGTCAGTTGCATATCCAATGTTGTTTACAGCAAAATCCAACCCAAGAGAGAAAAAGCTCCACAGTTTGGAAGTTAAGAGGGCACTGAGCTACTACTTAGACCACACAAAGGAGGTAAGGTTCACCAGTTCTCTGTTGTTTGTAACCTATGGTGAAGTGGATAAAGGTAAACCAGCATCCAAGAGAACAATTTTTCATTGAATAGTCTCCTGCATACAGTCCTGTTACCACAAAGCTGGCAAGTTATCACCTCATGGCCTCGAGGCGCACTCTACATGTGGCATTTCTGCTTGGTGGCAGCATCAATGGGTATTTCCTTACAGAAAATCTGTAAAAACAGCTACTGTACATGGAACACAGTACACACCTTCACTAAACACTGTTGTCTGGACTTGCAGTCCAAAAGGGATGCCAGCTTTGGCACTGCTGTCTTGCATAACCTTTTCCCTAAATAGATTTTGTACCCAGCCTCCCAAGGTACTGTTTTGTAGTCTGCAGTTGTTAATCATAGTGAGGGATTCCTGGGCCTTGAAGAAAAAATGCTCACCGTAGTAATGTTGTTTCTTTCAAGAGATCCCTCACTATGCTTTACAATCCCATCCCTACCCCCCCTTCCAGAACCTAGAAAAGTTTCTCGGAAGAATTGATTCTTTTCAGTTTGCTTGAGCATTACTGGTTACACTGCCTTGAAATTGGTACTCAGTGATCTAATCAGTTAAATTTGTTGTGCCATTTTAAGAGTCTCCTGAGACTCCTATTTTGGGGAATTTCTTTTAGTAGTCATTTAGCTAGTTTAGTGTCCACTGCTCACCCTGGCTTCAGAAATAAATCTGACACTAGTAGGCAGGTGTGAGCATGACCACACAGAAGAATTTTGAACTTTATTCTAAGATTCCATAATTAGCATAACATTTTAGGTTTTGACATAGCTTATTCCAGGGGAATAATTGAAGATCTTATGAGGCTCTTGCAGTAGGTAATTACGTAGTGCGCATATGGGACTGACGTCGGCAGGCGGGGACCCCTCGAAAAAATTTCTAGCTAGCAGTACCTGTAGAGGGACTGCCCCCACGTCAGGTGACCGGCATCAGGAGACATCGGTATAAAGGGGAAGTCCCTGACATCCGCCTTCCAGTTCTTTCCCACCGTTAACTCGTGCAGCGCCTCGCGGAAAAGTTTTTCACTTCGTCAGCCTCCCTTCGTTGGTTTTTACCAAATAATTTTGCCTTTTTTTGACAATCGTCAGTACATCCGTCTGTGTATGTCGTCCCCTACACCCTCCAAGCACAAAAATAAGTGCGACTCGTGTGGCGCCCAACTCCCGCACAAGGATAGCCATTCTCTGTGCCTGTTCTGTCTAGGTCCCGATCACCCAGTCGAGAAGTGCCAGCACTGCCTCAGCTTCAATGCGGCTACCCGGAAAAGGTGGCAGCAATCCCTGGAAGCCCACATCTGAAGAAAAAGATGAGTTCGATGGAGAAGGAGCTCAAAAAACTGAGGCAGGTGTCCACTTCCCCCGAAGGCCATCGGAAGAAGAAGAAAGACAAGGAGAGGCAGCGGGACAGGAGCTCCTCCACTGCATCTCCCTCGGGAGTCACCGTGACTCAAGTAACGTCCCCTCCGGGAGACCGCTCCTCGATGGCTGCCTTGGAGGCTTGTCGAGGCGGCATCGGTCCACCCGCCTGGCTCCACGCTAGCCTTTCGGCACCTCCGGCAATTGGAGGCCCCTCCAGTTCAGCCTTAGCTTCCGCCTACTGGCGCATCTGCAAGCCGGATGTTGGCTCCTCCACGCCCGCTGCCGAGAAAGCCGTAAGGCACATGACCCTTAGGGGCGCACGCTGCACCTATCCCGCTGACCAGGCCGATCCTTCTTCTTGGTCTGCTCTCCGTGAGGTCCCATAAGTCAGACGCTGGCCCTCCTGCTCCGCAGGATTTACTGTAAACCACACATCGGCTCGGGTCCAGTCAGCGAAAGAACCATGACAGACCCCCAACGCCCATCGCCCCTGCTCTCCGGAGACTTCACTGCCCTTCAGGGACCCTAAGACCCTCCAGACTGACCCCGGGATTTTTTCCTCCATCCCATGACGATTGTTCCTCCTCCTCCATCAGACCATCCTCCTTTAGGTGCGCTTGGATCTGATGTCGCCCCCGGACACCGGCCCCGATGCCGGTACCTCCGATGCTGGCCCTGACGCCAGTTTTACCGATTCCGGCCGACATCCTGCTCCCGGATATTGCCCCGACGCCGGGCCCCCCAATCTGGACCCGCACATGAGGCCCCGGCTGGGCCGTCTGCTCTGGCAGCTTCTCGGGCTCCCGGATACCCTCCATCCTATCCAACGCCGTCTTATCCGGGACCACAGTATCTGGTGCCACAGTACCTGATGCCGGTCTTTCCAACACCACAATACCCGATGCCTGGTTTTCCACCGCCGGGTTTTAGATACTCCCCATATGGATATAATCCATACCCTTATCCCCCTCCTCCTCCTCCTCTACCGCCCCCGCAGTTGCTGGTGGATTTGCAGGAGACTCTGGCCTCCTGGTGGGCTGAGGCCAAAGCTCAGCTCACTAGGGAGGTGGAGAGCCACCTACCGACGACAGTGTCGACCCAGGTTCCCATACGTCCATGGCGGCACACTCCCTCACCACCTCTGGACACCAGGACTATCCCCTCTGGGTCCAGAGAGGGGCAGGATATGCTTCCTCGGGTGCTTCCCAAGGGGTCCATTCCTCCCCCAGGTCGGAAAAGGGAGTCTTTTTCCTCTTCTTCTTCCTCTTCCCCCTCAGACTCCTCGGATTCCTCCGACGGTTGTTCCAAAAGGGACGACGAGCCACGCTCTCCGTCGAAGCCCAGGCCAAGGATTCCTCTGAAGTCTCCTCCGGAAGAACCTTCCTTTACAGAGTTGCTACACAAAATCCAGGAGGTTCATCAGTGGCAATCTTTGGAACCAGACCTTCAGTGGTTGAAACTCACCAAGCATCTGGATCTAACTGTGACAGCTCCCACTTTGGTGCCACCCTGGATAGAGCCTCATGCCAACTTCGTTACCACCATTTGGAAACAGCCGTTGGCTCTAGCCCCGCTTCCATGGAAGTCAAATAGGCTATACCAGGCTCCCAAGGGTGTTGACTTCTTAGATTCTCACCCTTGTGCTGACTCGGTAGTGATTAGTGCAGTTCACGGCCGGTCAGCTAACCCAAAACATCTTAGCTCGTCGCCACCTGACAAAGAATCCCACCTGCTGGACCAGTATGGTAGAAGACCTTTGCTTCTTCCACGCTGGGGATTAGGGCCCTGAACTATGTCGGTCATATGGGGATTACCAGAAGGCCATTCTTACTCAGGTAGAAGCCAAACTAGACTCCCTGCCGGACTCTCAGGTCAAGCAGGAGTTGGCTGATCTTGTCCGCTTTGCACGTTCAGCCAGTCGACACATGCTTCGTGCGATCTACGACGCAGTGGACACTGCTGAATGGAGCTCAGCTTTCGCCGTAGGCTTACAGCATCACGCTTGGCTCCGTGTGTCAGGGTTGGTCCCGGAAGTGCAGTCCGCTATCCAGGAAGTGCCCTTCCGGGGGTCGGTGCTTTTTGGTGGGAATGTCAAGGACATCATCACCAATTTTCAGGAGAAAGGGATGGCACTAAAGTCTGTTGACTCCATGTACCATCCCCACCAGCCACAGTGCCATCCCTTTTGCAGATGGAATCAGCCCAAGGTGAAACCCCAGAGAAAGCGGGCCACAAAACATTGTGCCCCCACAGCTGCTAAGCCCCCCCCACCCAAAAAAGCAGCGGGTGCTTCAGCTGCTGCACTGCCCCACACCACCTGACTCCTCTCCTCTCCCACAGCCTCCGGACTCCCCGGAGGAACCGGTAGGAGGGAGGTTTTCCCTCCACCTTCTGGGCTGGGAGAGGATAACATCAGATACTTGGGTGCTCCAGCTGATCGCAGAAGGACACTCAATAGAGTTTCTACAGAAACTGCCTTACCACCCCACCCTCAAAGTTGTCATATTCACAGGAACATCTTCTCTTGGTCCAGGAAGAGATTTCAGCCCTGCTACTGAAAGAAGCAATAGAACCTGTCCCTCTTCATCTTCAAGGGACGGGTTACTATTCCCACTTCTTCCTGGTCCCAAAGAAGACAGGAGATCTAAGACCCATTCTAGATCTCAGTTCCCTGAATCTTTTTGTGTAATACAAAAGGTTCAGATGCTCTCGTTGCAGAGCCTTCTGCCCCTCCTTCAGTCAGGATAATGGCTGTGTGCTCTGGATATGCATGATGCTTACCTGCACATTTCCATTCGCCCGTCTCTTCACAAATATCTTTGTTTTGCATTCCAGGGGGACCACTACCAGTTCAAGGCACTTCTGTTTGGCCTGTCCTCGGCTCCCCGAGTATTTACCAAATGCCTGACAGTGGTGGCGGCCTACCTGCATACTCGGGGGGGTGCAGGTTTTCCCATACCTGGACGATTGGCTCCTGGCGGCCTCATCCAAGGAGGAACTCCTGCGCTGCCTCACCCTTACCCAGCAGGTTTTTGCCTGCCTGGGTATTACCATCAACCATTCCAAGTCTCTATTGATCCCATCTCAGAGACTACAGTTTATAAGGGCAATTCGCGACATGACCATTGGCAGGGCCTTCCTGCCACCGGACCGGGCGTTCACCCTCCAGACTCAAATAAGTCTGTTGTCCGGCCACAGGCGGGTCAGTGCAAGGTCAGTCCTTCACCTTCTCGGGCTCATGGCGGCTGCTATCCTGACAGTCCCTCATGCTCGGCTTCACATGAGAGTTTCTCAGTGGACACTCCGCTCCCAATGGGATCAGTTAGTGGATGACTTAGATCACCCAGTTCTAGTCTCCTCGCCGATGCTCTGAGACTTGCAATGGTGGATGGTTTGAGAGAACCTGCTTCGGGGAGTTCCTTTCTTTCGTCCTCCCCCCTCCCAGACTCTAACCACAGACACCTCAGGCGAAGGTTGGGGAGGCCCATCTAGGTCACCATCGGACCCAGGGCTCTTGGTCCAAGCTCGAACAGACACTCCACATCAATGTGCTCGAGCTTCCGGAAGTGTTGTATGCTCTCCAAGCTCTTCACCCATACATCCTTCCCGGCCACCTAGCCGTTCAGATGGAAAATATGTGCGTGGTTTGGTACATCAACAAATGGGGGGACTCGGTCCTACCCTCTTTGCAGGGAAGCAATGAGGGTTTGGGATTGGGCAACACAACACGACCTTCACCTCATGGCAATTCATGTTCCAGGAATCGACAACAACTTGGCAGACAAGCTAAGTCACTCGTCTGCTCTGGCTCACGAGTGGGAACTGGACCAAGGGGTCCTAGAAGGTATCTTCCGACTCTGGAGAACACCACAGGTAGATCTGTTCGCATATCCTCTAAATGCAAAGCTTCCCATCTTCTGCTCGCTCATTCCAGAGCGAGGCATTTTCTGGAGAGACGCTCTGTCTCTAGACTGGAAGGACAGATTTGTCTATGCCTTTCCCCCAATTCCGCTTATCCCATGAGTCTTACAGAAACTAGCTTCAGAAGGAGCATGAATGACTCTGATTGCTCCTTTCTGGCCCAGGCAAGTTTGGTTCTCTCTTCTACAACAATACTCAGAGGATCATCCTCTTCCTCTTCCTCTATCATGAGGTTTGCTGACCCAGGATCAGGGCACCCTGGTCCATCCAGGCCTCGGATCTCTTCAGCTGCATGCATGGCTCCTGCAGACCTAGCTCAATCCCGCTTTGGGGTTTTTCCCCAAGTGGCGCAGATTTTGGTGGAGGCTAGATCTACTTACGCCATGAAGTGGAAAAGGTTCACTATCTGGGCTGCCTCTAAGGACGTGGAACCCTTTTCCTGTTCAGCAGGGCTTCTGCTGGAGTACCTATGCCATCTTGTCAGTGTCAGTGGCTCAGTAGGTAGCACACTCGCCTCTGAGGCCGGGAGATCAGAGGGCTGTGGGTTCAGTTCCCACATCTGGCACTTGGATTAATATCTCAGTACTGACACTGTAGTGCAGCATGAGAGGGGTGCTGCACTTCTGAGGTGCCGTCTCTCAGATGAGACGTTAAACCGAGGTCCCATCTGCCTGGATTGGTGGTAGTTCAGGTGGATGTTAAAGATCCCATGGCACTTATCGAAAAGAGTAGGGGTACTTTATTGGTTATAATACACAACATCACACAAAAAGAAAGAAAAACAAAACAAAGGAAAATCACCAATAAAAATCAGATAAAGTGAAAATAGAAAGAACCAACATTAACAAAAGGAAATGTTTCGACATAAATAATTAACATAGGATCTAGAATATTTTTTTCCATCTAAACAGCGGATAATTTGTAAATCAGAAATAATAGCAGAAAGGATAGTCTCAAAATCTGTATGAGATTGTTGCAACACAAAAGAACAACGAGCTTGCCATAAATAATATTGAAAAAGTGCAAAAAAAACATTCAAAGTACTTCTATGATATTTGTCCCAATCACCTAAATATTCCCTAATACTAAAGTACCATAAGAAAGGGACCGAGGTGAGGCATATTCCACTGTCGGGCTGTAAAGTCCCAAAACTTCTGACTAAAAGGGCATTCAAGAAAAATGCATCTGAGTTTCTTCAATGTTAGTACAATCTGACCGTAAACAGTATCTTTCAGAAACTGGTTTATACTTTAAATTGCCACGGACTCCCAGCCTTCCATGAGCAGATATCCATACAATATCCAAACTTTAAAGGAAAGTCTGTCATCAGTCAATTTACTGAAAACATTCTTCATATTAGATGGGGAACAAGATGAAAAAAGCAATATTATTTTCTGCACATCATATACAACATATTCGTAAAAAGATTTTCTGTGCAAAGATTGTAGTTTTGTCAAAGGAATCTTCCATTGATGTAATTTTTTTAAGGCAGATATCCCATAATTTGGAATATCGTCTGAGGACAAAACTCTTGGGGGAAGAAGAGACCATTTAAAAAAGTATTTATGCCAAATGGATTTGTTCCAAAATTGCCAAGTGAGAGACTGGGCTTGCCAAATAAAAGAAAAGGAGGAAAAGAAAAACAGAATGAAAAAAATAACAGGGTTAATCATATGGACCCCACCCTCTCGAATCTAAGGTATGTATAGTCACGCTTCACGGGTTTAATCTATTACCCCACAACATCTGAAAAAATATACTGTAAAGCCGTGTTTCTAACGAGAGAGGAGGAGGAAAAAGGTGACTTATATAAAGAAAAATGGGAAGAATTAATTTTTTTATAATTACAACCCTTTTCTTCTTCCCAAATTTCTAGTGTTTCCACTGATTCACTTTGGCCTCTCCGACAGCTAACTGTTTTTCCCAATTATAAGTCTCCATTTCATGTAGTCCAAACCAGACGCCCAGGATTTTCTGAGGCCCAGACACAAGAGGGATATCATAACAATATGATAAAACCAGAGCTAACTGACCTAATTGTAGTACAAAACTTTTTGTAATGTTAAGAGAGGCACCGGAGTATGTACTAAAGAAAAGGAAAATCTCTAAAGCTCTCCGTAAAGAGAGAGAGTCAGCTAAAAGAAGAGTAACGTCATCTGCAAAGGCAGTGACCTTGACCTTCTCTAAGCCTACGGATGTAGCAATCCCGGAAATGGAGGCATCACAAATGATGCTTCTAATAACTGGGTCCAGAACAAAAGTATATAATAAAGGACTCAAGGGGCATCCCTGCCGGACACCCCGAGAAATTAATATTTTCTCACCTAATAGGCCATTCACTATTGGAATAGAAACTGCAGATGTGTATAGCTTTGAAATCCACTGAAGGAAGGTCTTAGGAACTCCATAAGAGGATAAAACAAAAAACAAGTAGGAATGACTTATCGCGTCAAATGCTTTAGATTGATCCAGAGCTGCTATTAGCTCTGTGGAAAAGAAATTTGCTTGACAGGCCAATAGATCCTGAAGTAAAAAGAGATTATGTTGAATCTTTCTATGTTTGATTGCACAGGTTTGTGCAGGGTGAATCAAAATTCGGGCCACTTTCTCTAGTCTAGAATTCAGTATTTTAGATAAAATCATATAATCACTGTTAAGTAAACAAATAGGTCTCCAATTGGAAAGTAATGATTTATCCCCTTTTTTGAAAATAAAAGTCATCAGGGACATTGAGAAGTCTTGACAGGGAGTACTGGAAGATAAATAAGAGTTAAACACACTGGGAAGAAAGAGACCCATATACTTTATACACTTTTTGTAAAACTCATTAGGTATTCCGTCTATACCTGGAGAAGATCCGAGCTTTAGATGTTTAATTACGTCAATCACTTCAGCAGAGGTGATTGGTGATCTTAAGGACTGGATCAAACTATAAGGTAGATGAGGAAGAGAGGAAAAAACTGCATGTTGAAGAGAATCCGTAGATAACACATTAGGAGATGAAAAATAATCCTGAATGTAGCGTTTCACTACCTGTAACATACCTACGTCAGAAGTAATTAGTTCATTATCAATATTAAGCAAGCCGGTCATAAGGGTATCTTTCAAATATGTTTTACATGCATGAAATGGGTCCGCCATGGGGGAATCCTTATAGACAAAGTGAAATTCTAAATCAAGGGATTTGGCCCTGTTATAGTGATGTTTTCATTTGTTGTTTAATATTCTTGATTTGAGAAAGAAAATGAATATGATCCTTTGGAGGGAGTGACATAAGTCTATATAGTTGATTCCTCAGGACCAAGTATTTCCTATAGGCGTCCTGAACCTTTGCCTTACCCCAGGACTGAAATAAATGTTTGAGCTCTGTTTTAAATTGCCTCCACCAGTCATATGGGGAGGGAAAGAGATCAAAAGTGGAAGATTTTGCAGCTAAAAAAAATTCAAGCTTAGAAAAATGAACCGGGTCCGAGAGAAAGGAAGTATTTAATCTCCAACGAGAAATACCTGAACTGAGTCTGGGAGGAATAAGTCGTAAAGATAAAGAACAAAATAAAATGTGGTGGTCAGAAAATTCTACCGGAACAGCAACACAAGACACAACCTGTAGATAGCGGGAAATAAAGAACATATCAATCCGAGTAGCAAAAGTGTGCCTATGATAACTATTGCCTCCTGTAGGATGTAAACTTCGGAAGACATCCAGAAGCCCAGCATCTGTTACAACCTCTAATAGTGCATGTGAATCACAATATACCTTTTTCCCTTGCATTCTACTAAACTGAATGTCAAGGAGCAGTTAAAATCCCCAAAACCAAATGTTTCCTTGTAAATAGAAAAGGCTTTAGGTCTGAAAATAAGGAAATTCGGCCTGTTTTAGTCTGTGGGCCATAGACATTAATAACTCGAAAAGAATAGTCGCCCCATGAACAATCCAAGATAAGTAACCTACCTGGCAACAAATCAGTCACCTTCATGATTTTAAAAGAGGAGTTACCAAACAAAATAGCTATCCCATCAGCAATTTCAGTACTATAAGACCAAAAAGAAGGGCCACGAGTCCATAATCTTTTCAATCTGTTTTCCTCCGAAACGGAAGAAACCCTTGTTTCTTGTAAAAAAATAATATCTAGTTTTAAAGTTGAAAGATATGAGAACACAGATATCTGCCTATGAAAAGATTTTAAACTGCAGACATTCAACGAAGCAAACTTTAAAGCTGCCATGAAAATACTTATGAGCTATGCTTTTGACTCACTTTTCTTTTCTTCCCTTTTTTTCCTTTCCTATCTTTGGCAAGCTCAGTCGATTTGCTGTCGTCATCATCTGTTACCGTTCTGAGAGATGGGAGGCCTCAGATTCCATATCCGAGTCTCTTACCTCATCCTGGAGGGGGGGAAAAAAAATTTTCAGTCACAACCGGATTGATCTGGGCCTGTTTGGAGGAAGCTCTGGTGAACCTCCTGCTTTTAACAGCCTCAAAAGGTGGGGGTGCATAATGGTGACCTGACTCTGATTATCTTCCAACGGGGGGGGACCAGGAGGCACAAGCTTCTGGGAGTCAATAGCCACCTTTTGTACCTGTGGACCAGTACTGGGAAATGAGGGGGGAGGTGGAGGGTCTTGCCGTGGGAGGTCTTGCCGTGGGGGAGGGGAGGGTTAACCCTTTCCCGGGACATCCAATTTAGCCCGAAGCTAAGTAGACTATCTTGGTCCAGACCATCAGAACAATTATGTCTTGCCCACGGACACTGATGGAAGGCATGACCCTTCTCCTCACAAAGGTTACATTTAAAATATTTGTGCAGCAGTCCACAGAATGCCCAAAACCCCAACAAAGAGGACACTTCATCATGTCACATACACTACTTATATGTGTTCTATCCCCACATTTATAACAGGCCTTAGGCTGGCCTGCATAAAAACATACCCTCTGTCCTTTCCCAGAAAAAAACTGTTCGGCAAACGCACAATCTCCGAATCAACTTGCAACAATTTCACTTTAAATTTCCACCCCCCTGTCCAGATACCCTCTGTATCTAAGAGAGCCTCAGGCGACCCCAACACTTCACATTTAGATTGTAGCCATCTATAAATATCACTGACGTTCACCCCCTCATTCCTGAACATTACAGTGACATATCTCATCAATGGTTTAGACAAATGAATAGCAAAAAAAGGCAACCACACTGGATGATTTTTTGGGTGAGCATTTTGTCCCAAAATCTGTCCATAAGGGAAACGGATTGGAAGCTGATATCATAGGAATCTTCTCCAGAAACATGAATAAGGCATATATGTCCTTAGCACAGAATCATTTTGATTTCAAAGATGTTTGAAAAATAATATCTATCGGGTGTTCTGAAGGCCCCTATATTTCAAACGGACAGCGTTACGGCGAGGGGCTTGCTCTAATTTGGCTTTAAATAAGTCTGCCATTGTGGGTTTAGCTGGTTCACCCGAAACTCCAATCAAAGTAGAAGCAGAGGTCACTGTGGAAAAGTCAGATGCAGGCCTACCCTTAGATTCCCTCGATGTGGATGGTTGAGGGGGAACGCTGCAAATCAGGAATAAGAGTCTTCTTACCTGAGAGGGGAGTCCATTCCATGTCAGGTACCCAGGCTCCCGACTCAGTTCTGCGCCATCCGGCATCTAGAAGCGCCATCTCCTCCGACCAGTCTGCATGCAACTCCCGACTTCCTCCTGCCTGGAGCCCGAATTGCTGTTGCACCAGGAGCATCGTGCGTGGTCCGTCACCGTTTGCGGCCCTCCCAGAAACCTTCTCCCGAAACACCAGATCCTTCTCCAGTTGCGGCGCATGAAGATTCTCTCAGTTTGTATCTCCGTCGCTGAGAAGTCCAGAACCATGGGGAGATTCCGGTAATAAAGGCGCCACTGTAAGTACATCATTCTCGTTCTCCACAGGAACTGGTAGCTGGGGCAAAGCGACTACAGAAGTTGGCAAATCCACCTCCACATCGGAAAAGGGCTCCATGATAGCTATAGCATTCTCCGAGTTGGGCTCCTCCACCACCTCCTCCATTCCGACCTCGAGACCGTCTGCCATAACGGCTACTGACGTCAGCAAGAGTCCCTACCAGCCACTGACCAGCAGCCAGTAAGGGAATTTCCCCGGTGTCCTGGCCAAATTTCCCTCATTCACTAAAAAATACCATCAACAGCTTAATCTGGTTCAAGGTCAGTTGGCATTCATCTGTATCCCCCTCCTCCCCCGGGTCGTGCCTGAAAATAGGCAGGATTTGTCTAGTGCACTTACCTGGTCAACAAAAGCTAAATAAATAATAAATAAATCTTTTTGACCTGGGTCTTAGTCATTCTTTTCTGAAAGTCCACATGATGGCCATCTCGGCCTATCATGTCCCCTTTGCAGACAAGACATTTGCTCAGCTGGAGGTCTCTAAAACTTTCCTTAGAGGTGTCCTCCATCTGAGACCTCCCATACGTACTCCTGCTCCCTCTTGGGATTTGAACTTTGTTCTCGAGAAACTTACTGTGCCTCCTTTTGAACCAGCAGCTTCCACAGACTTGAAGTTCCTTTCATGGAAGACTCTGTTCCTGGTGGCCATTACTTCCGCTCGGAGAATTTTCAAGCTCCAGGCCCTGATGTGTAAAATTCCATATTTGATTTTTCACAAGGAACATGTGGCTCTGCGCACTAACCCTAAGTTTCTTCCTGAGGTAGTAGCGGAGTTTACTCTGAACCAGTCCATAGAGTTACCCACCTTTTTTATGCAGTACTCCAATCAAGAGAAGTATTTACTCCATTCTATGGACATTCACCGGATTCTGAGATGCTACACTAACAGGACAAAAGATCTCAGGAAGACCGATCAATTGTTTGTCTCTTTTGCACCCAAAAGAGAAGGCAATGCAGTTTCTAAACAATGCCTGTCCAAATGGTTGGCTCATTGCATCACTTTCTGTTATGACAAGTACAACAAGACCCTGCTGAGTCAAGTAAGAGGCCACTCCACCAGGGGAGTTGCTGCCTCAGCGGCTTGTTTCAAGAATGTGTCAGTGGCAGACATCTGTGCTGCCACCACCTGGACCTCCGTTCTTACCTTTACAAAACACTGCAGTTTGGATATTGCCTCTCGCCGTAGAGCAGGCTTCGGGCTGGCTGTCCTGCAAGGCCTCCTATCTTAAGGCTTGAGCAGCTAGAGGTTCTACTTGGAGTAGATTTCCTCCTTCCCGGTGCTTCTCCTTGTTCCAGACTGCTTGGGACTCAGTCTTATATGTAATTACCTACTGCAAGAGCCCTCTCGAAGTAAGATAGTACAGTTACGTAAGAACTTACCGTAACAGTAGATCTTCAGAGGCTCTTGCAGTAGGTAATACCTTCCCGCCCTCCATCCCCCTAAGCTTTTTCAGCTCCTTTTCCATTAAGGGAAATATCTGCTCCTCTCTCATCTGGCCTCTTTTGGCCTGTGGTGGGAAAGAACTGGAAGGCAGGTGTCAGGGACCACCCCTTTATACCGACGTCTCCTGATGCTGGTCACCTGACGTGGGGGTGGTCCCTTGCCAGGGACTGCTAGCTAGAAATTGTTCCATGGGGTCCTGCTGCCTGCAGACGTCAGTCCTATATGTAATTACCTACATGTAATTACCTACTGCAAGAGCCTCTCTCGAAGATCTACTGTTATGGTAAGTTCATACATAATTGTACTTTGTTAAGCATAGTGAAGGATCCCTTGGAAAAACATTACTCCAGTGAGTCATTTTTTTCATTGTGTCTGCTCCTGGCAACTATTTCCCTTTCAGTAGGACTACCCTTTTAAAGGTTCCATGGGATTGTCTCAAATAATCTGCAACTGAGCCTTAGATGTGACAGCCCTGTCTTGCAGACCATCCTCCCAGTGTTGCTTAGATCAGCTCCTATCCTAGATTGTTTAAAATCTCATCTAAAAACTCACCTATTTCAATTTAAACAACAATGGGAGGATTTTCCCTATAAACAGCATTGTCAGCTCCAATGCCTCAGTTCTATTTTTCTCACTGCCAAGACCATTGCACCTCACTGAAAATTAGAACTTCAGGCCTTACCTGCCTAGGTGTGTATTGTTTATCTTCCTGGACTAAGTCTCATCACTCATTCACACTAGTGGGATAGCACCAGAGGCGCTAGGACCAAGCGAGAGCCTAAAGTTTTCTGAAGGGTCTGCGCCGAGAGAGGACCACGCATGCGTGGCACCATGAGACTAGCTCGCGCCTGTGTAAGCTATCTCAGCATCGACCCTCCAACCGCCTCAGTTCCTTTTCTCCCACCGTTGAGTGCACTTGGATGTCAACGTCGCTCATCTGCCGGAGTCGAAGTTTTCATCTATACTACAGCAGCTTTTAGTATTTTGAGTAATAATTTCTTATTTTATGAACAAGAAGAAGATTATAAAGAAGAAGAAGAAAAAGAAATTCTTTCCTGCCACCAACAGAGTTGTCCTTAGACGGTAGCGGTGATGATGGGAGGACTTCGTTTGAAAGTTTTTATGGCAGAAGGGCTGTGTCCGGTCCGCCTCCCTTAATTAATGGGGGGGGTCCGACTATAGACAGTCCTGTGCTCGGGGGGGGAGGACAGTCCTCCTAAACACAAATCTAGCAGTTCTGGGGATCCGGCTCCGCTTAACCTCGAGCTCCTCTTCCTCATTGGGGGAAGAAGAATCAGTGCCGCTCGAGGTTGCCCGTTGGTATGTCTGCACGAGGAGTGTTCATTGGGAGGGGCAATGGGCCTGAACCAACTTTTGTGGGTTCCTCTTGGCCATGCTCCTAATGGCTGCATTCTCAACTCCAAGCTCCACTTCTGTCCTCATTGGAGCTCCGGTGGGCTGCTCCTATGGAGCAGGGAGTTTGACTTTCCAGTTTTTCCTGGCTCTGTTCCTGATTTCGGGACCTCCGGGCTGCGGAGCCATTGGACCGGAGCTGGGTCAATTGGATCATGAAAGGCGAGGTGCCCTCTTTGTGCCTTTGCCATCGTGTTGACCCCTCATGCCTACCCCATCTCCCTTTTCCATGCAGGGGCCGGCACGGGCACCACCTTGATGGAGAGACATCTATTGGCATCCCCTCAACCCCACTGGGTGATCATTGTCACTAATGGCAAGGTTCACTCATGTTTAGCTGAATCAAGCCAGTGTCAGGTTTTATTTTTATTTTATATTTCTGAAACACTCCACATTGTCAATGGATAGTCATTACAGATGGGTGATGTGCACCCCTACTAGGGGAAATGGCACAGCCCAAAGGCTGAATTAGCCTAGAATTTTAGGCACGTGAGCATTTTGGACAGCAGCAACTCTCCAGTTTTTGCTGTGCCATCAAATGGGAAACATCTAACAACTGTCTATGAAGAAAAAAACAGCTTCTAGGCTTTGGGGCTGCAGTTCTATCCAAGCTAGTTGACACTAATGGTCCTCTGAATGTCCTAGCCCCTGATGGCATGCCCCTGGAGACTGCGATCTCCTTTAAGTACCTTGGCATCACTCTTGATTTGGTGCTGACCTTCTCTGACCACATTGAGGTCCCTACCCAATGTATAAATCAGAAATTGGGAGCAGTGTAACAGATAATCAGTTACCTCACCCCTGAAGCCCAGCTTGTTATTGACCATGGCACTCTACTCCCACTAATAGACAATAGCTCTCCTATCTATGACTTACATCTTCCTCCAGACTTGTTAAGCTAAACTCTACCTATAATAATATTTGTAGGTTTGCCCTTCTAGCGTCCACCCTTACCCATTACTGCACCTTCTATCAGGCACTTGGATGGCTTCCCTCACAGGCCCACCGTGATTACTTGCTATGTTGTACAGTTGATAAGGCCATCAAGGATAAAACTGGATCCCATCACTCCTCTGCCCCAAAACATGCCTCTGTGACCTCTGCCACTCATCTAGCCTTTTGTTGAAATACCCCAGGTCTCCATTTGTGTGGGCCAAAAAGCATTCTCCTCTGCTGCTCCTAACCTCTAGAATGGCCTGCTGTCTTCCCTGTAGTCCATTAACTCCCACGGTCAATTCAAATCTCTCTACAAAGTACACCTAATAGCAACATTCAAATGCTCCTGTTCCTCTGGTTGAATGACACATACATGATTCCGCTCCCTTTCTCTGTTTGACAGTTTCCCATTACCAAACTGATACTGTGTGGCTTGTAATTTTCTGTTTTACTTCCCTGTCTGGCTTGCCTTGCACTATTGCTTGTTCTTTATTCAAAGTAGTTGTAATATGTCTCCCTGTAGGGTACCAAATGCCTTGAATCTTGTTGTTTTGTATTGTATTGTATTGTATTGCATTATGCCCTTTGTGCCATCTTCATGGCCTGGATCATGCCTGAAAATATTCCTGGGATCAGCGCACCTACCCAGTAAACAAACAGAATATCTTTACTAACAAACTAAGTAACTAACTAAAGAGCTTCTTCATAGCAGGTTGGGACTACCTGGTGACAAGGAGCACCCCAAAATTAAAATCGTGCCTGTTAAGCTGCTGATTTCAAATTGGCTAACCTGCTCTTCCCATTTCCACTGCCTATGCTTGGATTGGGGGCCACATCTGCCACATACTGTAGTTCAGGGGTGTGTTTTTTAAGCAGGTCTCTGATTTCATTTACAAAAAAAGCTACCTCAGGTAAGTACCGGTTTTATCTTTGAGGGGTTTAATCTAGGGCATTCCCAGGGGTTTCCCTCTTTCTTTAGGCATCAGAACATTTCTCCCCCTTCCCCAGTTTTAGGGTCTCTTTGCTGTGTTTTGACTGGCAGGTGCTTATGTGCTCTCTTTGAGGAGACATTTCCCCTTTAATCTGCTTAATTTGTTTTTAAGGGGCATTTCCTCATAGAAACATAGAGATTATTGGTAGATAAAGACCGCCAGGCCCATCTAGTCTACCCAGTTTTCCTGCCTTAATTGGTAGCCGATGTCCCTATCTGGTCATCGGCTTTAGCCTCTTCTTCCCACCTCTAGAGTTCCTTTATGCCTAGCCCATGCATGATTCCCACTACCTCCTGGGGTAGGTTATTCCATGTATCCACCACCTTTTCTGTGAAAAAGAACCTCTTCACATTTTCCTTATCCTGATCCCTTCCAATCTCATATCGTGCCCTCTTGTTCTTGTGCCTCTCCTATGCGCCCCCCACAGCCTTTGTACTCTGCTTGGTTACCTTTAGGTCACCTGAGATAATAAACCCCAAATCTCTTTCTTCTCTGTTAACTGTCAATAACTCTCACCCCATCCTGTAGCTCTCCCCAGGGTTTCTGCTGCCCAGGTGCATGATTTTGCACTTCTTTGCAGTTTCATCATTGGGCCACTCTTATGGAGCAGTGGCTTCAGTGGCTGCCCTGACTGCCCTTACCTGTGGACTTGTTCCCAGGGCCTTCGGGCCTAGGGACCGTTGTCCCATAGTTGGGGCAGTTGGGTCAGCTTGATAGCAAGGCACCTTCTTTGGTGCCGTCAATGCCATTCCCTCGTGCTATTCCCCCTCACAAGGCTGCTGCATAGTGGTCAGCACAGGTACTGCATTCTACTCCTACTCCTCTTTTTAACACTTTCATGTAGTTTTCAGTGATGTCACAGCCTTCATGTGTCCCAGTGTCAGGGTTGGGGACTTTGAATCCTCATCCAGCACTGGCTGTGCTGCTACTGCAGCACCATTGCTGAACACGCTCAGTGTTGGTGCCGTACACGCGCCAAACCAGAAAAGGTTAAGCAATTCCCGGACACGAGGGTGGTGCTCTGGCACTCCCTCCCTCTTTTCCTATCTTTGCTGACCTTTCTGGAGTGGGGGGGACTTTGATGAGTCTGATCTTGATCTACATCTAACAAAAGATGTGGACGAAGACTCTTTTTATGGGCTAGAGAGTAAGTCCTTTACATCAGCTGAGCCTGTGGTCAAAGATCTTTCCTTTAAGTCTCTGCTGAAGAACATGAGTTCCACCTTTGCTCTTCAAACATCTGCTGTGGACCCTGGGAAGCTTTTGTGCCTGCAATACTTGCATGTCCCTGAGATTCCTGTAGACCTGACTCCGCCAGTGCAATCCTCCTTTGAGACCCTTTCACAAGTGATGTGGAACAGACCGGGACTTATTCCTTCTGTGGCTAAATCTATAGATAGAAAGTACATTCCCCCTAAAGACAGGCCAATCCTTGCCTCTCAATCCTTTGCGGATGCCCTGGTGGTATTGGCTGAGAATGACAAAGCCGTGCTCCCTCAGGAATACACAGCTTGTCCTGTGAATAAAGAGTCCTGTAAGATCGACACTCTGGGGGAAACAGATGTTTACTGCAGCAACCCTGAGCATGCACATAGTTAGCTACCAGGGCCATTTCTCTCAGTATGAGTATACCCTCTGGCTTTCATGCAAGACAATGGTCTAGAGCCTCCTGGAATCTGACACCAATGCGGAGCTTCTTCACACCATAACCAGTGGCATAGAGTCCAACAATCAGCAGCTGAAAGTGGCAATTGACACCTTTGACACTGCACCTAGGGCAGCAGTGGCTGAGATTTGTACCCGGTGACATTCCTGTCTCAGGACTTCAGGCTTCACAAATGATGCTCGCAGAGAGTCATGAATTTCCCCTTTGACAGTGTTTATCTGTTTGGCCCACAAGTGGAGCAGGCACTGGAGGCCACTCAAAAAAATTGGACTGCCATTAAGACTGCTGGACTGGCTCCTGCTGCCCCTCAGAGGGGTGGAAACTGCCGGCAGTTTCATAACAGACAGTCCTTTCAAGGTAAAGGCCGAGGAGCTTTTTTTTTTGTACTTTATTTTTATTCTTGTCACATGTTATCACACAAATAACATTTTCCATATCTAGGACAATCCACATAAATCATTAAATACCATAAAGAGAAGATAAACCCTCTCATTAATCCTAGGATAGATGCATCCCAAATATTATGATACCACATATAAGGGGATAACTAAAATTAATGCTAACAAATAGATCAAAGTTATTAGCTGATAGCAAGAAGCCCATGAGCAGTATGAATAATTTTGTTAGTCTAAAGTCAGTACAGTACAACCTCAGAGATCTGAACTTCAAAGAACCAGACTGACCGGTTAACCAAACCCCCAAGAGCTAAGCATTAAGCAATTAAGCACTAATTGCCACCTGTAGCTTGTTTTATCATCTGCTTAAAAGGCATTAATGGATAGTGGTTAGGCAAAACACTAATGCTTATGGGTATGTTATAGCATGGCAGGCAAGCAAGCAAGCAAACGAAAGAGGGTGACCTTGTGTATCTACACTAAACTGGAAATGATAAGTAAAATTGACAGTGATAGTGAGGGGGATGGGGGGATGAGGCTGTTATTAACATTCCTCACAGCAAAGCTGAAGAATGCTTCTCAGTTTGTGTTCAATGGCTGGAGCAGCAGCAAGAAGCGAGTCCCATGAACTTAATGCTGCTCAGGGAACTGCAACATCTCGCTGCCAAAAAACATCACTGCACACTGAAGCGAAGTGCTATAACACATTTTTTAAGCATTCTGAAACATAATTAAATGCATTTTTACGTACTTAATGGTTTTTACTGAACTTTATCTGTATTTTATCTGTATTTACAGTATGTTTTTTGTTTTAGTTGTATTAAATTGATATTAATACTTCAAGAGGCAGTCCATTTGCAGATTATTTCAGAGTTACGGATCTCTGAGGTTGTACTGTAGTTTCAAAGTCCAACATTATACGCCCCATATTGGGGCTAGTGGTGTCATACTATTTACCTAAAAGTAAATAAGTTTCCCTATAGTAGTCCTGGCAGACAGTGACCAGATTGGGGGGCCTGGAGGTAAGGGACCTGTTGGCGGGGAGCGAGCATGCCACAGTCTGGTTCTGCCTGGACCTAGCAGTGGTAGAAGGCTGCACAGAGACGGAGGTAACTGACTTCAGGGGGGCAGATTTCAAGGAAATGGGAAGGATCCTTAAGAAGCATTTGGATGGGATTGGGTCAGCCATGGATGCTGACAGTAGATGGGAAATCATCAGGAGTAGGTGCAGGATGCTACCAGCACCTGTACAAGAGTAAGACGAAAATGCGGTAGGGCCCGTAAGCCCTGCTGGTGGACCATGGAGGTCCAGGAGGTGGTGAGAGGAAAGAGGGCAGCTTGTAGGCATTTCAAGTGCTCAAGGAGTTAAAGGGATTGAGGGGGGAGTACAAACTGATGGCCAGAAGGGCCACTAGGGTGGTGAAGGTGGCTAAGGCAAGGAAGGAGCAGAACCTGGCCAGGGAAATTAGAAGAGGGAACAAGGGGTTTTTTAGATACATTTAGGAAAAATGGATGGTAAAGGGGCAGATTAGCAGGATTAAAACAGGGGAGGGATGGGCACAAGACCCAGGGGGAGCAGGCTGAGGTACTAAATGAGTACTTCGCCTCAGTTTTCATGAAGGAAAATGGGGGGCTGTATCATACATGGGAGGAGACGGTGAAATGGGGGGGACCCTTACCAATCGGTGGGTCTGGTGAGAGGTGGGCCATCACTGGCAGGAGGGGGGAAGGCAAAGCAGGGGGACGAGATAGCGGAGGTGGAAATCATGGCAGAGAGGGTGAGGGAAGCCCTCAGGTCCCTTAAGACACAGAAAGCACCGGGGCTGGATAAATTACATCCCAGAGTGCTGAAGAACAGGCAAATGTCCTGGCAAAACCCCTGGCAGAGCTTTTGTGCATCTCTCTGAGGACAGGGTGGGTGCCCCAGGACTGGAAGGTGGCACATATAGTGCCTATCCACAAGGGTGGATCAAGGGAGGTGACAGGGAACTACAGGCCCATCAGCCTGACATTGGTGGTGGGCAAGGTGGTGGAGGGCATTGTCAAGGAGAGGCTGGGGGGGCCTGGAAAAGTTGGGGTGCCTGAACAATAGGAAGCATGGATTCATCCTGAGAAAATCGTGTCAGACAAACCTTATGGAGTTCTATGACTGGGTGACAAGTGCCTTGGACCTGGATAGACCGGTGGATGTCCTCTTTCTTGACTTCTGCAAGGTGTTTGACTCTGTTCCTCATGGGGGCCTGTTGGCCCCTCTTGTTCAACGCCTATGTCTCTGACATAAGGAAGGGTATCAGGAGTGAGATGAGTCTCTTTGCGGATGACTCAAAACTGGGGGAGGTGGTGGATGGGGTGGAGGCAGGGAGGGTGGCCCTACAGAGGGACCTGGAGGCTCTGGAAAGGTGGTCTAGAAAGTGGAAGCTAAGGATCAATGCAGGAAAATGCAAGGTACTGCACCTGGGAGCCAGAAACCCGGGCCAAGTGTACACCCAGGGGGGATGCTACAAGTCTCAATGGCTGAGAGGGACCTGGGGGTGGTGGTGGATGTCAAGATGAACAACTCTGAGACTTGTAGGAGGGCAGCAGCCAAGGCCAACAGGATGCTAAAATGCATCGCTAAGAGGATCACCTCCAGAAGGAGGGAAGTGATACTCCCTCTGTGTAATTGCTTGGTGAGGCTGCACCTCGAGTACTGCGTGCAGTTTTGGAGGCCACACTTAAAGAGGGACATCGAACTCCTGGAGAGGGTCAAGAGGAGGGCAACCAAAATTATCTGGGGCTTGGGGGATAGGACCTATGGGGAGAGGCTCGAAGAGCTAAATATGTACACATTGGAAGAGAGAAGGGACTGGAGGGACATGATAGAGGTCTTCAGGTACATGAAGGGGGTAAATTGGGGAGGAGCAGTCAGGGTGCTCCGAAGGAAGGAGGGGGTCAACTAGAGGGCATGGGTGAAAGCTGGAGGGGGGAGATTCAGGGGAGAAAGGAGGAGGTGCTACTTTGCTGAGAGGGTGGTGGAGCCATGGAATGCACTGCACAGGGGGCTGGTGGAGGCAGAGACAGTGTAGGGGTTCAAGAGGGGGTAGGACAGGTACAGGGGAAGGATTCTGGAAGCAAAGTCCTGTACAGTGAGAATATCTGGGACTGGGAAGGGAGAAGCCAGAGAGGGCGAGGGGGGCAGCAAGGTCAGCTCCCAGGGTGGGGGCTGGTCAAACGAGCAGACACGAAAAACCATTAGGCCTATTCTGCTGATATTTTAGTATGTTAGTATATAGATCAGTTAAGACAGCAGAATCCCACTCCGGGTTATCACCAGCAATACACCCTCATGAAAAACGTGGGATCTACTTATTTGTTATTTTTAAAATCAAGTAGTTAACAAAACTAAAAAATTAGCCCCTATTAGTCAAATAATGAACTCTGGAACAAACACACAATATAAACTTTAAAGCCAAGAGGAGCCTTTTTTAACCCCAACTAAATTGAAGCAGTAATGTTCCTTCCTTTCCAACTACAGGAAATATTATTAGAGATTGAACCCAAATTTAAATGGACTATTGTCCAGAAAGGCAAATCATAAAGTCACTTATGAGTTTCTGTAATAAAGAACAAGGAAAGGTTTATGAAACAGTACTTATAACATTTCAGCCATCCTCGTGTTCCTCAAAATAGCTACTGTCTGCCCCAGGATCTCGGTGTTGGCTCTGGTTGCTAGTAATGAAATGGGAGGCCCATTTACCCACCTTGGTGGGGTCAGAAAAGACCCAGACCTTCCCAACATGGATGATCCTCAGTCAAGCTGGATAAACCACTGCGTGCATGATAGATGCTTCTCTCAGTCGGTGCATCCAAACAGCGTAGCTGATATCTGAGAAAAGGTATACGGCACGCTCATCCTGGGTAATAGGTCCTGCATGTTTGGCCAACTGCTAAATCTTATCCCAGGTTCCCACTCCATCGGTAACAATCAGCAGAGTTTGTGGGGTATCTGAGACCTCTCAATAGCCTCGAGGAGTTATCCGGTAAGCTTTTTGTAATCTAAATTGGATAGATTGTCCCTCGGGCATTAACTTTGCCTCCAGGCAGTCCTGCAGAAACATGAGGGGATAGTCTCCTTCAGTCCCCTCAGGCAGTCCAAGGATCTGGATATGAGACGTTCGGCCTGATTTTCCAGTGTCAAAAGTCAGGCCTACAGATGGTTATGTTCTTTAACTAGCAGTGAGGTTGAGGCAGAGGCTGACTCCACTTGCCTCTTGACATCACCTATATCTGTTTGTATCCCTTCAAACGTTTTCTCGACCATAGACACCCTTGTACCCAAACAGTGCATTTTAGTGTTTAAATCTGAGACTGATGAAATCAACATTTGTAGTTTTAGGCCAATAGAAGACATGGTCTCTTCCAACTCTTGCTGAGACTCGGCCTGCTCTTTAAGGCCAGATCTCAAGGGTTGAGAAGTCCCTGACGGTTTGTTTCCGGACCCGCTGCCTCTCAAGGATTGCCCATATTAGGTTTTGAAGGCTTCTCTGTCCAGTAGTAACAAGTAACAAAAATTTTCATGGATCTTTGCTTCAAAAATGCGATTTTAGGTGATTTTGTTCCTCAGTTGGAGGGCAGTTGAAAGTTGCTGCCACTCAGCTTGGGCTCCACTGCACACACCCCCACCAAGACCGAGGAACTTTTAACAAGAACCAAACCCCTCGGTCACAAAAGAAAACATAGCAGAAGGCACAGGCCACGAAAGTGCCCAGTGCCACCCTCTGAAGACCCGGGCCAGGTCCCAACTCAGCTGCCTGAGGTGGGCACGGCTTCAGCAGTAGTAGGTCATCTTGCTCAGTTTTACAACCCATGGAAATCCATTACAATGGACAAATGGGTCCTCAGGATTATTTGAGAAGGATGCTCTCTCAATTTTGCAGACTCCTCCAGATCTTCCACCCAAGCGACAGTCCAAACTGTCTAACACCCAGTCAGACTTCCTTACTTTCGAGATTCAGGGCCTTCTGATAAACAGGTAGTAGAAGTGATTCTGCATGCAGATGGAACACAAGTTTCTACTCCCATTACTTCCTGGTTCCAAAGAAAACAGGTGGCATGCGCCTATTCTTGATCTAAGGAAGCTGAACAAATATCTATTCAAAGAAAAGTTCAAGATGATCTCTCTGGGAACTTTACTGCCACTAACCTGCTCATCAGTATGAGTGGTTGGCATGCCTGGACATGCAGTTCCAGTGTACCCAAGCCACCACAAGTACCTTCGCTTAGTGGCTCTGGGTGAGCACTATCAGTTCAGAGTCCTACCCTTTGGGCACTCCTTGGAGCCATGAGTCTTTATGAAATGCTTCAGGGTACTTGCGGAGCATCTCAGAAAACTCAGTATTCAAGTGTACCCATACCTGGACCATTGGCTCCTAGTGAGCCTATCCAGGCAGAAAACACAGGAAGAGGTCTCCACAGCTTCCAAGTTCCTCATATTTATGGGGGTGCTACTGAACTTGGAAAAATCGCAGCTTCAGCCCTCCCAACAACTTCTCTTTATAGGAGCTCTTCTGGACACTTCCAGAGCAAGGGCCTCTCTTCCAGAGGACAGGAGAAATTACATTCTCCAGAGGGCTCACTTCATCAGGGAGAACAACTCGGTTTGAGCTCTCTCAATGCAGCGGATGCTAGGTCTCATGGCATCATCTGTATTCATGGTGCCTCTAGCCCACCTACACATGAGAACCACACAGTGGATGCTCAACACTCAGTGGTCTCCAACCATTCACCTGAAATCCTTCCACATCAAGGTGACAGAGCCTCTAATGAGGTGACTTACTTGGTGGACTCAGAAAGACAAGCTTCTCCAAGGTCTACCCTTTGCTCCACTGGAACCCCAGATCACCATCACCACGGATGCATCCCTGACCAGTTGGGGAGCTCACTGCCAGAACCTCCACACTCAGGGTCTGTGGAGCCAGGAGAAGCCCCATCTACACATAAATGCCTTGGAGATTAGAGTTGTCCAGCATGCTGTCCAAGCTCTGAAGAATGTACTACATCACAAAGTAATCCTCCTTCAGACAGACAACAAAGCTGTGATGTATTACATCAACAAGCAGGGTGAGTCGCACTCTTAGCCTCTGTGCAGAGAAGCCATGAGAGTGTGGGAGTGGTACCTTAAGCACGATGCCCTGATCCATGCAGTCTATCTGCTAGGAGTCCAGAATGATCTGGCAGATCACCTTAGCAGAATGGAGGTGGATTCACATGAGTGGTCACTCGGCCCAAATGTTGTGCAATCGCTATTTGAAGAGTGGGGCACTCTGAACCTGGACATTTTTGCATTCTCTACTCAATGCAAAACTGCCTCTATTCTGCTCCAGAAATTCAGAACCTGGTGCTTTCTGTCAAGATGCATTCAGACTGCAGTGGACAAGATGCTTTCTGTATGCATTTCCTCCTCTTCCATTAATTCAGAGGGTACTGCTCAAATTGTAGGCATGGGGTGGGGCAGCATGATTCTCATTGCCCCACACTGGCCTTGACAGATATGGTTTCAGAGTGCCTCAGAAAAGCACTAGCAAACAGGCTAGAAGGAGGTGTGGAGCAACAATGGGGAATCATCAAAACTGCCATCACAGAGGCAACAAGCCTTTGTGTGAAGCAAATAAACAAATCAAAATGAAAGAAAAAGCCACTATGGTTCTCAAAAGAGGTGGCTGTGAAAGTCAGGAAGAAAAAGATAGCATTCCGGAAGTATAAGGAAACACAGAAGGAGCAGGACAGAGAGCTGTACCAGTTAAGGCAGAAGGAAGCAGGGAGAAAATTCAGAATAGCAAAGGCCCAAACTGAGGAAAAGATAGCCAACTCAGTTAAGAAGGGGGATAAAACCTTTTATAGGTACATCAGCGAGCGTAGAAAGACAAAGGGAGGGATAGTGAGGCTGAATAGAATGAACGGTGGGTGGGCAGAAGGGGACAGTGAAAAAGCAGGGATACTGAACGAATATTTCTGCTCAGTATTCACAAAAGAGGAGGGGGAAGTGCCTAATCCAATTAACAGAAGCACTCTTGATAGAGGGGTTGATCCCAGTCCTTTCACAGAAGAAAGGGTTCTGCAAGAACTCCTAAAACTGAAGGTGGACAAAGCAATGGGTCCTGATGGAATTCACCCCATAATTCTAAAAGAATTAAGGGAGGAACTAATGAAACCACTGGCTACTCTTTTTAATAAATCATGGGAGGATGGTGTGGTACCCGAGGACTGGAGGAAGGCCGATGTGATTCCCCTTCACAAAAGTGGGACTAAGACAGACACAAGAAACTACAGACCTGTCAGTCTGACCTCTGTGGTAGGGAAAGTGATGGAGTCACTTCTGAAGGAAAGAATAGTTGAGTACCTAGAGGCCAGTGGAGCACAGGACCCAAGGCAGCATGGATTCACAGCTGGAAGGTCATGTCAGACGAATCTAATAGATTTCTTTGACTGGGTGACCAAAGTAGTAGACCAGGGAGGGGCTGTGGACATGGCCTACCTAGACTTTAGCAAGGCATTTGACACAGTCCCACACAAAAGATTAATAGTCAAATTAACCAGCCTGGGAGTGGGTCCCAGGGTGGTAGCCTGGGTAAAACACTGGCTGCACAACAGGACACAAGGTAATTGTAAATGGAGTCCACTCTGAGGAAAGAGAGGTTACTAGTGGGGTACCACAGGGTTCAGTATTGGGTCCAGTCCTTTTTAATGTCTTCATCAGTGACATTGCAGAGGGACTGGAAGGAAAAGTATGCCTTTTTGCAGATAAGACAAAGATCTGCAACAGGGATGATACACAAGGAGGCGTGGAAAGGATGAAAAGGGACTTGGCAAGGTTGGAGGAATGGTCAGAAGTATGGCAGCTAGGCTTCAATGCAAAGAAGTGCAAAATAATGCACCTGGGAAACAAGAACCCAGGGGAAGAATACACAATGGGTGGGAGGTAGTAACAACAACAAAAAAGGAAAGGGACCTGGGGGTAATCATATCAGATGACCTTAAGGTTAGCAAGCAATGTGAGAAGGCAGTAGGGAGGGCTGGGGGTATACTGGGATGTATAGGGAGAGGCAACAGCAGCAGAAAACAAGAAGTTGTTATCCCTCTGTACAGACAGTTGGTGAGACCCCATCTGGAGTACTGTGTCCAGTTCTGGAGACCCAATCTCCGCAAGGACATAGACAGGATAGAGGTAGTCCAGAGGAGGGCAACTAAAATGGTGCAGGGTCTGCAAGAGAAGCCATATGAGGAGAGACTAAAGGAGCTTAATATGTATTCCCTTGAGGGAAGAAGGGAGAGGGGGGACATGATAGAAACTTTTAAGTACCTCAGTGGAATCAACAAAGTCCAAGAGGGTAGCATCTTTCAGAAAAAGAGACTTGCAAGAACAACTGGACACAATTTAAAGATAGAAGGAGGGTGGTTCAGGGGCAATGTGAGAAAGTATTATTTCACAGAGAGGGTAGTGGATGCATGGAACAGCCTTCCTGAGGAGGTTGTGGGGTCTAAAACTGTGGGAGAATTCAAGAATGCATGGGACAGACATAAGGCAATTCTTGTGGGGGGTAGGAAGAAATAGGCTGTTGGTTAACTAGGATCTACGGCCTATCCTGTAGGTAGGGAAATGGGCAGACTAGATGGGCCAAGCGGTGCTTATCTGCCATCAAAGTCTATGTTTCTATGTTTCTATGTTTCCATTAATCACTGGATTGTCAGAAGTCCGCCTGAGGCAATTCCTCCTACAAATGGACCTCCTAACACAGGGATCTGTGGTCCATCCCAACCTGCGATCCCTTCATCTCTGTGCCTGGCTCCTGAGGAGATAGAAATGGGTAGGTTTAACGTCTCTCAAAGAATCTCTGAAATACTCTTAGCGGTGTGTAAGCCATCCACTAGGAAGACTTACACGGCAAAGTGGATATTTTTCCATTTGGTGTGCAAGTCCGCCTTGGACCCCTTTGTTTGCCCACCAAGTAAAGTGTTGGAGTACCTCCTAGACCTGTCAAATGTAGGGCTCCAATACTCGACAGTAAAGGTACACCTCTGTGTGATTTCCACCTACCATGAGCCAGTACAGAATATGTCACTGGCTCAGTTGACACTAGTCAAGAGATTCCTTAAAGGCATCCTGAACACTGCCCCCAGTCAGGGGACTGGTGGCTGCATGGGATATCAATCTCATGCTAGACATGCTCACCCATAAGCCCTTTGAGCCTCTAGCAACCTGTGACTTGAAGTTTATGACCTGAAAGGCAGCCTTCCTAGTAGCCTTTACAGCAGCTCACAGAGTCTCTGAAATACATGCTTTGGTCATAGATCCCCCTTACATGGTATTTCACAAAAACAAGGTGATTCTCAGAACACACCCTAAATTCTTACCCAAGGTGGTCTCAGAGTTTCACCTTAACCAGCCCTTGGTCCTTCTGACCTATTTTGCCAATTTCCAGAATGAAGGGGAATGCACCCTTTTCTCCCTGGATGTCAAGAGGGTTTTGTGATTCTATTTTGACAGAATGAAAGAGATTTGCAAATCCAAACAGCTCTTTGTATCATTCAGCATGACCCAGCTGGTTCAGCCTGTAGCCATCAGATGCATTTCAGCATGGTTGGTAGCATGTCTTTGCCATTGCTACTCAATGGCGCAGGTCAAGTTGGAAGGCTGGGTTTCACGCCCACTCTGCCAGAGCGGTCGTGGCATCCCTGGCAGAGATTCAGAACATGCCCATCATAAACATTTGTAACGCAGCTACTTGGAGCTCTGTGCACACTTTTGTGAAGCACTATATTCTGGATGTCCATGCCAGGTAGCACCCTTCTTTTGGAAGGACAATCCTTAATAGACTTCTGTCCTAAGTGAGCTCCTTTTTCCTGCCACCCAACTCGGGGGATTAATTTTAGCTTGGTACTCTGCCATTAGTGTGAATGAGTGGCGGAGACTTTTAGTCCAGGAAGATATGAAAATGATGTACCTACCATAATTCTTGATCTTCTTGGACAAAGTCTCCACCACTCATTCACACACTCACCCACCATCCCCTGAGCTCACTCATCCTGTTTCTGCTCTTCACTCCCTCATTGGCTAGGCTGTGAAGACACTATTGATTTGACCCTTCTTACATGTGTCATACGGACTGTCTTATGTCAGGGTTATATTAGTTTCCTAGATTAGTTTATGCTGCACCTCCTCAGTAAAAAAGGTATTGAGGTGGTTGGAGGGTCGATGCCGAGATAGCCTATATGGCATAAGCCAGTCTTGTGGTGCCACACATGCATGTTCCTATCTCAGCGCTGGCCCTCCTGAAGGTTTTTGATGCCTGCTGGGTCCTAGCACCTCCAACATTGTCCAATTAGTGTGAATGACTGGTGGAGACTTCATCCAAGAAGATCAAAAGTACGGTAGGTACATAATTTTCATTTTGTTATGGTGGTAGCTAGAGTTACACAGTCCACTTGCTCAATAAAATCAATTTTATACACCTATGTATTCAGGTAGTGCCTCAGATAACACATCCACATTGCAGAAGCTGAACAGGTACATCCAGATGTATTGGAATGCCCTTCATAGAAATTGGGTGATAAGGATGTCCTTCTTGAATGGTAATATTCCCAGGCCATTCTAGCAAGGCAGCTCTCCTTAGCCAGATGGTCTGGAAAGTTCCTAAGACAATGGTAATCCTACTTATCCTTTGGTCTTGGCTGAATCCCAAGAGTGAGCAAAGGGAAGAAGGATGGTCATAACTGTCCTCAGTACCATGTTCAATGAAATGCAGAAATCCTCCCAAAGAGAACAGACTGGTAAGTTTAAGTTTTGCTACACTGCAGGTGGATTTGATATTGAATCCAAACGTATTGAGCTTCCCATGTTCCAAAGCATTCAGGTCCATCTACTGTAAATAGATGAGTTTCAGGTGCTCCTTTTTAATTTTAGACAGTACCTACACCTGCTTTACTGGATTGCAGAGCCCACTCACATTCAAAGAATACCAGAACACATCATTTACCATGACATAACAGTAGTATTGTTGTCTCACCCAGAAACGCCCCTCTCAAGGCACACCAAGAAGCTGTACTATGTAAAATGCAGAAATACAAGCACCAAAAACAAGTATGCTAACAATAAACCATGCTCAAGAGAGAAACTACCAGTGGTGCCAACTGAGCTGGGAACCCATTATGGATGTATCTGGTCATATGAAACAAGGGAAAGTAACTGGAAGGAGTGCCAGCTAGGCAGTGCAGTCCAACAAATGGCAACATGTGTTTCCATGGTAGGGTATGCAGTGGTAGCCCTGTGCCAGCAAAAAATCATGGCTAGGGGACATCCTTCCCAGGTGAGAGGAACCCTTGATTGTAGAATATTATTCTAGGGTTGGAAGTTAGGAAAATTGGATGCCACAGAGCTGTTGGCCTGCAGCACCCCTCTGGTGTGACTTACCTTTTACAGCAGAGGATAGAGTAAGAGGGAGGCCCTATGATTTGTTAGATCTTGATCTCCCAGGTAGGGGTCTGAGCAGTGACTACATGCTCTGGAATGTAAGAACTGCTGAGTGTGGAAATAGGGGAAGGATAATAAGAGAAAGGGTATAAAGCAACATTAGTCCAACAATGAACCCAGAAGGGAACAGAGTCAAAGTTCAACTGATGTCTAAAAGTTCCTGCAAAAAGAAACAGATGCCATAGTCAACAGAAGTCAAGAATCCATATAAACTGGAACCTGCAAACCATTGAAAGTAGGGTTAGCGACCAATAAATGATGTCCCTTAGATAAAATAGTGACTCTCTTTTGAGGTCAGTGGTAATGGAGGAAAACCAGTCAAACTGCCAGAGAGAATTCCCATGTATAGAAAGAATCATCTCTCGTGGCCCTTTAGCACTATATCCAAAAGGGAACAATCCAAGACAAGGAGCCAGACTAGAGGATGCTGAGTCTACAGAAAGTGGTCAATGCAAAAAGAGTTCTGAAAGTTCAAGAAACAGTCCCAGAACCTGGAGTCTCTGGGAGAGCAAAGGCATTATCTCTCCAGTCAGATTTCAACTGCATGGAGCCCCAAGCAACCCCCTCCAGCCCAGTGCCCCCCACTCAGATCACACAGCACCCCCAGCACAGCAAACCATCAGAGCACCAATCTGAAAAAAGGTGAAATGCCTCACCCCCCTTGCAAAGTCCAGGCACATGGCCCAGCAAGAGTAATGTACCTAGTCAGTACAGAACCATTGCAAGCAAACAAGTGTCTTCCCTCCCCTCAGCCAGAAAGGGAGAGATTCCCCATTCCAGAATTAAGTAAATGCAGTCTGATCACTCAGGCAGAAAGGGATCCCCCACCATGGTGCTCACAGGCCACCCAGCCTTTGGCTGGTCTCTGAGTAGCAGTTGTAGGTAGGGGTCCCTCCTCCTTCAAAAGCAAGAAAGTAGACTGGGTACCTGAGGCTAAGCTTACATGGCATTGGTAAGTAGGCATGAGAGAGCAATCAATTATGGTCTGAAAGGTGCTATACCTGTGTCTGGCCAGATGCAAGGGTGCTGAGAGAAGGCCATGTGTCCCAGGAGCCAGGTGGAATGCCTGGAGAGAGGAGGATCAGGAGGGTAAGGCAAATAAAGGATGTCTAACCAATATAGGAGGAGAGCTTACCAGGACTGCTGAAGACTCCACAGGACCAGATCCTAGAAGATGGTGCTAGAAACAACACTGTTCATGTCTGCATCATTGCATTATGATCTGCTCCCAGGTGCTGGAGAATTTGCTGTATGGTATCAGCTGACTGTTTATTCCTGACATCCATCTTCTTCCAGGCCTGCTGTGTGATCTTCAAGATGATGGTTTGTGGTGGTGGTTTTCTTCCCACCGGCTCAACTGGCAGTTTCCAGACTTTAAAGTCTTCCCTAGCCTGTTCAGCAGATATATAAGTGATTGCCCATCAGGAAAATGGACAACCAATTTTGCAGAATAGGGGATAAAGAATCTAGATTTCAAGACTGTCATTAAAGGAGCATAGGCTCTTCTTTTGGCCTGCAGGGATGTGGGATAGTCATTAAAAAAATAGATACAGATCGATCATGGTAGAAAACCTCCTCTGACCACCACACCTTATGTAATTAGTCGTGTTTATCAATAAACTGCAGGAATTTTCCCTTAGTAGAGTGGGCCCTGGCATCTGGACTTGTGGGTTTAGGGCCAAGCACTTGGTGAGCCTGTTCTATTTCCAAAGTCCAATCCTGTGGCCAGTCCAGGGCATTACATTGGGAAGTTGGCAGAAAAGTGTCCATGTTCATTTCTTCCACCCCCTTTGGCATCATATGAAGCTGCAGATTGTTCTGCTGATTGCAGCTCACCTCTCTTTGATGTGCTATATGAAGCTGTAAAATTGCTGTTTCTGTGGTGCCCACCCTTTTATCCATATGAGTGAGCTGTGTTTCATATTCCACTGCACTCTTCTCCAACTTCATCACATCCATGCTCAGTCCCATTGTGATATTCCTAACCTCGCTTCTGAATTCACAAAGCTCTGCTATAAGGAGTTCCATTTTGTGATTGAGTTGTTCTGTCAGGGGAATTTTATTTTTCTGCTTGGTAGCTGCTTTGCAATGGTAGAAGTGGGAAGATGCAACAGAAGCTAGTGGGGCCTCACTGTTTGAGCTGTCCACTCACAAACTACCACCATCCACTCCATCTGAGTTGTAATTTCCAGCTCCCATTGCTGCCATTTGTATTTGTAAGTAGTCCCTTCACTGTTGAGGCAAGTTTTGGTTGAAGTGAAAAAGATGAGAAGGGATACATGTGGATGACTGCTGCTAGAGATTCAGTGCACCATCTTGGGTGTGCCATCACCAAAAGCCCTTGATAATCCATTTCTAAGCATGGATTATTGCTAGCTGTCAGTCACAAACAGTGAATTATCAACAGTTGACAATCAAGTACTCTAGTGCTGACTTTCAGGTGCTGGACTAATTATTTTCATGATTTCTGCATATACTTGACTCAATCAGTTTTAGAAGTTGCTGGTTAGCTGCAGTTTAAAAACCCCTCTCACGGCTTTCGGTGACTTACTTTGGTGGCTTATAATTACATGGGCCACTATGAGGTAAGTCAGTCCTGCTCCTTAGGACCGCAAGTTAGTTTGGGGACTTTGGTGTAACTGTAAGAAGCACATTTTCAACTGCTTGCAAGTCAGGTAGGTTTTGTCCTGATTGCACAGTGACTCAAGCAGGCTGCATTGTATGGAGGTCTCAGCCAACCAAGTGGTTGTTTTTTCTTGCCCTGCTCCTGGCTGAAAACAACTTTCTGAGGAATTCAGAAGCCAGGGCATCCTTTTGTTCCAGAGGAGTTGCCTGCTTCTAGCAGCAAAGCACAAGTAAAAAAATAAATACTTTAAACACAGTAATGAGGTTTCCTGTAAAACTCTCCCAAGCACCCCCCAAAACTGAAAATGCATCCTCTAATACTGTTGGATCACCCCCTAGAATAAAACAAACTCTGGTCAGTGCCACTAGGGCTGCTAATGCAATAACTTGATAAGTGTGTGTCATGGGCTTAAACATAAAATTGAAGTGCCATAGTCAGGTTTGTGTGTAAATGCTGTTTTTGGTAAATGTAGATAATTTATGGGGTTGATCCGGTGTTTCATATGTGTTTAAAATGTGAGCAACAAGTGCATCTTGTACTATATGGGGAAGGAGAGGCAGATGTTCACCTAGGCTTTCAAGTAATGTAGAAGAAATGGTGCAGAGAGGAGAGGAATGGTTACTAACATACTAAAATGCCAGCAGAATAGGCCTAATGGTCTTTCGTGTCTGCTCGTTTGGTCAGCCCCCACCCTGGGTGCTGACCTTGCTGTCCCCCTCACCTTCTCTGGCTTCTCCCTTCCCAGTTCTGGATATTCTTGCTGCATTGGATTTTGCTTCCTGAACCCTTCCCCTGTACCTGTCCCACCCCCTCTTGAACCCCTCCACTGTCTCTGCCTCCACCAGCCCCCTAGGTAGTGCATTCCATGGCTCTACCACCCTCTCAGCGAAGTAGCACCTCCTCCTTTCTCCCCTGAATCTTCCCCCTCCAGCTTCCACCCATGCCCTCTAGTGGCCCCTTCCTCCTTCTTTCTAAGCTCCCTCACTGTTCCTCCCCTATTTACCCTCTTCATGTACCTGAAGACCTCTATCATGTCCCCCTGGTCCCTTCTCTCTTCCAAAGTGTACAGATTTAGCTCTTCGAGCCTCTCCTCATAGGTCCTGTCCCCCAAGCCCCAAATCATTTTGGTTGCCCTCCTCTGGACCCTCTCCAGGAGGTTAATGTCCCTCTTTAAGTGTGGCCTCCAAATCTGCACGCAGTACTCCAGGTGCGGCCTCACCAAGCAGTTATACAGAGGGAGTATCACTTCCCTCCTTCTGGAGTTGATCCCCCTAGCGATGCATCCCAGCATCCTGTTGGCCTTGGCTGCTGCCCTCCCACAAGTCTCAGAGTTGTTCATCTTGACATCCACCACCACCCCAGGTCCCTCTCAGCCATTGAGACTTGTGTATTCTCCAGGGTGTACACTTGGCCTGGGTTTCTGGTCCCCAGGTGGAGTACCTGCATTTCCCTGCATTAAACCTCAGCTTCCACTTTCTAGACCATCTTTCCAGAGCCTCCAGGTCCCTGCAGGGCCACCCTCCCCTCCTCCCCATCCACCACCACTTCCAGTTTCGAGTCATCTGCAAAGAGACTCATCTCACTCCTGATTTCTGTCCTTATGTCAGATATAGGCATTGAACAGAAGGGGCCCAAGGACTGATCGGTGGGACCCCACTAATGACCCTCCTTGGGAAGAGATTATTCCACCAACTACGACCTCTGGGTCCGGTCCTGAGCCAATTGCCTATCCATCGGATCATCTGGTTTCCCACCCCCATTTCTCCTAGTTTATCCAACAGGCCCACATGAGAAACAGAGTCAAATGCCTTGCTGAAGTCTAGAAAGAGGACATCCACTGGTCTACCCAGGTCCAAGGCACTTGTCACCCAGTCATAGAACTCCACCAGGTTTGTCTGACACGATTTCCCCGGGATGAATCCATGCTGTCTATCGTCCAGGCACCCTGACTTATCCAGGGCCCCCCCTAGCCTCTCCTTGACAATGCCCTCCATCACCTTGCCCACCACTGATGTCAGGCTGACAGGCCTGTAGTTCCCTGCCACCTCCCTTGATCGGCACTACATGCGCCACCTTCCAGTCTTGGGGCACCCACCCTGTCCTCAGAGAGATGGTGAAAAGCTCTGCCAGGGGTTTCGCCAGGACATCTGCAAGTTCCTTCAGCACTCTAGGATGTAATTTATCCAGCCCCGGTGCTTTCTCCGTCTTAAGGGAACTGAGGGCTTCCCTCACTCTCTCTGCTGTGATTTCCACTTCCAGTACCTCTTCTCCCTGCTTAGCCCTCCCCCACCTGCCAGTGATGCCCCTCCCCAGACCTGCCGATTGTAAGGGCCCCTCCTCATTATCTCTGTCTCCTCCCATGTATGATGCAGCATCCCCATTTTCCCTGGTGAAAACTGAGGTGAAGTACTCATTTAGTACCTCAGCCTGCTCCTCTGGGTCTTGTGCCCATCTCTCCCCTGATTTAATCCTGCTAATCTGCCCCTTCACCCTTCGTCTTTCCCCAATGTATCTAAAGATCCCCTTTTTCCCTCTCCTAATTTCCATGGCCAGGTTCTGCTCCTTCCTTGCCTTAGCCGCCCTCACCACTCTAGTGGCCCTTCTAGCCATCAGCTCATACGCCCCTCAATCCCTTTCACTCCTTGAGCACTTGAATTTCTTATAGGCTGCTTTCTTTCCTGCACCACCTCCTGGACCTCCCTGGTCCACCAACAGGGTTTTTGGGCCCTACCGCATTTTCGCCTTACTCTTGCACAGGTGCTGGTAGCATCCTGCACCCCTCTCCTGATGATTTCCCACCTACTATCAGCGTCCATGTCTGACCCAATCCCATCCAAATGCTCCTTAAGGATCCTTCCCATTTCCTTAAAATCCACCCCCCTGAAGTCGGTTACTTCCGTCTTTGTGCAGCCTTCTACCCCTCCTAGGTCTCCTAGGTCCAGGCAGAACCAGACCGTGGCATGGTCACTCCCCGCCAATGGGTCCCTTACCTCCAGGCCCCCAATCTGGT
Source organism: Neoceratodus forsteri (assembly GCA_016271365.2). Taxonomy (NCBI): domain Eukaryota; kingdom Metazoa; phylum Chordata; order Ceratodontiformes; family Ceratodontidae; genus Neoceratodus; species Neoceratodus forsteri. The sequence goes on from CM028133.1 coordinate 658,965,145, forward strand.
CACTGTCTGCCAGGACCACATCCAGTACCCATGCCTCCCTGGTCGGTTCCTTCACCTGCTGAGTTAGGAACGCATCTTGAAAGACATCCAACAACCTCTGTTCCCTGGTCACAGAGGATGTCATAGTCTCCCAGTCTGTTCCTGGCATGTTTAAGTCCCTCAACACCACCACCTTTCCTCTGCCCAGTCTGCAGTGTCTCCTAACATCTGCCACCAGACTGTCCTCCAGCTCCTCCGCCAGGGCAGGGGGTCTATACACCACTCCTATTTTTACTCTCTTGCCCCCCCTTGTTATCAAGGTGACCCAAATCGCCTCCACGGTTCCCTCCACCTCCTCTACTCCCCCTATGCCAATGCAGTTTTTTACTATCATTGCTACCCCTCCTCCCCTTCCCTCCCCCCTGTCCTTCCTGAACATAGTGTAACCCTCCAGGTTCAGGTCCCAGTCATGTCTTGCAGTGGCCCAAGTCTCAGTGACCGCTGCCACATCCACTGCTCCCTCAGTTAACATTGCCTGGAGCTCAGGCATTTTATTGTCCAAGCTCCTGGCATTTAGCAGGACTACCTTCCACCCTTTCCCTATAGTTTCATTTCCCCTGCTCGTGTTCCCTTGGGGATTCTGTTTTCTCCTGGTCTGCACTTTGCCAGTTGGTCTTTTCCTGCAATCCTCCTGGTCCCCAGGGGGGTGGAGACAGAGTCCCTCCTTTATCGGCATCCCCTTGACTGCCTTTTCTCCCATCCCACCCCCCTTCACAAGTTTAAACCCCACTTTTCACCAATGAACTCCTCTATTTTCAACTTAAGGATTCCCCTCCCCTCCAAATTGAGATGTAGTCTATCTCTAACATACAGCTCCTTATCCTCCCAGGTCTCCCCAATCCCCATCAACCCATACCTCTGGCCTCGCACCACCCCTGAGCCACTGGTTTATCTCCTAATTTTTCTTTTGTGTTCCCCACTAGCCCTTGGCACTGGCAGGATTTCTGAGAAGGAAACTGTGCATCCTATGTCATGACAGACCCTGGCTAGCTCCCTGAATCTTGCCTGTATCTCTAGCTTGCTATTTCCTCAATGTCATTTGTGCCCAGGTGGACCAGTATGTCTGGGGAACCCCCACAGTCCTTTGCCAGCTGATATACCTCGTGCTAGCCCTGTGCACCATTAGTCCAGGGAAGCATCTTGTTCTAACTGGCCAGGCTTCCTCCTCCTATCCCATTTGATACCCCTGATCATAGAATCCCTAGCAGGAGCACTCTGACCACTCCTTTTCCTCCATTTCCCCCTTCCATGTCCCTCATCCTTTCTACCGGCCCTCCACCCAGCTGGCTCCTTGTTCCTCCCCTATCTGGGTGCCACATGCCACCCGCCTCCTTATTTACCATGGCCACTCCCTCCCTCCAATCCTATGCCTCCTCCTGAGTATCCTTCTGTACCTTGTTAATTCCCCTCACTGCTCGCAACTGGTCCTTCTCCCCATCTGCTAAACTAGCCTGGCTCATCCTCCCTTCCTTCCTTCCTGTCTCCATTTAGTTCCTCCTTGCTCGTCAGGTTCCCCTGGCCTAACCCTCAGCCTCTTTACTGAATCCTCCTTGTACTTCTGGTCCTTTCTTACCTTTCCTCCCAACTGGTCCTTCTCCTTGCGCTTTCCTCCCTCATCCCCTGCTCCGATTCACTGCTCCCCCATTCTCCTGCATTCCAGATCCCCTGTTCTTTCCTGCTATCTGGCCCCTGCCTCCTGCCCCCCACTCCCACACCCTTTCCGTCTCTAACCACCTCTGTCGTGGCTACATCCCCCCTCATCCTTGAGCAGAAGAAGAGAATTGAAGCGGTTACTAAGTATAAGGTCTGATCCACCTCCCTGCCTTGCTTCCTTCTGTCCAGCACTGGCTCTCTGCCTACTTCCCTGAGAATGTTGTGCCTCCGTCCCCCCTTTGTGAGGGTCCCCAGTTACCTGCCTGCTTCCTTGGTAGTGTCCTTTTGGGCCCCCTCTGCCAGGGTCCCTATGTGACCCCTGAGTATTCTCCTGCACTCCTTTCCCTATACCCCCACTCCCAGTGCTTGGCGCAACCCTGTGGGATATTTCCAGCCCCTTCCCCAACCATACCACCCCCTTCCCCCAGCTTTCTCCTCATCCCCGCAACCTCCTCCCTAAGCTGTGCTAGCTGGTAGCACACTGGGCAACCACCAAACTTCCAAGCCCAGTCCAGTATCATGGCTGCTCCACACCCTGTGCACCCCACCACTCTCCCAAAGATGCCGGCCCTAATGATGTGTGGTTCCATCCCCTTTCAAATAGTTTTCCTTGGGTGAGCCACCAGGTTCCCCCTATTCCAAGATACCCCTACTGCCTAATCAGATCACCCACTAATCCTAGAGACAGTCCCACTGTACACCAGTAACTCTGTTACTAGGTGCAGTACAACACATTAAACATGTAAGGAAAATGAACAACTCCCAAGCCTCCTCTCCCGGCCTTTAAATCCAACCCCGGTGGCTAGAACTACATGAGCTGCACCAGCAGCCTTTCCTCCAATTGCAGGGCAGGTCTTCCCTATAAATTTGCAGACTTCTGGGAGGGAGGGTGGGGAGACACCTGACCAGAGAGAGTGTATCAGCCCTGTGTCTCCCCTCCAAGCCCTGCAGCTAAAAAAACAGGCCCAAGCAAATCCCACCAAACCAGTTTTAAATCAGAAGAAATAGGCCTCTACCAGCGCAGCCTGTTACAAAGTGAAACATCCACAAAAAGAGCCCCACTTACAGCCACTAAATCAGTTTACAAACATCCAGGATCCCCCAGAACAATACCCTGCTAGCCCCTTAGAAGCAAGAAAGAAAAGAACTAACCTACCAAGTAAAATCCACAAGAACCCTGTGAAAACAGCAGCAGCTACTGTCCTGGAACACAACTGATCCTGCCCCCTTCCAGTTCTTTCTGAGCCACTGTTACACTGGGGACTTGGGACCAACCTGAAAGGATAAGAGCCTATACTGATGTGATAGCCTGATTCCATCCAGGAGTGAACTATAGTCCACAGTGGATGGTTTAAATGTTACTTTGATTAACATTTAAAGCAGTCAAGGGGGTGACAGAAGAAATAGAGGAGGTAGAAAGTGGCCCACCACAGGCTGAGACAGAGAGTAGCGAAATCCAGGTTCTGCATAAGTAAACATATGAGGGCCCTAGTGGTCAATAAGCTATTGATACCAGTCCTTGATTATGGCTGCCATGTTTATGGCTTTGCTAACAAGAGGATATTGTCTAAAATAGATGCAATGTATAAGAGACTTGCAAGATTTATCCTGCTAAAGGATTATAAAACTCATCACTGTTTATTTTTTGAAGAAATGGGATGGCTAACTCCAGAAAACAAAGAAAATTAACTTGGGCAAATAAAATTTTAGAAGTGTTACATATTCAAAAAACAATTTATTTATATGAAAAACTGAAAAAAACACAACATCAGCACAATCTGAGGCAAATAAACTTATGATGTTTTAAAACTCCAAAATTAACTAACAAGTATAGTAGTTTGTGTTTTTACTGCCAAAACTACAGCAATAGTCAATGTCAGTGTTAAATTATTCATGAAGGATTTGAAGCATGAATTAAGGATATGATATATGTGTAATGGTTATATAGCTCTATAATATTGCCTTATTATCAGTTTACTGAATGCAATGTTTTATGGTGTAATTGTATTTATGTATCTATTGTCTTTGTAAAAGTTTTACGTGAAACTCTGTATATGTAATGAAATAACAGGACCATCTTATAAATTTTATTTATTTAGTTTTTGTTGACCGGGTAAGTGCACTGGACAAATCCTGCCTATTTTCAGGCATGACCCAGGGGAAGGCGATACAGATGAATGCCAACTGACCTTGAACCAGATTAAGCTGTTGGTGGTATTTTTAGTGAATGAGGGAAATTTGGCCAGGACACCGGGGAAATTCCCCTACTCTTTTCGAGAAGTGCCATGGGATCTTTAACATCCACCTGAACTACAACCAATCCAGGCATATTAGTTTTTGCTCTTCAGCATTACTAGATAAATTCTGGGCAGCCTACTATTCAGTAAAATACACCACACTTTGGCTTCCATTTAGGGTTGTCAGAACAGGTTCGGCAAGAATTCAGACCCTCCTCGAACCCTGGTGTTCGAGTTCTAACTTAGAACTCGAACACTAAACAGTTCGCAAAAGGGTTTGAATCACCGCGAGACGCGAGGCGACGTGGGGTCGAGTAAGCAATGCGAGCAGCGGGATCTGTGGGGGTATTTAAAGAGATGCGCCACGAGGAGGAGCGCCATTTGACTGAGGATCATCGCAGACAGAGGCAGCAGCAGCAGGCAGCACCAGCAAACTGTAGCAAAAGCGGTTAGCGCGTCCGCTACTCTTGTCCAGTCGTGGCCACTTCTTCTCCTGTGAGACCGAGAACAAGAAAAAAAGCTAAAAATCGGGGGAGACTGGGAGTGGGACTAGGGGCCGGTTCAGGACAGAAGGAGGGAATCGAGAGGGATTAATCAAGATTGGGGGAAGGGACTGGGGAATAGGGAGGGATTGATGAGACCAATATCAGGAGGACTGGAGGAGGACTCGGAGAGAGACTAAAAAAAAATAAGAAGACTGAAGATTATAAGAACCTTTGTGAATGTGAAATGTGATTATTTGAATCTGCAGCACACTGCACACTCAGCAGCTGCCAGCAACAAGCATACAAGGGGGGCAAAAAAAGGCAAATAAATCTTTCTGAACCCTAGTGTGTGTGTCACAGAGAGAAGCCCAGTGTGTGCCCCTTGACTGCACTGTACTGTACCCTACCCAGTGTGTGTTACAGAGAGAAGCCCAGTGGCCAGTTGTGTGGTGGCATTAACCTTACATGACAGAAATGTAGGGGGGCAAAAAAAGGCAAATAAATCTTTCTGAAGTAACCCTAGTGTGTGTGTCACAGAGAGAAGCCCAGTGTGTGCCCCTTGACTGCACTGTACCCTACCCAGTGTGTGTTACAGAGAGAAGCCCAGTGGCCAGTTGTGTGGTGGCATTAACCTTACATGACAGAAACGTAGAAATATAATTCTCATTCCCTGGGTTGCGTATGTGACTCTGTCTCCTGTGGTCAGCCCATCACCCTGCTGCTGTGTGCCCCTTGACTGCACTGTACCCTACCCAGTGTGTGTGTTACAGAGAGAAGCCCAGTGGCCAGTTGTGTGGTGGCATTAACCTTACATGACAGAAACGTAGAAATATAATTCTCATTCCCTGGTTTGCGTATGTGACTCCGTCTCCTGTGGTCAGCCCATCACCCTGCTGCTGTGTGCCCTTTGACTGCACTGTACCCTACCAGTGTGTGTGTTGCAGAGAGAAGCCCAGTGGCCAGTTGTGTGGTGGCATTAACCTTACATGACAGAAACGTAGAAATATAATTCTCATTCCCTGGTTTGCGTATGTGACTCCGTCTCCTGTGGTCAGCCCATCACCCTGCTGCTGTGTGCCCCTTGACTGCACTGTACCCTACCCAGTGTGTGTGCTACAGAGAGAAGCCCAGTGGCCAGTTGTGTGGTGGCATTAACCTTACATGACAGAAATGTAGAAATATAATTCTCATTCCCTGGGTTGCGTATGTGACTCCGTCTCCTGTGGTCAGCCCATCACCCTGCTGCTGTGCCCTTTGATTGCTATGTGTATGCCTATGCCCAGCAGCCCAATCATTCTGTAAGCCTTGAACCTGGGATCCTTTAGTTGCAAACTGTCATATTCTTCAATTACTTTCAGTCCACGTATCACAGTGTCACACAACAAAATAAAATTTTGGAGTTGTAGCCAGCGATTACAGATCACATTGCTTTGTTACACAGGAATTGTTTGGGTGTTGGTGTGTTCACTGCAGTATACTGGACTGGTAGTACTAGTACTTACTGTCTGTTATGGCTGACACCAACATAAATGAAGCATTTAGTGCTGGTGTTGGAGCAGGTGTTGGTGGTAGTGGTATTCCTGTTGCTAACAGAAATAACCAAAATGTTTCACGTGATAAAAATTCAACAAACAGCAAAAGAGCAACAGTGAAGTGTGGTAAAGGGGGACCTTTTAAGAAAACCTGTACAGCTGCTGGGGTCAACACGGAGAGGCACCATAAGGTATGCCATTCATGCCGTTAAGATCCCTGTGACTAGCAGCAATAATGCAAGTGACAGTGAGTCCCTCTCTGACTCAGACAGTAGCTCTTTGTCTCAGTCCCACACTGTTGTGTCTCGTGACAAATCATTACTTCCTCAACAAAGTGAAATGAGCAAGTCTGCTGACAATGAATCGGTAGTGCACTTGCAAATACATCCAGCACTGTTGGCAATGAAAAGGACATATCCATTGAATCCACCACTTCTGTGTTGGCCAGCAATGAAAATCCATCAGAGTCTTCTGTCCACTCTTCTAGCACCAAGGAGCATGTCCCAGGTTCTGTTAGGACAGGTGAAAAGACACAAACAGTCTTTAGCTATCTTCCTAGCACTCGAACAAAATCTGTCACATCTGAGGTGTGGAATTATTTCTCAGTCAGTAAAACTGATCCATGCAGAGCAATTTGTTCCTGTTAAACAGAGTGTAAGCCATGGTAAAGTTGTGTCATGCCTTGGCACTACAGCTCTTAAACGCCATCTGAAAAAGCATTCGGTTTTGCTTGATCATCCAAAACCAAAACCCATGTCCTCCATCTTCCAGACTGCACGTGAGAAGGGTCAGGATCAGGAATCTGAAATGGATACTGAATTGTCTGAACTTGATGCGGGCAGAACCACTGCCAGCCCTAGGATCACTGTTACCACCAATGCCAGCACCATTAGTACCAGTTGCACATCCAGTGATGGCACTGAATGTATAAGTCCTAGTCCACCATCTCTCGTCCATCTGCCCATGAAGCACGGTGTATAATAAACCAGCAGGGACATGTTGCAAACAGCTAACACTGTCTCAGGCATTTGAAAGGAAGAATACCTTTACTAGAAATCATCCAAAGACCCTTCATCTTAATCACCGAATTGGTGAACTGTTAGCAGAGCCCTTCTCCCATACTCTTTGGTAGATCATGAGGATTTTAGGGAGCTCATGACATTAGCAGAGCCTCGTTACAATGTTCCTCATCGAAGGTACTTTTCCTATGTTGAAATACCAAACATTTATCAGGCTTTAAAAGCGACAGTGATGCTTGCACTTAAAACTGCAGAGGTGGGGTTATTCATGTCACAACAGATATGTGGACCAGCACTCAAAACATAGATTACATGTCCCTTACCGCTCATTGGGTCACGTTTTCTTGTGCTTCTTCAAAAACAAAGACACCCCAAAAGATGGTGCTGCTGCATATAAAGAAGTTTGGGCAAAGTCATACTGCTGCAAACATCTTGCAGGAACTAAATGACCTCCTTGAAGAATGGGTTTATTCTCACGGTCTAAAATGTGGCTTCATAGTAAGTGACAATGGAGCCAACATCTTAAAAGCAATACAGGATGGAGGATTTCTGCATGCTTCTTGCTTTGCACATTGCTTACACTTAATTGTCACGGATTTCTCAGCAGCGAAACACAAGTGGATGGTATGATTGCTGTTTGCAAAAAATTGTGACTCACTTTTCACATTCAACCAAGGCTATCACGGACATTGTCCGAACTGCAAAAACACAAGCTGCCCCAGCAAAAGCTGATTCAAAATGTTTCCACTCGTTGGAACTCAACGCTTATATGCTGCAGTGCCTCTTGAGCAAAAAGCAAGCTGTACATGAGTACTGCTCCAGTTACATTATTGGAGATGGCATTATGCTGTCTGTGCTGCAGTGGAAATTAATGGAGACAGTGTGCTGTATCCTAGCTCCTTTTGAGACAGCTACAAGGGACATGTCTTCTGAAGGTGCATCTGTGAGTCAGGTTATCCCACTCATAATGCTCATTTCACATCATCTTAGTGTTCTAAATCTACAAATAGAAAAAGACAGATCTGAAGCGCAGACAACATGTCGCCTATATCATGGGAATCTCGTAAAGAGAATGAAGCGCTTCAAAACCAATGACAAATTAGTTGCAATGCGAAATCAAGACACTACATCCTTGCAACTCTCTTAGATCCCAGGTTCAAGGCTATACATCTTCAAAAACAGATGATATAGAGCAGTACAAATGTATGTTGCTAGATGAGCTGCAGCACTCACAGGAGTCAAACACAGACACGCACAGTACCATCAGGTTGTCATCACCACAACATGCAGGTTCATCTTCACAAGGGATACAGAACTGGAAAAGTCACAAACATTAACAGTAGTTGTTCCACAACTGCCACTTCTTCAACCATTAGCAGCAAGCTAAATCTGTGGCAAAACCTTTCCCAAATTGCTGCCATACCAGCTGCTTCTGCTGATTCCTCTGTAGCGGTCTCTGTCCAACATGGTAGACAGTTACCTGCAAGAACTGCCTATTCCTATTGATGCATGCCCTTTGAATACTGGAGATCAAAAAGTCAATTTGGACAGAGCTGTATGATGAAGCCTGTAAATATCTTGGTTGTCCTGCAACAAGTGTCTCTTCAGAACGCATGTTTAGTACAGCTGGCAATATTGTGACAGACACCAGAAATAGGTTGCTGCCAGAAAATGTACACACGTTAACTTTTATTAAAGTTAATAAGTCAAGATTTCGTATCCCTACAAGGGTATACAAACTGATCCTAAGTGATTGATGTTGTGGATGTTGTGATGGTGATGATGACAACTCAGATGGTGGTGGCTGGTAAAATACTGTGTGGAGATGAGTCTCTGCACCAAAAAGGAAACTTTACAGACTGTGATGACTTGGTTGTCGCTCTCTCCTTTCTCGATCTACTACCTTGGACTATATACCCCCAAAACTTTCACCATTTCATGGCAAACTGCTTTGTAGCTAGGGTCTAAACTAAAGTCAACAAGTTTTATATACAGGGCAATTTTAACATCAGTGGGAACAGGCCCAAATTTGGCATAAAAGGACACTGTCACGTCAATCCTTTCTGTATCATATTATTTATAGTTAAAGTGCAAACATATATTTTGGATTTACCTTCTGTGACTTTGTGGTGCATCAGCATGGGCTGGGACAGGAGACGTCTATTTTCAATTTTAAAGAGGACAAAACAATGAGTTCTAATTGGTAGCTGTTTATTATTTTTTCAATTACAGAAATGTTAGCATAAACGAAAATGGATGCTAGTACATGGGTGAGGGTTGTGGGTTGGTTTTAACATGGGTGTAAAGGGTGGCATGGTGCTACTGCACAGATGAGGGTGGTGGAAGAAAAGTGGAATGGGTGATGGGGTGAAAGGTGGGTGTTGTTTTAGTTCTTTCATTTACAGATTAGTGATCAGCTGGGGATGGTGAGGAAAAAATAATGACAGACCGAACCTACTGTACACATAATATATATTCTTATTAAATACATTGCAAACTGCTGCCACCTAGCACAATTGTCCTGTCCCCTTTAAAAAAAAGAATAAAGGAATCAGAAATAAAAGAAAATCTGCATCAGCAGTTTTCACAGAATGTGACATTTCATAGTGTTTTTGCTTTATAAGTAGTGATAATTTGATACATAATGGGGTTGACAGACGCTGTCCCTTAAACATCACATGGCAACTGCTGCAGCTACATAAATGTTCCTTAGTATGTGGTGAGGAAACCACTTTTATTTATGTGACTGAAATACAGATTTTATTGAAGTATCAGCTGCAAAAATGCATCATCTTAGAATTTTTTGTATGTATTACTTCAATTTGCCAACAAAAATGTTGGTATATGTATGCATTACCTTAGAAAATTGCATGCATTTTGCCAGCAACAATGACTGGCATATTTTTTTTATTAAGAACTGATAGCATCACAGTACAGAAATGCCATGCAGGACAAAACAGGACCTTTTGTCTGTTTAAACTGTTTTGTCCTGCATGGCGTTTCTGTACTGTGATGCTATCAGTTAAAACGCACAATACAGTATATTTTTGGAAGTGTTGGTGCTGTGTCTTTTTGTTCTTGGTGCTCAGCTTTTCACACAGGCACAATTTAGGATTGGAGCAGCCTTCTTGTGGTTTCTGCAAATATTTTTTTTATTCCAATGTCTTGACTGAATATGTTATGACATAATATGTTTTGTAACAGTTCCACATGTTGCTGTTGTAGTACTTGGCTTGACTTTGTTATAAAAGCTTTCTTTTAAACATAGCAACTTTTGATTCACTCATTTAAAACAGAAAGCAGCAAATAGCTGAAATTAGGTAATATCAGTTATTTTTCTCCTAATTCATGATGATGAGTATATATAGCTGAGTACATAAATGGCTAATGTGCCTCTTTCTTTCACTAAGGAACTATAGATGCAGCTGCAGCAGGAAAACTTTAACATATGGGTGGGTGGGTGGGCCTGTTACGTATTAAGTTGCTGACTTTAGCAAACAGAAGAAACTATAGATAAACCTAGTTGTATTCCTATCAATGTCACACAAGATAATTTCTCTCCCCTTATTTTGAACAGTTTTTCCTTTACATGTATTTTATTACTATCTTCGTTACTGGCAGCACAATAAAAAAATAGGGTTCGAGTTCTAAAAAGTTCTAAAAAAGATTAGAACACTAGAACTTTTTCAAAAGTTCTAGACTAGAACTAGAACCCAGAACTTCAGAGGGTTCTGACAACCCTACTTCCATTTGTTGCAATACCCATCACAAAGCCTACTTTTAAGAAAATCACCATTTTATTTAGGAAGGAGGGTGTCAATGTTAATGATATCATTTACTGGTTAGAAAAGTGATGTACAGTGCAAGGTACACCTGAGGCATTGCTAGATGACTTTGGCTTTTGGACAGAGGGGGTAGAAATTCTATATACAGCTCAGGCAAACTGAAGAAGGCATCCAACATTTGCCTAATTGTTTTTTTCCTCGGATGTGACTTTGGCATTGTATTTTATCCAGGTCAGCCACGTTCAAGTTACAGATGTGGGTCTCTGACTCACTTGAACACTCACTGTACTGAATTAAAATGTCTTTCTTGTGGAGCCCTACTTCATGTAGCAGCCCACCATACAGTTACACTGTGTGGGGCCGATGACAATTCTTTTCCTTCTTGCCCGTGGGCAGCACACAATACCTCAGACTTTGCAGAACAGGATTTTTACCTCAATAAATCTACCAGAGGCTACATGGGGAGTACTCCCACACTATGCCCCCCAACCCCTTTACAACCACAAAGAGGTCCAGTAATGACAATACCAAGAGTACTTCCAGAAGCGGACAAAATTGTTTCAGCTCCAATAAATGCCATGCAGCAAACATGTACAGGAGCTACAGTGTGCTCTGAGCCACATGAAAATTGTGGAGAAACAGTAGTGCAACATGATCCAGTGGCTATAGTAACTGCCTCTATGGAGATGCCCCCCACAGCACCAGAAATGAACTTGCAAATACCTGTTACATCTCCTAGCACTTCTAATGAAGATCTTGCTTTTTTCCAGACTGTAAAAACAGCAGGCACTAAGGGGCTTAAATCTGGATTACCTGAACCCCCTGCAAACTACAAACCGCTATGAAGTGTTCCAATCTTGGGGAGAAACAATGGACAATGGAGACTCTCATGTCTCGTACCGGTAAACACATAGTGAGCACTCTGTAGAGGGACCTTCAGAAAAGGGAGAGACCCCTCTGAAACCAAAAAAAGAGGGTGACTCGTGCTAGCAGGAAGAAAGTGTGAACACTTTTTGACCATTCTTGACACTCCCAACTATAAGGCTAGTAAGCCTGAATACTAATAGTATAAAATCAGACTATGAAAAAAGGCAACTTTTTTGATACTGTGATGTTATTTTTTTGCAGTATACGAGATTGCATTTGTTACCAGAAATAGACCTGGCCACAAAAGAGTGGTTTGTGGGAGCTTCATATTGGTCTTTAGGGTTAGAACCATGTTCTGGATTAGGTATTTGTTTAAAGACACCAGATACTTTTCTTCAGAAACTAATAGAAGTGGAGCCAGGTAGGGCTTTAATATTTGATGTTATGTTTCAGGGCCTGGCCTGCAGATTTATAAATATTTACAGACCCCAGACTAAGGCATTAAGGACTGCACTGTTAAACAAAATACAGCCTTTTTTATTTACAAGCCGACAGATATTGTGGGGGGGGGGGGGATTTCAATGTCAATCTAACTAAAGCTAAAACTGTAACATCACAAGTAAAAACTTATTGTGGTCATCCATACCTACATAACTTGATAAAACAAGCATCTTTAAAAGATGTGTTTGAAAATAAAATGCATAAATAAAATAACCATTTGTCAATGCCGAATGTTTGCTTGCTGGTATTGGCATTGGTACAGCAGGAGTTAGAGAGATGCAAAATAGGAATGGCAGTGAAGTATTGCACCAATGCCAACCCCCACCCCACCCTACAAAGACTGACAGGTGTTGGGGTGTGCCTTTGGATCGTCTACCATAACGCTCATGCCACTCCACCTCGTCCCACCTTACAGACACTAAAAAGTGTCATGGTGTGCCTTTGGCCCTTACACTCACCCCATTCCATAAGGAAATAAGGTGAGACAGGTGCAGTATAGGAGAATGGGGTGAACGTTAGGGCTGAAGATCCCAAGATAGACCTTGATGCCTGTCAGTGGCTGCATGGTGGAGGTGGGAGTGTAATGGCATGAGCATTATGGCTGATGACCGTAAGCCAGAAACCCCAACGCCTGTCAGTCTGTACAGGGTGGGGCAAGGTGGCGGGCATCATGAAGTTGCTAGTGCTACCACTTTCCTTCCCTCCTACCTCTGTACTGCTGAGCAGTGACTTGCTGGTATGGTGTTCATCTGTTCCCCCCCCCCGCTTGAATGGAGTCACTGTGCAGCTCTGTCCCTATGGCGCCTTTGAATGTTATCTTCCCGTGCCACTCTACTCTAAGTAGTCAGTCGCTGTGTAGTAAGTAAGCAATAACCTATGACAGGGTGTGGTGTTGTTGGGGATTAACACACACCCAGGTGAGTTATGAGGCATGAGGCCGCAGGCCGAGTGTCCTCACAGCACCTGGGTGTGCATTAATCCCCTATAAGAGCACAGCCTGGAATGGGTTATTGCACTTATAATATGGGTTATGTCTGAAAAGTATGAAAAGAGGCACATAAATGCCTTTTGTGACTGTCAAAAGAGCAGAAAAGAGGGACTGTATCCTGCCACCCTGCAAAACAGTCCCCAACATAGATTGCCTTTCTCACTACTGCTATGCACATACAAATGTTACACATACAATACTGACAGCATTTGTGACATTTGTTGTGCAGAATATGCTGACCTTCACTTGCTGCACACCTTATTGTGTTGGCCTCCCAAACCCCAGCAACACATCAGCAACACATCCAATACCAGAAGTGCTGCCACACATGCTGCCTGCCTTTTGCTGTCCTTTCCCTGTGTTTGTCTTTTCCTACCTCTGTCTCTGGATGACTACTGCTGTGTACATGTCTGAATGACTGTAGCTGATGACAATGGCAAAAACTAGCATACTGTGCACTGTGGCCATAGGCCTCCTCCATAGTCAATATCTGTGACACAGACAACTACAGAAATACATAATTTTGGAGGTGAACGAGTGGCTGAGGATATGGGGTGAAGCTCAGTGATGTGGGGTAGTGGAGGATTGGGGGGCAACCTAGGAAGACAAGGGATTGTATGCAAGGGATAGGCTTCACCTCAACCAGGGAGGGAAGGAGGTTCTGAAACAAAAACTGATAAATTTCATACAGGGCAGACAGGGTTTAAATTTGTGAAGAGGGAGGGAGGGATGGAGGCAGACTCTTGCGATGCCCACAATGGGGCAACGAGATGTGGACCTGGGTCATCATGGGCACAGAGGAATGCAGTCTCTGGGGTGGAGAACGAGGACAAGGGTGGGGTTTGGAGGGTGGTCTTGATAAATGCCAGGAGCTTAGGCAACAAGATGCCAGAGCTCCAGGCTATGCTGGTGGAGGGGCAAGTGGATGTGGTGGCTGTCACTGAAACATGGGCCACACCCAGGCATGACTGGGACCTTAACCTCATCAGGTATACTGGGCTTTGAAATGATAGAGTGGGGGGAGAGGCATTGTTTGTCCAGGATGGCATCCTCCTCCATCTTAGTTCTGTTTCTCCCGTCGTCGAGGCTGCACCTGCTATGCAGTTAGTGACAGTTAGGCCGGATTCAATCTAGACTCCTTCTCGAACTTCTCTCGATCTTCTCTCGACGCCGTCAAAACCCGGTAAGACCGTTCTTTTTATAATTTCTTCAATGGCGCCGAGAGCTTTTGATGTTTTATTCATATTTTTTTCGCATCATGTCAGGTTGGGGAAGCGTAAGTCGAAGGCGGGCCGCGCCCCTATGCGTCGGTGCTCCTGTGGCCGGCATTTTTCCATCACAGATTGGCATGATGTTTGTCTTCGTTGCCTGGGACCCAACCACGATATGGATGCATGCGATGCCTGTTTCTCCATGGACCATCGCGACCTAGAAGTCCGCGCATTCAAGATCAGCAAGGCCCCACCGATTTTCAGGGGACAGCACCGCTCCAAGGATTCCCAGGTAAGGTCTCTAGGCCCTTCCTCCGGGTCCCCTCTCGGGCCTATACGGTCTGTAGAGGAGGAGGCTTCCTCATCTTCTCTTGCCGAAGAGGAAGCTTCTTTTGTGGTGTCGGAGGAACACCGAGGTCCCCCCCGGGGCTGCGGCAGGGACACCACCTCGGCAGTCACCTCCTCGGAGGTGCAGGCTCCTCCAGTGTCAAGGCCCACACCTGCTGGGCCCAGCATCGGTGGACCCTCGATGCCGCTTTTCAGCGCTGTTTCAGATCCTGGTGCTGCTCTCAGTGCCGGTGTTCGAGACGGTGCCATTGGCGGCGCTGTGTTGGCCTTCGGCACTGCCTGCGGCGCCGCGGGCCCGGTTTGCTCTTCTGGCGATGCTGAGTGGGGTCCCGGCACTGATGGCAGTGCCATGGGTCTGGCCGGCACCATTGGGGAGCCTGGGCTGGGCCTAGGTGTCACGGGGGGTTCGGGCTCATCCAGCGCCACCTCCGGCACCGGCGCCGTTCGCAGCACCATTTCACCGGAGACCCCTGGGGTTGCCAGTATTGTGGTCCAGCTGGTCTCTTCCTCCTTGGAGGCTGATGATTCAGACGTGGACCCATCCTGGCACCCTGACTCTTCGAAGTCAGGGTCTCCGGTGGCACTAGGTGCTAGGTGGCCCAGTGCGCCTATTCCTCTGTCCCCGCTGCTGTCCTTCCCTGAGGTCCCCCAGGCTGGGGGTGGTCTGGGGTCCCTCGGGGGCAATGGAGCGGGGGTGGAGGGAAGGGCTCTCCCTCCTGGGCGGGTCATGGCAGCTACCGACCCTGGTGCTGCTGCACCCCCTCAGGGTGGGAGGTCGCTGGTGTAGAGGGGGAAGGCGTTCTCGGAGTCTGAGGGGTCGAAGGACAGGGTTCAGGTGTCTCGGTCTCTACCTGCCACCCCTTGGGGTGTGGCTCGGAGCCGTAGCACTAGGCCCCATCTTTCCCTTTTGGACCCCAGGGACCCCTCTGGTGGCGTTGCTGTGGGCTGCCCTTCTGGATCCATGCAGTCCCAGGTTCATCATAGGGGAGGATCCCCTTCTGGGCTCTTCCAGGCTACGCATCACTAGGGTTCCGTTTTGCGACCTGGTCTGTTGTCCGGGATCCCGCCAGCTCGGGCTCCATTCCCCGGATTCCAGAGCCCTAGCAGAGGACAGTTGCCTCACCGTAGGTGCCCTTCTCCCATTCCTCTGCAGCCACCCCCCACTCTCCTAGACCATGTCAGTCCCACAGGCCCGTTATCCTGGGAGACGTTCAGAGGTTCTGCGGTGGCCTTCCCCTCATATGTTAGGTACATGAATGAGCGGGTTTTTCACCTATCCCCACCACCGCAGGAGTCCTCTGGACACTCAAGCTCTCCATCATCCTCGTCTCCCTCCTCTGAGTGAGAGGAACCCACTGCTCATCTCTCCTCCAATGCTGATTTCACTGAATATCAGCGATTCCTTTCGAGGATGGTGAGGGATCTTTGAATTTCCTATGTTAGGCAAGACAATACTGAACTGGAGATGCGTGAATTCCTTGGTGAATTCAGTGCCCAGCACTCAGTGGTACTATCCTGGCCTATTCCCTTCCAGGAGGCTTCTATCCGTTCCTGGCAGTCGCCAGCCGCCCTTTCTCCAGCCCTAGCAGACTTCCAATGTAGGTATTGTGCCCCTTCAGAATCCCTAGGTACTCTCCCTAACCCACCCTCGGGATTGGCATACCTAGAGACTCCCTACGGGCACCGCCGCCTGGCGCACAACCGTCCACCGGACTCGGATTCTCTACAGTTTGACCGGTGGGAGTGAAGAGTGTTCTCTTCCTCTCGTGCAATGTCTTGCATTGCATCTCATCAGACCCATCACACTGCCTACAGTAGGCATTTGTGGTCGATGCTTTCCCAAATCTTAGCATCAATGCCTGATATGGAGCAAACCAGACAAGCTATTGCCCTCTCTGCTATAGGCCTAGAGCTGGCAAGACACCAAGCAAGGGCATCTTATGACACCAATGAGGTGGCTTTCAGGCTTGCAGGGACAGCGATCTGTATTAGACGGACGGCATGGCTTCATCTATCAAGGTTGTCACCCCTGGCCCAGCGTAGGGTGATTCGCTCCACTTTCAGGAACCCGTCTCTTTTCCTCCAGAGCTAGGAGACTTCTGCAGGGGCTTCCTCCATCTCCCCATCCTCGGGGGGCATCTCCTAGCTCTTCTCCCCCATAGGCTTCTCTCTTGATTAGCCCAGGGTCTTCCCCTTCTGTTTCTCACCAACAGGAGGCTGGGGGTCTTGCTCCCTCAGGGTTTCTACCCCCTTTTTAGGGGCTTGCACTCACCCAAGCAGTAATGAATGGTGAAGATTGACAAGGGAAGATATGAAAATTATGTACCTACCGTAGTTCTTGATCTTCTCTTGTATCTTCACCATTAATTACCGATACCCACCCACCTTCCCCTCAGTGGCCTCCTACTGTGGTGTCTCCCCCTCCCATCTCATTCCTCTCCCTCCCTTTGGCCTTTATGCCAAAAAAAAAACAAAAACTTTCTGTTTTCCGTTCTTATTGAATGGATCTTTTTTCCTCAAGGTAAAGAGGAACAAGCAGGGTCTGTGTTTCACCTATTCTGAGGGAACTCTTTCTGACTGCCCCTAGGGTGCGACCTCTGGGCACCTTGATCATGTTACGCAGTTCACAGCTTAAGAGACCGTGCCCTGGCTCAGCCTCAAAAAATTTAGATTCCCCCTGGCAGGTGTTATTATTCAGCTCATTCTGGCTGGTGCATTTGGCACTTCTTAGCCTTGAGCGGTTGCTCTTGCCTTGCCTTAGGGAGTCTGATTGAGTTCCCACTCTATCCTTTCATACAAAGCTTCCTTCCATAGGGCATAATCCTTCCCCATACATTTCTGTGTTAGCACTTAACAGGGTGCTAAGGGGCATAGTCCCCTTCCTAGGTGGGCGCTCTCTTTCTGGAACAGATTTTCTGCCCGGGCAGTCTGTGAGCTCTCAGCTAGGATGTAGGGACTTGCCATGTTGAGAGATTAGAGAATCTGCCCTTTATGTCCGATCTGTGCAGGTGGTTCAGTTGAACCTTCTCTCAGTCCTGTCAGCAGGGATTCTTGCTCCCTTGTTTTAGTCTCGAGCTTATAAGCCTCTCAACCAATGCGTCTATGGGCACTGTTCTCCCCTCTCAGCATTTCTTCTTGTTGTTGTTGTTGTTCTTCTTCTTCTTCTTCTTCCTCTTCTCCTTCTCCTTCTCCCCTAGAGCCACCCCAGAAAGGAAGCCCTGTGGTCCCTTAGGGTAGGAATTCTCTCTCCTCTGTCTGTTCTCTACCAGCTTATTCCTTTTTAAGTTTATATCTTTTCCTTTTTCTGTCCCTCGGCTCTCTTGCCTCGCTCTCCTTTTTTCCTTACCCTTTGTTTTCGTCTCTCTGGCTACCAGAACTGAGATGGAGGAGGAGTCTGCGGCACCTAACGGCCACCCCTCGCGCATGACGCAGTGCGTCACTCTCGAGGGCAGTGCCGTTGGAGCCGATTCCCCAAAAAAAAAAACCTCCCGTAGTGGGTGTGCGCCTCCGGCACTACCCAAGCAGTAATGAATGGTGAAGATACAAGAGAAGATCAAGAATTACGGGAGGTTCGTAATTTTCATTTCTTGCTGGAAGAAATGAGGGACGGGGGAACATGATCGAGGTGTTGAAGTATTTAAAAGGGTTGAACAAGGTTAGTTTACATGGGATTTTTCAGAGGAAGGTGGGGGTTCACTAGGGGGCATTGTTAGAGGTTGGAGGGAGGGAGACTTGGGGAGAAGCGGAGACATTACTTCACTGAGAGAGTGGTGGAGACATGGAATGCACTGCCTGGTGAACTGGTGGAGGTGTCTATGGTGGAGGGGTTCAAGAGGGTCTGGGACAGGCACAGGAGGGAGATGAAGAGGAGGACTGCCAGTCAGGGGTGGGAACCCCTGGCTGGGGAAAGGGGATGGGTTGAGAAATCAAGAGAATGGTTGTGGTGCCCCTTCAGGGTGCTGATTCTCGAGCAAACTCGATAGACCTTTGGGCCTATTCTGCTGTCATTTTAGTATGTTAGTGCTGCATATCCTGATACAATTTTTGTCACAGAGACACAGTGAACTGATTCACCAAAGCCCTGTGGTATACCTCGGTCACTGTCTTGTTCCTCTCCGACCATGCCTGCCTGTGTTCAACCCTGCTGCTGTTGTGCTGTGCATCACCGACAAGGAGCAGCTCGATGGGCATACCACCTGAATGTCCCTCACTGTGGCAGTCTCTGTTGCTCTGGGGGGGGGTTCAAGTAGTCACGGATCTCATTGACAGGCTCCGGACACATGACGATCGCACACAGACACACCGAGATGTGGAAAGAACACTTGCCTGCTCCAGCTCCACTGCCATTATGCTGCCCGTTGCTCAGTGCCTGTGTTGGAACACATGGGAGGTGGGCTGGCTACACTTTCCATTCACGGCGGCGACCACTGGATGAGGCACGACACAGCGACACAGGGAAAAAGCAGTTGTCTGTTGCATCTGGGCTTCGCTTACATCTCCCACTGCTCATTGCCTCTGTGAAGAAGACAGATTGCTGCATGGCTCTTCCTTGCACTTCTCTTTCTAGAGGTACAGAGGTGTCAGTTTTGGTGACTGCTTTCACTCTTTCTCTGATCTCTATAACTGGTGCACCCGCAAGTGCTCTCTCCCACGCTGCTGTCCTGGTTACCATTTGTGCCTCATCTTCTGCCCATTTCTACCCCTGATAACACAAACAAAAGGGAAGCTCTTTCCTGTTACTGCCTTGCTCTCTCTCACTCCACTTCTCACTGCAACGGGGCTAGCAGTCACACATTGTTCAGCACTGTGGTTGACTGCAAGATGGGGACCGGACAGTGGCAGGGGAGGACTGCACACAAGCACTGTTGTCAGGGTGGATGGACTGCCCTGTGGCTCTGAATTCTTTGCTTTGGGGGAGAAGCATTCCTCAGCTGGACACTGTGGGCACAGTGAGAGAAAAGCTTCTCTGACGCTGGACACCATGTGTGTGTGTGTGTGTGTGTGTGTGTGTGTGTGAGGTGTGTTTATATGTGTGTGTGTGTGTGTGTGTGTGTGTGTGTGGTGGGGTTGTGAAATATTTGACACAGTGCCTGCCATTCATGTTGCTACTGTGTACTCTGGTTTCACTTTTGGCTTGGGCCATGGAGGTCTGTGGCATGGGTGAGTAGAGGCAAACCTAAGGGGGAAAAGTACGAGATCCATGGGGCAGATGGCTGTGACATCTCTCTCTCTCTCGATCACTTTGCAGGGAACAGGTGACACTATGAGCAAAAGTAGGAGATCTGTGGTAGGTGGGACATCATGTAGTGGTTGGGACACTCACTTCTAACTTATAACATAGGTTGCTGGAAACATGCAGTAGCATTCACAGTACTGCACACTTCTTGCTTGTCACACTTAGCAGGGAAATTAAATGGCTGCCACTGACTGTTGCTCTGGCTGGCCCATAAACAAGTGTGGGTTGTGAGCAGGGATCCTGCCGCCACAACTACTCACATCAAGTGTGCTCGTATTGTGGATTAATGCATGGCCACACATACTGAGTGGACCAATGGGGTTCCACATTTTCAGAAACCTATGTTATAAGTAAACAGTAACCCATGACAGGGTGTGCAGTTATTGGGGACATGCCTCACAATGCACCCTGGTGTGAATTTAACCCCAATAACCATGTACTCTGGAGTGGGTTATTGCTTACATAACATGGGACAAAGTGAGGTAATTCTACTCTTTTAAATAAGACAAAATGTATAACAATTTGATGGCAACTGTGGAACTTTATTATGTATTCTGCCACCAGGAGATCTGAGGAACAAGAAGTAGGGCAACAAAACATATAGCGCAATAATCACAGTCAGAACTACAGTGGAAGGGCAAGGAGATGGTACTGTCATATACATATACATATACATATATATATATATATATATATCTCCACATATATAAAACAGAAGCACCTGTCTTATAATATAGTAGCATTGCTGTTTGAGACTAGTAATTCAGCCAGTTGTGCGGGATGCGTTTCCTAAGTGCACATCAAAAAACAAAACAGCACCAAAAGTGGAACAGAGGCGTATACTTTAACACAATCACTAAAGCAGCAACAAATACAGTGGAGCACACACATACGTTAGCATGCTGAGCATTCAGCACGATTTCTGGTATTCATTGAGTCTGCAGCCACGGGATGACAGAAATTCTGGGAGTGCCATGCTGTATTAAGAAACTGAAGAGGAAACAGGCAAGAGATCCATGTATTTGCCCTGCTCTTCTGACAGTGTGGCTTTGGTACTGCTCTGTTCTGGTTCCTAAGCAATGAGCACCAGGCGAGGTGGTGACCAACCTTTTGGGGCCACCTAATACTAGCATCCCAGCACTCTGAGTCCAGGACCATCATGGAGACTGCTTCATGCACAGGCACATTTAGTCTCTTGCTCTCATGAGCTACAGGCACCATTCCCATAGGTCATGATGGGGGGGGCTTGTAAATTGTGGTGATATTAGCACGCTGGTAATTAACAGCAACAGCAGCATGGGGCTGTACCAAGACATGGAGAATGTATTTTGAAATTATATACTGCGACTATGTCCAAGGTATATTTAAATGCATCCCAGTGGAGTGACAGTGTGTGTGGGTGAATTGATCTCCATTGAGCAGATGGGTGGGTCAAACCTGAGTGAGATCACACTGAGCAAATAAATCCCAATTCTTGTCTATCAGAAACTAGTGACTTTGTCACACATAACTTGAATCCAGTTACAACTACAGTTCTGAGTTCAGGTTGGCTACAATTTACAACTCTCGCTTACTGCCATTTTAATGGTGGCAATAAAATACATCTGCTCCTAAACAGTGAACAAGTTCCATGCCACCAGATAGATTATGCCACCCCAACTTCACTGTTCGTTAACAGTCATTAATGTACAGTCACGGGGTTGAATTCCACTAATTGTGTCTGTCTATCTATTGCCTCATGTTATCAGCTGCTTTAGCCTCCTGTTGCTCCTGCTGATGTTGTGCCATGCCATAAAACATGATGCAACGAAAGATACTATTTGCTGCAACAAACAGGGACTGCCTCAGCAGCGTCAGCTTCTCATCTGCACGCAACATATTCAAAACGGAGTGAGAGGTTGATGCTGCAATGATGAGGCACTCACTGATTACAGAGGCAAAAGTCTTTCAAGTTGGTGGCATGCTTGCAAACTACTATCATAGCCAGCATGCTCATTAATTGGTGCTACACAGACAAGCCCCAAAAAGCAGTAGCGGTATTGGTCATAACAGTGCCGCACCTCCACAGCCTGCTTCTCCAGCAATCTGCCACAACATGTTTCTTGTGCATGCACATAGGCAAACATAAAAATGAACTGCAGAAGCATCATTAATAGGTGACCACTCAGAAGCAAAATAAATGTTTACTTGTGAAGGGAGATTGCAAACTGGCAAGGGAGTGGTTGAAATACTGCCACCTTAATTTGTTACTGTCTACAGCATTTTAAGTCTTTGCTTGAACTGTAGCCTCGTTCAGAATGATGTAAAAGTTATTTACATGTCATGGACTTTTCAGAGTATTATTTTTGGTAAAGCTTCAAATACATTGCTGCATAAAAGGTGTCTGTTAACATTTGTTTATTTAATATACTTTCTTCTCCTTCAGCAGCCATCCCCTATCAGTGCTACCCATTCTAGCAGCCCCCTCAGGGGAGAGGAGAGGTGAGCAAGAGAGTACATAATTGAGACCTATAAGTACCTCACTGGGGTGAACAAGGTACAGATGGGCGGTCTATCAGAGGAGGAAAAGCACCAGAGTATGGGGGCAGGCATTGAACCTGGGGGGGGAGAGTTTAAGAGGGATGTGAGGAAATACTTCTTCACAGAAAAGGTGGTGGATGCCTGGAACTGCCTGTTAAAAGAAGTGGTGAGGGCAAAACAATGGAGAGTGTCAAGTATGTCTGAGATAGGCACTTAGGCACATTAAGTAGAGGAATGGGAGGTGGGTAGGACAAATAGGGTTGAAGGTGTTGAATAGGCAGGGAAAAATAAGGCAAACTGTATGGCCCTCCTTGTTCTTTTCTGCTGACAAATGTTGGGTTTCTGTGTTTCTATGCTTGCTGTATGTTGTTCTCATCCACCTGATTTTGCCTGCCTGCCACATGACTTCTCTCTCTCCTGAAAAACCACCATGGTGGCAGCACAGACATACCTGCTTTACAGGGCAGGCAGCAGGAACCTGTTACGGACGTACTGTAGCAGGACAGATGCCAAAGGAGAGTGGAGGGGGAGCAGGAGGCACCTCAAGGAAGAACCTAAAAGACAGTTGCAGGAAACAAATCACTGCCCCCCCCCATGACAGGTATCAGTGGAAAACTATTTGACTTTTAAATCCAAGCCTTTTTTTTTTTAGTTTTGTTGTTCTTTTCATGTTTTTTAAGCTGCCTTCTTATCCATTTTATAAGTGCAATAAGATATTTATATGACAACTGTTTGGCGTACAGAATAGAACTCATAATATAAAATGAGAACTGTATTCTGATTTTTGTCAAAGCTAACTGTAATGTAAAACTGTGGATAATGAATGAACTATGCTTGTATGGCAGAAGTATTATTACTCGATATTTTATGTACTTCATATGCTCTATGAAAATAGTTTAATACGAGACCTAAACAAAGTGCAAGAAGATACACAACGTTGGGCTTTAGACTATGGTAACCACCCTTCCAGGTGCTGTAAGTCCCTTAAGTTGTGGTTTCTGGCCTTATTATGCTGCTGGATGGGTACTTATAGTATCTCAGTTCAAAGCCCACCCTGCCACGTCTTTCTGTTTGGTTATAACCAGGAAGGTGAAGTAAACATCAGACCCATTTTCCATGCTTGAGGACTATGCCAAAAAGGTTATCTTTTTTTTTTTTATTCTTGGTAACCATAATTCTGACCCACTGGGTACAAGTGCTTGATTTCAGGGATGACTCAGGAGTACGGGGGAAGTTAAGGGAGTTGCTCAGAGTCACGAAGTATGCCAGTGAGACTTGTAGGAATCAAAACCCAGGTCTGCTGGATGCCCTATGCTCATTCACAGCTCTGGACTGTAACCTGCCCCACAGTTATCTGGATAAATAATTCAAGTGACCTTTATTTCCAGGGAGGGGACAGTGTGTGTTTATTGAAGGTAATCCATTGCCTGCAGTGTCTTACTACTATCACAAAAGTATTTTGTCTTGTTTCTCCTGTTACAAAAGTATTCTGTATAGTATGGCAGCTGATGCTTGTCCTGCTCCTCCTAGTCCACTCAGAGTCTGCTGCAGATTCAAGCAGCCCAGCGGGTATGGCCCCTGAACAGCGACATTTCTACGGTGACATGCGCCAATATCAAAAACAGCACCAAGTCGCCGTGGAAGTGCCGCTGGGACCGGTTAACCCCTTTCCCCGACTTGCACCCCCTTCACGAACTAACTCCGACCTTGAGTTAGGATCCTAAAGTAAAAAGTAAAAATGCACATTGATGTGTGCGGCTCCATGCTGACTGCAAATCACTGTCAACATGGAGCCTGGTGCTGTAATGCTGGCCATTGTTTTTCTTGTCGAACCTGCACCATAGAGCCACAGTTTTATTTGTTACTTATTTTGTGCTTGCATTGAATAATAAAGGTGTTGTAAGGGCAGTATTTGTGTGGTTTAGTGTAATCATTTGCAACAAAAATCATATTTTGCCTGCCTTGTATTGTGCCCCATTTTCTTGTGTTCCCTTCTTATTTTGCCACTGTTTGCATTGCTGGCCATACCATGCCCTGAGCGGTGGTGCCATTGTGTGGCTACTGATCTCATCTGTTTGTTAGATTTCTTTTTACTGGCTGCAGTCTCCCATTAGCCAGTACTGAACCCTACTTACAGCTACAATTAGGAAAACAAAACATAAGGCAGCACTCAAGTGAAGGACAAAGAAAAGTCAGCTTAGGAATTCATAGACTGATGCCATCCAATGCAAAAGTTTATTTCACAAGGAAACTATTTTAATAGGAAACTCAGCAGTAGTGCCCAAGTACTTCACAACAGGTTTATGATAAATTTTTGTATCAGAGGGCATCAATCTAGGAATTCATATGCTTATATTTTTTTATACTTAACCTAAATGCTGCCTGAAGTTCCTTTTCATCTTGGCTTTTTCTTTTTTTTTTGGCTTGCACCCACTCCGTTTTCCATGATCAAACCCATGGGATGGCTAGTTCAAAAAAGTGGCAAAGACTACAAGTATTACCCAAATCCTTCTGTTTCTGCCTTGAAATAATTAAAATGAACAGGCTTACATGACAGTGCATGAAGTTAAGACAGGTATGTGACATGTCACAACGCAGATAAAAATTCCATAGTGGAAGTCAGTAGGAGGTATTTAAAATAAGGCGACAGTAGTATTTATGTACATCAATAAAAATGTTTAACTTCAAAATAAGGTGACAGTACTACCACTGAAAGAGAATAAAAGAAACATTCTTTGACACTATATATAGTGCTCCCAAAGTTTTAAACTTGGCCAGGCAGCTATAAAGTGTAGTATGCATACCTATTCATTGTACCCTATATGTAGTGCGGACATATCTTCTTTTATCTTACGGCTGTAGTTGTTTCGCTGTCCTATTGACTTTGGCTATGGGACTTTTTATCTTCCTTGTGACACGCAATAAACTTGCCCTAACTTCACACACTGTGAGATAAGCCTGTTTATTTTAAGGCACAAGTAGGAGGATTTGGGTTTTACTTGCAGTCTGTGCTACTTCAGTTTGGGAGTAGCTATCTCAAGGATTTGTCTTTATAGGGCCAATTTTAATAAGTAAGCACTAGTCCTTTCTATTAGCACTAATGACCACCCCTTCATATTTTTTTTGTCTGTTTTTTACTGCAAATATTTTCTGTCCCTCATTTTTATCAGTTCCATTAATACCTTTTTTTATGTGCCAGTACTATAGTATGCTACGGTCTTAGTATTACTGTATATGTGGTGATATTATTTGAACTGAAACTGCTTTTTAAGGATATTATCAATACTTTTTTTGTTGTTGTTGGGCCAGAACAAAAACCAGCAAACAGTGTTTGTACCAATATACTTTTTGTATGTACCTTAAATTAGATGGCTGTAAAAAATAACTTTTTTGACTTTATTTAATTTTTGGTAATTCAGATTGTATCTGAAAGACAGAAACTGAGTTTGTAACTTAAGTAAGTTTCAATTGTCTTATTCTTATGTCCTTAGATAGCAGTTTTGGTACCTGCTTCCAAGGCCCCCCCCCAACCCAAGAAAGAGATCCTTACCCCCATCCGAGTGGGAGGCTGCATAATAAACATTTTCAAATAGCAGTATCTAGGGAGTAAAGGGAAAACACAGAAACTGAGAAATGGCCGTGCCCTGGGAAATGGGAATCGGGCACAAGCAAACAAGGCAAGCATGGGGCTTAGGGGCTGGTAGTGTAGAAGAGATGGGTTGATAATGACCAGCTGTGGATGAGCTTAGTACATCCAGTGGACCTGGGTTTATGTCCTACAACCTCCTCTTCCTTGTTTGCTTGTTTTTTTGTTGTTATTTTTTTTACATTTTTTTTTACAGTCCTACTCCTGATAATAACCATACTGGTGTAGAGACTACCAACATGGTAGGAACTGAGAAGGGGAACAGCTTCCACAATTTCCAGTCCTTGAGGTACAGTTGACGGCTGCTGATTTCGGAACCTGTCCTGTGCACTGATACTGTGTAGAATCTCACCTGGCCCATCAGATCCACTTACGCTGCTATGAGGATTCAGCCTTTGGAAGCGGCTGGTAGTGAACGGGTCAAGCTTCAAACTGTCTGTGACTAGTGAGGGACTGCTGACACTCATAAATGAATAAAAAAATAAATAATAAATAAAATAAAATGCCAAGCACTGACTAAGTGAGCTGAGCAGTGAGCAGAAATACTAACTACTACACCGGCAGGCTGAGCTGAACGAGTAGGGTCCATTGAAGCTCAGCTCACTGAGCACAAGGCTTGGCATTTAATTTATTATTTATTTTATTCTTTAACTTGCTTTAGGGCAGGCTCAGTCAAGTGAGCAGGTGTTCAGCCAGGGAAGCAAGCCAATGACATAGGAGCCGGATCAGAATTTGGGCTGGGATTAGGAAACCCTCACTCACAGATCGGAGCTAGCTAATTTTTATTCCAGGGTGACACTCACCTCCGATCTCTGGCTCCGATGGTCCAACCTCAACTCCTTCCAAGCAGGCACCCAGGAAAAAAAGATCATAGAGGCAACAGGCAAATATGTAATAATCCAGAGCCAGTGCAGCAATGCTTATATTTAGTAAATTATATGCCGAAGGAAAGGGAGGGGAGTCGGTGGACCAAAAGCCCAGGATCGGCAACTTTTCACAACACAGACACAACACAGATTCCGTTTCATTTTTTATATTAAACAGAACCTCCCCCCACCAAGTGTCAAGTCTGCTGCCAGACTGCCCATTCCTTACCTACTAAGTGCATCAAATTATCCAAGCCACTCGAGCAACTTAACTGAAGATTCAGAAAGGCAAAAAAAGTCACAGTCCATTGCAGTGCCATGGTGAGAGATGGGAGTCCAGTGTAGTATCAAATTGTGCTACCTGTCAGAATTTGCTACCCTTGTCTGCACATGTGTATTGTATAGCAAATTCTGACAGGTAGCATGATTTGATACTGCATCGGTTTTGCAGCAAAGGTGGAGGCATTAGCACAGGAGGGGCACATCAAAGAAGTCCCTGACCCCATTCCCCAAAGAGGTGTGCACTGTCTTGGGTTGGGTGCTTACGTTAGCTGGATGCAGGTACAGCTGGAAGGCTGGAATGGAGAGTGAGTCACAGACAGTAGTTATGTTAATGACTGTACTTCACAAGCACTTGATACCTCAGAGTCTGAAGACAGCAAGGCAAGGCAAGGAAAGCATTGCAGTTTGGCACCTCTTTTGTTTTCTGTGGGCAGCAGAGTGGGAGACGGGGACATTCAAAGAGGACAGGACAGTCTGTCCCAGGCTTGCAGGTTGGGGGCAGGGTGTGCACATGTTGTAATACATAATTTAATAATGGGACTAGGTGAATGAGCTAGCCTACATTTAGGATTAAAAATTATTTGAATTTAAAAGCAAATTAAGTCATTCTGTTAATTGTTAACGTAATGACTATCCCACAGTGTTTGCACACACTTGCTTGAGTCTTGCTGCTTCTTGACCCATCCCAGACACTGTAGAGAGGAGCTCAGACATCAAACAAGTTAATACCAGACAGACACTTTTGTTTTGTTCATGTGGGGGGGGGGGCAGCATGACTTTCTCACTGCAGCTTCTGCAGTGTTAGCTCTTGCGCTTGCATTACTTTTTTTTTTATTTAGGCACTCTCCTTTGGGACAAAAAGGTGACGGGGTGGCCACTGCTTCTCACCCTACAGTTCCTACACCCTTGGAGCAAACCCATGGGATGGCTAGTCCCAAAATAAAGTGTCATAGACTACATTTATTACCTGAATCCTCCTGTTTGTGTCTCAAAATAACTAAAATGAACAGGCTTACCTGACAGTGCGTGAAGTTAAGACAGGTTTGTTACATATCACAACACAGATAAAAATTCCATAGTCAAAGTCAGTAGGAGGTATTTAAAATAAGGTGACAGCACCACAACTGAAAGAGAATAAAAGGAACATATCTTGACACTATATATGGTGCTCCCAAAGTTTTAAACTTGGCCAGGCAGCCATAAAATGTAGTATGCATACCTAGAAGTTGCCCCCTATATGTGGTGTGGACATATATTCATGTTATTGCCTTAGGGCTGTAGTTGTTTTGCTATCCTATTGACTTTTGCTATGGGATGTTTTATCCTTGTGATATGCAATAAACCTGTCTTAATGTCACATACTGTGAGGTAAGCCTGTTTATTTTAAGGCACAAGTAGGAGGATCTTGGTTTTACTTGCAGTCTGTGCTATTTCAGTTTGAGACTAGCTGTCCCAAGGATTTGTTTTGTTTACAGGTCCAATTTTACTAAGTGAGCACCAGTCCAATCTATTAGCGCTAATGACCCTGTCCCCCCATATTTTGTCTCTTTTTTATTACAAATATTTTCTGTCACTTGTTTTTATGATCATCGGCACTCCGACTGCAAATTAACATTGTAGTTTAGACAGTGTTGAAGTGTTTGGTGAGTTTTCTGCCTGACTGTATCTAGCTTGTGAAACTTAATTAGCAAAAATGACTGCGCAAACAATAAGGGTAGCTAAATAAAACTGTGTCCAGGATGTCTTCATCAGAGGACATATTCTTTATAAAAATATATGCAGATTTAGACAGATGGCACAGACTGCAAAAACAGTAGTTTGTCAAATGCTGACAGTGCCTTCTGTTCACAAATACTGCCTAATGATGTAATAACATATGATTGTCAAGGCACTGCATAGTGGGACAGCCAGAGAAATGTTGGGCATCAGTGGGACCAGCAGGTAATAATACATGGAGGAGGTATACGTTTTTATTTGACTGACAATTTAACAATAAAAATGCAGAATCGTACTGGGGTTCCTATACTACATTGACATACACTGTTTAGGGAACAAATAATAAGATCCTTTACACATAATCTTTAAAGAACTGCTCAAGTGGAAGTGAGTGAAGTTGGTCACCCAACTGATCAGAGGAGGCAAGGCAAGAGACAAAAAAAACAAGTTTAACAAAGAAGAAGAATGCACGCCGACTTGTCACCGGGAAGGTCTAATTACATGCCGGGACCGAGAACAGCGGGAGTGGGGTGGACAGCATTCAGTGGGAGGGAGAGGGAGGGTTTACATACATGCTGGGACTGGGAACAGAGGGAGTGGGGTGGACAGGATGCAGTAGGAGGGAGCAGGAGGATTTACTTGCTCTCAGTTGCCGGGATGGGGAATGGATGGAGCGGGGCAGACAGCACTCAGTGGGAGGGAGCGGGAGGGTTTACCTATGTGCCATGACTGGGAACGGAGGGAGTAGGGTGGACAGGATGCAGTGGGAGGGAACAGGAGGGGTTCACGTGCACTATGGTTGCCAGGATGGGGAACGGAGGGAGCGGGGTGGACAGCATGCAGTGGGGGGAGTGGGACAGTTTACTTGCTCTTGATTGCCAGGAGGGGGAAATGGAGTAAGTGGGGTGGACAGCACGCAGTGGGAAGGAGCAGGAGGGTTTACTTACAGTGTGGGATGGGTGCCTGGATGGGGAACAGAGGGAGCGGGGTGGACAGCACACAGATGGAGGAAGCGGGAGGGTTTACTTGCACTCCTGCTCCTGCAATGGTCAACGGAGGAAATGGGGTGAATAGAAATGTCTTGGGAGGCAAGGCAAACCCTGCAATAATGAGGCGCTCCCTCATTGCTGTGGTCAGTGTTGTTCAGGCACGCCCTGCAATGACAAGGCACTCCCCTCATTACAGCAGACAATTTCTTTGAAGTTGGTGGCATGCTTGCTGAACTAGTGTCAGCAGCAGTGTGCCACTGCACTGGATAAACAGGGCCAAGCCCCCAAATGCAGTGGTGGCATTATCCACCACAGTGCTGCACCTCCACAACCTACTTCTGCAGCAAGCTGCCGCAACATGTTTCTTGCACATGTTCGCAATCAAACATAAAAAAGCTATGGGTATCCCTAAAAAGCAGCTTGCCAACCTGAGATGAAAAATCTGACATTAATACAGCCACTTTCAATTACAAGTGTAGTAAAAATATTATCCCAATAAACATTAATTTTTCTAAAAAGTACATGCACATTTTCACAGTGGCTTTCTCTTCTGAAAGAGGAATTATCGAAAATATAAATTGTGTGCAGTTAGCAGCAGTATAAGATCTGGGCAGTTAACTTTTTATTGAGCAATTTAATTATCCAGGATAGCCCAGCAGAAATGTCACATCTCATTTCCAGTGAGGCCCTGCTTCTACTCTTTTCTGCAGCTGGCTGGACAGGAGGCACTAGGAGGTAATGTAGCATTTAAAATGAATGTATCCAGTTCTCCCAGGGTTCCTTTTTCTATATTTCAGAGTTAATGGGGGGGGGGGCAGGATTTCATCACTGGGCCGGTCTGCCTCAGAATTACAAAATGGGGTGGGTGTGACGATATCTACCCCAATGAAAAAGCTGCGATTCAGTTTCAACACCACTTTTCTTTTAATTTTTCTTCCAAATCAAAGACACTTTAATGCTCCCATATATTTAATCCATAATCCTTATTTGTTAACATTTCAGGACTAATATCCCTTCATTAGAACAAAAGGGCTGTAAAACATAATGTAAATTATTTGTTTATAACTGTGTAAATACTTCTTTTTATATCTCATAAAGTTTCATAAATATAAAGAAAGTAAAGTAGGTAGGGAGGTAATGTGACATGCAAAGTAAAAAAACAGGCACTGCAGAATAAGGTTGTAAAGTGCCATGTACACACAATTGTAGTTAAAAACAATTTCAACAGGGTCCGAAGCATATCTCATGTTTCAGTGATGCTGTAGGGGAGGGGTGACTTGCCCAAGATCATACCAGGAGTTTTTGACTTTAGCTGGGCATAAACCTGCAATTTCTTGGTTTCGAGGCCTGTACTCTAACCATTACCAAACAGTGCATCCATGCTGTAATCCTGCACTAACTCTCATGCTCATAATATAGGCACCTAGCAGCCACACAACTTTATGTTTTTTTAAGGAAGGATGCTAGGTTGTGGGAATTTATAGGGGTGGAGGGGACAGACGGAGAGCTAGAACTTTATTAACTGAGCTGGAACTTGGCAGGCAGCTTGGTGATGGGGGAGGGTTTCAAAAGGCTAAATATAATGATTCACAGTTTTACATTTAAATGCAGTGACACCAAGTAAGGCTAAGCATTGACAAATTGCTGCAACTCAGGACATTGTAACAGCAGTATCTGGATATCTTTATTCATTAGGGAACCTGATGCTGGGCATAGCTGCACACAAGGTCTGTTACAATAGAAATCACTATATTGTGGCAGGCATCATAGATTAATTCCTTTAAGAGGTGCATTTGGGAGTTCCTTGTAGCCCTGAGCCAGTGTGGGCATGAATTTAAAATTGCACCCCTATTTGGGAGAGGCTTTGAGTCATCTACCAAGGGGTACCAAGCAGTGCAGGATAAAGGGAAATGTGTTAGAAGTGAGCTCTTGGGAACGTTATCCCTAGGCATGGTCTCATGAAACAATGCGTCATTAAGAAGCCATTAAAAAAGCTTATCAGAAGAAGAGTTTGCCATGCCCAATTCCCTAATCCTTCAAACCACTTCTCCCCCCCACCCCATTGCATCCCACACTCAAAGAAATACACTGAGACAGAGGGGAAGGGGCAGCACACACCATGCATCTGATTCAAAGTAGCACTGGAGAAAACAAATGTAACCTAAAAATGGTCACAGTGTTGTTGGGAAATGGAAAGTTCTCCCAGTTGAAAAAAGTGTCTGTTTACTTAGTAAAGTATAACAGACAGTTTAAAGAGATGATAAAGCAGTACAAAGAACTATTGACATTTTGCACTATAATAGTGCATATTTCAAGAGTGAATTAGAACAATGTCTGCTAGGAATCATAGATTAAACATGTGCAGTGCTTGAGGTGATAGCCAGCCCAAGACAGTATATAAATTACAATGATGCATAAGTGATGTTGTTGCCAGTGCAAAACAACATATGCAATATAGTAGGTGATATCCCACTTTATATATTGGCTGAAATATTCAGAGGGGTTGTGCCTGGCGCAACTGAGTTATGCCACTGCAACCCCCAGAAATGTGCCCCGGGGTAATATTCAAATGGGGGAATTGTGCAGCACAATTCCTGCTGCTCCAGGGCACAAACATAATGTATGCAGCACATCTCCAGGGGGCATGTCCATGCATATGTGGCACTTCCCAATATTCAGCCCAGGATATGTGGTGCATCTGGTGGCACATCCCAGAGATGTGCTGCATACCTGGGCACAAAGTTGAGCCCGTAAATAATGGCTCAACTGGCAGCCCCCCACAGATGGGCCACTGTAGTGAATTGCGCAACACAGCAGCCACCAGCCATGGGTCACTTCCACCCCCTCAGAACACCATACTAAAGCACCCATAGAATTCCCTAGTGATCCAGTGGTACCCCCTCCCCATCCCATAACACCGATCACTGGAATAATAAAATGTGAAGATCCCTGGTAGTCCAATACTATCGCCCTCCCAATCCTGTAACCCCGATTGCCCAGAATACATGATTTTATTTTCCCTGGTAGTCTACTGGTACCCCCCTCCACCTGCATCCCTGATGACCAAAAAACAAGACCAATATCAGTCCCTGGTAGTCTAGTGGTCCCCTCACCCCACCCACACAGGACCCCAGCCCCCACCCCCCACCGGTCATCCATGGGCAGAATACCTCCATGGCTGCCAGCCGAATGACAGCTTATAGTATGTGCTGCAAGTTCATTGGCCCAGACTGTGGACCAATGAGCTTGCAGTGTATACTGTAAGAGTCATTCACAACTTTTGAAACCAGGATCTGTGTCCCCTGTGGTTTAGGTTTCCTCGCCTCAGTGTAGCACACAGTGTAACTTGAGTGACCAGATTCAGGCAAAGTGCCAACCTGCCCAACACTCACTGCTGCCTCAATCATGGATGTCTACACAAGGAGTGGACTGATGACTTGATCTTCACAGCTGAGGAACAGCAGCTCATTCTCACCAGCCTTAGAGTCAGCTGCAGGTCCTGGATCCCACCCCTCCCCCACCCCTACAAATTTACTATGGTGGGCTAATGGTTATTAGGATTAGGAGTAATCCCCTCAGTATCAGACACCTGAAAGTGACACCAGCAAATTGGCATTGCTGCTGCTGATATTGAATAAGATATACAGTACATTGTGCTGTACACAATTTGTAGCTGTTAAGAGGTAAGAGCGGTGATACAACCAATAGGGCAGCAGTATCACACTACATTTTCTAAGCACCCAACCAGTGTTTGTGAAATAGTTCCACTCTGCCATACCCTGCATAGGACACCCCCACACCCACCCCCAAATGTTGTGGCCAGATAAAAAAATCAGCTTTTTTATTTGTGGTACTTCCCACATCCACACATCAAACTCCATCTCTCCTATATTTTTTATTTGTTTATTAAAATCTAGGATTACAATACCTTTGAGCCATGGCTCTTTTACAAAGGTTCCACAACAGGAGAGTACAAAACATGTTAAACAAGAGCATACAACATTTAATGAATGGGCATAAAATAATATTCATCAGTTCAGGTGCAGCATCACAGTAATAATATACATGAGTAACACATATAAGGGTCATATCATAAACCTAGAGGGAATCTAGGTGGAAGGGAGAGAGGATAGGGGAGTGGCAGCCGAAAAGAGACTAGAGCAGCTCATGGCTTTAACAAGAATTCCGAGGGGGTGGTGGTTGAGCTTGAATGGGGAAGGGGAAAGTTAGGGGAGGCAGTCACAAGAGCTGGAGAAATATAGCCCCAACCTACCCAGAAGTCCATCAATTAGTGAATTCATCCCTCTCAACCCCTTCTGATCCCACCACTATTCCCAAAAAACTGTTATACATCTGTCAAAAAGAAAACTGGACAATGTTGCAGAGATGGCCTCTCTTTTAAGTAAGTATCAGACGAATAAAGTTGAGTTCAGATGAATAAAGGGAAGTAGTTTTAAAAATGAGGATTTTTTTTTATCAAGTAGTAATTTAAAAAATACCCTTTTTGTAACATGCTGGCAAAGAGTAAATGCTGATGATGATTCTTTACTCTTTCAGAGAGCTTTCTGGTAGTCTCTCCTAATGACAAAACATAATCAATGAATGCATTGATTGCAAGCATGTTTTAATCTGAGGCTGAAAATATTAAGTGAAGTAAACAATCCAGAGCTTACCTGT
Source organism: Neoceratodus forsteri (assembly GCA_016271365.2). Taxonomy (NCBI): domain Eukaryota; kingdom Metazoa; phylum Chordata; order Ceratodontiformes; family Ceratodontidae; genus Neoceratodus; species Neoceratodus forsteri. The sequence continues at coordinate 658,999,742 of CM028133.1, forward strand.
TGAACACGAGTTAGTGTTTTGTTGTAATAGCTGCCACATTTTTATTTAGCCTGATATTGCTAAGCACTGAGTGAAAATCAAGTAATAAATTAAATGTTTGACCCAAATACAAAACGCTGTTACAAGGTACAGCTGGTGTAAATCTCCTCTACCCTGACACTTAAAAGTGAATTTATCTGTCAATTAATCAAATAATTTACCTCCCCCATCCCATAGTTTGTACTATCAGATCAATGTTCAATTAAAACTTTCCAACATTTGCTGTCTGTGGTGTTTATTTGTGTGACAGTTATGATCTTGGGGCTCCAGGACCTGCATAAATGGAGAGTGCAACATGTTAAATAACTAAGTATTTAGCCTACTAAATTCCTTTTCTTTTTCAGTTGCTGACAACAATACATATGTATAGCATTTCTATGATTTTTATTTCAGTCTCAGTCAGTTAATGTAAATACTGGTATGTTACTTCACAGGCAAACTGTATTCTGATTGCAATGGCTCAGTATTCACTTCTCACCCTCTGTGGAACAACTTTTAATTTTGTTACTTGCTTTTTTATATGCCAGTGAATACGGCACTGTACGGATGGTGATCAAAATTGATGTGGAAGCTGACTGAATAAAGTTCGTCATGTCAGCTACTAGAAGTCAGGCACTGCCAAGTACAATGTTTTGAAACCTCCCCTGATTTAATGTTATATATCTAACCACAAAAAAATTGGAAGACGTGGATAATGGAAGGGTTTACCTGCTGTCAGTTGCCCAGAGGGGGAACCGAGCAAGCGGGCAGACAACACGCAGTGGGAGGGTTTAATTACAGAGTGGAATGGGTGCCTGAATGGGGAACAGAGGGAGTAGGGTGGAGAGCATGCAGTGGGAGGAAGCGGGAGGGTTTACTTGGTCTCACTTGCCAGGAGGGGCAATGGAGCGAGCTGGGCGGATAGTGCACAGTGGGAGGGAGTGGGAGGGTTTACTTGGTCTCGGTTGCCGAGGGGAGGAAAGGAGCGAGTGGGGTGGATAGTGCCCAGTGGGAGGGTTTAAATACAGAGTGGGATGGGTGCCTGGATAGGGAACAGAGGAAGTGGGGTGGACAGCACACAGAGGGAAGGAGCGAGGGGGTTTACTTGGTCTCGGTTGCTGGGAGGAGCAACGGAGCGAGCGGGCAGACAGCATGCAGTGGGAGGGTTTAATTACAGAGCGGGATGGGTGCCTGGATAGGGAACAGAGGGAGTGGGGTAGACAGCATGCAGTGGGAGGAAGCGGGAGGGTTTACTTGCACTCCTGCTCCTGCAATGGACAAGGGAGGGAGTGGGGTGCAACAAAAATGTGAGGGCAGGCAAGGCACATCCTGCAATGATGAGGCGCTCCCTCATTGCAGTGGCCAGTGTCTTTCAGGCACGCTGTGCAATGACGGGGCACTCCATCATTGCAGTGGATAATTTCTTTGAAGTTTGTGGCATGCTTGCTGAACTAGTTTCAGCAGCAGCGTGCCACTGCACTGGATAAACAGGATCAAGCCCACAAATGCAGAGGCGGCATTGGCCGCCACACTACCCCACCTCCACAACCTGCTTCTGCAGCAAGCTGCCGCAACGTGTTTCTTGCACATGCACACAAGCAAACATAACAGCACCTTTTTTAAGGGCAAGCTAGCCACAAGAATCAATTACTGGTTAGTCACAAAAACTTTACCTATACACAGATCTGAAGTTAAGTTAATGGAAACATCAGATCATGCACTATTAGAAATTCATGTAGCCTCTACTCCCCCCAGAGTGCCAGGGAGAGGCATATGGAGACTGAATTCAAGTTTATTACAGCAGCAACAGGTGATAGAGGATATAAAAATTATACTGGCTGATAGGACATCAGTTTTATTTCTGTATGAATCCCCAATTTGATGGTGGGAAGACACTAAGAATTGTCTAATTGATTTTTTTCAGCAGACCGCCAAGAAATACTCCCAGGAAATAAACAAGCAATATTTAGCATCTCGGGAACAATTTTATAAGCTTACAACTGCCCAAGTAACTGAAAAACAGGAATTTTCAACAGAAATCGCAGAATTAAAACAATATATGACATCACATCAGTTCAACAGACAGACTTCTTTAGAGGAGGAACAATGTTTTGATACACAAGGGAGAAAAGAACATACAAACCCCTATGAGGACTGTAAATACTGAGTACAGACAAAACAGATTTTAACTCTATATGATAAGTCTGGACAGATAGGCCCAGATATTCTGAAATGTGCCAAAGCCCAGTGCAAGTCTGGCTCAGCGCAAATCTGATGCACCATGGCGCATCAGGAGCCATATTCATAAGTTGCATGGCCAAACTGCGCCAGTGCAATGGAGCTGAATATGGCAGAGTTGTGCCATGGCACAAACAGAAGTGCACCATGGCTCACACTCACACAGAGATGCTCCAGTGCACCCATGGCAGCAGAGCAACAGAGGGGGGCAGGGCACAGAGAACAGACCCAGGGACAGGACCATTGCTGCACAGTGGCAGGCCACAGGAGGCCTTCACCAGCAGGGCACACACAGGCATCCAGACACCTGACCCCGGAACACAACAGTGGCATTGATAGCAGAAGGCAGGAGGTGCCAACAGCCAATGGAGGGCCACCAAGGGAGCCCCCCAACCCTACAAGCAGGACACACCCAGGACCATGCAGTCAAGCACACACACACCACCCAAGCACACAGAAAGCCTACACAGTGGGCACTGTACAAGCTGGGTGGCAGGCAGTGTGGCAGACCACATGGGACAGGCCGCACAATGCTAGGCAGAGAACCCCAACACAGTGTGCAGACAGTACCCGACCACTGACCACAGCCATGAGCCACCACCATACACACACCCAGCACACACCCCTGATGGCTGCCCAATGGGCACACCAATGCACAGCCACCAACCCAGGGGATGGACAATACCACAGTGGGACAGACGACGGCACACAGCACAGGCCCCCCACATGCACACAACATGGACAGACACTGGGCCACTTCAGCATGGCACCCCATGCCACCAGCAAAGCAGACACAGACACAGGCAGGTATGCTAGACAATAGATATGTATGGAACAACTATGCAGGGAAACAGCAGGCTCTGGGGACTGGTGGGGACAGTGAGAGAAGGGGACAGGGAACAGTGACTGTGTAATGGGAGGGGGACTGTAGGGTAACAGGGGAAACAGGGGCAATCCTAACAACATCTCTGGCCAGCCAGCCACCCTGGCATGCCATCCCTCCCATCCACCACCAGTATGTCCTGCATGGCCGCCACCATCCTAAGTATGCCCGAGACCATAAGCAAGTTCTGCCGCATGAGCCAGCTCAGCATATGGCATGGCAGTGTCTACACTGGCCGCTGGACACCTACAGCAAGGGTCATGTCGGGTGCCTAGTGCAATGGCCCAAGGGACAATGCCCACCCACAGTGAGCATATGCGCGATAGAGAACATGCCATCATGAGCAAAGTGCATGTTGCCATCTCTGCACAGCTTGCACTGGGCCGATACATTGGCTGGTCACATGGCCTGCATGATTGCCACCTTGTCAGCACAGTGCGCATGCACACTGCAGGCCCAAGCATCATGCATGCATGGGCATTGTGTCTTCGCTTGCTCCGGTGTAATATCTCGATATTCAGATGTCACATGCAAATGAGCTCATCAGCCAATGCATGGTGCAGTGGAGTGCATTAGTATATCATTACTGTTGCGCACAACCTCATTTGCATGCATTGCACCACAGAGGCACCACCGAACAGCACAGGCTATGTACTGGTGTTGCAACCTTGATAGGTGTGGTGGATGCCGCAGCAGCACACTGGGGGCAGACAGCACTGCAGGGTGGGATGGACCAGGGTGATGCTGCCAGGGCCTCAGCGGGTATGCGCTGTCACCTGTGTGGAGCATGCCATGGTTAGCTCTCTGCAATGCTGTGCTGTGCTCCATGCCTGTCCCTAGCACCCACACCAATATGCACACCCTGTCCACCCCATCCCCAGGACTGCGCCACTCATTGCACCCTGCCCATGCCATGCCCACCCACTGGACGGCCTGTGGGGTCATCCCCATGGTCATATCCATGGCACAGCACAGGGCTGTGCCAGTTGTGTGGTGCAGGCAGTGGTGTGCGCCCCATGGCATCACACACCACCTGGCAGGTGATGCTTGGGTGCCCCTTTCAAACAACATGAAGTCTTGCTGTATTCTGACAATTGCAGTGATTCCCAACCTTTGAACTACCCCGGAGAACAAAGAGTTAACTTTTTATGCAGGGCATAGAACGTTGAGCTCGAGCTCGGTTGAAGTCTCTGTCTGGAGTGTTTTGAACTTAAACCATCAGATTCTTTACTCTGCCTCACTGAACGGTTGCTCTGGAGATTTCTCCTTCAGCTCGGTTCGAAAGTCGGTTAAATTTTTCAGTTTTCATCGGTTTTTAAACCAAAAAAAGTATCCGCATAGTCGGTTCAGTCTTTGTCTGTGGTGCCATGAGTACTAGATAGGAATTGTTCTGCTTCTCTGTGTGGAACTTGTAAAAGTGCGGCTCGGTTCGGCTGCACCATCCATTTGATAGTGAAATTTGTTTGTTTACTTAGTGTGTGGTTACCAGTTCTTATCAGTTCTAAAAAAAACATGTTTTTATCGTTTTTTTTCCAATACCCGTCACACGGTTAGGAACCGATAAGTGAGTCTTGCCTGGGGTTACCGAAAAAAGGGTAAGTTTGGTTAGGTTGGCCATGTCTGAGAAACCCAAGAAAAAAAATTGGCCCACTGGGTTTCAACACTGCAGTGAGTGTGGGGAGGTCTTTGCTAAGGCCGATCCCCACACCATTTGTGTTTATTGTCTGGGGTTTGACCACCTCGATTCAGATTGCCAAATATGTAAAAACTTTCCCAAATCTACCCTGGAGAAGAGATTAGATAGACTGAGGGAAAAGGAGGCCGAGAAGTCCACTGACCCGGATGGCCAGCCTGGTTCAGTTTCGACCGAACCAGAAGGAGTGCACTCTGACCAGAGTGATACTTCTTCGAGCAAAAGGAGAGCTGATTCTGAGGGATCAGTTCCGACAAAAAGAAATGGCAAAGATAGATCGACCGGTTCGGATCCAGAGGTTCATGTTCCGACCGCCAAAGAGATAGCCAGGGCGATTCAGATTGTGGAATCGCTCCGTCCGGTTCCGACCGATCCGGCTCCTTCTGACAGGGGTTCGGTTCGGTTGGTTCCCCTGGTACAAGAGTACATCCTTGAAGATTTTTATGAACCAGAATTTGAAGAGGAAGGGGAATTTGAGGATGATGATGTAAGTGAAGGTCTGGATGTGCCTGTGGAACCGGACATCTCCCCAGACAAACCTTCAGGTGTTTCCCTTCCTAGGCTTTCTGAGTCCCCTTCTCACTTTATGTTTTACAGAAAGGTGGCTGAAACCCTCCAGCTTCCTATGGAGGAGGCTGTGGAAGATCAAGAGGAGCCTGATTATGTAGAGATGATGGGCATCCCAGAGTCCAGGAGACTGTCTATTCACCTCCATAAATCTTTTGGGAAACAGACACAAAAAATCTTAAAGTCTCCTAACACTATACCTCCTGTGGATAGAAGAATGGACAAGAGGTATACACTTTCAGGCTCAGACACGGAGTTCTTATATCAACAATGCAGCCACGTTGGGGTAATGCAGGCTGCTGCCTGTGACAAGGCAAATATTCCCTTGGCTTCACACCCCCCCTGACGAGGACTCCAGGAAGATTGATGCCATGGCAAAGAAGCAGTACATGGAATCTTCTTTTGGACTCATGCAGGTGAATAACATGGCCTATACAGCCAGGTACCAGAAGTCCAGGTGGAACACTGTACTGGCACTGGCTAAACAGGCCTCCCCCCAGCTAGCCAAGGAGCTAGAGGCAGTGGCTGCAGATGGGATTGAGGCATCTAAGGTTCAGTTTCATGCTGCTGTGGACTCTAATGATGTGTCATCAAGAGTCATGGCTACAGCTGTGGCTCTTCGGAGGATGGCTTGGCTCAGATGTACTAGCCTCTCGCAGGACACCCAGGCTAAGGCCATGGATTTTCCTGCAGTGGGTAATTCTCTGTTTGGGGAGCAGACAGAGAATTACATGAAGAAAATGGATGAGTACAGGACCACTTACAGGAGTGCTCAGGCCAAGGAAAGGCAGGCAACTCCTCAAAGGCAGCAGTCTAGGGGCAGGGGCAGGCCTTTCCAAAGCCTTTTTACCAAGCACAGGCCTCTTCTTCCTTTTCTTAGAGGGGTTCTTCAGAGGGAGAGGAAGAAGGGGGATGAGCAGGGCTGCATCCACTCCTCAGCCTAAAGCCCCTGCCAAGCAGACACCCTGATGGGCCTGCCCGGATTGACACTCCTATTCCAGTAGGGAGAAGGCTGGCTTACTTTGTCCAGGACTGGATGTCTATTTCATCAGACAAGTGGGTCCTGGAAGTAGCAAGCCAGGGAATGGTTCTCAGCTTCAAAAAATTTCCAAAGATGAGAGCCGGATCTTTTCCACCAGCAAATCTCTCGGAAACCCTTGCCCTAGAGGCAGAGGTTTCTTCTCTCCTAGCTTTAAGAGCCATAGATAGAGTACCTACCCTACACTGGGGTAAAGGACTGTACTCCATTTACTGCCTAAGCTCAAAAAAGACAGGGGAGTGGTGACCATCCTAGTCCTAAGATATCTAAACAAACATCTTTTAAAACCAAAGTTCAAGATGATAACTCTGGGAATAATCCTTCCCTCTCTAAGGCCAGGGGACTGGCTAGCCTCCCTGGACCTCAAAGATGCTTACTTTCACATTCCCATCAGGTGCTCCCACAGAAAGTACCTCAGGTTCGAGTGGCCCTCAGGACATTATCAGTTCAGAGCAATGCCCTTTGGCCTAACCTCAGCCCCAAGGGTTTTCACAAAGTGCCTGGCAGTAGTAGTTGCCTTTCTAAGAAGGCAAAAGATTTCCATTTTTCCATATCTGGATGATTGGCTAATACTGGGTCAGTCTCCAGACCAAGTCAAATCTCACCTGCAAGTGACCCAGCAAGTGCTCACTTCTCTAGGATTTCTTCTCAACCTTCCCAAGTCAGTTCTCGAACCAGTCCAGCTTCTTACCTTTATAGGGGCAGAACTGGACACACACAGAGCAAGAGCCTTTCTTCCTCTAGAAAGGACAAGGGTTCTTATGGAACTAGCTTCTTCCTTCAGCCTTCGGGTATCTCGGTCAGCAAGGCATTTCCTCCAGCTCTTGGGCCACATGGCAGCTTCAACAGCTGTGGTCCAAGGGGCAAGATTTCAGATGAGGGATATTCAGTTCCACCTGAGAGTTTTCTGGTCTCAGAGAAAGGACTTCCTTACCAAACTGATCCCAGTGACTCTGACCTTGATTTAAGCCCTCCAGTGGTGGCAGGATCAGGACAATTTAAGGCAAGGTGTTCCTTTTGTTGCTCAGCCTTGTTCAGTGGTCCTTAACACGGATGCTTCTCTCCTGGAATGGGGAGCCCACCTGGGGTCCCTTACTGCCCAGGGGCTGTGGTCCCCCCAAGAATCCCTTCTCCACATCAATCTTCTAGAGCTCAGGGCAGTTTTTCTGGCTCTAAAAGCATTCTCACAGTCAGTACAGAACAAGGTGGTTCAAGTCGGAACGGACAACACCACCACAATGTGGTACATCAACAAGCAGGGAGGCACTCGGTCCACGGCCTTGTGCACAGAAGCCATGAAGTTGTGGTCCCTGACTTATTCCCTGCAAACCTCTCTTGTAGCAGTTCACCTTCTAGACAAGGACAACATGCTAGCAGATGCACTAAGCAGGATTTCTCAGGGCCATCACGAATAGTCCCTGGACCCTCAGGTGTTGAAAGTGATTTTTTCAAGGTGGGGCACTCCAGAGATAGATCTCTTTGCAGCCCCAGACAATCACCAACTCCTTCTCTTTTGTTGCAGACCTCCAGTCCTGGGCTCAGTCCCTCTGGGCCCCCTGATCCTGAATTAGGAGGGGACGTTTCTGTATGCCTTTTCCCAATCCCCACTCCTGTTCAAAGTTTTGGTAAAAATAAGGTCTCAACCATGCAAGGTGATTCTGAATGCTCCAGATTGGGCCAGACAGCCCTGGTACCCCCTGTTGCTGTCCCTAGCAGTACATCTTCCCATGTCTCTTCCCAGGAATTACAACCTGTTAACATCCTCTCAGGGAAGGATTTTGTCCCCCAATCTTCAGTCTCTCAATCTCAAAGCATGGCTCTTGAAGAGTTAGAGTTTGCAGATCTGCATCTTTCCCAAGGGGTTCTGGATATCCTCAAGGCTTCTCGAAAGCCCTCCACCAGAAAGACTTACAACTCCAAATGGAAAAGATTCAGCATTTGGTGTTCTAAGAAGCATATTTCTCCAGACACTGCTAAATTGCCTACGGTTCTGGATTATATGATCCATTTTAAAGGCTTAGGCCTCAGACCAGCTACTCTCAAGGTACACTTGTCAGCTGTTTCTGCGTTTTTGTCTGTGGGGAAGCCTTCCTAACTGTCTTCTCATCCTGTGTTCTGTAAATTTTTTAAAGGATTGCTTCACAACAATCCTCCTTTTAGAGACCCTTCCCCTGCCTGGGATTTGAATGTTTGCATTGCTCAACTTATGCAACCCCCCTTGAGCCTATGTCTTCAGCAGAGCTTAAGTACTTGACTTGGAAAACTGTGTTCTTGGTAGCCATTATCTCTGCCAGGTGTAGCAGTGAACTGCAAGCACTGTCAGTGGAACCTGAGTTTATCTAATTTCACAGGGATAAAGTGTTCCTTAGAATCAATAGAAGGTTCTTGCCCAAAGTGGTTTCAGACTTCCATTTAAACCAGTCTATGTCTCTCCCCTGTTTTCTTCACTGATAATTCTTCCTCATGAGACAGGAGGCTGCACAGTTTAGATGTCAAAAGAGCCCTTAGTTACTACATAGAGTGTACCAAGGGTCACAGGTTTGACTCCCTCCAGTTATTCCTCACTTATGAAGAAGTGGGAAAGAGCAAACCTGCTACCAAAAGATCTATTGCCAGGTGGATTGTGTTTTGTATACAATTCTGCTATGAAAAGCTGGGAAAAACTCCACCCTCAGGCCTGAGGGCTCATTCCACAAGAGGTACAGCTGCTTCCCTGGCTGCTGCCAGGGATATCCCTCTCTTAGAAATTTGTCAAGCAGCCATCGGGAAAACAGTCCATACCTTTACCAAGCATTAATCTCTGGATATCCAAGCTAGAAGTGATGCTCGGTTTGGCACAGCAGTACTTCAGAGCCTATTCCCAAAGTAGGTTCTGTCCCTCCTCCTTAGAGGTACTGCTTGGTAGTCTGCAATTGTCAGAATACAGCAAGACTTCATGTTGTTTGAAGAAAAAATTACTCACCTTAGTAATTATGTTTCTTCTAATGGAGTCTTGCTGTATTCCAAACTCCCTCCCTGCCTCCCCTCTCAGAACCTGTTTTTGGGAAGTGGGTGGGCAGATGTAGTGTTGCACCCTAGGGGTGTTTTTTGCTTGCACTCTCCTCCTTTTTGTTTGGGTGGTCAATTATTATTGTTATTTTTAGTACATTGGGTTTTGTTTTTAGGTTTCCTGACTTGAGTCTTCCTTGGGAATCCAAAACTTTTTTCAGCCAGTTGGCTAGTAAGAATGTTTACAATTTCCACATAGAATTGTTAGTTTAGTTGGGCTCGTAAGAATCTGACGGTTTAAGTTCAAAACACTCCAGACAGAGACTTCAACCGAGCTCAAGCTCAGCATTCTATGCCCTGCATAGAAAGTTAACTCTTTGTTCTCTGGGGCAGTTCAAAGGTTGGGAATCACTGCAATTGTCAGAATACAGCAAGACTCTATTAGAAGAAACATAATTACTAAGGTGAGTAATTTCTTTTTCCTGTTGATATGAGCCAGTCCCACAGGGCCAGGTGGCATGTGGATTCCCGCTTTGGTGCAGGCACAGGCCCCATGCATGCCAGGCATGCATGCCACCCTGTGGCTGTCCTGCATCGGTGCTGTACACTCCACCTGTGTGCTGGGTTGATGGCTGCATTCCACACTCTGTGGTAGCACAGCCATGGGGACCTGTGTGGGGCGGTGGGCTGTGGCCACCTGGGTACTGCCCTTGGTGTCCCCTGTTGGTCCTTGGCCAGTGCCCATGGTGTGAAGGCACATGCCAGCAGTTACTGTCATCTCCACAGCCATGGTGTGGCTCCATCTGGTGGGTGCCTGCAGCTCCACGCTGCACAGCTCACAGGGCTGCCTCAGTATGGGCCTGTTCAGGCGGTGATGGCCCACGTTCTTGGTGTCACTGGTTCCCAATGGTGCTGAGGGCATGGTACCACCTGTGTTTGGCATGCCACCACTGGACCCTTCTTCAGCCACGTAGCTGTTCCTCCTGCCACCTCACACCCCTCATTACCACCCCCATCAGGACGGGCATGCTCTCCATGTCTCCTGCTGTCCACTGTCCCCCTGAGTGGTTGGATGCTGGCTGTGTGCCACCCTGATACACAGATTATGTGTCTGTGTGTGTGTGTGTCCCACTCTCTCTCTGGCCCTCTCTCCCTCTCCCATGCCACCTTTCTGTCTCTCTCTCCCTCTACGTCTGGTCGTGTGCCTGTCTGTCTGTCTCTCTGTATCTCTCCCTCTCCCTCCCACTCTTGGCGCAACTGCTGTCTGTGTGTTTGCACCCTGTTTTGCAAGGAACAGGTCTGCTCAGAGCAACTTTAATTTGCTCCGCACTTGCGCCATGGTGTCACGGTTGAATATGCCACTGCGCTGGATATTCATGGGGATGCCCCCTGCACTTGCACCTGCATACATTATAGTTGTGCATTGGCACAATGGATTTTGCACTGCACAATAGCTTCCACTGAATATGGCTCGTTGGCACAATTCCGCACTTATGCCGGCACATCTCAGTTATGCCATAAGCAACTGCTCTGAATATCTGCCCCATAGTGTCTAATAATGATAATATAATGTCAGTTTTGGAAAACCACATCCAACAACAATTTGGGGACCCAGTAATAGAAAATGAGGGGATGACTACTTTTCTAAAAGCAGCGGCACTGCCTCAATTAACTAAAACACAAACTAAAAATGTAATAACAGATTTTCAAACAACATGAAGTCTTGCTGTATTCTGACTATTGCAGTTAGGTCCTGCCTTTCAACTGCCCCAGAGAACAAAGAGTTAACTTTCCATGGCCAGCATGGAACGTTCAGCGTGAGCTCGGTTGAAGCCCCTGTCTGCTGCTGTTTAAACTCCAACCATCAGATTCTTTACTCTGCCTCACTGAACAGTCGCTCCGGAGAATTTCTCCTTTGCTTGGTTCAAAAAAGTAGGTTAAGTGTCGTTTTTCTCTCGGTTTCTACCGTATTTCTGCTACCGAATCTGTTGGTTTAAGTCTCTGTCTGTGGTACCATGAGTACTAGATAGGTTTTACATTTAGTTTCTGTGTGGAACTTGTAAATTTCAGATCGCTTCGGCTGAACCGATCAGTTTAGTTTCAAAAAGTTTGTGAATTTACTTAGAGTGTGGTAACCGGTCCGTATCGGTTCTAAAAAAAAACGGATTTTATTACGTTTTTTTCCAAGATCCGTAACACGGTCAGGAACTGATAGGGGAGTCTTGCCTGGCGGATTGCCAAAAAAAGGTTAAGTTTTGGATAGGATTGGCCATGTCTGAGAAACCCTCCCCAAAAAACATGGGCCCACTGGGTTTCAACACTGCAGTGTGTGTGGGGATGCCTTTGCTAAGGCTGATCCCCACACCACCTGTGTTTAGTGTCTGGGGTTTGACCACCTCGATTCAGACTGCCAAATTTGTAAGAATTTTCCCAAAGCTACCCTGGATAATAGAGTAGGTAGACTGAGGGAAACGGAGGCCGAGAAGTCCGCTGACCCAGATGGCCAGCCCGGTTTGGTTCCGACCGAACCAGAAGGAGTGCCCTCTGACCAGGGCGATACTTCTTCGGGCAAAAGGAGAGCCGATTCTGAAGAGTTGGTTCCAGTTAAAAGGAAGAGAAGAGATAAATTATCCGGTTCGGATCCACAAATTCTTACTCCAACTGCTGATGAGATAGCCAAAGTGATAAGAATAGTGCAATCGCTAACTTCGATTCCAGCCGAACCGGCACCATCTGGCAGGGGCTCGGTTCAGTGGGTTCCCCGGTTCCGGATTACACTTCAGAAGAATTTTTTGAACCGGAAGAGGAGGAGGAAGAGTATGAGTATGAGGATGATGATGGTGATTATGAAAGTCTGGATGTGCCTATTGACCCGGACATCTCCCCAGACAGACCTTCAGGTGTTTCTCCTCCTAGGCTTTCTGAGTCCCCTTCCCACTTTATGTTTTACAAAAAAGTGGCTGAAGCCCTCCAGCTTCCAATGAAGAAAGCAGTGGAGGATCAGGAGGAGCCTGATTTTGTTGAAATGATGGCCATCCCAGAGTCCAGGAGACTGTCTATTCCCCCTCTATAAATCTTTTGGGTAACAGACAATTAAAATTCTAAAGACTCCTAACTCCATACCTCCTGTGGACAGATGAATGGACAGGAGGTACACCCTTTCAGGCTCGGACACAGACTTCCTTTCTCAGCAATGCAGCCATGTTGGGGTTGTGCAGGCTGCTGCCTGTGATAAGGCAAATATTCCCTTGGCATTACACCCCCCAGATAAGGACTCCAGGAGGATTGATGCCATGGCAAAGAAGCAGTACATGGCAGCATCTTTGGGACTCAGGCAGGCAAACTATATGGCCTACACAGCTAGATACCAGAAGTCCAGATGGGACACTGTGCTGGCTCTGGCTAAACAGGCCACTGACCAGCTTGCCAAGGAGCTGGAGCAGGTGGCTGCAGATGGGATTGAGGCATCCAAGGTGCAATTGCATGCTGCTGTGGACTCCCATGATGTTTCATCTAGAGTCATGGCTACATCTGTGGCCCTTCGGAGGATGGCTTGGCTCAGATGTACTAGCCTATCACAGGATACCCAGGCTAAGGCCATGGATTTCCCTGTCATTGGTAATTCTCTGTTTGGGGAGCAGACAGAGAACTACATGAAAAAGAGTGACGAGTACAGGACCACCTACAGGAGTGCTCAGGCCAAAGAAAGGCAAGCCACTCCTCAAAGGCAGCAGTCCAGGGGCAGGGGCAGGCCTTTTCACAGGCCTTTTTACCAAGCCCAGGCCTCCTCTTCTTCCTATGCTCATATTGGGTTTTTCAGAGGGAGAGGCAGACAGGGAATGAGCAGGCCTGCTTCCACCCCTCAGCCTAAAGCCCCTGCCAAGCAAACACCCTGATGGGTCTGCCTGGGCCGATTCTCCAATACCTGTAGGGGGGCAGACTGGCTTACTTTGTCCAGGACTGTGAGTCTCTGACATCAGACAAGTGGATCCTGGAAGTAGTAAGCCAGGGACTGGTTCTCAGCTTCAAAAAATTTCCCAAGATGAGAACCAGATCCTTTCCACCTGCAAATCCTTCAGAGACCCTTGCCCTAGAGGCAGAGGCTTCTTCCCTCCTGGCTCTCAGAGCCATAGAGAGGGTTCCTACCTGGCAGTAGTGGTTGCTTTGCTAAGGATAAAAAAGATCTCCATCTTTCCATACTTGGACAACTGGCTCATAGTGGGTCAGTCTCCAGACCAAGTCAAGTCACATCTGCAAATAACTCAGCAAGTGCTCACTTCCTTAGGATTCCTCCTCAACCTTCCAAAGTCAGTTCTTGAGCCAGTACAGGTCCTCACCTTCATAGGGGCAGAGCTTGATACAATAAGGGCAAGAGCCTTCCTTCCCCTGGACACGGTAAGGACCCTCATGGAACTGGCCTCTTCATTCACCCTTCAGGTGTCTCGACCAGCAAGGCATTTCCTGCAGCTTCTAGGCCACATGGCAGCCTCTACAGCAGTGGTCCAGGGAGCAAGATTTCAGATGAGGGACTTTCAGTTCCACTTAAGAGCCTTCTGGTCCCAAAGAAAGGATTCCCTTATCAAACTAGTCCCAGTGACTCGAATCCTGATCCAGGCTTTGCAGTGGTGGCAGGATCAGGACAATTCGAGGCAAGGAGTTCCTTTGTCACTCAGTCTTATTCAGTGATACTCACCACAGATGCCTCTCTGCTGGGCTGGGGAGCCTACCTGGGGGATCTTACCACCCAAGGGCTGTGGTCACCTCAAGAATCTCTGCTTCACATCAATCTCTTGGAACTCAGAGCAGTGTTTCTGGCACTGCAAGCCTTTTCCAAATCTGTACAGAACAAGGTGGTCCAGATCAGAACAGACAATACCACCACAATGTGGTACATCAACAAGCAAGGAGGCACTTGGTGTACGGCCTTGTACACAGAAGCAATGAGGTTGTAGTCCCTGGCTTATTCCCTGCAAACCTCTCTGATAGCAGTTCACCTCCCAGGGAAGGACAATGTCCTAGCAGATGCTCTTAGCAGGATATCGCAGGGCCATCACGAATGGACCCTAGATCCCCTAGTTTTGAAAGTGATTTTCTCGAGATGGGGCACTCCACAGATAGATCTTTTTGCATCACCAACTTCCTCTCTTTTGTTGCAGACCCCCAGTCTTGGGCTCAGTCCCACTGGATGCTCTGATTCTGAATTGGGAAGGGAAATTTCTGTATGCTTTTCCCCCCTTCCCTCTCTTGTTCAAAGTGTTAGTCAAGATCAGGTCACAACCATGCAAAGTGATTCTGATTGCTCCAGACTGGGCCAGACAGCCCTGATATCCCTGTTGCTGTCCTTAGCAGTCCACCTTCCCCTGTCTCTTCCCAGGAATTACAACCTGTTGACATCCTCCCAGGGGAGGATTTAGTATCTGAACCTCAAGTCTCTCAATCTCAAGGCATGGCTCTTGAAGAGTTAGAGTTTGCTGATTTGCACCTTTCTCAAGGGGTTCTGGATATCCTTAAGGCTTCTCAAAAGCCTTCCACCAGAAATTCTTACAACTCCAAATGGAAAAGGTTCACTATTTGGTGCTCTAATAAGCATATTTCTCCAGAATCTGCCGGGTTGCCTACAGTTCTGGATTATATGGTCCATCTTATTGGCTTAGGACTTAGGCCAGCTACACTTAAAGTGCATTTGGCAGCTGTTTCTGCCTTCTTGTCAGTAGGCAAGCCCTCTCCTCTGTCAGCCCATCCTATGTTTTGTAAGTTCTTCAAGGGATTGCTGCATATTAATCCCCCCTTTAGGGGACCCTGCTCCTGCTTGGGACCTTAATGTTTGCATTGCTCAGCTTATGCAACCCCCCTTTGAGCCTTTGTCCTATGTAGAGCTTAAGTACTTGACTTGGAAAACTGTGTTTTTGGTAGCCATTACCTCTGCCAGGTGTATCAGTGAATTGCAAGCCCTGTTAGTGGAGCCTAATTTCATCTCTTTCCATAGCGATAAAGTGGTCCTAAGAACTAACAGGAAGTTTTTGCCTAAGGTGGTTTCAGATTTACACCTTAATTAGTCTATGTCTCTCCCTGTTTTCTTCACTGACCATTCCTCTTCTGGAGAGAGGAGGCTACACAGCTTGGATGTTAAAAGGGCCCTCAGCTACTACGTAGAGTGTACAAAGGGTCACAGGTTTGAGTCCCTCCAGTTATTCCTCACATATGGAGAGGTCAGTAAGGGCAAACCTGCCACTAAGAAATTTATTGCCAGGTGGATTGTCTCTTGTATACAATTCTGCTATGAAAAACTGGGTAGAACCCCACCCTTAGGCCTGAGAGCTCACTCTACTAGAGGTACAGCTGCTTCCCTGGCTGCTGCCAGGGATATTCCTATCTTAGAAATTTGTCAAGCACCCACCTGGAAAACAGTCCATACATTCACCAAGCATTACTCTCTGGATATCCAGGCTAGGAGTGATGCTCAGTTTGGCACAGCAGTACTTCAGAGCCTATTCCCAAAGTAGGTTCTGTCCCTCCTCAATGGAGGTACTGCTTGGTAGTCTACAATAGTCAGAATACAGCAAGACTTCATGTTGTTTGAAGAAAAAATTACTCACCTTAGTAATGTTGTTTCTTCTAATGGAGTCTTGCTATATTCTGACCTCCCCCCCGCCTCCCCTCTCAGAACCTGCTTTTTGAGATGTGGGTGGGCAGGAACAGTGTTGGCACCCTAGGGGTGACCCTTTTTCACCCTCCTTTACTTTGGGTGTGTGTTGTGTTTTGTTTTTTGGGTTTCCTGACTTGAGTCTTTGCATTGAAACCAAAAAACCCTTTTTAATAAATTTAGTTCCCAGTTGGCTAGTGTGAGTTTTACAGTTTCCACACAGAACTTCTAGTGAGTATTGCTCGTAAAGATCTGAAAGTTGGAGTTTAAACAACAGCAGACAGGGGCTTCAACTGAGCTCACGCTGAACGTTCCATGCTGGCCATGGAAAGTTAACTCTTTGTTCTCCGGGGCAGTTGAAAGGCAGAACCTAACTGCAATAGTCAGAATACAGCAAGACTCCATTAGAAGAAACAACATTACTAAGGTGAGTAATTTTTTCTTACTGTCACAGAGCTAGAACTTATCAAATCATTAAAAATAAACACCTCACCCAGGTCAGATGGACTTACAGGGGAAATATACAAGGTATTATGGGACTGGATTCTAAAGGAATTAGTAGCCCTGTACAATGATTTTTTACAAGAAGACATGATTGCTGATCAAATATATGAATGTCTGATGTTTTTTCTATTTAAAAAGGGGGCTTGCACTGATATTCATAATTGGTGACCGATTACATTATTGAATGTTGATTTTAACATATTTGCAAAACTACTATGCAATCGTTTGTTAAAAGTTCTGGATTCATTAATTCACCCAACACAATTTGGGTCTGTACCAGGGAGAAGCATAACAGATGCCCTTATTCTCCTGAGAGAAATTACAGATAAAGAACTGAGAAAACAAGCAGAAGGATACATACAGAGTTTTGATCAACAAAAGTCTTTTGACCATGTATCCCATGACTTTTTATGGTTAGTGTTAACATGGTATGGTATTCCAGCAATGTTCATTCACTGGTTGCAACTCTGTTATGCTTTAGCCTATGTAAGACCATATGATAATGGTAGGATAGGGAAGAAATGCCAAATATTGGTGGGGGTCATGCAGGGTTGTCCTCTAAGCCCTTTGTTATATTTATTTTCATTATATCTGATTATTAATAGATTACCTCTAATAGGAGGGATTAGGACTTCAGAGGCCCCGATGGTAAAAATGATTGCTTATATGGATGATTTATGTTTAATAGTACCAGATGGTAAGGTAGTGAACTTGGCTTGTAAGGTACAGTACTGCAATGCCTCGGTAGCACCCTATATGAGCATGTATTATTGAGTGACTCAATATGAGTCACTCAATAATACCACTCCTGTATAGGGTGACTGCTCCAATACAGTGAGGAATCCTGTATTGTGAGTGTAGCAGTGAATTACACTTGCTATAACAGGATATCAGAAGGTGTGGTCCCAAACCCTGCCAAGCTGGCCCTTTGGCATAGTGGCTAGAGCCACCGCCTGCAGAGCCAACAGACCAGGGTGTGGATCCTGCAGTAGGCTTGAAAATAATTTTTCTTCTTTATAAGTCTGCCCCCCAGAGTTGATTATATTATTTTAGGGGTGTGGGGGTGTAGCCCCCCCCTCAAAAAACAAAAGAAGCACTGTGTTTTCCAGAGGCCTGCTGCTGTTTGCAGTGGTCTCTTTAAGTTCAGGTTGCCCTTTTGATGCAGGCAATTTTGCATCACTCTTTGTGAGCGGCACGATAAGGGACTCACCCTTACTACATAAATCCCAATGCCTCATGTCTGTATTGGGATCAGTCATTAATCCCCTGAAGAGCATTTGCCTAAATGTACAACAAACTGGAGACATAGAGCCTGACATTGGTTGTATTCAGGTTACAATAGTCCCTTGTAAAATTTTAGGGTTGTTTTTTTGGTATGGGGGACATGGCACAATATAATTGGGAATTATGTTTAGCAAAAGGTCAAGCACGGGTTAGCAGATGGAATTCCTGGAGAATGGGGAAACTAAAAAGGATCTATATTATAAAAACCTTTTTGGTACCATTTTTTTGGTTTGTTAGTCATATTTTCCCACTTTCAAAAGTATCAGAAACCAAAGTATTGGCATGTTTTTTCTCTTGCTTTTGGGGCAGTAGACTAAACCCCATTAAGTGTACTGTTTTATATAGAAACAAGAAGGAAGGTGGAATAGGGATGCTTAACCCAATAGTTTTATTTTTAGCAACTTCATTTTTTATGAATTTTATACCTTTATTACAGGCAAAGAAGGCTAAAAGCTGGGGTTTATGGATATCCTCTCTGTTGACCGATATATGATAAGAATAGCAACAGGATGTGTTTATCCATAAGGACAAAAGAGGATATGTGATAACTCCTTTAAGGTCTCATATATTTGATTATGTAAATAAATGGGGCATTAAGTATAGTACTGTTATGATTTGGACTAGAAAACAGCTATATATTTATATTATGACAGAGTGGTTCACGGAACATCCTTTTTTGGCCTTCTCAGATACAGGGAAAAAACAAATAGAAAGTTTATTAATGGATAAAACAACCCCGGGGAAAATGTGGGATCTGGTTTGGTTTGGAGTACAATGCAGGATTAACACCAGAGGAAATCACAAACATAAAGGCCTCATAGAACGTTATTGTCCCAGAAATACCTGTGTAGTACAGATTGAAACAATGGACCACCTTCACCTTACATGTCCTTATATATTGGAATTTTTGAACATATAGAAACATAGAAACGTAGAATTTGATGGCAGATAAGGACCGCTTGGCCCACCCAGTCTGCCCATTTCCCTACCTGATGGATGAGCTGCAGATTCTAGTTAATCAACAGCTTACTTCCTCCTGCCCCCCACCAGAATTGCCTTATGCCTGTCCCATGCATTCTTGAATTCCCCCACTGTTCCTGACTCCACAACCTCCTCAGGAAGGCTGTTCCATGCATCCACAACTCTCTCAGTGAAAAAATACTTTCTAACATTACCTCTGAGCCATGCCCCCTCTAGCTTCAAGTTGTGCCCCCTTGTTCTTGCACATCTCTTCTTCTGAAAGATACTGCCTTCTTGTACCTTGTTAATTCCCCTGAGATACTTGAAAGTTTCTCTCATGTCCCCCCTCTCCCTCCTTTCCTCAAGGGTATACATATTAAGCTGCTTTAGTCTCTCCTCGTTTGTCTTCCGGTGCAGACCCTGCACCATTTTAGTTGCCCTCCTCTGGACAGCTTCCATCCTGTCTATGTCTTTGCGGAGATTGGGCCTCCAGAACTGCACACAATACTCCAGATGGGGTCTCACCAGCTGTCTGTACAGAGGGATAATAACTTCCTGTTTTCTACTGGTGATGCCTCTCCCTATGCATCCCAGTATCCCTCCCAGCCCTACTTGCTGCCCTCTCACATTGCTTGCCCACCTTTAGGTCATCTGATATGACTACCCCCAGGTCCCTTTCCATTTTTGTTGTTGTTAGTATCTCACCCCCCATTGTGTACTCTTCCCCTGGGTTTTTGTTTCCCAGGTGCATTACCTTCACTTCTTAGCATTGAATCTAAGCTGCCATACATTTGACCATTCCTCTAACCTTGCCAAGTCCCTTCTCATCCTTTCCACCCACCCTGTGCATCAACTCTGTTGCAGATCTTAGTGTCATCTGCAAAGAGACATACTTTTCCTTCAGTCCTTCGCAATGTTGCTTATAAAGACATTGAAGAGGACCGGTCCTAATACTGAACCCTGCGGTACCCCACTGGTAACCCTCCTTTCTTCTGAGTGGACTCCATTTACTGTTACTCTCTGTGTCCTATTCTCCAGCCAATTCTTTACCCAGGCTGTCATCTTGGGACCCACTCTCAGGCTGGCTAACTTGTATATTAATCTTTTGTGTGGGACTGTGTCAAATGCCTTGCTAAAGTCTAGGTAGGCCATGTCTACAGCCCCTCCCTGATCTACTACTTTGGTCACCCAGTCAAAGAAATCTATCAGATTTGTCTGGCATGACCTTCCCACTGTGAATCCATGCTGCCTAGGGTCCTGCCCCCTGGCCTCTAGATATTCGACAATTCTTTCCTTCAGAAGTGATTCCATCATTTTCCTATCACTGAGGTTAAACTAACAGGTCTGTAGTTTCCTGCTTCTGCCTTGCTCCCACTTTTGTGAGGGGAATCACATCTGCCCTCCTCCAGTCCTCGGGTACCACCCATCCTCCATGATTTGTTAAAAGGGTAGTCAGTGGTGTCACTAGTTCTACCCTTAGCTCTTTAAATTCTGGAGACCCAGTCCCATCAGGCCCCATTGCTTTGTCCACCTTCAGTTTAAGAGTTCTTTCAGAACCCTTTCTTCTGTAAATGGGCTGGTATCAACTTCTGTATCCAGAGTGTTACTACTGTTTGTTTATGTACCTCCCCTCTTCATTTGTAAATACTGAGCAAAAATATTTGTTTAGTATCTCTGCCTTTTCACAGTCTCCCTCTGCCCACCCTCCCTCCCCTTATTAAGCCTCACTATCCCTCCCTTGGTCTTTCTTTGCTCCCTGATGTACCTATAAAAGGTTTTATCCCCTTCTTAACTGAGTTGGCTATCTTTTCCTCGGTTTGGGCCTTTGCTGTTCTGACTGCCTTCCCAGCCTCCTTTTGCTTTAACTGATACAGTTCTCTGTCCTGCTCCTTCTCGATTCCTTGTACTTCCTGAATGCTTTCTTTTCTCTTGAACCTTCACTGCCACTTCCTTTGAGAACCATAGTGGTTTCTTACATCGTCTTGTTTTTGTTTATTTGCTTCACACAAAGGCTCATTACCTCTGTGATGGCAGTTTTATTATTCCCATTGTTCTTCCACCCTCCTTCCTGCCCATTTGCTAGTGCATTCCTTAGGCACTCACCCATTTGGCAAAGTCAGCCCTCCTAAAGTCCAGTGCTTTTGTTCTTGTATGACTGACTCTATTGCTGTGTTTATTGTGAACCATACTGTTCGATGGTCGCTAGTTCCCAGATGGCTACCCACTTCTACATCTGTGATCCTCTCTCCATCTCCATTTGATCAAGTCTAATATTGCCCCTCTCAGAGTGGGCTCCAGTACTAGTTGTCAGAAGGCATGCCCCTGTGGGCATCTAGAATAACTGCACTCTTCGAAGTGGCAGCTGCAACTGCACTCCAGTTAACATCTAGCATATTCAGATCACCCATCAGCAATATCTCCCCTTTTTCTGCCATTCTAAGTATACTTTCTATCATTTCCCTGTCCATTTCCTCCCCCTGAGAAGGGGGTCTGTCTACAACCCCTGTGCGTATTGTGGTGCCATTGCCTGTCTCCAAATTTACCCACAGTGCTTCTTCTCCTCCCTGTTTACCCTTTTGTTCTGTTGCTTTTGTTCCTTCCCTTATGTAAAGAACTACTCCTCCTCCTCCTCTTTTACCCTCCCTGTCCCTCCTGTAGACAGTGTATCCTGGTATGTTTATGTCCCAGTCATGGTTTTGTGTGTACCATGTTTCTGTGACTGCCATGATATCCAGATGTTCCTCCTCCATCAAGGCCACTAATTCAGAAAGCTTGTTACCTAGACTACGGGCATTAGTACTCATTGCTGTCCATTTTTTGATGGCTTTACCTTCTGTTGCAGCATCCCCCACTGACCGTTCACCGATACTGTGAAACAGAAAACCATTCCATGATGTCTTTTTTTTTTCCTGAAACAAAGACAAAGGTCCTTCCTTGTCTGTCGCTGTTCCCACCCCCAACCCCCCACTGAGCACCCAGCACCCCACACCCGCCACTTATCCCATACTTATGCAGCCGGGGTCCAATGTCATAATCCTCTCTGGACCAGAGACATGTCTTTACTCTTCAATGCAGAACCGGGAACCGAGGAAAACAGTTAAGTGCCATATTATGTATTTTAATTGTGTTTTGAACTTTTCTTCATAACCTGGGCATTTTTATATATTTTTTTCACCAAATTTTAAACACGGATGTTTTGGACCAAATTTTCAACACAGACTTTTTGGGACCCCATCTCATGAACATTTGCAGTAAAATTATGTTAATTGGGTCCAGAAGGTGATTTTGCGGTAACTGCACAAAATCACCATTGGGACCTGATTAACATAATTTTCTACCAGTGTTCATGATTGAAGTCCTAAAATATGTTGAAAATTTGATCCAATATAAAAAGTACCAAGTTATGAGCATACATTAAAGTTTTGTACACATGCTCACAACTTTGGTAATTCTTTTTTCTGTAAGTATTTTTAGGTACTTTTTCCATTATTCTCCCTGATCCAGACTCCTACCTTGGACATGCATGTGCATGTGCATGTGGAAGCATGCACATGCTGCGTCTTAAGGTGCCCTCCCTTCGTGTTGCTCCACCGCCTACGCTAACCACCAGAGACCTCCACTCGGTGGCAGCAGGACTACGGGGAGGGCATGGTGACCACCCCAGAAGAGGAGAGCTGCCTTCCAGCTGCTCAAGCCTGCTGTGACCCTCCTCCATGCTGGCACCATGATGATCTAAGTCCATTCCTGAACCCAGGTTGCTGGTGTAGTGTGAGGTAAGGTATCCAGCGCTGCAGCCCTCAGAGCCATCGGGCCAGAAACTTTTGGTAATGTTTTAAATATTTGGACCCCAAAATTGTCAGTACATCCATTTTTTCACACCACCTCATGAACATTACAGCTGTCATTTTTCTCAGCATGGCCAAAATGTATTTTTGTACCTGTGGCACGAGATGATGCTTTGGCAGGGATTTGAAAATTTTCACCTACCAGGTTCATGTGGTAGGGTCATAAGAAGACTATGTTGAAAGTTTGGGGTCAGCATATTAAAACACAACAAAGTTATGAAGGTATGTTGTAATTTTTTTACACACACAGATAACTTTGGTAATTTTCAATAATTAATCATTTTTAATATTTAAACCCCACATTTTTAGCGTAGGGCATTGAATTCAATGCGAAGGATTATCTCATCCCTGTATATGGATGACATTCTTATTTTCTTGACTGAACCCCAAAAACCTATACCTAAGATCTTGCGAATTGTACAGGAGTTCAGGGTAGTCTCTGGTTACAAACTCAACAAAGAAACATTTTCTTTCTTATCCTTAAACTAAACCCTCTTGATCTGGAGAAATTTGGATCTCCTGGGAATGTAATTCATTAGAATACTTATGGATAAAAATTATAAATCTGTGTCCAAAACAATAAGCCAGAATCTTAGTTGGTTGAAAGCAAGCATTCAAGACATGGTGCAGAGATGGAATACACTTCCCTTTGGCTTGTGGAGCAGAACTGAGTCTGTTAAAGGGACACTATCAATCTTCTCAGGTCTCAAAGTGTTCCTAGTTCAAAAAACACACATGTGATTACTCACAATCTGAAAAGACTGCTGATCATAGGTGTCATAGGTAGATTTAGAGCAAGATAGACACAGATGTCCATTGTGCTACCCATTAGTTTATGGGTACCGTTTAATATTGTTGTTAGTACAGTAAGAATTGAGCTTTCTCTTAAACTCATTCATAGTCATGCTCCCCACAATATCCTCAGGTAAGGAATTCTAAATAGCCACCACACTCTGATTGAACCAAAACTTCCTCTTCCTAGAAGGACAGAATTTGCCTTTTGGCTGTAGTGCATGAGAGCGTTTCCTGTAACTGGAGGGACTTAGATCTAGTCCTATATGTTTCCATAGACTGTCATTGGTCAGAGCATGATAAAGTAGGCACATGTCCCTATGTAATCTTCTTACTCCAGTGAGTAGAGTCCCAGTTCCTTTCTTCTGTCTGAGTACGTGAGATTATTGACATCCTTAATAACCTTAGTAGCCCTCCTCTGCACTCCCTTGATTACCCTTGTTTCTCTTTTGGTACGAGGTGCCCAAAACTGAACACAATACTCCAAGTGCAGTCTCACAAGTGCACTATAGAGTGGCAGTATCACCTCCTACTTCTAGATGTCATGCGCCACAATATACTATTCAATACTGCTCTAGCCCTTTTAGCTATCAGATGGCAATGATTTTGGGAGGATAAATAATTTTTGATTCTTATACCTACAGTGCCCGCTGCAAATAAGTTGACCGATAACAAGTTATACCACTCATTGCAGTGCAAGGTCGCTCGGTATGCCTCTTGGTGTGGCACTGTGCCACTCAGTATGTCACTGTAATGTCAAAATTCAGTGTTGTATATTTAATGCCAAACTACAGTTCCTTCCTAATCCACCTGGTGGTGACTACAACACATCTAAGCCTGACATAAGGTCTGAAGTGTGGGAGTTTTTCTTATCCCACTGTGTTTGCAGTTGCACCAGCAGGTGGCAGTGAATTTGATATACTGTACAGTACTGTGCTGTAAAGATCCAAACCAGACCCCAATATTTCTTCTTTACGATCACAAACTGACTACCTTAAATCACAAGTTGACTGTCATAGATTAACATTAACCAATCACCAGTGGTTTAATTTCACAGTCCTGAAACTTTCCCAGTATAGCCATCACCTAGAAGTTATTTTACCATGTCACACACATTGGTAGCTAGAGCTGTGCCAGTAGTCCCCCCTTTCACCCAATGTTCCATGCAAAGGAAGCTTGAATCTCTACATGTACAGTACAGGTGGTTCACAGCACCTCTAAAGTTTCACCTCTAAAGTGGTTTTATCAGGGTACAGTGTTCTGGTTAGCAAGCCCCTGGTTGCTACAAATAAAACTCAGGTCCAATTCAAATAATGTTTTTGGCTCTTGTACCACATGTGTTCTGGATCCATTGTCAACCCAGTCACTCAGAACTGGGGTGGGGGGTTGGAGAGCACACACTAGTGCTGAAGAAGAAGGCAGGCTGAACCACAGTCTTGTCTGCACTGAAAATGCTGTAGTTTTGGATTCCTGATTAACTAACAGCAGTTTTCATTTTTTAAAGAGAAGAGCAACAAGCGCAACAAGAGCCACTAACAGAAATTGGGTTACTCCCAGTAGAATATCCACTAAAGAAGGCAGCAAACTTAGGCACTCTCACACACACACATAAAAATGCACAGCATCCAAAGAAATAAGATGCTCACATGTAATTGTAGAAAACTTCAACCCCTACACAGGTGGTGGTTTGCTGTGTCCACATGCATAGCGGCTGAATTTTTCTACAATAAAATGGGAGCATCGTATTTCTTTTGATGCAATGCATTTTTCTTTGTGTGTGAGTGACTAAGTTTGCTGCTTTCTTTATTGCCTCAGGTAAAGGCTATACAGGTATGAATGAAAAATCGGTCACTAACTCGGGAGGTAAACTGACTGACAACCTTGCTGTTAAACATTCATTAGTACAGATAAGGAAGGAGCTGGCTGAAATTAACTGTTAGGATTTTTTCTGAAGCCTGCCCATGAATGTAGATGCAGTATCTGCCCTGGGGTAATGACGGAATTTTTATTTTCCAAGATTATTAGAGAGGGGATATGACGGAGACATTCAAGTACATCAGGGGAGGCAACGTTAAACATTTTTTTTTAATTTTCTTCTGTACTTCCCTCTGGTTACATTGCATTATAGGACAATCCACAGATTCAAGGATGGGAAAATGCCACTGATATTCTCTCATGGGGCATAATGGTGATGGCTGCAGGCAGAAACATGGACAGATTTTCTTTGTCTTAAAAGTACAATATTTAGCAATACATAACTGATGAACTTGGAACTGCATTTTAGTTCTGGTGAGGTGACAAGGCAGAGTATAGGAGCCATGGTTTCTGAGAGGCATGAGTTAATGGCAATCTGCTCACTAAATAAGAGGCTCTGGGATCCTGAACACAGACAAAGACATGTTACATTTCATTTGTTGTCATAATGTTCCATCTGCTTGTTTGGCACACTTCACTGGAGCGGGTCACCAGTGAAGCTTGAACACTGACGCCAAAACAAAAATTGCCCGTGCAAGCCAGTACAAGCCAAACAGCAGACTAATGAGCAAAAATTGCCTCTAAGGCCTGAACAGTGAAACCAAAACAGCAGAAAAATGAAGAGAAATTCAAGCAATGAGACAGTGATCCCAGTGCAAGGTGGTGATCACAAGAAAGGGATTCCTTACTCCACCCCTACACACTCACATTCCAAAAGATATAGCAAAAAGTGATTTAAAACACAATTCTAATACCAGAATAAGAATTAAATGCAAATGTATTGTGCACAACCCACCCCCCAAAGAAAATAATTATAATTAGTGTAGTGATGTCACATTTGGGCCAGCACTGATGGTGCTGTCTACCACTTGCCCAATTGCTGCTACTTAAAAAAAAAAGTCTTCACATGGGGCCCCTGGTTTTTGCATTTGTGTACAATACATTAGCATTTATTTCTTACTCCAGTTTGTGAAAATTCTTTTGAATCCCTTTGTGCCACAAGATTTGGGGACTGTGCTGGTGCAAGGGTTGACAACCTCCTTCTTGTGATTCCCCCACCAAGCATCAAGGATTGTGGACTGGTATCTTATAGTTTTGCTTAATATTTCCTTGTATGACTGTTACCCACCCTTCCAACAATTGGCTGTATATTGCTGCAATGGAAAGTAACAAAATACAAGAGTGGAAGGCTAGTTTGTAACGTGCCAGCATTCTCATTTGGGAGAATGCAATTTTTTAATAGGTTGCTGAAGGAACAGGGAAGATGTGGCAACATTAAATTAAAAGTAAAACTTGTTTAAGTGGAACTCAGAATTACGGCAATGTCCAGAATGCAACAGGTGAAAGATATTCATATCAAACAAGGCATCCTTGGTAAAATCTTAACCCCCCCCCCCCCTTTAGAGACAGGCATTAAATTGGTTGAATGGTGAAAACGATCACTGGTACTTAAAGACTGAAAGGTCATGGCAACAAAACATACCATGATCAGGAAGGTCCTTTTTATCCACTCTTCACATTAGTCCTAGATATAATTGCCCTTTAAATAGATTCCTTTTAGGAATGGGATAAACACAAACAAGGACCTGGTGACCTTCTTTCATTGCCCTCTCTTATTCCATCCCCCCTCTCAAGGTTATAAAGTAAAGTGGAGTAAGTTATATATACTGTAGCAGGCAAACAGAGGATTTTTAGCACTTTGCTCAATATACGGTATGGTGCAGTACCTATGTTGAAATTGATAGATATATGTTTTTAGAGTTTTAGGGGGTTCTTATGGTGCATATACTTTATTTACACATACAGTAGATGTGGCTCCTCAGAAGATACACATGTATCAAGATAATTGGCTTTTAGTGTAATCATTATTGTAGATCATGTATTGTATACAGGACCACTAACTTTAGTCCATCTGCATATCAGTTTATATTTCATGCCGAACAACTATAAAAAGATCTATTCAGAGTCTACATACTGTATGTGACTTCTTTTCTGTTGAGTCAATAAATTAACAGTATGCTCCCTTTTACTGTTTTTGCTATATTTCTATTTGGTCCTTCAAGAGCCCCTGACACCGTTAGAAAAACTTGGAAAAATATGAGATTTAGACAGTTCGGTTTATATTTCATGTATTTTCTACAATTATTTACTTTTTTTCTTTGTTACCCAGGACAGCTGTATGAAAGAGGCTTACTGTCCCTTAGACTTTATCTGCTCTTTCTGCTATCCTACCTATGACATCATAATCCAGGTTGCACCTGAAAACAAGCTTCTAGTCATGGCACTTTTCCCAGTTAACAACTTTTAAATAAATAAATAAATAAAATAATCCCCCATTTAAGGCATCGTAGTTATCCCCACAGCAACAGACTGCAATGTCATAAACAGGATTGTGATGTCATATGTAGGTAGGCAGCCAGAACAGACAGGGCAGTGATCCTGTTTACATGCAAATGTCCTTAGTAATAAAGAGGAATGAGAAATACAGAAACAATATTAAAATATGAGCTCACTTGTGCTAAATATTACATTTTCTCAAAGTTGTCACAATGGTGTCAGGGGCTCTTTAAAGAAAGCTTAAAAAAAGAGAATTGCTTAAGTCTGAAGCCTTAGAACAGTGACAATAACTTGTAGCAGTGATACCATCCTAAGAACAAACATCACTTACAGCACCCCTGTGTGAGGAGCTACACCGCATATGCAGGTTTAGGGACCATACAGAAATTCTGCACAAGGGTGCATATTGTTACTTTACTGACTCAACAGAAGATAAGTTACATATAGCAAGTACACTCAGAATAGCTCTTTTTTACTTGCTAGGCATGAAACATAAACTGATATGTACACTGATTGAATAAGTTAGCAGTCCTTTTGAAAGTATTCACAATGATGAAGTAAAGTAGTGCATTTGAATAAATTAAAAAATGGAGAACAGTCATGCTCATGAGCTTTGCTTAGTGTGTGTGTGTGTGTGTGTGTGTGTTGTGGTGGCAAGGAGAATAGTCCGATATAAAAATGTATAACATACCATTGAATGCAAGTTTGAAAACATTTGAAACAGGGCATCTGAAAGTAGTGTTCCATTGCCCCCCCCCCACACACACACACACTCACACCATTTTGATATAGCCAATTACAAGCAGCACTTCCAAACTGTCAAATAGCAAGTGCACCCTAGGTACTGTACCTCATGCTGTCTTGGCGGATCCTCCTCGCAACCCCACCCCATGAGTTTTTTAGTATTCCAGTCCAAAACTATTTATTAACTATATTTATTTGTTAATAGTTGAGTAAAACCTCATTAAACATTTAAATGTAGTACACATTGAACTCAGTATTAAATGAACACCTCTCACCTCAGCTTTAAGCAGTAACATTCCACCCCCAGTATATGTAAACATTTCTTCTACCATACTTTCAAAGATTTTTGAAACTAGTATTATACCCCTCTTACTATGCTTCCCATCAGAAAGAGAACAGAAAAACTTGTTTTAGCCAGTGCTTATTTTACATTTTCAGCTTCATATTTTTTCAGTAAGTTTCCTGTAAGAAAACTAATTGCATATTGTTATCCAGTTATATTTAAGAAATCTTGCACTTTTACTGGGAAAAGTGAATCTTTTATTGGTAGAAGTGAATCCATTACTGTTGTTATTAGATTCATAAGAGAATATAGCTTTATAATACTCAAACTTCAAATGTGTGATTTTAAAAAAAATTGTTATCTTTAATATGTTCTGTGCTGTATTAATTAAACATAAGCCGAGTCAGCATAGGGAATGTCTCAGTAAATCCACATATTAACAGTATAATTAAATTAAAACCAACCACTGTATTTTATTATAGGTACAGGAGTCTGTATAAAACAGCATCTACTTAATACAGTGAAAAAAACAATTTATTGAGTGAATTTAGTTACTATTACAAACATCAACAAATAACACAAGCAAGACAGCATTCACAGCTTGCAAAAAAAAAAACCTTAAAAAGTTGTATTTTGTTGATCATTTTGTAATAAACGTGTGTGAGTGTGTGTGTGTGTGTGTGTGTAAAACACATGGCATATTTCATTTCATCACTGAACATTTGTGATTCCAGCAGCACCTAGGCAGCAAACCAAGTCAGTGTTTTGTAGGGTTGGACTAATCTAGGGTTACCACCTGTCCTGATTTGGAGAGCTGTGTCCTGCAAAAAAACATGAAAAATACTACTTTTCTCACCCCAGGAATTCTTTAGCATCTATTGACAGAAACAGTATGCCAGCTGGGTTCAGCTGCCCTGGAGAGGAGGAGTCAATGGAAATGAGGAAGGCATTGGCCAATCAGGATACAGTTAGAGTAGAGTGCTGCCTGCAGTCAGCCTGAAGGACTTCAGAACTTTTTCTCTGCTGAACTGGCAACACTGCCCTGGAGCTTTTCTCTTCAGAGATGTTCCTGAGCCATTTTCTTTCTTTCTGAGTGCTGTTTTAAAGAGCCCCTGACACCATTAGAAAAACGTGGAAGAAATGTAAGATTTAGATAGTTCAGTTTATATTTCATGTATTTTCTATAATTATTTACCTTTTTTCTTTATTACTGAGGACAGATGAATGAAAGATGCTTACTGTCCCTTAGACCTTATCTGCTCTTTCTGCTATCCTACATATGACATCATAATCCAGGTTGCACCTGGAAACAAGCTTCTGGTCATGGTGCCTTTTCCAGTTACCAACTTTTAAATAAAGAAATAAAATAAATAATCCCCCCATTTATGGCATCATAATTATCCCCACAGCAACAGACAGTGATGTCATAAACAGAACTCTGATGTCATATGTAGGCAAGCAGCCAGAACAGATAGGGCAGTGATCCTGTTTACATGCAAATGTCCTTAGTAATAAAGAAGAAGAATGAGAAATACAGAAACAATACTAAAATATAAGCTCACTTGTGCTAAACATTACATTTTCTCAAAGTTGTCACAATGGTGTCAGGGGCTCTTTAAGGTATTTTGTATATTTTCATCATTTTATCTATTTTTACCACATCTGCGCTGGGTTCCGAGCAGTTGCTGGATTTTTTCATTTTTTCCCGCTTCTGCATTTTTTTCTGAAGTAAATTTTGCCCGCGTGCATGATAAATTGCATCATTTTTATTTAATTTGTTAGTTTTTAGTATTTATTGGTGGTTTTTAACACTTTTGTGGTAAAATCATTGATTTGTTTTTTCACGCGTATGCGCAATTTTTCTATTGCACACTAGCGTGAATTCTTGGAACCCTTTTTTCTCTGTTTACATTCAAAATGATTACTATTTGAAGGGTAATCCCCTCTCTTTTGGGGTGAGACTCTTTTGTTTGATGTGCAGTGGGCTTCGTTAACAAGTGGTGTGGAGGTGGTTCTGTTTTTTCCTCTTGTGAAAAAAAAAAATTTTCTCAAAGTTGATTTTGATTTGTTTGAGCCTTGGCCTAACTATTATTATTTGGGCTTTTAGTCTACCTCCCCCTCCTCTAAAAGCGCTGAGGAAGGTACCTCAAGTTAACACAAAAGAAATGACAAGTCCCCTTGGGACTTCTATTATTACAAGTCTGGTTCTGTAGTAGTTGTTTCTTTGTCCAAGCCTTTAATTTGAAAATGGGCAGGGTGTCCTCTTCCCTGCACAAAGATAGAGATTAATCTCCTCTGACCCTCCCTCCTGAAGGACTTAGGGAGACATCAGGGGTTGATAAAATTATGCCCTCTGCAACTGAATTTCTGAGAGCTTGGCAATCATTCCAGACTTTATTTTTCTGGGTGTTTCTCGGCTCCTTCGGGTCCGAGTATTCCTCTCCTTGTTAATCCTTACACCCTAGGATATTATTGTTATGATTATTATTAGCAATTTAGGAGAGGATTTTCCTTCTTGAACTCCTCTTGGGGCCCACTAATTCCAGTGGGTCACCCTGAGGTTGATTCAGGTTATGGTATAATGAGGCATATATATATATATCTTCATCCGGTGGACTCCCTGGACTTTCCTCTCCAGGATGACACCGATAAAGAGGTGGAGGATGACAACTTCGTAGATCTGGTGGCTGCTCTCCTCCAAAGAAGTTGACAACTCTCTGAAGACTCCTACAGGTAGGTTCTGGAAACCCCTCCTTCTCTTCTGGGGTTGACAGAAGCATTCAGATGAAGTACCAGCTCAGTAAGTGTTCTGCTGTTTTTATCTGTACACTTTTAGATCAAAGAGAGTTAGTGCAAACAGCGGCCTGCTTCTCAGCCTCATGCCACTGTCTGCTTTTCCTCCAGAGATAGATTCTAGATAATCATATACCATGTGTAAATAATTCTACAGAATGCCTTTAACCTTTGTAGCATATGCTATTATATATTAAGTGTTTGATGTATACTATCCTTGCCATAGTGCAGCATCTCTTGAGCACTATTCACAAGGAGGTTTGCTGGAATACCCAAGTGGCATTTCGTAGCACTATGGTCTCATAGTAAGTCATAATGTTACAGATTCTAGAGTGTTGGCGTAGGTCATTTCCCTCAGGCTTGCCTGTCTGAAAAGTCCAGCCTTTTGGGTTATGCGTTGGTACGAATTTTGGTTTGTCTTTATGTCAAACTGAAGCTGACAGGCACTTATGGATGAGTTTAACTCTCCTAGTACTCAGTTAAATATAAGCGTTCTTTCCCCAGAAGTCTCACTGGGGGACTTCGGGTAATAATTATTCTCCCTTTAACCCTTTTTTCCTACACTAACACATTAGGAAATTTCCAAATGTGAAGTTTCCCAGGGGTTTAGGCAGGAATTCTCTTTCATTCCTGTTAATCCCTTTTTTCAGTTATTTTTCTGCTCAGTTCAAGTTTTTACCCCTTCTTTGATTGGTTAAAAAAAATTAAATAAAGGGAGATAGATATATGCAGATATTAGCATTTAAATATATATATAGTATATCTATGTGCATGATAGGTAAATAAATATCTAAAGTTTACCTCCAAATGCTGCATTCTCTGTTGTTCTTCAGTAGCATGTCAGCAATGGTAACTGGAGCACCAGAATCTCATGAGGGTCAAAGTCATAAAAGGGTCCCCTCCTGCTTGGGAGTTGGACCTTTTCTCCCAGTCTATTACCTGAATCTTAAAGGAAAATAAGGAACAGCAAATCATTATCAATTTTCACAACCTGGGGTCAGGATGCTTCCTTGACTCAGGTCTTGCTTTTGCAAAACTAGGGGATTTTTCTTGCCTCCTTCGATACATTCTATGTTCTCAGTTCCTTAGTACGGGTTTTTTTTCAGGCAGATTTATTCCATGCTGTTTAGACTGTCTCCAGAGTGTTCTCAGATATGGAGTAAAAATCAGGCTGTTCTCCAGGTATCTGGGTAGGTTGGCGGTTCTCCCCTGAAGACAGGGAATCTCTGGTTTCCCTTATCAAAGGCTTGGCCAACCTTAGACAATTTCCATTGACTTTGGTTTTCAAGCCTTAAGTCTGACATTTTGTTTCCTACAGTCTTGAGGGTTCTTTGTACCTACTAGAAAAAAGTCCCCTAACTATTTAAATCTCGGCAACTCTTAGGGGACAATGCTCATCTCTTGTCAGGGGAAGCTTTTTCCCTGCAAGGGGTGCATAATTTTGTCACTGAAGTCCCAGGGGCTAGGCCTCTAGATTACATTCCAAATAAGAGAATTTTTCATGAAGATTGAACCCTGTTACAAGCTGGACTGGTGTAAAGAAACAGTGAACTTCACACCTCTCCCCTTCAAATCTTCTGTTCAGAGGCTTCCTTCCAGTTGGTGCTTCCCTTCGGGGGGTTCCATCAGTGGGTCTTGGTTTCTGAGAGAGTCCTTCTCTCTTCAGTTCCTGGAATCTCAGAGCATCTCTATCAGGCCTGCATTTTTTCAGTCCAGAGGCCATTTAGTTCGATATCCCTGCCCTGTATCACACTAACGAGCATTTGGGACACAGGGTTTCCAATCTCTCCACAATAGCTATGACTTGTTATCTCTAGCTGGCTTCTTTGGAGGTGTCTTAGTCACTCATCCATCCACCAGGCAAGGACAAAACTTTGGCAGGGCCACCACAAGTGGGCCCTTTAGCAGATCCTCTGAGCCACAATACTCAGGACCACCACAAGTGAGCCCTCAGCACACAAGCCCTAGCCACATCATTCAGGGGAAAGGTCAGGTCCAGATCTAAATTTTTGCCTCCAGCCCAAACATCCAGTTTTTTCCTTTTTTTCTGTTGCAGGCCCTAGGTCTGGGTTCTAGCCAATGGATTTTCCTTAGCTCAAGACTGGCTTGAAAAGTTTTCTCTCTCCTTATATCCCTTGTTTCCTAAGTACCTCTCTAGTCAAGGTATCAGCCACCATGATCCTGGTGGCTCGGGACAACCTTGGTACTTTCTGAAAAATCAGGAATAGTGTTTTTCTCAGCTCCCAGTTTTTTCTTCTCAAGGTCTGGTTCCTGAGAGGCTAGATCACTTAGAGTCCCTGTATCCAAACAAGGCCTGGAACATCTATAAAAAATAAAAAGAAAGAAAGAGGTTTTAGTATCATGAAAACCTCAGTTTTTCTAGGGGAAATAGCTTTTTCCCCTGGGTACAAGGGCAAGAGCCTAGAGTTTTTCAATCCTCTTTCCTCTCATGACTGGATTATTTAGTTCATTTCCAGTCATTACAGTCTTGGACTTTGAACTAGTTTGGTCTTTGTGACTTGTTTCCTGTAAAAGTATAAAGGTTTTTATTTTCCTTCCAGCAGTGGGACAGTAGGCCTTTTCTCTTTGGGAGTACACCTAACAGTTACTCAGATTCTTTTTCCGTCAGGCAAGAGAAATCTGTCTTTTCTCAGACCATTTCAAAGAATTCTGCAAAGGGCCATCTTCTCTTCCAGACCCTTCCAGGGACCAGAGTTTTTTCCCATGGAACACAAACCTCTGTAAGTTCAGTTTATGGGGTGTCCCTTTGAATCTGTGGAAATTCTGTCCTGAAGCAAGTAACATTGAAGACAATTTGTCTGATTGTTTTCCTCTGTCAGACATTTTTCAGAGTTTCAGGTTCTGTTAGACCTCATCCTCTCAGTGCCTTTATGAACAAATTAGTCTTCTGGATGGGTAGAAAATCTGTTTCCCAAGTGTTCTACCATTTCCTTCATCAATCCCTTTTCTCTGCCTGTACTGCTTTCAGGCAAGTCCTGTCTAGGCTGTCTCAACCTGCTTGGAAGGGGCATGAATTAGTCCTATTGGTCTGTGTCAGCAGTCCTAGCAGTTCAGGTTCTGTCATTATCATATTTTCCTTTCCTGCGTTTTTGCAGAAAAGGAGAAACCAGTGACCAAGACTCTTTTCCCGTATTTTGGGTCTGCTTCAGTAAAGCTGACATTCAGCCCTTCTCATGCTTAGGGCCTACTTACTGGAGACCAGCTGCCTCCTGGGCAGTGTTCAAGGCTATATCCTCACCTGAAGTGTGCAGACCACTTATTTGAAATTTGCTTTTCACATTCAATAAGATCTTCTTGGATGTATAGTATGATAGGATGCCAATTTTGGCAGGATGGTACTTCAAAGCCTCTTCTTAAAATAGGTTTCTGTGCCCTCCTCCCAACTACACTGCTTTAAAGTCTGCTTCTGTCAATAGATGGTAAAGAATTCCTGGGGTGAGAAGAAACAATTACTCACCAAAGTAACACTACTTCTTCCAGAGTATTCTTTAGCATTATTGACACTCCCACCCTTCCTCCCCTGGAAACCTTGTCTAAAGGCTCTGCTAGGGGATTTAGCCAAATTTGACGACTGTCATTTGTTCGTGCGATGTTCAAAAAAAAATGTTTATCATAATAGTGGGTTAGAATATATAGTGGGTTATTACTAACAGTTTTTTTGCCCCTAGTGGGCACAGTTTTTGCTCTTTTTCAGCTTCAAAATGCATTCTGAGGTCTTTCAGGCTGACTGCAGGCAGCACTCTACTCTAACTGTATCCTGATTGGCCAATGCCTTCCTCATTTGCATTGACTCCTCCTCTCCGGGCAGCTGAACCCAGTGGCCATGCTGCTTCTGTCAATAATGCTGAAGAATACCCTGGAAGAAGTAATATTACTTCAGAGAGTAATTGTTTCATCCTGACTTTATAGTAGAAAAAATATTTTCTAACTTTCCACTAAGTGTTGCAGAAAACTTTAATACCCTGACTAAAATACATTGAAATGATAAGAAACAATAGAAGCAACTAAGAAACTACAATATTTAGCCTTAATTCTGATTATATAGAGAAAACAAGTCTGTTGCATTGATCGAGGTTATGTACTGTCCAGCAAAAAATCATGCTTCAGTAAGAAATGTCCCACTTTGGGCTTCTTAAAAGGTGGCAGCCCTAGACTAATCTTGTCACACCTACAGTTCTATAATGAAAAGCAGTGAGAAAGAGCTATCATTCACCATGACAAAAGGCACCACTGGCAGGATTCCAGTCAGTTGTGGGGGAGGGTTGGGATATGAACACCTCAGTCATTAACACCAGCTGCTATTCAGGTCATGCTGTCAGTTGTGAAACCAGTTGTGCAGTCAAAAGATTAATGTAGTCTGACTAGCAGGAGTAGTGACAAACACAAACAGGTTATGATGAAAAAATGACAGCTAGTAGAGATTAATGTACCTATAAAAATACATAAACAGTTAAATTAAATTATTTTTAACCACTATATTTTATTACAGTTTAAAGCACATAAAATGTGAACATCTGTTGATAGAAGATTTCATACCTACAAATACTTTATAAGTAAAAGAAAAAAGAGCAATATTGGGTCCAGCGCAGCGATCTGAAGTGTAGAACACCCAGTTGCCATCCACAGGCACTCCAGCAGGATCTGAAGTATAACGCACAAAGAAATCCTACATAAAAAATCAACTTTTAAAAATAACTCCAATAGAAATTTTTGACTTCTGGCCAAAGCGAAGAGCACTGATGATGAGTTATGGAAAAGAACTTAAAATGAAAGGCAAAGGTTAATTTTATTTTAAATAACTGAAATCTCCTGTGAATATGCTAAAGTGTTATTGTCACTGGCATTCTGTAGGTTTACAGTCAAGTTCACCATCTTAAATCAATCCTAGTTTGTGCCAAAGTTGATCCCTTTTTTTTATTTCAGCTGAGTCATTTCAGTGCAAGGGGAAGCACATTTAAGTAAGAGATATGACATGGTGATACAGCTAGAATTTGTATATGGAGCTGTAGTGTATTTCACTTACTGGTTAAATGAGTGTATTCCAATCTGTGTAGTATGTTTTCTTCTTATTTTTCTTTTGTTCCACTCGGGTGCGCTTTAGGCGTAAGCTGAGGAAAACCAGTAAGTGAAATAGACTATGGCTTGTTGTAAAACAAATGCTTGAATTATCTTGATCGCTTCATTTACTTCAATGTGCTTCATCTTCTTTTCTTTAAACAGTTAGTGAACTGGATTTTAGTTTTGAGACTGTTGTAATATGTTACATTGTGCCAAAGACTTTACTTCGAAACATTGTATTGCCTGCGTCTACAAATGTTTACTGTTTGAAAGATCAAAGACAACATTTGCAACACTGAATCACCAGGTTTCTTCTACAGATAAGTGACCCAGGAAAATGGTTTGTTCATAAAGAATTGCACTACAATTCAAGTACAGTGTTCTCACTGCTATGGGCTTTTCCTTTATCCCTGGAGTGTGCTTAATTACTGCCACTTGGCCACCGATTAACTTCTGTGCTGCTAGCCTCCCTTCCCCTCCCCTCTCACTTCTTTTGTCTGTGAAGTGTGCTTAATTATTTCCTGTTGTCAATGGAGCAACTTCTGTGCTGCTAGCCTCCCTCCCCAGTCAGGGCCCAGGTGTAAGTATTTGGGCACAAACGCCGGTGTTGCAGTCTCTTTACCAAAACTTTTGCAACCTTGACCTGACTTCGTACAGTCCAAAATGAATCAGTTTTCAAGGGAAACACTTGTTAACACAGTTTGACTACCTGACTATTGTAGCATATTTTCCCTGTGTCACCAAATCCATATCATATTGGGGTCCTGGTTCAAACCATTTTGGCAGCATGATTCAGGCTGCATGTTGGACAGAAAAAATCTGCATTTCTACAGGTGTCAAAATTTAATTTATTACACGCCATGGTCAGTGCTGATCGTGAGAGCCTTTGCACTTTTCTAAACTCAGTTGGACAAGTCATGCAGCTGTGATCACTGTGGATCATGGGAGCTTTTGCATTTTTTTAAACCCAGTTTGACAAGCTACAGTATGCAGCAATCTGTTTTTACTATAACATGAATTAAATCCTCTATTACAACAGCAAAAAAATCATTCTAAGCTAATCAAAATGCAGAGTAATAAACAGAAGATTTAATTCATGTTCAGTAAAAGCAGACTGCTGCATACTGTAGCTTGTCAAATGGGGTTTAAAAAAATGCAAAGGGTCTCATAAATATAATAATCAGCCACAGCCAGCCTGATTAATCACAGTCAGGGCCCAGGCGTGTAAGTATTTGGGCAGAGATGCCGCTCGGTGTTGCAGTTTTCTCTTTACCAAAACTTTAGCAACCTTGACCTGATTTCGTACAGTCTGAAAATGAATCGATTTTCAAGGGAACCACTTGTCAACACAGTTTGACTACCTGACTATTGCAGCATATTTCCCCTGTGTCATCAAATCCATATCATATTGGGGTCCTGGTTCAAACCAGTTTGGCAGCATGATTCAGGCTATGTGTTGCGCAGAAAAAAGTTGCATTTCTACTGGCATCAGAATTTCATTTATTGCAAGCTGTGGTTAGTGTTGATTGTGGGAGCCTTTCCAGTTTTCTAAACTCATTTGGACAAGCCATGCAGCTGTGGTCGCCGTGGATCATGGGAGCCTTTGCATTTTTTTTAAACCCAGTTTGACAAGCTACAGTATGCAGCAGTCTGGTTTTACTATAACATGAATGAAATCCTCTATTTATTACAATAGCAAAAAAATCATTCATTGCTAATCAAAATGTAAAGTAATATACAGAGAATTTCATTCATGTTATAGTAAAAGCAGACTGTTACATACTGTAGCTTGTCAAACATGGTTTAAAAAAATGCAAAGGCTCCCATAAATATAATAATTGGCCACAGCCAGTCTGATTAATCACAGTCAGGGCCCAGGCATGTACATATTTGGGCACATGACTTTGTGATTCTTTAAATCTTTGTCTCCTAGATTATGAGTTATTTTTTTAATCATAATCAAACTGTAAGCTTTACATGTAGGAGCCTAATTGTGATTAGAAATTGTCTGACTTTCTTCCTGCAGACCCAGTTTGGGAGCAGTTGGGGGTGGGTCTGGGTAAGGTAAGGTCAGAAGCAGCAGAGCACTCCCCTCTCTCTCTCAGTGTGTCCAGGGGAAGGGCATGCATCAAACAGATTATTAATGGAACTGCTTATTGCCTTTTGGGTCTAGAAACATGACCACTGCACAGTCATAAGAATCTGATGGTTACATTTCAGAGTACCACAGACAGAGGTTTGAAAACCAAGCTTGAGCTCAACATTCTACGCCTTTGCATAGAGTTAACCCTTTACTCTCTGGAGCAGTTCAAGTGCTGGAGCTAACTGCAAATAGTCAGAATACAGCAAGACTCCATTAGAAGAAACAACATTACTATAGTGAGTAATTTTTTCTTCTCTACTGGGTTGGGGTGCACATCTGGAAGGACACACAGTGCACAGCACTTGGTCCACAGCAGAGTCATTCAAACAACATGAACTCTTGCTGTATTCTGACAATAGTAGTGAGTCCCAACCTTCGAACTGCCCTGGAGATGAAAGAGTTAACTTTCCATGCCAGGCATGGAACGCTGAGCTCGAGCTTAGTTGAGACTCTGTCTGTTGCTGTTTAAACTCAAACCATCAGATTCTTTACTCCGCCTCACTGAACAGTCGCTCTGGAGATTTCTCCTTCTGCTCGGTTCAGTTTGTCGGTTAAAGTACCGCTTTTCTCGGGTTTCGACCGAATTTAAACCGTAACCTGTTGGTTCAGTCTCTGTCTGTGGTATTTGTGAGTACTAGACAGGTTATATTTATTTCCCTTCTGTGTGGAAATTGTAAACGGTTCATCGGTTCGGTTTGAACCGATCAAGCTGTTAAAAAATCTTTATTTGTACTTTTAGTGTGTGGTTACCGGTTCTTATCGATTCTAAAAAAAACAGATTTTATTACGTCTTTTTCCACGACCTGTGACACGGTCAGGAACTGATAAGAGGGTCTTGCCTGGCGGATTGGCATTAAAAGGGTAAGTTTGGTTAGGACTGGCACAATGTCTGAGAAACCCAAAAGAAAAACCGGGCCCACTGGGTTTCAACACTGTAGTGTGTGTGGGGAAGTCTTTGCTAAGGCTGACCCCCACACCACCTGTGTTTATTGTCTGGGGTTTGACCACCTCAATGCAGACTGCCAGATTTGTAAAAATTTTCCTGCAGCTACCCTAGAAAAGAGAGTTGGTAGGCTCAGGGAAAGGGAGGCCAAAAAGTCCACTGAACCGGATGGCCAGCCTGGTTCGGTTCAAACCGAACCAGAAGGAGTGCCCTCTGACCAGGGCGAGACTTCATCGGGCAAAAGGAGAGCCGATTCTGAGCAGTCAGTTCTGGCTAAGAGAACTAGAAAGGAAAAATCAGCTGGTGTGGAGCCAAAACTTTCCTCTCCAACTGCTGAAGAAATAGCCAAAGCAATAAAAATTGTGCAGTCGCTTTCCCCAGTTCTGACCGAACCGGCACCATGAGGGAGGCGCTCGGTTCGGCTGGTTCCATCGGTTCAAAATTATGATTTAGAGGAATATTATGAACTGGAGGAGGAGAAAGAGGAGTATGAGGAAAGTGAATGTGGTTTTGAAAGTCTGGATGTGCCCATTGACCCGGACATCTCCCCAGACAGACCTTCAGGAGTGTCTCCTCCTAGGCTTTCTGAGTCCCCCTCCCATTTCATGTTTTATAAAAAAGTGTCTGAAACCCTCCAGCTTACTATGGAAGAAGCTGTGGATGACCAGGAGGAGCCTGACTATGTGGAAATGATGGATATCCCAGAGTCTAGGAGGCTGTCTATTCCCTTACACAAATCTTTTGGGAAACAGACATTTAAGATTTTAAAGACTCCTAATACTATACCTCCTGTGAATAAGATAATGGACAAGAGGTATACATTGTCAGGCTCAGATACGGAGTTCCTTACACAACAATGCAGCCATGTTGGGGTAGTGCAGGCTGCAGCCTGTGATAAGGCAAATATTCCCTTGGCTTCACACCCCCCCCAGACAAGGACTCCAGGAGGACTGACGCCATGGCAAAGAAACAGTACATGGCAGCATCCTTGGAACTCAGACAGGCCAACTATATGGCCTATACTGCTAGGTATCAGAATCCAGATGGGACACTGTCATGGCTTTAGCAAAACAGGTCCCTGCCAGCTTGCCAAGGAGCTGGAGCAGGTGGCTGCTGATGGTATTGAGGCATCCAAGGTGCAATTCCATGCTGCAGTGGACTCCAATAATGTGTCATCTAGAGTCATGGCTACATCTGTGGCACTTCGTAGAATGGCTTGGCTCAGATGTACTAGCCTGTCACAGGATACCCAGACTAAGGCCATGGATTTTCCTGTTGTGGGTAATTCTCTGTTTGGGGAGCAGACAGAGAATTACATAAAGAAAATGGATGAATATAGGACCACCTATAAGAGTGCACAGGCCAAGGAAAGTCAGGCCACTCCTCAGAGGCAGCACCCCAGGGGCGGGTCTTTTCATAGGCCTTTCTACCAAGCCCAGGCCTCCTCTTCTGCCTATGCTCAGAGGGAGTTCTTTAGAGGGAGAGGCAGAAGGGGTACAAGCAGACCTGCTTCCACTCCTCAGCCAAAACCCCCTGCCAAACAGGCACCCTGATGGGTTGGCCAGGGCTGATTCTCTACTACCTGTAGGGGGCAGGCTGGCTTACTTTGTCCAGGACTGGGAGTCTCTAACATCAGACAAGTGGGTCCTGGAAGTAGTAAGCCAGGGATTGGTTCTCAGCTTCAAAAAATTTCCAAAGCTGAGAGCCAGATCCTTTCCACCTGCAAATCCTTCAGAGGCACTTGCCCTAGAGGCAGAGGTCTCTTCCCTCCTGGCTCTCAGAGCTGTGGAAAGGGTTCCACCCCTACACCAGGGCAAAGGTTGTACTCCAGGTACTTTCTTA
Organism: Neoceratodus forsteri; assembly: GCA_016271365.2. Taxonomy (NCBI): domain Eukaryota; kingdom Metazoa; phylum Chordata; order Ceratodontiformes; family Ceratodontidae; genus Neoceratodus; species Neoceratodus forsteri. The sequence continues at coordinate 659,041,334 of CM028133.1, forward strand.
CCCCAAAAAAGACAGGAGAATGGCGGCCCATCCTGGATCTCAGATACTTAAACAAGCACCTTTTAAAACCAAAATTCAACATGGTGACTCTGGGAATTATTCTACCCTCTCTAAGGCCAGAGGACTGGCTAGTGTTCCTGGACCTCAAGGATGCCTACTTCCATATTCTCATCAGAAGCTCCCATCAAAAGTACCTCAGGTTCCAGCTGCCCTCAGGCCATTACCAGTTCAGAGCAATGCCCTTCGGTCTAACCTCTGCTCCAAAGGTATTCACAAAATGCCTGGCAGTAGTAGTTGCTTCTCTAAGAAGGCAAAGGATTGTCATCTTCCCATACCTGGACAACTGGCTCATAGTAGGCCAGTCCCCAGACCAAGTCAAGTTACACCTACAGATAACTCAGCAACTGCTCACCTCTTTGGGTTTCCTTCTGAATCTCTCAAAGTCATTTCTAGAGCCTGTTCAGCTCCTCACCTTCATAGGCACAGAGCTAGACACAGAAAAGGCCAGAGCTTTCCTTCCCCTGGCCGGGGCAAGGACCCTTGTCTCTCTGGCCTCCTCATTCACCCTGCAGGTGTCTTGACCAGCAAGGCATTTTCTACTGCTCCTGGGGCACATGGCTGCTTCCACAGCAGTGGTGCAGGGAGCAAGATTTCAGATGAGGGACATTCAGTTCCATTTGAGAGCCTTTTGGTCTCAAAGGAAGGACCCTCTGATCAAATTGATCCCAGTGACTCGAACCCTGATCCAGGCCTTACAGTGGTGTCAGGATCAGAACAATCTAAGACAGGGAGTTCCCTTTGTCACTCAGTTCCACTCCTTAATCCTTACTACAGATGCCTCCCTCTTGGGGTGGGGGGCTCACTTAGGTGACCTGACTACCCAGGGGTTGTGGTCCCCTCAGGAATCTCTGCTTCACATCAATCTATTGGAACTCAGAGCAGTATTTCTAGCACTTCAAGATTTTTCCAAATCTGTTCAGAACAAAGTTATCCAGGTCAGAACAGACAATACCACCACAATGTGGTACATCAACAAGCAAGGAGGCACTCGGTCTACGGCCTTGTGCACAGAGGCAATGAAGTTGTGGTCTCTGGCTTACTCCCTGAACACCTCCCTCACAGCAGTTCACCTCCCAGGCAAGGACAATGTCCTGGCAGATGCTGTCAGCAGGATATCTCAGGGCCATCACGAATGGTCACTGGATCCCCTGGTCTTGGAGGTGATATTTTCCAGATGGGGCACCCCACAGATAGATCTTTTTGCAGCCCCAGACAATCACCAACTTCCCCTTTTTTGCTGCAGGCCCCCAGTGTTGGGCTCAGTCCCCCTGGATGCCTTAGTTCTCAGTTGGGAAGGGAAGTTTCTGTATGCTTTCCCCTTCCCTCTCCTGTTCAAAGTGCTAGTCAAAATCAGGTCTCAACCCTGCAAGGTGATCCTGATTGCTCCAGACTGGGCCAGACAGCCCTGGTATCCACTCCTGCTGTCCTTAGCAGTCCATCTTTCCCTGTGTCTTCCCAGGAATTACAACCTATTAACCTGTGCTCAGGGGAGGGTTTGGTACCCGAATCTCAAATCTCTCAATCTCAAGGCCTGGCTCTTGAAGAGTTAGAGTTTGCTGATTTACACCTCTCCCAAGGTGTAATGGATATTCTGAAGGCTTCTAGGAAACCTTCCACCAGGACTACTTATAATTCCAAGTGGAAAAGATTTTCCATATGGTGCTCTGGAAGGCATATTTCCCCAGAGTCAGCTGATCTGCCCATAGTCCTTGATTATATGGTCCATTTAAATAGCTTGGGGCTTAGACCAGCTACACTGAAGGTGCATCTGGCAGCTGTTTCTGCTTTCATTTCAGCAGGTAAGCCCTCTTCTCTTTCAGCTCACCCTGTATTCTCCAAGTTTTTCAAGGAATTGCTTCATACCAACCCTCCATTCAGGGACCCTGCCCCTGCTTGGGACCTTAATGTTTGCATTGCTCAGCTTATGCAACCCCCTTTTGAGCCTTTGTCTTCAGCAGAGCTTAAGTACTTGACTTGGAAAACTGTGTTTCTGGTAGCCATCACTTCTGCCAGACACATAAGTGAGTTACAAGCCTTGTCAGTGGAGCCTGATTTTATCTCCTTTCATAGAGATAAGGTGGTCCTCAGGACTAACAGGAAGTTTTTGCCTAAGGTGGTTTCAGATTTCCACCTTAATCAATCTATGTCTCTTCCTGTGTACTTCACTGACCATTCCTCCTCTGGTGAGAGGAGGCTGCACAGTTTAGATGTGAAAAGAGCCCTTAGCTACTACATAGAATGTACCAAGGGTCACAGGTTTGACTCCCTCCAACTGTTCCTCAGTTATGGTGAGGTTGGTAAAGGGAAACCTGCCATTAAAAGATCCATTGCCAGGTGGATTGTCTCTTGTATCCAATTTTGTTATGAAAAACTGGGTAAGGTTCCACCCTCAGGCCTGAGGGCTCAATCTACCAGAGGTACAGCCGCTTCCCTGGCTGCTGCCAGGGATATCCCTATTCTAGAGATATGTCAAGCAGCTACCTGGAAAACAGTCCATACTTTTACCAAGCATTACTCCCTGGATATCCAGGCTAGGAGTGATGCTCGGTTTGGCACAGCTGTGCTTCAGAGCCTATTTCTAAGTAGGTTCTGTCCCTCCTCCATGGAGGTACTGCTTGGTAGTCTACTATTGTCAGAATACAGCAAGACTTCATGTTGTTTGAAGAAAACATTACTCACCTTAGTAATGTTGTTTCTTCTAATGGAGTCTTGCTGTTTTCTGACCTCCCCCCTGCCTTCCCCTCTCAGAACATCTATTTTGGGATGTGGGTGGGCAGTGGCAGTGTTGGCACTCAGTTGGTGCCGCACCTTGTTGTTTTCACCCCTTTTCTTGGGTGAGTGGGTGTTGTGTTTTTCATTTTTTGGGTCTCCTGACTTGAGTCTTTGTTTTGGGACCAAAAAATTTGTTTTTATGTTTAGTAGCCAGTTGGCTAGTGTAGGTTTACAGCTTCCACACAGGACCTTAGTGAGTTTAGCTCGTAAAGATCTGACGGTTTGAGTTTAAACAGCAACAGACAGAGTCTCAACCGAGCTCGAGCTCAGCATTCCATGCCTGGCATGGAAAGTTAACTCTTTCATCTCTGGGGCAGTTTGAAGGTTGGGACTCACTGCTATTGTCAGAATACAGCAAGACTCCATTAGAAGAAACAACATTACTAAGGTGAGCAGTTTTTTCTTCCTGCACATGAACCTGCTAGAGCTCAGGGCAGTGTACTTAGCACTGCAGGCTTTTGCATCCCTGGTGCAAGGTGAGGTGGTACAAGTCAGGACAGACAATACCACCACCATGTACTACATCAACAAGCAGGGAGGGACAAGGTCCAATCCCCTGGGTACAGAACCAATGAATGTCTTGAATTTGGCATACTCCCAACAGGTGTCCTTGCTGTCTATCCATTTGCTAGAAAAGAATAACACTCTAGCAGACACACTCAGCAGAATCAACCAGAACCACCATGAATGGTCTCTAAACAGACAGGTACTAGAGGTGGTGTTCAGGAAGTTGGGCACTCCAGAGATAGATCTCTTTGCCTCACAGGACAATCATCAATTACCCAGCTTCTGCTGCAGGTCACCAGCAAAAGGGACAGTACCCCTGGATGCCTTAGTGCTGGATTGGTCATGGAGGAACCTGTACATATTTCCTCCCTTCCCTTGCTGCTCAGGGTCCTGATCAATCTCAGCTCGCAGCCAGTCACAATGATTCTGATAGTCCCAGATTGGACCAGGCAGCCTTTGTATTCACTGCCGCTCTCCTGATCAGTAGCCCCATCCATTCACTTCCCTCAGAAGCACAACGTCCTATCCTCCTCACAGGGGAGGATCCTGTACCCAAACCTCAGGATCCTCAGACTCAAGGCCTGGCTCTTGAAGACCTAGGCCCAGATATTCAGAAGGGTTGCATAGGGCGCAACACTGTTGTGCCATGCGAAACCCACTGATGTGTCCCGGTGCAATATTCAAATGGGGATTGAGCCTGCCACAAATCCTGATGCGCCAGAGTGCATCAGTAATGTATGCAGTGCAGGTGGGGGGGCGTGCCCATGGATACTCCGCACATCCCAATATTCAGCCCAGGATGTGCTGAGCCCATGCATGTACAACCCCTACTTGCACTGCATACAGGTGAGCCAAAAAAAAGGAGCAACAGCTGGCCACCTACAGGTGAGCTGCCATATTGCAGGGTGCAACACGGCAGCTGCCACCTGTGGGTGTCCACCCAAGCTCCGGCTTCACCATCGTGGTGGCAAACCCCATGCCTGATCGCGGGCATATATAGGAGACATAAACATCCAATATCCCTGGTGGTCTAGTGGACTGCTTGCATCTTGATTGCAGCCTTAAGTATTGAAAATACCATCCAATATCTCTGGTGGTCCAGTGGACCGTTTGCAGCCCGATCTCGGGCATATGTGTTAAATGAGAAGTCCAATATCCCTGGTGGTCCAGTGGACTGCTCACAGCCCGATCTCGGGCATATGTGTTAAATAAAATGTCCAATATCCCTGGTGGTCCAGTGGACCACTCACAGCCCAATCGCAGGTGTCAGTAAAACATTAATGCCACACCATCCCATCCCTGGTGATCTAGCAGTACCGCTCTCCCCTCTCACCCACTGAGCCCCACCACCCCACCACCCCACTCCCCTGGTCAGCAGCAGGCGGCAGCTCCCCACCCGCTTGCCATCCTGCCGCCCACCGACTGACACCGTAGGTAGGGCTGTACACCCATTGGTCACTGCATGGGCAGTAGGGCGCCATACCGTCTACACAGATCCAGATATGTGAATGGATCCATTCACATATCTGGACTGTAGTATGGTATGGGCTGCCACCCATTGGCCTACGCTGTGGACCAATGGGTGTACAGCCTGACCTTTGGTGTCAGTCAGTGGTGGCATGGGTGGCAAGTGGTGGGAGCTGCTGCCCGCTGCTGACTGGAGGAGCGGGACAGTGGGGTTCAGTGGGCGGTGGGGAGGCATACCACTGGACCACCAGAGATATTGGACTTTGGATTTAACACATATACCTCGATTGGCCTGCAAGCAGTCCACTGGACCACCAGGGATATTGGACTTCTCATTTAACACATATGCCCCGAGATTGAGCTGCGAGCGGTCCACTGGACCACCAGGGATATGGGACAAGTATTATTATACTTAAGCCCGTGATCGGGCGTGAAGCAGTCCACTGGACCAACAGGGGTATTGGACGTGTATGATAATCTCCGTATGCCCGCGATCAGGCAGTGGGGCACATTTCCGTACTGTGCAGGGGGCATCAGTCCCTGACGGCTGCAGCCTGGCAGGGCACCAGGCGCAAGTCACTGGGGATCGGTGCACCTGCATGCAAATGGGGCCATAATGACATGCAAATGGCCCCATTTGCACCTTGCATGCCTTATGGCCCCATTTGCATGTGCACTTTTGAATATCGTGGTTGTTGCGCCTAGCGCAATGGAACTTGTGCTAGCACATCCCCCTGCTCCAGTCTGGCCACTGAGCCATGCACACTGCAGGTGGCCAGGGTGCGATATTCAATGCTGCTGTGCCATGATGCAGCTCTGTTGAATACCACTCTGTCAACGCCCCTGCACAGCCCAGTTGCGCTGCACCCAGGCTTGTGCCACAGCCTTGCACAGTCTGAATATCCAGGCCTTAAAGTATACTGATTTGCACTTCTCTGAGGCTGTCCTCAACATACTGAGGGGATCAAGGAAACCCTCTGCCAAGAAAACGTATGCTTCCAAATAGAAGAGGTTTTCCACATGGTGCAATAATGACAATGTAGAGCCTTCTCAGGCAGGGTTACCAGTCTTGCTGGACTACCTCACCCATCTGCATTCTCTGGGCTTACAACCCACTACCTTTAAAGTCCACCTGGCTTCAGTCTTAGCCTATGTCTCAGCTGGCAAGGGTGTCTCTATGGGTTCCAACTCCATTTTCAATAAGTTCTTTAATAGGTTGGTCTATGTCATAACAATAGGCTGGAATACCAATTTCTTATTATGGGCAGTTAGCTAGGCCTTTAGCCCATTGTCATAAAATGTGCTTAAATCATATAAACAATGCCAGGCTGGCTCAGATTTTACTTACCACCTATTGCATGCAGTTCTAGATAACTGGAAAAAACTTTTCGGGCATGCCCTTATGTATATATAAGAAAATAGGTTTTATTTGTCCCTGTACAATTCAACTAATTACAAATAATTTGCATAGATATAATACATTGTAAATATAGTGAAAAGCTATGTAAATATAAACAACAGAGGTTTCAGAGAATAAACAAAACAACAAAGAAAGACCAGCAAAATTCAAAAGCAATGAATAACATCAGTTATATACCATGCCTTCAGCATGCTTTTGTATATAGCATTACTTTCCTTGCATAAGAACTTGCAGACTCTTTACATTAGTGTCTTGGATTATTTTTCTGTATAGAACTTGTTTCAATACCTTATAGCAAACAAAATGTTCATACCCTTTTAGAATGAGCATAAGCTTAACCATATACCCAAGCTTCTGGAGTTCAGAAATTAAGTTTACTATGCCACCTCCCTAGCTAAGCCAAATTAGAATATTATAAAAGTTAATTAAAATAATACTCAGACATCTGCTTATTTGTAGAGGCTTCAATTTCCTTTCTTTTAACTTCCAAATCTTGGGGAGTTCTCCTCCTCTTGGATGATGAAAAAAATTCTTACAGTGGCTGGACCTTGTTGTATTCTCTATTTTACTCCACACACACTCAAACCCTGGATCATGGACTCCCTTGGCTTTTAACACAACAGTGCAGGCTTTCTTCTCCCGGTTCAAGCATCAATAGGCAGTCTCAGCCCCTTTGTTCTGGTTTTTGGTGGGAATTCCAAACAGTACTTGTATCAACAAAAAATGACCTCAACATCACAGCATGTCCTCTTAGCAGCTCAATTGGGAGCAGACTGATCAGCCGCTCTTGGACCTATCTTTTATTACCTCTGGTCCAGAGTGACATCACTTTATGTCTTGGTCATTATTGCACCAATCATGATTGGTCATTGCAAAGGAGGGGGAGTGGTTATTTTTTTATTTGGAGTCTCCACCTCTTACTTAGAAGTACAGTTTTAAGCCCCAAATTATTTTTTCTTCATAACTTTTGAATACAACAAAATGCCACCTTCTAACAAACAATCCTGGATTGAACATACAATCTGGAGTCTTTTAAAATGTTTCTCATTCTTATAAGATAAGTATTTCCCGAGATAAGTTAATAATGATGATAACTTTAATTCTCAGCAAAGTTGTTAACCCTTAGACTGCCAACAGAATTAGAACATATAGGAATTCTGGACTGATATGTCAGTCCGTGGCACAGCAACATGCAATAGTCATTCTGTTCTCCAGGTCTCAGGCTTCAAAACTGAGCAGGTCTCTCTCACATTTAAGGTTAAGAAAGTCCTTAAAAGCATGGAATTCCATTGTAGGCAAATGGTTCTTTGTTCTTCCAAGGAAATACATTTGTCAAGCTGTGAAATTGTTCATTTCAAACTTCATTTAGACTATTTAATTTCTGTCCAGCAACAAATTGCACACTCAGAAATATCTTTGAAATTGTCATGATACCATCTTTAATTTAAGATCAAACTTCGGTATTTTCTCTTTCATGCATTTGATACAAAATAGATCATCAAAAAACTCACCTTCTCTTCAAGTTATATGTTTCAAATTCAGCCAGTCAGCCGGTTGCAATATACTCTGTCCACTGTATAAGTTTAATGTCGGCAGCATTACAGATAGTTTGCTAGAGACAAAAGTATTTCTTTCATACTGAAACGTAGAGCAGTTTAACTTCAGGTCCTTGGTGATACCAGTTTCAAGCTAATACAGAAGGCAATTTGCAATTCATCAACTGTTAAGTTTCTATTGTAACTATGCCTTGGCAGGAAACAAAACTGAAACCTAAGTGTAGAAGCTCTTCACTGGGTCAAAAAGGTCAGTTTTAAAACTTACAAACCATTTTTTTTCAAAGTCTTATCCAGGCACAGATCCTTAGTATTACTGTCTAAAGAGGCCCTAGATAGGGTGGGTGATTAGGCACATCTGGTTTTAAAAGTCACTGAAGAAGAAGTTGTTTTTTTTTCTGAAGAAATCCATGCTGGTAGTTTGGTCAGTTTAAAGCAGCAGTGCAACGAACTGTCATTATAAACAATGATTTTGATTTATCTATCTTTACTTATAGATGGTGTGATCCAGTTAAGGTTATATGGGATTTTTGTTGGTACATGTTACTGATACTGTGCATGCAGACAAAGTTTATAATTAATTTGTGCTAATTAAGTTACGGTCTGCCATGTTTTGTTTTTTTGTTTCAGTAACCCATGATGCAGTTTGCATTGTCTGTATCACACCAAACATGTTTGTTCCCACACAGAAAGTGAAAATAATTTTGAAGCACCATGACTGGTAGTTAATCTTATACATTTTCTATTGTAGCTTGTATAATTTATTTTCTTAGAAACAGCTTGTCAGTTTATTGTCAGATTATTGCATGTTCTTTTATTTTGCTACTAGATTTCAAATCTGTATTGTCTGTTAAAATTTGGACTCTCCGTGCCCAGCTCATTCACAGGCGCTGTTTGTCAGACCGCATCTCTCAGTTACCAGTGGTCTATTTATCTTGTTTGAGTTCAATTTTTATTCCTCCTTCCTTTTCATTTTTTGTTGTTCAACTTTGCTTACCTTGGATATAGTAGTCAGGGTATGCTGGTGTATCTATGGGTCTGGCACATTGGTGATCCTCACTGACATTGAGACAAATGAACCTTTGATGGGCCACCACAAAGAAATGTTCAAAATACCAATTGTGAAATATAAATTACAAACATCTCAGTTTTTTACTAGGTTAGAAAGAGCATAGCCAGTAGTCTACTAAAAGAGGCCAGGCAATAAAATTAACATCATAAGAATAAGGTCGGCAGGTCATGGCAATAAGCAGCATCTATACCCCCAACCCCACACACACCCCACTCCCCACCCCCGAACCGCACTACAACAGCTTAAAAAATCACCACCTGTTGCTACACACTGGGATAACGCCATTGAACATCAAAATAAACAGCACAGCAAAGTGCCACCTAATCATCAGTTGACAGTATCTTACAAAGGATCAGTACAGTTATATCTGGGTGACACAGTTGATGAGGAATGAGCGTACACTAGCAATAAGTCACTGAAAACCTTCAATATCCTTAATCATCAATGAATAGCACTTAAAAAAAATTCTGAATCCCATGGAATTGTAAACAGGCACATCAGCTCATAGACTGGCAACACGTTCCTGTTATCTTTTAATTTTTGGAAATCGGTTAAGTAACACCAATATTCTAGTATGCAATTCTTTGATATAACATTGATCTCTTAATACAAAAGGTCCAAATGAATCCATAAACCATTTGTACAGTTTTGGTGGCAAATTGCATTCATGGTTATCAGTAGAAAGGATTTAGTATAGCAGGATGAAATAATAAATGCATTGTACGGACCACAGCTTTTCCTAAACCAAGAGATGATTGCAAAGGCCATTTTTACAGGGAAGGTAAAAGATTTATTGGCTCATTAATACATTAAACTTTTTCGCAGCACTTTGATGATGTTCTGATCACATATGTAGTCTCAATGTTCACCACCAATACACACACCCTCCACCACCCATTCTTTGTCAGTGCTGCAAGTAGAGCGCTCTTTACCCCGATGCCATACTTCAAATCCCCAAAACATTACACTCACAAAAACAGAATCATCCCCATTTTTTTCTAACATGTAATTCCTTTATTTCTCACATGCAGACATGAGGATGGAACGCAGGATCAGACTCATCCAAGAGCTTAAACTAATGATTTTGCTATCCATTTTGTGCAACTCTATCAGTGTTTTCTGATTTATCTGAATGCTGGGGGTGGGGGTGGGATTGAGACTTTAACAATGTCGTGGTTGTCAATGCATTGAAAAATGTCTGATCTCTGTCTGCCTGGGTAATGGGCTCTGAATGCCATGGCATCTTTTCAGACCAACAGTTCATCAAATCAAGTATCAATTTCAGCCGTAGATTTATGCTAATCTAAGGTGGTGGCATGCACCAACAGGACAGTTACTTTTTTCAACAGTTGAAAATAATGATATGGTGTCTTGTCTGCCATGAACCAAAATAATCTTCCTAATCTAACTCTTTCAAACATTTTTAGAAGCATCAGAAAATTATCCTCAAGCTGTACAGAAATGGAATAAAACCACAAAAACAGTGCACACTTGCATATGAAATCATTACCAGATAAATGATTACACCATCACAGCCATTTAGAACTTATTTACTGTGGGCAGTTCAGATAATATGAAACACAATTTTTTTTAGCTAGCCAGATATTAATCTGATCAATAAGCTGACAGAGTACGGGGCATACCAAGGAATACAGAGTGTTTGCCTGTACCTGCCATTTGACACCTCGATTCCAGATTCACATATCGGAGCTCTGACAACCAAACTGGACTAACTATGCAGGACCACTGGGACCAGTCCTCAATGTCTACAATACACATCTGTCTGACTTGATATGATGGGTGGTGGTGGTGGGGAGGGGGAGGTTGACTTAGAAACTGCTGTATTGCTGCTAGAGAAAAGCCTCAGCATATTGACAACTACTCAGGAGCGCGCAATTCAAATGAACTGACTTATGGGATTCTCAAGGTGCACCATGGTAAACAGCACAAGTAACAAAAAAAAAAAAACCTGTTATGCAGCTCATTACAAGACGGCTATCCTGGCGAGGGTTTGTGTGGGACGTGAGTGAAGTAAAGTAAAAAAAGATGAATTAAACAGTTTCTCAAATGAGAACTATTTGAAAACCAACTAAATAATCAAGTACGAGGTATTTATGCGGCGTTCACTATAATCAGGTTCATTGCACTGCTGCTTCAAAACATCTTTTCCATTCATGGAGAGAAACCCTTTAGAGTATTTGAACCAGTTGTCCAGTATTACACCCCAATTACCCCCAATTAATAGTTAGGCATTTATAAAGAATATAAAATAGTAATTAAAAAATTAATACAAAATAATATTATAATAAAATAGTTTTTTCCATAACTAGGATTTGTTCCTACAGTTTCCTCCTTTTGAATTAAAAATGCACTCCAGTAATGCATTTTCTAATCCAAAATTGCAATCCTACTATATGGGTACAGTATATAGTTTAAACATCATAGGGGAAAATGGAACACAGAACACAAAGTTTCATTATCATGTGGTAACTTATGACATCATCAGTGCATGACATCATCACATGTGACATCATCAGATGTGACATAATTCAAGATGTACTGTACATTTATGCATAGAAATATGTACAGTACTACATGAATAAACATGATTAAAATTATGTATACTTTTCCTTTAAATGCATTAACATTTTTTTCACATTGTTTTAGACATTTTACAAGTACAGCAAATTAATTCTTTGTTCATTTGCAAATATCATCATTACCATTAACACTTTAGTGTAACTACTGTTTACTCTTTTTACTTTTACATAATCTTGTACTTTTTAATATTTAGTATTACAGTACTTGTAAGATCAGTAAGCTATTTCTTGTAATACATCATAAGTTCTGTCCCCTCTATGTGGTGAAAGTATTACTTATCTAGGCCTTTGTAACCTTTACCAGTTTTTACCAGGATATCATTCCTTGATTGGAATTTACCTTTTTGGTTGTACATGGATTTTAGTTTATAGTCCATTTGTAGATCACTTTTAGAGGTCATAGTTACACTGGGATCCTTAATGAAATTACAAAAGTTTTCTATTGTTTTGTTACCTTATTGTACTTTTACTAAATCAAAATTAGATATTTCACTTTTTCTTGTACATTTTTTTAACTAAAAAAAATCAAAATTAAAATAGCATCAAAATTTGGCTTATTTAACATTTCTTGTTTGTATTTTTTAAGATGCTTGAGGTGTTTTGTACTGGCATACATAAACTGGACCATTACTAGGGTTTATGGGCACCCTGGTAACATGAAGGTCAGTCACCCCACAATTATGGGCATCTTTTGAAAACATATCTTTCAGTTGAAAGAACATCTTATGAACACGTTTCTTTCCATTTCTAATTTAGTTTTACAAGTACACTTTTGGTTAACTTGCTCCCTAGAATCAGAAAAAGATAAGTTTTTTCCTGAATCTACCTTATTTTGAATCATCTTCATTTTTCTTCATCAACTTCATATATTTTTAACTACATATACTTCTTTAAATCTCATTTACTTCAATTTCTTCCTTGGTAATACTTTCTGTTAGTACGGCCAATAACTGGAAACAACTAATTCCTGAATCACAAAGGATTCCCTTCCTCATTACTTCTAACCCACAGTTAGCTATTAAAGTGACAGGTTCTGCTTTTGGGTTATGTAGAAACATAGAAACATGGAATCTGTTGGCAGATAAGGACCATACAGCCCACCTAGTCTGCCAATTTCCCTACTTGGTTTGGCAATCCCAACTCTTATCTGGACTGCCTTTCCCCCACTCTGCTGTACAGCAGGGTGCATTTATGCCTATCCCATGTACTTTTGAATCCCTGTACTGTTTTTGCTTCCGCTACCTCTGCAGGTAGGCTGCTCCATGGATCCACCACCCTCTCTGTGAAAACATACTTCCTAGCATTCCCCCTAAGCCTCCCTCCAGCCTCATGTTATGTCCCCTTGTCCTTGTGCACTTTCATCTCTGAAATATGCCCCCTCCTGTACCCTGTTTTTTCCTCTAAGGTATTTGAAAGTCTCTATCATATTCCCTCTCTCTCATCTCTCTTTCAGTGAACAGATGTTTAGTTCCTTGAGTCTTTCTTCATAAGGCTTGTGGTGCAGTCCATGTATCATTTTTTCTTGCTCTTCTCTGGACTGCTTCCATTCTGTCTATGTCCTTCCTGAGATGCAGTCTCCAGAATTGGCAGAGTATTCCAGATGAGCCATCACCAGTGATCTATACAGTGACATCACCACTTCACTCCTCCTACTGATTATGCCCCTTCCTATATACCCCAGCATTCTGTTTGCCTTCCCCTCTGCTTTTTCACATTGTTTGGCTGACCTCAGGTCATTGGATATGATAGCCCCCAGCTCTCTCTCCTGACTTGTGGTGGCTACAACCTGCTCCCCATCCTGTATTCTTCTCTTGGGTTTCTGTGTCCCAGGTGCATTATCTTGCACTTCTTAGCATTGAAACCCAGCTGCCAAACTCTTGACCATTCCTCAAGTAGTCTTAGGCCATTTCTCATTATCTAGCCCCTCCTGTGTGTCGACTCTGTTACAGATCTTGGTGACATCTGCGAACAGGCATACTTTCCCCTCCAGTCCCTCTGTAATATCGCTTATGAAAACATTGAATAGAATTGGACCCAGCACCGATCCCAGTAGAACCCCACTGGTCACCTCCCCCTCCTCTGATTTTATGCCATTTATTACCACCCTCTGGGTTCTGCCTTTTAGCCAGTTACCAACCCATTTTACCACTTTAGAGCCCACACCCAGATTCCTCAATTTGTTAAGCAACCTTCTGTAAGGAACGGTGTCAAAGGCCTTACTGAAATCCAGGTAGGCCACATCCACCGCCCCTCCCAGATCTACCACCCTGGTCACCCAGTCAAAGAAATCAATAAGATTAGTCTGACAGGACCTACCCTCAGTGAATCCATGCTGCCTTGGGTCTTTTGCACCACTTGACTAAAGGAACTTCACTACCCTCTTCCTTAAGCAGGGACACCATCAGCTTCCCCACCACTGAGGTCAGGCTTACAGGTTTGTAATTGCCTGCCTCCTCCCTACTTCCACTCTTGTGCAGGGGGACCAACTCTGCCCTCCTCCAATCCCCAGGTACCTTCCCTATCTTTAGTGATTGGTTGAAGAGGGTTGTCAGCGGACCTGCTAGGACTTCCCTGAGTTCCTTCAACACTCTAGGGTGAATCCCGTCTGGCCCCCAGTGCCTTGTCTGTCTTTACTTTTCCTAGTTCCTCCCAGACTCTATGCACAGTAAATGGGTTGGTGTCCACCTCTCCCCTCTGTACATCTTTTCTTGTGAGTCTTGGCCCCTCCCCTGCCTCTTCCTTAGTAAATACTGAGCAAAAATATTTGTTCAGTGCCTCAGCTTTTTAAAGGTTGTCCTCCACCTACCCACCATCTCCCTTCTTTAGCCTAACAATATCATTTCTGGTCTTCTTCCTCTCACTAATATAATGGAAGAAGGTCTTGTCCCCCTTCTTAATAGCCTGTGCTATCCCTTCCTCTGTTCCTGTCTTAGCCTCTCTGACAGCTTTCTCAGCTTCTCTCTGCTTCTCCAGATATTTCAGTCTGTCTTCTTCTTTCTGTGTCTCTTTGTATTTCCTGAATGTCTTACTTTTTTCTCGCACTTTCTCGGCTACTGACTTAGAGAACTCCAGTGGCCACTTCTTTCTTTTGCTTTTACTAAACAATCTGACACATTGACTTGTCACTCCTGTTATGGATCTCTTGAGCTTAAGCCACTGTTCTTCTACCCCTCCCCCCGTATCTTTTGCTGCCAGGGCAATATTGAGCTGCTCCCCCATCTCCATGAAGTTGGCCTCCTGGAAATCTAGGATCTTAATCTTTGAATGGCTTTCTTCTGCCAACATGTTGACTCTAAACCACATAGTTCTGTGGTTACTGGTACCAAGGGGACTGCCCACCTCAACATCCATGACTATGTCCCTGTTTGTCAGGATGAAGTCCAGCACAGCTCCCTCCCTGGTGGGTTCAACCACCAGCTGCCTTAGGGTTGCCCCATACATGGCAGACATGAGGTCCCACCACCTTGATGTACTTGCAGTCTTGGTATTCCAATCTGCATCCAGCATGTTGAAGTCACCCATTAGTAGTACTTCCTCTTTGGCTGCCATATTATGGATGACTTCCACTAGTACTAGATCTATATCCTCCCCCTGCATGGGAGACCTGTAAACGACTCCAGCACGGATGGTTGTTTTGTTACCTGACTCCAGAGTGACCCACAATGCCTCTGCTTCCTCCCTGGATCCCTGAGCCTCCATAGTTTTAATCCCTTCCTTTACATATATAGCAACCCCTCCTCTCCTCTTCCCTTCCCCTCCCTATCCTTTCTAAAAAGTGTATACCCTGGTATAGTTGCATCCCAGTCATGGTTCCCTGCTATTGCATGTACTAAAACATGCATTACTTTAGTGCTCATATGCAGGCAAGGTGTGGAATGGATCTATAAATCCATATCACTACCGCAGGTTAGGCACAAACAATGCAGTTTGGTCCGGCATTACTTGGCCGATCTTTCCATTAACCCTAACAGAAAATTCCTTTACATTATCTGAAACTGTTGTAGTGAACTCACTCACCACGTGACACACTTTAGGAATAGTTTGTCTAGACCTCAAGATATGTAGTGTCACTTTTCCTTTCCTTTCCTTTACATTATCTGAAACTGTTGTAGTGAACTCACTCACCATATGGCACACGTGAGGAATAGTTTATCTAGACCTCAAGGCCTGTAGTGTCACTTTTATTGGGTAAGGGTCTCCCCTTAGTCATGATCACATAATTTCATTGGCTAGGCTTATATACATACCTAGTCATACAAGTACATCTAACCCAAGACATGGAAGATTTTAAACCTTGCATTACATATAGGATGTTGTATACCTTTTCATCTGATCTGGAGGTTCAAGGTACAAATGCCTATCCTTTTCAAACTTCCTTTGTGGTTTGAAACATTTTGCAGCCACTCTTTTTAACACTTTGTGGAACTGTGCACTGATTGGAAAATGCATAGCCTAGCCACAACACAGAACTAGTTATTTAAAAGTCTTTTTTTTTTTTGACTGGCATGCTAAATTTACCTTTTGTTTTATTTAGTGGCACCTCCTTTTCACAGTTCTTAGTGGGCTGTGTACTTATTTACTTTTGTTAACCGGGTAAGCACACTAGACAGCCAAGTGCCTATTTTCAGGTACTTAGAGTTTTATGTCTTTGTGTCAGGAACAGGGTGGCACTGACAAAAACAGGACTTACTTCTTTGTGAAGGAAGTTAGGCCTCTGTTACTTATTTCATTTTTACCACATCTTGGTTGACAAACAAACCACATAAGCTTTACTTCTCCATTTAGCCAAATTTTCAAAATTACCAAAAATAGATATATCAGTTTCATTAGAACATACAGAATTTAGTTTAATCATGACATAATTTTTTTTTTAAACAGCATGATTCTCATTGTTTTGAAACTTTATGACTTTTCCTAAGTGGAATAGGCCTCTACCTGTGACAAAAGAATTTTGTGAAAGTAGTCCAGTATAGGTTGAAACATTTTTAGAAGATAATTTCCAATCACGAAATCATTGCCTGCACTGTTTGTAACATACACTAGATGTTTAATTATCATTTTACCAAATTTCAATTTTAGCCAAACTTTACCTAAGGCGTTTTGAACTTCCTCTCCATAACCTACAATCTGTAAGCTATCAGAAATGGTTTTCAGACTCTTTGAGTCACCTAAGACATTAGTCAGCTTATCAAAGAGACACTTAGACATCAGAGTTACTTCAGCTCCTGAGTCAAGCAAGGCCTCCTGATTCAGACTGTTCTTAATGTTTACGTTAAAGTAAAACCCTTTTGCTTTTATTTGGGGAATTAAAGTTGCTCAGGTAGAATTTGTCCCCCCCCCCATCGGCAACATAGCAGTTTTACTATGACATTTTACACTGTTTTTTTCACTAACTCTGGATACCTTTTGAGAAAGGCTAGGCACAGAGACAGCATTTTTATTTTTTACTTGGCATCTCATTTTTAAATCTCATTCCAATTTCACTACACTTTTTAACAGTACCAGTTTCTTTTAGCATGTCAGCATTAGAGTGGACAGGATCTGTAAGTCACATGGCACTACTAGTCCCAGCCACACTAAGTACTGTTGAAGAAGGATTTTACATAGGAAAATGAGGGTCAGTTGGTGACTGAGCAACATGAAGCAAATAACTTTGAGCTTGGGCTTTTAACTCCTCTATCTGCTGTTTCATCTTCTCCATTTCCTTCTTGAATGATTCTTTAATCGTTTTATCATGTGCATTTTTAATCCTTTCCTCTAGACTTGGAGAACTATGCCCAGACCTGTTTTGAGGTGCATTATAATTTTGCTGATCGTAGTCAGAATAGTGGTGCCTCCTGTGGTCATTTCTTTCACCTCTGTACTTATCATAACCACTGGTTTATCCTTCACCACGGTCCCTCCTCCTTTGGGAGAAACTCCAGTTTTGGCATTGTGATGAGTCTTGATAAGGATGCTGAGGCACAGTGGAGCCTAACATGGGCTTTTCAGACATGGGTAATTTTCCTCCCCCCTTTGCCACAGTTTTAGAGGTTGTGGCCTCAAACACCTTAGCTTGAGGTACAGAGGAGCCACCCTTTTGTCTAATCTTATGCTTTTCCTTATATAGCCCACATGTTTCTCTTTCTGAATCAGAAGAATTAGAATCACTGTCTTGTCTAGGGATGTTCTTTTTTTTTTTGCTCTGAGGTGATTCATTTTTTGAATCAGATGATTTTTTTGGAGGAAATACTGGAATCGGCATTACAATCTAACTTTTTAAATGCTTTCAATGTTCTTTTAACTTTACTTTTACTCTGTAAATGTTCATATTTTTCCTTAATTTAACCAAATCTTTGTTAACCTGTTCATAAGCATTTATTAATTCAACTTGTTTTTTCCAAAAACATCATTTTAATAGTTAGGTTAACCAAAGTACAATGGCTATTGGAAAAGCCTTTCTTACTTTCTTGTAATAGCTTCTCTGATATTTCAACCTGATCTGTAAGGTTACCATATTCAAAAGATTTATCCTCCAGCATTTTTCCAGCTTTTTTATTCTTTCATTTTTGTTTTTAATAAAAGTCAACTGTGCTGGGGTATATATTACTGTCTCTGTTTGAACATTTACATTTGAAATTAAGGCTGTCATGGTTTACAACAACAACAATAATTATTATTTGAATAAACTTCAAACAACAATAAACATTTTTCTATGAAGTTTCAAAGATCTTTCTCTTGCAGCTTTGTGATTCTTACACTGTTAGTCAGGGAGTATTTCTTGTTTAAATTCAGAACTTCAGCTCCTTACTTTCATTTAAGGTAACTTCAGACACAGAGAAAAGCAAAACAGAAAATATTATTTCTGCAATTGAGTAACTTTGAAAATCATAATAATAATAATAATCTATTTCTCATATGCATTAGGGTTTGGACTGTTATTCATTAAGCAATTATCCCCGTGGATGAACAACCCCAAAATGTCAGAACAATAGGCTGGAATACCAATTTCCTATTATGGGCACTTAGCTAGGCCTTTAGCCCCATATCATAATATTTTCATAAATCATATAAACAATATAAGACTGGCTTAGATCTTACTTACCACCGATTGCATGCAGTTCTAGATAACTGGAAAAACATTTCTGTCATGCCCCTATGTAGTATATAAGAAAATAGATTTTGTTTGTTCCTATACAATTCAACTAATTAATACTAATTTGCATAGATATAAAACATGGTAAACATGGTGAAAAACAATGTAAACATAAACAACAAAGGTTTCAGAAAATAAACAAAATAACGAAGGCCAGCAAAATTCAAAAGCAATGAATAACATCAACTGTATAGAGTACCATGCCTTCAGCACGCTTTTGTACATAGCATTACTTTTCTTGCATACTCTTTACATTAGTGTCTTGGATTATATTTCTGTATAGAACTTGTTTCAATATCTTATAGCATGCAAAGTGTTCATATCCTTTTAGAATGAGCATAAGCTTAACCATATACCCAAGCTTCTGTATTTCAGAAGTTAATTTTCTCACCCAAGGGGTCCTTTAGTGTGCTTGACTATAACAGAATGTCAGCTGGGTTCAGCTGCCCTGGAGGTGGAGTCAGTGGTAATGAGTTGAAGGAATTGACCAATGAGGAGACAGCAAGAGGGGGTGCTGCCAGAAGTCAGCCTAGAGAGCACCAGAATTATTTCTCCGCTGACTGAGCAACACTACCCTGGAGTGTTCTCTCTTCACTTTGATTGAAGAATGTTTATTTTTTTAGGAGTGATTGTTTTTGGGGACTTCCGGTGACATCACCGCTTGAACGACTGACACTAGAGCTCATATCCTACTCACTGATTAAACTCCTCTACTACCACTCTAAACACTTCATAAAAGGTTACCAAAATCCAAATAAAATAATTAAATAAAATAAAATCTTGATAAGAATGGCTACCGGATATGCTGGAAGGAGCAGTTCTACCAGATCCCACAAAGAAAGTCCATCAGCTAAGTCAGATGATGGCAGATTACAAAACCGAGAAACCTGTAGCTGGAGCTACTCACCTGCCAGTGGCATCGAGTGTGAACAAGACACTGATACTGAAACTGAAAGACTGACATGCTCCAGGTTTGAAACTCTACTTCAAGAAATAAAGTCTTTCAGAAATGAAACAAAACAAGAATTTAAGACACTCAACCAAAAACTGCAGGCAGCAGAAACCCGAATGCAGGAAACAGAAGATCACATAATCGCAATGGAATCAGAAATGGAACAACTCCACACCGTGGTCAACTACCTTGTGGATCAGCAGCAGGCTCTTAATAATAAATTGTTGGACTTGGAGGCCTGCTCCCATAGAGATAATATATGGATCTATGGGCTTCCAGAGGGCTCAGAGACAGAGGGAATGACAGATTTTCCTGAGGATCTGATCCGGGACGTTTTGAAATTTCCAGTTACTTTTAGCTTTCAGATTGAGCGGGCACATCGGGCCTTGATGCCTCATCTAACAGACCCTAAAGCCAGACTGCATTTGGTTGTCATCAAGTTTGCAAGTTACAGTACAAGGATGAAGAGATTCTTTGGAGAGCCTGGGGGGAAAAAATTGTAAAATACAACGCTCGCTTGGTATTTGATCAAGATTACCCCCAAAAAATCTTGAAATAATGAGTGGCCTATGCCACCATTTTGAGAGTGTTACGGTCCCATAGTGTGAAGTTTCAAACCCCATACCCAGCTAAACTTAAAATATTTTGGGACACTGGTGTTATTACCTACTCTAGCACTGAAGAGGCACAAAAGGCTCTTGTCGAAAAAGAATGGATATCAGCACCAACTCATCAACGAAAGTCACAATGTGCAAGATGGATGCTGGGACAATTGCACCACCATAGAAATTCAGGAAAGAAGATGGCTCCAACTACACTCCATGATATTAACAGAATGTTATAATCATTTAAAGAGATTCGAGCCACTTCTACAGTACATCATCAGGACATAAACACATGAGTGACTGATCGGATTTGCTTGGCTGTTTCTGTTTTAAGCACCTTTTGCAATGCTGAGTTGGAAAGGAAAAGAGGTGTCACTCTTCAAGGAGGATGGGTAGAAAGACACTAATTGGACTTTGGGGTCTGTGGAGTAATGGGCTGCTTATGTAATTTACTCTTTGCAGTATTTAAATTAAAGCAATTTGTTTTTTCCCCACACTGGCTCATAAGATTGAAAGAGCCACATTTCAACATAGGAAATGCTGTCACTTTGAGTGTAAATATTCAGTGATGATATTTTTTGTGAACTCACTACAAAGCAAAAACTTTGGACAGTAAGGTTCTATGTTTGGTGCTGAACTCTTATCGACCTATGGATCTACCAAATTCATGGTTAGTTTTTTAAGCCCCAACAAATATAGAGTATGCATGACTTTAATGCAATTATATTCATTTATGTAGAGTTCATCGAGCTGAAACTTTATGTTTAGGTTAGTGGGGTTCTAGGACACGTGGAGTTGACATTTGTAGCCTCGGAATACATATAGCAATTTATCTGCTATTTTCTTTTTCATATATCTTTAAAAATGGGGACATAATGAACATACAAAATTGCCAGCAAATAAAGGCCTTCTGGTCTATCATGTCTGCTTGATTGTGCAGCTAGCAGCCCTTATACTGCGGCTGTCCTCCTCCCTCCCTCCCTCCCCCCCTCCAGTGACCCTCTCCTTACCCTGTCCCATTCCCTTTTGAAGCAGCCCACTGTTCTACAGGATGCCACTTCCTTTTGGCAATGTGTTCCAGCCAGACACCACCATCTCCATAAAAAGGTGTCTCCTCATCTCCCTCCTGAATCTTCCCTCTTCCAGTCTCAGATTGTGCCTGTGAGTGTTCCACCCCTCCTTAATTTGAAAAGCCATTCCGTGCCTGTCTTATTTATTTCCTTCATGTACTTGAAGGTTTTAATCATGTCCCCGATCCCTCTTTTCCTCCAGGGAGTACATGTTCAATTCCCTCAGCCTGCTCTCATAATGTAAGTCCCCTAGACCCTGGATATTTTTTGTTGCCCTGCACTGCACCGCCTCCAGTAACCTAATGTCCTTCTTCAGGTATGGTCACCAAAACTGAACACAGTACACTAGGTGTGGTCTACCAGTGATCTATATAGCAGCAGGATAACCTCCCTCCTCCTGGAGAATATGCCTCTGGCAATACAACCCAGCATCCTGTTTGACTTTGCAGCTGCCTTGCTACACTGTGCTGAGTTGTTCATTGCTCCCATTATGATCACCTCCAGATTCTTCTCCTCCTCTGTCTTGACTAGTTGAATCCCCCCTAACTGGTAGCACCTCCTTGGGTTTTTTGCACAGAAATGTAGCCTTACATTTCTTGGCATTGAACCCCAGCTGCCAAGTGTCCGACCTGGACTCCAATTTTGCCAGATCATCTTGTAACCCCTGCCACCCTCCTAAGTCATCCACTACTGTTCCCATCTTGGTGTCATCTGCAGACTGATCTTGCTCTTTATGCAAATTGAGATGTCTGCTATGAAGATCCCAAACAACACCAGTCCCAGTACATAGCCCTGTGGTACCCCACTTATCACCTCCCTGGGAAATAACAGCTCCCCTCCCAACACCATCCTCTACTTTCTCCCTTGCAGCCAGTTCACTAACCATCCCACCATCTCCCCCCAACCCTGCACCTTCCAGCTTATTTCCTAGCCTCCCCATGGCACTGAATCAAAGGCCTTACTGAAGTCCAGGTACAGGACATCCACTGCATGGCCCTTGTCTAATTGCCTGATTTCCCAGTCATAGTACTCCACCAGGTTTGGCTGACAGGATCTGCCTGAGACAAACCCATGCTGTCTGCATCCTGCAGCCCATTAGCCTCTAGGAGGGAAACCAGCCTCTCCTTTAGGATTGTCTCTATCAGCTTTCCTACAATGATGTGAGGCTTACCAATCTGTAGTTTCCTGGCTCATCCATGGGGCCAATCTTGTGGAGGGGTACCATGTGTGCCATCCTCCAGTCCTGAGGTACACTCCATGAGTCCAGTGATGCATTGAACAGATCTACCAAGGGTTCAGCCAGGACTTCTGCCAGCTCCTTTAGCACCCTGGGGTGTATACCATCTGGCCCAGGCACCTTGTCCACCCTCAGTGCCCTCAAGCCCTCCAGTAACCTGCCCACTGGGATTTTCCCATCTGTCACCCCATGCCCATCCTCTCACCCCCTTTGGGTATAGCCTCCCCCTTCTGTTTAGTAAATACTGAGCAGAAGTACTTATTTAATGCTTCTGCCTATTTTTCCCCTGTTTTCACCCACCCCCATACCTCTTGATCTTTACTATCTGGTCCTTACAACTCCTTTTTTCCATGATGTACCTGAAGAAGAATCAGGACTCTGATTCTTCTTTGAGCATTTTGATGTGCACCTGTGTGGGTGCTCCCCTGCAGAAACGGTGACCCCCTCTGGTTAAAGAGTCCCACCTCTGATTGACTTTCATATAGATTTGTTTCTATGAGGTGCAACTTTCTATTTTTACCTGGCTCAGTACTGGTCAGGTTTATACAATTAGTTGATGAAAATGGCATCAGCCAACACTGAAATGAGGAGGAGGGGATGCACTGGGGAGGGTCGGGGGGTCCTATGCAGAGATATACATTGACTGAGCAAATGTTGAGGAATCTTTACTTTAAACTTTGAAATTTAAAAGGAAGAAATGTAATTACCTTTGGGACCACATTATCACCAGTTAAGGCTGAAATAATGAGGCAGGTATCTGGAAGATCAGCCACATGTAAAATCCTAGCTATGGTGTGGGCTATACATCTCCTCATCCATCTCCTGGTGATTATTTCCAATGCTTCTTTCCCCCCTATTTGGTCTAGACTGTTTCATGACCAGGGAGGCCTGACAGTATTTTTTTGTCACCTTTCCTCCCAGCTAGACTGTGTTCTCATTATGATATTTGGTTTAGCTTTATAGAAGGCCCTCATTCAAACAACATGAAGTCTTGCTGTATTCTGACATATGCAGTTAGGTCCTGCCTTTCAACTGCCCCGGAGAACTAAGAGTTAAACTTTCCATGGCCAGCATGGAATGTTCACCCTGAGCTCGGATGAAGCCCCTGTCTGCTGTTGTTTAAACTCCAACAGTCAGATTCTTTACTCCGCCTCACTGAACAGTCGCTCCGGAGATTTCTCCTTTGCTCGGTTCAAAAAAGTCGGTTAAAGTGTAATTTTTTCGCTCGGTTTCTACCAAATTGCTGCTACCGATCTGTCAGTTTAAGTCTTTGTCTGTGGCACCATGAGTACTAGATAGGTTTTCTATATAGTTTCTGTGTGGAACTTGTAAATTGTGGATCGGTTCGGCTGAACCGATCAGTTTCAGGTAAAAAAGTTTGTGTATTTACTTAGAGTGTGGTAACCGGTCCATATCAGTTCTAAAAAATGGATTTTATTACGTTTTTTTCCAAGACCCGTGACACAGTCAGGAACCGATAGGGGAGTCTTGCCTGGTGGATTGCCAAAAAAAGGGTAAGTTTTGGATAGGATTGGCCATGCCTGAGAAACCCAAGAAAAAAAACGGGCCCACTGGGTTTCAACACTGCAGTGTGTATGGGGAAGTCTTTGCCAAGGCTGATCCCCACACCACCTGTGTTTATTGTCTGGGGTTTGACCACCTCGATTCAGACTGCCAAATTTGTAAGAATTTTCTCAAATCTACCCTGTAAAAGAGATTAGGTAGACTGAGGCAAAGGGAGGCTGAGAAGTCCACTGACCCGGATGGCCAGCCCGGTTCGGTTCCGACCGAACCAGAAGGAGTGTCCTCTGACCAGGGCGATACTTCTTTGGGCAAAATGAGAGCCGATTCTGAGGAGTCGGTTCTGGGAAAAAGAAAAAGAGAAGATAAATCGTCCGGTTCAGACCCAGAAATTCATACTCCAACCACCGATGAGATAGCCAAGGCGATAAGAATAATGCAATCGCTTACTTTGGTTCCGGCTGAACCGGCACCATCTGGCAGGGGTTCGGTTCGGTTGGTTCCCCCATTCCGGATTACACCTTGGAAGAATTTTATGAACCAGATAAGGAGGAGGGAGAGTATGAGGATGATGATGGGGATTATGAAAGTCTGGATGTGCCTACTGACCCGGACATCTCCCCTGACAGACCTTCACATGTTTCTCCTCCTAGGCTTTCTGAGTCCCCTTCTCACTTTATGTTTTACAAAAAGTGGCTGAAACCCTCCAGCTTCCTATGGAAGAAGCAGTAGAGGATCAGGAGGAGCCTGATTCTGTTGAAATGATGGACATCCTAGAGTCCAGGAGACTGTCTATTCCCCTTCACAAATCCTTTGGGAAACAGACACATAAAATTCTTAAGACTCCTAATTCCATACCTCCTGTGGACAGACGAATGGACAAGAGGTATAATCTCTCAGGCTCAGACACTGAGTTCCTTTCCCATCAATGCAGCCATGTTGGGGTAGTGCAGGCTGCTGTCTGTGATAAGGCAAATATCCCCTTGGCATCATACCCCCCAGATAAGGACTCCAGGAGGATTGATGCCACAGCAAAGAAACAGTACATGGCAGCATCTTTGGGACTCAGGCAGGCTAACTATATGGTCTACACAGCTAGATACCAGAAGTCCAGGTGGGACACTGTGCTGGCTCTGGCTAAACAGGCCCCTGACCAGCTTGCCAAGGAGCTGGAGCAGGTGGCTGCAGATGGGACTGAGGCATCCAAAGTGCAATTTCATGCTACTGTGGACTCCAATGTTGTTTCATAAAGAGTCATGGCTACATCTGTGGCTCTTTGGAGGATGGCTTGGCTCAGATGTACTAGCCTATCACAGGATACCCAGGCTAAGGCCATGGATTTCCCTGTTATTGGTAATTCTCTGTTTGGGGAGCAGACAGAGAACTACATGAAAAAAGATGGATGAGTACAGGACCACTTACAGGAGTGCTCAGGCCAAAGAAAGGCAAGCTACTCCTCAAAGGCAGCAGTCCAGGGGCAGGGGCAGGCCTTTCCAAAGGCCTTTTTACCAAGCTCAGGCCTCCACTTCTTATTCTCAAAGGGGGTTCTTTAGAGGGAGAGGCAGACGGGGGGATGAGCAGGCCTGCATCCACCCCTCAGCCTAAAGCCCCTGCCAAGCAGACAGCCTGATGGGTCTGCCCGGGATGATTCTCCAATACCAGTAGGGGGCAGGCTGGCTTACTTTGTCCAGGACTGGAAGTCCCTGACATCAGACAAGTGGGTCCTGGAAGTAGTAAGCCAGGGACTGGTTCACAGCTTCAAAAAATTTCCCAAGATGAGAACCAGATCCTTTCCATCTGCAAATCCATCAGAGACCCTTGCCTTAGAGGCAGAGGTTTCTTCCCTCCTAGCTCTCAGAGCTATAGAGAGGGTTCCCACCCTACACAAGGGCAAAGGATTGTACTCCAGGTACTTCCTAACCCCCAAAAAAGACAGGAGAATGCCGGCCCATCCTGGACCTAAGATATCTGAACAAACACCTTTTAAAACCAAAGTTCAATATGGTGACTCTGGGAATAATGCTTCCCTCTCTAAGGCCAGGGGACTGGCTAATCTCCCTGGACCTTTAAGATGCCTATTTTCACATTCCCATCAGGTGCTCCCACAGAAAGTACCTCAGGTTTGAGTTGCCCTCAGGCCACTATCAATTCAGAGCAATGCCCTTTGGCCTAACATCAGCCCCAAGGGTTTTCACAAAGTGCCTGGCAGTAGTGATTGCTTTCCTAAGGAGAAAAAAGATCTCTATCTTCCCATACTTGGACGACTGGCTCATAGTAGGTCAGTCTCCAGACCAAGTCAAGTCACATTTGCAAATAACTCAGCAAGTGCTCACTTCCTTAGGATTCCTTCTCAACCTTCCAAAGTCAGTTCTCAAACTAGTACAGCTCCTCACCTTCATAGGGGTGGAGCTGGATACAATTAGGGCAAGAGCCTTCCTTCCCCTGGACAGGGCAAGGACCCTTATGGAACTGGCTTCTTCATTCACCCTTCAGGTGTCTCGACCAGCAAGGCATTTTCTTCAGCTTCTGGGCCACATGGCAGATTCCACAGCAGTGGTCCAGGGAGCAAGATTCCAGATGAGGGACATTCAGTTCCACTTAAAAGCCTACTGGTCCCAAAGAAAGGATTCCCTTACCAAACTAGTCCCAGTGACTAGAACCCTGATCCAGGCCTGCAATGGTGGCAGGATCATGACAATTTGAGACAAGGAGTTCATTTTGTCACTCAGTCTCATTCAGTGATACTCACCACAGATGCTTCCCTGCTGGGCTGGGGAGCCCATCTGGGGGATCTTACCACCCAAGGGCTGTGGTCACCTCAGGGATCTCTGCTTCACATCAATCTCTTGGAACTCAGAGCAGTGTTTCTGGCACTGCAAGCCTTTTCCAAATCTGTACAGAACAAGGTGGTACAGGTCAGAACAGACGACACCACCACCATGTGGTACATCAACAAGCAGGGAGGCACTCAGTCTACGGCCTTGTGCACAGAAGCAATGGAGTTGTGGTCCCTGGCCTATTCCCTGCAAACCTCTCTGATAGCAGTTCACCTCCCAGGGAAGGACAATGTCCTAGCAGATGCTCTCAGCAGAATATCCCAGGGTCATCACGAATGGACCCTAGATCCCCTAGTTTTGAAAGTGATTTTCTCAAGATGGGGCACTCCACAGATAGATCTTTTTGCAGCCCCAGACAATCACCAACTTCCTCTCTATTGTTGCAGACCCCCAGTCTTGGGCTCAGTCCCCCTGGATGCTCTGATCCTGAATTGGGAAGGGAAATTTCTGTATGCTTTCCCCCCTTACCTCTCTTGTTCAAAGTGTTAGTCAGGATAAGGTCACAACCATGCAAAGTGATTCTGATTGCTCCAGACTGGGCCAGAGAGCCCTGGTACACCCTGTTGCTGTCCCTACCAGTCCACCTTCCCCTGTCTCTTCCCAGGAATTACAACCTGTTGACATCCTCTCAGGGGAGGATTTGGTATCCGAATCTTCGGTCTCTCAATCTCAAGGCATGGCTCTTGAAGAGTTAGAGTTTGCTGACCTGCATCTTTCCCAAGGGGTTCTGGATATCCTTAAGGCTTCTCAAAAGCCTTCCACCAGAAAGACTTACAATTCCAAATGGAAAAAGTTCTCTAGTTGGTGTTCTAAGAAGAATATTTCCCCAGATTCCGCTGGGTTGCCTATGGTTCTGGACTACATGGTCCATCTCAATGGCCTAGGCCTTAGGCCAGCTACACTTAAAGTGCATTTGGCAGCTATTTCTGCTTTCCTGTCAGTAGGCAAGCCTTCATCTCTGTCAGCCCATCCTGTGTTTTGTAAGTTCTTCAAGTGATTGCTTCACATCAATCCCCCCTTTAGGGATCCTGCTCCTGCTTGGGACCTTAATGTTTGCATTGCTCAGCTTATGCAACCTCCCTTTGAGCCTTTGTCCTCTGCAGAGCTTAAGTACTTGACTTGGAAAACTGTGTTTTTGGTGGCCATTACCTCTGCCAGGCGTATCAGTGAATTGCAAGCCCTGTCAGTGGAACCTGATTTTGTCTCTTTCCATAGAGACAAAGTGGTCCTAAGAACTAACAGGAAGTTTTTGCCTAAAGTGGTTTCAGATTTCCACCTCAACCAGTCTATGTCTCTCCCTGTTTTCTTCACTGACCACTCCTCCTCTGGAGAGAGGAGGCTGCACAGCTTAGATGTTAAAGGGCCCTCAGCTACTACATAGAATGCACCAAGGGTCACAGGTTTGAGTCCCTCCAGTTGTTCCCCACATATGGAGAGATTGGTAAAGGCAAACCTGCCATTAAGAGATCTATTGCCAGGTGGATTGTTTCTTGTATACAATTCTGCTATGAGAAACTGGGTAGAACTCCACCCTCAAGCCTGAGGGCTCACTCTACTAGAGGTACAGCTGCTTCCCTGGCTGCTGCCAGGGATATTCCTATCTTAGAAATTTGTCAAGCAGCCACCTGGAAAACAGTCCACACATTCACCAAGCATTACTCTCTGGATATCCAGGCTAGGAGTGATGCTCGGTTTGGCACAACAGTACTTCAGAGCCTGTTTCCAAAGTATGTTCTGTCCCTCCTCCATGGAGGTACTGCTTGGTAGTCTGCATATGTCAGAATACAGCAAGACTTCATATTGTTTGAATAAAAAATTACTCACCTTAGTAATGTTGTTTCTTCTAATGGAGTCTTGCTGTATTCTGACCCCCCGCCTCCCTTCTCAGAAGCTAGTTTTTGGGATGTGGGTGGGCAGGAGCAGTGTTGTCACCCTAGAGGTGTCCCTTTTTCACCCTCCTTTATTTTGGGTGAGTGTTGTGTTTTGGGATGTGTTTTGTTTTTTGGGTTTCCTGACTTGAGTCTTTGCTTTGAAACCAAAAAACCCTTTTATATAGATATAGTTGCCAGTTGGCTAGTTTTGAGTTTTGCAGTTTCCACACAGAACTTCTAGTGAGTATTGCTCGTAAAGATCTGATGGTTGGAGTTTAAACAACAGGAGACCGGGGCTTCAACCGAGCTCATGGTGAACATTCCATGCTGGCCATGGAAAGTTTAACTCTTTGTTCTCCAGGGCAGTTGAAAGGCAGGACCTAACTGCATATGTCAGAATACAGCAAGACTCCATTAGAAGAAGCAACATTACTAAGGTGAGTAATTTTTTTCTTTTGGTCCTCCCACCTTGGAAGCCATTGTTTTATAGATTGGAGTTGTGAGATTACTATAGTTTATAAGAAGTTAAGCTGTTGTTGTTTGATGGAATTTGGAGTTTGTATTTGTATTACTTTGTATATGGCTGTGCACAGGATACCAAATGATGACATTCTGAAATATTTGAGGGTTTTGAACTCAAAGTGGACAACCTTTCTCCAAATAGCAGGTGGGAGAGAGTGGAGGTTAAATGAGAAGAGGGTGCAGTCTACCTTTGCACTACTGCTCCTTTTTAAATATGACATGGGGTTGGGACCCCTCTGACAGATAAGAGTTTTTTGACTTGATTTCAATGGCAGGTTTACAAACAATTAAGATTTATTCCCACAATGTAAATGGATTGAATAATCCCATCAAATGATCGAAAATCCTTTCATATATATATATATATATATATATATATATATATATATATATATAAAGACACATCCCACTTTTGTGTTTTTACAGAAGATGCACCCTAGCAAAGAAGAGCATGCTAAATTGCTTAAGTTTGGATATGGTCAGGTGGTGGCGTCTTCCTTCAGAAAAGGGGAAAAGAAGGGGCACAGTCATTTTAATCCCACAGACCACACCCATTTGGGTTGAAGAAACCTATACAGAATCAGAGGGCTTTTAGCGCTCCTCAAGGGCACATTCATGGGTAGACCTATAATTCTAGTCAGTCTCTATTTACTCCAGGTGTTTTCAGTGAAGTAGCTTACTCTTTATTGTGTAAGATTACAGAATTTCAACAGAGGACAGTGAGCATGGGTGATGACTACAATATGATTCAAACCCCAGGAAGTCTTACTGTATTCTGATTAATGCAGTTAGCCCTTCTAGTTGAACAGCCCCGGAGAGGACAGAGTTAAAAGCTCATATGCTAATAGTGGAATGTTCAATAGGCTCAAGCTCAGTTTTCAAACCACTGTCCCCGGTACATTCGATGTAACTGCCAGATTCTTTACTCCACCTGCCTAAGAAGTCGCCTCAGAGATTTCTCCTCTGCTTCTGTCGGTTGAAGTAAAATTTGTCATCTTTTTCAAACTACCGTTTATTTTAATTTTATTTTCAAACCTCTGTCCTTCGGTTACAGGTTAGACTAGTTTAGGTTTACTTCATTTCAATACGTTTTTCAGTTTCTGAATGGTTACTCGTAATCAAGAGGAAACCAATGACATTCATTTACTTTTTTGAGGTAAAGTTTAATTTTAAAGTGTTTCTATTTGTGCATTTGGTTTGCATTTGTGAGTTCTAGTTTTGGTTTAAAAAAATGAGTATTTTACTTGTTTTTTCTCCCAATCACTGACCCTACAGTAAACCAATAATTTTCTCTCTGAATTTGCTTATCTGGACTTAACCGCTGCCTGTGGATAAGTATTAATTTGTGCTTTGTGGGGTTATGTCACAGAAACCCAAGAAAAGCACCAGTCCCACTGGTTTCCAGTATTTTACTGAGTGTGGAGAGCCATTTGCCATGGCTGATCCATACCTTATTTATATGTTTTGCTTGGGGTTTGACCACTTTCAAGCAGATTGTGAGATCTGTAAAAAACTTTCCCCAGTCTAAGCTTGATAGGCACCTAAATAGACTGAAAGTCTATTTAGAGTGAAGATTAATAAAGGAGAGGGGAAGTGGGCAGAGGGAGACAGTGAAAAGGCAGAGATACTGAATGAATACTTTTGCTCAGTATTCACAAAAGAAGATGAGGAGGAGTTACCTAAACCAGACAATAGAAGCACTTTGGGTAGGGGAGTTGACACCAGTCCATTTACATAAGAAAGAGTCCTGAAAGAACTCCTAAAACTCAAGGTGGACAAAGCAATGGGGCCTGACGGGATTCACCCCAGAATCCTGAAAGAACTACGAGAGGACCTAGTGACACCACTGACCACACTTTGTAACAAATCATGGGAGGATGGGGTGGTACCTGAGGACTGGAGGAGGGCAGATGTGATTCCCCTTCACAAAAGTGGGAGCAAGGCAGAAGCAGGAAACTACAGACCTGTAAGTTTTACCTCAGTGGTAGGGAACATGATGGAATCACTTCTGAAAGAAAGAATTGTTGAGTACCTAGAGGCCAGCGGGGCACAGGACCCAAAACAGCATGGATTTACAGCAGGAAGGTCATGTCAGATGAATCTAATTCATTTCTTTGACTGGGTGACCAAAGTAATAGACCAGGAGGGGCTGTGGATGGCCTCTAGACTTTACAAGACATTTGACACAGTCCCTACAAAGACTAATAATCAAGTTAGCCAGCCTGGGAGTGGGTTCCAGGGTGGTAGCCTGGGTAGAAAACTGGCTGCACAACAGGACACAGAAGGTAATAGTGAATGGAACACATTCCAAAGAAAGGGGGGTTACTAGAGGAGTATCTCACGGCTCAGTACTGGGTCCAGTCCTCTTTAACATCTTTATAGGTGACATTGCAGAGGGTCTGGAGGGAAAGGTATACCTCTTTGCAGATGACACAAAGATCTGTAACAGAGTTGATACACAAGGGGGGGCAGAAAGGATGAGAAGGGACTTGGCAAGGTTGGAGGAATGGTCAGACATATGGCAACTTAGATTCAATGCAAAGAAGTGCAAAGTAATGCACCTGGGAAACAAAAACCCAGGAGAAGAGTACACAATAGCAGAAGAGGTACTAACAACAACAAAAATGGAAAGAGACTTGGGGGTAGTCATATCAGATGACCTAAAGGTGGGTAAGCAATGTGAGAAGTCAGTAAGGAGAGCCAGGGGAATACTGGGATGCATAAAATGGGGAATCACAAGTAGAAAAAGGGAAGTGGTTATCCCTCTGTACAGACAGTTGGTGAAACCCCATCTGGAATACTGTGTGCAGTTTTGGAGACCCCATCTATGCAAGGACATAGACAGGATGGAAGCAGTCCAGAGGAGGGCAACTAATATGGTGCAGGGTCTGCATCAGAAACCATATGAAGAGAGACTGAGAGAGCTTAATATGTATACCCTTGATGAAAGGAGGACAGGGGGACATGATAGAAACTTTTAAGTACCTCAAGGGAATCAACAAAGTCCAGGAGGTAGCATCTTTCAGAAAAGAGATGTGTAAGAACAAGGGCACAATTTAAAGATAGAGGGGGATGGCTCAGGGGTAATGTGAGAAATTTTTTTCATGAGAGAGTGGTGGATGCATGGAACTGCCTTCCTGGGGAGGTTGTTGGGTCTAAAACAGTGGGGGAATTCAAACATGCATGGGACAGACATAAGGCAATTGTAGTGGGGGGTTGCAGGAAGTAGGCTGTTGGTTAACTAGAATCTGCAGCTTATCCAATAGGAAGGGAAATGGGTAGACTGGGTGAGCCAAGTGGTCCTTATCCGCTTTCAAAGTCTATGTTTCTATGTCTCTATGAAAGAAAGGATGGCTGAAAAATTTGTTGACACAGA
The DNA here is from genome assembly GCA_016271365.2 of Neoceratodus forsteri. Taxonomy (NCBI): domain Eukaryota; kingdom Metazoa; phylum Chordata; order Ceratodontiformes; family Ceratodontidae; genus Neoceratodus; species Neoceratodus forsteri. The sequence goes on from CM028133.1 coordinate 659,073,911, forward strand.
TGGTTGGTCCAGTTCTGCACCGAAAGAGAAACCAGCGGAAATGGAGGGGGTGCCCCTGACCAGGGCGAGGCCTCCTTGACCAAAAGAAGTGCAGAGACAGCCCTTGAAATGGCTTCTTGAAAGAAAAAGAAAGAGTGCCAGTTCAGAATCGTAGAAACAAATGGTTGCAGTTCCAACTGCTGTGGAAATAGCGAATGCAATTCGCATCATTCAGTTGCTGCAATTCAGCTCTGGTGAACCAGTTCAGCATCCACTACCTCATGCCTCGTTTTAAACACCTAGTACCTCAGTTCTCTCCGGTTCATATGACACAGAGGCATACTATGAGCAGGAGTATAAGGGTGATGAAGATGAAGAGGAAGACTTCAATAAGCCCACTGGACCAGAAGTTCCCCCTGACCACCAAGGGTCTGACTTCCCTCCTTGCCACTCTGGGGACCCCTTCTCTCACTATGCCTTTATGAAAAGGGTGGCAGAGACCCTGGAGCTGCCTACTCAGGAGGCCTCTGAAGAGGAAGAGGAATCTGACAATGTAGAAATGATGGAGGTGCCTGCTACCAAGAGACTTATGATACCCATTCACAAGTCTCTGAAGAGGCAGACCATGAAAATTTTACAAACCCCTACTTCCATTCCTCCAGTTGATAAAAGACGGACAGGAGGTATTCACTGGCTGGGAATGGTACTGATTTTTTATTTAACCATTCCAATCTTGAGTGGATGGTCCAAGCTGCAGCCTGTGTTAAAGCAGGCATTACACTGACCTCTCATCCTCCTGACAAGGATTCGAGGAAGATTGACTCCATGGCCAAAAAAGGAGTACCTGGGGGCTTCCCTGGCCATCAGGCAGGCCTCCTATATGGGCTATGTGTCTAGGTACCAGAAGTCCTTATGGGAATCTGTAATGGAATTTGCCAAGACTGCTCCTCCTCAGCTGGCAGCAGATTTGGAAGAGGTTGCCAAGAATTGCATTGAAGTATGCAAATACCAATTTCATATGGCTGTGAATGCAAATTACAGTGCCTCAAGAGTTACAGCCACTGCAATTTTTCTGAGGTTTGCATGGCTTAGATGCACAAACCTTTCCCAGAATACCCAAGCAAAAGTCCTGGATTTTCCCCTGGTAAAGAACTCTCTGTTTGGGGTGCAGACAGAGGCTTACATGAAGAAAATGGACAAGTACAGGGTTGCTTATAAGAGTACTGCAGCCAAGGAGAAGGCTGCCAGTCCACAGAAGCAACAAGACAGGGGAGGCAGGGGCAGACCTTACCAGAGACCTTTCTACCAGGCCCAAGCTTTCCCTGTTTACCAGCAGCAGCGAGGCTATTTCAGGGGTAGAGGCAGAAGGGGTGCCAGCCATGCTGGTCCCAGTCCCTAGCTCAAGACCCCTGCCAAGTAGACACCCTGAGGTTACTGTCAGGGCTCAATTCCAGTAGGGGGGCAGGCTGGCTTATTACTTCCAGGCTTGGCAAGCCATTACCATAGACAAGTGGGTCCTGGAAGTACTAGGCCAGGCCCTTGCTCTAAGCTTCAAGTCCTTTCCAAAAACAAGAGCAAGGTCATTCAAACCTGCCACCAATTCATAAAAGCACTACTGGAAGCAGAGGTATCCACTTTACTGCAAGACAAAGCAGTGGAACCTGTTCCCTACTCTCACAGGGGAAAAGAGCTGCATTCATTCCATCCTATTGTCACTTAGAATGTTCAGGTACCCTCTGCCTGCTGCCAGAACACCTATGTTCCTGAAGGGGTTCTAGATCTGCAGCATTCATACAAACACACTGTGCTTAAACCTACATATCTTAAAAACCGTACATCCAATTTTAAAACTGTAAAAAGGAAAGTTTTTTGGGACAAAAAGTTTTTGAAAATGTGTGAGGTTTGGTAATGTCTATTTAACTGGATTTAGTGTTGTGTAAGGTTGTTTTTTACATTTTCATAAATTCTGATGATTTTATCTAAACATAATTATGCTCCATTTACTTAGTCATATGAAATATTACATTTCCGTAAAACTGTTGGTTAAAATTCTTAAAAATATGCACTAAACATCTGTCTTTGTCTAAATATAAATTTTGCAAGGTTTTTACCATTTTTTAGTCAGAAATCAGTGTCTGACTCTTTTGTTATTATAGTTTGCATTTTTGTTCCACTCCACTGGTTGGAATTTTTGCAGTGTTTAATTCTTCTTACCCACTGATTTTAGTTTATGAATCTGATTATCAATTTTTTTGTTTTTTCCCCTAGTTTAGTAAGAACATATTTACACATTACCTTAGGACATATCAGGAAGTGATGTAGGAAGGAAGTGCTTTGTGAGGTCAAGTGATGTAAATAGGAAGAACACTTCCAGTGTAGGTCAGTGAACTTGACACAGGAAATGGATACATTTTTTTAGTGCTGGAGATCTCTCTATGATTGATTGCATATTTGTTGTAGTTAAAATGTGTAATTTCATTGACATAAACTAGTTTATGTTATTTTTGTAATAAAATCCTATAATGAGTATAGAAAACTATTTAATTTGTGCTGTTTACTTTATCATACTGTAAATGAAGCATGATGTTGTTCATGTAAAGGTTCACAGTCTTTCAGTAAACATCATGTTACATAAATGTGTTTATTATTTAATTTCCTGGCATAGTTTATTTCTTTTGGGTTGTATTATGGGATGGTTTAAGGTGAGGGAAAGATTGTATGATGAAGCACTGTGTATTAGTGGGGGTGGGGGTCCTGTATTCATGATACATGCTCAGATGCACTTCATATGTTCTGAGAAAATGAGACAGGCTGTATGCATGTAATAATGGTGCTAACAGACACTGTAGATACATTATGGGTATACGTATAGGGTGATGAAATTGCTGAAAAGGCACTGGTAATTTGGGGTATACTGTGTCATGGGGAAGGGGGTGGGTCTGCCTGTACTAAGGAATGATGTTCATAGGCACTGCAGTCATTTTGTGTCATGAATTGGCACCTGTCCTTGGGGTATACTCAGTTGTGGGGAAGCAGGTGGGGCTGCCTGCACGTGGTAATGGTGTTCATATGCTATGCAGAGACATTGTGGGTATACATACAGGGTGATGACATGGGCACTTGTAAAGGTTGTGTACTATGTGCTGTGTCACATGGATTGCCTGCATATGCATGTGATATGTTGCAGCATTCAGTATGGTGCGCTGTGTGGGTGGGAAGGAGTGTGGATATGCCTGCACCATGGAGTGATGCTCAATGGTGCACATGTGTACTATGTGAAGTGTTTCAGTTGAATGGACTGTCATACACTGGCACTGGTCACATCACAGTGCATCAGAGGTAAAGGCTGGTCTGAAGCATTATGAGCACGAGGAACGAAACAAGTAGTTGTGGAGTGATTCGAACTTGAATAGAACATTACAGTGCATCTGAGGGTAGTGTTGGAATGAATCCTGATGTGCACAATGGATTACACCATGGTGGCTGAGGAGGGATCCATACCAGTAATGCACATCACAGAGTGTCAGACATAAAGGCTGGACTGAAGAATGATGAACAGATGGACTATATCAGTGACTCTGGTGGGATTTGAACCTGAACAGCACTTTACAGTGCAATAGAGGTTGGGGCTGGACTGACACCAGATGAGTCAATGGACAACACCATTGTCTGTGGAGGGATCTGAACCTGAAATGCACTTCACTGTTCACTACAGTTTGGGGTTCGACTGATGCATGATAAGGAGATAGCTCTTACAAGTGGCTGTGGAGGGATTTGAACCTGAAGAATACTTTACTGTGCATCAGAGATTGAGGCTGAACTGATGTCATATGAATTGATGGACTACACCAGTGGATGTGGAGGTTTTTGAACATGAAATGCACTTCACAGTACATTATGGAATTGGTCTGGACTGATACATGGTAAGTCGATGGACAACACCATCAGCTGTGGAGGGATTTGAACCTGAAATGCACTTCACTGTTCACTACAGTTTGGGGCTCGACTTGATGCATGGTAAGGAGCTAGATCTTACCAGTGGCTGTGGAGGGATTTTAACCCGAAGAGCACTTTACAGTGCATCAGAGGTTGGGTCTAGGCTGACGTGATATGAGTTGATGGACAACATCAGTGGCTGCGGAGGGATTCAAAACTGCTTTGGCCTTTACAGCGCATCAGAGGTTGGGGCTGGACTGATGCCAGATGAGTTGAAGGCAACACCAATATTTTTTTCATTTTAAACAATCAGCAACTGCGTATTAGGGAGAAAACTCAAGTGCAGAGCATGAGACAAACCTGTTACTGACCCTAACCCACACTTATCATCCATAATACAGGGAGCAACATGCCACATAGATTTTAACATAGCCATAATCCAAACTTAAACTCTTTAAAAAGTAACAAAAGGTGCTGAATTCATGTGAACTCATCTAGTACATGCACAAAAAACACTCTCTTCCATCAGGAATGCCAGCCGGATCCATAAGATGTGATCACACAGGATGACCAGAAATTATCCCAAGATGAACAAAGTGAGGACTATGAAAACTTTTGTCATAAATAAAAATAAAAACAAATAAAGTAAATACAGATTACAAATTGAGGTTTTGGCACCAAAATGAAGTGAGTATTTTAGGATGAGAGCAGCGCCTCCATCTTGAAACTAAGTTTCTAGTCACCATGCTCTTCCTGCACCAGGGTATGTTCTGACTGGTTAATGGAAATAGTGATGTGTACAATAAGCATAGAGGAAGCATGGCAACAGTAAGGATCAATATGACCAAATGGTGCCACACTACAGAGCTAGGGCGGGTGCAGGTGAGGGCTGCAAGCTCTAACTGAAACATCAAAAAAAAATACATATATCACTGTACACTCCAGAGCTGGAGAGTCACTTTCCCTCCAGTGACGGTTGTAAAAACATACCAGAGTCCTTGCTTGAATGCTAAATAAGGATTTATTCCAACGTTTCAGGCACACACATTGAATAGAATAGTGGAAGACACAACAAAAAGATCTGAGTGCAGGTTCCCTGGTGCTTCGACAATTAAGGCTTTATCAGGGGATGGTGCCTGCATCTCAGGGGAACAGAGTGAGGGAGGAGGGTGTCAGAGGGGACAGTGGGACAGCGCGAGAACTTGGAGAGGAAAATAGTGACTGAGAGGGCGAGAGATCGAGGGAGAGCTGGGGGTGGGTGATTTTTAGGGAGGGAGGTGGGGAACACAGCCAGACTCCACCGTGGGAGCAGCAGCAGGTGCAGTGCTCCGGCCTCTCGCTGTCTTTCCTTCCACCTTCCTTACTACATGTGCCGCTGCTACCCTACACTTGGGGTGGGTTTAAAGGCACAGCGCTCATGTTACCCAGTCAGGCTGGGGGAGCAGCTTCTGGCAATGGGACAGCTTCAGCACAGGGTAACACAGTGGCTGGCAGTGGTACTACATCAGCAGGGATAGGCTGGGCCAGGACTGGGATCAGTGGGAGACCAGGCAACGGGGTAGGGATGCTGGGGGGCAGCAGCAGTGCAGGAGGGTCCTGGGTGGGTGGCATGGGGAATTCAGGAGGGAACAGCAGACCAGGCAATGGGGCAAGCTTGTCAAGATTATCAGGAGGCATTGGGGCTGGAGTGATTGGAGGGGGTCTGTTGATGGGTCCTAGTGGCAGATATGATCCAGATCGAGAAGGGTCTGCTCCGGGGTACAGTGGTTCTGATGCTGACTTGGACTCTGGGGATGATGACGACATGGGCGGGAACAGGAGGGGGGGTTAAGCTAGGGGTTAATGAGCTAGACTTGGGGATACCTTTTTTTCACAGAGAGAGTTGTTGATGCATGGAACAGCCTTCCTGAGGAGGTTGTGGAGTCAGGAACAGTGGGAGAATTCAAGAATGCATGGGACAGGCATAAGGCAATTTTAGTGGGGGGCAGGAGGAAGTAAGCTGTTGATTAACTAGAATCTGCAGCTTATCCATCAGGTAGGGAAACGGGCAGACTGGGTGGGCCAAGCGGTCCTTATCTGCCATCAAATTCTATGTTCAAACAACATGAAGTCTTGCTGTATTCTGACATATTGCAGTGATGTCCAACCTTTGAACTGCCCCGGAGATGAAAGAGTTAACCTTCCATGCCAGGCATGGAATGCTGAGCTCGAGCTTGGTTGAGACTCTGTCTGTTGCTGTTTGAACTCAAACCATCAGATTCTTTACTCTGCCTCACTGAACAGTCGCTCCGGAGATTTCTCCTTTGCTCGGTTCAAGTTTGTCGGTTAAAGTACCGTTTTTCTCGGTTTTCCACCGAATTTAATCCGTTAACCTGTCGGTTCAGTCTCTGTCTGTGGTATTGTGAGTACTAGATAGGTTTATTTTCTTGTTCTTCTGTGTGGAACTTGTAAACATGGGATTGGTTCGGTTTGAACTGATCAGGTTGTTCAAAAAAAGTTTATTCTACTTTTAGAGTGTGGTAACCGGTCCTTATCGGTTCTAAAAAAGACGGATTTTCATTACGTTTTTTTCCACGACCCTTAACACAGTCAGGAACCGATAAGGGTGTCTTGCCTGGTGGATTGCTGAAAAAAGGGTAAGTTTTGTTAGGACTGGCCATGTCTGATAAACCCAAAAGAAAAACCGGGCCACTGGGTTTCAACACTGTAGTGTGTGTGGGAAGCCTTTGCTAGGCTGATCCCACCACCTGTGTTATGTCTGGGATTTGACCACCTCGATTCAGACTGCCAGATTTGCAAGAATTTTCCTGCAGCTACCCTGGAAAGAGAGTTGGTAGGCTCAGGGAAAGAGGGCAAGAGTCCACTGACCTGGATGGCCAGCCGGTTCAGTTCCAACCCGAACAGAAGAGTGCCCTCTGACCAGGCGAGACTTCTTCGGGCAAAAGGAGAGCCGACTCTGAGGAGTTGGTTCCGGTTAAAAGAAAAAGAAGGGATAAATCAGCCGGTGCAGATCCACAAATTCTTTCTCTGACCGCTGATGAAATAGCCAAAGTGATAAGGATTGTTCAGTCGCTAACCCCGGTTCCGAATGAACCGGCACCATCAGGAAGGGGCTCAGTTCGGTTGGTTCCCCCGGTTCCAGATTATAATTTAGAAGATTTTTATGAACTGGAGGAGGAGGAAGGAGAGTATGAGGATAGTGATGGTGATTACGAAAGTCTGGATGTGCCTATTGACCTGGACATCTCCCCAGACAGACCTTCAGGGGTTTTTCCTCCTAGGCTTTCTGAGTCCCCTTCCCATTTTATGTTCTACAGAAAAGTGGCTGAAACTCTTCAGCTTCCTATGGAAGAAGCTGTGGATGACCAGGAGGAGCCTGACTATGTTGAAATGATGGATATCCCAGAGTCCAGGAGGCTGTCTATTCCCCTTCATAAGTCCTTTGGGAAACAGACAATAAAAATTTTAAAGACTCCTAATTCTATACCTCCTGTGGACAAGAGAATGGACAAGAGGTATACTCTCTCAGGCTCAGATATGGAGTTCCTTACCCAGCAATGCAGTCATGTTGGGCTAGTGCAGGCTTCTGCCTGTGATAAGGCAAATATACCCTTGGCTTCACACCCCCCAGATAAGGACTCCAGAAGGACTGATGCCACGGCAAAGAAACAGTACATGGCAGCATCCTTGGGACTCAGGCAGGCTAATTATATGGCCTATACAGCTAGATATCAGAAATCTAGATGGGACACTGTAATGGCCTTAGCTAAACAGGTCCCTGGCCAGCTTGCCAATGAGTTGGAGCAGGTGGCTGCGGATGGTATTGTGGCATCCAAGGTGCAATTACATGCTGCAGTGGACTCCAATGATGTTTCATCTAGAGTCATGGCTACATCTGTGGCCCTTCATAGGATGGCTTGGCTCAGATGTACTAGCCTGTCTCAGGATGCCAGACTAAGGCCACGGATTTTCCTGTTGTGGGTAATTCTCTGTTTGGGAGCAAACAGAGAACTACATGAAAATGGATGAATACAGGACCACCTATAGGAGTGCTCAGGCCAAGGAAAGGCAAGCCACTCCCCAGAGGCAGCATTCAGGGGCAGGGGCAGGCCTTTTCATGAGTCTTTCTACCAAGCCCAGGCCTCCTCTTCTGCTTATGCTCAAGGGATTCTTCAGAGGGAGAGGCAGCCGGGGTACAAGCAGGCCTGCTTCCACCCCTCAGCCTAAAGCCCCTGCCAGGCACCCTGATGGGTTTGCCAGGGCCGATTCTCCACCACCTGTAGGGGGCAGGCTGGCTTACTTTGTCCAGGACTGGATGTCTTTAACATCAGACAAATGGGTCCTGGAAGTAGTAAGCCAGGGACTGGTTCTCAGCTTCAAAAAATTTCAAAAGATGAGAACCAGATCTTTTCCACCTGTAAATCCTTCAGAGGCACTTGCCTTAGAGGCAGAGGTCTCTTCCCTCTTGGCTCTGAGAGCCATAGAGAGAGTTCCACCCCTACACAAAGGAAAAGGATTGTACTCCAGGTACTTCCTAACCCCCAAAAGGACAGGAGAATGGCGGCCCATCCTGGATCTCAGATATTTAAACAAGCACCTTTTAAAGCCAAAGTTCAAAATGGTGACTCTGGGGATAATTCTACCCTCTCTAAGGCCAGAGGACTGGCTAGTGTCCCTGGACCTCAAGGATGCCTATTTCCATATTCTCATCAGAAGCTCCCACTGAAAGTACCTCAGGTTCGAGCTGCCCTCAGGCCATTACCAATTCAGAGCAATGCCCTTCAGCCTAACTTCTGCTCTAAGGGTGTTCACAAAATGCCTGGCAGTAGTAGTTGCCTTCCTAAGGAGAAAAAGGATCTCCATCTTTCCATACCTGGACAACTGGCTCATAGTAGGCCAGTCTCCAGACCAAGTCAAGTTACACCTACAGATAACTCAGCAACTGCTCACTTCTCTAGGTTTCCTTCTGAACCTTTCAAAGTCAGTTCTAGAGCCCGTGCAGCTCCTCACCTTCATGGGGCAGAGCTGGATACAGTAAAGGCAAGAGCCTTCCTTCCCCTGGACAGGGCAAGGACCCTTATCTCACTGGCCTCTTCATTCACCCTCCAGGTGTCTCGACCAGCAAGGCAGTTTCTGCAGCTCCTGGGACACATGGCTGCCTCTACAGCAGTGGTTCAGGGAGCAAGATTCCAAATGAGGGACATTCAGTTCCACTTGAGAGCCTTCTGGTCTCAGAAAAAGGATCCTCTGACCAAACTAATCCCAGTGACTCGAACTCTGATCCAGGCATTACAGTGGTGGCAGGATCAGGACAATCTAAGACAGGGAGTTCCTTTTGTCACTCAGTCTCATTCTCTAATCCTTACTACAGATGCCTCCCTCTTGAGGTGGGGAGCCCACTTGGGGGACCTGACCACCCAAGGGTTGTGGTCTCCTCAGGAATCTCTGCTTCACATCAATCTATTAGAACTCAGAGCGGTGTTTCTAGCACTTCAAGCTTTTTCCAAGTCTGTTCAGAACAAAGTAGTTCAGATCAGAACAGACAATACCACCACAATGTGGTATATCAACATGCAAGGGGGGCACTCGGTCTACGGCCTTGTGCACAGAGGCAATGAAGTTATGGTCTCTGGCCTATTCCCTGAACACCTCTCTTACAGCAGTACACCTCCCAGGCAAGGACAATGTCCTGGAAGATGCTCTCAGCAGGATATCTCAGGGCCATCACGAATGGTCCCTGGATTCCCTGGTTTTGTAGGTGATCTTCTCCAGATGGGGCACCCTACAGATAGATCTTTTTGCAGCCCCAGACAATCACCAACTTCCTCTCTTTTGCTGCAGGCCTCCAGTGTTGGGCTCAGTCCCCCTGGATGCCCTAGTTCTCAATTGGGAAGGAAAGTTCCTGTATGTTTTTCCCCCCTTCCCTCTCCTGTTCAAGGTGCTAGTCAAAATCAGGTTTCAACCCTGCAAGGTAATTCTGATTGCTCCAGACTGGGCCAGACAGCCCTGGTACCCTCTCTTGTTGTCCTTAGCAGTCCACCCTTCCCTGTCTCTTCCCAGGAATTACAACCTGTTAACATTTGCTCAGGGGAGGGTTTGGTATCCGAATCTCAAACCTCTCAATCTCAAGGCCTGGCTCTTGAAGAGTTAGAGTTTGCTGATTTGCACCTCTCTCAAGGTGTTCTGGATATCTTAAAGGCTTCTCGGAAGCCTTCCACCAGAAACACTTACAACTCCAAGTGGAAAATATTTTCTATATGGTGCTCTGGGAAGCATATTTCTCCAGAGTCTGCTGGCCTTCCCACAGTCCTTGACTATATGGTTCATCTTAATAGCTTGGGACTCAGACCAGCTACACTAAGAGTGCATCTGGCAGCTGTCTCTGCCTTCCACTCAGCAGGCAAGCACTCTTCCCTTTCAGCTCATCCTGTATTTTCTAAATTTTTCAATGGATTGCTTCATACCAATCCTCCCTTCAGGGACCCTGCCCCTGCTTGGGACCTTCATGTTTGCATTGCTCAGCTTATGCACCCCCTTTTGAGCCTTTGTCCTCAGCAGAGCTTAAGTACTTGACTTGGAAAACTGTTTTCTTGGTGGCCATCACTTCTGCCAGACGCATAAGTGAGTTACAGGCCCTGTCAGTGGAGCCTGATTTTATCTCTTTCCATAGAGATAAGGTGGTCCTCAGGACTAATAGGAAGTTTTTGCCTAAGGTGGTTTCAGATTTCCACCTTAACCAGTCTATGTCTCTTCTTGTTTTCTTCACTGACCATTCCTCCTCTGGGGAGAGGAGGCTGCACAGTTTGGATGTGAAAAGGGCCCTTAGTTACTACATAGAGTGCACCAAGGGTCATAGGTTTAACTCCCTCCAACTGTTCCTCACTTATGGTGAGGTTGGTAAGGGAAAACCTGCCACTAAGAGATCTATTGCCAGGTGGATTGTCTCTTGCATTCAATTTTGCTATGAAAAACTAGGTAGGATCCCACCCTCAGGCCTGAGGGCTCACTCTACCAGAGGTACAGCTGCTTCCCTGGCTGCTGCCAGAGATATTCCTGTTTTAGAGATTTGTCAAGCAGCCACCTGGAAAACAGTACACACTTTTACCAAGCATTACTCTCTGGATATCCAGGCTAGGAGTGATGCTCAGTTTGGCACAGCAGTGCTTCAGAGCCTATTTCCTAAGTAGGTTCTGCCCCTCCTCCATGGAGGTACTGCTTGGTAGTCTGCAATATGTCAGAATACAGCAAGACTTCATGTTGTTTGAAGAAAAAATTTCTCACCTTAATAATGTTGTTTCTTCTAATGGAGTCTTGCTGTATTCTGACCTCCCCCCTGCCTCCCCTCTCAGAACCTTGGTTTTGGGATGTGGGTGGGCAGTAGCAGTGTTGGCACTCTGAGGTGCCCCCACCCCTTGTTTTCTCACCCCTTTAGTTTGGGTGTGTGGGTATTGTGTTTTGTTTTATTTTTGGGGTTTCCTGACTTGAGTCTTTGTTTTGGGACCAAAAAATCTTTTTGTTATATTTAGTAGCCAGTTGGCTAGTGTAAGTTTACGGTTTCCACACAGGACACCCAGTGAGTATAGCTCGAAAAGATCTGACGGTTTGAGTTCAAACAGCAACAGACAGAGTCTCAACTGAGCTCGAGCTCAGCGTTCCATGCCTGGCATGGAAGGTTAACGCTTTCATCTCCGGGGCAGTTCAAAGGTTGGACATCACTGCAATATGTCAGAATACAGCAAGACTCCATTAGAAGAAACAACATTACTAAGGTGAGTCATTTTTTCTTTCTATACTTGGGCAGGATGCTGGGGTGGGAGCGGTCAGATATTCCGGTTTATCCGGAGGGGTAGCCGGAGCAAAACCAGGGAAGAAGACCCGTGGAAGGGTGAATATTAAAATGGAGTTTATTGACAACAAACTGAGGAGGTACACAACCTTTAGGAAAAGGAAGACCAGCATCATGAAAAAAGGCCTATGAACTGTCCACATTAATGGGGACCCAGGTGCTCTTGCTTGTTGCCAGTGAGACGGGTCATGTGTGTACATTTGCAACTCGGAAACTGCAGCCCATGATTACCAGCGAGACAGGCAAAGCTCTAATCCAGACTTGTCTGAACTCTCCAGATTCCCCTCCTCGCTCTGGCCCTAGCACAGACCAGTGAATGAGTGCCACCGGGTTTGAGGAAACTGACCTTACCTATCAGGTGTCAGAGTCTGACAGCAATGATGAAACCAAGGATACACTAAAACCGGTATTCACAGTCACCAATTTGCTGGGAACCATGACGTCTAATCAAACCACACCAACCACCTCCAATACGATGCAGGTCAGCAGTGGGCACTCCTTTCCTATTACCAACTACCTGGCACCTGTGTCTACAAGTAGCAGTGTCATCAGCAGTGCCAATGGCACCATTCTAAAGACAGCTGGCGGTGGGACTATGACCTCTGCTGGGGTCATGCAGCTGCCTGGTGGATTCACAATTATGCCAGGTGGTGCCATGGCCCATCAGGTCCCTGTGCAGGCTATCCAAGTACACCAGGCAACCCAGTCGAATTCCACCAGTGAGGGTGGTGGAGAAATTACCACCACCAGTAGAGCAGGAGGCGTTCCCCAGGTATTTTTAACTGGTCCACCAGGAACAGTACAGATCCCATTGCAGCTACATCAGATGACTGTGATAGGCCAACAGCCTGGAGGCAGCAGCAACCTAACGGAGCTACAGGTGGTAAACCTGGACACGTTGCACAGCTGCAAGAGTGAATGACGTCCTGCACCCAGCAAGGAATGGAAATAAGCAGCGTTTATTTAAATACAGACTGCTTTATTTATTTATTGTTGCCTTTTTTCACTCTTTTTGTACACTGAGACAAAAATCTGGCTTGTTTGGAGCAACGAATGGAATACAAAAAATGCACCCAGTAGAAATTATGACTGAGTAAAAATTTGCCAATCAGAGCGTGTCCAGGTGGATTTGGGGCTCTTCATCCCCCCTCCTCCTCCCGTGCTCATCTCACTCCAGCCAAAGAAGGAAGAACTTTTCCCTGGGTGGGGATCCTGTACAAATCCCTCCTTTTTTCCTGCCAGTGGAAAAGCCATCTGCCTTTTTTTTTTTCTGTGTATGTAAATTAGTGTTTGTTTTGTTTTAATCTTATTTTTGCATAGTCACAAGTATTACTAAGAATGGGCACTTGGGGTTTTGGTGGGGTGCAGGAAAGGCCACTCGGGGGTTGGTGCAGGTATCCTTACCACTGCCACTGAGAAATCCCACTCTTCTCCTTTCTCCCCTACCATGCTCCTTATCTTATTTAGTCAGTTTTAAAAGCGATTCCAACCATGCACACATTAATGAATTTAACACAAATGGTTGCTTTCAGTGGCACTAATGCATGAAAGCAAATTGTTGATTTTGATTACTCTGTTATTTCTTATACAGGTTTCATGATTGCACTGCAACTGTCTTGATCCTTATCATACCCAGTCTGTTCCTGTTGGAAGGGAGGGGCAGCTGCAGAATAAGAGGTGCTAGCTGCACATTCGAACAGACTTGATAGATCTCTAGGCCTTTATCTGCTGGCAAATTTCGTATGTTCGTAAGACAATCCCTTTATACCAATCAAATTCAGAACTGATGATGTCAGAAAATCCAACCAATCACAGAGCTCGATTTTTAATTACAGAAATATTCAGCCCACTTAGTGGTATAAATGGACTAATAGTTATAACAAGCATGGTATCAGTGACAACATGTTATTGCAGAAAAACACCCCAAAAGACAAAAAAATACACCAAAAATGGTGACAGCCAATCGGATTGCTCGAATACAAAAAAACATAAGTTATGAAATGAATTATAGTGTCAATCTGATCAGCATAACATGTTACACTAAAACAAGATGATTTGTTGTTACTAGACAAGCTAATTGCAGAACGAGCATAATAAACATCTTTCACAGCACATGAAAAAAATTGTAAATGTATTTATTTATTTATTTAGGAGTGTTTTCTCAAAAATAGCCAATGGGAATGCATATTATATTAGGTAAAATCAGTAAAGGTACAATGTCCCCTATTGGCTGGTACAATTCAATTCATCAAATGTAAACAAATGCTCAAGCTGCACCAAGCGAAAGACATGGACACCAGTCGGCGTCATCAGGCAATACAGCACATAATTTAGGATGCCATACGGCAATATCAGAAAAAAGAAATGTTTATTATGACGCCATATGACGTCATCAGGATGTAATGAGTTAAAAATGAGGAGTGGCGGCCCATTCTGGACCTTAGATACCTGAACCACCACCTGACAAAACCAAAAATAAAGATGGTCACTCTGACTATGATCCTTCCCACTCTCAGACAGGCGGATTGGTTGGCATCCCTACACCTCAGGGATGCCTACTTTCACATCCCCATCAGACACTCTCACAGAAAGTATTTCTGAACTGAGTTGTCATCAGGCCATTACCAGTTCAGGGCCCTGCCCTTTGGTCTCACCTCAGCTTCAAGGGCCTTCACAAAGTGCCTGGCAGTAGTCATGGCACACCTGAGAAGGTTAGGAGTCGCTGTTTTTCCCAACCTGGATGACTGGCTAGTCACTGGACACTCCCCTCAGCAGGTAGAGGAAGCCTTGGTGCTCACACGGACACCCTACAGTCTCTAGGGTTTCTGGTAAACTACAAGAAATCAGTTCTGAAACTGGCTCAGATCTTGGACTTCTTAGGAGCAGAACTGGGCAAAGTTCAAGCAAAGGCCATCCTGCCACCAGGAAGGGTGGACAGCATGGTCCAGTTGGTAGGCTCTTTTCACCTGCACATCCCTTGACCAGTAAGGCACTTTTTTCAGTTGCTGGATCTTATGGCTGTTTCACCAGCAGTCATCCCAGGGGCCAGGTTTCAAATGAGAGACATTCAGTTTCACCTCAGGTCCTTCTGGTCTCAGAGAAGGGATTCATTTTCCAAGATGGTACCAGTGATAGCCACTCTGCTACAGGCCCTGCAGTGGTGGCAGGACAGGGGCAACCTCAAAGTGGGTGTCCCATTCCTGCAATAGTCTCTGACTGTGTGGTTGACCACAGATGCCTTCCTCTTAGGGTGGGGAGCCCACTTAGGAGAGCACACTACACATGGTACATGGCTCAAGCAGGAGTCAGTCCTGCATATAAACTTGCTGGAGCTCACAGCAGTGCTTCTAGCACTCTAGTCATTTGCTACAATGGTACAAGGGAAAGTGGTGCAGGTCAGGATAGACAACACCACTATCATTTATTACATAAACAAACAAGGAGGAACAAGGTCCTCTGTCCTGTGCACACAGGCCATGAAGATTTGAGGCCTGGCTTACTCCCTCAGGGTTTCCCCTCTGCAGTACACTAGCCAGGGAAGGACAATGTCCTGGTGGATGCTCTCAGCAGAATCAACTACAGCCACCACGAATGGTCTCTGAACAGACAAGTTCCGCAGACAGTGTTCAGGAGATGGGGCACTCCAGAGCTAGACCTCTGTGCAGCCCCCCCAATAATCAACAATTGCCTCAGTTCTGTTGCACGTCCCCAGCACTGGGCTCAGTGCCTCTGGGTGCACTGTTACTGGAATGGACAGGCAAATTCCTGTATGCTTTCCCTCCATTTCCTCTCATACCCAGAGTTCTGATCAAACTCAGGTGCCAGCCAGCAACAATGACCATGATAGCCCCTGATTGGGCCAGGCAACCATGGTACTCAATGCTGCTAGCCCTGTCATCATCCAGCACAATTTTCCTCCCCCAGGAGACACAACTTGCTGGCCTCCTCCCAAGGGAGGATCCTGCACCTCAACCTCAAATCCCTCAGGCTCAAGGCCTGGCTCTTGAGGACCTAGAGTTTTCAGGCTTGCATCTCTTTCTGAAGGGGTTTTGGACATCCTAAGGGTCTCCAGGAAACCCTCTACTTGGAAGACTTACACTTCCAAGTGGAAAAGATTCTCTATTCAAACAACATGAAGTCTTGCTGTATTCTAACAATCTGCAGTTAGCTCCAGCCTTTAAACTGCCCCGGAGAGTATAGGGTTAATTTTCTATGCAGTGCATAGAACATTGAGCTTGAGCTCGATTGAGGTCTCTGTCTGCAGCCCTTTGAAACTCAACCATCAGATTCTTTACTCCACCTCACTGAACAGTCGCTCCGGAGATTTCTCCTTCAGCTCTGTTCAAAAGTCGGTTAAAGTGTCAGTTAAAGTGTCGGTTTTAAGCCAAAATAATTCCGAAATTATTCCTCATTGTCGGTTCAGGCTCTGTCTGCGGTACAGTGAGTACTAGATAGTTATTTTTGATTACTTTGTGGAAATTGTTAGTTTGTTCAATCGGTTTGGCTGAACCGATCCTATATATTGAATCCTTGTACTTTGCTTTAGTGTGTGGTTACCGGTCCTTATCGGTTCTGGAAAAAAACATGTTTTAAATGTTTTTTTTTAATACCCGTGACACGGTTAGGAGCCGATAAGGGAGTCTTGCCTGGTGGTTGCCAAAAAAAGTGCAAGTTTGGGTAGGTTGGCCATGATTGAGAAACCCAAGAAAAAAACCGGGCCCACTGGGTTTCAACACTGCAGTGAGTGTGGGGAAGTCTTTGCTAAGGCCAATCCCCACACCACCTGTGTTTATTGTCTGGGGTTTGAACACCTCGATACAGACTGCCAAATTTGTAAAAATGTTCCTAAATCTACCCTGGAAAAGAGATTAGGTAGACTTAGAGAAAAGGAGGCCGAGAAGTCCGCTGACCCGGATGGCCAGCCTGGTTCGGTTCCGATCAAACCAGAAGGAGTGCCCCCTGATCAGGGCGATACTTCTTCGGGCAAGAAGAGAGCCGATCCTGAGGGATCGGTTCCTACAAAAAGGAAAAGGAAAGACAAATCAGCCGGTTCGGATCCAGAGGTTCATGTTCCAACTGCTGATGAGATTGCCCGAGCGATTCGGATTGTTGAATCACTTTGCCTGGTTCCATCCGATCCGGCTCCATTGGCTAGGAGCTCAGTTTGGTCAGTTCCACCGGTTCAGGAATATGCTCCTGAAGATTTTTATGAACTGGAATTTGAGGAGGAGGGGGGATTATGAACAAGATGATGACTATGATGGAGCAGAAAGTCTGGATGTGCCCATTGAACTGGACATCTCCCCAGTCAGACCTTCTGGTGTTTCCCCTCCTAGGCTCTCTATGGAGGACACTACAGAGGATCAAGAGGAGCCTGATTTTGTAGAGATGATGGACATCCCAGAGTCCAAGAGGCTGTCTATTCCCTTGCACAAGTCTTTTGGGAAACAGACAACAAATTTTGGAGTCTAATTCTGTACCTCCTGTTGATAGAAGAATGGATAAGAGGTACACTTTATCAGGCTCAGACACAGAGTTTTTCTACCAGCAATGCAGCCATGTTGGGGTCATGCAGGCTGCAGCCTGTGACAAGGCTAATATCCCCTTGGCTCCACCAGCCCAGATAAAGACTCCAGGAGGATGGATGCCGACTCCAGGAGGATGGATGCATTGGCAAAGAAGCAGTACATGGCATCTTCTTTGGGACTCAGGCAGGTGAATTACATGGCTTATATAGCCAGGTACCAGAAGTCCAGGTGGGACACTGTACTGGCACTGGCTAAACAGACCTCCCCCCAGCTAGCCAAGGAGCTGGAGGTGGTGGCTGCAGATGGGATTGAGGCATCTAAGGTTCAGTGTCATGCTGCTGTGGACTCTAATGATGAGTCATTAAGAGTCATGGCTACATCTGTGGCTCTTCGGAGGATGGCTTGGCTCAGATGTACTAGCCTCTCACAGGACACCCAGGCTAAGGCCATGGATTTCCCTGTGGAAGGTAATTCTCTGTTTGGGAAGCAGACAGAGAATTACATGAAGAAGATGGAGTAATATAGGACCACTTATAGGAGTGCACAGGCCAAGGAGAGGCAGGCAGCTCCTCAAAGGCAGCATTCTAGGGGCAGGGGCAGGCCTTCTCATAGGCCTTTCTACCAAGCACAGGCCTCTTCTCCCTTTTCACAGAGGGGGTTCTTCAGAGGGAGAGGCAGAAGGGGGATGAGCAGGGCTGCATCCACTCCTCAGCCTAAGGCCCCTGCCAAGCAGACACCCTGATGGGTCTGCCCGGGTCGACTCTCCTATCCCTGTAGGGGACAGGCTGGTGGTCTAGGACTGGGTGTCTGCTACTTCAGACAAGTGGGTCCTGGAAGTAGTAAGCCAGGGACTGGTTCTCAGCTTCAAAAAATTTCCGAAGATGAGAGACAGATCTTTTCCACCTGCAAGTCTCTCCGAAACCCTTGCCCTAGAGGCAGAGATTTAATCTCTTCTGGCCTTAGGAGCCATAGAGAGAGTACCTACCCAACACTGGGGCAAAGGTCTGTACTCCGGGTACTTCCTTACCCCAAAAAAGACAGGGGAGTGACGACCCATTCTAGATCAAAGATACCTGAACAAACATCTTTTAAAACCAAGGTTCAAGATGGTGACTCTGGGAATAATTCTTCCCTCTCTAAGGCCAGGGGACTGGCTAGCCTCTCTGGACCTCAAAGATGCCTATTTTCACATTCCCATCAGGTGCTCCCACAGAAAGTACCTCAGGTTCAAGTTGCTCTCAGGCCATTACCAGTTCAAAGCAATGCCCTTTGGCCTAACATCAGCTCCAAGGGTCTTTACAAAGTGCCTGGCATTAGTAGTGGCCTTTTTAAGAAGGCAGATTTCCATTTTTCCATATTTGGACGACTGGCTCATAGTGGGTCAGTCTCCAGACCAAGTCAAGTCAGACCTGCAATTGACCCAGCAAGTGCTCTCTTCCCTGGGGTTTCTTCTCAACCTCCCCAAGTCAGTCCTCGAACCAGTACAGCTTCTTACCTTTATTGGGGCAGAGCTAGATACTGTCAAAGCAAGAGCCTTTCTTCCCCTGGAAACGGCCTTAGTTCTTATCGAACTGGCTTCTTCCTTCAGCCTTCAGGTGTCCCAACCAGCAAGACACTTCCTTCAGCTCTTGGGCCACATGGCAGCTTCTACAGCAGTGGTCCACGGGGCAAGATTCCAGATGAGGGACATTCAGTTCCATCTGAGGGCCTTTTTGTCCCAAAAGAAGGACCCTCTTACCAAGCTGATTCCAGTGACTTGGACACTGATCCAAGCTTTTTAGTGGTGGCAGAATGAGGACAATTTAAGGCAAGGGGTACCATTTGTCACTCAGTCTCATTAGTGGTCCTTACCACGGATGCTTCCCTTTTGGGGTGGGGAGCTCATCTGTGGGGTCTCACAGCCCAGGGACTGTGGTCCCCTCAGGAGGCCCTTCTTCATATCAGTCTCCTGGAACTCAGGGCAGTTTTTCTGGCCCTGCAAGCTTTCTCTCAGTCTGTGCAGAACAAGGTAGTTCAGGTCAGAACAGACAACACCACCACCATGTGGTACATCAACAAGCAGGGAGGCACTCGGTCTACAGCCTTGTGCACAGAAGCCCTGAAATTGTGGTCCATAGCTTATTCCCTGCAAACCTCTAAGATAGCAGTCCACCTTCCAGGAAAGGACAATGTGCTAGCAGATGCACTGAGTAGGATCTCCCAGGGCCATCACGAATGGTCCCTGGACCCCCAAGTGTTGAAAGTAATTTTCTCAAGGTGGGGCACTCCAGAGGTAGATCTCTTTGCAGCCCCAGACAATCATCAACTTCCTCTGTTTTGTTGCAGACCCCCAGTCCTGGGCTCAGTCCCTCTGGATGCTCTGATTTTGAACTGGGAAGGGAAATTTCCATATGCCTTCCCTCCTTTTCCCCTACTGTTCAAAGTTCTAGTCAAGATAAGGTTACAAACTTGCAAAGTGATTCTGATTGCTCCAGACTGGGCCAGACAGCCTTGGTACCC
Source organism: Neoceratodus forsteri (assembly GCA_016271365.2). Classification (NCBI taxonomy): domain Eukaryota; kingdom Metazoa; phylum Chordata; order Ceratodontiformes; family Ceratodontidae; genus Neoceratodus; species Neoceratodus forsteri. The sequence goes on from CM028133.1 coordinate 659,093,699, forward strand.
TCTGTTACTGTCTCTAGCAGTCCATCTTCCCCTGTCTCTTCCCAGGAATTACAACCTGTTAACCTCCTCTCAGGGGAGGATTTGGTACCCCAATCTTCGGTCTCTCAATCTCAAGGCATGGCCCTTGAAGAGTTAGAGTATGCAGATTTGCATCTGTCTCAGGGAGTTCTGGATATTCTCAAAGCTACTCGAAAGCCCTCCACCAGAAAGACTTATAACTCCAAATGGAAAAGATTCAGCATTTGGTGTTCCAAGAAGCATATTTCTCCAGACACTGCTGAATTGCCTACAGTTCTGGATTATATGGTCCATCTTAATGACCTAGGCCTCAGACCAGCTACTGTCAAGGTACACTTGTCAGCTGTTTCTGCTTTTCTGTAAGTGGGGAAGCCTTCCTCACTGTCATCTCATCCTGTGTTCTGTTAGTTTTTCAAGGGATTGCTTCATACCAATCCTCCCTTTAAGTATCCTGCCCCTGCCTGGGACTTAAATGTTTGCATTGCTCAATTTATGTAACCTCCTTTTGAGCCTATGTCCTCAGCAGAGCTTAAGTACTTGACTTGAAAAACTGTGTTTTTGGTAGCCATTACCTCTGCCAGACGTATCAGTGAGCTGCAAGCCCTGTCAGTGGAACCTGATTTTATCTCCTTTCATAGAGATAAAGTGGTCCTTAGAACCAATAGGAGGTTCTTGCCCAAAGTGGTTTCAGACTTCCACTTGAATCAGTCTATGTCTCTTCCTGTCTTCTTCACTGATCATTCTTCCTCAGAAGAGAGGAGGCTACACAGTTTAGATGTTAAAAGAGCCCTTAGCTACTACATAGAGCATACCAAGGGTCACAGGTTTTATTCCCTCCAGTTGTTCCTCACTTATGGGGAAGTGGGAAAGGGCAAACCTGCCACCAAGAGAACTATTGCTAGGTGGATTGTGTCTTGTATACAATTCTGCTATGAGAAACTGGGAAAGATTCCATCCTAAGGCCAGAGGGCTCACTCTACAAGAAGTACAGCTGCTTCCCTGGCTGCTACCAGGGATATCCCTCTCTTAGAAATTTGTCAAGCAGCCACCTGGAAAACAGTCCATACCTTTACCAAGCATTACTCTCTGGATATCCAGGCTAGGAGTGATGCTCGGTTTGGCACAGCAGTACTTCAGAGCCTATTCCCAAAGTAGGTTCTGTCCCTCCTCTATGGAGGTACTGCTTGGTAGTCTGCAGATTGTCAGAATACAGCAAGACTTCATGTTGTTTGAAGAAAAAATTACTCACCTTAGTAATTGTGTTTCTTCTAATGGAGTCTTGCTGTATTCTGACCTCCCTCCCTGCCTCCCATCTCAGAACCTGGTTTTTGGGAAGTGGGTGGGCAGGTGCAGTGCTGCACCCCAGGGGTGCCTCTTGCACACCCTCCTTTTTATTTAGGTGTTTTTTTTTTTTATTGTTATCCTTATCTGGATTGGTTTTTGGTTTTGAGTTTCCTGACTTGAGTCTTCCTTTGGGAATCCAAAACTTTCTGTTGCCAGTTGGCTAGTTAAAAATTTTACAATTTCCACATAATATAGTTAGTGAGTCTTTGCTCATAAGACTCTGACGGTTGGGTTTTGCAGACAGAGACCTCAACCAAGCTCGAGCTCAATGTTCTATGCACTGCATAGATAATTAACCCTATACTCTCCAGGGAAGTTTAAAGGCTGGAGCCAACTGCAGATTGTCAGAATACAGCAAGACTCCATTAGAAGAAACACAATTACTAAGGTGAGCAATTTTTTCTTTGGTGCTACCAAAGAGACACTGATCCACAGGAGGCTGGTTCAGCAGTCTTGTTGGGTTTTTTGGCACACCTTCATTTATTGGGCCTTTGGCCTTCTGCCCTGAAGGTGCATCTTGTCAGCTGTTTCTGCCTACTGTTCAGCACAGAAGGACCCTTCCCTAGTTTCTAATGCTATCTTCAAGAAGTGTTTTAAGGGGTTGATCCATCTGCACCACAGGGAGCCTATCCCTTCTTGGGACCTGGACATCTGCATTGTGCAGTTGATGCAGCCCCCCCCCCCTTTGAACCTATGTCCTCAGCAGAATTCAAGTATCTGACAAGGAAAACTGTCTTTCTGGTGGCTATCACTTCAGCAAGAAGGATACTTGAGCTACAGACCTTGTCTGTGGAGCCTAACTACATTGCAGTCCACAGGGATAAGGTTGTCCTCAGGACAAACAGGAAATTCCTCCCTGAACTGGTTTCAGACTTCCATTTAAATCAGTACATTACATTGCCTGTTTTCTTCACTGATCATTCTAGTTCAGGAGAACACATGCTGCATAGTCTAGATGTCAAAAGGGCTATCAGTTATTATTTGGATCAAACAAAAGGCCATAGGAATGAGTGTACTCAACTGTTCCTCACCTATGGAGAAGTGGGAAAGGGCAAGCCAGCCACAAAGAGGACCACTGAACAGTAAATTGTGACCTGCATTCAGTTTTGCTATGGAAAACTGGGTAAGGAGCCACCAGTGGGCTGGAGTGCCCACTCCACTGGGGGGGGCAGTTGCAAGGGACATCCCTCTGCTTGTCATTTGCAAAGCAGCTGCCTGAAAAACTGTTCATACATTCACTAAGCAACTGCCTGGACACCCAGGCCAGGAGTGATGCCAGGTTTGGCACAGCAGTGTTGCAGAGTCTATTTCCCAAGGAGGTTCTGTGCCCACCTCCAAGGGGCACTGCTTGGTAGTCTGCATAAGTCAGAATATGGTAAGACTTCCTGGGGTTTGAAGAAAAAATTTCTTACCACAGTAATCTTGTTTCTTCCAAGGGAGTCTTAGTGTATTCTGACCTCCCACCCTGCCTCCCCTAGCAGAATCTGGGGGCACTGCACTCCAGCTGTTCTTTTTATACTGTTGAGCCACTGGGTTGGTTGCTCTTGGGTATTTGTGACTTGAGCCTTTTTATATGCCCTTCTTAGGGTGATAGTCATCTATGATTGTTATTTTTTATATACAGTGGTGATCGTAAAAAAGTTTCTCAGTACTGAGGTATACCTCAAGGTATACCTTGGTGGTACTGAGGCAGGATCACATTACAGTCAATGCAAATTGAACTTGAGTGCCTCAGTGGTATCTCGAGGTATACCTCAGCACTGATAAACTTTTGTATGATCGCCACTTTAGTTGTTTAGAATAACTTAGATGTTATTATTATTATAGTGGCTCATAAGAATCTGACAGTTGCATAGAATGTACCAGGGACAGTGATTTGAAAACCGAGCATTCCACTATTAGCATATAGGCTTTTAATTATCTCCTCTCTGGGGCAGTTCAGCTGGAAGGGCTAACTGCATAAGTCAGAATACAGCAAGACTCCATTGGAAGAAACAAGACTACTGTGGTAAGTAATTTTGCTACACAAAGTAGTTTAAATAGGCTAGACATAGTATATCATAAGTTAGTGAGAGTCATATTAAATGCCCCAAAGAGGTCCCACAGACTAGAGCTTTATGAAAAACTCCAGTGGCTTAACCTTAGAGAAAGACGATTTTTACATACTCTGTTATTCATGACCAAATGTGTCTTAGGGCAGGCCAAGGATTGCATTATTTATAAACTAGCACCAAGGCCAATAAAACAAGGCCTTGAGGTCAGCGTTAGGACTAGAATATAGTCAACCAAATTACAGAACAAAGATGAGTAGAAAACACATTTTTTAAGGGGCCGATGAGCTGTAATTCTATATACCAAGCTCTCCAACTAACAAATGGAAAAATTAGATTAGGTGAAATAAAATCCTTGTGTATTAAAGAGGCAAGACAATGAACTACAATAGAATTGTCTTAGTGTATTCTTGAATAGTTGGGCAGGGTATTTAAGTCTTAGTATGTAAGTATTAGGCTATCTTTGGATTTTTGTAACGTGTGTTGTATTTAATTGTATACTTTCATATGTCTTTGTATTGTGTATTGTGTACTATGTAATTCTCGTAACTTTGCAAAAAGAACTTCACTGGAAATGAGCTTGTCTCAGTTGAGCTATCCAATTCATTCATTCTATGTATGAAATGAATAAATATTTTTACTACTACCACTAATTTTTTCTCTTTGACTACAAAGATACTGCCAACCCAAATCCTCCCTGATGCTCAGGCACCCAAAAAGTGGTATGCTCATTTTTGAAAGAGATGGGCTGGATTGATGTGTGGCAAGCACTGCACCCCCAGGACAAAGGATATACACATTATTCTGCCCCACATAGCCTCTACTCTAGAACTAACCTCTGTCAAGTACCAAGGGAATCCCAACATAGTATTAAAGACTGCCAACACCTTCCCATTTGTCTGTCAGACCATGCCCCAGTTTTATTATCCCTGGAATGGGGCCTCCAGAAGGGGACAACTTTATGGAGATTAAATTATTATTTGCCTAATATACCTAATTTTGTGGCAATGATTAAAGAGACAATCCCTCAAATTATAGCAGAAAATTATTACATGGGAACCCAGAAAAGTATCCTTTGGGACACAATTAAAGTTGTCTTAAGGGGGGACATTATAAAATGTTCTTCTAATTATATAAATAAAACTCAAGCAGAACAGCTAAATACACTGCAGAATCAATTAAAGGACCTCCAAGCTTTACATGCTGGGGGAGATCAGACTGTAGCCTTCCTGTTGATGACTACCATGGAACAAATACAAGATATATTAAATGCAAAGACAGAACTTGCCCTTCAATTTCTAAGACAAAAGTACTGTGATGGTAGCTTCTGAGCGTCTAGGATTCAGGCATACCGCTTGAGACAGAAAATTAATCAGGTGACCATCACCCAGATCCGGGACACCTTGACGGGCCACTTGATTAAACACCCTAAAGAAATTTTATGGGCCTTTCAGAAGTTTTATCAAAATTTATACTCTCGGGGAGGATGCTGCCACACCTCAAGAAATCCATAATTATTTGGCGGGTTTGCATCTCCCTAAACTTTCTCATGAACAATCTGACTTATTAAATGCCCCCATTACTTCTGAAGAATTAGACGCAGCCATCAGGAATTTAAAATCTGCTAAGTGCCCCAGCCCAGATGATTATATGGAAGAATTTTATAAAACCTTTTGTGAGCTTCTATCTCCATTCCTGTTGGCTGCTTGTAGAGAGTTAATGGGGGGAGATCTTACCTCTCCAATCTGGAATTTTGCCACCATTTCCTCCATACCCAAGCCCAGTAAAGATACCACTCACTGTTCATCCTACAGTCCCATCTCTGTATCAAACATAGATTACAAGCTGCTCACTACTATTATAGCTAAGCGAATGAAGGGCTTATTACCCTCTTTAATCAATATGGGTCAAACTTGATTTATAACTGCCTGACAGACACAGGACAATATAAAGAGGACACTTCATATTTTAAACCATGCCACTTGATCGAACAGCCCATTTCTTTTAGAAAGCTTAGATGCTGAGAAGGCGTTTGACCGGATGGCATAGTCCTTCTTGACGGCAGCCCTGGAAGGGATGGGTTTTCGATCATTATTTAGAAGATTGATTAAACACCTTTATGATAGCTCTAGAACATATGTCAAAAAAATGGGCAGGTATCAGACCCATTTCAACTTTTTTGGGGCACCCAGCAGGGGTGCCCACTTTCCCCTTTATTATTTGTGATTTACTTGGAACTGTTGGCTCAGGCTATCAGGAATAATGAGGCTATAACTGGGGTTGAACTGGGAGGCAGACATCAAAAACTGACCTTGTACGCAGATGACCTGATGATCTACTGCATCTTACCTCTCCAGATACCTCTCTCCCTTCCTCCCTTATGGGATACTTTGAATGCCTTTGGTTGACTAGCCGGTTATAAATTGAATATCAATAAAACTGAAGTCCTTCAAATGCATTACTTGGGAATGCTTTGTTCTACATTTGGTTTCGCACTTTGTCAGCAAGGAAACCATAATACCCTTTGATGAGCTGAAGCAATAGTACTCTTTGAGGGAGGGGGACAGGCTTCGGTATCACTAGGCAGTGTCCTTTATAAACATAATTAAAGCCTAATCAGTTCTCAAAGACAGATGTCCCCGTACTAATACAAATACTATTGCAAGCCATAGAGGGCAATGCTCCTCTCCCCTACATGTTGTCATATACCTACAGGGCACTTTATCAGATTAATATAATACCTATCTGTGCTCTTAGGAAAGCATGGGAAAAAGACACAAATTTCACTTGAGGACTTTGAATAGAACAAGCACTTGAAACATATACTGTGCACTCACCTACTACATCATGTAATTGTAAAGAATTCTCTGGGAAATTAACAGTCAGATTTGTTATAGTACCTGCAATAAAATCCAAATACCTTGCCAGCTGAGGCCGTATTTGTTGGAGAGGATGCGGATATTCACCGGCTTTGTATGGACATATTTTGGGGGAATGTCTAGCATTAACCCCAATTTTCTCTCAGCTAGAGGGAGCTCTATCTGACATTTTTGGGGTTCTTATGTACTTGACAATTAAATAATTTCTTTTCTCCTGTTATGAATCCCCATGGAATACACCTTCTGTTAGGAAATAGTTAAGTATTTGTTTCAAACAACATGAAGTCTTGCTGTATTCAGACAATTGCAGTGATTTCCAACCTTTGAACTGCCCTGGAGAACAAAGAGTTAACTTTCTATGCAGGGCATAGAATGCTGAGCTCGAGCTCGGTTGAAGTCTCTATCTGGAGTGATTCAAACCTAAACCGTCAGATTCTTTACTCTGCCTCACTGAACGGTCACTCCAGAGATTTCTCCTTCAACTCGGTTCAAAAGTTGGTTAAATTTTTCAGTTTTTGTCGGTTTTTAAACCGAAAAAAGTATCCGCATAGTCAGTTCAGTCTCTGTCTGTGGTGCCGTGAGTACTCGATAGGAATTGTTCTGTTTTTCCGTGTGGAACTTGTAAAACTGCAGCTCGGTTCGGCTGAACCTGCCATTTGATAGTGAAATTTGTTTGTTTACTTAGTGTTGGCTACGGTTCTTATCGGTTCTACGCGATGTTTAACCTTTTTCCCAATACCGTGACATGATTGGAACCGATAAGAGAATCTTGCCTGGCGGTTGCTGAAAAAATGGTAAGTTTGATTAGGTTGGCCATGTCTGAGAAACCCAAGAAAAAAACTGGGCCCACTGGGTTTCAACACTGCAGTGAGTGTGGGGAGGTCTTTGCTAAGGCCGATTCCCACACCACCTGTGTTTATTGTCTGGGGTTTGACCACCTCGATTCAGACTGCCAAATATGTAAAAACTTTCCCAAATCTGCCCTTGAGAAGAGATTAGACAGACTGAGGGAAAGGGAGGCCGAGAAGTCCACTGACCCAGATGGCCATCCCGGTTCAGTTTCGAATGAACCAGAAGGAGTGCCCTCTGACCAGGGTGATATTTCTTCGGGTAAAAGGAGAGCCAATTCCAAGGGATCGGTTCCAACAAAAAGAAAGCGCAAAGATAAATCGACCGGTTCGGATCCAGAGGTTCATGTTCCGACCACCGAATAGATAGCCAGGGCAATTCAGATTGTGGAATCACTCCATCCGGTTCCGACTGATCCGGCTCCTTCTGGCAGGGGTTCAGTTCAGTTGGTTCCCCCAGTTCAAGAGTATACCCTTGAAGATTTTTATGAACCGGAATTTGAAGAGAAAGGGGAATTTGAGGATGATGATGTAAGTGAAGGTCTGGATGTGCCTGTGGAACCGGACATCTCCCCAGACAGACCTTCAGGTGTTTCCCCTTTTAGGCTTTCTGAGTCCTCTTCTCACTTTATGTTTTACAGAAAGGTGGCTGAAACCCTCCAGCTTCCTATGGAGGAGGCTGTAGAAGATCAAGAGGAGCTTGATTATGTAGAGATGATGGACATCCCTGAGTCCAGGAGACTGTCTATTCCCCTCCACAAATCTTTTGGGAAACAGACACAAAATATCTTAAAGTCTCCTAACACTATACCTCCTGTGGATAGAAGAATGGACAAGAGGTATACACTTTCAGGCTCAGACATGGAGTTCTTATATCAACAATGCAGCCATTTTGGGGTAGTGCAGGCTGCTGCCTGTGACAAGGCAAATATTCCCTTGGCTTCACACCCCCCCGACAAAGACTCCAGGAAGACTGATGCCTTGGCAAAGAAGCAATACATGGCATCTTCTTTGGGACTCAGACAGGTGAATTACATGGCTTATACAGCCAGGTACCAGAAGTCCAGGTGGGACACTGCACTGGCACTGGCTAAACAGGCCTCCCCCCAGCTAGCCAAGGAGCTGGAGGTGGTGGCTGCAGATGGGATTGAGGCATCTAAGGTTCAGTTTCATGCTGCTGTGGACTCTAATGATGAGTCATCAAGAGTTATGGCTATATCTGTGGCTCTTCGGAGGATGGCTTGGCTCAGATGTACTAGCCTCTCGCAGGACACCCAGGCTAAGGCCATGGATTTTCCTGTAGTGGGTAATTCTCTGTTTGGGGAGCAGACAGAGAATTACATGAAGAAAATGGATGAGTACAGGACCACTTACAGGAGTGCTCAGGCCAAGGAAAGGCAGGCAACTCCTCAAAGGCAGCAGTCTAGGGGCAGGGGCAGGCCTTTTCAAAGGACTTTTTACCAAGCACAGACCTCTTCTTCCTTTTCTCAGAGGGGGTTCTTCAGAGGGAGAGGCAGAAGTGGGATGAGCAGGGCTGCATCCACTCCTCAGCCTAAAGCCCCTGCCAAACAGACACCCTGATGGGCCTGCCCGGTCGACTCTCCTATTCCAGTAGGGGTCAGGCTGGCTTACTTTGTTCAGGACTGGATGTCTATTACATCAGACAAGTGGGTCCTGAGTAGTAAGCCAGGGACTGATTCTCAGCTTCTAAAATTTCAAAGATGAGAGCCAGATCTTTCCATGTGCAAATCTCTGAAACCCTTGCCCTAGAGGCAGAGGTTTCTTCTCTCCTTAGCTTAAGAGCAATGAGAGAGTACCTACCCTACACTGGGCAAGGACTGTACTCCAGGTACTTCCTGACCCCCAAAAACAGGGGAGTGGTCACCCATCCTAGGCCTAAGATATCTAAACAAACATCTTTAAAAACCAAAGTTCAAGATGATAACTCTGGGAATAATCCTTCTCTCTCTCTCTAAGGCCAGGGGACTGGCTAGCCTCCCTGGACTTCAAAGATGCCTACTTTCACATTCCCATCAGGTGCTCCCACAGAAAGTACCTCAGGTTCGAGTTGCCCTCAGGCCATTATCAGTTCAGAGCAATGCCCTTTGGCCTAACCTCAGCCCCAAGGGTTTTCACAAAGTGCCTGGCAGTAGTAGTTGCCTTTCTAAGAAGGCAAAAGATTTCCATTTTTCCATATCTGGACAATTGGCTAGTACTGGGTCAGTCTCCAGACCAAGTCAAGTCTCACCTGCAAGTGACCTAGCAAGTGCTCACTTCTCTAGGTTTTCTTCTCAACCTTCCCAAGTCAGTTCTCGAACCAGTCCAGCTTCTTACCTTTAAAGGGGCAGAACTGAACACACTCAGAGCAAGAGCCTTTCTTCCTCTAGAAAGGGAAAGGGTTCTTATGGAACTAGTTTCTTCCTTCAACCTTCGGGTATCTTGACCAGCAAGGCATTTCCTCTAGCTCTTGGGCCACATGGCAGCTTCAACAGCAGTGGTCCAAGGGGCAAGATTCCAGATGAGGGATATTCAGTTCCACCCGAGAGCTTTCTGGTCTCAGAGAAAGGACTCCTTTACCAAACTGACCCCAGTGACTCTGACCTTGATCCAAGCCCTCCAGTGGTGGCAGAATCAGGACAATTTACAATAAGGTGTTACTTTTGTTGCTCAGCCTTGTTCAGTGGTCCTTACCATGGATGCTTCTCTCCTGGGCTAGGGAGCCCACCTGGGGTCCCTTACTGCCCAGGAACTGTGGTTCCCCCAAGAATCTCTTCTCCACATCAATCTTCTAGAGCTCAGGGCAGTTTTTCTGGCTCTAAAAGTGTTCTCACAGTTAGTACATAACAAGGTGGTTCAAGTCAGAACAGACAACACCACCACCATGTGGTACATCAACAAGCAGGGAGGCACTCAGTCCATGGCCTTGTGCACAGAAGCCATGAAGTTGTGGTCCCTGGCTTATTCCCTGCAAACCTCTCTTGTAGTAGTTCACCTTCCAGGAAAGGACAATGTGCTAGCAGATGCATGGAGCAGGATTTCTCAGGGCCATCACAAATGGTCTCTGGACCCTCAGGTGTTGAAAGTGATTTTTTCAAGGTGGGGCACTCCAGAGATAGATATCGTTGCAGCCCCAGACAATCATCAACTCCCTCTCTTTTGTTGCAGACCTCCAGTCCTGGGCTCAGTCCCTCTGGACGCCCTGATCCTGAATTGGATGGGGAAGTTTCTGTATGCCTTTCCCCCCTTCCCACTCCTGTTCAAAGTTTTGGTAAAAATAAGGTCTCAACCTTGCAAGGTGGCTCTGATTGCTCCAGATTGGGCCAGACAGCCCTGGTACCCCCTGTTGCTGTCCCTAGCAGTCCATCTTCCCCTGTCTCTTCCCAGGAATTACAACCTGTTAACATCCTCTCAGGGAAGGATGTGGTACCCCAATCTTCAGTCTCTCAATCTCAAAGCATGGCTCTTGAAGAGTTAGAGTTTGCAGATCTGCATCTTTCCCAAGGGGTTCTGGATAGACTCAAGACTTCTCGAAAGCCCTCCACCAGAAAGACTTATAACTCCAAATGGAAAAGATTCAGCATTTGGTGTTCTAAGAAGTGTGTTTCTCCAGACACTGCTGAATTGCCTACGGTTCTGGATTATATGGTCCATCTTAATGGCCTAGGCCTCAGACCAGCTACTCTCAAGGTACACTTGTCAGCTGTTTCTGCATTTTTGTCTGTGGAGAAGCCTTCCTCACTATCTTCCCATCCTGTGTTTTGTAAATTTTTTAAAGGATTGCTTCACCCCAATCCTCCTTTAAGAGACCCTGCCCCTGCCTGGGATTTGCATGTTTGCATTGCTCAACTTATGCAACCCCCCTTTGAGCCTACGTCTTCACCAGAGCTTAAGTACTTGACTTGGAAAACTGTGTTCTTGGTAGCCATTACCTCTGCCAGGCATATCAGTGAATTGCAAGCACTGTCAGTGGAACCTGATTTTATCTCCTTTCACGGGGATAAAGTGGTCCTGAGAACCAATAGAAGGTTCTTGCCCAAAGTTGTTTCAGACTTCCATTTAAACCAGTCTGTGTCTCTCCCTGTTTTCTTCACTGATCATTCTTCCTCAGGAGAGAGGAGGCTACACAGTTTAGATGTTAAAAGAGCCCTTAGTTACTACATAGAGCGTACCAAGGGTCACAGGTTTGACTCCCTCCAGTTATTCCTCACTTATGGAGAAGTGGGAAAGGGCAAACCTGCCACCAAAAGATCTGTTGCCAGGTGGCTTGTGTCTTGTATACAATTCTGCATGAAAACTGGGAAAAATCCACCCTCAGGCCTGAGGGCTCATTCCACAAGAGGTATAGCTGCTTCCCTGGCTGCGCAGGATATCCCTCTCTTAGAAATTTGTCAAGCAGCCACCTGGAAAACAGTTCATACCTTTACCAAGCATTACTCTGGATATCCAGGCTAGGAGTGATGCTCAGTCTGCACAGCAGTACTTCAGAGCCTATTCCCAAAGTAGGTTCTGTCCCTCCTCCTTGGAGGTACTGCTTGGTAGTTCATTGTCAGAATACAGCAAGACTTCATGTTGTTTGAAGAAAAATTACTCACTTTAGTAATTATGTTTCTTCTAATGGAGTTTTGCTGTATTCTGATCTCCTCCTGCCTCCCTCTCAGAACCTGTTTTTGAGAAGTGGGTGGGCAGATGCAGTGTTGCACCCAAGGGGTGTTTTGGCTTGCACCCTCCTCCTTTTTGTTTGGGTGCTGATTTATTATTGTTATTTTTAGTACATTGGGTTTTGTTTTTGGTTTCCTGGCTTGAGTCTTCCTTGGGAATCCAAAACTTTTTTCAGCCAGTTGGCTAGTTAAAATTTTTACAATTTCCACATAGAATTTTTAGTTTAGTTGGGCTCGTAAGAATCTGACGGTTTAGGTTTGAATCACTCCAGAGAGAGACTTCAACCGATCTCGAGCTCAGCATTCTATGCCCTGCATAGAAAGTTAACTCTTTGTTCTCCGGGGCAGTTCAAAGGTTGGGTATCACTGACCCTGTTCCCCATATAATATAGTCTCCCTGGTAGTCTAGTGTCCCCCCCAAGCATGTATCCTGATCCCGTTCCCTGTATAATATAATCTCCCTGGTAGTCTAGTGTCCCCCCCAAGCACGTATCCTGACCCCGTACGCCGTAGAATGCTACCATTTCCCTGGTGGTCTAGTGTTTCCCCACCTGGCAGTGATGGTCCCCACTCCTCCCAACAACCACCACCCATGAACGGAGCCAGTGCCTGGCTCAGCCCTCCTCTCACCACCATGGCCAGCCACCAACTGAGGGATGAATGTGCTAAACTGCATTCATTACAGTACAGTGCATTCATTCATCAGTCAGTGGCCCGCCGTGGTGGTGAGAGGAGGGCTGAGCTGATCACCGACTCCATTCATGGGTGGTTGTTGGGAGGAGCGGGGACTGTCACTGCCAGGTGGGGGAACACTAGACCACCAGAGAAATGGTTGCAATACTCTGGGCATGGGGTCAGGATATGTGCCTGAGGGGGACACTAGACTACCAGGGAGACTATATTATACGGGGAATGGGGTCGGGATACGTGCTTGAGGGGGACACTAGACTACCAGGGAATACATGCATTCCAGCGGCTATAGGGTTGGGACTCCCAATGGGGGGGGCACTAGACTACCGGGGATACTATTAATGCAGGGCTGCTCTGGGGGTTGGATATTGCAATGGGGGGTACCGATAGGTACAGAGCCATGATGGCACAGATGGAATGCAGGGCCCACCCAGCCTTCCCAGTCTCTTACAGTAATGTGCTGTTGTGGAGCCTAGTGTGCCTATGGCCTACATCCCCCCCTTGCCACATGCCTGTTCCATGCAGTCGTGCCTCACCCTACTGTTATGGCACCCACCACTGCTGTGGGGTGTCACTGTTGTCATGGGGGCTGTCATCCAGTGCTCGTTTGGAGCCAGGCAGTGCATATATGTGTGTGTGTGTGTATATATATATATATATATATATATATATATATATACACACACACATATATACATACCTATGTATATATAGATATATATCTATATCTGTATATATCTATATACATGTACATATATACCCAGATATATACATTAATGCATATCTATATCAATATGTTGCAGGATATGTCTCTATATACTGTTCTGAACTGCTTGTAGTGCTGCAGGGGTCAGATGTATGCACCGCTTGTGCCTGCCAGCACCCAGATCCTGCAGCATCCAGCCTGTACTTTCATGCCGACCAACAGGGGATGCTATTGGCATGCCTTGGCCTGCTGCATCCAGCCTGTACTTCCATTCCGACCTAAAGGAGGATCTATCTGCTCCATGCAGTAGCACCGGGCAAACTGCATAGTAATGTATACTAAGCAGCAGTTAATGAGATGCATATGTACCTGTTTGCCCACAGATTATCTAAGTAGGCTAATTTGCATGGGAGCTTTGAATATGGCTCCCATTTGCCCCGGGCTGTCCCGTTTTCCCCGGGCTAATGTGTTAGCACTGTGCATTCAGGTTAGCCAGGACAAACTACACGTCAGCGTAGCACAGTTCTGCAGTGTGTGGCTTGCATTGTTGTTTGCAGGTGTTGTGGGTCTGCTCTGTGCATTCACACACAATGTTCTCCACCTGCAATACTGGCTTGCTTCAGGGTGTACTGGGCTGCAGTTGCAGTGTGCACTTCCCTGTTGCTATATTCAGTGCTGTCTTATCCTAGGTTATGTTTGCTCTGCACACTCAGACCAGTTTGCCTGGCTTCCTTCGCATACTATATTCAGCAGGGTTAGCACCTGGCTATTCCATTTGAATATGGCGGGCGATTTGGGCCGGGCAATGTTTGCACGCCAGGCAGTGCTACTTGAGGCTTGGGGCAAAGTTTTGAACATCTGGCCCGGGTTGTCTAATAACATACTACCTTATTTTTGAAGGAGCACTTTATTAAGCATTAACTTCCAGACTTGAAATTAAATGTGAGAGAATTTTAGGTTGTACCACTACATAAGGATGTATTTATTTAATACAAGCTCTGCTATATCCCCCAAAATCAAATTAAAGTTAAGAATAAATTATCCAAAGCTGAATTGTATATAATTTGCATTAGATTCACCTTTATTTATGTCAGCAGCCTTTGTTTTTTAATGTATATGTTGTATTATGTCAGCTGAAAGAGTTACTATTATTTGTTTGTGATGTACATGATGTTAATGTCTACTTAAAATTTCAATAAAGTGAAAGTTACAAAAAGTGATTGTTTTCTTGTTTTTGTGCTGCCTTTAGTTATTTTTAGAAGTATTTTTTTATATTTTCATTTTTTTTCATGGTTCCTTTCAGTTCCTGGGAACCGCGGATTCACTGTTGCGTAGTGGTTCCCTTTGCAGTTCCCACTCTTTTTCTGAGGTGAAGTTTTTCATGTCTGTAAGGAAAAATTAGCAGTTGTACTATAAAACATTAGCAGTTCCTTTTTCTTTTCAAGAACTGCAATTTTACTTAAAAAAATGAATTTTCTTTCTAGAGGAACCATTTTAATCGTGGTTCCATTCCTTCAGGGAACCGACCATTTTTATTTCATTTTCCTTTGGGAAACCATTTTTTTTACAGGGTTTTCTGACAAATTTGCATGTCAGAAAGACACAAGAAAAGAACTGTTACAATAGGTTTTAAAAATTGCTTAACGTGCCATAAAATAGTGGCTATGGCAAATAGCCACAACCTTTGTTTAACTTGCTTAGGTCCAGACCATTCTTGTGAGATTTGCTCTAAATTTTGTGCAAAAGCTGTAAAAAAGAGGGCAAAAAGACTAGAAATAATGGCATCGCAGTCTGCCTCCCCCTCTAACAGAAGTGCTGAATAGGGGGTCTTCCTTGCAACATAAACCTAAAGATGAAGAAATGGCTAAGGCTTGGCAAATATATCAGACTTTGCAAAACATGGGTGTCCTATTTAATGCTCCGGCTGACCCTAATATTACATATTTCTCACACCCTGATTTCTTCCAAGGCTTTTATTATAGTGATGGTGATGATGATGAACCAGAGAGTGAACCTATTGAACTAGATCTATCTTCTGATCAAGAGTTTGACAATTCCTCTAATGGCCAGGAGGATTTTTCTTCTCATTTCACATTTGTGTAGCATATGGTAGACACACTGGACATTACTATCCAGGAGACCACTGAACAAGAGGAGGAAGTAGACTATCTGGATATGAGGGGTCTCCCTCCTACTAGAAAACTGCTTCTGCCCATCCATAAATCCTTTTGCAGGTCAACTTTTAAACTACTCCAAAAGCCTACTTCTCTGCCTGGAATAGATAAGAAAATTGAAAAGAAATACCAATTAGACTAATCTAACACAGATACCCTTTATGTGGACCCAGACCATGAAGGGGGGGTACAGGCTGCAGCTTGTGACAAAGCTAAAGTGACACTTTTTTCTCAGCCTCGGGAAAAGGAGTCAAGAAAACTAGATTCAATTGGCAAGAAGTCTTATTCCACAGTCTTGTTGCTGCCTCACCTTTCTACCTATATGGCCTATGCACCTCAATACCAGAAAGCCCTTTAGAATTCTATGCTTGCCATAAGCCAGCAAGCCCCTGACAAAATGTCTCAAGATCTTGCAGAAACTGTAAGGACAGCCTTAGTGGCTATAAAATACCAGTTCCATATGGCTGTGGATACTAATGACACTGCCTCCAGGGCTATGGCACAGGCTATTTCCTTGAGGGACTATGCCTGGCTGAGGACCACTAATCTTTCACAGGACATTCAGACCAAGGCTATGGATTTCCCCTGTGAGAATAATTATTTTTTCAGGGTTAAAACTGAAGCATACATGAAAAAGGTGAAAGAATATAAAACCACTTATCAAAGCAATACTGCTAAAGAAAAGACCTCTACTTCCCAAAGGTCCTGATCAGGGGAAACAGAGGCAGGAGCTATTACCCTAGGGCTTTCTACCCTATGCCTGTGTTCCTAGATGGATCTATGATCATTCACCAAAAAATTTTGTCTAACGACTGTACAGCGAAACCATCATGTCGACCGCATTTATGGTCGGCATGAGGTTGCTCACTGCCCAACATGTTTTCTTTGGGGGGGCTTCACCCCTGAACCTCCCACATGGGGGGCTCTGCCCTCTGCACCCCCCCCACTAATTATAATCAACTTTGATTCAGATTAGGGGAGGGATGCAAGACCCCCAGAATACAATGCTTGTGTCCAGAGCCAACACTACAGTGACCTGGCACTGTAGTTGCTGTTGAATTGTCACTGTCAGAGGGGTATACCTTCCCTAGACTACTTTCAGATGAGAGGCTATTTCAGAGGGAGAGGTAGGAGAGCCCAAAGAAGGTACAACTCCTTGCCTTCTCTCAACACCCAGTCCAAGCAAACCTGCTGACTGCAATGTCCAGTTTACCTCCCCTCTTCCTGTAGGGGGCAGGCTTTCCCACTACCTCCACCAATGGCACCTCATAACCACAGACAAATGGGTGCTAGAGGTAGTGGGTCAGGTGCTTACTCTGCAGTTCAAAGTTTCCCTCTCTCCAGGGTGCCAAACTTTCCTAACCTCAACAGAAAAATTGTTGTTGGAGCTAGAGGTGAAAGCGCTTCTGTCTGCAAAAGCAGTGGAAAGAGTCCCCTTCCCCCAGTGGGGAAAAGGCCTTTATTCCAGATATTTTCTCACACAAAAGAAAAATGGGGAATGGCGACCCATTTTGAACTTAAAGTACCTGAACAAATATCTACTGAAGCTCAAATTCAAAATGATCACCCTGACTTTGGTGATCCATTTCTTGCAGCAGGGAGACTGGCTAGCCTCCCTGTACCTCTAGGATGCCTATTTTCAAATCTCCATAAGGCCATCCCACAGAAAGTTCCTTAGATTCAGTCTGCCATCAGGCCATTACCAGTTTACAGCCCTACCATTTGGTCTCACCTCAGCTCTCAGGGTCTTTACAAAGTGCTTGGCAGTTGTGGCAGCTCTCTTAAGAATACAACAGGTGTCAGTCTTCCCATACTTGGATAACTGGCTGGTAGTGGACACGTCTCCAGACAGAGTCAGGGAAGCTCTCAGGCTAATAATAAGCACCTTAGAGTCCCTGAGGTTCATTATCAACAAAGAAAAGTCCCACTTTGAACCAGTCAGGTACTGGACTTTATTGGAGCACCACTGAATACCATCAAAGGCAAGGCCATGCTTCCTATGAACAGGGTACAGAACTTTCTCAAACTTGCAAATTCCTTTGTCTTGGGTCAGCCAAGACCAGCCAGACATTTTCTCAGAGTCCTAGGCCACATGGCTTCCATGACAGCTGTGGTCCCAGGCACCAGATTTCAGATGAGGGACATTCAGTATTACCTAAGGGCTCACTGGTCCCAAAAGAAGAATTCCCTCTCAAAGCTAGTTACAGTCACAAAAACCTTGCTTCAGGCTCTAGACTGGTGGAAGGAAACAGAAAACCTAAGGGAAGGGATCTCCTTTCAGCAGAGACAGTCCTCCAGGACTCTTACTATGGATGCCTCCCTCCTGGGATAGGGAGCTCACCTAGAGGACCAGTCCATAAGTGGGGTCTGGTCCTTTGTAGAGTCATGTCTCCACATCAACCTTCTAGAGCTAAGGGCTGTGTACCTGGTGATCAAGGCCTTCACCCCACAGCTAAAGGGTCACTGTGTCCAGATCAGAACAGACAACACCACTGCCATATTCTAGATCAACAAACAGGGTGGCACAAGGTCCATCAAACCGTATACAGAGGCCATGAAAATGTGGTCTCTGGCCTACTCCCTAGACATGCAACTGTCTGCCATTCATCTTCCAGGCAAGTACAATGTATTGGCAGACTCCCTGAGTCGTATCAGCCAGGGCCACCATGAGTGTACACTAAACAGACAAGTTCTGTACACAATATTCAGAAGGGGGGGTACACTAGAGTTGGTCCTTTTTGCCTCCAACTCCAACTATCGCCTTCCTCTCTACTGCTGCAGACCTCCAGCCTGGGGTACACTACCAGTAGATGCTCTAACTCTGGACTAGGAAGAAAAGTTCCTGTACACCTTCCCTCCTTTTCCTCTGATATTCAGAACTCTTCTAAAGCTCAGAGACCAGTCAGCCACCATGATTCTGGTGGCTCAGGACTGGGCAAGGCAGCCCCCCCCCCAATTATTTAACCAGGTGAGACACACTAAGCTGAAAGCTTGTTTACAGGTGCAACCTGGGAGCACAAGGAAGTTAAGTGACTTGTTCAAGGTCACACAGTATGCAAGTGGGAGCTGTGGGATTCAAACCCAGGTCTCCAGATTTGCAGCTCAGAGCCTTAAACCACTGCGCCACACTGCCTCCTTGGTATTCCCTACTCCTTGACCTCCTGAATCAGGAAGCTACTCTGCCTGTCTCTAAGCCATAATCTCTTGACTCTGCCTCAGATAAGAGTAGCTTATCCCAGCATAGAGTCTCTTCACCTTAAGGCCTGGTTCTTGAGGAGTTAGAGTTTCCTGATTCTCAGTACTGTGAGCAAGTGCTCGAAATACTTTGCATGGCTAAAACACCCAACACTAAGAAAACCTATGCTTCAAAGTGGAAGAGGTTTTCCTTAGCTAGCCCAGTGGTGTGGAGGGCTGAGGCATCATGTCTTACCTCTTGCCTGCCACTCTTGGGGAACATTCACCCAAACCATGGACCTAGTACAAGCGCCTCAATACCACCAACAGACAGCAAGGCTAGTGCAATAACTATTGCATCTCTTAACATCTGCAGCCCGCTAACAAAATTTGATGCTCTCCAGGTATGGATGGCCCAACATAAACCAGATGTCATCTCAGTCATGGAGACCTGGCTCACTCCTAGAACCCCTGACTCTGCTATCCAGCTTGAGGACTACACAACTTTCAGGGTGGACAGGTGAGGGAAACGAGGGGGAAGATGTGTCATTTATGTTAATGACTCAGTTCAGAGCAGGGCACTCCCCATCCCACCCCAGGGTGGAAGATCACAAATTCTCTCCATCTCCATCCAGGTTCAACTTGGATCCCAGTGAAAGTGTTTAACTATAATCTCGGTGTACATACCCCCTAAAGATCAAGAGGCTGGTTTCAAACTAGCACTTGATTATTTATCTAGTAATCGCCATCAATCTGAAATCATAATGTTAGGGGACTTTAATATAAATTGGTTATCCCCAGATGCTGTACTTTACCAGGATGCAAAAGCAGCCATAGACATGGTCCAACTTGTTCAATCCCCCACTCATGTAAACTGTTGTACCAGTTCAAGTACTCTCATAGACTGGGTACTAACCAACTGGCCACAAAGAATAACTAGAACCACTGTGCTAGCCGACTCTGTCAGTGACCACTCACCAGTTTTATGCTCCTGGACAAACAAGAGCCTGAAACCCCACCAAAAACAATAACCTCCAGAATTATAAAAGCTGGACATCTTGCCTCACTAAAATCCTACCTCCACCAGCTAGACTGGGAGGGGGGTCTACGCTGCTGCCAACATTAATGCTGCTCCTGAGTGCTTTATCGACAAGTTTAACATGGCCTGCAACTTCTTTGCCCCTCTAAAAATGAGGAAAATCAAAGGAATCAGCAAGTCGTGGATCAGTGATCACACCACAGCTCCTTGAGCTCATGGGGTTAGGGATAACCTATGGCATAGGGCTAAGAGCACTGGGTCCCCCTCTGACATACAGAAATACAAAGCAGTACGTAATAAGTGCACTCAAGCCATCCACCTTGCAAAAGATCTCACTTTAAAAGTGAACTGGACAGCTCTTGGTATGACAGTCACAGATTCTGGGACAATATAAAAACCCTAACAGGCAGAGCAAGTAAATCACCACCATTGCAAAAAAACTTTGAGGGTACGATTACCCAGGATCCCAAAACTATCGCAGATGGCTTCAACAAGGCCTTCACAAACCTTAGTGGGGTCCTTCCTCAAGACTATCTCCAACCTATGCCTAGCTCCACCATTAGTTGGACCGACATCCCTCCAACACACACAGCACCTCCCTTCTACCTGAAGGTAATCTCTACAACTGAGTCAAAAAAATACTTGGAAAAAGTTCTCAGGAACACTAGATCCAGTGGGGACTCACTTGACCTAAAGATTGTGGCTCTCACCCTGGATGTGTTACTCTCCCCTCTAACCTGGATCCTAAATCTCTCACTAACCACTAGCATTTTCCCTCAATGCTAGAAAGCTGCGGTGGTCACCCCAGTCTTTAAAAGCGGGAACAGAACCTGCCTGGCCAACTACAGGCCAATCTCAATTCTGCCCCCCCTCCAAGGCACTAGAGAGGATAGTATACGATCAGTTAGGTACGTACCTTTGATAAGTACAACCTTCAATGCCAGGAACAGCAAGGCTTTTGGAAGGCACATAATAATTCAACAGCATTGGTTGAGTTTACCAGTCATATCCATGAAGCACTTGACTGAGGGCTCTTGGTGGGGGCCACTTTCATCGACCTCACCAAGGCCTTCAACACAGTCAACCACGACTTGCTTCTCGCACAACCCTCTAACATTGGTATGTCCTCTGTCTCCCTAGGCTGGTTCCAGAGTTACCTCTCTAATAGGACCCAGCAGGTCAAGATTCTTGACATTCTATCCGACCATCGGCATGCCAACACAGGGGTGCCCCAAGGTTCCATTTTGGGCCCCCTGCTGTTCAGCCTGTTTCTAAATGAACTCCACAAAGTCTGTCAGAATAAGATTCTTCTATATGCAGATGATGCTGTTCTCTGTACATGTCACTCTACTCCAGAAGAGCTGGAAAAAGGCATGCAAGACGACTTTACTGCTGTGGAAAAATGGTTCCTTCAGTCTAAGCTCTTGCTCAACTACACTAAGACTAAAACAATGTTGTTTGCCTCCCATCAAAACCGTCATAAGTCACATCACCTCAATATCTACTGTACAATAAAAAGTTTGATACACTTGAAATGGTCACCACGTTTAAATACCTTGGTGTCTACCTTGACAGCTCTCTCTCCTATAGACAGCACATAGACCATGTTGCTAAGGCAGCTAGTGTCAGACCAGGTCAGCTCTACCGGCATAGGCAGTCCCTCACTGAAAGTGCCATCAAGCTTGCAGTTAACAGCTCTGTGCTCTCTTTCATAGATTATAGACTGGTAGTCTGCAGAGCCGGTACTTATACAGCACTTAGGTGAATCAAGATTGTCTTAAAGCCTGCAGACTAGTCCTTGGTGTGGACCATTTAACTCACACTTGTGAACTATACTCAAGCACTGGTTGGTTAAACTTGAATAGCAGAATTCAGTACCAAGTCTGCCTATTAGCTAAAAGATCCACCCTAGCTCTTGCTCCCCCTGGAATGAGGCAACTGCTAAGAAACTCCCACTTCCTCCAGACTAACTAGGGAGTTGAGTAAAGCTGCTTCATTAACCCATTCCACCAGACCTCACTAGGGCAACGGTCCTTTGAATAAAGGGCCC
Organism: Neoceratodus forsteri; assembly: GCA_016271365.2. Taxonomy (NCBI): domain Eukaryota; kingdom Metazoa; phylum Chordata; order Ceratodontiformes; family Ceratodontidae; genus Neoceratodus; species Neoceratodus forsteri. The sequence goes on from CM028133.1 coordinate 659,115,330, forward strand.
CCTGCTGGCTAAATTCCCTTAACTCTGAGCTGATTGAGTAAATGAAACTATGCCCATTTAAGGCCAAACTGCTGCAGTACCTGGCCACTCTTAGTAACTGTGCTGTGTCACCTGTGCCTAATCCTACTGTTATTAATAGCTTATCTGTCCTGCATAGCACCCTTCCCCCCCCCACCTTTCTCCCCTGCCTGGTGTGATCCTACTGAGCACTTACCCCCACGTCCCCTCTTTATCCCCCTGCCTTCCTGCTTTCTCTTCACAAATATTAATCCCCAATATTCACCCCAGGTTTCCCCCTCACCACCCCCCCACTTTAAAACCCTTTCCTTATCCCTCTCTCCTCCCACATTACTCAGTCTTGCCCTATCACCTACTTACGTAAGCCTAGGTAGATTCCTATCCAATCCCACCCCTCTGACTACTCAACCCCCTTATTCAAACAACATGAAGTCTTGCTGTATTCTGACATATTGCAGTGATTCCCAACCTTTGAACTGCCCCAGAGAACAAAGAGTTAACTTTCTATGCAGGGCATAGAATGCTTAGCTCGAGCTCGGTTGAAGTCTCTGTCTGTAGTGTTTCAAACTCAAACCGTCAGATTCTTTACTCCGCCTCACTGAACGGTCGCTCCAGAGATTTTTCCTTCAGCTCGGTTCGAAAGTCGGTTAAAGTTTCAGTGTTCGTCATTTTTTTAAATTGAAAAAGTTATCCACATAGTCGGTTCAGTCTCTGTCTGTAGTGCCGTAAGTATTAGATAGGAATTGTTCTGTTTTTCTGTGTGGAACTTGTAAAAGTGCGGCTCGGTTCGGCTGAACTGCCCATTTGATAGTGAAATCTTGTGTTTTGTGTTTTTACTTAGTGTGTGGTTACTGGTTCTTATCGGTTCTAAAAAAAAAACGTGTTTTAGCACCTTTTTTTTTCCAATACCCATGACACATAGTTAGGGAACCGAGTAAGAGAGTCTGCCTGGTGGTTGCCATATAAAGAAAAGCTGGTTAGTTGGCCATGACTGAGAAACCCAAGAAAAAAACTGGGCCCACTGGGTTTCAACACTGCAGTGAGTGTGGGGAGGTCTTTGCTAAGACCGATCCCCACGCCACCTGTGTTTATTGTCTGGGGTTTGACCACCTCGATTCAGACTGCCAAATATGTAAAAACTTTCCCAAATCTACCCTTGAGAAGAGATTAGGTAGACTGAGGTAAAAGGAGGCTGAGAAGTCCGCTGACCCGGATGTCAGCCCAGTTCGTTTCTGACCAAACCAGAAGGAGTGCCCTCTGACCAGGGTGATACTTCTTCGGGCAAAAGGAGAGCTTATTCTGAGGGATTGGTTTCGACAAAAAGAAAACGCAAAGACAAATCGGCCTGTTCGGATCCAGAGGTTCATGTTCCAACTGCAGAAGAGACAGCCAGAGCGATTCAGATTGTGGAATCGCTCCGTCCGTGTCCTACTGATCCGGCTCCTTCTGGCAGGGGTTTGGTTCGGTTGGTTCCCCCGGTTCAAGATTATACCCTTGAAGATTTTTATGAACTGGAATTTGAAGAGGAAAGGGAATTTGAGGATGATGATGGTGAAAGTGAGGGTCTGGATATGCCTGTGGAACCGGACATCTCCCCAGACACACCGTCAGGTGTTTCCCCTCCTAGGCTTTCTGAGTCCCCTTCTCACTTTATGTTCTACAGAAAGGTGTCTGAAACCCTTCAGCTTCCTATGGAGGAGGCTGTGGAAGATCAAGAGGAGCCTGATTATGTAGAAATGATGGACATCCCAGAGTCCAGGAGACTGTCTATTCCCCTCCACAAATCTTTTGGGAAACAGACACAAAAAATCCTAAAGTCTCCTAACACTATACCTCCTATGGATAGAAGAATGGACAAGAGGTATACACTTTCATTCTCAGACACGGAGTCCTAATATCAGCAATGCAGCCATGTTGGAGTAGTGCAGGCTGCTGCCTGTGACAAGGCAAATATTCCCTTGGCTTCACACCCCCAAAACAAGGACTCCAGACTCCAGGAAGATTGATGCTATGGCAAAGAAACAGTACATGGCATCTTCCTTGGGACTCAGGCAGGTGAATTACATGGCCTAAACAGCCAGGTACCAGAAGTCCAGGTGGGACACTGTACTGGCACTGGCTAAACAGGCCTCCCCCCAGCTAGCCAAGGAGCTGGAGGCGGTGGCTGCAGATGGGATTGAGGCATCTAAGGTTCAGTTTCATGCTGATGTGGAATCTAATGATGTGTCATCAAGAGTCATGGCTACATCTGTGGCTCTTCGGAGGATGGCTTGGCTCAGATGTACTAGCCTCTCAGAGGACACCCAGGCTAAGGCCATGGATTTTCCTAGTGGTAATTCTCTGTTTGGGGAGCAGACAGAGAATTACATGAAGAAAAGTGGATGCATACAGGACCACTTACAGGAGTGCTCAGGCCAAGGAGAGGCAGGCAACTCCTCAAAGGCAGCAGTCTAGGGGTGGGGGCAGGCCTTTACAAAGGCCTTTTTACCAAGCACAGGCCGCCTCTTCCTTTTCTCAGAGGGGATTCTTCAGAGGGAGAGACAGAAGAGGGATGAGTAGGGCTGCATCCACTCCTCAGCCTAAAGCCCCTGCCAAGCAGACACCCTGATGGGCCTGCCCGGGTCGACTCTCCTATTCCAGTAGGGGGCAGGCTTGCTTACTTTGTTCAGGATTGGATGTCTATTACATCAGACAAGTGGGTCCTGGAAGTTGTAAGCCAGGGACTGGTTCTCAGCATCAGAAAATTTCCAAAGATGAGAGCCAGATCTTTTCCACATGCAAATCTCTCAAAAACCCTTGCCCTAGAGGCAGAGGTTCCTTCTCTTCTAGCCTTAAGAGCCATAAAGAGAGTACCTACCCTACACTGGGGCAAAGGACTGTACTCCATTTACTGCCTAACCCCAAAAAAGACAGGGAGTGGCAACCATCCTAGTCCTAAGATATCTAAACAAACATCTTTTAAAACCAAAGTTCAAGATGGTAACTCTGGGAATAATCCTTCTCTCTCTCTCTAAGGCCAGGGGACTGGCTAGCCTCCCTGGACCTCAAAGATGCTTACTTTCACATTCCCATCAGGTGCTCCCACAGAAAGTACCTCAGATTCGAGTTGCCCTCAGGCCACTATCAGTTCAGAGCAATGCCTTTTGGCCTAACCTCAGCCCCAAGGGTTTTCACAAAGTGCCTGGCAGTAGTAGTTGCCTTTCTAAGAAGGCAAAAGATTTCCAATTTTCCATATCTGGACAATTGGCTAGTACTGGGTCAGTCTCCAGACTAAGTCAAGTCTCACCTGCAAGTGACCCAGCAAGTGCTCACTTCTCTAGGATTTCTTCTCAACCTTCCCAAGTCAGTTCTTGAACCAGTCCAGCTTCTTACCTTTATAGGGACAGAGCTGGACACACTCAGAGCAAGAGCCTTTCTTCCTCTAGAAAGGGCAAGGGTTCTTATGGAACTAGTTTCTTCCTTCAGCCTTCGGGTATCTTGACCAGCAAGGCATTTCCTCTAGCTCTTGGCCCACATGGCAGCTTCAACAGCAGTGGTCCAAGGGGCAAGATTCCAGATGAGGGATATTCAGTTCCACCTGAGAGCTTTTTGGTCTCAGAGGAAGGATTCCCTTACCAAACTGATTCCAGTGACTCTGACCTTGATCCAAGCCTTCCAATGGTGGCAGGATCAGGACAATTAAAGACAAGGTGTTCCTTTTGTTACTCAGCCTTGTTCAGTGGTCCTTATCACGGATGCTTCTCTCGGGCTGGGAGTTCCATCTGGGGTCCCCACTGCCCAGGGCTGTGGTCCCCCCAAGGAATCCCTTCTCCATGTCAATCTCCTAGAGCTCAGGGCAGTTTTTCTGGCCCTAAAAGCTTTCTTTCAGTCAGTACAGAACAAGGTGGTTCAGGTCAGAACGGACAACACCACCACCATGTGGTACATCAACAAGCAGGGAGGCACTCGGTCCATGGCCTTGTGCATAGAAGCCATGCAGTTGTGGTCCCTGCCTTACTCCATGCAAACCTCTCTGGTGGCAGTTCACCTTCCAGGGAAGGACAATGTGCTAGCAGATGCACTGAGCAGGATCGCTCAGGACCATCACGAATGGTCCCTTGACCCTCTGGTGTTGAAAGTGATTTTTTCAAGGTGGGGCACTCCAGAGATAGATCTCTTTGCAGCCCCAGACAATCACCAACTCCCTCTCTTTTGTTGCAGACCTCCAGTTTTGGGCTCAATCCCCCTTGACGCCCTGATTCTGAATTGGGAAGGAAAGTTTCTGTATGCCTTCCCCCCTTCCCACTCCTGTTCAAAGTTTTAGTCAAAATAAGGTCTCAACATTACAAGGTGATTCTGATTGCTCCAGATTGGGCCAGACAGCCCTGGTACCCCCTGTTGCTGTCCCTAGCAGTCCATCTTCCTCTGTCTCTTCCCAGGAATTACAACCTGTTAACATCCTCTCAGGGGAGAATTTGGTACTCCAATCTTCAGTCTCTCAATCTCATGGCATGGCTCTTGAAGAGTTAGAGTTTGCAGATCTGCATCTTTCCCAAGGGGTTCTGGATATCCTCAAGGCTTCTCGAAAGCCCTCCACCAGAAAGACTTACAACTCCAAATGGAAGAGATTCAGCATTTGGTGTTCTAAGAAGCATATTTCTCCAGACACTGCTGAATTGCCTACGGTTCTGGACTATATGGTCCATCTTAATGGCCTAGGCCTCAGACCAGCTGCTCTCAAGGTTCACTTGTCAGCTTTTTCTGCGTTTTTGTCTGTGGGTAAGTCTTCCTCACTATCTTCTCATCCTGTGTTCTGCAAATTTTTTAAAGGATTGCTTCATACCAATTCTCCTTTTAGAGACCCTGCCCCTACCTGGTATTTGAATGTTTGCATTGCTCAACTTATGCAACCCCCTTTTGAGCCTATGCCTTCAGCAGAGCTTAAGCACTTGACTTGGAAAACTGTGTTCTTGGTAGCCATTACCTCTGCCAGGCGTAGCAGTGAATTGAAAGCCCTGTCAGTGGAACCTGATTTTATCTCATTTCACAGGGATAAAGTGGTCCTTAGAACCAATAGAAGGTTCTTGCTCAAAGTGGTTTCAGACTTCCATTTAAACCAATCTATGTCTCTTCCTGTTTTCTTCACTGATCATTCTTCCTCAGGAGAGAGGAGGCTACACAGTTTAGATATTAAAAGAGCCCTTAGTTACTACATAGAGCATACCGAGGGTCACAGGTTTGACTTCCTCCAGTTGTTCCTCACTTATGGAGAAGTGGGAAAGAGCAAACCTGCCACCAAGAGATTTATTGCCAGTTGGATTGTTTCTTGTATACAATTCTGCTATGAAAAACTGGGAAAAACTCCACCCTCAGGCCTGAGGGCTCATTCCACAAGAGGTACAGCTGCTTCCCTGGCTGCTGCCAGGGACATCCCTCTCTTAGAAATGTGTCAAGCAGCCACCTGGAAAACAGTCCATACCTTTAACAAGCATTGCTCTCTGGATATCCAGGCTAGGAATGATGCTCAGTTTGGCACAGCAGTACTTCAGAGCCTATTCCCAAAGTAGGTTCTGTCCCTCCTCCTTGGAGGTACTGCTTGGTAGTCTGCAATTGTCAGAATACAGCAAGACTTCATGTTGTTTGAAGAAAAAATTACTCACCTTAGTAATTATGTTTCTTCTAATTGAGTTTTGCTGTATTCTGACCTCCCCCCCTGCCTCCCATCTCAAACCTGTTTTTGGGAAGTGGGTGGGCAGGTGCAGTGTTGCACCCCAGGGGTGTTTTTTTGTTTGCACCCTCCTCCTTTTTGTTTGGGTGCTGATTTATTACTGTTATTTTTTATTAGATTGGTTTTTGGGTTTCCTGACTTGAGTCTTCCTTGTGAATCCAAAACTTTTTCTGCCAGTTGGCTAGTGGGAGTTTTTACAATTTCCACATAGAATTTTTAGATTGTTGGGTTTGTAACAGTTTGACAGTTTCAGTTTGAAACACTCCAGACAAATACTTCAACCGAGCTCGAGCTCAGCATTCTATGCCCTGCATAGAAAGTTAACTCTTTGTTCTCTGGGGCAGTTCAAAGGTTGGGAATTACTGCAATATGTCAGAATACAGCAAGACTCCATTAGAAGAAACATAATTACTAAGGTGAGTAATTTTTTCTTCTGTCACCTCCTTTGTCTCTGCCCCCACCCTCCCCCTGCTGTCATCTGTTCTGTCCTCCCTTCCTCCTTTGGTGACCACCACTTCTGACCCTCCATAACTCTACCTGCATGCTCTAAAGCTCAGCTACCACTATAAATTGCTTGTCCACCTTAGGTATGCTCTTAGTACTATTGCAATAAAGTTGACCTCTCCTACCTGATGTATTTTAACTGTACTTGCTTGTATCTGTATCTGTATGTACCATAATGTACTTTCCTGCTGTATATACCCTATCTATTTTGTAATGTCAACGTACCTTGTCTATTGCCTTACGACGTGGAACCTTTATAAACAAGCTTTTAGCTCAAAGGTGTTATCTGAGATTCCAATAAATAAATAAATAAATAATCCGGTGACCCTTATTCGCAGTGCGAGTGGGTCGCCAGGGGTCTGCCGGGGAGGAAGAGGATTGAGCATCCAGAGGACAGCTCTCCTCTCCTGGGAAGGGGTGGGGATGGAGTCCACTGCTTGACTGGTGCAATGGACCCACACAAGGGATCAGAGCCAAGCAAGACGCCCGGCATGCTGTGTACAGAAGCATCCATGGCTCAGCCATTGGTGTCATTGCATGCCTTGGCTCTGTGCTTGAGGGGTGGGACAAAAAATACCACAGAAGAAAAACAAGTCAACCAGCGGGATGAAGCCAGTCTCCCTGCAGCACCGGGTAAGCTGGTGCCTCAACTGGTGAGAGGTGATGGCTGGCATGTCGCCCAGTATCAGTGATTGGGGGAGCGGTGGAAGGGGGCCGGTTGGCAGGGACAAATAAATAAAAAAAAAAAGGAACAGGTTTTCCTTGTGGTGTAGAGGTGAGCACATAGATCCTCTCAAGGCCTCTCCACCTACCCTACTAGATTACTTGATCCACCTGCAGTCTTCAGGCCTTAAAGATGACAGGAAATCATTTCTAACTGGTAGCTTTTTATAAAGTTCTTATTCTCAGAAATTATATGCATTCCCCTAAATTATCCTTATTTCACTGTACCTGAATAAAAAGTTAAACAAAAACTGTATTTTACATTGCTTTGTTTTTATGGGCAGCATTCTGTTACAGTTCTCCTCATGGAACCAGTAACTTGGAGTTTTAACTACATCATGGTTTGTGCACAGGACTCTAAGCATAGGCCAACAACTCATAATTAGCAGTCTGTACACAAACCATGACATAATAAAAACTCCAAATTACTAGTTCCATGAAGAGAACTGTAACAGAATGCTGCCCATAAAAACAAAGCAGTGCAAAATACAGTTTTTCATAGCACTTTTTATTCAGGTACAGTTAAATATTGATAATTTAGGGTAATGCACATCATTTCTGAGAATAAGAACTTTATAGACAGCTGCCAGTTAGAAATGTTTTCCTGTCCCTTTTAAGGCCTCATCCCTCAAGGTGCATTTAGCAGTCATATCGGCCGACCTCTCAGTTAGGTGAGAAAGAGAAATCTTTGATTTCCCTTTCTATTTTCAAAAAGTTTTTCAAAGGCCTACAACACCTTCAGTCCCCACTAAGGGAACCTGTTCCCCCGTCCGACTTGAACCTTTGCATAGACAATCTTATGGAACCTCCCTTCGAGTCCATGGCTACTGCTCACCTGAAGTATGTCACCTGGAAAATGGTATTCCTAGTTGCTATTACCTCTGCCAGAAGGATTTCAGAGCTGCAGGCCTTGTGTAGTGAACCTAATTACATCATTGCCCACAAGGACAAAGTAGTACTTAGGACCAATAGAACATTTTTGCCTAAGGTGGTATCTGAATTCCATCTGAACCAATCCATCACTCTCCCGGTCTTTTTCACAGAAAAATCCACACCAGGTGAGCCTAAGCTTCACAGCTTGGGTGTAAAGAGAACCCTGACCTACTATTGGGAGCATACAAAGCAGCTCAGAGACTCTCACACTCAGCTTTTTCTCACCTATAGTGAGGTGAACAGGGGAAAACCAGCCACCAAGAGGACTATTTCTCATTGGATAGTCTCTTACATTCAATTCTGTTACAGTAAAGATGGCAAACAGCCTCCTTAAGGCCTCAGGGCCTAGTCCACTAGGGGCATAGCTGCCACAGTGGCAGCCTCGAGTGATATTCCCCTGCTTGACGTTTGCAAAGCAGCCACATGGAAGACTGTACACACCTTCACTAAGCATTACTGTCTAGATGTACAGTCCAGATCTGATGCCAAATTTGGCATAGCGGTTCTGCAGAGCCTCTTTCATAAGTAGGTTCTGTACCCACCTCCCAACTGCACTGCTTTGTAGTCCGCTATAGTCAAGCATACTAAAGGACCCCTGGGGTGAGAAGGAAAAATTACTCACCGTAGTAATATTGTTTCTTCTAAGTGTCCTATAGTATGCTTGACCTCCCACGCATTCCCCCCCCACATAACCTGACTGAGGATGTCTCTGTATCCCTTCTATTTATGCCAATTTTGTTCCTATAGTTTCTTGCCTTAAAAGCACATTTTCACAGTTTTTAATGTGTTTTTTTTTTCTGTTGTGGTGTATTTTTGAATAATTTTTATTCCTGTTGTTACAGTTCACATTTAAAAGCCATGTTTTTGCCCTTCCAGCTTCAAAATAATTCTGGTGCCTTCTAGGCTGACTGCTGGCAATACACCCCCTTGCTCTATCCTCATTGGTCAATTCCCTCAACTCATTACCATTGACTCCACCTCTGTGGCAGCTGAACCCAGCTGGCATTCTACTATGTTAAGCATACTAAAGGACACCTTGGAAGAAACAATATTACTACAGTGAGTAATTTTTTACTACCATGCCACCTCCCCAACTAAGCCACATTAGAATATTATAAAAGTTAATTAAAATAACACTCAAGACATCTGGTTATTTGTAGAGGCCTGAATTTATTTTCTTTTAACTTGAAAATCTTGGGGAGTTCTCCTCCTCTGGATGATAGAAAGTTCTTTCAGTGGCTGGACCTCATTGCTGTCTCAGCTTTCACTCCACACACTCGAACCCTGGATCATGGACGTCCTTGGCTTTTAACACAGCAGTGCAGGCTTGCTTCTCCTGGCTCAGGCATCAACAGGCAGTCTCAGCTCCTTTGTTCTGGTTTTGGTGGGAACTTCAAACTGTATTTATAACAGCAAAAAATGTCCACAACATTACAGCATGTCCTCGTAGCATTTCAATTGGGAGCAGACTGTCTAGTCCCTCTTGGGACCTAGCCTTTCTTACCTCTGGTCCAGAGTGACATCACTTTCTGTCTTGTTCATTATTGCACCAGTCCTGATTGGTCCTTGCAAAGGAGGGGAAGTGGTTAATTTTTTCTATGGAGTCTTCACCTCTTTACTTAGAAAGTACAGTTTTAAGCCCCAAATCAATTTTTCTTCATGACTTTTAAATGCAACAAAATACCGTCTTCAAATAAACATCCCTGGATTCAGCATAAAATCTGGAGTTTTTAAAAATGTTTCTCATGTGTATAGGAGAAGTAGTTCCCAAGATAAGTTAATAATGACCATAACTTTAATTCTCAGCAAAATCTTTAAAATATGAAATAGTCATTTTGTTCTCCAGGTCTTAGGCTTCAAAACTAAGCAGGTCTCTCTCACATTTAAGGTTAAGAAAGTCCTTAAAAGCATGGAATTCCATTGTAGGCAAATGGTTCTTTGTTATTACTAGGAAACACATTTGTCAAGCTGTCAACTTGTTCATTTCAAACTTCCTTAAGATGGGTTATTTCTGTCCAGCAATAAGCGGCACACATAAAAATTATATCTTTAAACTTGTCGTGATACCATCTTTCATTTAAGATCACACTTATGTGTTTTCTCTTTTAGACTTTTGATACAAAATAGATAATCAAATAACTCACCTTCTCTTCAAGTTATACATTTCAAATTCAGCCAGTCAACATGTTGCAATATACTCTATTCACTGTGTAAGTTTCATATTGGCAGCTTTAAAGATAGTTTTGCAGGGAACAAAAGTCTTTCTTTCATATTGAAACATAGAGCAATTTAACTTCCGGTCCTTGGTAGTACCAACTTCAAGCTGATAGAGAAGGCCAGCTGCAAGTCTGTCAAATTTCCATGGCAACTATGTCTTGGCAGGTGACAAAACTGAAACTTAAGTGTAGAAGCTCTTCACTGGATCAAAAAGGTCAGTTTTAAAACGTGCAAACCATTTTTTTCAAAGTCTCTTCTAGGCACAGATTCTTAATATTTCCTTCTAAACAGGCCCTAGATAGGGTTGGGGATTAGGCACATCTGGTTTTATAAGTCACTGAACAAGAAGAGGTATTTTTTTTCCAAAGAAATCCATGCTGGCAGTTTGGTCAGTTTAGAACCTCTTTTCCATTCATGGAGACAAACCCTTTAGAGTCTTTGGACTGGTTGTCAAGTATTACACCCCAATTACCCTCCCCCCCTTCCCAGTTAATAATTAGGCATTTATAACTAATATAAAATAGTAATTAAAAGATTAATACAAAATATTATTATAATAACATATTTTTCCATAACTAGGATTTGTTCCTACATCTACTTGCCCCCCCCCCAACAGGGAACAGCATGGGATCTGAATGTCTGCATTACCAAACACATGTGACCCCCATTCGAGCCCATGGCTACAGTACATCTGAAATTTGTGATTTGGAAAACTGTCTTCCTGATAGCTGTTACTTCAGCCAGGCAGATTAGTGAGTTACAGGCCCTGTGTATCGAGTTGAATTACATCTCCTTCCACAGAGATTAAGTGGTTCCCAGGACTAATAGGAAATTCTTCCCTAAAGAAGTTTCTGATTTCCATCTGAACCAGTCAATCACCTTGCCAGTTTTCTTTACTGAAAACACTAGCTCAAGTGAACACAGGCTGCATAGCCTGGATGCTAGGTCTCACTGAGGCCACTAGCTCTTGTACCAAGACACAAAGCAAAAAAGCTAGGTCCAAGAAACCAAGTTGGTGAAGTGGGGAGGTGTTGGGAAGGTGGGGGCAAAAAGACCAGCTTTCAGAAAATGCAAGAGATCCAGTCAGGGAGAAGACAGGCAGAAGTACCTGAAGAAATCAAGAGAGGTGACCAGATCCGTCAGGGCAGCCAAGACTTCAAGGGAGTTTAGGCTGGCACAGGGTATCAAGGAAGGAGAAAAGGATTTCTTCAGGTGCATAAGGGAGAGAAGGAATTGCAAGGATCAAATTGTGAGGCTCAAAAGGGATGGAGGATGGGAGGAGAAAAGGGCAGATCAAACAGAAGTGCTCAATGAATACTTCTGTTCTATATTTACTAAGGAAAAGGATGGTTCACTGCCTCAGGGGATGGAAAGGGTAGGCATTCAATATATACTAGTTGGCCTGGCAACTCAGTTACTTACATACACTACGTTTGATTACCTCTACCATAGACAGTATCAGATACAGTTATGGTATACTTTAGGATTTTATACTGCCCCAATTCCTTTTACTTTCATGATTGCTTGTATTGGCCCTGATATATGACTGCTTCCTCTGCAGTGGTTTTCATTGGGGTTTCCCTTTCCCAAGATGGCAGGGGAGGGGTGGACTGGGCTGGAAGGGGAGGGGGTGGATTTGGGTTTGGGACAGACTTCTGTGTGGGCTGGGCTCTGTTTTTTTTTTGTTTTAATGTCATTGATCTTATCTGTGTCAGTCTTCACCATTCATCACATTTGGGTCCCCATGGGACCTTTTATTAATTTTTTTGAATGGGCAGAGTTTATGCACTAATGACACCGCCTCGAGGCCATGTATTAGTGGAGCTTTGCGGGGTTGGCCATATTAGGTGTCGTCAACCCCGCCTCCTCCCACCAGTTCTCCTTCATCTCCCACCATAGAGGTCACACCTCACGTGGAGCTGCTATCAAGGTCTTCTTGTGTTTTCAACTCCAAGTCTTCGACGCCAAAAAAGTTACCTGCCGTTCGGTTTTGCCCTCCTCGACAATGCTGTGGTAAGACTGTTCCATTTTTTAATTTTCAGTGACATCAATTCTTTGAATTGTTTTTCCATCAATCAAGTCTTGGTCAGAGGGCAAGAAATTGCTGAAACCCACAATTTCTTGCCCTCTGACCAAGACTTGTCCCCTTCCCCTGAGCAGCCAACCTCTGGGTCTTCCACTTCCTCATCCTCCTCTTCAGGAGGAGAGGAGCCCTCCATCCACATCTCCCCTGCTGCTGATCTTGCAGAGTATCAGCGTTTCCTCGTAAGGATGATGGAAGACCTGCATGTCACCCCACCCACTCAGCACAATCTGGAGCATTCGACGTGCACCTTCCTAGGTGATTTTAGCACAGACACCCTTGTGGTGCCTGCCTGGCCTACTCCTTTCCAGGAGGCATCATTGCAGTTCTGGCAAAGACCCTTTTCTGGAGTCCCATCCCCTAGGGATCTGAGCCAGAGGTATTGTGCCCCCCGGGAGTCTCCAGGTCATATGCCTCATCCTCAATCAGGACTGATGCAGCTGGACACTCCTGATGGACTTTGCACCCTCCACCGTGACTGGCCCCCAGATCAAGATTCCATGGATTTTGACTTCTGGGGGAGGAGGACTGTCTACTCATCACAGTTGCTTCTTTCTGTTTCTGTTCATCAGGCCCACTATGCTACCTATGATAGGTTTCTGTGGTCCAGGCTAGGTCAATGCCTAATTCAGAGGTAACTAAACAAGCCATTGCACTCTCTGCACGTGGTCTGGAGCTAGCAAGACAAGCGAGGGCATCTTATGATGCCAACGAGGTAGCTTCCAGGGTCGTAAGGACAGTGATCTGCACTAGGCGGATGGCTTGGCTGCTTCTTTCCCAGTTGTCACCCTTGGCCCGGTGTAGGGTGATTTCCTCCGTGTACTGGAGAACCCACCTTTTCTCCCATAGGGTGAAGCGGTGTCTGCTGTGGCAAACTCCTGCCCCCTCTGGGGGGTACCCGTCTCACTCTCCCATCTTGGGCCTCACCAGGCCCATAAAGGTTCTCCCTCTCAGTGTTTTTCCCCCACAGGGAGCTAAGGGACTTAGTCCTTTAGGGTCTAGGGCCCCCTTCAGGTGGGCTCAGTACTCACCCAAATGTGATGAATGGTGAAGATTGACACAGATAAGATATGAAAATGATGTACCTACCATAATTCCTGATCTTTCTGTGTATCTTCAGCATTCATCACAAATCCCAACCACCATCCCCCTGAGGCCTCAGTCTCTGGGTCCCCTTCCCCCCTTCCTTTCCACTGGTCAGGAGTGGGGTGACCTTGGGCACACAGGAGGATTTTTACTTTCTGTCAGATGGGGGGAGAGATCGGGGGAGAGGGCTCTTCTTTCCTCAATGCCTCGGCTCCACCCCTTTGGGGTGGGGGTTGGTGGTTTCCCCTCTTCTTTTCTCTCTCTCTTCCTCTATCCTCCTCCATTCTTGTTCTTAGGGACTCATCCCTCAATTTAATTTAGGAGACTCATTGCTTTCTCCTTCCAGATGTGTGGTTTCAGGGGAGGACAACCCTGTTCCTGTCCCTTTCTTCCAGAATAGCCACTTCTGCTCATGCTGGAGTTCTGTGCCTTGAATTCTGGTAACTCAGCCTTCTGGCTGCTCCTTTGCAGTTCCTATACAATCTGGAGACAGTCAACAGTCCAGGGTATGTCCTCCCCCTTCCCCATTTCTTGTTTTTCCTCCCTCCTTCCCTCTCCTTTTCTGCTTCCAGAGATTGGGGTCCCTTCTGATCCCCTTAGTTTTTCCTCTATCTCCTTCTGTCCTCTCCATCATTTATTTCTCCTTTCAGTTTGTATATCTTTTCATTTGTCTGTCCCTTGGATTCCTTGTCCGTCCCTCCCAACCCATTCTTACTGTATGGCGACTCAGAACTGGTGGGAGGGTAGGGTCGACGACACCTAATGGTCAACCCGCGAGCACCACGCAGTGCATCAGCCTCAAGGGCAGCACCATTGGTGTGTCTACTACGCCCATCCAAAAAAAAAAAGCTCCTGCAGAGTTGTGACCTCTGGCCAGAACCCAAATGTGATGAATGGTGAAGATACACAGAAAGATCAGGAATTACGGATGGTACATAATTTCCATTTTCTGGTACTGATGGACTTTACAGTAGGTCAGTTATATTTTTAATCTTTTCTTAACTCTTGGTAACCCATGTTATGGTCAAACATTGTATGTTTGTGTTTTCTTCTTCTTTTATAAACTCAATAAAGCTTATTCAATTTGAAAAAAGAAAGGGTAGGCACGCGGGGCAGAGATAACTGATGGGGTAATCTCAGCGTGCAGAGTACTGGAAGGCCTAGGGGCACTGTGAGTGGATAAGGCACCAGGTCCAGATGGATATTGAAGGCGTTGGCCGGAGATCCTGGCAGAGCCATTGGCAGACATGTTCAATACTTATCTTGGGTCAGGGTGTATACCCCCGGACTGGAGGATGGTGTACATGGTGCCCCTCCACAAAAGCGGTCCCAAGGATGATCCAGGTAACTATAGACCAGTAAACCTTACATCCGCTGTGTGGAAGTTAATAGAGACAATCCTTACGGAGAGGTTGGTAACCTTTCTGGAAGGGAATAGTCTATAGGACAGACAGCAAGATGGGTTTGTGGCAGATCCTGCCAGATCAACGTGGTGGACTACTATGACTGGGAGACTAGGGCACTGGCAAGGGCCAGGCGGTGAATGTCCTGTATCTGGATTTCTGAAAGACCTTCAGTTTGGTGCCAGATGGGAGGCTGATTAGCAAGTTGGGATACCTGGGGGCAGGAACAAAGATGGTGAATTGGGTCAAGAACTGGTTGCAGGGGAGGCAGCAAAGGGTAGTGTTGGGAGAGGAACTCTCAGCTACAAGGGCTGTGACTAGCTGAGTGCAACAGGGCTCGGTACTGGGCCTGGTGTTGTTTGGCATTTTCATCACCGATATCTCACATGGCATTAAGAACAAGATTAGCATTTTTATGGATGACACAAAGATTGGGGCAGTGGTGGATGACATAGTAGGGTGGCAGGGGCTGCAGGAAGATCTGATTAAACTTGAGTGCTGGTCAGACACATGGCAACTGGGGTTCAATGCAAAGAAGTGCAAAGTTATGCACATGGGAGCAAGGAACCCAAGGAGGTATTACCAGTTGGGAGGGGTGCAGATAGCCACTACAGAGGAGGAGAAATATCTGGGGGGGTGATAATAACTGGGAAAATGAACCACTCAGCACAGTGCAGAAAAGCAGCAGCTAAAGCCAATAAAATGTTGGGGTGTATTGCTAGAAGTATCACCTTCAGGAGAGGGGAGGGGAGGTAATTCTGCCACTGTTAGGAAAATTAAACGTACTTTCACACGTAGGTCTCAGAATTGTATTATTCCTATTTTAAAAATTTATGTTAAACCTATATTGGATTATGGCTCGCTAGTCTGGGCTCCTTATTTAAACAGGGATATTAATATGGTTGAAGGAGTACATAGATCAATTACTAAATTCCACGTCTAAAAATTTATCATATGAAAACAGATTAAGAGACAGGTCTTTTTACATTATGACAAAGAAGACAGAGAGGTGATTTGTTACTCCTCTATAAACTACTTCAATCACCTGACCTAATTAATCAGTCTAACCTGGTCTGTAATAATAATAGGGGAAACCTTAGATCTCATAGCCACAAACTGGTTGTCCCTTAAACGTCTACTACAAAGAGGGACAACTATTTCACTGTAAGAACTATAAAAGCCTGGAATAGGCTGCCAAAGGATGTGGTTGAAGCAAATAGTCTTTAGGACTTCAAAAACAGATTAGACATGCTATTTTATTCTAAGAATCTAATGGTATAAAATAACCCACCTGTGTGGGGGGACAATCTAGATGGGCCCAACTGCCCCCTTTTGTCCTTCTAACCCAGTATTATAGGTCATTAGTGAGGCCGCACCTGGATTACTGAGTACAGTACTGGTGCCCATACTTAAAGAAGGATGTTAAATTACTGGAAGGGATCCAGCACAGAGCTACAAGGATGATCCTGGGATTGGAGGACAAACCCTACGAGGAAAGGATGGGGCAACATGAGAAAGTCTTTTTTATGGAGATGGTGGTGGATAAATGGAATGGCTTTCCTGAGGAGGGCATGAGGTCAAAAACAGTGGGGGGAATTTAAGAATGCATGGGACAGACATAAGACAATGCTAGTGGGAGGTAGGAGGAAGTAGGCTGCTGGTAAAACTAGGATCTGCAGCTTACCTGATAGGTAGGGAAATTGGCAGACTGGGTGAGCCAAGAAGTCTTTATCTGCCATCAAAGTCTATGTTTCTATGTAAAGGCTAGGGGAACTGAACATGTACTCCCTGGAGGAGAGGATGGATGGGGAGAGCTTTGAGCTACTATATTGATCATACCAAAGACCACAGGCAGGAGAGACAACAGCTGTTCCTGACCTATGGGGATGTGGGAAAAGGGAAAACGGCCTCACACTGGATAGTGGCATGCATCCAGTTCTGCTACAGTAAGACTGGTAAGAAGCCCCCAGTAGGCCAGAGGGCCCATTCCACAAGGGGCACGGCTGCTACAATAGCAGCAGGCAGAGACTTTCCCCTTGCTGGAAATCTGTAAAGCAGCTACAGTACATGAAGAACAGTACATACTTTTACAAAGCACTACTGTTTGGACACTCGGTCCAGAGGTGATGCCAGGTTTGGCACAGCAGTACTGCAGAACCTGCTTCCCAAATAGGTCTTGCACCATTCTGCAAAGGTATTGCTTCGTAGTCTGCAAGAGTTAAGCATATTGAAAAATTCCTGGGGTTAGTAGAAAAAAAATTACTCACCATAGTAATCTTGCTTCTTCCAAGGTATTCTTTGATATGCTTAACTCTTCCTCCCTACCTCCCCTTCCAGAACCAGTGGCCTCTGCACTACAGCTGGATTTCTATGTTAAAAGGGGTTTATACCCTAGTTGTGTTTCAAAACTTTTGAACCCAGATGGGTGTTGTTACTCCCTCTTTTGGTCCTGTCTGACTTAAATAAGAAACAATTTATGGGAGAATTTTGTTATTTTACTATTAAGTATTGTTAGGATAGCTTAGTTAGGGGGTCCTACCCCACAGGTAGTCATGCATCTGAATGTTATAGAACATAGCAGTTGGTAAGGACAGCAGTTTGAATGGTGGCATGAGCCAATGAATGTTCCATCATTTGCATAAATTCCATAATCTCTGGGGCAGTTCAACACAAGAGGCTAAATGCAAGAGTTAAGCATATTGAAGAATACCTTGGAAGAAACAAGATTACTATGGTGAGTGATTTTTTCTTTTGGGGCTGCTGTCTTTGTTTAGATTTTGAGATGACTTTTAGTGCATGAAGAACTGAATGTATAATTCTTAATTTATCTCTGAATCAAAATAAAGTATATATAAAAAAGATCTTTTTCTAGACCATCCCACCGTAATTTCAGGGGAAATTATTATCAAAATATCAGAATACCATCATTGTTTTTTTAATTTACTTATTTATGTAACAGGATTTAGATACATAACAGATTTATGTTGGAATATTTTCACTTTTATTATTTGAATTTTTAATATGGTAATAACTTTGTATACTTATTACTAAAGTAAAATGTTATTCTGTTTTATGTATGTACTGTAAGTTAATTAGTATGTATTCTGTTTTTGCTTAAAATTCAATAAAATCTAATTGACCGATATATTCAGTATTTATACCCCAAATTTTCACTATAGTCATTTTGTCACACCACCTCATGAACATGACATCTGTTGTTTTCTTACCCCAAGGGTCCTTTAGGATCAGTAACTATTGCAGTGAGCTGACTAGGTAGTACTGATCCAGAGATGGAAATTATGGTAATGAGTTTATGAATTAGCCAATCAAATTGAAGCTTAAGAGTGTGCTGAGCAGGGAGAGTGAGGAAGGCTCCAGAAGTTTTTCTCCACCTGACTGAGCAACACTGCCTCTGAGCTGCTCTCTCTCTTGGCCAAGGAAAAATGTTCCCAGGACTTGGTAGCTATAAAAGATTGTTTTATTCTATTTTGTAGTGTGCTGACTGTTATTTTTGTTTTTTTGTGGTTCCCCTCATTTCCTGGGAACCACGTTTGTAGTTTGGTTCTGCAGTTCCTTTTCTTTAATTTTTTATAAGTAAAAAGTTATTGTGTATAGTGTTTTCCACGGTTCCTTTTATTCTTTTCCTTGTGGTTCCCTTTTTTAAGTGGGAGCCAGTATTTTTCTTTATAGTTTATCTCAGAAAGTCACGATTCTTTACTGCGAAGGAACCAACCGCATACCTATTCAAAATGCTATTTGGCCTTTATAATTACAGGATTTATTGTATAGAGGCATGTCAGAAATCCCTAAGAAAAGGTTTGGATCCATAGGTTTTAAAAACTATTTAAACTGTCAAACAATACTGGCCAAAGCTGATACCCATGACCTGTGTTTAAGGTGCTTAGGTCCAGATCATTACTGTGTTCTTTGCTTTAAATTTTGTTCAAATACTTCAAGAAACAGACCTAAATGGCTTAGAGAAATGGCTGATGAAGGGTCTTCCTCTGTTCCCAAACACAGACCCAAGGCTACTGATGAGGAGCCTTCAAAGCATAAAAATAATAAGGTGCTGATGAGGCATCTTTAAAGTCTAAGCCTGTTACAGGTGCTGATGAAGTGCCTTTAAAATTAAAGAACACACAATCAGGTGCTGATGAAGTGCCTGCTAAAAATAAGGCTTCAAAAGGGGCTGATGAAGTTCCTAAATCAAAAAATTCTAAGGGTGCCGATGAAGTGCCTAGTTCAAAAAGGAAACCTGAACTAGTCACTGATGAAGTGGCTGCAAAAAAGTTATGTAAGAGAAAAATACCACTGTATCTCTGAGCAGTGCTAAGGGTGAGGCTGCAGTTGATAAAAAACATAAAAACAAATCCAAAAACATTGAATCCCAGGAGGCTAGTCCTCAAGATGTACATGGGGATTTACCTTCTATGGAGGATATGGCAAACGCCTGGCACCTTTACTAAACTATACAGGGCATGGATGCCCCTGCCTTCCCCATTCAGGTCCCCTCTGCAGCTCCCTATGATGCAGGGACTGATGAGGGGGATGATAATGATGATTTCTATGATGCTCCAGATGACATTTCAGAGGGTACTGTCCCAGTCCCCAACATGTCACCTGACCCCAATTTTGGGGCATCCCCTACAGTCCAAGAGGATACCTCCTCCATGTTCATTTTCTTACAGCATATGGTGGACATTCTTGACCTCCCCTCTTAAGAGTCCAACCGGGAAGAGGAGGAAGACCAGGACTATAGAGAAATGGAAGATCTTCCCCCTCCCAAGACGTTAGCGCTTCCTATCTATAAACCATTCAGAAAGAACACTATGAGGCTTCTCCAGACTCCCACATATCTGTCAGGGGTCGAGAAAAGAACTGACAAGAAATTTCAGTTGTCTAAAACAGACACAGAGTTTCTGTTTGTGCACCCCAGTCATGTGGGAGTGGTACAGCAGGCAGCGTGTGACAAAGCAGGAGTTCATCTTTCTTTCCAGCCTCCTGAAAAGGATTCTAAAAGGCTTGACTTTATGGCCAGAAAGCCATATACCTCAGCATCTCTTCTCCTATGACTGGCTTCATACATGGCTATTACAGTCAAGTATCAGAAGGTGCTTTGGAGTTCAGTCCTAGCCATAGTTAAGCAGGGTTCTGACTCTATGACAAAGGATTTTGTGGAGATGGCTAAAACTGCCTTGGAAGCCACAAAGTACCAGTTCCATGTGGCAGATGACAGTAATGATGCAGCCTCTAGGGTTATGGCCCAGGTTATTTCCCTTAGGCATTTTGCCTGGCTAAGAATATCAAATCTGATGCAGAACACTCAGTCCAAAGCCATGGACTTCCTCTGTGACAAGAATGTGCTTCTTGATTCCAGAACTGAGGAATACATAAAAAGGGTTGATAAATACAAAACAACCAATCAGAACAACACTTCAAGAGTGAAGTCCTATGTTCCCCAAAGACCCAACACAGAGGAGATAGAGGCAGGGGATATTTCCCAAGGCCCTATTATTCCCTTCCTCCTCAATTTGACCTCTCTTAGTTCAGAGGTTATTTCAGATAAAGAGGCAGGAGGGGTCAGAGAAGAGCTACCGTTACCCCTGCTAGCCAGCAAAAGCCCTGACTTCTCAGTTCAGGTTGTTGACCCTTGGCCTGGAGGAGGCAGGCTCTCCTATTACCTCCAGTCCTGAACCCTTATCACAAGAGACTTGTGGGTCCTGGAGGTAGTGGAAAAGGGCCTATCTTCCTGGACATAAGTCTCCACCACTCATTCACACTAGTGGGATTAGCGCCGGAGGCACTAAGACCCATCGGGAGCAAACTTTTTGCTGGAGGGTCAGCGCGAGAGACGGCGCCGCGAGACACGGTGCCGCGAGCAGCGGCTCGAGCGGTAATGACCATCTCGGCGACGACCCTCCAACCGCCTCAGTTCCTTTTTTCCCGCCGTCGAGTGCGCTTCAGTGACGACGTCGCTCGCCTGTCGGGAGTCAAACTTCAAACTAGCGCATAGTTTTCAGTTTGTTTTTTTGTAACTTTATCACGATAAGTAGTATCGCTTAATTTTATTCTATTTTCGTTAAATTTTTCTAATATTTAAATTTTACTTGAAGAAGTCTCGGCCTACTGGACGGAGTCGACCATGAGCAGGTCAGGTGACGGTAGGGAGACTTCGTATGAAAGCTGTTCAGTCAGCCGGGCTGGGTCCGGTCAGCCTCCTTCTCCTCAGCGGGGTTCCGACAACGGTCAGTCCGATGCCCGGGGGGATGGGCGGTCCCCCCGCCGGCATAAAAATAAACGGTCGCATTCTCGGCACCGTTCGGCCTCGAGCTCTTCTTCGGCCCACAGGTCAAAAAAGAGAAGGCATCACTCGAGGTCGCCCTCTGGTATGTCTGCGTGTCGACGCTCGGTTATCGTTGCTAGTTGCTGGTCTCCTTCTTCGGAGTCGCCAACTTCCGGTAATCGTCGTCCTCGACATCGGAGCCCCTTCCCGCCTATAGGTAGGACTCCAGATGAGCAGTTTCATCAGTGGGCCGCTCTTATGGAGCAATGGGCTCGGTGGTTGGTTCTTCTGCCTGGCTCGGTTGCCTCTGAGCCTTCGGGGCCCTCCGGTGATCAGGTAGGGCGGTTGGGCCTTCCTAGTCGCGTGGCACCTTCTTCGGTGCCAGCGACTCCGTGCTTAGGTGTTTCCCCCCCTCACATGGCTGCGGCGCAGGGGGCCTCACCGATGCCCTTATCTCCTGGTTTTTTTCCTTCTCTAGCTTTCCAGGTTCCTGGGGCTCTTCGGCGCCTTCCGCGAATGCGGCGGCTTGTGCGGCGTTTGGTGCCGCTGGATCTTCGGCACCGTCCGGCGGCTCCTGGGTCTCGCAGCGCGCCGGGGTGGTGCTGTTAGATGGGGCGCGCCGTCACGTGCCGATTGCGGCGTTGCCGGGTCGCGCCATGCGCATTGTCGCCGCGGCACCGCTGGGCGCAGCTGTGCCTCTGTCTCTGTGCGCCTCCTCGTGCCGTCTTAGCCCATTTTGCCCCTCGGCGCCGGCAGCCCTTGGGGACCCTCCTTGTTTTTCTGCTATTTCCTCCTCTCCTAATTTTCACTCCTTTCCTGTCCAAACAGTCCTTTCTGGACCATCAGGAGATGATGTTGAGCCTGACCCAGACCTTCGGTTGGGTGATGAAGTGGAGGAAACAGGATCTTTCTTTGCTACAGAGCCTGTGGTCGAGGACCTGTCCTTTAAGTCTCTGTTGAAGAACCTGGGATCCACTCTTTCTCTCCAGACTACAGACATCGATCCTGGGAAGATATTAAGACTCCAGTATCTTCATGCTTCGGAGATCCCTACGGATTTGACTCCTCCGATCCAGCCTTCCTTCGAGACGCTGTCTCAAATGGTATGGAATAATCCTGCTCTTATTCCCTCAGTGGCTAAATCCATTGATAAGAAGTATTCAGCTCCCAAGGATCGTCCCATTTTGGCATCCCAAGCCTTTGCGGATCCTATTGTAGTCCTGGCAGAGCATGACAAGGTCGTTCTTCCTCAAACTACTACAGCTCGACCTATTAACAAAGAGTCTCGTAAGATTGATACATTAGGTAAGAGAGTCTTTGCTGCCTCCACTCTAAGTATGCGTAGTGCACAGTTATCAAGGCTATTTTTCTCAGTATGAGTATATCCTGTGGCACTCTATGAAAAGAATGGTTGAAGCTCTTCCAGATTCGATTCCAAGTCAGAGCTTCTTCTGACCATTATTAGAGGTGTTGAGTCCAATAACCAACAGGTCAAAGCCGCAATGGAGCGCTTTACGACACTGCTTCTTGCTCAGCAGCCGCGGGGATTTGTACTCGGTGCCATTCCTGGCTGCGTACTTCTGGCTTCACGAATGATGCTCAGCAGCAGGTGATGGCGCTGCCTTTTGATGGCTCCTTTCTTTTTGGCCCTCAGGTGGAGCAAGCCTTAGAGGCCACTCAGAAGACTAGATCGGCCATTAAGTTGGCCAGACCTCCGCCTGCCCCCTCTCGGGGGCATGTGAACAGACGTCAGTTTCATAGTCGTCAGTCCTTTCGAGGCAGAGGCAGGGGAAGCTTCCATAAAAGCCAACCTGCCCAACCTCAAAAGAAGACGCAGCAGAAAGCGCAAGGGCCTAAAGCTCCCAGCGCCACCTTATGAGTCGTTGGCCCAAGTTCCATCCACTCTGCCCGAGGTGGAACTTTCTCCTCCGGTGGGAGGTCGTCTGATGTACTTCTACAACCAGTGGAAGTCCATAACTTCGGACAAATGGGTCCTTCGGATAATTCGCGAGGGTTATTCTCTCAATTTCTTGGAAACCCCCCCGAATTGTCCTCCCAGACGACAACCCAGGTTGTCGGCCTCTCAGTCAGACCTCCTTACCGCTGAGATCCAGGGCCTTCTGAACAACAGGGCAATAGAACTGGTGCCCCCGCATCTGCGAAACACAGGGTTCTACTCCCATTACTTTCTGGTTCCAAAGAAATCTGGGGGGATGGACCCCATTCTAAACCTCAGAAAGTTAAACAAATTCCTCCTCAGGGAGAAATTCAAGATGATTTCCCTAGGTACCCTGTTACCCTTGCTGCATCAGCATGACTGGCTAGCCTCTCTGGATATGCAGGATGCTTACCAGCATATCCCCGTCCACCCGACCCACCGCAAGTTCCTCAGGTTTGTAGCTTTGGGTCAGCATTATCAGTTCAGAGTCCTGCCCTTTGGGCTATCCTCGGCGCCGCGAGTTTTTACAAAGTGTTGTGCAGTTCTCGCGGCGCATCTCAGGAAAATCGGACTCTGAGTGTTTCCCTACCTGGACGATTGGCTTCTAGCAAGCCCTTCCGGCCAAGAGACTTTGGAAGCCGTGCAAACGACTTCTCGTCTTCTCACGTCCATGGGAGTTCTGCTGAATTTGAAAAAATCTCAACTGCAACCCTCCCAGAGGCTCCTTTTCATAGGGATGCTTCTAGACACCTCTTCAGCGAAGGCTTTCCTTCCAGAGGACAGAAGACTCGACATCCTTCGAATGGCCCATCACATCAGGGAGAACCAATCGGTTACAGCTCTCGATGCAATGCATGTTAGGTCTCATGGCGTCTCGGTCTTCACTGTCCCTCTGGCCCGACTGCACATGAGAACCACCCAATGGATGCTCTCCACTCAGTGGTCCCGACCTCTCACCCCAGTCTTATCCCATCAAGGTGACGGAGCCCCTTTGAAGGTCTCTCACCTGGTGGTCTCAAGAGAGCAATCTCCTGGAAGGATTCCCCTTTGCTCCCCCGGATCATCAGATCTCCATCACCACAGATGCATCGCTAATGGGATGGGGAGCTCACTGTCTCTCCCTCCACACTCAAGGTGTATGGACTCAGTTCGAAACTCATCTCCACATAAATGTCCTGGAGATGAGAGCGGTCCTCTATGCAATCTGAGCTCTGAAGGATGTCCTTTGTCACAAGAACATTCTCCTTCAAGCGGACAACAAAGCAGTGATGTATTACATCAACAAGCAAGCGGTGCTCATTCTTATCCCTTTGCAGGGAAGCAATGAGGGTGTGGGAGTGGTGCTTGGAGCACAAGTCTCTGATTCAAGCGGTTTATCTGCCAGGTATACAAAATGACCTAGCAGATCACCTCAGCAGAACGGAGGCAGACCCTCACGAGTGGTCTCTCGATCCAGCCGTAGCTCGGTCCCTGTTCAAAGAGTGGGGGACTCCAGACCTGGACCTTTTTGCATCCCCACTCAACGCAAAACTGCCTCTCTTCTGCTCCAGAAATCCAGGGCCTGGCATTTTCTGTCAAGATGCGTTCAGGCTGCGGTGGACAAAATGCTTTCTTTACGCCTTTCCACCGCTTCCTCTAATCCAGAGAGTACTCCTCAAGTTCGAGTCTCAGGGGACCAAGATGATTCTCATTGCTCCTTCCTGGCCTCGCAACTATGGTTTCTCTACTCAACAGTATGTTGGCAGCTCTCCGAGACCACTTCCTTTGCAAATCAGTCTTTTGACTCAGGGTTCGTTGGTCCATCCCAACCTGAAATCACTTCACCTTCATGCTTGGCTCCTGAAGAGATAGAAGTGAATCGGTTCAACGCTCTCGTAGAGTCTCAGACATCCTTCTGACTGCTCGAAGCCAGCCACCCGAACGACACTTCCAAATGGAAACGTTTTCTCTCTGGTGTCAAAATCCTCTTGGAATCCTTTTCCTGTCCTCCTGGCAAGGTTCTGGAGTATCTTTTGGACCTGTCAAACTTAGGTCTTCAGTACTCCACAGTTAAAGTTCACCTTAGTGCCATCTCAGCGTTCCATGAGCGGTTTCTTCCTTAACTCTGGCTCAGTTACCTATAGTGAAGAGATTTCTTAAGGATTCTCCATACCAGACCCCTGTTAGCGTCCAGTTGCAACCTGGGACATTAACCTGGTGCTGGACATGCTCACTCGGAAGCCTTTCAAACCCTTAGCTACCTGTGAGCTAAAATTTCTTACCTGGAGACTGCCTTCCTGGTGGCCCGTTACCTCAGCCCGCAGGGTCTCTGAGATACATGCCCTGGTTACGGACCCTCCATTATACTGTATTCCATAAAGACAAGGTAGTTCTCCGTACTCATCCTAATTTCTTCCCAAGGTTGTGTCAGAATTCCATCTAAACCAACCTCTGGTACTTCCGCTTATTTCGCTAATTTCCAAAATGAAGGGAACGAGCTCTTCATTCCTTGGATGTTAAGAGAGCCTTGCGGTTCTATTTAGATAGAACCAAGGATGTTACAAGAACTCAGCAACTGTTCGTTTCTTTCAGCGACACCGGCTGGGTCAACCTGTAGCTATTAGATGCATCTCTTCATGGTTAGTGGCATGCCTTCGTCATTGCTATTCCATGGCTCAAGTTAAATTAGAAGGTAGAGTGTCGCTCACTCTACTAGGGCGATCGCCAGCATCCCTAAATGAAGTCGCAATGTTCAATTGCAGATATATGCAGCGCTGCCACCTGGAGCTCAGTGCATACCTTCGTTAAGCACTATGCACTGGATGTTCATGCTAGGCGACATTCCGCATTCGGCAGAACTGTCCTTAATGGGCTTCTATCTTAGACGCGTGAGCTCTGGCTCTCCTGCGCCCTTTTGGGGATTATCAGCTTGGTACTCTCCCACTAGTGTGAATGAGTGGTGGAGACTTATGTCAGGAAGATGGGAAAATTGCGTACCTACGTAATTCTTGATCTTCTTGGCGAGTCTCCACCACTCATTCACACGCCCACCCTCCATCCCCAGCTCACCGCTGTATTGGTCTTCACTCCTCAAATCTTTAGCCGTGAGACTTCTTTGCTGACCCTTCTTACAGGGTCACTCGGACTATCTTATGTCCTTTTTAATGTTGGTTTACTCTTTACGTTGGTTGCGCTGCACCTCCTTGGTAAAAAGGTACTGAGGCGGTTGGAGGGTGCGTCGCCGAGATGGTCATTACCGCTCGAGCCGCTGCTTTCGCTGGCCTTGGCCGTGTCTCATGACGCCCGTCTCTCGCCGACCTCCAGCAAAAAGTTTGCTCCCGATGGGTCTTAGTGCCTCCGGCGCTAATCCCACTAGTGTGAATGAGTGGTGGAGACTCGTCCAAGAAGATCAAGAATTACGGTAGGTACGTAATTTTCCTGTCTCTTCAGTTCAAAAAGATGCCAGCCCTCAAGGGCACCCAGCTATCCAAATCTCTAACCCCAACAGAAAGAATCCTGTTGGAGCTGGAGGTAAAGCACCTTTTAGAAGCAAGTGTGGTAGAAAGAGTACCTACCCATCAAAGGAGCAAAGGTCTCTACTCCAGATACTACCTGGCACAAAAGAAAAACAGGGAGTGGTGACCTATTTTAGACCTCAGATACTTGAACAAGCATCTTTTGAAACCCAAATTCAAAATGGTCACCCAGAAAATGGTAATTCAGTCCCTACAGAGACTGTTTAGCCTCCCTAGACCTCAAGGACACCTATTTTCACATCCCAGTAAGGCAGTCCCACAGCAAGTTTCTGAGGTTCAGACTTTCTTCAGGGCACTACCAGTTTGCAGCCATGCCCTTCGGCCTGACATCTGCACCAAGAGTGTTTACCAAATGTCTGGCTGTAGTGGCAGTGCATCTAAGAAAAAAGGGGATTTCAGTCTACCCTTACCTGGATGACTGGCTCACAGTGGGGAAAACCCCTCTACAAGTAGAAAAGGCTCTTTCCCTGACAAAGAACACTCTGAATTCTTTGGGGTTTCTTATAAATCAAAAATCATCCCATCTGGAACTAACACTGCTCCTCACATTCATAAGAGCACAGTTGGACACCCTACAGAGCAGAGCTTTTCTTCCTTTGGAAAGAATTCAACATTTTTTGTCAGTGGCAAATTCTTTCATCCTGGGCCAGCCAGACACTTCCTAAGGCTCCTAGGAGACATGGCATCTATGACAGCCATGGTTCCAGGAGTCAGATTCAGAATGAGGGACATACAGCAGCACCTAAGGTCCTACTGTCCCAAAGCAAAACTTCACTCTCGAAACTGATCCCAGTCACAATGGCACTCCTTCAGTCTCTGAACTGGTGCAAGAAAGTTACCAACCTATCAAAAGGAATTTCCTAACAAGCACCCTCCTTTACAAGAATCATTACTACAGATGTTTCTCTGCTTGGATGGGGAGCTCACATGGACAATACTTCCGTCAGTGGATCCTGGACTCCACAGGAGTCATAGGCTCACATCACTTTGCTGGAACTCAGAGCCATTTATCTGACACTGAAGGCATTTGCCTCACAGATAAAGGGTCACAGGACAGATAACACCACTGCAATGGTCTACATAAACAAACAAGGTGGCACAAGGTCCAGCATTCTATGTCTGGAAGCCATGAGAATGTGGGGCTTGGCCTAGTCCCTGGAGGTCAGACTATCAGCCATACATCTTCCAGGCAAGGACAACACTCTGGTGAATGCTCTCAGCCACATCAAGCAGAGATACAGTGAATGGTGTCTGAACAAGCAGGTGCTGGCTACAGTGTTCAGGAGGTGGGCACCCCAGAAATAGATCTTTTTGCCTCTCACCTAAACCATCAACTTCCTCTGTATTGTTGCAGACCTCCAGCCCTGGGGACTCTCCCAACAGATGCTTTAGTTTTGGATTGGATAGGAAAGTTTCTTTATGCCTTTCCTCCTTTTCCCCTGATTTTCAGAGTTTTGCTGAAACTCAAAGCTCAGCCTGCAACAATGATACTGGTGGCACCAGACTGGCCAAGACAAGCCTGGTATCCCTTATTGATGACCCTTTATTGCAGCAAACCCATTCACCTCCGTCTCAGTCATTCCCTTCTGACTCTCCCTCAGATAGGGATGATGACCTATCCGGATCTGAAATCTCTTCATCTCAAATCTTGGCTCTTGAGGAGTTAGAGTTTCCTGCCACTCAGTATTCTGAACAAATTCTAAAGATCCTGAGGATGGCCAAAAACCCTAGTACAAAAAAAATACCTGTACAGCCAAATGGAAAAGATTTTCCCTTTGGTGCAAGAAAAAGCACATTATTCCTCTTAAGGCTTCAATTCCTAACCTTTTCGGTTATTTAGTGTACTTGCAGGATTCAGGCTTGAGGCCTTCATCCCTGAAGCTTCATCTGGCAGCTATTTCGGCTTATCTTTCTGTTGGAAAGACTAAATCTGTTTTTTCCCAGCCAGTGTTTAAACAGTTTTTCAGAGGTCTCCTCCATGTCCATCCTCCAGTTAAGGAACCTGTCCCTCACTGGAGCTTGATTCTCTGTATTACCAAGCTCATGGAGCCCCCCTTTGAACCCATGGCTTTGGCTCACCTCAAGTATGCCACTTGGAAAACTGTAGTTCTAGTAGCCATTACCTGTGCAAGAAGGATTTCAGAGTTACAGGCTCTCTCCACCAGTCCCAACCACATTATCCCTCATAGGGATATGTTTGAGCTCAAGACGAACAGAAAATTCCTACCTAAGGTCATCTCAGAGTTTCACCTTAACCAATCCATTACTTTACATGTGTTCTTTACTGAGAAATCCACTCTGGGGGGAACAAAAGCTCCACAGTCTGGATGTCAAAAGGGCCCTTCTTTATTATTCAGATCACACCAAGCAGTTCAGGCACCCATCCACACAGTTGTTCCTCACCTATGGGGAGATAGGTAGAGGAAAACCAGCCACTAAGAGAATTATCTCTCATTGGATAGTCTCATGTATTCGATTCTGCTGTGACAAGGCTGGTAAACTGGTAGGCTATGTAAATATTAACTGTAGTACATCTTTTCTGTATATTATACATTGAATATTGTATGCTGTATATATATATATATATATATATGTTTCTACCTTATTGCACTTTTTTATTACCTGTAGCACACCCATTACTATTTTATGTATTCCTTATTATTTTCTTGTTAAGTTTTGTTATCACACCCAGGTCCATCTTGTAAATGAGTTTTACTGAATGTCATTTCCCCTGGTAAAATAAAGATTGATTGATTGAAACAGCCCCCTGAGGGCTCAGGGCCCACTCTACTAGGGGTACTGCTGCTTCTGTGGCAGTTGTTAGGGACATACCCATACTGGACGTCTGTAAAGCAGCTACTTGGAAGACTGTACACACTTTCACTAAGCACTGTT
This sequence comes from Neoceratodus forsteri, assembly GCA_016271365.2. Lineage (NCBI taxonomy): Eukaryota > Metazoa > Chordata > Ceratodontiformes > Ceratodontidae > Neoceratodus > Neoceratodus forsteri. The sequence continues at coordinate 659,144,636 of CM028133.1, forward strand.
GCTTGGATGTACAGTCTAGATCTGATACCAAATTTGGCAAGGCGGTGCTGCAGAGCCTCTTCCCTAAGTAGGTTCTCTACCCACCGCCCAGCTGCACTGCTTTATAATCTGCAATAGTTACTGATGCTAAAGGACCCCTGGGGTAAGAAGAACAAATTATTTACTGTAGTAATCTTCTTCCTTCCAAGGTGCCCTTTAGCATCAGTAAACTCCCACCCTTCCTCCCCAAATAACCTTCAGAAGAGGGCTCTGACACTTGCCTACTAGCAAATTGGTCATTTTAAACTTTGAATTGTATTTTGAGCAAAGTTTCACATTTATTATTCTGGTTCTTGTTGTTATATTTATATTTTTGAATCTTGTTGGCTCATTCCTGGTGGACATGTGCCCATTCTAGCTTTGAAAACATTCTGAAGCCTTCCTTACTCTCCCTGCTCAGCACACCTTCAAGCTTCAATTTGATTGGCTAATTCATAAACTCATTACCATAATCTCCACCTTCAGAGCAGTACTACCTGGTCCACTCACTGCAATAGTTACTGATTCTAAAGGACAGCTTGGAAGAAAGAAGATTACTACGGTGAGTAATTTTTCTTTCAGATCCTGACCAACACTTGATTTCGCATTGCTGGCATGAAATTACACTTTGACCATTATGATATTAAATGACACCTGCCATGTTAAGAAGGAGAGGTCTAAAAAAAACTCTGTTGAAATTTTTGGGTTAGAATATCACAATGGAAAAAAATTAAGAAATAATGCTATTTTCAGGGATGTACATTGGCCCAGTGGGGACCACATTGCCTTCCATGCCAGTGGCCTGAGTTCAGGTGTGAGCTCAGAGAGCTGACCAAGGCTGGTGAAGAAGGTGCTGTAATGTGCAGCACCATCCCCAGCCTGGAGAAGGACAGAGAAGTGTTTTGGTTCACACATGACACCTTTTGGTGGGTCAGGGGAGCCTTCCCTCACAAGGTATTGATGTGTGTCAAGGCCTGATGGGCCCATGCAGTAGGTCAGGACTGTCTCCAGTGTTTATATCATTTTCTGCAGGTCCAAAAGGGACCTGCACAAATGAGGATACTATTCCACTGTTACAAAAAGAAGGGAAATTAATTGCAAAAAATTATGTTAATGCAAATATTAGAGTTGAAGAATGCAAAGCGCACAAAGTAGGGAAATGAAAAACATTAGGATTTTGGGTCTCCGAAGTATTGGCAAATAAGTGATGGGTTCTTCCTTGGAGTTGTCAACCCTAATGCCTACCCCATCTCCTGAGCAAATGAGGTCAGACATGATGTATTTTCTTCCCACAGGGCCCGAAAAGCTCTGCATGAAGAAAGCTATGGCAGATTATCTTGGCAACATGTGGCAAGCCATACTTCAAACCCCAGGAATCCCTGACTAGTTGTTTAACAACTGCGTCATCAGTCCCATTGATTGAGCTTGCCATGGAGCTTTAGAATTTTGTCCAAATTAAGGAAGTAGGATGAAATTCAAAGCTCTGGTGTGTGGTCACACTCACCTCTTCCCTGTAACGGCAGATTTATTTCTCTGTCAGAGAAGAAGCATCACCTCAAAGTTGCTCCCACTTCAGAGATGCTGCATTTGGTTGTTTTTATTTTTTTATTTGTCTTGTGCTGCTTTCAGTTAGTTTTTGATTAACTCTACATTAGTTAGGGATTTACTGTTGTTGATTTGGATTGTGTTCCCTTTCTCTTTCAGTTCTGAGGAACCGGAGGTGGCCTGTTGAAGTGCAGTTCCCCTTTTCACTTTACTCTTTAAACAAAAAAATTAAAAAAGCACCTTTAGGGTGTTTCTTTTGACTTGTGTAGCCTGAGTTCCATTTGGCTTGGGAACCTTCCTATTTGGCTTTGTTTTTACTTTTAACATTGGTTTACTGGGGTTGGTTCCCATTATTTTTGGAACCTATCCACATTTGGTATTTTTCTTTTGGGAACTGTTTTAGTAATTTGGCCTAAGAAAGTACAGGGCCCACGGGAAAAGAAAAACAAATTGCTGATTCTCAGGTGAAGGCAGACCGTCATGATGCCTGGGTCCTGACCACTTTTACTGGCTGTAATTGTGCTTTGAGTTTTGCTCTAAGTTTATTGCAATGGGGGGTTACAAACTTAAGATATTATGGCCTCACTTTTTGACTCCTCATCACAGCAAGGCTCAGGTGAAAGTCCCGCCACTCAGAATAAACTCACAGAAACCAAAGCATCTGAAAGGGGGATCTCTGATACCAAAAAAGTTAAAAGAGCTATGAAACAGACATTGGAGTGGTGCCTGCTAAGGGAAAAACATAAAGAAAAGTGTGTCACTGTCCTTCCTGCTGAAAGGGCAAAAGAGGTGCCAGTGGACAGTAGGCAGGCATTTGAAATGGTGCCTGCTAAGAAGGCACATAGGTTTCATAGGTTTCATAGGTTAATCAGAGCTGAGAAGACCGTAGTCCATTTTGCTCACCAAATATATTAGTAATAACCCTTAAATGAAGCATTATGCCACTTCCTCTCCTGCTGAAGAGGCAAAGGAGACTCCAGTGGACAGTAGGCAACCATTGTAAATGGTGTCAAAAACACACAAAGTAAAGCATGTCACTGCCCCTTCTGCTGAGAAGGCAAAGGAGACGCTAGTGAGCAAAAGTAAGTTTCTCTCATTTGAAGAAACGTCTAAAGGATGGCAGTTTTTCCAGGCTTTCAAAGTTATGGGTGCCTGTATGACCATGCCCCCCCTTCCACAGGTCCCAATACCTGTGGTGATGTCTGTGGGGGTGGAGGTAGAAATGTATTATGATGAGGAGGAAGGGGACCCTATAAAACTGGATGGCTCCCCTAAGCAAGAGTTTGGTTCCTTTCTTCAGTCTTCGGAGGACTATACTTCTTATTTTACATTTGTGAGGCAGATGGCAAATATCCTCAATCTCTTACCTCAGGAGAAGGAAGAGGATGAGGATGAGGTTGAATTTTTAGATATGATGGGCCTAGCCCCAACAAAAAGGTCATGTTTGCCTGTTAACAAGTCTCTAAAGAAAGCCACCATCAATGTCTTGTCAGTCCCACCTCCACTGCTAGCACTGACAAGAAAATAGAAAGTGGCCAGCCCGGTAGCACAGAGGGCTGAGGCATTGGATGCCTTACCTCATGCTATACTGGTGACTGGAGTTCAGGAATGACCTTGGGTCATCAGAGAGCTGGCACAGGGGAGGAGGGAAGAGCAGGATTGAGCAGCCTTACGGCAGCTCTACTCTCCTGTTGGAGGTGGCCACTCTCCTGTAGTCCCACTGCCACCTGGTGGAGGCCTGGTGTTGGCACAGGCAGAGGGAGAGGCACGAAGGAAGGGGGTCTCAATGCACAGTGTGCGCGTGCCTCTACATGAGCACATGCATGCGAGAGATGAGGTGGGAGTAAAATGGAGTGAAAAGCTTACAAAACATATATAGAAAAAAAAACAAAATATGAAATGGACAAACAGGGTGCTGAGTACTTAAACAACCACCCTGATCATAGAGGAGAGGTTCAGACTGCTGTCTGTGAGAAGGCTAAGACACCCCATTCTTCTCAGACTCCAGAGAGAGATTGCAGAAAACTGGACAGCATCTACAAAGAAGTTTACATGTCAGCTTCTTTACTGCTAAGACAGGCAGCTTATATGGCCGATTCAGTTCAGTACCAAAAGGTACTTTGGAGTTCTGTAGTGGCCATGAATGAGAAAGCACCTAGAGATTCAGCTCGGAATCTGGCAGACATAGCAAAAACTGCCATGGATGCCACCAAGTACCAGTTCCATATGACCTGGATACCAACAACACTGCTTCCAGGGTTATGGCACATGCAGTATTCTCAGAAGGTTTGCTTGGCTCTGAACTACAAACCTTTTCCATGACACTCAAACAAAAGCCATGGATTCTCCATGTAACCCATAGGCGGTGTTACTCCTAGGGTTACTACCCCTGCCTTGCAGGCCTGAACAACTTTGAGGGGCCTGGGTTCCCATAATAAATTTGAAACTGGTTCCTTTCCAAGATATTACAAGTGACCTGGTGCCTCCACCCATAGTTTAGCTTTAAGTGGACTAGCTTTCACCTAGTACAACCCCCAGGATGTTGTACCCACCCAAACTGATAATTTGCCACTCCAACACATGACCCAATAAACATTTCCCCACATTTCAATACCTGGTACCAATTATTGACTTGATCCTAATAATATGCTTACAACACCATCATCTGCAAAACAACAACAATTATTTATTTACAGGGGAACGGGGCTAGAGAAGGGAAATGGAATAGAGGTTATGCTATTTACAATTAAGTTTCATTTGTTGGATTTGAGGTTCAGAAAAACAACATTCTATACTTTAAATCAATTGCAAATCACAGTGGCCACAAACCAACCCATTTAAATAGTCAGAGCCCTGACTAACTAGTTAGCTGCATAGACAGGTTATTTTCCATTATACCATGGACCTCGGACACCTACCAATGAGAACGGCAGGCTGGCACCTTACCTCTGTTGTAAATCCTCTGATAATCACTGCAAAAGGTGCCAGCCAGCCACATCTTTAAAAAAAAACAATTGGACACCAAAATCATGGAACTACTTGTTTCCCTGCAAAGCAGACACCATAAAACAGCAGCTCCATACATCAGGGAAACAAAACAAAATAAAAACACTGCTTTAATACTGAGTGGCTTATTAAGCATCATACCAAGTATTGCTTTTTAAACTAATAAAAAAGCAGTACTTGGATATCAGACAGCTACCGGCGGATCTGGGTTATCGGGAGTTTAATCATGGCTGCGTGGATTTACCCAATCAGCTGCACCTTGTGGGCAAACCACTCCAACAGTGGTAAATCTCCTGATAACCCACACCCCCTCATGGCTTATTGCTTAATTAATGTCCACATTGGTACCTGTATCCCACTTTAGTGCAAGACCCTGCAATTCCCCTCAAGCTGGGTACCCAGTAGAAAAAGAATCTTTTAACTGGTGCTGGCCTGATGGACTTGGCAGCTGTGCATTGGCTAGCATGAAACAGGTTGGGGCCCTTTTACAAGATTTGAGGCCATTGAGCAAATGGTTGCATCCTTAACTTTAGCTAACTGCAGCATGCAGAAAATATTTAATTTAACTATTTACAAGTCAATTGCATTGCAGGGATTGCCCTGTGTTATTTATAGCAGTTGTCTTGATCGGGTTAAATGCTTCATTAGGCGGGCTTTGTCCCTGAAGACTACAATGCTGGCAAAGCAGGCAGGCGGCTGCCCAAATACTGACTGCAAAGATCTTACTGGCTTGTGCAGATAGAACATGACATTTTAGGTTTTGAACAACTGCCCCTCTTCTAGGCTGAAGCACTTGCAGAGAACAGTCCGGTTAAAGTACATTCATAATCTGAACACATTCAGTACATTTAAAGAATGTGTAACTTCTTCAACCAGGGGCCATCATGGCTAACCTGGTCCTTTTTAACTTGTATCTTGTTCCCTGAGTCATGGTGACCCGGTTTCTTTGCATTCATATCCGACAAATTGCTTTACTAATACTGTTTCTCTACTTGAGCAACTTGAGTACTTAAATCAGTCATTTCCAATTTAGACTTGAGGTCTCAGTCCCACGTGGCACATGACTGAAGTTCACAGCTCTACCGGACATTTTGGCTGACTATTAAGCATAAACTGGACTTCCCAGGCAAAGTCAGGATGCGCCCCGGTTCTGAGTGCTCCCCTTCCAGTCATGTAGGCTCCAAGCAGATCAACACATATCATCACATTTATATGTAAGCTGGACCACGCCTGGTCCCTTAAGGCATTTAGGTCCACCTGCACTAGGCAAGGCTTAGGCACAGCAGATGCAAGGTGCAGACTAAATGAGCAGTGTTAAACAGCAACAGTCTCTAGAGCATTGGCAGCCTCATTAAGCATTTTTCTTTTTTTCTTGAACTGGGGGGTACAAGAGTACTCACTCAGGCTCCTCACAGTATGGATCTCTATCATAAAGGCTCCTGAAGTCTTCAGTTCTCTCACCACTGAGTCAGATTCAGTGCTTTCAGTGCTGGCTTGACATCAAGTTGGAGGGCCATGTTCTTCCCTGATGTGGAAGGGAGGGCTAGAACCTGGAGGATATTTTGGCAACCCCCAGGCTAGCAGGTTCTGCTTTAAACTAAATTACTTTACTGGCAAAAAGTCAAAAGACCCTCTCCAGGATGGAGGGGCTTACACTGGATCACCAGACCCAGTTGCAATGCTGGGGGCTTGGGCCCCCACCCCTGTAAAGGGCTCCCACTCGAATCTGGAAATTTGCTGAAAACACAGTCTTTTATGGGGCTCTCTTGAGACTTCCTATTGGCTGAAGCTATTGGTTGCTTTGCCTCTTATTTGCTGGAAGGCTTGTCACTCAGGAAAATGAATTATTCATTAAGCCTTCTCGTTGCATAGTTGGTTTGCTGTTTTGATGCCTGGAATGAGGTCCCTGCAGTTCCCCATGACCACTGGGTAGTTTCCCATGAGCTTTGGCAAATGTCCCACAAGTCCTGGCTTTAAAATCCTAGCTTTCAGATTGGCTGTGCTGCTCTGTAATGGCTGCTTAAACACACAGTCTCTGAAGCAGAATTAATACAGTCCCAAATAAAGTCCTGGTGCAGCCAGAATAATAATTATATTTGCCCAAATGCCCCGCAGTTCTATAACCACAGGTGTGTCCCTGTAATCACTGCCTAGCTTTTGTTATTCCCTCAGTCCATTTGTCTGCCGCTGCTGCCAATATTTATTGCCCCTTGTTTGCAGCAGGCGGGCTGTCTATTCTGAGACCCAACATACAACTGGTGCAGCCAGGATTAGTTATTTTTATATTTAAACAGGTTTCCCTGCTTGAAATATTTGTTCCCAATAATCCACAAAGCAGTTACATTTACTTATTTATTTCTACTTTTTGTCGACAGCCACCGAAACATAGCTTCCCTGAGGGCAGAACAGACCCTCATGAATATTCATATAGATCTGAGCTCTGGGCTCTTTAATATTCATGAGCCCTAATCTTGACACTCCATGGATTTCTGTATTTATTTCAAACAACAGGCTCTCATGGCCCATGCCGAGGTCACTGGATCCCACTTGGTTGATGGGGACACCGGGACCATTGGACATTCCTTGGTTCGACCGCGAGTTGGGCGGTCACAAGATCAAAGGCGCCGCTCATGCCTGCGTGATCCCCGCTGCACCAGAGTGCATTCCATCGAGCGGGGGATCACAGTTTAAATTATTGGAGCCCTGAAGGGCTAACGTTACACTATGACTGTTCTTTTGGGGCACAAGGGCACAGAAGGACCGCGGGACAGAGGAAAATATGGCAAGCATTTAGTAGGTGACTGAAACAAGAGCTACGGGCCAAAGGTATGCCCCTAAATTGGTGGTGGGGGGGTTACATCCATATGAGGGAAATTCCTTGTTTGGTGATAAGACAGAGAGCTCAATTCTCAAAGCCCTGAGAATGACACAAGGTACCTGCGTCAAATATACTGTAAATAGCGCAAGTGGCATCTTGTGTCAAAAAATGCCCCCTGAGCTATTCACAAAAGCAGGCTGCATGTACCAAAGGGGACTTACACCAGCCTTGCGCCATTAAATGGGCTGTAGCATGGTGCTAGGGGGCTTGCTGCAGATGTGGGCTGCCATATCCCCGAAAGTTTGATTCACAAAACTCTCATAGAGGGAGAATTTCTAAGTAGCCTTAGACCAGCCAGTGCTGGTCTAAGGGTTCTTAGACATATCCCTCTGGGAGAGTGTAGCACTATGCTGCAATGTGCCAGTCCCCCCTCTCCACACCCCGATGCCGCCGGTCATATAATTATTAAAGGAAACTCTTCACTGGTAGTGTAGTGGCCCCTCTCCCTGATTTCTGATGCTGCTGGTCATAATAATAAATAACAAAAAAACCTTTTCCAATCCCCAATGTCCCCATAAATATATATTTGAAACAACCCCTTCCCCAACCCCCAGTGCTGCTGGTCATAATAAGTATTAAAGGAAACCCTTCCCTGATAGTCTAGTGGCCTCCCTCCCCAATCCCCAATGCCACCGGTCATAATAATTAATAAAAACAAACCCTTTCCTGATCCCCGATGTCCCCATATATTTGTATGTGAAACAACCCCTCCCCGATCCCCCATGCCCCTAATATACATTATCCTGTGTAAATGCCCTGGTGATGTAGCACCTAACCCCCAAGCACCGATCACCCGTTATGACAGAAAATAGCATTGTGGCCTAGTGGACCCCTACCCCAGCTGGCAATGTTCCACTACCATGCTCCCCCATCCTCAAACTGAGCCAGCGATTGGCACAGCTCACTTCTCACCACCATGACCAGTGGCTGACTGAGCCCTCAATGAGCACTATACTGTATTCAGTACATGCTCATTGATTGACAGAGAGTAGTGAATCAATGGGTGTGTACTGAATACAGTACAATGCTCATTGAGAGCTCAGTTGGCAGCTGGCTGTGGTGGTGAGCAGTGGGCTGTGCTAGTCACCAACTCGGTTTGGGGATGGGAGGAGCGTGGTGATGGGACACTGCCGGCTGGGATGAGAGTCCACTAGGCCACCAATGTTGTTTTCTGTCACAGTGGGTGATCGGGGCTTGGGGGAGGTGCTGCATCACCAGGGCATTTACACAGGATAATGTATTTTAGGGACGTGGGGGACTAGGGAGGGGATTGTTTCACATACAAATATATGGGTACATCGGGGAACGGGAAATGGTTTTGTTTTTATTAATTATTATGACTGGCAGCATTGGGGATCTGGGGAGGGGCCACTAGACCACCAGGGTTTGTAAATAATTATAATGGGTGATTGGGGCTTGGGGGGGGCACTAGACTACCAGGGCTTTTAAATAATGAGAAGGGTGATTCGTGGGGCTGGAGGACCACATGCATTTGCTGCAAGGAGCCTGTGGCAGACCCTTCCCGTGCACCATGTGTTTGCCGCACAGGAGAGGTTGTCACAAGTGTGTGGACTTAGGCACCAGGACCCCTCCTGTACCACGATCTGGTGCAGAGTACCTGGTGCAACAGGCTTCTGCACAAGCTGCTGTTTGATGCAGCTAGCACCAGTCTAAGCCTCCTTCATGATTCGGGCCCAGAGACTTACATGAAAAAGGTGGATGAATACAAAACTACTTACAAAGCAACACTGAGAAGGAAAAGGCCTCCACTTCCCAGAGGTATTACAGAAGGGAAGGTAGGAGCAGGGGCTACTACCCCCATGTGTAAGTGACCTGTGACTATGCCTTCCAGAGGGGCTTTTTCAGAGGTAGGAGCAGAAGGGGCTTCAAACATGGAGGTGCCACTCCAACGTCCAAGGCCTAGATGAAACAAAACTCCTGACATGTGTGCCCAGGTTGCCTAGCCATTACCAGTGGGAGAAAGACTAACCTACTATTTTCAGGCTTGGGAAACTATTACCATGGGCAGGAGGGTTCTGGAAATAGTGAGTCAGAGTCTCTTTCTGCAGTTCTAGAGGTTTCCAAAGCTGCAGACTGCAGAAAAAAAAAACAGGAGGGGACTGTACTCCAGATATTTCCTGACCCACAAAAAAATGGAGAGAAGGGACCCATTTTAGAACCCAGGTATCTGAACAAACATTTCAAGAAGAAAAAGTTCAAGACGGTAACACTAAGAATAGTAATTCCATCCTTGCAACAAGGTCACTGTCTGGGGTCACTGGCTCGGAAGGATGCCTACTTCCACATTCCAGTAAGACCTTCTCACAGAAAATACCTCAGGTTCAGAGTGGGGGATGGCCACTGACAGTTCACAGCCCTTCTCCTCAGCCTTTTATTAGCTCTCAGAGTTTTCACAAAGTGCCTAGTGGCAGCTTATTTGAGGAGGCAAGGGGTAGTGGTCTTTCCTACCTAGACAATTGGTTGGTTTCAGGACAGTCCTACCAAGAGGCCAAGGCCTTTCTGTTTCTCACACCCAACATACCCTGGAGGAGTTTGGTTTCCTGATAAACCTCTAAAATCTTGACTAGACCCAGTACAGGTATTGGAAATTATAGGAGCAGAACTAGATACTGTTCAGAGAAAGACATTCCTCCCTCGGGAGAGGGTGGCCAATCTGATAGAACTGGAAAAGTCCTTCAAAATAGGGCAGCCAAGATCTGCCAGGGCCTTCCTGCAGTTACTAGGACACATGGCCTTTTCCACAACAGTGGTGCCAGATTCCAGACTCCAGATGAGAGATGTCCAGTACCACTTAAGGGCTCACTGGGCCCAAAGGTGGGACCCTGTGTCAAAGTTAGTGCCCATATCAAAGTGCCTGTAAAGGGCACTGGAATGGTGGCAGGAGGAAGAAAACCATCTGGAAAGAGTTCCTTTCCTACAGCAGTCACCCACAGTAGTACTCACCATGGATGCATCCCTTCTGGGGTGGGGAAGCCATCTAGAGGATCTCACTATAAGTGGGGTATGGACCCTACTGGAGTCTGGAGAACATACAGACCTCCTGGAACTCAAGGAAGTGTACTTGGCAATGAAAGCCTTTTCCTCTCACAGCAGAGGCCAGTCAGGCTAGATAAGGACAGACAATACCACCACTATGTACTAGATCAACAAATGGGAAGGAACAAGATCTTCCAAACTGTGCACAGAAGCAATGAAGGTCTGGAGTCTGGCTAATTCTCTGCAAGTACAGTTACCTGCAGTACATCTGTCAGGCAAGGACAATGTCCTGGCAGACTCCCTAAGCAGAATCAGTCAAGGAAATCAGGAATGAGCTCTGAACAAGCAGGTGCTCTCTGCAGTGTTCAGAAGGTGGGGACCCGCCAGAGGTGGACCTGTTCACATCCTAAACTACCAGCTCCCCAACTTCTGTTGCAGGTCTCCTTCAGTGGGAGCAGCCCCAAAGGACTCAGTAGTCCTCTTGTGGACAGAAAAGTTTCTTTATGCATTCCCGCTGTTTCCACTTCTCTTGAGAGTGCTACTGAAACTCAGGAGGGAGCCAGCAACAATGATTCTGATCACACCAGATTGGACCAGGCAGATGTGGCATTCTCTGATGCTGTTCCTCTCCTCCATACCACCAATCCTCCTTCCCCAGAGTCACAAACCATTGACTCTGTTTCAGGGCAGGATAGCATTCCCAAAGCCAAGAACCCTGTGTCTCAAAGCATGGTACTTGAAGAGCTAGAGTTCTCTAGACTAGATCTCCCAGATGAGGTCTTACATGTGCTCAAGGTTTCCAGGAAGCCAGCAACTAGGAAAACCTATGCTTCCAAGTGGAAAAGATTTTCACTGTGGTGCTCATCCAGGCAGCTTGACCTCTTTGGGCAAGCTTATCCACTGTTTTGGATTATTGGATCCACCTATAGTCCCTGGGCCTCCTGTCCTCAACCCTGAAGGTCCATTTGGCAGCAGTGTCAACATACGTTTCAGCTGGTAAGGATAAATCTTACTTTTGAGATTCGCTCTTGCAGCAGGTAACACCTTTAGGACTGAAGCTGGCAGGCACCAGGACCCCACTGAAAACTTCTAGCTAGCAGTATACAATTGGGGACCACCCCCGACGTTGGCCTGCCCCCAACGTCATGCATGGTATAAAAGGGACGGTTCCCCAGCCCATCTCTAGTTCTTTTCCTGCTGTTTACCACACAAGTCAGACCTCCGTGGATGCCTTCAGCTAGTGGACTGCTATATTTTCCACATTTTTCAATGCCTTTTTTATTTTTTTAGTATTTTGAGGGAGTTTGTGTATTTGGTCTTCTTCACCAACATCATCGATCGAGAGACGCCCTTCCAAGTGCGCATGCAGGAAGCAGATCCCACATAAACATGGACACTTGGCCTGCCTTTTTTTTTTTCCTGGGCCCAGACCACAACATTGAGGCCTGCTAGCATTGCTGAGACTTCAACCAATGCACACGACTCTGGCGCCAGAAGACCCTTGGAGCCTTTCTGCTCAAGAAACAGCTATCTGACATGAAGAAGGAGCTTCACCACAAGGGTTCCTCTTCTTCTTCCTCTTCTTCAGCTTCTCATAAAGAGAAGAAATTGAGTAGTAAACACAAGCACTGGGAGAAACACAAAGAGAAGTCCCAGGCAGAAGACTGCTGTCGGTCTCAGATGAAGTCAGCGACCCCCTCCTCCTTTGGGCTTGCCTCCGGGCTCCCAGTCTCGAATCCTCCCTCCCCCGTCTCTGTCTAAGGAGAAGGTTTTCAGGGTGTGGAAAGTCCTCCCATGCCTCTGAGCCACTCAAGCTTAAGACCATCACCCCGGGGGGCTCTAAGCCTAGTGGCTCAGCTGGTGGTTCTTTGGGCAGCAGGCTGCTGTCTGTTACCCTCCCAATTAGAGTGTTCACTGAGTCCACCCTGATGTCTGGGGCTGATGCTAGCAGGTGGCACCTGGGACTGTCATCCTCTTCCTCCAGAAGCAACGGGCTTTCATCCCAATCACGGGCTACACCTCTCCACAGGAGACTCTGCCTTGGTGTCACCAGCTAGTTCTCCAGCCCGGCCTCCGCCACTCACCTCTATGCTGCCCTCCCCAACACCTTCTTGGGAAAGCCCAGTGCTGCTGTGCTCTAGCCAGATGCCGGTTGATACCAGCACTCCTAGTAGACTGAGGCCTGAGGACCTGATGCCCGATAACCAGACATCAGATCTGACACCTCTGACACCAGGGGAAACTCCCCTGGTCCTGATGCTGGATGACCAGGACCAGACCAATCCAATGCCAGGGTTACCCCAGCCAGATCTCTAGCCTCACAGGATATTTTTAAGAGGTTCTTTAAAGGTCTAATTCACCTGAATCCTCCTTTTAGAGATTCAGTCCCCCCCCTTGAGACCCTGATCTGTGCATTGCACAGCTGATGGAAGCTCCATTCAAACCTATGACATCTGCTACTCTGAAATACATCACCTGGAAAACAATTTTCCTGGTGGCACTTTCCTCAGTTAGGAGGGTGAGTGAACTCCAAGCCCTCTGCACAGATCTCAACAATGTCATATTCCTGTGAACAAAGTAGGCAGCATTCAAACAGCAAACAGCAGACATTAAACTTAGTTGCTGAATAAATCAGACAAAATCAAGTATCCAAATTTAAAGTTCAGACACTCCCTGATGAAGAGTCATGACTAGACACGAAGCGCTGGGGTTAGTGCAATGGGTTTGACTGGACTTTTAACCTGGATGCTGAACTTTGTCTGATTTATTTAGCAACTAAGTTTAATGTCTGCTGTTTGCTATTTTAGTGCTGCCTACTTTGTTCACGAGTGTCTGGCTTTTCAGGCAAGCACGCACTTTGCTTTTCTTGTGCGCGTCTCCACCTCTACTGTGCTTGTACATCATAATGCATGGGGCAAGGTAGAACTGTGGACTAATAGAAAATTCCTCCCCAAGGTGGTGTCCAAATTTCATTTGAACCAGTCAGTCACTCTCCTAGAGTTTTTTATGGAGCACTCCACTCTAGGGGAGCAGAAGCTCTACTGTCTGGATGTTAAAAGAACTCTGGAGTACTGCTTGAACTGTACAAAGGATGTCAGGTCTACAAATTCTCAGTAATTTATTACCTATGGTGAGGTAGAACAAGGTAAACTGGCATACAGGAGAACCATTTCTTGCTGGATAGTAGCCTGTATTCACTTTTGTCATGGCAAGGCTAGCAAGCTTCTGTCAGAGAGACTCTCAGAGCTCATTCTACGAGAGGTACCTCCACCTCTGTGGTAGCATCCAGAGGTGTCTCCATTCAGGAGATATGTAAAGCAGCTACCAGGAAGACAGTACACACCTTTACTGAACACTACTGTCTGGACATTTAGTCCAGAAGAGATGTCACCTTTGGCACTGTTGTCTTGCATTACCTTTTCCTTAAAGAGGTTCTCAACCCAGCCTCCCAAGGTACCGGTATGGAGTCTGATGTTGTTAAACAGCTAGTGAGGGATCCTGGGGTTTGAAGAAAAAGTACTCAGCTGTAGTAATGTTGTTTCTTCCAAGGGATCCCTCACTAGGTTTAACAATCCAATCCCTTCTTCCTCTTCCAGAACCTGGAAAAAGGTTCATACAGGAATTACAGTAGTTCTTTTTGATTGCTTGAGCATTACTTATTGCATTGTTTTACAACTGACATTGTGTGGTTCTGACAGTTTATTATTTTTCTGACAAAGTGAAAGGTTTTTTTCCCCCAAAAAAAGTTACCCCTTATAGTTGTAGTAGAAAACGTAATTTTTATACAGGCATGCGTTGCATCATTAGTGTGACAAAACCCTATTTACAACATGGTCCTGTTCCAGGTTGCAGTTTAAATGTTCACAAAATATTGACAAATTAACACAGAATTACAGACAGAGCATGTTTAAACAGTACAGGCTTAAATATTCACAGATAATATTGACAAATGGACACAAAGTTACATACAGAACATGTTTGAACTGTGCCATCTTTGAATACATGTGGCAAAACCACGACGGCTCATTTTAAGCAACTGAGCATGTCTTTAGTTCCAGTTTTATGGCAGTATTAAAAGCCTTTGGTTTGGGAGCTAGTACTTTAGTTTTTGGTTCAATATAATTCCAAAACGTTGTCACTGTCTATGTAAGTGACATATTTTCATATCTGTTCTTTGGTACTTTTTATTAGTCAATTAGCTTTAGTGGTCACTGCTCACCTCAGTTTGAGAAATAAATCTGCCGTTACACACAGAGGTGAGCATGACCATACAGCAGCGTTTGAATGTCATTCTGTGTTGCTTATTTGCATAACATTCTAAACTCCAGGGCAAGCACCAGCCATGCAACTGAAGATGATGTTGTTAAACCTAGTGAAGGATCCCTTAAAATAACAACATTACAACAGGTGAGTAATTTTTTCTTCTCACTGTAAGGATGATTCTTGTAGTCCTGACTGTAATTTCTTCAGTAATTGTTTTGAACGTTTACATTTTTATTAATTGTCAAACAGGCAAAACAGTTCAATAACAATAAACAGAACAGCTGAACATAAACATGAGCAGCATACCAGGATGTAGCATTAAGATACAGATAGAGTATAGATCATATACATAGTTGCAATTCTTCAGTAATGTTTACTTCACATATTAAAGTGGGTACAAATTGATACTGAGGACACATTCTTTTGTTCCAAAGAATTAATTAATGGACAAGTTCCATGGTATTTAATATGATTTTTAGTTTGATGAGACTATCAACTTATATTTCTTTACATAGTATGGTTACTTAATTCAACACATTGCAAGAGAAAATACTAGAAGAAACTTATGGTTCTCTCTTTAAAATTACAGCTATATGGTTCAAGTCCACCTTTTAAATACAACGAAGAAATGCACATTCAAAACAAAGAAGACATAACCTATACTGATTACAGAGGTAGTGGTTCAATCATCGGAGAACTTAACTGCCTAACACAACAAAAGATGGAAGTTACTGTCACCTGTGAAACTGCAGCCCAGGTAAGAAGGACACTCCATCATAAACAATACGACTGAAAGAACAGAAACATAAGTACTGATATTGGTTCATACAGATCAAACAGGTTTTATTATGGGTATACAGGCAAGTGATACCACAAGGAGAAGTGTGAAATCAATTTACTAAATGAATGTCTCTGTTAGGGTTTTGGCTATTTCTTTTTAGAATCCATTGTTAATCAGTTCTTCTTAAGACACTAGTCAAAAATCATTACGTCTTACAAAATTCAATCTTTTCTATTGAGTCCCACTTTTTGGTCATGCCAGAGACAACAGAATCCCATTGGAGCAAGAACTTTCAGGGCCAGCAGTGCCAGTGCATAGCATAGATACACGGTGTCATCAGTGTGCTCACTGGGTATATAGCATTGCTGGCCTCACCTACCTCTGTTCCTTTCTTCCTGCTGTCAAAGCACAGTGCTTTCCTCTTCAGGAATCAGAATACCATTTTGCAAACCAGTAGCATTCTCATTTAGTTTGCTGTATTTCTATTACTATATTTAACAGCTAATTTTAGCTTTATATTAGTTTAGTCTAAATCATCAAGTTTCTTACAGCCGTATCCCATTTGACAATGATTGAAAACCATTATGGGGGCAGGGTGTCTGAAAAGACTAGCTGCTCTGGCAATAAAGTTGTGTTGACTGCCACTCCTTTCCATACCTCTCAACTGTCCCTCATTATGACGGATGTCACTCATTTTAGATCTCTCAGCATCAGCTGTTGATTGCTTCTGCTCATGCCTCACGGCTGAAAACAGTGAGTACAGGTGGGAGGTGTCCTGCCCCCCCCACTCTAGCGGGGCTTGCACAGGGCTCTATTCTGGGCCATATCTTGTTCTCAGTTTTCCTAAATTACTTCTCCTCTGATGCGTCTCTTAGAATATCCACATGTATGCAGATGACATGATGATTTACACCTCTGTCCCATTGGCTTCAGCTGTAGTAGGTTTGTTACGACATGACTTCCGCAATGTACTGTGCTGGTTTCACACTAACCAACTCAGGGTCAATACCAAGAAGACTGTGTCCATGACTGTCAACAGGTTCTAGGTGATAACAACGCCAACAAAAACATTGCAGCACAATATGCTGCAACCTTTACATCAGTGGTCAATTTCAAGGTCGATAAAAACACCGACTACTCAAATACTGCAACAACACATAAAACAAAACAAAATAATGGCAGTATTTTTTTGGGGGGGGCTCCACCCCACCCTGACATGGGGGACTTCACCCACCACACCACCCAGAATTTTTATAATTAACTCTGAGGAGATGTGGACCTCTGGGACAAGGAGAAAGTCACCAGGGGAAATGTCTGCAAAAAAAAAAAATAAAATAACAGGTTTGGGAGATGGGGAACTAAGCCCTTTTCCCCAGGGCTCCTCTGCTGTAGGAGCTGGATGCCTTGCCACTCTACCACAGGACTGGCTCGGCCAGGCACCACAACTCCTGCTCCCTTATCCCTCCCCCACTACTGCTTTCCCCTTCCTGCCCACACATACAGAGACAGGGTAGGTGGAACATCATAATGATGTAATGCCCCTGTCGCTGTAATACCGCATGACAAACTATGACACGATATAATTGCAGTGATGTTATTTTCATAATATTAACAGTGGATACCCCATTGGCACCACCCAGAAACTAGCCAGGATCTCACTGTACCCTGTCTTCTCCACACTGGCTAGCACCCTCTGAAGGCTGTCTCCACCTTGGTGTGTGGCTTGATAGTAAACTTGACTTCTCTGCCCACATTGATACCATCCATACCAAACTTCACCCCAAACTTGGTGCCCTGTACCATAATAAGAACTGCCTCTCCCTCCAAGTCCGCTGGGAGTTAGTAACAAAAATGGTTCTCCCGGTCTTCAACTATGCAGATGTGGTCTACGGTACTGCCCTTTCTTTTCTTGCCAGACTGGATACACTTCACAGTGCCTTCTGTTGTTTCACTGCCAACTCTCCCCTCCATACTCATCATTGCTCCCTCTATTCTTTTCCCTTCTCCCACTGCTGTTACATCACCAGTCCCACTGTGCCTCTTTCATTGCTAAATACTGATTTGGGTCCCTTCCCTCCTTCCTTTCCTCACTCATCTCCCCATCGTCTCCTCTTCTTACTCTCTACACTCCAGAGATTCCCATACCTTCCCCATTCACCACCCTGACTCCTTTGTTGAGCAAGCTGCTTTCTCCTACTGCCTCCTTTCCCTCTGGAACCTGCTCCCCTCTTACCTCTGCATCTCCCCTCCTTTCCTTTAGATGCCAGATAAAGCATCTTCCTTCTCCCTCCTGTCCCTGTCAACCCCCTCCTAATCTTTCTTCCCTCTCATTTGTTCCCCCTTCCTGCTTAGGACCCCACTTTAGTCTAGTTGTGACTATACCTGCCGTCTGCTTCTGTACCCCCTAGCGTTGGCATCTTTCCTAACAGGCACTTCATGCTCTATATGGGATATACAATGGTGAGCTGTCAGATAAATGATTTATCTACACAAGTGCTGTTTGACCTCGGGTAACTTCACGAGTGGTGTAAGCCATGAGTGAGGTGTCCAAGGTCAAACAGCACAAGTGTAGATAAATCATTTATCTGACTGCTCACCATTGTATATTTCATTTATGCAATAGGGATGTTTCTTATCAGTGCAGGAACATTTGATTTTGACTGTTTATCTTATTTTTTTTTAAATGATAATTTCTGGGACTTTCAGTTAACTTTTCCAGTGTATGTCCACCTAGCATGGTGGTTGCTATTAAATGAAACACCACTCATTTTGTAGAGAACTTCTTGCTGAACAAATGTCATGGTCACAGTATCATGCTACCTTTTCTGTTTTAAAGTTATTCACATTTGTTTGTCAAAAAAGTGAAACAAAAATTGAATTTTATGCTGTTTTTTGCTAATTATAAAAAAACTAAAAGGTATTTATTAATGAAACACCACTCATTTTGTAAATATTTTTGTGCTTAACATTTTTCATGCTCACAGTACCATGCTATCATTTTTCATTTTAAAGTTATTTACATTTGTTTGTCTGAAAAGTGAAAAGAAAATAGGATTTTATGCTGTTTTTTGCTAATTATAAAAAAACTAAAAGGTATCTATAAATGAAACACCACTCATTGTGTAGATATTTTTGTCCTGAACATTTTTCGTGCTCACAGTACTATGCTATCATTTTTCGTTTTAAAGGTATTCACCTTTGTTTGTCAAAAAAGTGAACAAAAAAGCTTTGATTGACAGTTTGCATTTATCCCACATATGTGGAAATAAATGGATTTATCCAATTGCTTTTGGTTCCACATCTATTGTATAAATTGTATTATTGCATGATTGTCCACATGTCATTGTGTTTATCCATGTTGTTGTTTATTGTACTTGGTCATCACAATGCTCTTACATCTGTAAAGTTGCCTATGTAACCGCAATCTGATATTTGTAACTTTTTTTCTTTCTGTACTCCCCTTCCCCTCTCCCTTGGGTCACACCTGCAAATGTGCTTTGGCTCAGTGTGCCTTTCATGGTTACCAATTTTTTATCTCTCTGAAGTGCTCTGTCCCATATCCATCTCATACTGAAAAGGTGCTGGCAACAAGGAGAAAGTGCTGTAAATTTAGAGTTTAAAGCAGAAATTCTTAACATTCTATAATACTAACGCAATACTAAACCTTAAACAAATAAATGTACTGGTATCCTCAGTGCTGTGAACTTACATTTTCCGGGCTGAGAATGTGTATCTCATTTTGAGGTCAGCGTACCATATTGCTTCTCATTTTGGGTGTCTCTGTTCCACAGTTCAATAACAAAAGTTTGAGAGGTATGCTTCTTTCTAGTGACATGTTCCCCCTTTTACTATATATTTCTATTTTGTATTGTTGTAAAATTATTGTGAACTGGACTGTTTTTGTAGACAAGAGATCCCATTGAAAATGAGCTTCCGCTAAACTGGATTATTCTTTTCTGGAAAAATTCTCAGAATAACATTTTTACTATTACTACTACTACCAGGTAATCTTGTGGCTGAAAGGATAGGCAGTCCTCTCATAGTTGCAAAACAAAATGGTCCTAGCCCCACTTACAATATGGATTGGGATTCAGGGACCACTTGGCTCTTACCCCATACTGGCATAAAAAGAGTAAAGAAAAGGAATGGCACAGATCTAGGTCTAGGTCTCAACACTCTGCCCCAGAGGCAGCCATCTCCTCCAGATATATGAGTTCCAGACCTAGTGTCCCCTCCTTCATCACCTTCGATGAGTGGTGATTTATTTATTTATTGATAACTAGGATTACAATAACCTTTGAACCAGGGGTTCTTTTGCAAAGGTTCTGTGTTGAACAAGGAGTGGTACACTAAATAAAGGTACAGACATGGTGGTTGCAGTTACAAAATCACAAAGTTACAAGGACTAGACAAATTGCATGCACATTTAGAGATGTGACCTAGTCAAAATAAGTACAAAGTGTTGAGCTGTGAGAGCAAGATGAGGGAGTGGGAGAGGTGGGGAGAGAGGGGAGGAAGGGGAGGAAACAGCAGAACAGAGGGTGGGTGGAATTTCAATGGACTTGGAGACTCAGGGAGGGTGAACAGGAGAGACACAGAGATAAGGGGGGACGGGGTCAAGGGGAGAGGGAGATTACAGGAGGACGAGGAGTGAGGGTGAGGAGGGGGTGCATAACAGGGAGTGAAACTGCAGGCAGGAGATGAGACACAGGTGAGAGAGAGGGAAGGAGAGAGGAGGAGAGGTGGGGGAAAACGTGGAGGTTTGAGAACGCAGAGGGAGGGAGGTGAGGGAGGAGGTAGAGTTGAAAGGAGAGCAGGGCCTGAAAACAGCCTAGGTGAAGCAGTCACAGCAGCTTTGAGCAAGTAGGTGTTGATGAAGCTTAAGTTTGAAAGTGACTAGTTTAGGTTCAGCATGAACATCTGAAGGGAGACAGTTAAGAAGGGTGGGTGCTCTATAAGCAAAGGTCCGCTGGGCGAGAGAGGTCCTGGAGAAGGGGAAGAGGTAGGATTGCTTAGAGGAGCTCCATGTGCACTTTGCTTTAGGTGCCAGCAAGATTTAGGTCTCAGTGAAAGGGGGAGTAAAGCCAAGACTGATCTTTTTGAGAGTAGGCACGTATGGTAAATGACACTTGCCTTGAGAGGAAGTCAGCTGGTTCTCTTGTAAAGTTCACAGGTATGGGTCTGCTTGTCAGATCCAGAGACCAGTCTACATGACTTGTTCAGCGCAAGTGAAATTCTCTTTAGTGAGGTGTCAGAGGCAGCACCATAGATAATTAAGCCATAGTCCACAAGTGAAAGGACTGAGCTGGTAACCACCAGTCTCAGAGCTTCTCTGATCCTAGAATTAATGACCTTGGCAATTAGGTTAATATGGAGATTATATGTGAGAGCAGTATCCAGCATTATACCAAGGTATTTAAACGCTTGAATTTGCATCGGGGGTTGGCCTAGGTTGTTGCAAATAACTAGGCTAGTCACTTTGTGAGCATTGTGGGGGTTAGTGAAGAGCATGACCTTGGTCTTTTTGTAATTCATGAGCAGTTTGTATTGCTAAAACCAGGTCTCCACCATTTTGAAGTCAGATTAAAGGTCAACCATAAGCATTTGTGGTTTAGGGATGTGAGAAAAGAGGACAGCATCATCCACATACAGGACCACATTGTTGTTACAGGCAGTAGGGAGATTATTGATGAACAAGCTGAAGAGTAGTGGGCCGAGGATGTAGCCTTGCGAGACTCCAGACTGTATGGGTAGACTGTTTGAGAGAATGTCGCAGATCTTGACTTACTGGGTGTGTCCATCAAGGTAGCTTCTGAACCAGCAAATAATCTCAGAAGAGAGCCTGAGTGAGGAGAGGGAGTGGAGCAGGATGGGGTGGTTCACTGTATCAAATGCCTTAGTTGGATCAATGTAGATTGATCCAGCTAAGTGGCCATCATACAAGGCCTTATGGATGTAATTGGTGTAAGCCACTAGGACAGTGGTGGTGCTGTGTGATTTTCTAAAACCATGCTGCTGTGGGCGTTGTAGGTCATAACTGGTAAGATACTCAATGAGCTGGTCAGAAACTATGCATTTGAGAGCTTTGGGGGGGTGGCTATAGGACAGTAATTCTCACTTAGTGTCTTGTCTCCACTTCTGTGGACCAGCATGATTATTGCAGCTTTACAAAGGCTGGGAAATTATTTAAGGGAGAGAGAGAGATAGGTTAGAGATCCTGGTGAGGGAGCAATGACAGCCTCAAGGGAGAGGTGGAGAAGTTTAAGGTCCAAGGTGTCACCACTGAACCTGGCCTTTCCAATGACCCTGTGTATGCATTTTTTTGCCTTGGACTGTATTACATGTCTGAAGTAGAAGGGTTGGATATTTGGAGCAGGGGTAGAAGAGGCAGCCACTTGGACAGAGCTAGGAGAGTCGTAGAAGTCAGGCAGGAGTATACCACTTAGGTCAGTGAATGTGTTATTAAAAGCATTCACTACAAGACTGTGGTCTTGTGTGTTAACACCATTTACTTGGAGCAGAGTGGGGGGAAACTTGAGGGGAAACTTTATTGAGCTTGCCAATGAGGTCCTTAAGTTTTTCCCAGAAGTTACGGCTGCTGCCCCATGAGTTAGTAAGCTCGCCTTTGAAGTATTATTTTTTTGCCTCACGGATTTCATGGGTGCAATGGTTTCTAGCAGCCCTGTAGAGCTGCATATTACCAGGTTTCCCAGTGGTCTTAACCCGATGCCACAGATTATCTCTTTGTTTCATTAGGTTAATTAAGGAGGTGGTGATCCAGGGGTTGGATGGACTCTTAATCTTTGTTTTACGGACTGGGGCAAAAAGATCACAGGCTTTGTTGAATTTGGAGATAAAGTAGGAAAGAACATCATCCATGGTGTTGAAACTTCTGTGGGGGGGCCAGTTACATTGAGCTAGATAGGCTTTAAAGGTGGTGAGATGTCCTTTTTTGAGGGCCCTATGGTAAATAGTTTTCACTGGAGGTTTGTTGGCCTTATATGTCCAGAAACACAAAACAGGGGAGTGATCACTAAGAGAATTAGGAAGGATCAGCGTACTTGTAATCCTATTGTGTGGTAAGGATTAGGTCCAGGAAGAAGCTGGAGCCAGTCCTAGGGTTAAATCTTGTGGGGGCGGTAACCATCTGGGTGATACCGATAGATGTGATGGCACCTTTAAAAGGACCCGCTTCTGGGGCGAGCCAATTTATCTTGAAGTCACCCAATATCACAGTCTCGGACTGGTATGGGGGGGGTCAAGGTAGTCAGTGACCATTTTGAACCCAGGTGACTGTTCACGAGGGGGGATATAGACCGAAAGTATGGTAAGAAGTTTCCCATGTTGCCCCAATAATATTCTGACAGCAGGTAACTGGGAGTTATTACACTGGGTAACATGAGGGAGGGCAAGACTTTTTAGGTGGTCTTTAATAAATAATACACAGCTCTCACCTCGTTTACTCGACCTATCTTGCCTATATAGGTTATAGCCAGGCAAGGAGATTACATTATCCGGGACCCTAGGGCAGGGCCACATTTCACTGACAGAGAGAACATGAGGAGTATACTGTGTCATCCAGACTTGAAGTTCAGCTAGTTTGGGTGGTAGGCTCCTGATGCTACTAGAGGCAAGTGTTAAGGGTTTGTTTTTGTGGTGGTGTTATGGTGGGTTATGTAGGGGGCCAGGGTTGGGGTGGACATTTCCTGAGAGAAGGAGAAGAAGCAAGGCAATCCTGGCTAAATATTGCCTGAGTAGTTTATACCAGAGGAGGCTTTTATGCCTGAGGGGGGCAGGATTGCAATGGCAGTCAGAGATCGCCAGCAGGTGAAGCATGGAGTACATTGAATGTAGGGGGTGTCAAGTTATGGTGGTGGTGGTGTGTTGGTTGGGCTTACCCAGGCAGGGGTGGAGGGTTATGCAAGGGTTTGTGCTGTGGAGCACAAGAAACCCACAGGTAGGAGGGGGTTGCAGTGAGGAATTGGGAAGGATGTAGTAGGTAGGTAGAAGTATGGGAATGTAGAGAGCTAACAGCGCCATTAGACATTGGACTTCTTTGTGCCTTCAGAACTGAATCCTCTCTGTCTCCAGTACACCCACTTCCTTCTGGGGATGTATTGGATGAGCAGTTTGGTTGATGAACTGCTCTCATGGAGCAGTTGATATGCTACACCCTTTTGGTTCCACTTGTGGTTCCATCCCTGATGCCAGAGACTGCCTCTGGTCAGTGCCATTCTCAGTGATGGCCCCTTCATTGGTGCCAGCACTTCTGTTAGTGCTGGTGCCAGTGCCAATGCTGTTGTCCATGCTGGCATTTTCACTGATACTGGAGTGGATGTTAGTATTGACTCTGTTGTAATAGCCGCCTCCGCCTTTGGTGCTGAGGCCTTCTTTGGTGAGGTGTGGCCTTCCCAATGAATGCCTCTACCGGTGCTGGGACCAGCATTGGTGCCAGATGGGGAATACCCCTCAGATTTGCTGGCTATCCTACTTGGTTGGCAGATGAGGAAGAACATGATTAAAATCTCATTTATGATGAGTCAGAGGATTTTGAAGAGTATCCTCTAAACCTAGAGGATATTCTGCTTGCTCAGACAGTCCATGCTCCTCAGGAATATCGCTCTTTTCAGTCACTGCTGAATAACATGCTCTAAACTTTCAGATGGTGGCTGTGGATGAAGCTAAGAACATACATATAGAGTATCACTCCAGGTTGTTAAAGGGGAAAGGAACATAGTACATATGAGTAATGTGCTCCCCTACTGGGGATAGTTATATACAGTAGCTCAACGCTGTTCCCTAAGCATAGAACCCTAGGAAATGAACATTCCAAAGACAGCAGTTAATCCAGGTTTGCTGTACCACTTGAGGGGATAGCAGCATAGTTTGAGCTCCCTGCAGACTTTGAGACATTTTCCCTTGGTTATTATTTCATGGTTAAAGTAGCACAACTCTGAAGCAGTTTGGGGCTACCTGGTGACAGATGGCAACCCAACATTTAGAAATCCATGCTTGTTAACCTGAGACTTTCAAATTGGCTAACCTGCTAGAGCTAACTCTCATGACAGCGCCACCAGTGCCTAAATGAGGAGCACTTGCCATTGAAGGTATATGTTCATTTTATTAGGTCTGCAAGATCTTTAGCCTGGGGTCTCTGATAAGCACAGAGTTTTTTTTTATATGGGGTATTTTTAGTTAGGATCTTTAGGCAGTTTGTCACTGTGTATTTTGTCTGCCTATATTTCTCCTTCTGCAGTGTCTCATAGTATAGTGCCCCTTCCCCGGCCAGAAGAAGGAAAATATGTGATAATGTTTGAAGTCAGATTATTTAGGCAGTAGTTTTGTCAGATGGTGATCTTATCTGTGCCAATCTTCACCATTCATCACTGCTGGGGTATCTGCCGGTGGTCAGGACCCTTGACAAAATGGAGTGTAGCCAGCGCACCATAAGGCGCCCGCCCTCAAGGCCGACACACTGCGTGGTGCTCAAGGGTTGGCCGTTAGCGTCGACCCACCTGCCTACCAGTTCTTCATATCTCCACAGTAGAGGTCACACCTCCTGTGGAAGCTGCTGCTTGAGGCCTAGTTAACACAAAAACCTTCAACGCCGCCTTCTATTTTACTTGGTGCGAAGTCATTCGAGTTCCTGCCCGTTCTGCTTTGCCTTTTCGACGCCATCCTGGTAAGATCTTTCCATATCTTTATATTTCCACGACGTGAGTCTGTTTTTGTGTTTTTTCCCGTAGGTCATGTCTCGGTCGGAGGGCAAGAAATCTTCTAAGACGGTCAGCCTCTATGACGGTGTCCTGCGGTTTGTGCACCCATCACAGACCAGCACGACCGGTGTCTTTCGTGTCTTGGCCCACTTCATGACATGGATTTGTGCAATGCCTGTTTCTCCATGGACCGCCAGGTCATCAAGCAACGTGCGTGGAAAGTGGGGTGAGTCCGCTGACTTTTCTGGGTCGGAAGCGCACTCGTCAGGCCAAGCCACGCTCTCTCAGCCTTTCCTCCGGGTCCCCTCCCAGTTCTATATGGACCGAGGAGGAGGGAGCCTCAGCTACTAGTAGCCTAGCCATTGCTGAGGCTTCTTCTACGGTGCAGGAGGCCCGTCCCGCTCCTCCCAGGGGGTGGGCGGGAGGCACCACCACGGCAATTGCCCCTTTGGGGGTGAAGGCTCCCCTGGTGTCGGACCTGCAGTTCACAAGGCCCAGGTTGGTGCCACCTTTGACGCCATCGGTTGGCGCCATTGCGGGCCTCGGCGCCATTCACGGTGCCATGGGCCCTGAAGGAGTCGTTGGTGGTGCCAATTTGACACACAGCACCATGGCTTCTGTTGGAGCCGTTCGTGGCACCAACACTGCTAGTGGCACTGTGGGAGCTGCTACAGCACCATCTTTCTCCATGTCTCGCCTCGGTGCTATCCTTGGCATCGAGGTTGAGAACTGCGCCATGTCTTCAGGGCTCAGCACCATTGGGCCATCTGATTCCTCCATTGGTGCCATCGTCGGCGCTGCCTCTGCCCTCGGTGCTGTTTGCGGTGCCGTGGAGCCAGGCGGCACCATCCTCGGAGCCAATGGTGCCATTGGGGCCGTCGTCGGTGCTGTCTTCATCCTCGGCACTGCAAGTGGCGCCATGGGGCCGGATGGCACTGTGACTGGTCCCGACTCTGGAGCTCCTGTTTGGGCTAGAGCCATGCCCCCTGCAGATTCCGCTCATGGTGCTGTGGGGGACACTGGTACTGGCTCTGGCACGGCTTTGGTTTCTGGGCCCTTTGGAAAAAATGGCAGTGGGTGCTCTCCTACGGTTTGGCACAGGTCCTCGGACTCTACCTCCTCAGAGGTGGAGTCGAGCTCTGAGTCATACAGACAGTCTGACCCTTTGGGGTTGGCTATTGAGGTGGGCAGCCCAGTAGTCTCCTCGACAAGCCGGAGTCAGCCCTCTTCTGAGGTGGGGTCGGTGGCTACCAAGACTGGGGTCAGGGGTGCTGACCAGCAGGCAGTGGTGCAGGCCACTATAGCTCTGCAGCCTGGTCTTGGTGGGTTCACTGAACCCTCAGTAGTGGTACCCCCACCTGTGGTGTGCCTAGATCGCCCAACTTTGGGGCTGATCAGAGCACCTACAGGAGGGGAGGGTACTGTGCCCTGAATAGCTCCTTCGAGTGCTGCCCAGAGATGCCAGCTACCTAGGCTGGCCCTCTTGAGGAGGAGGGCTCTTTTGGACTCCAAGGGGTCGAGGGGAGTGGGGTCGGCATGGTGGCCTTTTTTGGGGGTCCACCCGGGCTCTGGGAGAAGCCATAGTGTGAAACTCCAATCTTCCTCTTCAGTCTCTTTGAGAGAGCCCCATTCTTTTGAGGTAGGGGACCGTCCTTCTGGACCTATATGGTCCCGGTCACCTCACAGGGGGTATTCTTCCAGGTGCAGCCAAGGCAGTACCGAAATAGTTGTTCAGCTGTCGGCTGTGGGGTCTTCCAGGGCACCTTCTTCCGTGGGTGCTCTTGGTCCACTCCTTAGCCCAGGCAGAGGTCAGCCGACAACTCTTCTTGGATCTGTCCCCATCCCTCTGCCACATTCTCCTGCACTCCCAGGCATCCTGAGTCCTAGTGGGCCTCTCTCCTGGGAGTAGTTCAGAGTGGTGGCTGCTCTGTTCCCTGCTTACATTAGGGCGATGGACAGCCAGGTTTTTCAACCTTTCCCCATGCAGCCACCTACTGAACTGCCGGTGCCCTCCAGCTCCTCATCCTCCTCTTCTGGGGAGAGGAACCTTCTGTCCACATCTCTCCAGCTGCTGATCTCGCTGAGTATCAGCGCTTCCTCGTGAGGACGTTGGATGACTTGCACCTCACTCCTACCACTATCAGCAATCCTGAGCACTCGGCACATGCCTTTCTAGGCAATTTTGGTGAGGCCACCCTTGTGGTGCCGCCCTGGCCTGCTCCCTTTTGGGAGGCGTCATTGCGTTCCTGGCAGAGGCCCTTCTCCAGAGTTCCTGCCCCAAGGGATCTCAGCCAGAGGTATTGTGCACCCCGGAGTCTCCAGGTTCCATGCCTCATCCACAGTCTGGATTGACACAGTTGGATACTCCTGGTGGGCTTCGCGCCCTTCACCGTGACCGGCCCCCAGATCAAGACTCCTCGGATTTTGACTTCTGGGGTAGGAGGACTTTCTACTTGGCACGGTTATTGCTTTCCATTTCTGCACATCAAGCCCACTATTCAGCCTATGACAGGTTCTTGTGGTCCAAGCTGGGTCAGCTCCTAGCCTCATTGCCTGATACGGAGCAAACCAGACTAGCCATTGCACTCTCTGTGCATGGCCTGGAGCTAGCAAGGCACCAAGTGAGGGCATCCTATGATGCCAACGAGGTAGCTACCAGGGTCGTAGGGACAGTGATCTGCACTAGGCGGATGGCATGGCTGCATCTTTCCTGGTTGTCACCCTTGGCCTGGCGTAGGGTGATTAACTCCGCTCACCAGAGAACCTATCTCTTCTCCCATAGAGCGAGACGGCGCTTGTTGGGGCAACTTCCTTCCATCTCTGGGGGGATCCCATCTCTCTCTCTCCCCCCCACTCTCTGGCCTCTCCAGGCCCTGAAGGTTCTCCCTCTTAGTGTGTCACCCACTGAGAGCTAAGGGACCTTGTCCCTTAGGGTGTAAAACAAACCCCCTTCAGGGGGCTCGGTACTCACCCAACAGTGATGAATGGTGAAGACTGACACAGGTAAGATATGAAAATTACCTTACTGTAATTATGATCTTTCTGTGTATCTTCACCATTCATCACGATCCCACCCTCCATCCCCTGGGGCCTCAGTGTCTGGGTCCCTCCTCTCTGTGCACATCCTCCCTCTCCTTTCTTAGGAGTGGGGTAACACAGGGGCACACGGGGGGATAATGTTCCAAGGAGAGTGGACATTTCAGTGGTTTCCTCCTTTCTGGGAGATGCAGCTGTGGACAGTTTACATATGTTGGCCTGTACAGCTTATTCTCAACCCCAGGAACCTCTCAATATGGATGACTGATGCAGTTATGCCAGCTGGATTCGGCTGCCCTGGAGATGGAGTTTATGCTAATGATGCCAAAGAAATAGCCAATCATGTTGTAGTAAAAGAGTGCTGCTGTAGGTGCTGCTGAAGGCCAGTCAGATTAATTTCTCCATTGACTGGACAAGTCTGCTCCAGAGCTCTCTCTCTCTTCACATCTTTGCTCAAAGAGGTTTATTTCTTATAAAGTCAGCATGTTTATTAAGTTTGTGCTGCCTTCAGTGTTTTTTATTGCTTTTATTGAATTTTTCTTGTATATCTGCGGTTCCTTTCAGTTCCCTGGAACCACATTTTTTCCTTTCACAGCAGTTCCTTCCACGGTTTCCGTGCTTTATTTTCTGACTAAAAATAATGCTTCTGAGGTAAAAAAATCTGCACTTTTTGTATAACAGTACTTTTTTCGTGGTTCCCTATTTTTTCCTTTTTTCTACTTATTATTTTTCTACGCCTTACGTCCTCTAAACCCCCTCTCCTTCCATGCTCAGAGAGTGAGACCCTCCACATCCATTCCAGACATCTGGGTCTGCCCCTAGAGTGCCACATGCTTGCTGCTACTGGGACCTATTAGGTGTCCCAGATTACCCCCCGGGCAGAGTGAGGAGAGATCTCTCCCTTACCTCTCCTCTCATCCTCTGCAGCAAGCTTGCACAGTGGGATCTGCCCTTGGTCAGCTGATGGTGAGACTGGCTCCAAAGGACTTCATCTAAGGGACTGGAGGGCATTTTCCTCCAAGCTTGTGTTCATTCCTCCTTGTAGCCCAGCCCCCTGAGACTCCGGCGCATAGGACATGAGTCCAGAGAGTTGACGTGCTGATGCACGCTCCTCTCAAGTGCCTAATGTCGTCCCCCTCCCCGGCTCCAGGATATGAAGCTGCTGTGCCCCTCAAGAGTCGATGCATCCATGAGCTCTCTTAGGACATCGGGCGCTGCACAGCACCCCTGGCATCCCACCCCGAGGGAGGAGAGCATTTGTGGGGATGCTCCATCCTCCTTCCCCCAGCCGACCCAAGTCCGTTCCCGAACCCGGGTCACGGGTGCAGCACGAGGTATGGCATCCAGTGCCTCAACCCTCAATGCCACTGGGCCAGCCATGGTTCCCTGTTTTTGAAGGGAACCACGTATTCTAATACTTTTTTCTTTATTTTGCCTCAGTGCTTGGGAACCGACAAAAATTTTTAATTTTTTCCTATTAGGGAACCACTTTTTCATGGCCTTCTGACCAATTGCATGTCAGATAGACCCAAAAAGAGGACTAAACCTACTGGTTTTAAAAATTGTGGTAAATGTTTTAAAATTGTGGCCAAAGCAGACGGTCATAAACTTTGCCTAAGCTGTTTGGGTCCAGCCCACATTTTTGCTATGAACTTTGCACTAAACAGTTAGAAACAGAGCCAAAAGGCTGGAAGTAATGGCTTCTCAGTCTGCCTCCCTCTCTAATAAAGCTTTAGAAGAGGGGCCCTTCATTCAGGTATCATATCTGAAATTAAAGTGAGAAATGTTGACTTTTAGAAACGTCAGGTGCTCAGCATTTTCTGGTGTAAAACAGGATTATGTGTCAGCAATGACATTACCAGCTGAGCTAAACAATCGTTCTGAAGGAAGACAATTCATGTACTTCATTGCAATGTTTACTAAAGCAGGACACATACTTTGTTTGGATTTCCAATATTTCAAAGTATCAGCATTCCAGCTGATATTGGGCTCTGCAAGGTACATTTCAACAATGGTCTGTACTGAAGCTGTGTTACAAGAGGCAGATGAAGAAGATGTTACAATTACATCTAAGTGACTCCAGAGACATGAAGTTGAACCAAGTGACTCTGGAATAGTGCTATGTTTGGATGTTGGTGAAGAAGAAGATTTGGCTGAAGTGGCTGAGGAGGAAGAGGGAGAAAATGCCGCAACAGTAGAGGATAGGCCACGTGATTCTGTGTTGTGTCGTGAAGAAGATTCTGAACGTGGTGCTGCTGTCGTACTCTGTTCCATGACAGCATGTACTCATCAATTATTTCTTGTTTGTTTATCTCAAAAGAAGTGCCATCATTATCACACAATAGTTGCTTCGATTTGTAGTGTGGGTCCAAGACTGTTGCTTTAATGTAGTACTCAGAGTGAAGCATTTTACAATTTGTCATCTTCTGCAGCTTTTTTGATCATATGTCTTGTTAGATCTTGTTGTATTCTGGGGGACAACATGTATGTGTCAGCAGTACTATTGGCAGCCTGTGTGATCATGGAACTGTCTTGACTCTCTAACTTTTCCTAATCGGATTCAACCTGAATTTTACAATTTTTATTAGGGGTATCAACTGGCTCAGAGTTGCTGTGTTTGCACTAACCTCTCTGGTGATTTTCTCAAATGGCTGGAGCAGAAAAGTTAGAAACTCCAGCATGGCCCACTGTGGTGGAGTAATACAGACATCTGCATCACCAGTTTTATTTTCCAAAGTGTATTGTCTGACAGCTTTCTTTTGTTCCAGCAGACTTTGGAACATATAAAAGGTTGAAATTCCATCAAGTAGAAATTTCTTGGATAAGTCTGTGCAAAGGTAAACTGTGCTCCTGCCGTATTTTTTCAAACAAGTGACAGACTTTGCTTGAGTGACTGAAATGAGTGCACATTCTTTTAGCAGTGCTAACAAGAGCCTTAATGTCCTGTTGTCATCAAGAAAACTGTGAACAATTAAATAAAGCAATGCAGAAAGCAGCAGATGTGAACAAAGCCCCACTCCTCCAAGGTCTTCCTTATGTTGGACCAATTATCTGCAACTATAAAGCCAACTGACAGTCCCTGTGAAGTGAACCACTGGTGTGCTGATTTTTGGAGCTCTTCACTGATGTTGTATGAGGTGTGTTCAGATAGAAAATAAAACACTCTTAGAACAGCAAACTGCGAGGTTTCACTGTCCCCCACGTGAATTATCAAAACATGCCCAATGTACTGTGACAGACATGAAGAGTTCAGGCTGACAGCTTGTCCAGATATCTGTTGTGAGATGCACCACCCTCCCAAAAGCACTGCACAAGACGCGTCTTAATTTTTTACATATGACATCATAAAGATCTGGAGTCGCTGTTGTTGAGAAGTATTTCCGTGATGGTATACTATATCAAGGTTTAAGGTACTCAAGTAGCCACCTGAATCCTACATGTTCAACCACGTTACATGGAAGCAAATTAACAGCTATCATTTCTGAAATGTTTTTGGTTATTGTAACAGCTTTACACTCATAGGTTTCTGAGATGGTAAGCTGTCTCCTTGAAGGAGGAGGCTTTTGAACACATGGTCACTTTCAGTAACAGAAGGAATCCTTCGAATGGCTGGAAGGAAAAGTATGCCTCTTTGCAGATGACGCAAAGTTCTGCAACAGGATTGATACACAAAGAGGCGTGGAAAGGATGAGAAGGGCCTCAGCAAGGTTGGAGGAATGGTCAGAAGTATGGCAGCTAGGATTCAATGCAAAGAAGTGCAAAATAAGGCACCTGGGAAACAAGAACCCAGGGGAAGAATACACAATGGGGGGGGAGGTAGTAACAACAACAAACAAGAATTTGTCAATGCCGAACGTTCGCTTGCAGGTATTTGCAGTGGTATTTGGCACTTGGACATGGCTTAAAACAATCAGTGACAAAGAAGTACAAGCATTTGTCAATGCCGAATGTTGCTTGCTTCTATGTGCTGTTTAGGTATTTGGAAGCCATTGGAGTGCAAATATTGAAAATTGCGAACTTACGAAGGCGAGAGAACTGCGCAGAATTTATGCTTGTAAAACAGTCATTTTTAGGAATTTTTTCACCAAATTTTCAACATAGCCATTTTAAGACCTCTGCTCATGAACAGTGTCACTGTGATTTTCTTAATGTGTCCCATACATTGATTTCTTACACCGACTGCGCCATTGTGTGCTACATGGGTGGAAACACATTTTGGGCAGGATGTGAAAAATGACAGCTGTACTGCTCATAAGGAGGTGTGGTAAAATGGTAATGTTGAAAATCTGGAGTGAAAATATTGAAAATTTGCAAACTTACGAGCATGCGTAGGAACTGCATAACGCACGCTTGTGAAACAGTCACTTTTAGGAATTTTTTCACCAAATTTTCAACATAGCCATTTTAAGACCTCTGCTAATGAACAGTGTCATGGTAATTTTCTTAATGTGTCCCATACATTGATTTCGCACACCGGCTGTGCCATTGTGCGCTACATGGGCGGAAACACATTTTGGGCAGGATGTGAAAAATGACAGCTGTACTGCTCATAAGGAGGTGTGGTAAAATGGCAATGTTGAAAATCTGGAGTGAAAATATTGAAAATTCACAAACTTACGAGCCTGCGTAGGAACTGCGCAACGTACGCTCATAAAACAGTCATTTTTTGGAATTTTTGCACCAAATTTTCAACATGGGGTATTTGGGACCCCTTCTCATGAATGATGTCACTGTCATGGCATTATTCAGGCCCAAAGAGTGATTTCATGCAGTGACTGCGAAATCACCCTTTGGGCCTGAATAACGCCATGACAGTGACATCATTCATGAGAAGGGGTCCCAAAAACCCCATGTTGAAAATTTGGTGCAAAAATTCCAAAAAATGCCTGAGATATGCAATAAAGTTGAAAACCCCCTATCTAGCCCATTATACAGCTTACCGCATTTCCTCAGTTGCGGTCGGCTTTGAAGAGTGCAGATGTGTTCCCGGTCCACGAAGATCGTCGTGCTGAGTTCGGAGGTAAGTATGGGGTAGAGAGTGTAGGGAGCAGGGTGCA
The DNA here is from genome assembly GCA_016271365.2 of Neoceratodus forsteri. Lineage (NCBI taxonomy): Eukaryota > Metazoa > Chordata > Ceratodontiformes > Ceratodontidae > Neoceratodus > Neoceratodus forsteri. The sequence goes on from CM028133.1 coordinate 659,177,933, forward strand.
CAGTGGGTGGAGTGCGGGTTGTGGGAGGCGGGCCTGGGAGAAGTGCCGTGGGACCGTTTTCAATTTACAGGTTTAAAAAAAAAAAAAAAAGACAGCGTGGGACGTTTGCCACGCTGGGGTGGCTCCCAAGCGTGGCAGCAAACCTGAGGGCGGCGTGATGCGGTGCTGTGTATGGCAGTGGTGGTTTTCTTTGAAGAAGACCACGCTGTCATCTACAACACCGTGTCTGATAGTGCAAGACTGCCATGCCTGCTCAATGGAGCAGGGGATTGCAGGGAGGACACACCTAAAGTGTCCCATTCTCCAAGATCGCTCCTGCGATGCGCGCCAGTTTAACGCACAAAGGAAAGGGACTTGGGGTAATCATATCAGATGACCTTAAGGTTAGCAAGCAATGTGAGAAGGCAGTGAGAGGGCTGGGGTATACTGGGATGCATAGGAAGAGGTATCACCAGCAGAAAACAGGAAGTTGTTTTCCCGCTGTACGGACAGTTGGTGAGACCCCATCTGGAGTACTGCATCCAGTTCTGGAGACCCCATCTCCGCAAGGACATACACAGGATAGAGACAGTCCAGAGGAGGGCAAGGGGGGAAGAGGGGACGGGTGGGATTTGTGAGGGGGAAGGGGGCTTTACTCTTTCCTTATTTATATTATATATGATCACTGGACATGTATTATGATGGTCTGTTTGTTTTGACTATGTTAAAATCAATAAACTTAAATTTCAGAGGAGGGCAACTAAAATGGTGCGGGGTCTGCAAGACAAGCCGTACAAGGAGAGACTTAAGGAGCTTAATATGTATACCTTTGAGAAAAGAGGGGAGAGGGGGGACATGATAGAAACTTTTAAGTACCTCAGTGGAATCAACAAAGTCCAAGAGGGTAGCATCTTTCAGAAAAAGAGGCGTGCAGAACAAGGACACAATTTAAAGATGGGGGCAGTTCAAGGGCAATGTGAGAAAGTATTTTTCACAGAGAGGGTAGTGGATGCATGGAACAGCCTTCCTGAGGAGGTTGTGGGGTCTAAAACTGTGGGAGAATTCAAGAATGCATGGGACAGACTTAAGGCAATTCTTGTGGGGGGTAAGAAGAAATAGGCTGTTGGTTAACTAGGATCTGCGGCCTATCCTGTAGGTATGGAAATGGGCAGACTAGATGGGCCAAGCGGTCCTTATCTGCCGTCAGAGTCTATGTTTTTATGTTTCTATGGCAGGAAGTGGTGGTGGAGGTGTTTCTGTAGTGCTGTGGGGACTGCCACTGCTTTCATTTATTGAAGTTCCCCTGAGTGTAGTGAGCTATCACTGTCACTTTCTCTTCGAGATTCACAGTTCTCAGTAATGTTATGACATCTGTCTAGGTGCATTCAGTGCTGATGTTCCCAGTGCACCTTTCTTTTTACCCCTGCTGATTGGACATTTACAAATGGCACATGTTGCCACCAACTCATTAGAAGTGCTAATGGAGAGGTATGACCAAACAAAAGATGATACAGTCCCCAACAAATATATTGTCCACGGTTAACATGGGCAAATGGTTACTGTGGGCATTTATTCAAAACTGTTTGCCTAGTGCATAGACTTTTACATTAAAATCCACGGATATAGCAATCATTATGCGCTGTATATTTAGGGCAAATTTCGGGCACTTAATGGCCCAGTACGATGATCCTTTTACAAGCTGCACAGGTAATTTAACACTTGTTAAGTACTTATTGATTATGGGATTTCACAGGTGCAGTACTTAAATGCTTAATTGCTGATTGCTGGGTGTATTTAAGCACTACCCCGGTGCCTCTGGACAAACTACACTGAGCATGGCATAGTCCGCACATCTAAATGCAAGGCTTTGAGCCTTTCTAAAAAGAGCTGCTGAATAAGATGTCTGAGCTGCCCAAAATTAGTTAGCAGGAGCTTGCAGTCCAACTAGGTCTCCCTAAATCCATGGTGGCTGACCTGCAGAAGCAATGAGAGCAACTTATGGAGGAGTGGCACCAGAACTCTAACCCAGGTTGAAAAAGAAAAAAAAGAGAGGGTAAAGATGAAGAGATTGAGGATGCCCTGCTACAGTGGTTTCAAAATGCTTGGGGCAGAGATGCTTTCATTAGTGGACCCATCTTAATACAAAAAGCTAAGCAGCTAGCAGAGGCACTTGGAAACAATTGTGACACCGGAGGATGTGCGGTCAGCAATTTTAACTCTCCATACAGTGATGGAGCCGCATCATTCCCTTGAACCGGACTGGGGTACCCTATCGAAAGTTGAGTGAGTTTGGTGTCCATACTGTGAAACAAAGAAGGTGCAGACAAAGATTACAGAGTTTTTCACAAACAAGTAGGACACTACAGAACATTTCAGTAAAGTGCTGTAAACACCTGTTTTTTTTGGGGGGTGATTATGGTGTTAATGTGGTTTGCAAATGCAGTTTCATTATTTCATTATCAATATTTATTTTTAATTTTTTTATTTTTATTTATTGGGTCTAGGATTACAATACCTTTGAGCCAGATCTCTTTTACAAAGGTTTCACGTCAGGTTACAATTCAAAACATAAGACATGCAAGTCAGATTACAAATTCAATACATAGGACAAGGTTACAAAAGTGTAAGCTAAACAGAGTTACAAAGCATCTGAGAAACAAAACAAGTTTTGGAGGATAGGTTACAAGGAGATAGTGGATGAGGTGCAGAGAGGATAGAGGACAAGAGAGAGGAAGAGTAGAGGGGAGCGGAGAGCTATGGAGGAGGAGCGCAGCAAGAGGCATTGTCGTAGACATAGCATGGGGAAGTGCGTGCTAAGGGGTAACCAAGTGTTAATAGGAGAGAGAGAACTGCATAAGGTTAGGGAAATATTCACGGGGTCAGCTAGTGGAGGCAGTCACAGGAGCTAGAGGCAGTGCACCAAGGGTAGGAATGGAGGAGATGTAACTGTTTAGACCATTTAGCCAGCTGGGCGCCCTGTTGGCAAAATATCTTTGACATCATGAGGTACAATAATGTTGAACCTGCAGGAGCTGTGATTCAGACCCCCTGGTTGAGCGGGGGTTATTGCTAGGGTGCAGGAGAGCACACAGTCCCAGGGGCACAAGGCCCATAGTTATTTTCTTCGCCATGGTGCAGGTTAGGTACTTTATCCAGTTGGTGAGTTGCAGCCATCCAGTTTGTGCATAGAGGTCGCACATACGTGTGAGGTGGTGGGATCCAGTGAGAAGTCGGCAGGCCTTATTGAGGAAGGTGGATATGCATCTAAGAGCGGTAGCAGAGGCAGAGCCATAGATGATAAGCCCATAGTCAATAATGGAGACAACAGAGCTCTGAACGGTGACAGTCAGGGCTATTGGGGTAAGATGTTGCCTATGCCAGAAGAGAAGGCCAAAGCGAGTATTTGCTGCTTTGGCTACAGAGTCAATGTGGGCACTGTAAGTTAGACGAGGGACTAGCGTGATCCCAAGATACTTAAAGGACTTAAAGGCTTGAACCTGTTCCAGGGTGGCTCCATGAATGGTTTTGATGGATAGGAGGTGCAGCTTATGCTTGTTATGAGAGCTGCTGAACATCATAGACTTTGTTTTCTTATTATTGAGGACCAGACTGTGATTTGAGAAGCAATTTTCAACAGATGTGAAGCCAAGCTGAAGGTTATCTTGTAGAGGCTTAGGATCCTTGTGGGAGGCAAGAATTACAGCATCATCTACATACAAGATTATTGTTTTGGAGCAAGAATTTGGAAGGGAGTTCAGGAACAAGCTAAATAGTAGGGGGCCCAAATAGGATCCCCGAGGGACACCTGAGCAAACAGGCCTGGTACCAGAGAGGACATCTGCAATTTTAACGCTCTGAGACTGGTTTTCCAAGTAGCTTTTGAACCAGGCAGTGGAGTCGGGAGACAGCCCAGCTTTCAGAAGTTGCACAAGCAGTAGGCAGTAATGGACAGTGTCGAACGCCTTAGTCAGATCGATAAAGACGGACTCAATTAACTGACTATTGTCCAGTGAGCTGTGAAGAATGCCAGAGAATTCCAGTAGGGCAGATGAGGTGCTATGTCCTTTCCTGAAGCTGTGTTGTTGCAAGCACAGGATATTGTATTTGTTCAGGAAATCTGTGAGATGATCTCCTTCAATGCATTCAAGGGCCTTGGAGAAGGGTGGCAAAATAGAGATCGGAGGGTAGTTTCCATGAGTGGCCCTGTCACCACTTTTGTGGACAGGGGTAACAGTGGCAGATTTCCATTTGTCAGGGAACTGGCTGAGCCTAAGTGAGAGGCTGAAAATATATGTCAGTGGCTGTAACACCTCATCAAGGGTGAGGGACAGCAGTTTAAGGTCAAGTGTATCACTGCTGGATCTGGATTTGGTGTCGGCTTTGGTAATGTCATTGTGGGCATCATGCATCTTGACTGCTTTGAAATAAAAAGACAGGTGGCTAGAGGAGGAGAAGGCATTGGGGGGAGGAGAGGAAGAGTCATAGTCCTTGAAAAAGTCAGAAGGGAGAACACTGTTGAGATCAGTGAATGCAGTGTTGAAAGTATTTGCTATGATTTTAGGGTCAAGCGTAGTAGACCCATTTATGTTGAACAAGGTAGGGGAGGTTTTTGGCTGCTTCCCAGTGACCTCTTTATTATTGTTCCAAAATGCCGTCCCATTACCCCAGGCATCCGTGACAGCGTTCTTGAAGTAGGTAGATTTCTTTTGCCGGATAGATTTGGTACAGTCATTCTGTGCACGTTTATAGTTTTGGATGTCAGTTTCTTTACCAGTGGTTCTGGCCAGATCCCAGAGGCGATCTCTAGATTTTAATTGACGTAAGAGATCAGCCGCGAGCCAGGGATTAGAAAAGGCTTTGACTTTACGCTTTTTAAAAGGACCGTAGGAGTTACAGGCTGCATGAAAGTGTTGATGAAGTAATCCAGCGCAGTATTTACATCTGTTGCTTTGTAAGATAGGGGACCATTCTTGGAGGTTGAGGCATGTTTTGAGGTGTGACAACTGCCCACGTGGTAGGACTCTACTAGTGATGATATTAGGAGGGGCTTGTGGAATTTGTTTGACCATTCATAGATGACAGGGGAATGGTAGCGAAGTGAGTTAGGGAGGACTGAGGTATTTGTGATACCAGTTAGGTGGCTGGTAAGAATCCAATCCAGGAGGGTGCTAGTGCTGGATTTGTAGTTTTTCCTGGTTGGAGAGACCAGCTTTTGCTTTTGCTTTTATTGTTGATTAAATAAAGTATTGCTTTTTATACTGGCGTCATATTGGCGCTCTCACTATTTTTGCTCTGTGGCCAAATGCACAAAATTAGGCTTTACTATCCACTGCATATAATGGGCATTATAATCAAACATAAAAGTGCCCATTATAAGTGGTGGGGACTGTATTGTTTTAGTTTTTTTCCCAGGAAGGCATTGCACCTTGGTCCCCTTTTCAGGTTTTCCCCCCAGATGTTTCTTGGGCCTGTTTCTCTTGTGGTTTATTCCCATTGCCCTCCTCCTCAACCAAAACATTTATGTCCATTTCTTTCTCATCTGAAATTTCCATCCCCTCCTGTTGTAAACCTTCTGTTGCCTGATCATTCTCTTCATCTTTATTATTAGTACCCTCATCGGGTTCAACCTCACAAGAATCAGATGACATCTGTGAGGGACTGGCAGTTGCATAGTATGCAATTGTTCCATAACTTTGGGTGCCTCTGTGGGTGATGCCCATCAACCCTTTGGTTTTAACTACATAACTTTTTTTTTTTTTTTTACTTGGGACTGATCCGACAGATGCACCCTTTTTCGGTTCAAGCATTCACTTGTAAGATGACATTTTGGACATGAATAAATCACTTTTTGGGGTTTTATTTTGTTTTTCCTTTGCTGGTGTACTGCTGTCTTTTGTAGTGACACTGGCTGCATTGCCTTCCTGAGAAGAATGCGCCTCATCAACACTTTGATCCATTTTTATTTCATATTCTAAGTGTAAAAAAACAAAGATCCCTCTACCTAACGTCCTCTGATGACTCCCAGCCACACCCACAGGCCAGAGACGGATTTACAGTTATGAATTATGAACGTGAATCGTGATTGTAGTAGTACACAGCACACCACAGTCCACCACCACTTCCTTCCAAGCTTAGCTGACTGACTCCTACAACAGTTACTGTTCAGTGACTTACTCAACAGTGTGCCTCAGAATTTAAATTGGTAATGCAGACATCTGGTGCATGGCCACGCGCACAGTCCCACATGACTTGGTTAATGCTTACATGTAGCAATAAACCAAGAAGGATAAGGAGGAGGAATAATGGATGAAATGAATGATGATGATTGATGATGATGACACTTGTGTGTGTACTTTTATTATTTGTGTTGTAGTGTACACAGACTGGTAAAGGTCACAAATTCAGAATATCCCCTGTGTCTCCCACAGCCAGCAGCACAGGTGCAGTAACTTGTCTGTTGTTTGTCAGAAAATGTTGTTTTTTATTTGTAATACAAGAAATCATGAATGAACGTTAACGAGTGATTGTGATTGGATGGCACAAGTCAAAGATTTATTTTTTCAGCCTGCCCTTGCCCTGTACACACAGCCACTTTGAGGCCAGGAAAAGAAAAATAAACTTTTATTTGGAATTTCTGGGACTGTAACATTTCTCACAGACTCCTCCCCCCCAAGTCTCTCTCTCTCTGGCTCTGGAATGGATGGCACAAGTCAAAGTTTTATTTTGTCAGCCTTACCTTGCCCTACACACACATTCACACAGCCACATTGAGGAGGCCAGGAAAAGGAAAATAATCTTTCATTTGGGATTTCTGGGACTGTAAAATTTCTCGTGCCCCCCCCCAGTCTCTCTCTCTCTCTCTCTCTCCCCCCTCTAGATTTGGATGGCACAAGTCAAAGATTTATTTTGTCAGTCTGCCCTTGCCCTGCACACACTTACACAGCCACATTGAGGCCAGGAAAAGAAAAATAAATCTTTTATTTGGGATTTCTGGGTCTAACATTTCTCGTGCCCCCACCCAATAGTCTCTCTCTTGCTCTCTCTCTCTCTCCTCTTGATCTGGAATGGATGGCACATGCCAAATATTTATTTTGTCAGTCTGCCCTTGCTCTACACACACTCACATAGCCACATTTGAGACCAAGAAAAGAAAAAAAAAACTTTGGGGGGATTTCTGGGACTGTAAAATTTCTCTTGGGCCCCCAGTAGTCTCTCTCTATCTCTCTCTCCCCTCCCCCCTGAATCTGGATGGCACAAGTTAAAAATTTATTTTGCCAGCCTGCTCTTGCCCTGTACTACACACAGCCACTCTGAGGCCAAGAAAAGGAAAAAAAAACTTTTATTTGGGATTTTCTAACATTGTAGAATTTCTCTTGGGCCCCCAGAAGTCTCTCCCTCTCTCCTCTAGATTCTGGAATGGCACAAGTCAAGAGTTTTCCAGCCTGCCCTTGCTGTACCAGCCACACTGTCTGAGGCCAAGAACAAAAAAAAACTTTTATTTGAGGTTTTCTGTAACTGTAAAATTTCTCTCAGGCCCCCAGTAGTCTCTTTCTTTCTCTTTCTCTCTCTCTCTCTGTCATCTTGAGAATCTTCTGGATTAAATTTCTGGATGGCACAAGTCAAATATTTATTTGCCAGCCTGTCCTTGCCCTGTAGTACACTACCTGCCACACTGCCTTTTTTGCCTTGCTTGCCTCCCCCTGGCAACCACCCACTATCTCTGTCCCCCTCGTTGGGTTCCTCTTCTCTCCCTCCCCCAACGATGTCTCCCCCTGACCCGAGTAAGTCTCGTCTTCTCTCTCCTCTCTTTCTTTCCTCCCCTCCGGCTCCGCTTAACAAATAGATTTTTTTAAATTTATATTTAGTTTCTCTCTGCGGTGTGCAGCTGTAGTGTCTGGCTCTGCTCTGCAACAGCAAGCTCCTCCAACTGTCCACCAAATTGTCTGGGCCCGCATTGCGCACTCAGCATGATTATTTAGTGTCAGTGGCTCAGTAAGTAGCACACTTGCCTCTGAGGCTGGGAGATCAGAGGGCTGTGGGTTCAGTTCCCATATCTGGCACTTGGATTAATATCCCAATACTGACACTGTAGTGCAGCATGAGAGGGGTGCTGCACTTCTGAGGTGCCGTCTTTCAGATGAGACATTAAACCGAGGTCCCATCTGTCTGGATTGGTGGTAGTTCAGGTGGATGTTAAAGATCCCATGACACTTATCGAAAAGAGTAGGGTGTTTTATTGACATAAAAAACATAAACAGCAACACTTTAAAGTAGGATAATCGAAGAACAAAACTTTTCCATAACATATAACATAACAAAATCAAAGAGATGTGCAAGTCTTACATTGTAAACGCTACGAGAACACAAAAATCATGAGAAGTAAACTATTAACAAATATCCAGTCCACTTTTAACTCTTATTATTTGAACTTAATAAAGTGAAGAAAACCTTTCCACCATTTCAGTAAAGTTCCTGGGGTCACTCTTGATCGTCCTGTGTATAAATCAGTATAAGCTCCTTGATGACTAACCGACTTACACAAAGAGTAAGGCATTCTCTTTTGATAAAGAACCCATTGAACCCTGGCTTGCCATAAATAATATCTTAGACATCCCAAAATAAGGATAATGTTTCTTCGTGAAATTCAGACAAATTTTGGGATAACATCCTAGAATCAAAAATTCATAAGACATATTACCTAACCATTTAAATCCCAAAGCTTTTCTAGTATGACCATAAACCCGTAGCATATGAACATCTAAGAAAAATGTTCCATCGATTCTTCTACATTAATACAATCCAAGTATGGGCACAATCTTTCCTGTAAAACCTTGTACTTCGCATTTCCTCTGACATTCAGTTTCCGTAAAGATCAGCCACTCGTCTCCATTGTTTTGAGGCATCCTCTTACAGTTTAATTGAGCTAATACACTAGAATTTAAAGTCATAGGACAATTTTTAAATCCTGGTTCTGAGGAAGAGTCAACGACATTAGAAAATGATAAAGCCCCTTCATGTTGTTATTCAGAATTACCTGTTTCTGTGTTTTCCATTTGAACAATTTCTCGCCGTTGGCCTAAAATATGATGGAATATATAAGTAGCGATTCAGTTTAGGGGCTATAATGTACCAATTCTTAAAGTATTTACCCATTGTTTTCAAGTTCCATGACTCTACTGCCTCTAGTTCTACTTTTAACCCTTCTTTAATTGAGTTTGATAAAAACAAAGCATGCACAAAAATCACTGGGTCTACCATTCCTAAACCACCCTTATTTTTCATTAAATACGTATAGCTCCTTTTAACAGGATTTAAGCGATTTCCCCATAACATTTGAAAAAACACACTATATATTCTAGTCTCAAGAAACACAGGAAGCGGAAAAATCATCGCCACATACTGTATCGTTGGAAGAAGAAATTGCTTGATTACCTGAACCCTTTTAAATTTGGTCATTTTCCACTGTTTCCATCTATTAACCTTTCTCTCTATTTTAATAATGACATCTTCCCAATTTTCAACAGGCATGTTCTGGGAACCGAACAATATCCCTAATATTTTAAGAGGTTTACGGAGATGTTAATACCCTCACACACTTCCTCAGCACCAGTAGCTCCAATAAATAATCCCTTTGTTTTATTTAAATTTATTTTTGCATTTGATACCTTTGCAAAGGCCTCAAATGCAGTCACAAAATGAATTACTGAGGCCTTATCTTCCAAGTATACTACTAAATCATCAGCATAGGCTTGTATCCTTAAATGCAAATCCCTCTGCCCATTCCTGTAACACCCTTCCAAATCTGTCTGAAACTATCGTTTGCAAAAGGGGTCTAGAGCGAAAATATAAAGAAGAGGGCTTAGAGGGCAACCCTGTCTAACTCCTGTAGTTAACTTAAAACCTTCCGCTTCTTCTGATCTTTTAAATATGGAATTACTGTATAATTATCATATAATTTCTCAATTATTTTCACTAATTGCTTTGGAACCCCATAATGCTTAAGGGTAAGGAAAAGAGCAGCAAATGAACTCTATCAAAGGCTTTTCTAAGTCAGCTGCTATTAAGCATCTAGTTGACCTAACTCAGTAAAATACTCAGTTACATCTCGAATCAACATCAGAGCAGACTGGACTCTTCTATCTGGTAACCCACAATATTGAAAGGGTGAAATAACTTCTTTAGCTAAATTCTTCAGCCTATTATTTAAAATACCAGTAAAGATTTTATAATCAGAGTTTAAAAGAGTGATTGGTCTCCAGTTAGTAATGTTTTGCTTATCCCTGACTTAAATATATAAATCAATAACCCTTCTGTAAAAGAGGGATAGATTGTAGCTTTGTCTAAAAAACCTAAATAAGAGACATAGGCACTGACTAAGTTCGTCTGAAAATAATTTATAAAAGTTATTGGAAATCCCATCTATTCCGGGGGAAATATTTAGTTTCAATAACCTAATGGAGCTTGAAATCTCTGTTGGAGTGATAGGTTCCCATACCTCCGATCTCCCAACTAGGTTAACTGGAATTAAAATATCTTTTAAATAGGCGGCCATAGCTGAATTGGGGATTGTTTCAAGAGGCTTCAAAGAGGGTAATGTTCTACAATCACTTCTCTTAGTTGGGCCACAGAGGATACCAAATTACCATCTGAATCTTTGAGTTCCTCCATTTTCATAGAATCTCTTACCTGTTTACACATTTCAAATGGATCCCCAATGGGTGATTTTTAATTCCATTAGTTAAAATGGCCTGCATGGTTTCCCTCTATCATACTGAAACTCTTTCATTTTTCTTTAAGATTAGCAATTTGTTCTGAGTAATCCATCCTAGAAGAATAAGCTATAGTCATAAGCCTCTGTAATTGTTGTCTTAAACCTAAATAGTGCAGGAATTTGTCATTCTTTGCTCTAACTCCTTGCAATTTAAACCATTTCCTTAAGTCTGATTTAGTCTCTAACCACCAATCTCCCAAATCTGAATATAAAAAGGCTACTGATAACCTGGCTCTTAATAGGTATCTCACCCCAGCTTGTATATAAGGGAGTTCTAATGAGGAGTTATTGAGTTTCCATCTAACTAGCCTTTTTCTTGCCTGTCTGAAAAGCTAAAAGAACTTAATAGAAAGGAATGGTCCGAGAATTCACTAGGAAATATTTTAAAGATTCTATTTGCATATTAGGTGACACTAACATATGATCTATTAGAAAATCTCTTCCCTTTTTAAGCGAAAAACCTTCTCCAACCTGTAAAGCATTATGACAGTTCAAGAGTCCAGCACTTTTTATAATTTTACATAAAGCATTAGAGTCACAGTATGTTTTTATTTTTTTACTAGCATGGGTCGAAATGGACAATTAAAGTCCCCCATAATACTCTAACTGTTGTTAATAAAAAGGCTGTACTGATTTAAGACAATTAACTCTACCTGCTTTTGTTTGGGGTTATAAATGTTGATAAACCTATAGCTTAGCCCTTGCCACTTCCCATCGATAATCAGGACCCTTCCTGGTATTAGATCTATCAAATTGTGTAACTGGAAGTCATATGAATTAAACACTATTCCTATACCATCTGCAGAATCTTCCCAAATGACCAAAATGAAGGGCCCCAAAACCAATCTCTTTAAATGCTACCAACTGATCTATGGAATACATCCATGTCTCTTGTAAAAACAAACAGAAACAGGAAATTCATGTATATAATGAAAGAGGGCTTGTCAGCTTAACCATATTCAATAAGCTATGAACATTCAAAGAACCCCAAACCAACCTCATTAACCTTTTAAGTTTTTAAATCATTGTTTTTCCTCTTTTCTTTTTTATCCTTGTAATTATCCGTGATTTGTGACCTGGTTGAAAGTGAGGATTTTGAGAGTCTGAATCTTCAACCTCTATCTCAGTGTTACCCCAAGAGGAAAACAGAGCCGCATATGAGTTACTGGTATCAATCTGTTCCACTGGGGCGGGGGATTTTTTGATAGTGAATTCCGTAAAGATCTTCTTTGGGGCAGTACAGTCACTGGTTTATCAACGGCTGCCACCCCACCGCATCTGTGACCCCTTCAATATAACACACTGGAGGAAATCTGAGAGGTTAGGGGACCCATGTTGCCCTTAACTATCTTAACCATTTCTGAGGATATCTCACGCTGATCCTCCCCAATTGGTGAGTTTAACTTTTTTGTTCAACACCTTCCTTTTAAACCCCTTCTTTTCCAATTTCTCTCTTGCCTAGAGGAGTTTCATCTGATTTGTTGCAGGGGAGGGCACGTATCCTGGAGATAGCTTTAACCATGGATTCTTGGGCTTTTGAATAAAAACCTCAGAATTAGAAACGAAAGTTTTTGGGCAGCCAAGGACATAGTTTGAACACATGGCCTTTAGTTTTACGTACAAATGTAACTTGATAGATTGCTGCAAAACATGGTTAAATGTCCTACCTCCCCACAATTATCCTATGAGGGCTGATGGCATACACTTGCAGAAAGTGTGTTCTAGCCCCACACTTATAACATGCTGGGCTGCCGGCTGTAAAACATACCCTCTATCTTTTCCTAACAAAAGGAGTTAGGTATATGTTCAATTCCAGCCTCTGTTTGCCTTAATTTAACTTTATACTTCCATCCTCCAGTCCAGAACCCCTCTGTATCTAAAATAGGCTCTGGCTCACTTAGTACTTCACATTTTTTTTTTAACCAAAAGGTTATGTCTTCCACCCATACCCCTTCATTTCGGAACATAACTGTAACAAACTTAATCAGGGGTTTTGAGAGTGGTATAACAATAAAGGGTGTCCACATAGGAGAATACTTAACTTGACCATACCTAACCCAGAACAACTCTAAAGCCTGTTGAGAACGAAAACTTATGTCATAATTGTCCTCCCCTGAAATATTAATGAAAGCATAAACATCCTGAGGGGTGAAATGCAGTGAGTCTTTCAACAAGGTTTTCCCCATAATGCCTATCTGGCCTAGTTTCTAACCCTCCTTTATACCTCAGCCTCCACAGCATGCATACAAGGGGCTGCTTCCCTATGGGAATTTGAGAAAAGTTAGGACATCAATGGCTTCTGATGAAGAGGGAGGGGGAGGTTGACAGTGACCTCATCTGTACTAAACCGATGGGCTCCTGCAAGAGAATTTCCTCCCTTTCTGCTGCTGGCCACCTGGAATCCACTCAGGAGAATGCTGAGATAAAGATAAGTTCGAGTCCCAAGCAGGATCAGGCTTCCATACACCAGCTACTGACTGTTTTCACCCTGCTTCACTTAAAGCTTTATGAGGTGACCAAGAATCTTGTGAGCCTTTTATGTAAAAAAGGGGTCTGCCATCTGTATATCAGCTGTAGACTTTTTTGGTTCATTTTGTCAGAAAAAAGAAATCTGTAGCCCCACTTTGGAACCGTCAGTCTTTTGATATGTAACAGCTGAGTCAGTTGCTGAAATCTCTTGACTCTGCTGTTTGAACACAAACCCAGCTACCTTGTTCAACTGTGCTGTTTTATTTTCACAAAAGTAGATGGCAATATATTCTGTGCAGATAAATCATTTATCTTCACTTCGTTACTTCCTTTGACATTATCAGAGACAGAAACTGGCAGTAAGCACTCACTTTTAGCAGCAGAGATAATACCAGCCTGTCTGAATTCAGAAGAGATTATTTGTTCTTGGGAAATGGAGCTCAAGCCTTGCTGCTCTAAGCTCTCTTCCACAGAGCTGTTGACAATCTTGGGATCAGCCTTAACTCTGCCTTTGTGCTCTCATTACAATCAGGCTGACACCTGCTGTAGTCAGGAGCTCAACACACTGCAGTGAAGCTTCATTAAACAAGGACAGAGCATTCTTTTTAACACCAGAGGCAAACTCTTTTGCTGGCAACTCTATCCTGCCAGAACTATAACTTAAATAAGACACAGTACCTTTTTGCTCCATATTTTGCGCCACTGTCCTGCAGTCTGTTTGCTGTGTTTTAATATCTTGGCTTTCTCTGTCAGCCTGCAGTTTTAAATTCATCTCGCTTCCTTTGGAGCTATCTGATGAAATTGGTTCTTCCATTTCTGCAGAAAACATTATATGCAGCATTTTCCTGTTTCAGACCCACATTTAGAGGTTTAATAAGCGACTTTCTGTAGAGGTTGCAGGTTCAAATACCGACAATACCTTTTCTCTTCCTGTTGTTGCAATTTCCAACTGTCCAGTTTCTTTCTTTGTTTTATCCAAAACCGATTGCTCCCAGCTCACAAAAGCATCCTGAAGTTCAATATCTGATTCAATTTCAGCCAAATCCACGGCTGGAGCCTCCACAACACCTGGAGCAAGAGTCGAGGCTAGCTCTCCTGCTCCACAGACTTCTTCTCCTTCCTTGTCCACTTGGAGTGGCCATCTTGGAAATGGCCTGTCCCCCTACTGGCCACAATGCAGAAACATCAGCACAGCAGCATCAGAGTAGGGGAATTTCCCCGGTGTCCTGGCCAAATTTTCCTCATTCACTAAAAATACCACCAACAGCTTAATCTGGTTCAAATTCAGTTGCTTACCATCTGTATCCCTCCTCCCGCGGTTGCCCCTGAAAAAGGGACTTCTAGGCCCAGTGGGCTTACCGGGTCAAGAAAATTCAACAAACAACAACAAATATACCATGAGTGCATCATGTGACTGTCTGTCCTGCTCTGTTGCTTGCTTGGATGCCATTGACCACCTGTACATGGAGTGAGCATGCCAATGGCATCCCCATGGCAACAATACACTGAATGGCACTCCACGGACCCGGAACTTGACTTCTGCTGTGATGTCCATATTTATCTGGGTCCGTGGATTATGGGTTCAATCCAGGGGTTCAGATCTCAGGCAGAACCATCTTCCCAGCTCTATTTACCACCGATTCAGTGAAGAAACACTTCCTCACATTTCCCTGGACCCTGCCCTCTAACAGTTTCATACTGCGCCATCTAGTGTTAGAAGCTCCCTTCAACTGAAACAGACTCTATACCTGTGCCCTATTAATCCCCTTCAAGTATTTAAATGTCTCAATGATATCCCCCTTTCTTCTCCTGTCCTCCAAGGAGTACAGATTTCATTCCCCAAGCCTTTCCTCATAGGACATCCCCTGCATACCCAGCATCTTCCTGGTAACCGTTCTCTGCACCACCTCCAACCTGTCCTTGTCCTTGCAGAGATAGGACCACCAGAACTGCCTGCCGTACTCGAGGTGCAGTCATACCAGTGCTACATATAAGGAAAGAAGCACCTCCCTCCTCCTGCTGGTGATCCCCCTACCTATACATCCGAGCATTTGATTGGCTTTCTGGGGACAGTGGTTTGAAAAATCGAGACTAGCATTCCATAATTAGCATAGGTTCTATTAACTATTTCAGTTCCGGGACAGTCCTATGGTGAGACCATACTATATATGTCAGAAAACAGTAAGATTCCTTTGGAAGATACTTGATTACTGTGTTAAGTAATTTTTTTCTTTACCACATTGCTTTATCATCTTATGTTCATCAGTAATAATTATTCCCAGGTCCCTCTCTTCCCCAGTGATGTCCAGCACCTCCTCCTCTAGTTTATATTCTGCACCTGGGTTCCTTTTCCCCAGGTGCATGATTTCACATTTCTTAGTATTGAACCTCAGCTGCCACCTCCTGGACCACTCCTCTAACTTCCCTAAGTCAGCCCTCAGCTTGTCCACCCCCCCAAATGTCCACTCTGTTACTGAGTTTTGCATCACCTGCAAACAGGCATATATTCCCTCCCAGGCATTCCATAATATCACTGACATAGACATTAAAAAGCACTGGTCCCAACACTGACTCCTGTGGTACTCAACTGGTCATTCTCCCCTCCTTCAAGCATACCCCATTTACCACCACTCCCTAACTCCTATCCCTAAGACAATTTTCCACCTATTTCTCTATCTTTGTACCCACTCCCAGGCTCCTCAGCTTCATTACCAGCCTCCTATGCGAGACAGTATCAAAGGCCTTTCTGAAATCCACATAGGCCACATCTACCACCCCACCCTAATCTACCAGCCTAGTTTCTTCATAGAACAATTTAATGAGGTTGGTCTGACAGGACCTACCCCTGGTGAACCTATGTTGTCTCTGGTTTTGCAGCCTACTGGCTTCTAGGTAATCCCCAATCCTTTCCTTGTTGAGTGTCTCCATTACCTTGCCAGTTGTTGAAGTAAGGCTTACAGGCCTGTAATTCCCTTGATCTTTTCTATTCCCTTCTTGTATCGGGACCATGTCTGTCATTTTCCAGTCCCTAGGTACCTCCCCTGTATTTAGTGATCTGTTGTGCAGTTCAGTGGTGCAGCCAGAACCTACCTGAGCTCCTGCAGAAGCCTAGGGTGCACTGCATCAGGCCCCATGGCCAGTTCTCTGTGGATTCTGTCCCACAGTGAAGGGACTAGTGTCCACCCCTGGGCTCGATGATCCTCCACATGTATTTTGGGCCCATCCCCCTCCTCAATTGTAAAAACTGAGCTAAAGTAATCTTTCAAGATTTCAGCCTTCTGTCTGTCCTCTTCCACTGGAACTCCTCCATCCCCCGCTAGTCTGATCATCCCCCCTGACCTTCCTTCTTTCCCCAATATATCTGAAGAATAACTTGTGCCCCCCCCCACTGTATTGGCTAACCTCTCTTCAGTTATTGCTTTGGCTGGCCTAACAGCCTTCCCCACCTCCCTCTACTGGCTCTGGTAAGTTTCCCTAGCCACCTCTGTCTGCTTTGCTTTCTACCGTCTGAAGACCCTTGTCTTAGCCCTGATCTTTTTTGTCACCTCCTTTGTATGCCATAGTGGTCTCCGTCTTCTCCTCCCTTTACTAACTAACATCACACTTAGGCTTGATACAGTCTGATTTTATGCAATGCAGCATAATATTGTGTAGATGTAGAGCCCCACTGAAAATAAGATGCCATGTCTTCTTGTGAAATATCCAAGCTAAATATATAGCAATCAGCAGGCACATTCTAGGAAAATACATTATAAAAATGTGTGAAAGGAAGACCTCATTGAAACTGCCTCTTAGTAGATCTGCATTGTGCAAATTCATTAGAAATAATGGGTAAAACCATTCCAAAAGCTCTCCAAAGCCTTATCAGTTCTGACCATAGTTTGTTAACTTATGTTGAAATAGACATTTGAATACAGATTTTGTGTTCATATGAACTAAAAAAGTTTCAGACGTTTCAAGGGCTTAGAAATAATGCAAAACTTAAAAAAAGACTTTTGACAATACAGAGAGAAAAAGAAAAGCATTGTTGGCTCTTTTAGTTTGGAACAGGCTTGATTTTGGATAAGAGAACTTTGACACAGTGATATTCAAGGAGGCAACGTAGGGTAGTGGCTATGGCTCTGGGCCATAAACCTGGAGACCTGGGTTTGAATCCTATAGACTTCACAGTGTTTTTTTTTATAACTCGTGCACTTAAAAAAATGAATTATAGAAAAACACTCATGCATTTATAAAAATGAATTACAGAAAAAGTACTATTTCAAAATGTAAGGAAATTAATTGCAAAAATCTTCATTAATGCACTAGTTAGGGTTAAAGCAACAAAAGTAGAGAAATCTGGCATTAGGGTTTCCAACCCTAACACTCCACCCCCACCCTGCAGGCAGCAACAGGTGTGGGGTGTGCCTTGGTGTTGTTAACCCTAACACTCACCCCATTCCATCAGTAAGTAAGGTGAGATGGGTACAGTATATGAGAATGGGGTGAGCACTAGGGTTGACAACCCCAAGGCACACCCCACACCTGTTACTGCCTCAAGGGTGGGATGGTGTGCTAGGGTTGGAAACGCTAATGCCACATTTTCCTACTTTTGCTGCTTTAACCCTAACTAGTGCATTAAGAAAGATTTTTGCAATGAATATACACATATATACGTAGATTACATTTTGGGATATACTTAGGCCTCTTGTAGACCTTTTGTTTTGCCTCATATTAAAAAAAAGCATTTGTCAATACCGAATGTTGGCTTGCTGGCATTGGCTTTGGTAGTGCAGGAGTTACAGTGATGCACAATAGGAATGGCAGTGAAGTACTGAACTAATGCCAACCCCCACCTGTGGCTGAGAGGCATTGGGGGTATGCCTTTGTGTTGTCGGCCATAATGCTTATGCCATTCCACCTCACCCCATCCTGCAGATAGCAGCAGGTGCCATGGTGTACCTTAGGGTCTTCGGCCCATACACTCATCCCATTCCATAAGGAAATAAGCTGAGATGGGTGCAGCATAGGAGAATGGGGTGAATGTTAGGGCTGAAGACCCCAATGCACACCTCAATGCCTGTCAGTGGCTGCAGGATGGGGGGGTTGGGGTTGAATGCTATGAGCATTACAGCCAATGAACCCAGGTCACACCCCTGATGCCTGTCAGTCTGTACAGGGTGGGGTGTTATGGTTGGAACACCCTAATGCCCTGGGCGTTTGTTGGTATTTTCACTCCAAATTTTCAACATGTGTGTTTTTGGACCCCACCTCATGAACAGTGGCAGTATAATTTCATTACTCAGTCCTGAAAAGTGATTTCACACAGTGACTGTGCCATTCAGTGCCACAGATGTGAAAACACATTTTGGGCAGAATGTGAAAAATGAGAACTGTACTGTTCATGATGAGGTGTGAAAAAATGGCAATGTTGATAATCTGGAGTGAAAATAAGAAAAATTGGTGACGTTAAGAGCATGCATAGAAACTGCGCAACGCACACCCGTAACATAATCATTTTTTGACATTTTTACACCAAATTTTTAAGATGGGCATTTTGGGACCTCCCCTCTTGAACAGTGGCACTATGTTTGTGTTAATCTGTCACAAAAGTTGATTTTCCACAGCAACCGCACCATTTTGTGCCACAGGTGTGAAAACACATTTTGGGCAGGATGTGAAAAATGACAGCTGTACTATTCATAAGGAGGTGTGAAAAAATGGTACTGTTGAAAATCTGGGTGAAAATATAAAAATGGTGAAATTCTGAGATATAATAAAACTACTTGCCTCATAACTCAGTCATTGTTTGAAATTTTTTTCCAAATTTGCAACATGGGCTTTTTGGGACCTCTCCTCATGAACAGTGGAACTGTTGTTTTGTTAGTCGGTCCCAAAAGGTGATTCCATGCAGCGATCACGAAATCACCTTTCGGGACTGGGAAAAGAAAAGACAGTGCCAGTGTTGATGAAGTGGGGTCCCAAGAACCCCATGTTGAAAATTTGGGGCCAAAATTCCCAAAAATGGCTGATATACCAACCTAAGTTGAACTTCCCCAATTTAGTCCCATTATACGGCTTACCTTCGATACTTTATTTTGCAGTTCTGCTTTGAAGAGTGCAGATGTGTCCTGGTCCACAGAAGATGACAGTGCCTGACCTCTGGAGGTAAGTATGGGGTGAGGGAAGGGGTGCAGGGAGGTGGACGTGCAGTGGGAGGAGGGTTGGGATGGGGAGGGGCGGTGAGACAATGATGGACCATTTCCTTTTTACAGGTACAAAAAATAACCGTTGAAGGAAGATTTTCTTCTTTCACAGGAAAAACATTTTTTTATTAATATGAGCACACTGGGGTGGGCTCCCAGTGTGCCACAATAGTGGGGGGGCATGCCGACATGGGGATTGGGCACCCTGATGTCAGCAAATCATTTAGAGGGGTTTGGGGGAAGGGGCCCATCCGACACTGGGAGTGGGCATCCCTGTGTCGGAAGAAAATAAAAATATAAAATCCTGCACATTGGGTTGGGCTCCCACTGTGCCACATTAATGGGAGGTAGGGGGGATACATGCTGACATGGGGACTGGGCACCCCGATGTCAGCTTTTTGGGAGTGTGTGTGTCGGGTGGCAGGAGCCATCATGTTTCTGTACACTGGGGAGGGCTCCCAGTGTGCCACATTTAATGGGGGGATAATACATACTGACGTGGGGATTGGGCACCCCTGATTTTGGCTTTTTGGGACCATGTAGTGGGCAGCAGAAGCCGCCATGTTTCAGCATTCTGGGGTGGGCTCCCAGAGTGCTACTTTTATGCCATTTCATAAGTTGCTCGTAACTCCAGCCATGCGCATTATTGTGCACTGTAATGTGCCTGGCTGGAGTCTTGTCATCTGCCGCTGCAATGACGAAACAGTACGTGATTGCAGGGGCAGATTTCTTTCAAGTTTTTCGCTCTCTCTGAAGTCTACTGTCATCACCAGCATGCTCATTGACTGGCGGCTGAGGGATTCACCCACTAAAGCGTCACCTGCATTGACCACAACACTGACACACCTTTGAAATGTGCTACTACTACAAGCTGTTGCTTGCAAGTGCGCACAAGCCAATGTAAAAAGAAAAAATAAAGGTTACTTTTATCTTCCCCTTTCATCTATCTCTTTCAG
Organism: Neoceratodus forsteri; assembly: GCA_016271365.2. NCBI lineage: Eukaryota > Metazoa > Chordata > Ceratodontiformes > Ceratodontidae > Neoceratodus > Neoceratodus forsteri. The sequence goes on from CM028133.1 coordinate 659,198,293, forward strand.
ATGGGGCATCTGCAAGGCTTGCTTGCTATTTATGGGAGCTCCTTCTCTTCTTCTTCTGTTTTATAAAGCAAAACTAAAGAAAAGAGAAAATGTAGAAAAGGACCAGGAGAAATCTGCTGGAATCTCAGCTCAGATTTTTTCTCCTAGCAGATCTTACCCAAGAATCTTCACCAGGGTATATTTCAGATATTTTTCTACGTGGGACACTGACCCACTGGATATAAAAAGTAAGGGTCAAATGAAAAAAAAAACAATGGGTCATATTATTCAGCCGAGTCTAGTTCATAAAACAGCAGTTTAAAACCTCTATAACAGTGAGCTGGTTGTCCCCAAGGTAAAAGAAAAGGTGGATCAAAATTAAGAACTGTGTGCCGAGGTTGTCCCCAGGGTTGAAGATGGTGAACCCCTGCACATCAACACCCCGATGGCGAAATACAAAAAAAAACCCACTACGGCAACAGTCGCTGTAATGGTCCTTTTTTGTGTTTCGCTTTCCGCCAGTGTTTCACCCCCTCCAGACCAACTCTGACCTGGAGATGATAATCCTAAAGTCTGGGGGATGTGGGGGGCAAAGGCCCCTGCATGGAGGGTGTGAACACTTGCTGCATGGGTGGCACAATACCGACGTCGGTATTGTGCCATCGCTGTAGGGGAGGTTGGCATTTTCACTGTCGATCTCCCTTGGTGCTTCCGGTTGAAGAAAAGGGGGGTCAGAATTAAAAACTGTGTGCCAATTGACCCTGTCCCCACACAAAATTAACCCTGCTTCTATTCATGACTGGTGGGTCTATGCGGAGGCAGGCAGCCCTGCGGGAACCTTTAGCTTTAGAATTTTGGAGCAGGGAGCTGGCGTCGAGGGGACGGCACCTCCCATAAGGCCGATGTACTACGTGGCGCTCATGAACTGGCCAGTAACCGATGCCAACTCCCCTAACTTCTTAGTTTTGCTTTTCCCACCATTGAGGTAGCATCTCATGGGAGCTGAAAGCCAAAATCTTGCTGCATCAGTTCTGCTGCCACCACGTTTTACTCGAAGCTGCTTCACAATTCATCAGAGCCGGTAATATTTTCCCTGTTTCTTTCTTTCTTTCTTTCCTCAGTGTGCTGCATTGAGTAACTTCCCTTTTTTGTATTTATTTTGTTTGCATGGTCAAGTCCTGTTCGGGGCCTAGTTCTAGTAAATCATAGGTGGGATGTTTCCCTATGCATGAGTGCCTCTGTGGCAAGTGATTACCATTATGGACCACCATGACCATTGTCTCACCTGCCTGGGTCTGTCTAATGATATGGATTCCTGCGATGCCTGCTTCTCCATGGACTGCTGTGTCCTCAAAATCAGTGTGTTGAAGGCGAGTCGGAAACCTCCCACCTTCGGAGGGCAGCATCACTCCCGGGATGCCAAGATCAGATCTCTGGGCCCTTCCCCTGGGTCTCTCCCTGGTGCTATATGTATCAAGGGTGAGCAGGCATCTGCTGCTCCTAGTCTCATTTGGACAAGAGGCCTGCATGAGGGGCCAGTGGGACAGTCGGTTGGCTGAGTACCCTTTGCAGTCCATCACCCTCTCGGGGGCATGGATGCCCCAGGTGTAGAAGTCACAGCAATACGCTGGTCCCAAGCTAGTGGAGCCCTCAGTACTGCTGCCTAGTGCTGCTTCGGGTCCCAATGCCACCACTGGTGTCGGTGAGCAAAGGGGTGCCGGTGTCATTGCTGGCTTCCCTTCTGACATCACTTGCAGTGCCAGGAGAGGGAGGGAGGGTCTCTGGGGTAGCCTCCTTGGAGATCTCCTTGATCTCTTCCTCACTTCACAGTGCTGCCAATATACCAGCTAGTGCCGGGTCATCTATCTATCATCTTACAGGACCACCCTGCCACTGAGCTCCTACCGATAGGGCTACCAAACATTACCTATTACAATGCCTCCTTTGGCTGCACTCACAAGATATCTGATATCTGTCTAATTTTCTACTTCGCTGTAAATATCAAACCTGTTACTCCCTCCTTCTATCAGCAAACTTATTGTTCTCTTGAAAACTGTAAAATACAGCTCTTGGTAGCACATTCAATGCAATGTATAGCTGATCTTGATTCTGCAATATTGTATAACTGAAAAAACTGTTACCTGTAGCTGCCATTCTATGTCTATATGTATTAAGCATTTATATTTGTTTTTTTTCTGACACGGAGCCTTTGTAAATGAGTCCCTGACTCAAAGGTTGTAATTCTAAACTCTGTTAAATAAATAAATAAATAAATAAGGATGAACAGGATGATCCCGACTCACTACCCGGCTCCTCGGAGCACCGGGACTCTCCTTTAACCAGTCTTAAGGCCTCCAGAATCATGGAATCGGGCACTGCCTCTCCTGGGGCCTTCAATAGAGCCACCTTCTCCTCCCTCTCCCCTGGCACTGGGATATTTCTGGTATTAATCCCAGTGCTGGAGACAGGGTCAGCACCAAGGGCAGTGCCAGGTTGGGGTCCGGTGCCAGCTCCGGTGCTGGGTCTGCTTCCAGCACGGCTGGCAGTGCCAAATTGGACCTTAGCACTGGGGCAGGTCCCAGGGTAGGCTTTGGTGATATTCATTGTGCCGAATCTGCCTCTGTACCTCTGGCTTCTAGTTCTAGGGCCCTTGTACTGGGACCTTCAATTTAGGGTAAAAAAAAAAGCTAGTGTGTTTGTCAGAGTTAGTTGAAGTGAATTGTTATCTGTGTATCTATTATCTATGTAGTTATCTAGGTGCTTGTCACAGGTGGCTGAAGGGAATTGTTATCTGTGAAATTAACTAAGTGTAGAAAGATTTGCAAAGTAGGGGGAGTGGTTTAGCTAGAAGGAGCCAGGTTAAAACCAGATTTAAACACTGCCCTAGATAGCTTCTGGCAGAGCACCAGGAGGAGCACTGAGACTTGTTCCTTCTGTGTATCAGCTGCATTCTTACCAGGACTATAGGAAAAACAAAGCTTGTCCCCTGTTCTGAAGAGCTCTTGAAAAAAAGAACCAAATACAATTTGAATTTGTTTTAAATGTCCCTTCATTTAAAACAAACATTATGGTAGACCTAACAAGAAGTTATGTACAGAATTCCCACAAGAAGGTATTAGAGAAAGAAATGTCCAGATAAGGAGGTTACTTGAACTCTGTTTGGGCTGCTTCTGGAAACAAAAAGGGAAAGTCTGTTCTCTGAGAAAGCCTGCTGCAGTCTGTCTGTTCCTTTAGGGGATCAGCAGCCCCTAGTGGCCCACATTTATGACAAGAACCTGTCAATCATTGTCTGGAGAACATTCTATGGCAAGGTAAAGTTTTACCAAAGAATACTTTTAAGAGATAACCCTTAAAACAGGTTATTTGTATCAAGTAATACACTAAGGTGTCATTGCTGGCTTAATACACTAAGGAATATGTTAAAAATTGTTTTGGAAGCTATTAAAAGATATTTTTATTTTGATGATGCTATGTCACCTGATTCAGGTAGGTGGGTATATAAATCCTACCTGAACAGGTTCCTGTGAGATAGGGTCAGTATCTTCTGACCAGTGGAGAGAGAAGGTTCCTGCTGTAAGGATTAGACTTGTTTTCTCTTTGTATTAACAAAGTTGTTTTGTTTTTTATTAATTTCTTTTTGAAGTTTATGTTATTCTTTGATGGTGCAGAAGAAAAGTTTATGAAGATTAATAAAAATCCCACAAGCCAACATGGGTTGCACCTTAATTACTGAGTCCTGTGTCCATCTGAAGAACCCACACCATAACAAGTGGTGTCAGAAGTGGGATTCTACTGCCTGCTTCATCTTGCCAAGGAAGGGAGACGTCATGGTGGGTATTACCTGATACCCGAGGTGGACATGGCAGTGAGTGGCCAGGCACAAGACACCCTTACAAGAAGTATGGCAGCCCAGACTGGGGCACAGTTGCTGGCTGGTTTGCCTGATGTTCAACCAAAAATTAAAAGACAACCATCTGAGAGGGCCAAAGAAGAGCACTGTGAGCCTGGAGATGAGTTGCCCTTGGAGCAACCAGTGGAGACCGAAGACCTGGAGAAAGAGGTGGATGCTTCCTACATGGAACAAGGTCCTATGGAAGATACAGGGGATCTATTAAAATGGCTATGTGTCTGGCAGGTTCAGCTGGATAAAGAATGAGAGATTGACCAGAGGAGACAAGATGCCAAGTGGGCAGACACCATGTGGGTGTTACAGGCCATACAAACTGAACATGCGGAAAGACCACAAGGCCCAAGAGACATTAAATTGGCCCACTTACAAGACTCTGATGATATTGAGCCATACCTTACAATGTTTGAGAGGGTAGCTCAAATGTGTGGGTGGCCCAAAGAACAGTGGGTAGTATGTCTTGCCCCTCAGTTAACCGGAAGAGCCCAAGTGGTGTATAGCCGTCTAGCCATACAAGATGCAGATGACTATGAACTGGTGAAAAAGGAGATCTTACAAAGGTACGACATCAATACAGAGACCTACAGGCAATGTTTTAGGTTCCTGAAAATGCAGTCCACGGATGCCCTGAGGGAGGTTTACGCTCACCTGAAGGATCTGAGTGATAAGTGGCTGCAGCCGGGTACTAAAACAGCTCAACAAATAATGGAAGCCATCACAATTGAGCAGATCATTAAAATACTACCACAAGATGTCCAATTGTGGGTTTGAGAATATAAGCCTGAGGGAGCAGAGAACATGATCACCCTGGCAGAGGATTTCCTGGCTGCACAACCTGCTAGAGGAAGGAATCCTGGAGGCCCTGCATCCTCTCCTTCTACGAATCTGGTAAGAACTACTTTTTCTAATAATAATAATGCTAGACCAAATCCAGAAGCAAGAAGAGAAAGGAGGGAGAGGGTACCCTTATCTGAGATAGTGTGCCATGGATGCCAGAAAAAGGATCACCTGATAAGAAACTGTCCAACAGTAAGGAGAGACTTTGGACATTTGGCCTTATCCAACTGGGCACCATACATTACTGCTGTTAAAATGGGTCCCCATAAGGTACTTGGTCTTATAGACTCTGGGAGCCATCAGACCCTGGTTCGAGCTGACCTGGTAGAAGGGGCAGAAAAATCAGGAGGAGGGACCATGGTTACACGCATACATGGGGATATGCATTTTTATTCAACTACATCAGTGAAGTTAACAATAAATGGAAGTACTCAAGAGTTGACTGTTGGGATTGTTCCACATCTGCCTGTTCCAGTAATTATTGGACAGGATCACCCTGACTTTTCCACCCTGTTGGTAAATAATGACAAGCTAAACATATAGACGAACAGCTGGAAAATGTCTTTCCCTTTACCGAGGAACTGTTTAAAGCACTAGGTAAAGCTAGGCAAGGGAAAGCAGCAAAAAGGAAAGAAAAGAGAGACAACAAAACAAAAACATTATGGGACCTGTGAACATTAAGCCAGAGACTATAGCTCATGACCAGAAACAAAATGTATCATTAATTATTTTTCTCAGGTTGAAAAACATGTTGATGATGGATCTCCTAGATATCTGTTGGTAAATGATATACTGTATAGAGAGTGTACCAATCCCAGAAATGGGAATACAGTAATGCAATTGGTTGTCCCCCAGAAGTATCAAAATGACATCATATGTTTGGCTCATGATATCTCTCTGGCAGGGCATTCTGGGAGGGGCACCACGCTGCATAGAATTCTGAGTAGATTCTATTGGGAGGGTATTCATGAGCGAGTGGCTGAATATATCCAGAGCTGTCCAGAATGCCAGAAGGTAGCCCGGATAGGAAAGAAGGATATGGTGCCCCTCCAGAGTATACGCTTAGTCAGCCAGCCTTTTGATGGGATTGCCAAGGATGTGGTAGGGCCCCTATAAACTAGTTCTAAGGGTAATAGATTTATTCTAGTCATTTGTGACTATGCTACCAGGTATCCAGAGGCAATCCCAATGAGGTTGCAGAAGAGCTGGCCAAGGTATTTAGCAGAATGGGCATCCCAAGGGTGATCTTAACTGATGGGGTACCAATTTTACTTCGGTGATGCTCACAGAACTATATAGGTTGCTGGGAATACAATCTGTGAGAACCTCCCCATACCGTCCTCAAACGGGTGGGTTGGTGGAAAGGTTCAACCAAACGCTCAAATAAATGCTGCAGAAGTTTGTTAATGAGGAGGGAAATAATTGGGACATATTTCTGCCCTACCTCCTGTTTTCCTTCAGAGAAGTACTCCAAGCTTCAACTGTTTTTTCCCCATTTTCCCTCTTGCATGGCTGAAACCCCGCGGGCCATTAGATGTTATCAAAGAACATTGGGAGGAAAATTCTCAAATAGGAAAACAGGGAGTGTTACAGTATATGACAGCATTAAGGCAGCGCCTGAAGAAATATGTCACAATGGCCCATTGTACATTATTAGACAAGCAAGTCCAACAGAAGGCAGAGTATGACAAAGGGGTACGACAAAAACAATTCTCCATAGGAGATCGGGTACTACTCCTTCTACCTGCCAGTGAGAACAAGCTCTTGATGAAATGGCAAGGCCCTTACAAAATTATTAAACAGGTAGGACTGGTCACATATGAGGTCCACCTGCCTAATAGGAGATGCAATAAGCAGATATACCATGCCAATCTGCTACAATTATGGCATGAGAGACCAGAATCCCCTAGGCTGAGCTGTTACGTCTAGACAGAACCTCAAGAATCTGAACTAGAGGTAGTTTATAGGAGATCAGAATGTTCTGGACAGATTCAGTAAGTAAAAATTAACCCTGCCTTAACACCTCACCAACACACCCAAATGCAACAGTTGTTAACTAACTTTACAAACACCTTTACCAATGTACCTGGTCGAGCTATTGGCATAGAGCATGACATTAGAATGACACAGAGTACACCTATACATCAAAAACCCTATCGTCTACCAGTACATGTAAGGGATGAGGTAGTAAAGGAAGTAATATCTATGGAATGGTTGGGAATCATTCAGCCTTCCCATAGTACCTGGTCATCTCCTTTAGTAATTGTTAACAAAAAGGAAGGTGGTATCCATCTTTGCATAGACTTGACAGATATCCCATGCCAAGGATAGACAACATTATTGACCACCTGGGGAATGCTAAGTACATCTCCATGCTTGATCTCACAAAGCGATACTGGCAGATACCTCTTACCCCTCAGTCTAGAGAGAAAATGGCATTTCCTACCCCTTTAGCGTTGTTTGAATTCATTACAATGCCCTTTGGCCTCCATGGAGCGCTGGCTACCTTCCAGCATTTCTTGGACCAAATGCTTCAACCACATGCATCTTTTTGTGCTGCCTATTTGGATGATGTGGTGGTGTTTAGCCCTGAATGAGAGACACATTTACAGCATCTACAAAAAATTCTGGGGGCGATCCAAAAAGTAGGAGTTGCTATCAACCCCACAAAATGTTGTATGGGGCAGACTGAGACTAAATACCTTGGCTTTATTATAGGGAATGGGGTTATACGCCCAGAAATAAGCAAGGTAGAAGCAGTCTCTACCTGTGATATACCTCGGACCAAGAAACAGGTCCATGCCTTTTTGGGGTTAGCAGGTTACTATAGACGCTTTATCCCCAGATTCTCAGCAGTAGCAGGCCCTCTAACAGAATTAACTAAAAAGAGGTATCCTAATAAAGTAGAGTGGACTGAGGTATGTGGTGAAGGTTTCAGACAAATAAAGGCCTCCCTATGTTCATATCCAATGTTGAGAAGCCCAGACTTCACTAAACCCTTCATGGTGCAAACTGATGCATCAGGGGTAGGTTTGGGGGCAGTTCTGATGCAAGTTATAGATAATGAAGACCATCCCATTATCTATATGAGCAGAAAACTACATGAAAGGGAGCGTGGGTATGCAACCATCGAGAAAGAGGGTCTGGCACTTAAATGAGCAATTGAAGCCTTTAAGTATTACCTTTGGGGGCAGAATTTACAGTTGTCACAGACCACAACCCCTTTGTTGGTTGCGTCAGATGCGGGAGAAAACCCCCTGCATAATGAGATGGTATTTGGCCTTGCAGCCATACCAGTTCACAGTGTTACATAAAAAGGGAAGTGAACATGCTAATGCTGATTTCCTTTCTTGATATGGGGCAGGAATCGAGAATTCAGCTGGTAATATTAAGAAATAATTACTGATGGTTTAATAGTTGAACATTGAAATTGAATTGAAAGTACATAGTGGAAAATGGTACTTAATAAAGATCCCATGGTAATGTAGTAATAATAATATATCCTTTTTGTTTGTGTTGGCACTTTTGGTGCTAATGTATTTGGGACCCTGGGATGGAGCTTCACGGAGTGGGTGGGCCGGAGCTCCTCCAATCCTCGCATGGTAAGGGGGTTGGACTTTAGAACATGACAGTGTATGATCATAAAATACGGACATTATGTCCCTTAGTCTGTTGCATACACCCTATGTGTTGTCCCAAATTGTGTTGAATATCCCAGAGTATGTTCGTTACTGACATGCTTTATGTCAGTGTGTTTTGTTGTGGGACCCTGGGATGGAACTCCTGAGAGTGGGTGGGCAGGAGTTCTACCCCCTCCAGGGTAACGTCTTCCCTCCTTTTAAGGGGGGGGGGGTAAATGTGACAGGGTTAGTCCCTGCCACTAAATAAAAGTAGTCATCCTTTATTTCTTTCTCTGGTTGCAACCACTTTCCTTCCCTCTTCTAAGGCTACCCCTATATTTTCTATATGGAGGCAGGCCACCTCCTTACACAGCCCCCAATCTCTGTTACCCTCTTCATGCTTTATTTCTCTTTTTCCTTGGGTACTCTTAAATATCAAATTATTGAAATAACAGATTAACTGCCTGCAGTAATAGGTAAATACAGACTTCATTTCCCTGGAATATTTGTTTGATTCCAGTACTATTTACTGGTTCTGTTTAAGAAAAGGGCAGAATAATATTCAATTGCAGTCTGAAAAATACACAGGAGACTGTATGTTATAAATTATCATTTGAGAGTCTCACTAAGAGAAAGAGAGTTTGTTTTTGATTGAACAAGGTTTCTGTGGCAAGCACACTCCCTGCTGCAAGCATTAACCCTGCAGTACAGAATGCTGTTTTGTTTTAGTTCTGCTGCACTGAGACTTGTTCCTTCTGTGTATCAGCTGCATTCTTACCAGGACTATAGGAAAAACAAAGCTTGCCCCGTGTTCTGAAGAGCTCTTGAAAAAAAGAACCAAATACAAATTTAAATTTGTTTTAAATGTCCCTTCATTTAAAACAAACATTATGGTAGACCTAAAAAGAAGTTATGTACAGAATTCCCACAAGAATGTATTAGAGAAAGAAATGTCCAGATAAGGAGGTCACCTGAACTCTGTTTGGGCTGCTCCTGGAAACAAAAAGGAAAGGCCTGTTCTCTGAGAAAGCCTGCTGCAGTCTGTCTGTTCCTTTACTGGATCAGTGGCCCACATTTATAACAAGAACCTGTCAATCATTGTCTGGAGAATATTCTATGGCAAGGTAAAGTTTTACAAAAGAATACTTTTAAGAGATAACCCTTAAAACAGGTTATTTGTATCAAGTAATACACTAAGGAATATGTTCAAAATTGTTTTGGAAGCTATTAAAAGATATTTTTATTTTGATGATGCTGTGTCACCTGATTCAGGTAGGCGGGTATATAAATTCTACCTGAACAAGTACCTGTGAGATAGGGTCAGTATCTTCTGACCAGTGGAGAGAGAGAAAGTTCCTGCTGTAAGGATTATACTTGTTTTTCTTTTTATTAGCAAAGTTGTTTTTTTTTTTGTTAATTTCTTTTTGAAGTTTATGTTATTCTTTGATGATGCAGAAGAAAAGTTTATGAAGATTAATAAACATCCCACAAGCCAACATGGGCTGCACCTTAATTACTGAGTCCTGTGTCCATCTGTGGAACCCACACCGTACTTCCCTTTATTTCAGTCCATTTATCTTTCCGGCACTTCATCGTAGAACCACTACTCAGCCAGATGCAAATAGCATATTTTTAGCCTCTGGAGATTATTTTAATAAACAAAACTTTTTTCCCACCTGTTTTTTAAACCATGACTGTGTGATTTGGAGGGAGGACCGCTATGGAGCTCGTTCAGATGTGACCGCTCTGTATGCCAACAATCGATTGAATTCACGTTTCCCTATTTTTAACAAGAGGTGAAAAGAGACTGTGTGTACTTACTGGAAATTTTCCTACTACTGGATCATCAGACTGCACAATTCTCTTCCTGGTGGCTTCTCCATTACCTATGGCTGTCCACTGAGAAGGGGCTTGGTGGTGGGTGTAATCAGATTGCAGAGCCAGACAAGAGGGGAGGAGCATGGTATTTCAAAAGCCTGTGTTGTGCCGGCTCCATGGCACCGAGCAAAGGGGTTCGCTCAGCACATTGGCAACCCGTGTTCATACCCTGAGCCTGGGTGCCAGGAGCAGAGGTCAGCAGGGAGGGAGTGTACAAGCATCTATTGGACACTTCCCTCCCCTCCCAGTGGGGTGGGTCCTGCCTTGGCACCTCAGGGTGGATTGGGTGCGTGCTTGGAATGTGAAGCTTCATCACACCCCCTGCATGCCCGCACCTGAGGACACCACCACCATAGGCTGAGACTGTAGTGTGGAGGGGTGGAAAAAACAGAAAATGATGCATCTGTCAGTCGGATGATGGCTGCCTGGACCCTCACTGCCATGGAGCCCCTGGACCTCCAGACTGACTCCACAGCACCCAGGGCCAGCTGAGCAGACTGGTAAGGTTTATTCTCTCCCTAGGGAGAGGAACAGCCCAATGCATGGGATACATCGAGTTACCCTGGGGGGGCTGCAATGTGGGGCGGTGGGTGGATGGGGAGTGGCTGGGGATGGGACCAGTCCTTGGCAGCCCAAAGGAGAGACCTGTAGGCATGCAGGGGTGGGGCATAAATAAATCATACAAAAAAATGCCTGTGTCACTGCACGGCACTAGCACTGTGTGTGAGCATGAGTGGCACAAGCACCACTCGGGAAGAGAAAATTATTATTTTATCAAGTGTTTTGCAGAATTAGTAAATAAAGGTTTACTTTTACAAGTGAAGTTTTTAACAACTGTTGTTTGGACCATATTTTTCATATAATGGCCCTTTTACTCATATATGGGATATTGGTAGTTTTAATTAATGAGGGTTGTGGTGTTTCAACAAATTCAGGTGAAAAATCACAGCACAAAATTAGAGTTGTTCCTACCTAAAGTTCATATAGATTAAATTTTCAGTGGGGGATGTGGGATTTCAACAGATTTAGGTAAATATCAATTGAGTAGATTAGAGGTGTTTTTGCTGAACGTTTATGTAGATGAAATTGTTACTCCAGTACTATTCCAGAACAGATTAGACTTCAGAATAATGATTTCTTATGCTGTATACATATTTTTAGTACTAGATAACTTTGCTGTCACTCATTTATGAATATTATGTTGAAAAAGTTGTTTATGCCTTTTACTAGATGATTTATTTTGTTACTGTTATTCTCATCTGGAAATGTAGATTGTAACCCAGGCCCACAAGTATTACATAATAACGTTTCACTGAGTGAGTTCTCATCTCATTCTCATTTGGGTGTCGTTCATTTGAACATTAGGAGTTTGGTTCTAAAACTTGACCATTTAAAAACTTGGATAGCTAGCACTAATCCTGACATTTTAGTACTGCCTGAGACTTGATTGAATTCCAAAATTACTAATGTAGAAATAGCAATAAACTGATACAATATATTTAGACAAGATAGGGTGAGAAAATGAGGCAGTGTTGCAGCTTGCTTTAGGCATGCTTTAGAGGGCTAAGTTTAATTTTCAAAAACTATACCAAAACAAATGGAATTTTTAATATTATAAATATTTGGTACCCAAACATTTAGTTTTCATCTAGCTGTTTGCTATAGACCTCTTTGGCTCCCTCTGATACCCCACATATACTGAGTTTATCAGTTGCTTCTTACTTAAAACAAGAGTTTCTTTTGTTGGGAGATTTAAACTGGAATGTGCTACACCCTAACGCTGAATTAAGTAATCAACTTGCAACTTTAAACTTGACACAATTGATCACAAAGTCTACCAGACTTCACAAGTCAGATAATGATAAAGTTACTTTATTGGATGTAATTCTAACAACTGTGACACATACTATGTATCAACTGTATTTGATCCTGATGTGAGTGATCATTGTTACATTGACTGTGTAAGGCACAATGTGAAAGACCATTTGCCCACCTGGATATCTGTCTCATAAAACTTCTAAACTATTTTGTGATCAAGCTTTCTTATATGATATATTTGATATTAATTGGGCCTGTTTGTATGCCTGCTCTGATGTGGATTCTGCCTGGGAATTTTCAAGTCATCCTTTTTGGAAGTCATTGATAGACATGCTCTATTTATTGAAAAAAAAGGGTAAGAAACAAAGTTTCCCCTTGGATTACTAAATATTTGAAAGACCTAATAAAGAATAAGGAACGAACTTGGAATCTTGCCAGATGGACTAAGCTGAATAGTGGCAAACAGGCATATAAAATTATTAAAAACAAATGCACTAGGGAAATCACACTAGCCAAATCTAGATATTACATGGATCAATTTTCAGCTCATTCTGGTAACCCTAGGAAATTCTGTGCCAGTATAAATTCCCTGCATGGGAAGAATTATTGTCATACATTACCTAGTACTCTGATTGATTAATAATAAATTGGTGATAACATGACTAAACAGAACAGGTCCAGAAGCAAATGATCTGATACCTTTTATTGGACCAACATAGATGTAACAAAAAGAACAAAGTGCTTTAGCTTTCAGACCAACTCAGTCCTTCCTCGGAAGCTTAATGACAGTTATTTGGAAACTCCCATACTTTCAACACTCAGATCATGCAGAAAAAAAACAGAAAAAAATCCCATTGGTTTAAAATTCTTATTTAAAAAATAACAGAAGAAATATCATAGAAGCTGAATAGTACCAGTTCAGCTTCAGCTGAAAGAGCCTAAAGGTCAGATGTGCTTATAGCATGACAACAAGCAGGGAGTACACTGCACATAAATTAAAATGACTTAGAGATACCTTCAGAGTAAGATAAGAACATCTCTAGCAGACAGATGTATAACCCAATTATGAGTGTCCCAGTATGTTTAAGAATGCAGTTAATTAAAAGCAAAACCCACTCGGATTAAAGACATGCTAAAATGTGACATAATTGTAAGTTAAAAACAAGCCCCACAAAATAGAACTACAAAAAGTAAATATACATGGCATACCAAGGGTTTAAAGTAAAGTTTACCTAAAGTGAGCAATAGTTTCACACTATATGGAATGTAAAAGTAGCTGGAAACATTACCCAACTATACTCTCAAACTGGTTATTATGCCTCATAAACCTGAATGACTTAAGTGTTGTAACAGGAGTTTGTACATGATAATATAAATTGGCAGTTTAAGAGCCAAACAAAAAGCTGCTTGTCAAGGACCACCAAGAAACTAAGACCAAGCAACCTGATATGTGCAGATTTCAATAAATTCTCAGTGTATAATAAAACTATTTGATGTACTGAAAATGTCTAAGGAATCTGAATAAGAAATCATAGGAATTAAATTCTCCCCCCCCCCGGGAGGAAGATAACTTGTTGTAAGGAGATGTATACATATACACACACATACACTTCCTAATGCACCGTCATTCACATCAATCACTTCATTTCATTAAAGTTAAAATGTTTATTGGCTTTTTTTTTTTACAAAAATAAGTTTTATTTTAGTTTATCTATTAGAAAAATCTTGGTTAATTCTTTATTTATGTTTGCAACCCCCCCCCCCGGGCTTACCTGTATTTGCCCTGGTTTTCCACCATTAGTGGGCTGTTTTCTACCTCTTCAGGGCATAATCCATGAAACGCAAGCTGCCGGTGGGTTGTTTGGCTGGCACTCGCGTAGGCGCAGGGGCCCTTTGATGTGCTGACCGCTGTTTCTGGGAGATTTGTCCATGGTCACAGTGCCCCTTCCATGTCCTCGGGGGCTGGAGACTGGAAAGGGATTGGGCAGAAGCCTGTGGGAGCAACCAGAGGGGAACTTGAACATCAGCGCTGCTCGAAGCTCATGAACATTAATGAGTGGACACATGAATAAGAATGACATGCTGCCTGCCGCCTGGGGGAACATAGTTTCAGCAGTAGTGACAGAACAATTTTTGGGAGCCCTCAGATGACAGTGGGCTTATTTAAGAGGGCATCATTGGGGCTACCATCCAGTGGTGGGATGGTGCAGCTGGGGTTAAGTGTTGGGCTGCACCATTTATAAGAAGGGGAGAGACTGCACAGAATTGAATGAACTCCATTAGACTGAATGGGAGCACACATGTTGGTGACCTCTAATCCCTTAATTTTTAGCCAATCAGTGATCTAGGAGCCCAAAACTGTGTCAGAGGGACTCCTGGGACAAGGAGGGGACATATTCTGGTGCCTAGATCATGCCCCAATAAACAAGGAGGAAATATTGATCACTATGTATATCAGTTATTGAAAGGTTTCAACATCCAATCAGAGCACTGGGATTTCGGCTGATATAGTGGGGACTTTCTGGAACTGAGTCAGTCTGTTGCTGGGCTCTGTATGAGTCAGGACTGTGGTGTGTGAGCAGACTGTGGACTTCAGTGGCTTAGCTAGGACCTAATCTGAAGTGTGGGGCTGTTGAAGGATTCCCCAGGTGCTGGAAGCTGGACTGGATTGTGAAAGGGAAAGAGAGGAAGAGAGACTGAACTGAGATACTGTTTCCCCAAGTACTGAGAAGCTGCTGAATGAGTGTTGGGAGAGACTTAAAGTGGCAGATGCCCTGCACTGGGAGATTGCGCTAACCGAAAAGACTGAGATGATTATCTGAGTTTTTACAGTTGCTGCTGAGCGGTCACTTGCTTGTGTAGACTGCAACTGCATTTTCTTCAAAGAAGCAGAATGTCTCAGGTCTTGGGGTGCTAGCCAGAAAGTGTGTGTCCTGAGTGAACTGGTTAAAGAGCTTGAGATTGACAGACTTGCTACAGCTGAGTAAAAGAGTTGGACACTGTTAAACTGAAAGTGCTGGCTGGTGTGCAGGGGTCTGTTGTTGCTGAAGCCCCCTCTGTTGGATTGCACTGACATGGATTAAATCGGAGGCTAGCACCTACTAAAATTGGCACTGGACTTCAGTGGAGTGACTGTCTATAATTATTCCCTTGTGAGAGCTCAATGCAGGGGCTGCAGGAGGACCCCCACTGTTTGGGAGTAATCACTCAGAGCCAGGGGGGAACTCACTAACTCCTCCCAAGTGGGACTCACTGGCTCAGGAGGTCATGGGTCTAGCACCCAAGTGCTAGGTCACTCCAATTCGGGAGCCGGGCTGTGAAGTCAGTCTCAGGTCTGGGCCTGCTGGGGCTGGTGTTGTCCTGCCACAGTGCTCTGCACCAGCCAGAAGTGGCTGAAGGTGACAAGCAGCCAGAACTGCAATCAAGGTGACCAGCTGCAAGATCCTCGAGCATGTTCCATCTGGGCAGAGGGATCCTGTCTGGCTTGTGTTTGCTGCATTGAATCAAGGAGTACCATTTTCCCTGGTGCTGAGGTCATCAAACTGTGAGTACCCAGGACTTGGTTCCTGGGAAGGGAAAAAGAAAAATTGTTCTGTTTTCAATTTACAAGTTTTCTCAAATATTTCAGGGCCCCAACAGATGGCCAACCCATGGACAACGATCAGGCCTGCACCTATTGGGTACCCTTAGAGACAGACTGGAGACATTGGTACCAGTGGGGGAGGGCTTGGCCTGTGGGCCCACATGTTTTGAAATTGCATATCTCACTATCATAGTCTTTTGCCTTCACAGCAAACCCTACATCCAGGTATCCCTTTCCCTATCCCTTACCCCCCCCAAATAAAGTTGTGAATTTGTTGTTTGAATCTGCTGTGTTAGTGAATTCCATTGCATGAATTTATTGCTGAAGTAAAAGATTTAAGGTGGGACAAGGTTTTGGGGGACACAGTGTGCAGAGTGGTTCGCTGAGGAGGTGGCTAGGGTCAGTATCCCAGGGGACTGTGCCAAGCAGCCATCAGGCCCACTAATACTTTACTCTGGGTGGAGGCACCCCGCTATTTTCATTATATCTGGGAATGAAACCCCAATAGTCACTGCAGCAGGACTCAGGCCCTTTGCCAGATACCAGAGACAGTCGGAAAGGGGAGGGTAGCCCAGTGGCACATGGCACCAGGGTGGCTACATGTCTGTAATTGATTACAGGGATTATGTATATCAAAACAGGACCAAAACAGTATTAGAAGTCCTGGACCCCTTGTACCATAGTTCTTTAAGATTTATTACAGGATTACCATGGAATACACACCACTGCTCTTTATATTTCATTGTGGGGGTAGGGTTCTTTAGCCTATAAAAGGAAATTTCATTGGTATTTATATGTTTATAAATTTGTATTATTTAAACTGTCTTCATTTCTTATGAATTCCATACACTTAGAATACTCCAACAGATATAGTCTTCGATTCAGTATGTTACAGAAATTTCTCAGCCCTAGAATACGTTCAAGATTGGGTGATTATTTTCTGTCTGTTTTTGTTTCTCTGATCCGGGAGGAGCTTAAGAAAAGACTTAAATTATGTACTGTAATCCCAATCTCCAGATATAAATTTTGTATTACAGGGTTATTACATAAGCAATGTAACTGTTACAAATGAACTTATGTATTCATAGTGCAACTGTTTATTGTGTGCAATATGTATTAGTCTGTACATTTCTGTTTCTTTATCCCATATACAGTACGTCAAATGTGTGTTTATGTCATTTTATGTTACTTTGTATCGTGACTCTATATAATGGAACTGGATGCATTTGTAAATGAGAACATTTCTCAATTTGCTTTCCATTAAAATATGATGATGATGGTGATGATAAGACTAGGAAGGGAGCCACTGTTTGGCCTGGCATGACCTACAGACCTCCAGAATGGGAGGGGGGGGATGGATAAGGTTCTGGCAGAAGCCATCCAAAAGATGACTAGTAAGGGGGAGGTGCTGCTGGTGGGGGACTGCAATCTATCAGATATAGATTGGAGAACCCGGGCTGCAGCTTCAGCTAGGAGGAGTGACATACTACACTCCCTGTAGGGGTCATTCCTCAGGCAACTAGTAAATCAGCCCACTTGTGAGGGAGCAATATTGGACCTTGTACTCACCAAAGGGGTCAGTGTTACAGATGTCACAGTGAGTGGCCACCTGGGGACCAGTGATCACCGGACGGTGTGGTTCAATATGAGAACCCTGGCAGAAGCAAACTACACAAAGGCGAGGATTCTGGACTTCATGAGGGCCAATTTTGCAAAGATGGGGGAATGTCTTAGGGACACCCTGATTGGGGGGGACTTGGGCAGGTGGAGGAACAGTGGGCAAAAATAAAAGCAGAGATAGGGAAGGCAACAAACCTCTGTATTAGGCAGGTAAGCAAAAGTAAGAGGAAAAAGAGGCCACTATGGTTCTCAAAAGAGGTGGCTGAGAAGGTAAGGGCAAAATTGTTAGCATTCAGGAGGTATAAAGAGATGCAGAGGGAGGAGGCTAGGGTGGTGTATCAGGAGAAGCAGAGGGAAGCAGAGAAAGTCAGGAGTGCAAAGGCAGAAATGAAGGATAAAATAGCCCATGCAGTGAACAAAAGGGGACAAGACATTTTTTAGATATGTAAGCAAAAGAAGAAAGACCAAGGGAGGGATTTTAAGGCTAAGGAAGGAAGAGGTGTGTGTGTATGGAAGGGGACAATGAAAAAGCAGACATCCTGAACAAATACTTTTGTTATGTGTTCATGGAGGTAAGGGAAGGAGAGGGACCACAGATACATTTCAGGGGCATCAAAGGAAGGTAGGTGGACAGTAGTCCATTTACAGTGGAGAGAGTTCTGAAGGCACTTGACTCGCAAATCTGAAAGTGGACAAGGCAATGGGGCCAGACAGGATACATCCAAGGATACTGAGGCATGGGTAGCTTTAAGGGTGTGCTTCATGCTCTGAGCACGTTTACCTACATTAGGAGTACATTTTTAAAATCTAAATTTAGTGTTATTGTGCTCCTGCAATGTACTAGGAGCATGGTCCTTTTTACATTATTGTACATGATGCTAGGACTGTACTACATGTTCCAGAATGACTTACTAACATACTAAAACGCCAGCAGAGTAGGCCTAATGGTCTTTCATGTCTGCTCATTTGGTCAGCCCCACCCTGGGAGCTGGCCTTGCTGTCCTCCCCTGCCCTCTCGGAATTCTCCATTTCCAGTCCAGGGTATTCCCATTGCATTGGATTTTGCCTGCACAACCCTTCCCCAGTACCTGTCCCAACCCTTCTTGAACCCTTCCACAGTCTCTGCCTCCACTAGTCCCACGAGCAGTGCATTCTATGATTCTACCACCCTCTCAGCGAAGTAGCACCTCCTCCTTTCCCACCTGAGTCTCCCACCCCCCCAGCTTCCATCCATGCCCTCTAGTGGCCCCCCTCCTCTTTCAGGAGCACCCTGACTGAGCCTCTCCTATTTACCCCCTTTGTATCTTCGCGTCTTGATTACTGTAATGCTCTATATCTAGGGTTACCTGGGGTGGATCTCCATCGCCTGCAGCTGGTGCAGATTGCTGCGGCCAGGTTGTTGACTGGATTACCGAGAACTTGCCATATCACACCAGTGCTGTGTGAATTGCACTGGCTGCTGGTGCGATGGAAGATCACCTTCAAGGTCATGTTGCTGACCTATAAGACCCTACACAGACAGGGACTGGGCTACTTGCAAGATCTTCTTCAGCCTTACCACCCTCTCCGCCCACTCCACTCCGCTCCACCGATGAAGGATTGCTAGAGATTCTCAGGGTCCGTCTTCAGTCATCAGGGGCCAGAGCTTTTTCCTTTGTGGCCCCAACTCTGTGGAATTCTCTACCTCATCGGATCAGAGAGTGCCTGTCCACTGAGTCTTTTAAAGCTGCATTGAAAAGTTATTTATTTGAACCAGCTTTTTGAAGACAACATTTGTCTATTCTGCTGCCTCTTAAATGTTTTTATTTGTATTTATTATTGTATGTTTGTTGTTTATATCTGTCATGTACCTGTGCTTTGGTATTTGGAAGAGCGCATTAAAAATAAATATTGATTTGATTTGATGTACCCCCTGTCCCTTCTCTCTTCCAACGTTTACATATTTAGTTCCTTGAGCCTCTCCCCATAGGTCCTTTCCCCCAAGCCCCAGATCATTTTGGTTCTCTCCTCTGGACCCTTTCCAGGAGTACAATGTCCATTTTTAAGTGCAGCCTCCAAAACTGCACAACTAACCAAGCAGTTATACAGAGGGAGTATCACTTCCCTCCTTCTAGAGGTAATCCCGCAGCGATGCATCCCAGCATCCTGTTGACCTTGGCCGCTGCCCTCCTACAAGTCTCAGAGCTGTTCATCTTGACATCCACCTCCACCCCCAGGTCCCTCTCAGCCATCGAGACTTGTAGCACCCCCCCAGGGTATACACTTGGCCGGGGTTTTTGACACCCAGCTGCAGTACCCTGCATTTCCCTGCATTGAACCTCAGTCCCCACTTCCTTGACCGCTTCTCCAGAGCATCTAGGTCCCCCTGTGGGGCCACCCTCCCCTCTACCCCATCCACCACCACTCCCAGCTTTGAGTCATCCACAAAGAGACTGATTTCACTCCTGATACCCTTCCTTATGTCAGAGACATAAGCACTGAACAGGAGCAGCCCTAGGACCGATCCCTGAGAGACCCCACTAATGACCTTCCTTGGAGATGAGACTATCCCCCCAACCACAACTCTCTGGGTACACTCTGAGAGCCAGTTTCAAACAGCATGAAGTCTTGCTGTATTCTGACTAATGCAGTTAGTCCCAGCCTTTAAACTGCCCTGGAGAACAAAGGGTTAAAGTTTCTATGCAGAGCATAGAATGCTGAGCTTGAGCTCAGTTGGTGTCTCTGTCTGTTTCCCTTTGAAATCTAACCACCAGATTCTTTACTCCACCTCACTGAACAGTCGCTCCGGAGACTTCTCCTGCAGCTCGGTTCGAAAGTCGGTTGAAGTGTTGGTTTACTGTCGGTTTTTAACCGAAATTTATTTTCCGCATAGTTGGTTCAGTCTCTGTCTGTGGTACTGTGAGTACTAGATAGGTTTTCTACTGTTTTTTCTGTGTGGAACTTGTAAAAGTGTGGATCTGTTCGGCTGAACCGATCAGTTGTTAAATCTTGTATCTTACTTTAGTGTGTGGTTACCGGTCCTTATCGGTTCTAAAAAAACTGTTTGGTACATTTTTTTCCAAGACCCATGGCACGGTTAGGAACTGATAAGGGAGTCTTGCTTGGTGGTTGCCAAAAAAAGGGTAAGTTGGTTAGGTTGGCCATGTCTGAGAAACCCAAGAAAAAAACTGGGCCCACTGGGTTTCAACACTGCAGTGAGTGTGGGGAGGTCTTTGCTAAGGCCGATCCTCACACCACCTGTGTTTATTGTCTGGGGTTTGAACACCTCGATTCAGACTGCCAAATTTGTAAAAACCTTCCCAAATCTACCCTTGAGAAGAAATCAGGTAGATTGAGGGGAAAAGGAGGCCGAGAAGTCTGCTGACCCAGATGGCCAGCTCGGTTCGGTTCCGACCAAACCAGGAGTGCCCTCTGACCAGGGCGATACTTTTTCGGGCAAAAGGAGAGTCGATCCTGAGGGTTTGGTTCCAACAAAAAGAAAACTCAAAGAAAAATCATCTGGTTCGGATCCAGAAGCCCATGTTCCGACCGCCGAGGAAATAGCCAGAGCCATTCAGATTGTGGAATCGCTTCACTCGGTTCTGACCAATCTGGCACCTTTTGGCAGGGGCTTGGTTCGGTCGGTTCCCCCAGTTCATGATTATACCCCTGAAGAATTTTATGAACAGAGTTTGAGGAAGACGATGGTGATGGTGAAAGTCTGGATGTGCCTGTTGAACTGGACATCTCCCCAGACAGGCCTTCAGATGTATCCCCTCCTAGGCTTTCTGAGTCCCCTTCCCACTTTATGTTCTACAGAAAGGTGGCTGAGACCCTCCAGCTTCCTATTGAGGAGGCAATGGAGGATCAAGAGGAGCCTGATTTTGTGGAAATGATGGACATCCCAGAGTACAGGAGACTGTCTATTCCCCTTCACAAATCTTTTGGGAAGCAGACACAAAAAATCTTGAAGTCTCCCAATTCTATACCTCCTGTTCATAGAAGAATGGGCAAGAGATATACACTTTCAGGCTCAGATATGGAGTTTTTATATAAGCAACGCAGCCATGTTGGGGTTGTGCAGGCTGCTGCCTGTGACAAGGCAAACATTCCCTTGGCTTCACACACCCCAGACAAAGACTCCAGGAAGATTGCCATGACAAAAAAACAGTACATGGCATCTTCCTTGGGACTCAGGCAGGTGAATTATATGGCCTATACAGCCAGGTACCAGAAGTCCAGGTGGGACACTGTACTGGCACTGACTAAACAGGCCTCCCCCCAGCTATTCAAGGAGCTGGAGGATGTGGCTGCAGATGGGACTGAGGCATCAAAAGTTCAGTTTCATGTTGCAGTGGACTCCAATGATGTGTCATCAAGAGTCATGGCTACATCTGTGGCTCTTCGGAGAATGGCTTGGCTCAGATGTACTAGCCTCTCACAGGATACCCAGGCTAAGGCCATGGATTTTCCTGTAGTGGGTAATTCTCTGTTTGGGGAGCAGACAGAGAATTACATGAAGAAAATGGATGAGTACAGGACCACTTACTGGAGTACTCAGGACAAGGAAGGGCAGGCAACTTCTCAAAGGCAGCAGTCTAGGGGCAGGGGCAGGCCTTTTCATAGGCCTTTTTACCAAGCACAGGCCTCTTCTCCCTTTTCACAGTGGGGGTTCTTCAGAGGGACAGGCAGAAGAGGGATGAGCAGGGCTGCATCCACTCCTCAGCCTAAGGCCCCTGCCAAGTAGACTCCCTGATGGGCCTGCCCGGGTCGACTCTCCTATACTAGTAGGGGGCAGGCTGACTTACTTCATCCAGGACTGGATGTCTATTACATCAGACAAGTGGGTCCTGGAAGTAGTAAGCCAGGGACTGGTTCTCAGCTTCTAAAAATTTCCAAAGATGAGATCCAGATCTTTTTCACCTGCAGGTCTCTCAGAAACCCTTGCCCTAGAGGCAGAGGTTTCATCTCTGCTGGCTTTGAGAGCCGTACAGACAGTACCTACCCTACACTGGGGCAAAGGTCTGTACTCCAGGTACTACCTTACCCTAAAAAGACAGGGGAGTGGCGACCCATCCTAGACCTAAGATACCTAAACAATCATCTTTTAAAACCAAAGTTCAAGATGGTGACTCTGGGAATAATCCTTCCCTCTCTAAGGCCAGGGGACTTGCTATCCCTGGACCTCAAAGATGCCTATTTTCACATTCCCATCAGGTGCTCCCACAGAAAGTACCTCAGGTTCGAGTTGCCCTTAGGCCACTATCAGTTCAGAGCAATGCCCTTTGGCCTAACTTCAGCCCCAAGGGTTTTCACAAAATGCCTGGCAGTAGTAGTTGCCTTTTTAAGGAGGCAAAGGATTTCCATTTTTCCATATCTGGACGACTGGCTAATAGTGGACCAGTCTCCAGACCAAGTCAAGTCAGACCTGCAAGTGACCCAGCAAGTGCTCACTTCTCTGGGATTTCTTCTCAACCTTCTAAAGTCAGTTTTCAAGCCTGTCCAGCTTCTTACCTTTATAGGGGCAGAGCTGGATATGGTCAAAGCAAGAGCCTTTCTTCCCCTGGAAAGAGCAAGGGTTCTTATAGATCTAGCCTCTTCCTTCAGCCTTCAGGTATCTCGACCAGCAAGGCATTTCCTCCAGGTCTTGGGCCACATGGCAGCTTCTATGGCAGTGGTCCAAGGGGCAAAATTCCAGATGAGGGACGTTCAGTTCCATCTGAGGGCTTTTTGGTCTCAGAGGAAGGACTCCCTTACCAAACTGATCCCAGCGACTCGGACCTTGATCCAAGCCCTTCAATGGTGGAAGGATCAGGACAATTTAAGGCAAGGGGTCCCATTTGCCACTCAGTCTCATTCAGTGGTCCTTACCACGGATGCTTCCTTTCTGGGTTGGGGAGCCCATCTGGGGGCCCTCACTGCCCAGGGACTGTGGTACCCTCAGGAATCCCTTCTCCATATCAATCTCCTAGAACTCAGGGCAGTTTTTCTGGACCTGAAAGCTTTCTCCCAGTCAGTGCAGAACAAGGTGGTTCAGGTCAGAACTGACAACACCACCACCATGTGGTACATCAACAATCAGGGAGGCACTAGGTCTACAGCCTTTTGCACAGAAGCCATGAAGTTGTGGTCCCTGGCGTATTCCCTACAAACCTCTCTGATAGCAGTTCACCTTCCAGGGAAGGACAATGTGCTAGCAGATGCACTGAGCAGGATCTCACAGGGCCATCACGAATGGTCCCTGGACCCTCTGGTATTGAAGGTGATTTTTTTTCAAGGTGGGGCACTCCAGAGATGGATCTTTTTGCAGCCCTAGGCAATTACCAACTTCCTATCTTTTGTTGCAGACCCCCAGTCTTGGGCTCAGTCCCCCTGGATGCTCTGGTTCTGAATTGGGAAGGGAAATTTCTGTATGTCTTCCCTCCCTTCCCCCTTCTGCTCAAAGTTTTAGTCAAGATAAGGTCACAACCTTGCAAAGTGATTCTGATTGCTCCAGACTGGGCCAGACAGCCCTGATACCCCCTGTTGCTGTCCCTAGCAATCCATCTTCCCCTGTCTCTTCCCAGGAATTACAACCTGTTAACCTCCTCTCAGGGAAGGATTTGGTACCCCAATCTTCAGTCTCTCAATCTCAAGGCATGGCTCTTGAAGAGTTAGAGTCTGCAGATTTGCATCTGTCTCAGGGGGGTTCTGGATATTCTCAAAGCTTCTTGAAAGCCCTCCACCAGAAAGACATAACTCCAAATGGAAAAGATTCAGCATTTGGTGTTCTAAGAAGCATATTTCTTCAGACACTGCTGAATTGCCTACAGATCTGGACTATATGGTCCATCTTAATGGCCTAGGGCTCAGACCAGCTATTCTCAAGGTACACTTGTCAGCTGTTTCTGCTTTTCTGTCAGTGGGGAAGTCTTGCTCACTATCATCTCATCCTGTATGCTGTAAAATTTTTGAGGGATTGCTTCATACCAATCCTCCCTTTAGAGACCCTGCCCCTGCCTGGGATTTAAATGTTTGCATTGCTCAACTTATGCAACCTCCTTTTGAGCCTATGTCCTCGGCAGAGCTTAAGTACTTGACTTGGAAAACTGTGTTTTTGGTAGCCATTACCTCTGCCAGACGTATCAGTAAATTGCAAGCCCTGTCAGTGGAACCTGATTTTACCTCCTTTCACAGAGATAAAGTGGTTCTTAGAACCAATAGAAGGTTCTTGCCCAAAGTGGTTTCAGATTTCCACTTGAATCAGTCTATGTCTCTTCCTGTTTTCTTCACTGATCATTCTTCCTCAGGAGAGAGGAGGCTACACAGTTTAGATGTTAAAAGAGCCCTTAGTTACTACATAGAGCGTACCAAAGGTCACATGTTTGACTCCCTCCAGTTGTTCCTCACTTATGGAGAAGTGGGAAAGGGCAAACCTGCCACCAAGAGATCTATTGCCAGGTGGATTGTGTCTTGTATACAATTCTGCTATGAAAAACTGGGTAAAACTCCACCCTCAGGCATGAGAACTCATTCCACAAGAGGTACAGCTGCTTCCCTGGCTACTGCCAGGGATATCCCTCTCTTAGAAATTTGTCAAGCAGCCACCTGGAAAACAGTCCATACCTTTACCAAGCATTACTCTCTGGATATCCAGGCTAGGAGCGATGCTCGGTTTAGCACAGCAGTACTTCAGAGCCTATTCCCAAAGTAGGTTCTGTCCCTC
Source organism: Neoceratodus forsteri (assembly GCA_016271365.2). Taxonomy (NCBI): domain Eukaryota; kingdom Metazoa; phylum Chordata; order Ceratodontiformes; family Ceratodontidae; genus Neoceratodus; species Neoceratodus forsteri. The sequence continues at coordinate 659,223,219 of CM028133.1, forward strand.
CTCCATGGAGGTACTGCTTGGTAGTCTGCAATATGTCAGAACACAGCAAGATTTCATGTTGTTTGAAGAAAAAATTACTCACCTTAGTAATTATGTTTCTTCTAATGCAGTCTTGCTGTATTCTGACCTCCCCCTGCCTCCCCTCTCAGAACCTGGTTTTTGGAAAGTGGGTGGGCAGGTGCAGTGTTGCACCTCAGGGGTGCTCCTTTACATCCTTTGCATTTTTTGGGGGGTGTTTATCTTGTTATTATTCTTATTTGAATTTTTTTTTTGTTTTGGGTTTCCTGACTTGAGTCTTTCTTTGGGAATCCAAAACTTTTTGTTGCCAGTTGGCTAAAAAAATTTTACAATTTCCACATAGGATAGCTAGTGAGTGTTTTGCTCTTAAAGATCTGACGGTTAGATTTCAAAGGGAAACAGACAGAGACACCAACCGAGCTCGAGCTCAGCATTCTATGCTCTGCATAGAAAGTTTAACCCTTTGTTCTCTGGGGCAGTTTAAAGGCTGGGGCTAACTGCGTTAGTCAGAATACAGCAAGACTCCAATAGAAGAAACATAATTGCTAAGGTGAGTAATTTTTTCTTCCTATCCATCTAATCTGTTTCCCCACCCCTATTTCCCCCAGCTTATCCAACAGGAACCAAGTGAAATGCCTTGCTGAAGTCAAAAAAGAGGATGTCCACTGGCCTACCCAGATCCAGGGAACTCGTCACCCAATCATAGAACTCCACAAGATTTGTCTGACATGATTTCCCAGGGACAAAGCCATGCTGTACATCGTCCGGGTACACCGACTTTTCCAGTAACCCCTAGCCCTTTCTTGATAATACACTCCATCACCTTGCCCACCACTGATGTCAGACTGACAGGCCTGTAGTTCTCTGCCTCCTCTCTGGATCCTCCCTTGAGGATAGGCATGATATGCACCACCCTCCAGTCCTGGGGCACCCACCCCATCATCAGAGAGATGTTGAAAAGCTCCACCAGGGCATCCACCAGTTCCCTCAGTACTCTGGGATATCATTCATCTGGCCCTGGTGTTTTCTCCATCCTAAGGGACCTGAGGGCTTCCCTCACTCTCTCTACCGTGATTTCCACCTCCACTTCCAAGGCCCCCTGTTTTGCCTTCCTCCCTCCTGCCAGTGATGGTTCCCCCTTCTCCCCAGACCCGCCAATTGGTAAGGGTCCCTTCCCTCTTCAGTTACACCATCTCCTCCCATGCATGGTGCAGCCCCACCTTCTCCCTGGTAAAAACTGAGGCAAAGTACTCATTTAGTAGACTTGCCCTTCCTTATTTATTTATTTTTAAAGCCGGCCCAGCCTATCCATACTGATGATCATTGTATCTTCTAGTTTTTATTTTAATTTTTTTTCCCAAAGGTAGGTGGTGTCTGTGGTGTGTACATGTGCAGCATGGCCGGGGCCATATATTTTTGAGCCAGCTCCCTTGAAAGAGCAGAATTCTGCTGTGTTGGAAGATGAAGATGTAGGTACTGCCAGAGTAGCAGGTTTGCAGATGTGCTGAGGTCGAGAAAGGACTGTGACAGGCACTGCACACCTAGTGCCAGTGAAAGTTGAAGTTGTCAGTGGTGGTTAAGGCAAGAGACTTGCATTATGTGATGGAATATATATATTTTTTTAATTATAAAAAAAGTCATGAGGTGGGACATTCTGGGGGTTTGCTTAAAGAGGGCAGTTTGTGTGGCAGAACAGCTTTTCAGTTTGAGTTGTGTCTGTTGTGGGGGAAGCGAGAGAGAGAGAGACACACACACACACACACGAGACACTATATAAAAATAAATTCTTGAGCACTGCTGCTACTGTAATAGGTGACAGGGGGTGGGGATTGTCATCTGCAGGTGAGGCACTAGGTACCAATATCCATATAATAATTCTTTAATGGAGTGGGGGAGGGGGGTGGTGTTCAGCAGTGACAGTGCAGGTAAAATAACCTGGCATTGCCCTCTCTTTTTCAGACTTGTGGGATGAGGGGAATGAGACAATAGGTTTGGTGGGCCTCTGCCAGGTCCAAGAGGTGCATTGTGCTACAATAGTTGGCCATCAAAAGACAGCTACCACCACAGGCCTGGGATCTCTCTGCATGACTTGTCTCTCTGACCTGAGACTTTTAGTCTCAGGACCAACTGCCTTTGACCTCTTTGGTGTTTTCTGTGTTGGTGACTCTGGCTAGTTTGTCTGGAAACTCAAACAGGAGTAGAGGAGTCTGTGACTGGATTGGAGTGGCCAGAGTAGGCCCATACTTGTAAGCCACCCACAATGGGAGATAAAGTCAGTGAGAGAAACTGGCACTGACCCACTACCCACATGATGGTATGGCAGGTTTTGTATTGTGCTAGTAAAATGTTCCTTTAGCTAGCCCTAGTCACTTTACTGGAGAGCGGAACATTTCAGTAAGTACATAAGTTGGCCTGCGGAAAAGACTATGTGGCCAGTACATTTTCCCAGTCACTTGCTTGGCTGGCTAATAGCCACAAACTTAATTTCAACCCCTGAAGGTGCACAACTGTAGCAGAGTTGGTCTGCACCATGATGGTCAACAGTTTATCCATACTCTGGCTACGGCAGGTAGCACAGTAAATTTGACTATGTGCTGGTGGTATTATTATGTGCAGGGGCCTCCAAGTAGTTTTACAGATTACAAGATCACTGTGCAACAGCAGAAATAAATTGGGAGACTTAAAATCTCATCATTCAGTAAGTCTCCTAGACTCCCACTCCTTTGTCTGGTGGTGGAAAATGTTAGGTAAACCAATTAATCAAAATTACTAATGGGTCCCTCAAAACCTCTAGTACTATCAAAAACTGATCTACCAGGAAATTGATAATTATTAAATCAAAATGTAGGTAGGACTTGTAGGAGCACACCTATGGTCTAAAGGAGTACATATTTCATGGTGCAAATTCAGTCGAGTGTGCTCCTCTGTTTTGGAGGAGCACACAATGCTAAATCCTTAACACTACCCTTGTGTTGAGGAAGCTCAGAGTGGTGCTGGCTGCACATCTGACAGTACTGTTCAACCACTCACTGGAGACAGGAGTAGTTCTGGAGAACCATAGGAAGGGCGGATGTAGTCCCACTTCACAAAAGTGGTAACAGGGAGGAGGCTTGCAATTTGTTTCAGACAACAGAAAATTCAGTGTGTCACAGGTACCTTAGGGTGCAATGGAGGTGGGGATTGCTAGCTCTCAGAATGTAGTCAAGTAACAGATTCCAGCACTACAAACACCTTTTAGTCAATGAAGAAAAAATGATCCAAAGCCGAACTGCTGCCAACGTCAATCCATTTCTATTTATTCATTCAAAACATTGAAACAGGTACATCTCCAAGCATTGGAGGTAAATCAGGAACCTGTTCTGGAATCCCTGTTACTTGAGGAGGCTGGTAATAATAGGCCAGTCATCCTGACTTCAGTGGTGGGGAAATTAATTAAATCACTACAGAAGGAAAGGAAAGGATTGTGGAATATCTTGAATCTAGTGGCTTGCAAGATCTGAGGCAGCAAGGATTCAGCAGAGGAAGGTCATGTCAAACAAATCTGATAGATTTCTTTGACTGGGTGACCAGAGAATTACATCAGGGTACAGTGGTGGATGTGGTCTACCTAGATTTCAGTAAGGCCTTTGACTCTTTTTCACATAGGAGACTCATAAACAAGCTGCCTAACCTAAGAGTGGGGTCAAAGGTTGGGAACTGGGTAAGAAATTGGTTGGGGGATAGACAGCAGAAGGTGGTGATAAACAGAGTCCACTTCAAGGAAGAAAAGGTGACCAATGGGGTGCCACAGGGATCAGTACTGGGACTGGTCCTCTTTAATCTCTTTAATGTCTTTATTAGTGACATTGCAGAGGGACTAAAGGGAAGATATGCCTTTTTGCAGATGTCAATAGGATATTTAATAGGGTAGATGCTCCAGAAGGGGTTGAAAAGATGAACAAGGAAGCTTGAGTAGTGGTCAAGAGTGTGGCAACTAAGTTTCAATGCAAAGAAGTGCAAAATCATGGACTTGGGGTGCAGAGACCCACTGATGAAGTACAAAATGTGGGAGTGGTACTTGCAACCACCAAACAGGAAAGAGACCTGGGGGTAATTGTATCTGATCTAAAGGTGGCCAAACAGTGTGACAAGGCTGTGAGGAGTGCTAGTGGAATGCTAGGGTGCATATGGAAGGATATCACCCGCAGAAAGAGGGAGGTGGTGATGCCACTGTATAGATCACTGGTGAGGCCTCACCTGGAGTACAGTGTTCAGTTCTGGAGTCCATATCTCTGGAAGGACATAGGCAGAGTAGAGACAGTCCAAAGGAGGGCAACTAAAATGGTACAGGGTCTGCACCAAAAACCCTATGAGGAGATACTGAAGGACCTCAATATGTACACCCTGGAGGAAAGGAGGGAGAGGGGAGATATGATTGAGACTTTTAAATACCTAACAGGTATAAACAAGGTTCAGGAAGGAAGCCTTTTTCAGAGAAAAAGATGCTCCAGAACAAGGGGTCATACTATGAAGGTGGAGGGGGGTTGGCTCAGAAGAGATGTGAGGAAGTACTTCACAGAAAGCATGGTGGATGCCTGGAACAGCCTCTTGGCAGAGGTGGTGGGGGCAAAAACTGTAATGGGATTCAAGAATGCATGGGCTAAATTCCAAGAGTCCATTGTCTACGCTAGGCTTGCTGAGTTCCTATCCCACACTGACGCTCTCACCCCCTTTAAAGACAGCTTCAGGAATTATTACTCAACCATCTCTTCCCTACTAAGGGTCACAAATTTGATCCTCTCAGGGATGGATCAAGGTCATATCACCGTGGCCATCTTTATTGATTTGGCCAAGGCGTTTGACTCAGTTTCACACTCACTACTCCTAAGTAAGATTCTCACAGTTGGCTTGGCTGCTCAGACAGTAAATTGGTTCCTCTCCTGCCTCTCTGGTGGGCAGCAGGCAGTCCAGGTGGGAAATGTCCTATCACCCCCTCTCCTAGGAGTCCATACTTGGCCCCATCCTCTTCTCCCTTTTTATTAATGATCTCCTCTCTGTCTGCTCTAACTGTTACATCCACACGTATGCAAATGATACTGTCATCCACACCTCGGGTCCATCTTCTGCAGTTGTGCAAGACCCTCTTCAGCACAACTTTATGAAAGTCTTAAACTGGTTTAATTCCCACCAACTCAAAGTGAACACACAAAAAAAACCTGTCTCAATGACTTTTGGAGCCAGGCAAAATCTGGCTAGGCTTCAGACTCTCCCAGTGTTCCCCACCCCCCATGGCTTCCCCCTTGAGGTGGTCCCTGCTTTTAAATACCATGGGATCTGGCTGAACAACCATCTTACCTTCACCACACACATCAAAGCAAACCATTCTAAACTCCGCCCATGTTAGGAATGTCTACACCGGAACAAAGACAGCGTCTCACTTCTTGTCCATCGAGATTAACTAAAATGATACTTCCGGTATTTCACTATGCTGATGTACTCCATAGCACCACCCCCGCCATGTCTCTTACAAGGCTCAACACACTTCAAAACTCCTGTCACTTTGCAACCATCTCCCTTTTTCGTACACATCACTGCTCTCTCTACTCCTCCCTATCACACCCCTTCCCCACTGGCAACTGATTCACTGTTTGACTTTTACTACAAAATACTGGGTTGGGATTCTTCATTCCTATCTCTCCTCCCTTCTAGCCCCAGCCAGTCTTCCTCCTACCTTCTGTGCTCCAGGAACTCCTGCTCTATCCCCCTTCTTCATCCCCACTCAATCTCTGGACAGTCTGCTTTTTCCTATCGCTTTCCTTTCCTCTGGAATCTGCTTTCCTCTGACAGTCACCTTTCCTCTCTGCTTCTGGTCCTAAAGTACCTGCTCCATCTTACTCCCATCCCCCCTGTTCCTGCCCCTCTAACCTCTTGCCTCTCTGTCCCAACCTCCCTAGTCTCCTTATGGCCCAATAATCAGCTTCGCGACTCATAAAATCCATGTTGAATGTTTGTAATCTTGCATTAGTTACTATCATTTTGATTGATGTTCTATGTTGCTATGTAATTGCTTGGTCTCCTTCCTTTTGTTTGTATTGTATCCCTTTTTTCCTGGGTTGCACCTGAAAACAAGCTTCAGCTCAGTGTAAGGAAGGAAGGAAGGAAGGAAGGAAGGAGAGCAAGTATGGTCTGTGGTGTTACAGTAGGTAGGGAAAATGGGCAGACTAGGTGGGCTAAGCAGTCCTTATCTGCCATCAAATTCTATGTTTATATGTTACTGTAAAAGTGATCCATGCAGTGCAATTTGTTACCTGTGTAAACAAAGTGTAAGCCATGGTAAACTTGTGTCATGACTCAGCACTACAGCTCTGAAACACCATCTGAAAAAATGTTCAGTATTGCTTGAGAGGTCAAAAACCATGTCCTCCATCTTCCAGACCACAGATGAGAAGGGTCATGAATCTGTAGAAATGCATAGTGAATTTTGTGAACTTGATGCAGACAACACCAGTGCCAGCCCAAGGACCACCATTACCACTAACACCATTAGCACCAGTTGCACATCCAGTGATTGCACTGAATGTATAAGTCCACCACCCCAACATCCATCTGGTAAATGAGGCACAGTGTCTAATAAACCAGCAAGGACATGGGGTGCCGCAGGGATCAGTACTGGGACCAGTCCTGTTCAGTGTCTTCATTAGTGACATTGCAGAGGGGATGGAAGGAAAGGTCTTCTTGTTTGCAGATGACACCAAGATCTGCAACAGGGTTGATACTCCAGAAAGGGTAAATTCATTGGATAAACTAAATAACTAAATTTGGAAATGAATGTTGATAAAACAAAAATAATATAATTTGGGAAAAAAGTGCAAGCAAATAAGGTCTGGGAGATTAAGGGGAAAAAGATAGAGGAAGTAAAAAAATATAGATATTTAGGTATTATATTTGAAAGTAATATGTCATGGAATACATAATTGGCAGAGGTAAAAAAAATAAGTCATATATTTCAATGAATGTGATCAGTATGTTTGCAAACTAGTTTGTAAATAAATCCTTTGTAGCCTTTAAACAGACCTTTGAAGCAAAAACTATCTGCCACACATTATATGGGAGTGAAGTCGGGGCTCCCGTTATTAATGAAACAAAAATTGAAAGTATACAAAATAATTTCTTGAGGAATGTACTTGATTTGCCAAGGGACTGTCCAACTGAATTTGAGACCTGAGGCTGGGTTACGTCCTTTGTGTGCTAGAATTAAAAGTAGGGCAGTTAATTATTAGAATAAAATAATGAATATGGCCAATGACAGACTGCCAAAATTATGTTTGACAGATTATGTGGTTCATCTGGAGGCTGGTCAGGTTCCGGCAATGTGGTTTTCCATGGTAAATTTGATGGTGAAAAGAATGTGCCTGGAAGATCTTTGGTCATATAGGGCATTGTCTAATGTGAATTGTTATGCAAAGGAAGCTGTCCAGAGAATTAACTATGTTGAAATACAGAATGATATGTCAAAGATTCATGAGGTAGATACACAAGGACTATTCTAGCATAAAACTCAGTGGTGAAATCGAATATTATTTAGTTTATTGTGAAAAAAATGGTATAGAAACATGTTATGCAACTTAAGATTGGAAAGCTTGGGAATAAAACATCTGCAATATAAAAAATGGTGGGGTCAGTTTGGGAATAGACTGAAATGTAAATGTAAGAACATGGAAACCTCTATTTTAATGCACAAATTGTTAGAATGTGATGAACTGTTAAATGAGAGAATGACATTTAGCATTCTCAGTTAGCAAGAGGAAAAGGAAGAGGAGACCATTATGGTTTTCCAAAGAGGTAGCAAAGAAAGTGAAAGCCAAAAAGATTGCATTAAGGCAATACAAAAAGACACAGGCAGAAGGGGATAGGGAGAAGTACCAGGAGAAGCAAAGGGAGGCAGGGAGGTCAGTAAGGGAAGCCAAAGCTCAGACAGAAGAGCACATTGCAAAATCAGTGGGTAGAGGGGACAAAACCTTTTACAGGTACATAAGTGAAAAAAGAAAGACAAAGGGAGGGATAGTGAGACTGAAGGGGGAGGATGGGGGCCGCGTGGAGGATGACAACAGTAAAGCTGACATATTGAACAGGTATTTCTGCTCAGTCTTTACTGAGGAAGAAGAGGAGGGTAATGGGTCTGAAGGGAGTACAAGGGGTGAGAGTGGTGCAGAAATGGACACAAGTCCCTTTACACGAGAAAGGGTCCTGAAGGAACTGGAAGTAATAAGAGTTGATAAAGCAATGGGGCCAGATGGGGTGCACCCCAGGGTCCTTAAAGAACTAAGAGAGGTGGTGGCTGAACCTCTGGCATTCCTGTTTAGCCGATCACTGGAAACAGGGGAGGTACCTAAAGACTGGAGGACAGCAGATGTAGTCCCCTAATACAAAAGTAGGAACAAAGAGGAAGCAGGGAACTACAGACCAGTCAGCCTCACCTCGGTAGTGGGGAAGATCATGGAAGCACTACTGAAGGAGAGATTGGTGGAACATCTGGTTGTCAATGGACTACAGGACCCAAGGCAGCATGGTTTCACCAGGGGAGAGTCATGTCAGACCAACCTCGTTGAATTTTTGACTGGGTGACTAGGGAGGTGGATCAGGGAGGGCGGTGGACATGGCCTATCTGGACTTCAGCAAGGCCTTTGACACTGTGCTACATAGAAGACTATTACACAAACTGGGAATATGGGTGTGGGCAGGACAGTAGTGTGGTGGGTAGGTAACTGGCTGGGTGGCAGGACACAGAGGGTGGTGGTAAATGGCTGTCACTCCACAGAGGAAGAGTGACCAGTGGGGTACCACAGGGATCAGTGCTGGGACCGGTACTATTCAACATCTTCATCAGTGACATTGCAGGACCTAGAAGGCAGAATTTCACTGTTCGCTGATGACACAAAGTTCTGTAACAGAGTAGACACACCAGAGGTGTAGACAGAATGAGAAGTGACCTGCAGAAACTTGAAGAATGGTCAGGGTTTGGCAGTTGAAATTCAATGCAAAGAAGTGCAAGATAATGCATATGGGGCACAAAACCCTGGCACAATATATCAGTTGGGGGTGAGGATATAGCAGCACCAAGCAGGAAAGGGATCTTGGGGTTATCATCTCTGATGACCTCAAGGTAGGAAAACAGTGTGACAAGGCAGCAGGTAAAGCAAATAGGATGCTGGGATGTATAGGCAGGGGCATCACCAGCAGGAAAAGGAGGTCATAATTCGCTATACAAGACACTAGTGAGGCCCCACCTGGAGTACAGTGTACAGTTCTGGAAACCATACCACGTAAGGACATAGACAGGGTAGAGAAGGTTCAGAGGAGGGCAACAAAGATGGTGCATGGATTGCATCACAAGTCCTATGAAGACAGGTTGAAGGAACTGAACATGTACTCCCTGGAGGAAGGAGGGAGAGGAGATATGATAGAGACATACAAGTATCTTACAGGGAGGAACAGGGTGCAGGAAAACACTATTTTTAAGTGAAAAAGATGTTCCAGGACTAGAGGGCATGGGATGAAGTTGGAGGAGGACGATTCAGAGGAAACATGAAAAGAATTTCTTCACAGAACGGGTGGTGGACAAGTGGAACACCTGCCAGAGGAAGTGGTGGGGGCTGAAACAATCACGGGATTTAAGAATGCATGGGGTAGACATAAAGGAATTCTGGAGGTCAGGGGTAAGGGGCAACAGACTTCTAGGAAAACAAACTGAACTTACAAGCTCAAATGGGCAGACTAGGTGGGCCATAGGCCCTTATCTGCTGACACTGTCTATGTATCTATGTATCTATGACATAGGTAATGCCGTTAATGCAAGTATGTAACTTAAAATGTAAGGATACTTGTATGAAATAATATTAAACTTGAATAAAATTAAAGATATTTATGGCCTTGCAATGTTTATAAGTTGAATAAAGATAGGTTGAATATGTTTTTTAAACCTAGAGCACTCTGTTTTTAAGTGTAAAGTTATTGTAATATGGTATTTGTATTTATTGTTTGTACTGTATGGTGATGTAACAAAATGTGATTTTATACATCTTATTGTAATAAACTTGAAACAGAAAGGGTGCAGAAAATGAAGAGGGACCTGAAGAAGCTTGAAAGATGGTCAGAGACATGGCAACTGAGGTTCAATGCAAAAAAGTGCAAAATAATTCACCAGGGTAGAGGAAACTCAGGGGAGAGCTACAGGTTTTGGGGGGAGAGGAGCTGACTGCCACCAAGGAGGAAAGGGACCTAGATCATCTCTGATGACTGTAAGGTATCAAAGCAGTGCATAAAGGCAGCAGGGAAGGCCAGTGGCACGCTGGGGTGCATAGGCAGATGTATCACTAGCAGGAGGTGGTGATGCCATTGTATAAAACATTGGTAAGGCCTCACCTGGAGTACTGCATGCAGTTCTGGAGGCCACACCTGTGCAAGGACATAAACAAGATGAAGACTATCCAGAGAAGGCTGACAAAGATGGTGAAGGGCTTGCACTACAAAATATATGAGGAGAGATTAGGGGACCTCAATATGTACTCACTGGAGGAGAGGAGAGAGCAGGGGGACATGATTAAAACTTTCAAGTGCCTCAAGGGCATAAACAAGGTGCAGGTGTGGGACCTTTTCCAATGTAGAAAAAGTACTAAAACAAGAGCACACAATATGAAATTGGAAGGGGTAGATTAAGGGGTAATGTGAGGAAGTTTTTCTACACAGAAAGGGTAGCTGACACTTTGAATAGTCTGCCACAGGAGGTAGTAGGGGAAAGCACAGTGGAGGGTTTAAGCATGCCTGGGACAGGCACAAGGGAAACTTGAGAGGGGAGGGAATGTTGAAAAGCCATTGCTCACATAGAGTAAGTGTACAATGTATAGGGCCTACGGGCAGACTGGATGGGCCGGGCAGTCCTTATCTGCTGACAGTTTCTATGTTTCTGTATAAGCAGCTGACATTGTCTCAGGCATTTGAGGGGAAGAATACCTTTACTAAAAGTCATCCAAAAAGTCTTCATATTAATCACAAAATTGGGGAACTGTTAACTGGAGCCCTTCTCCCATACTCTTTAGTAGATCATGAGGACTGTAGGGAGGTCATGAAACTTGCAGAGCCTTGTTACAATGTTCCTCATCAAAGGTACTTTGCCTATGTTGAAATACCAAACATTTATGAGGCATTAAAAGTAACAGTGATGCTTGGACTTAAAAATGCAGAGGGTGGGGTTATTCATGTCACAACAGATAGGTGGACCAGCAGTCAGAATACAGATTATATGTCCCTTACCGCTCATAGGGTCAGTTTTTCTTGTGCGTCTTCAAAAACAAATACACCCCAAAAGATGGTGCTGCTGCATATAAAGAAGTGTGGGGCAAAATCACACAGCCACGAATATCTTGTAAGAACTAAATGAGATCCTTAACAACTGGATTTATTGTCATGGTATTAAATGTGGCTTCATAGTAAGTGACAATGGAACCAACATATTGAAAGCAGTATAGGATGGAGGGTTCATACATGCTGCTTGCTTTGCACATTGCTTACATTTAATTGCCACTGGGTTCCTGAACAATGAAAGACAAGTTGATGGTATGATTGCTGTTTGCAAAAAATTGTGCCTCACTTTTCACATTCAACCAAGGTTATACGTATATTATCCGAACTGCAACAGGGCTGCCCCACCAAAAGCTGATTCAAAATGTTTCCACTCAGTGGAACTCAACTCTTTATATGCTGCAGTGCCTCTTGGAACAAAACCAAGCTGTACATGAATATTGCTCCAATTACATTATTGGTGATGGCATTATGCTTTCTGTGCTGCAGTGGAAGTTAATGGAGATAGTGTGCTGCATCCTAACTCCTTCTGAGACAACTACAAGGGATTATGTCTTTAGAAGGTACATCTCTGAGTCAGGTTATTCCACTTATAATGCTGATTTCATATCATCTGAGTGTTCTGACTCCACAGATAGAAAGAGACAGATCTGAAGATGAGACAATATGTCAGCAGTATCATAGAAATCTTGTAAAGAGAATGTGCATGCGCTTCCAAAATGATGACAGATTATTTGCAATGATGAAATTAAACACTATATACTTGCAACTTTCTTAGATCCCAGGTTCAAGGCTATACATCTTCCAAAAACAGATAAGGTACAGCACTACACATTTCTGTTGCTAGATGAGTTGCAACAGTCACAGGAGTCAAAAACAGACACACACAGTAGCTTCAACTTTTCTTCTCTACAACTGGCAGGTCCATCTTCATGAAGAGATATAGAACAGGAAAAGTCACCAAAAGTGAGCAGTTCTTCCACAACTCCCATTTCCACCCCTAGTAGCAAACTAAACTTGTGGCAAAACCTTTCACAAATTGCTACCATACCAACTTACATTGATTCATCTTTTGAGCATTCTCTGTCCATCGTGGTAGACAGCTACCAGCAAGAACTACTTATTCTCACCCCAATAATTCTTCAGCATGTATTGAGAAGTGCAGTATGCCAGTTGGGTTAAGCTGCCCCAGAGAGGGGGAGTCAATGTAAATGAGCGGGAACATTGGCCAATCAGGAGAGAGAGGGGGAGAGAGAGAGAGAGAGGAGTGCTGCCTTCAGTCAGCCTGAAAGAACTCAGAACTTTTTCTCCACTTACCTGGCAACACTGCCCCAGTGCTCTCTCTCTCTCTCTCTACTTCTCTCTTCTGTAACTTCAGAGACCCTCCTGTGAGTTTTTTCTTCATTTGAGTGCTGCCTTTACATTTTTAAGGTATTTATTGTATTTTTACACATTTTTTCCTCGGTTGCATTTTGATTTCTCACAGCCGCAGACCTTTTATCGTGTTTCTCCCTTCTGCATCGTTTCTGAGGTAAAAGTTTACCACATTTGTGTTAGATCAGCATTTTTCTTATTTTCCTTGGTAGTTTTAGTACATAGTGTTATTTTTCTGGCATTTGAGTGACTTTTTTCTGTTTTAAATTGCGCTGTTGAGGTATTTTTTTTCCCCGCATGAGCATGCCTTTTCTGGCCATTCTTTCAAGTAATTCAAAGTATTCTATCAGTAAACTAAAGGGTTTCTCTGCATTACCTCTCAGGGAAACCTCTCTTTGTTGTGCAGTGGGCTTCTGTTGGCAAGAGGTGTGGAGGCTGTTACTGTCATTCCTTACCACTATTGTGAAAAAAAATAAAAGTCTTTCTTTTAATTGGACATATATTGGCTTATTGCTTTGGCCAAACACATATTAGCATGGTCACCCAGTCTGCCTCCCCCTCCTCTAAAAGCACTGAGGTGGGTACCTCAAGTCAACACAAACATATAGATAAGTCATCTAAGGACCCTAATTAAACATTAAGTCTGATAAAAGTAAAAATTCTAGCCAAGCCTCTTAAAAACAAAGTGAGCAAAGTTCTGATTCAGTCCCTGCTAAAAAGACAAAGAAAGATAAACAGACCACTGCCCCTCCCCCCGAAAGGCATAGGGAGACATCAGTGGTTGACAAAGATATACCCTCTGCAAATGAATTGGCTAAAGCATGGCATGTTTATACAATAGGGGTGAACTGATATCCAGAAAATAAAAACACATCTCTCCATGCTGTAGCACTGATATCTACACTGTGAGAAAAGCTTACATTTATACACACAGTGCAATGGTCATCCAGCTATTTATAAACACAGTGCAAAAAGGTCACTGCAGCCCTACTGTATAAACTGAATACATGATGTGCACTCATGTGATATGGAAAATAGTTGCACTCCTGCAGAGTGATGTCTGGATACTCTCACTCGTGGCCTCACCTCTCATGAATATCCAGAAAGGAGTGAAAATATTTTCTATATCACACTCATGCCCATCATGTATCCCCTGTATGTCAGACTTTACAATCAGTGGGCAATATTTTCTCGGCTCCTACTCCTCTCCATGACTCTGGGTATGCCCAAGGATTTTATTATGAGGGAGAGGATGATGAAGACCCATTAGACACAGATGGTCACACTGATGATGATTTACCTGATGATAATGATGAAGTTTTTTCCCATTTTACCTTTGTTAAACAGATCACGGACACCCTGGAACTTCCCCTCCAGAACAACACTGAACAAGAGATGGAAGAAGACTATGTAGAAATGATGGGTCATATTCCTTAAGAAAAAAAGATTTTGCCCATACATAATACATTAAAAAGAGCAACTTTTGATATGGCTGTAACCATAGAGTAACTTAAGGGCCAAATAGTAGGCCTCAAAAATGGAAAGTCCCCAGGTCTTGATGGTCTCACATCAGAATTGTACAAGGCTTTTGCAGATATCCTTCTTCCGGGTTTTTTTTACCAGCTTGCCAGGAGGTAATGGATGGAGGGAACACTCCGGTCTCCTGGGACATGGCACAAATTACAGTGCTGCACAACGAGGAGGAAAAACCCTTGGAGATTGGGTTATACCACCTGATTTCAGTCCTAAATGTGGCCTGCTGGCTACAAGGCTACAGGAGGTGGTCCCCCAAGTGATACACGAGGACCAAACTGGATTTATCTCAGGTCGGTACTTCACTGATAATATCCGGTGCTTGTTGAACATCATTTCTTCATCTAAGTTCCAAGACTCTTTTCAGATAGCCATATCCATGGATGCAGAAAAAGCATTTGATAGGGTAAAATGGCAATTTCTAAAAGCAACCATGGAAAAAATGAAATTTGACTCCCAAATCATGTAGACAATTTCTCAATTATATAAAAACCCCAAAGCACTGGTACAAGTAAATGGTATTCGCTCCGCCCCGTCCCAGTTTCCAGGGGCACAAGGCAGGGCTGCCCTCTGTCACCCTTACTGTTTGCCCTAAGTCTGGAGCCCTTGGCAGCTAAGGTACGGCAGAATGCTGAGATAAGGGGCATTACAATGGGGAGGGGGGATGAAGCAAAACTTGTCTCTATTTGCAGACGATTCAATTTTCTTCTTGGCCTCTCCGGAAACGTCCCTCCCATCTCTCGTAAGCACCCTACAATCTTTCAGACAGTTTTCTGGTTATAAAATTAACTTTTTGAAATTGGAGGCCTTGCTACTCAGTGTGTGCTGCCCAGGTCAATTCAAGAAAATATTCCCCTTTCGCTGGGCCCACAGGAATCAAATAAGATATTTGGGTATACAGCTCTCTGTAGACCTTTCCAAACTGTGTTCTCTAAATTATGATATGCTGTGGGAAACTATGGAGCGAGACCTAGCTAGGTGGTGCCTTACACCATTCTCCCTAGTAGGGAGGGTAGATGTGGTAAAGATGAATGCATTACCTAGATTCCTTTTTTTAATTCCAGTCCCTTCCTACACACCCACCAGTGTCCTTCTGGAATAAGCTAAACAGGGGCATATCCAAGTTTGTCTGGAACAATAAAAAATCCAGAGTGGCCAGATGTGTACTACATGATATACCGTTACTGCAGTGACTCCAGCACAGCGAAGACCACCACAGTGACAGGAATCAGGCAAAACCCACCTGTCGCTGTGGTGGTCTGTGTGCCGTTCGGGGCTGCCTCGCTGGGTGTTTGCCCCCCAGTCCAACTCCAACTAGGAGTTAGAATCCTAGAGACTGGGGGGTGTGGGGCAGAGCCCCCCACAAGGGGAGGTTCGGGGGCACATCCCCCCCGAATGTGTGCGCCAACATCCCCATGGCTACAATGCTGTCAGTCAGCATTGCAGCCATCGCTGTAGGGGATGTCGGTGCTAGCGCTATCGAAGCTCTATAGGTAAACCATACTACATCTCCCCAGGATGGAGGAGGGCTTAGCACTTCCTGACTTCTATGTTTATTATTTAGCTGCTCAGCTCTCCATCACTTTTCTCTGGGCTAAACAAAGAGTTTCCTCCTTGTGGTACTGGATGGAGGAGGCTGCTCTGGGCGATCGGCTCTTGTTTACCTTGACCCTTACGATGACCCCTCTGGGGTACACAAAAATGATT
Source organism: Neoceratodus forsteri (assembly GCA_016271365.2). Taxonomy (NCBI): domain Eukaryota; kingdom Metazoa; phylum Chordata; order Ceratodontiformes; family Ceratodontidae; genus Neoceratodus; species Neoceratodus forsteri. The sequence goes on from CM028133.1 coordinate 659,239,188, forward strand.
ACAAACAGATGGGTTAGGCATAGCCTATACCTTCTTAACAAAGTTTAAAAGCTCACTGCCACCTTTGGAGGTTTAGGCCCACTCTTCCTCATCAGGTATGATTCAGAATTTCTTCAGCCTACCCTGGACCCGGGCTATGCCAGATGGGAGGCCCAGGGGGTAACACAATTTGTACAATTTATAGAAAATGATGTTTGCATTGCATTTCATAGAGCCAAAGAAAAGTTCCACTAGTCAAATGCTGACTTTTGAAGATATATGCAGTGAGACATTTTATTAACACAAACAATAACACTGCATGACTTATGAGAACATACTCAAGCTTGGAAGCCTTCCTGTAAAGTATAGTAAGGATTGAGGGTATTGGAAAATATATATCTGGAATTTATATGTTATTAACCGTGGTTGTTTGTGACCCCCTGAGGGTACAGCGAGTTGCCTGGGAAAGGGAGGCTAACATTCCAATCAGTGTGATGGATTGGGCCCATAGGTTAAAAAAGGGTTGGAATGTCACCTCAGCCCCAGTCTGGTGAGAATTCTACTGGAAAGTACTGATTCAATTTTTCCACACTCAAACAATTATGCAACTTTATAGTGTTTCCAAGTTGGCAGCCTGCTGGAGGGCATGCGGCCAGACAGGGAACTACTGGCACATTTTTTGTGACTGCCCAAAGTTGGGGGAATTTTGGAAGTAGGTGCAACAGGCAGTGCACTCTATCACAGAGATCCTGGTCCCTTTGGCTTTTATGGAGTGGGTGCTAGGGATCCCCATGGTGACACACCAGCAGGGAGACACCAGAAGAGTTTTACTTATTTTAATGGTGGTTGCCCTAAAATGTATCACAGGCAGATGGTTCCAACTTGAGCCCCTCACTTTGGGAGAATGGGTGGGAAGAGTCAAAGAGGTTTCAGAGATAGAAGCTCTGACAGCAAGGCTCCAACTCAGTTTTGATAAACATGAAGTAATATGGAGAGGTTGGTAATTATGGCTGTTGAGGCATAGTAGTGGGCACCCTGCTCCCTAGAATGTAACTCTGAGCAGGGGAATTCAGGGACTAGCCAAGAGATGGCCCTCCACTGATAGCAGTGGTGGAGGCAACTGCTTAAGCCTTGTTTAACACTGGGGAACATACCTTCTCTTCGGAGATGATGTAACTCTATAGATGGGGTGGGAAGAGGAGGGGAGTAGCGAGCGACTAACAATTGGGCTGTGTTGTTTGGCCCTTGGTTTAATTTTTTTTTGTTCTCTTTTGTTAGACATTACTTCTTACATCTCTGATTGCTTTAATATCCCCCGGTTAGTTGGGGTATGAAATACAATCCATCACCTTGTAAGAAGCAGCAACCTTTAAGAAAAACTTCTGAGATTTGATATCTGTGCCTATGTTATTATTAGGGGGAAACATATTGCATGCTTTTGTTCATTTATCAGCCTGAATTGTATCGTGGACTATAACTTTAGTTCCCTTTCTGTTATTTCCATTTGGCACTGTATTGAGTAGTTATTTATTTATTTATTTATTTATTTATTTATTTCAGTTTCAGATTTACAACCTTTGAGCCAAACTGGCTCTTTTACAAAGGCTCCAAGTCAGTAGAAGAACAGACAAAACAGTACAATTTACATCATATGACAAGAACATACAATAGCCAAGTGGTGAGACTGTTTTACAAGCAAGATAAATGTGGAGTATAACCTCAAATACAAATACTTTTATTACAGAAATATCTCTAGTCTAGACTATAGGTCTAGTTACTAAGTGCAGGTTGCTTGTAGTTGGCAGCCAAAATCGGCTTGGTCAAAGAAAAGGGGAGGAGGGAGGAAGTATGGAGAGCATTAGCATGGATACATATTGTAAAATATTATTAGGGGATAGGAGAAGGGGGTATGGTGATGAGGGAGAGCAAGCTGATAAAGTGCTGTATGCATGGGGGCAGCCTAGGGGAAGTGTAAACCAAGTGGAGGGGAGGGGGTGAGTATGTTATGCTGCTGTTAACAATCATGAAATAAAGCTGAGTTATAAAAAAATAGAACAACTTTTAAAATTCAGGAAACACCTTCATCTGCTTCAGGGGTGGACAGAAAGATTGAGAGGAAATATCAGCTTGGTAAACTGACTGCTGACTTTCTCTATACACATCCAGACCACAAAGGGGTGGTTCAGGCAGCAGCCTGTGACAAAGCTAATGTGCCACTGTCTTTTCAGCCTCCAGAAAAAGAGTAAATAAAAAAAAAAAACCTGGATTCAATGGGTAGAATTCCTATACTACTGCTTCTTTGCTGTTACGCTTGTCTACTTACATGACATATGCAGCTAGATATCGGAGAGCTTTGTTGAAATCTATCCTGATAGTGTATCGTGGTGGCGACACTATGCTCAGGGATGTCACTTGAAACTGTAAAACTGCCCATGGGAGCTACTAAGTATCAGTTTCACATGGCCGTAGATAATAATGACATAGCCTAGAGAGTTATGGCGCAGGTCATCTCTGTCAGGCAGTTTGCTTGCTTAAGAACTACTAATCTCACTGAGGATACCCAATTACAGGCTATGGATTTTCCTTGTGAGAAAAATTCCCATCTTCCTGGACATAAAGTCTCCACCACTCATTCACAATGACGGGACTATGCTGGAAGTGCTAGGACCGAGTGGGAGCCAAAAATCTTCAGGAGGGCCGGAGTCGAGGTAGGGCATTGAGGAAGAGACGCCGCGAGCTTGGCTCACGCCGTGTAGGCTACCTCAGCATCGACCCACCAGTCACCTCAGTTCCTGTTTTCCCACCATCTAGTGCACTTCAGTGACGTCGCTCACCCACCGGGAGTCGAATCGTCATGTCTCTATGACAGCAGCTTTAGTCGTTAAGTATTTGATTAAGTTTTAGTTTTTATTTATTATTCAGTTAAAAAAAAAAAGTGTTTCTTTTCTTCAACTGAAAAGAACAAAGAAGTCTTCTTCAGCCCACCTTAGATGGAGTCAACCATGAACAGGGCCGGTGACGGTTGGGAGACTTTGCATGAAGGTTGTGTTTCCAGCAGGGCTGGGTCTGGTCTGCCACCCTCTACGGGGGTCTTACTACAAGCAGTCCAGTGCTCATGGAGATGGGCGATCCTCCCAAAAGCACAAAAAGAAGTGGGCCAGTTCTCGATCTTTGTCAAGAACCCCTCACCGCTCGGCCTCGAGTTCTTCTTCATCCCAACGGTTGAAGAAATGGCACTGCTCAAGGTTGTCCTCTGGTATGTCTGCGTGTCGATTGTCAGTAATGGGGGACAGAAGGCAGACTCCAATGCCATCAGGGTCACCTGCAGCCTCTGCTCCAAGTGGCTGACATCCTTGACTCTGTAGTCCCTCTCCAAACCCCTAGGGGGGATCCTCCAGTGAGCAGTTTCATCACTGGGCTGCTCTTATGGAGCAGTGGGTTCCGGAGTTGTCCTGTCTGTCCGAGCCCACAGGGTCATCCCCGGGGTCTTCAGGCCTAGGAGTTTTGCATCTGTGGGCAGGGCAGTTGGGCCTTCCTAGTCACGTGGCACCTTCTATGGTGTCGTCGATGCCACGCTCTTGTGCTTTCCCCCTCACATGGTTGCAGCGCATGAGCCAGCACAGGTACCATTTTCTCCTACTAATGTTTTCAGATCTTCTTCCTTGGATGCTCCAAGAGTTAGGTTGGGGTCCCCTAGCACTTGCGTGGCACTGAGTCTGGTGTTGCCTTCGACTCTGGTCTTGGCGGCACCATGTCTGGCACTGCACTCAGCACCACTTCTGGAGCCAGCACTGTCTTCACTTTTTCGGTGCCATCTTGGGTACCGGGATTCTCCACTCCAATTCAAGGAGTACCTCCTCATGTTCTCTTTCCTCCCTTTCTGATATATACTATCCCCCCTGGGCTAGTAGGAGACGATATTGAGCCTGATCCTGACCTATGATTAGGAGACGACTTTGATGAAGATTCATCTCTTGGAGTGGGAAATAAATCCTCTTCTTCAGCAGAGCCTGTGATCGAGGATCTTTCCTTTAAGTCACTACTGAAAAACATGAATTCCACTCTCTCTCTCTCCGGGCTTTGGAGGTTAATCCGGGGAAAACGCTGCACCTGCAATATCTGTATGTCCCAGAGATTCCTGTGGAATTGACTCCTCTGGTACAGCCCTTTTTCAAGACTCTCTCACAAATGGTGTGGAACAATCTGGCGCTGATTCCTTCCATGGCTAAATCCATAGATAGGAAGTACACCCCCCTAAGGATAAGCCAATCTTGGCCTCTCAAGCTTTTGCTGACGCCATAGTTGTCTTGGCAGAAAATGACAAAGCTGTCCTCCCTCAGGAGTCTATGGCTTGTCCACTAAATAAGGAATCTCTTAAGATCGGCACCTCGGGGAAGCGAGTCTTCACTGCAGCTACCCTGTGTATGCATATTGCTAGCTACCAGGGCTATTTCTCATAATATGAGTATATCCGCTAGCATTTGCTTAAATCATCTGTGGAGGCTCTTCTGGAGTCAGACGTTACCTCAGACCTCCTCCAAACTATCACTAGGGGTATTGAGTCCAATAATCAGCAACTTAAGGCTGCTATGGATGCCTTTGACACTGCTTCTAGAGCAGCAGCAGCTGGAATGTGCATTCGATGCCACATGTGGTTACAGACATCGGGGTTTACAAATGATGCCCAACAAAGAGTTATAAATTTATCATTTGATGGCGCTTATCTGTTAGGTCCACAGGTGGAGCAGGCACTCAAGGCCACACAGAAAACTAGGATGGCTATCAAAATAGCCAGACAGGCCCTTCCTGCCCCTCAATGGGGCAGAAATTACCGGCAGTTTCATAACTGTCAGTCCTTTCCTGGCAAAGGTAAAGGAGGCTTCAACAAGAAGGGCTCCAGCCACAAAAGAAAATGCAGCAGAAGGAACAGGGCCCAAAGGTGGCCAGTGCCACCCTTTGAGATTCTGGCCCAAGTCCCACCTCAGCTGTCCGAAGGGGACTCCTCTTCGGCAGTAGGAGGGCATCTGACTCAGTTTTACAACCAATGGAAGTCAGTCACATTGGACAAATGGGTGCTCAGGATAATCCGTGAAACCCAAGCTCTCTGTCACTCAGTCAGACTTCCATGCTTCTGAAATCCAAGGCTTTCTGAACAACAGGGCAGTAGAAGTAGTTCCACAGGATCAACGGAACACAGGTTTCTGCTCCCATTACTTCCTAGTTCCAAAGAAAACAGGCAGTATACACCCTATTCTAGACCTGAGGAAGCTAAACAAATTCCCTTACAAGGAGAAATTCAACAGCATATCATTCGGTACACTTTTACCTCTGATTCAAGATGATTGGCTGGCCTCCCTGGACATGAAAGACACCTACCAACATGTTCTAGTGCTCCCAAGCCACCACAAGTATCTCCGATTTGTGGCTTTGGGTCAGCACTACCAGTTCAGGGTCCTGCCCTTTAGGCTATCCTCGGTGCCTCAAGTCATTACAAAGTGCTTTGCAGTACTCGCAGTGCATCTCAGGAAATTCGGAATTCAAGTGTTTCATATCCGGATGACTAGCTACTAGCAAGCTCCTCCAGACAAGAAACACAGGAAGCTGTGGCTACAGCTTCCAAGTTCCTCACATCCATGGGAGTTATGTTGAATCTGGGAAAATCGCAGCTACAACACTCCCAACAGCTCCTCTTCATAGGAACTCTTCTGGATACCTCCAATGCAAGAGCCTTCCTCCTGGAGAACGGGAGGAATGACATCCTTCAAATGGTTCACTTCATCAGAGAGAACAACTCAGTCCGATCTCTCTTGATGCAACAGATGCTGGGTCTCATGGTGTCATCAGCATTCACAGTGCCCCTGACTCATCTTCACAAGCGGACTACTCAGTGGTCCCTGACCACACACCCCCAGTCCTTTCACATCAAGGTGAAGGAATCTCTGAGGTGGTCATTCACCTGGTGGATTTGAGAGGACAACCTTCTGAAAGGTTTCCCCTTTGCCCCACTGGAAGCACAGATCTCCATCACCACGGATGCATCATTACTCAGATGGGGAGCTCACTGTCAAGATCTCCACATCCAAGGTCGATGGAATCAGGACAAGTCTCAACTCCACATAAATGTCCTGGAAATGAGAGATGTCCTGTATGCAGTCCAAGCTCTGAAGGACTTCCTCCATCACAAAATCATTCTTCTTCAAATGGATAACAAAGCGGTGATGTACTACATCAACAAGCATAGTGAGGCACACTCTTACTCTCTGTGTAGGGAAACAATGAGAGTGTAGGAATGGTGCCTAGAGCACAAAGCCCTGATCCAAGCAGCTTACCTGCTGGGAGTGCAGAATGATTTAGCAGATCGTCTCAGCAGAATGGAAGCAGATCCTCACAAGTAATCTCTCGACTCAAATGTCATGCAATCGCTCTTCGAAGAGTGGAGCAAACTGGACCTGGACCTTTTTGCAACCCCACTCAATGCAAAACTGCCTCTATTCTGCTCCAGAAATCTAGAACCTGGTGGTTACTGTCAGGATGCATTCAGTCTGCGATGGACAAGATGCTTTCTATATGCATTTCCTCCTCTTCCCTTAGTTCAGAGGGTGCTGCTCAAACTACAGGCACAAGGGGGCAGATGATCCTCATCGCCTCTTTCTAGCCTTGTCAGATTTGGTTTCCATTGATCAACAGATTATCAGAAACTCCACCGAGACAACTTCCACTTCAAACAGACCTTCTGACCCAAAGCCCAGAGGCCCTTCCCAAGCTGAGATCCTTTCATCCCCAAGCATGGCTGCTGAGGAGATAGAAGTGAGTAGATCTGATGTCTAGCGTAGACTCTCAGACATTCTCCTAGCAGCATGCAAGCTGGCTACTAGGAAAACTTCCATGGCAAAGTGGAAACGTTTCTCACAAAGTCCTTCCTGGGCCCCTTTTCTTGCCCACCTAATAAAGTCCCGGAGTACCTGCCAAACCTGTCAAATACAGGGTTACAATTCTCGACCATAAAGGTCCATCTCTGTGCAATCTCAGCTTATCACGAGCCTATACACTCTGTGTCTCTGGCTCAGTTGCCCTTGGTTAAGAGGTTCCTTAAAGGCATACTAGGCCACCAGTCAGAAGACCAGTAGCCGCTTGGGATATTAACCTTGTGCTAGACATGCTTACACATAAATCTTTTGAGCCTCTAGCAAACATGTGAGCTGAAGTTCCTGACCTGGAAGTACACCGTCCTTGTAGCCATTACCTCTGCTCACAAATTATCTGAAATACATGCGCTAGTCACAGATCCTCAGTATACTGTATTTCACAAGGACAAGGTGGTTCTCAGAACTCATCCTAAGTTTCTCCCCAAAGTAGTCTTGGAATTCCATCTGAACAAGCCCTTGGTTCTTCTGACCCACTTTGCGAACTTCCAGAATGAAGGAGAGCGTACCCTACATTCTCTGGATGTTAAAAGGGTTTTGCGGTTCTACATCGACAGAACTAAAGAGATCCGCAAATCAAAGTAACTCTTTGTCTCCTTCAGCATGGCCCAGATGGGTCAGCCTGTTGTTATCAGATGTATTACGGCATGGCTGGTGGCATGTCTTCACCAGTGCTACTCCATGGCACAGGTCAAACTGGAAGGCAGAGTATATGCCCATTCTACCATGGAAGCCGCAGCATCTCTGGCAGAAATTCGGAATGTGCCCATTGCAGACATCTGCAGTGCAGCTATTTGGAGCACTGTGCACACCTTTGTCAAGCACTACAGTTTGAATGTCCATGCCAGACAGCATCGATCCTTTGGCAGAACAATCCTGAATGGACTTCTGTCCTGAGTGAGCTCCTTTCTCCTGCCACCCTTCTTGGGGGATTATTTTTAGCTTGGTACTCTCTCATCAGGGTGAATGAGTGGTGGAGACTTTGTCCAGGAAGATATGAAAATTACGTACCTATTGTAATTCTTGATCTTTTTGGATGACGTCTCCACCACTCATTCACACACCTACCCTTCATCCACCAAGCTCACTTATCTGTTTTGGTCTTCACTCCCTCGATGGCTAGGCTGTGAAGACTCTGTTGTGTTGATACTTCTTATATGGGTCATTCGGACTATCTTATGTCCGACATAGGTTAGTTTATGCTGCACCTCCTTGGTCAAAAAGGTACTGAGGTGGTTGGAGGGTAGTCACTGAGGTAGCCTATATGGCGTGAGTCAGGCTTGCAGCGCCACTTCCTCATGGCCCTACCTCAACGCTGGCCCTCCTGAAGATTTTTGGCTCTCGCTCAGTTAAAGCACCTCTGGCATAGTCCCATCAGTGCAAGCTAGTGTTGGAGACGTCATCCAAAAAGATCAAGAATTACGGTAGGTACGTAATTTTCATTTTTCGGGGATAAAACGGAGCCTTACATGAAAAGAATGGATGAGTACAAAACTACCTGTAAGAGTAACTAGCCAAAGAGAAGCCCTCTACCTCCCAGAAACCTCAAAACAAGGGGGGCAGGGGCAGTGGTTATTTTCCTAGGGCATTCTATCCTATGCCGATACCTATGGGTTTTTCTCAGATGATTTTTTTCAGGGGAAGAGGTAGGAGAGGCCAGAGAAAAGCAACCCAATTCCTTTCCCCTGTGCTCAAACCAGACAACAGTCCTCCTGAGTCCTTTTTGGTCACCTCCCCTCTCCCTGTAGGGGGCAGGCTCTCCCGCTACCTCTATCACTGACAGCTCATCACACAAACAAGTGGGTGTTAGAGGTAGGGGGTCTGGGACTTTCTCTTCAGTTCAGAAAATTCCCTTTCCTCTTAGGCCCCAAGCTCTCGAAACCTCTAACCCCAACAGAAACACTGCTGTTGGAGATAGAGGTAAAGAATCTTTCTGAAGTCAGAGCTGTGGAAAGATTGCCCTTCTATCATCAAGGCACAGGTCAGAAGCATAGGAAAACCAGGAGCAGTTTCAAAATTTGCACATAGTAGTTTATTATTAATAGCAAAATAAATTAAAAATTGCTCAGTATAACTATTTACAAAACCAGTACAAACAAAGAAGACTAAGCACTTCTTCTGAGGGTACCTCTTAATTCCAAGTTTCAGTCTCTCGCTCTCCTTGTCTCTCTAGCAAAAGCATTGCTGCTCTTTTTAAAAGTCTGTGCCTGGGAAACTCGTTAAGTAAACAGCATGCTTCTCATACAGTGTTCTTGTAAGTTTCCAATGTTCTTGCAGGTGCAGCAAAAAGAACATAATGACCCAGAACTGGTCTTTTGTTTACAGCATCTCAGAGAGTTTGCAAACCAGCTTCTCAGGTAACCCCTTGAGTTCCAAATAGCTTTTTGCAATCATTTCAGCAGCATACCTATATACAGTTTTAAACAAAGGGATCCCAGTATCAGTGACATTTCTACGTAAAGATTCATATATATTTTTATACCTGCAGATATGCAAGGGGGAAGAAAAGGCAGAACAGCAAGGGAAGGCATAGAGATAGCGAGAGGTGGAGAATTGTGAAACTGTCAGTGTGATCAGTTCCTAGGTCTCACACAAAAATTTGGTTGCGCAACCAGACAGAGAAGAGACAGAAAAGGAGAGGATAGAACATTCTTGTGTTTAAACTCTTTCTGCATAACAAATGGGGCACAGCCTTCTTCAACCCTGTCACATACATCCCCTCTTTAAGAGGGAACCTGTTTTACAAAAACAGGTTTCCAAAACTTTCTTTTAATTATCTTCTAGCATTAGCTTATAACTTGTACAGTTCAGTGCATGTGCAGTATAGCAAACAGTGAAATTTAAGCTCACACATTTTTTTTTAACCTTTGGAATTCTCAATTCCTGATCCATATCTTGACAGAAAATCAGCATTGGCATTCTCTTCCCCAGATTTGTGCATCACTTTAAATTTAAATGGCTGTAGTGCCAGGTACCACCAAGTGATTCTGGAATGTTTATCCTTCATTTGGTTAAGCCAACAGAGAGGATTGTGATCTATTATAAGTACAAACTCAGTTCCTAGCAAATAGAACTTAAGGGACTCCATGGCCCACTTTGCCGCAAGGCACTGCTTTTCAATGGTGGAGCACCTTTTCTCTCTGTCATGCAATTTCTTACTTATGTATAGAATAGGATGTTCTTTCCCATCTATATACTGACTCAAGACTGCACCTAGGCCTATTTCTGATGCATCAGTCTGTAACAGAAATTGCTTCTCAAAGTCTGGGCTTCTTAAAACAGGGGCTGAACATACTGCAGCCTTAATGGCCTGAAAAGACTTGTCACACTCTGGGGTCCATTTCACATTATTCAGGAACCGTTTCTTTGTGAGCTTAGTGAGGGGAGTAGCTAACTCAGCAAAGCTGGGAACAAATCTCCGATAATAACCAGCCAGCCCTAAAAATGACCTGACATGTTTCTTGGTTTTGGGGACAGGACTGTTAACTACAGCTTCTGTCTTGGAAATCTCTGGCTTGACTTCTCCATTTCCCAAAACATAGCCCAAATATCTGGTTTCTTGCGTGCCCAATGCACACTTGGTAGGATTTTTCCTGTCAGGGGTCTCAGTCTCATAGTTAACTTCACCAGTATGTCTAAACACTTTATAAGGCCCTTGACACTTCATTAACAGTTTATTTTCTGTAGCGGGTAACAGTAGCAAGACCTTTTCACCAGTCTCAAAAACTTTTTCTTTTACCCCACGGTCATAATACACCTTCTGCTGGTTTGGGGCCTCTTCCTGAGTACAATGGGTGATTTCAACATATTTTCCCCAGCTTCTTTCTCAGGGCACAAATATAAGATGTAATAGATTGTTCTCACCCCAGGAATTCTTTAGCATCTATTGACAGAAGCAGTATGCCAGCTGGGTTCAGCTGCCCTGGAGAGGAGGAGTCAATGCAATTGAGGAAGGCATTGGCCAATCCGGATACAGTTAGAGAAGAGTGCTGCCTGCAGTCAGCCTGAAGGACCTCAGAACTTTTTCTCTGCTGAACTGGCAACACTGCCCTGGAGCTCTTCTTTTCAGAGCTCTTCCTGAGCCATTTTCTTTGTTTTTGAGTACTACTTTAAGGTATTTTGTATATTTTCTTCATTTTATCTATTTTTACCACATCTGCACTGGGTTCCGTGCAGTTGCTGGATTTTTTCATTTTTTCCCATTTTGGCGTTTTTTTCTGAAGTAAATTTCACCCGCGTGCGCGACAAATTGCATCATTTTTATTTAATTTGTTAGTTTTTAGTATTTATCGGTGGGTTTTAATGCTTTTGCAGTAAAATTATCGATTTGTTTTTTCGCATGTGTGCGCATTTTTTCCATTGTGCACTAGCGCAAATTCTTGGAACCCTTTTTTCTCTGTTTAAATTCAAAATGATTACCATTTGAAGGGTAATCCCCTCTCTTTTGGGGTGAGACTCTCTTGTTTGATGTGCAGTGGGCTTTGTTAACAAGAGGTGTGGAGGTGGTTCTGTTTTTTCCTCTTTGTAAAAAAAAAATTCTCAAAGTTGATTTTGATTTGTTTGAGCCTTGGCCTAACTATTATTATCTGGGCTTTTAGTCTACCTCCCCGTCCTCTAAAAGCACTGAGGAGGGTACCTCAAATTAACACAAAAGAAATGACAAGTCCCCTTGGTACTTCTATTACTACAAGTCTGGTTCTGTAGTAGTTGTTTCTCTGTCCAAGCCTTTAATTTGAAAATAGGCAGGGTGTCCTCTTTCCTGCACAAAGATAGAGATCATCTCCTCTGAGCCTCCCTCCTGAAGGACTTAGGGAGACATCAGGGATGGATAAAATTATGCCCTCTGTAACTAAATTTCTGAGAGCTTGGCAATCATTCCAGTCTTTCTTTTTCTGGGCATTTCTTGGCTCCTTTGGGTCTGAGTATTCCTCTCTCTGTTAATCCTTACACCCAAGGATATTATTGTTATGATTATTATTAGCAATTTAGGAGAGGATTTTCCTTCTTGAACTCCTCTCGGGGCCCACTAATTCCAGTCGGTCACCCTGAGGTTGATTCAGGTTATGATATAATGAGGTGTGTATATATATATATATATATATATATATATATATTCATCCGGTGGACTCCCTGGACTTTCCCTTCCAGGATGACACCGATAAAGAGGTGGAATACAACGACTTCATAGATTTGGTGGTTGCTGTCCTCCAAAGAAGTTGACAACTCTCTGAAGACTCCTACTGGTAGGTTCTGGAAACCCCTTCTTCTCTTTCGGGATGGACAGAGGCATTCAGATGAAGCACCAGCTCGGTAAGTGTTCTGCTGTTTTTATTTGTACACTTTTAGATTAAAGAGAGTTAGTGCAAACAGCAGCCTGCTTCTCAACCTTGTGCCACTGTCTGCTTTCCCTCCAGAGATAGACTCTAGATAATCGTATACCATGTGTAAGTAATTCTACAGAATGCCTTTAACCTTTGTAGCATACGTTATTATATATTAAGAGTATCTGATGTATACTATCCTTGCCATAGTGCGGCATCTCTTGAGCACCATTCGCAAAGAGGTTTGCTGGAATACCCAAGTGGCATTTAGTAACACTATGCTCTCATAGTAAGTCATAATGTTACAGATTCTAGAGTCTTGGCGTAGGTCATTTCTCTCAGGCTTGCCTGTCTGAAAAGTCCAGCCTTTTGGGTTATGCTTTGGTACAAATTTTGGTTGGTCTTTATGTCAAACTGAAGCTGACAGGCACTTATGGATGAGTTTAACTCTCCTAGTACACAGTTAAATATAAGCATTCCTTCCCCAGAAGTCTCACTGGGGGACTTCGGGTAGGAATTATTCTCCCTTTAACCCTTTTTTCCTATGCCAACACATTAGGAAATTTCCAAATGTGAAGTTTTCCAGGGTTTTAGGCAGGAATGCTCTTTCATTCCTGATAATCCCTTTTTTCTTCAGTTATTTTTCTTCTTGGTTCAAGTTTTTAACCCTTCTTTGATTGGTAGAAAAATAAATAAATAAAGGGAGATAGATATATGCAGATATGAACATTTAAATATATATATATATATATATATATATATATATATACACACACACACAGTGGCCCAGATATTCAAAAGAGTTGAGCCGTGTGCAATAGGGTTGCACCTGCGCAAGTCTGAAATTGCCCCATTCTGCAACGTTCAGCAGGAGGTAGTTGTGCCCCAAAATCTTGCTGAGCAACTGTGCAATGATAATGAAGGCATGCGCAACCGAAGAGGGAGGAACCATGCATAAATGGCGCAGTGCGATATTCAACGACTTGCGCCATGTACAATAGGGGAGCAAGCAGAAGTTGCGCCATAGCGGAAATGAGCCAAAATAAAAAGGAGCAAGGGAGAGGCTCAAGAACACTACAGGGAAGCCACATGAGGCAGAACTCTAGCCACACAGACAGGGCAAGAGGCACAAACAGGGCAGGTCAGGGAAAGGGCAGTCTGAACAGCCAGGTACAGGGAAGGTGTGGGGAGCCACACAGCACAGAGGCCAGCACAGGCAGGTGTACCCGGTGCAGGGGAAGTAGCAGCCAGGACAGCGGGGAGAATACAGTAACAGCTGCCAGGGGGTGAACACAAGCCAGGGACATGGCCAGTGCCACCTTCCAAATGGAGGCCGTTATGAGGGGGGTGAGAAGGCGGGCAGCAGGGGGGCGTGGCCGTGGAAGGGCCCGTCGGTGGTATGCCCCCAACAGGCAGTACCGAGCCAGCACCATCTTTGAGCTGTACACTGATACTGAGATTGTGGGCCAGTACTGACTGAATAGGGCAATTCTGAGGTGGCTCTGTGAGCTGTGCAGTGATGTGATGCAGGCACCCACACGATGGAGCCATGCCCTGTCAGTGGAGACTAAGGTAACAGCCTGCATGTGCTTGCTCACCATGGGTACCTTCCAGAGACCAACTGGGGACACCACAGGCATAACCCAGTCAGCCACGTCATGCCACCTCACCCAATTCCTCAGCGCACTGCTGCCACATGCTGTGGAGTACATCCATTTCCCCAGCACAGTGGCAGAGCGCACAGCAAACATACAGGAGTTCCACAGGGTAGCACGTATGCCTGGCGTGCTAGGGGCAATAGACTGCACCCATGTGGCCATACGCACACCACCTGGCCCCGAGGGGTGCTGCATACATAAATCACAAGGGCTATGCCAGCATCAACTGCCAGGTGGTGTGCGATGCCAGGGGACACATAATCAATGTCTGTGCCACACACCATGGGGGAGCACATGATTCATTCATCTGGCACCAGTTGGCACTGTGCCACAGATTCAAGAGTGGGGACATCCCCACTGGACACCTACTGGGTGAGTATGCAAACCACATGGATAATCATAGGGCCTGGGGGGGCATGGCCAGAGATGGCATGGGTAGTGGCCTACATGGCCTGGGGCAGGGCGATGCTGATCACAAAACTAACCTCCGCCCTCTACACACAGGTGACAGTGGATACCCACTCCATCCCTGGCTGCTCACACCCTACCGGTGGCCCGTGACCCCATTGCAGCAATGCTACAATGAGGCACATGCCACCACACGTAATGTCATCGAGCAGGTGTTCAGGATGCTGAAGGCACGTTTCCATTGCCTGGACACCTCTGGCGGTGCCCTACAGTATAGCCCCTCAAAGGCCTGTGGGCTATTCCTGGCCTGTTGCATCCTGCACAACATGGCCAACGAATGTGGGATAGCCATACAGGTCGGAGAGGGGGACAGTGATGGGGACAATGGGGACGCCAGTGATGATGGTGATGGGCAGTCCCCCTTGGCCGACGGGACCCCCGACTGCTCCAGCTGGCACAGCTGCACCAGGACACCATCACGGAGGAGCACTTCAGCCAACCCAGGTAAGTCATGGGGCCATGCGCAACCACCAGTGGCTAAGGCACAACCTACAAACACGCATGGACACACACCAGGGGTGCTAGCCATCAAGGGAAGTGGCAGGGCACAGAAGCACACACACAACCAAGGATGGGTAGGGATTAACATGCCACATGGACAGACACAGACACACGCTCACACACAACGCAACAAACATGCACAGAGGGCAGGAGGCACACCTACCCAGAATGCACACCCTAGCAACACACATGTTCACAGGCCACCATGCCCACTGCCTGTGCATGTGCGTGTGTCAGATGCTGAGCACCATTGCACATTGGTGTACAGTGCAATGCAGGCATCATCATGCACACGCAACTGTGGACAGCAGCCAGAAGGGTGTGCAGGTGGACTGTGTGTCTGCGTGCAGGGCCGGGTACCCACCCGTGCACTGCCCACTAAAACACACAATGCACACAGGGCAGCACCAGACAGTAGCCATGCTGGGAGACAGGTCAGTCACGCAACACAGTGCCACAGCCACCACAGATGCATGGGTGGCCCCGCTGAGACCCGCCAGCACTGACAGGCTGACCACTGGCCTCATGGGGTGGTACCGATGGTCCCCCAGAGGTTCCACTGTGTGAACATGACCGTGCTCACGCAGGGGTCTGCAGCACACCGAACATGCCTGCACCAGGAGTGCTCGGGATGCCCACAGCTGAACCTGGTCTCGACAGGGTGGGAGTTGCACGATGCCAGGAATGGGGGGGTGGATAGTGCACTGCGTGCTGTCCACGATGCATGGGCACCTGACTGTGTGCCCATTGTGGCCATGACAGCAATGAATGCCTGTGCATGCCTGTCAATGGCAGCGGTCACATCCTCCCCTCAAACGGTCCATCCTTGCCAGGATCAGTGCAGTGTCCCTGCTGCAATGCTCCTCTGCCTGCCTGCTCCAGAGCCACACACAGTGCATCCACGGACGTCACAAGCTGCATCTGCTGCTGGACTGATGCTTGCAGTAGGTGGGTGTGCTCGTCCAAGAGGTCATCAGCCTCCTCAGCATCTTGTCCCTCAGGGTGTACATGGCCCCAATGATCAGCACCCCTTGAGGGAGGGTGCTGCACACCAGGACCAGGTCTGGGCATGTCCACAGGTGGTGCACAGATGCCGCCACTGAACCCTGTACCCCCAAGCCCATTGGGCGACTGCTGATGCTGCCCCTCTGGCTGCCGCTCCCCAGGGCTCAGTGGTGCCACCGCAGTGGCCACAACAGTCCCACTGTCCTGAACAGACACCAGTGCTGCCCCACTGGTGCTGACAGGCACAGCCTGGGACTGTGCTGACATGCAGGCCTCCATGGTGGCACCACCCACAGCCATGGCGCCTATTGCCTGCTGTGTGGCCATCCCATGGCACACACTTGTCACTGCCCATGATGGTCGTGTCATCATCACTGGTGACGGACTCTGCACTGGCCACAGTCACAGCATGCTGGCATCCATGGATGCCAGCATGCTGGGACACAGGCAGGGCTTCCTCCACACCTGTTACAATGACATCAGTGTGGACAGCCAGGTGGCCCCACTGTCGCAGTGATCCACGTATACCTGTGGAGGTGGATGGTCCCTCCTCCAACTCCAGCTGACTGTCTGCAGTGGACAGGCCCACCACCACTTACCCATGCAGATGCTCAGGATCTGTAAGGGGAAAGCAAAGTCACGTTAGTGCATGTGACCTACCCTGCCCCCCCATAGACAGACCATGACTTACCATGCAGTGATGGGCCACCACCCATCTGGAAGCCACCACCTGGAACACCCTCAATGGCACTGTGCTGCATGCTTCCAGCAAGCCTCTCCTCCTGTGGAGTTAGCTGTACCACCTCTGGCTGTCCCCCACCTGTTGCAGCATGTGCTGCCCTGATGGCAGCCACCTTCTCCTTTACCTTCCTCCTGTCCGTGCCCATCTTTTTCTTACACTCCTACATGGAGCACTGGTGGCTGCCATGCAGGTTCACAGCACGTGCCACCTCCTTCCATGCAGCAGCATGGGCCTGAGGTGTTCCTCGTCATCTACTGAGAAGTGGCTCCTGATCCAGGTAGGCCTCGACCAGGGCCTTGGTTTCGGCCTTTGTAAAGTTAGGCCTCCTCCTCCTCCCACCACTGTGTTCCTCCTCTCCAACAACCTGCTCGGTCATTATGTAGCCTGTAAGAATGGCAGTTGTTACCTGTGACTGTGCAGTCCCATGCATGTCCCTGAATCCACAGTCCACACTCCCAAACAGCATGCAACTCACCAATAGACTGCAGTAACCGACTATGGCCACTGCAGCACATTGTCACACTTTTATAGCGCAATCCATGCAAATGAGGCGAAGCAACTTTAAGTAGATGCAAATTGCAGTGCTGCACCATTGAATGGCTGATTAGATGATTTGCATATGATGGCTGAATATCGCGCTGTTGCGCTTTGCGCAATTGTGTTGAACGTGCTGAGCCA
This sequence comes from Neoceratodus forsteri, assembly GCA_016271365.2. Taxonomy (NCBI): domain Eukaryota; kingdom Metazoa; phylum Chordata; order Ceratodontiformes; family Ceratodontidae; genus Neoceratodus; species Neoceratodus forsteri. The sequence goes on from CM028133.1 coordinate 659,256,463, forward strand.
ATGGCGCAGTTCTGTGACATGCGTAGTACACCTCACTGCGCATGCCCGGTTGCTGACGCAGGCGTCTGCCACGCTGATGACGTGCTGTGCACGGTAGGCAATGCAGGGCACGGCCACCATTGTGCCAGTGGCGCTATAGTGATGGTCACTACATGGCGCTGTGGCACTGGGCCATCATAGGCACAATGGCCCAACTGCTCGGTAGTCCGCTATGGTCGCTGGCACACAGGCAGCCAATCGCGCTACACGCATTGTCTTCCAATGGCGCTGTGCGTGGCCATGTGCCAGAGACCCTTGACCCTGTGCCCGACCTTTGCCCCCTAGGTGCCATGCGTCAGGCATGGGTGCACCTCTATCGCGCTGTTCGGTAACAGCGCGATAGGGAATGGCAGCGCTGTACCGCGCAGCATCTGCACGTGGGGAGCCACGCTGCAGAGTGCCATATTGCCTACTATGCCGGTAAGGATGGCACCCAGATGGCAGCACAGTGGACAGCCATTGAGTTAGCCAATCTGGTGGCAATTGTTGAGCCACACCATGGGCCTCTCTTGGGAGGCCCCTGGACAGGGCCAGGACCCAGGTGTGGCAGGAGGTGGCCACTGCCCTGGAGGAGGCCACCGGATGGGGAAGAGTGCGGAGCAGTGCAGGCACCGCTATGGGGACCTGGGAGGAGGGAGCAGAGCTACTGGCATGACTCGGGAACGTGCCAGGAGGCGCATGGTGCCATGTCCAGGTAGGGGTTCCGTCAACACACTTTTTATCGTCCATATGGGTCAACAGTGTTGTATGTGTCCAGCACATAGGGGAGGGACCATCTGGGGTTGGCTGTGGTGGTGTTCACAGGGTGTGGGGTGGGTGGGTCTGGCTGGGTGGGAGGCACACACCTTGGGGGCAGGGCGACTTTGCTTCGGATTGTACTGATGTTCTTCTCCTTGTTTTCCCACAGGCCCGGACGAACGCCGAGGTTGAGAGAGAGGGTGGAGGGAGGAGGTCAGTGCAGCCAGGCGGGCGAGGGCCATCACCGCCCACCTGACCGCCCGATGAGGGTGAGTGCCATACATCCATGATTACTATTGCATGCGTGTGACAGGGTGGGCAGTGGGGCATGGCCACCATTCATCGACACCACTGCCATGCACACAACTTGTTACAGTCAACACTGTCCAGTGGCAATGCATGTCTGGGAGTGCGTCAATGGTGGTCCATGCGTGTACCAGGTGCATGGTTGTGCCACTGCCTTTGCACCACATAGCCATGTCACTAAATGGCCACGGTGGAAGCAATGCGTGACTTGGCCGGTGGTGTGTGCAGTGTTCTGCATGGCTGTATGCACCTGGGTGGGCAGGTCCTGTGGACGTGATCACTGCGGGTGGTCACACACCATCACAGTGGTATGTCCCATGGCGTATGCCATGCACAGTGGGGGCTGTATGGGGTTGTGCATTCACACCAATTGACTGTGCTCCTGTCCTAGGTACCTGCCATCTACGGACATCCAGGGAGCTGTGTGGAACTCCTGCTGGCCCGGGATCCTTGGAAATCCTCCAGCGGATTGGATAACACCGGGTACTGAGGAGACAAGAGGCCGGAGGTCGTTACAGCAGAAAGCGCCCGCTTAGGGATCCTCAGTCCCTGAATTCTCCTACCCCCTGGACCCACCCTCACACCCTCCTATCCCATCCCATTTGTCCACCCCTGCCCCTCACCAACCCCACCTTGTTTGTGGCCCCCCCAACCTTGTATATAGTTTCTGTATTCTTGTAAATAGTTGAATATTATATTTGTGCAATACATTTGATTTTGATATGAATACTGTAGTGGTCTCTTATTTTCAGTGGGCTATAGGTGCTCAGCTGCAGTGGTGTGCATGGCGTCAGGGGTGGTGCAGTCATGGGTATGTGTGTGTGTCCATGTGGAGGTGACTATGGTGTGGGGGCAGCTATCAGTCAGTGTCTGTGGTGTGTGTGTTGTGCCCTGTGCACTGGATGACTGTGTGCAGTGGTCCATGTCACGTGCTCTGTGTCCATGGCGCACCCATCGGCCTGTCCATGGCCTGTGCAGCTGACACACATGCATGTCTGTGACCTGCATGGTCTGCTGGCATGTCAGTGGTGGCAGTCCCTGCAGGGCGGCCACTGTACCTGTCACTTTGCTGGGTTGCCCCTGTCACTGGTGTGGTGCATGCCTGGCTCGGGTGGCACTGTGGGCACCACAGTCATTGTCCCACCTCCATGCTGTGCCTTGTGTGTGTTGCAGGGGATGTGCCCCACTGTCTGTGACTTGTGCTGTGGGTGACTGCTGGTGGTGTACGGGTCCACAGTGCCTGTGTAGGGTGGCTGGCAGGCACTCCAGTGCCATGGAGGACTGCGGGTTGTGTGTACACAGCTTACATGGGCCCACAATGGGGCTTGGTTGCCCCACCACTGCGTCCCTGTGTTGGTGTGCCCTTGGGTATGGGTGGGTGTCTGTCCATACACTGTGTGGCATCCAGTGTGGTGCATGCTTCCATGCACCACTGTGGTTCTGTGCTGGCTGGTGTGTGGCCAGTGGTGGGTGGAGGTGTCACTGGAATACTGTGCAGGTGCTGTACCACTGGTGGTGGTGTCAAGGGCACGCCCTGTCCCGTGGGTACTCTTCAGCCGACGCATGGTCGGTCTCTCAGCAGTACCAGGGGACTGTGCATGGTGGCAACATGTCTGCCATTGTTGCATTGCCGTGTGCTGCCACCCGCTGATGGGTGCTCATGGTGGGGCTGGCTTGCATGGTTCTGTGGTGCACAGGGTTGCATTGTCACAGTGGGGGTGGTGGCATGCATGGGGTTTCCTGCAGTGGTGGTCACTGCTCATGGGGGGTGTCTGGGGGTCACAGTGCAGGGTGTGCTCTGCACTGGGGGGATGGTGTGGCATGGGGTGGTCTGCCCTCCTTGTGTGCCAGTCACAGCTTGCCGGTAGGTGTGATGGGGCACCATGGCCCAGCTGAGGGTTGTTTGCTTGTCTCCATGGGCCAGTGGTTATTCCAGCCCTCCCCCAGTTGTGCAGTGCTTGAGGTGTGGGGGGACGATGTCTGTTCTGCTGTGTGTTCCTGTGCCCATCTGTGGCATGGGTGGTGGGCCCCTACCTCCCTGGTTGTGCAGTTACATTGCTCTGCTGCTGGGGGGCTCCCTGGTTGCGCTATGGCACCTCTGGACTGCTCAGCTGAACATCCCTTGTTGTGCTATGGCGCATCAGATCTGCTCAGCTTCCCCTCCCTAGTTGCACTATGGCGCAGGTGGTGCAATATTCAGTCGTCGGCTGTAGGCGCAATTTGGCCTGCTCCGTTTTTGAATATCGCGTCTCTTGCGCATGGGGCAATAGACTTGCGCTTGCTCCTGCTATTGCGCACTTTTTGGGTGCAGTTTGAATATCTGGGCCAGTATATCTAGGTGCATGATAAGTAAATAAATATCTAAAGTTTACCTCCAAATGCTGCATTCTCTGTTGTTCTTCAGTAACATGTCAGCGATGGTAACTACAGCACCAGAACCTCGTGAGGGTCAAAGTCGTAAAAGGGTCCCCTCCTGCTTGGGAGTTGGACCTTTTTTCCCAGGCTATTACATGAATCTTAAAGGAAAATAGGGAACAGTAAATCATTATCAGTTTCACAACATGGAGTCAGGATGCTTCCTTGACTCAGGTCTTGCTTTTTGCAAACGAGGGATTTTTCTTGTCTCTTCGATATATTCTATGTTCTCAGCTCCTTAGTACGGGATTTTTTCTCAGGCAGTTTTATTCCATGCCATTTAGACTTCCTCCAGAGTGTTCTCAGATAAGGAGTAAAAATCAGGCTGTTCTTCAGGTATCTGGGTAGGTTGGCAGTTCTCCCTTTGAAGACAGGGAATCTCTGGTTTCCCTTATCAGAGGCTTGGCCGACCTTAGCCAATTTCCATTGACTTTGGTTTTCGAGCCCTAAGTCTGACATTTTGTTTCCTACAGTCTCGAGGGTTCATTGTACCTACTAGAAAAAAGTCCCCTAACTATTTAAATCTTGGCAACTCTTAAGGGGCAATGCTCATCTCTTGTCAGGGGATGCTGTTTCCCTGCATGGGGTGCATAATTTTGTCATTGAAATCCCAGGGGCTAGGCCTCTAAGTTAGATTCCAAATAAGAGATTTTTGTGAGCTTGAACCCTGTTACAAGCTGGACTGGTGTAAGAAACAGGAATTACACCTCTCCCTTCAAATCTTCGGTACAGAAGCTTCCTTCAGGTTGGTGCTTCCCTTCTGGGTGTTCCACCATTGGGTCTTGGTTTCTGAGAGAGTCCTTCTCTCTTCAGTTCCTGCAATCTCAGAGCATCTCTATCAGACCTGCATTTTTTCAGTCCAGAGGGCCTTTAGTTTGATATCCCTGCCCTGTATCACACTAACAAGCATTTGGGACACAGGGCTTCCAATCTCTCTGCAATAGCTATGAGCTGTTAACTCTAGTTGGCTTCTTTGGTCTTAGTCACGCATCCATCTGTCGGGCAAGGACAAAACTTTGGCAGGGCCACAAGTGGGCCCTTTAGCAGATCCTCTGAGCCACAATACTCAGAACCACTGCAAGTGTGCCCTCAGCACACAAGTCCTAGCCATATTATTCAGGGGAAATATTTGGTCCAGATCTGAATTTTCGCCTCCAGCCCGAATCTCCAGTTTTTTCCTTTTTTCCTGTTGCAGGCCCCAGCTCGGGGTTCCATACAACAGATTTTCTTATCTCAAGAATGGCCTGAGAAGTTTTCTCCTTATATCCCTTATTTCCTAAGTACCGCTCTAGTCAAATTATCAGCCACCACGATCCCGGTGGCTTGGGACAACCTTGGTACTTTCTGAAAAATCAGGAGTAGTGTTTTTCTCAGCTCCCAGTCTTTTCTTCTCAAGGTCTGGTTCCTGAGAGGCTAGATCTCTTAGAGTCCCGGTATCCAAACAAGGCCTGGAATGTCTATGAAAAGAAAAAGGTTTTAGTATCACGAAAACCTGTTTTTCTAGGGGAAGTAGCTTTTCAAACAACATGAAGTCTTGCTGTATTCTGACTATTGCAGTGACATCCAACCTTTGAACTGCCCCGGAAAGGAAAGAGTTAACTTTCCATGCAAGGCATGGAATGCTGAGCTCGAGCTCGGTTAAGACTCTGTTGTTGTTTGAACCCAAACCGCCAGATTCTTTACTCTGCCTCACTGAACAGTCGCTCCTGAGATTTCTCCTTTGCTCGGTTCAAATTAGTCAGTTAAAGTGTCGTTTTTCTCCTCAGTTCAACCAAACTTCTTCTATGTAACCTGTCAGTTCAGTCTCTGTCTGTGGTACCATGAGTACTAGATAGGTTATTGTTATTAGTTTCTGTGTGGAACTTGTAAACGTCGGATCGGTTCGGTTTGAACCGATCAGGTTTGTAAAAAGTTTATTCTGTTTTTAGAGTGGTAACCGGTCCTTATCGGTTCTAAAAAAAAGATTTCATTACAGTTTTTTCCACCACTGCAATACTGGTCAGGAACCAATAAGGGTGTCTTGCCTGGTGGATTGCCGAAAAAGGGTAAGTTTGGTTAGGACTGGATGTCTAGAAACCCAAAGAAAAGCCGGCCCACTGGGTTTCAACACTGTAGTGTGTGTGGGGAAGCCTTTGCTAAGGCTGACCCCCACACCACCTGTGTTTATTGTCTGGGGTTTGACCACCTCGATTCAGACTGCCAGATTTGTAAAAGTTTTCCTACAGCTACCCTGGAAAAGAGAGTAGGTAGGCTGAGGGAAAGGGAGGCCAAGAAGTCCGCTGACCCAGATGGCCAGCCCGGTTCGGTTCCAACCGAACCAGAAGGAGTGCCCTCTGACCAGGGCGAAACTTCTTGGGCAAAGGAGAACCGACTCTGAGGTCGGTTCCGGTTAAAAGAAAAGAAAGGATAAGTCAGCCGGTTGGATCCACAAGTTCTTTCTCCGACCACTGATGAAATAGCCAAAGCGATAAGGATTGTTCAATCGCTAACCCGGTTCCGACGAACCGGCACCATCGGTTAGGGCTCAGTTCGGTCAGTTCCCAGTTCAGGATTATAATTTAGAGTTTTATGAACCGGAGAGGAGGAGATATGAGGATAGTGATGGTGATTATGAAAGTCTGGATGTGCCCATTGACCCAGACATCTCCCCAGACAGACCTTCAGGTGTTTCTCCTCCTAGGCTTTCTGAGTCCCCTTCCCACTTATGTTTTACAAAAAAGTGGCTGAAACTCTCCAGCTTCCTATGGAGGAAGCAGTAGAGGATCAGGAGGAGCCTGATTATGTTGAGATGATGGACATCCCAGAGTCCAGGAGGCTGTCTATTCCCCTCCATAAGTCTTTTGGGAAACAGACAATAAAAATTTTAAAGACTCCTAATTCCATACCTCCTGTGGACAGAAGAATGGACAAGAGGTATACTCTTTCAGGCTCAGATATGGAGTTCCTTCCCAGCAATGCAGCCATGTTGGGGTAGTGCAGGCTGCTGCCTGTGATAAAGGCAAATATACCCTTGGCTTCACCCCCAGATAAGGACTCAGGAGGATTGATGCCATGGCAAAGAAACAGTACATGGCAGCATCTTTGGGACTCAGGCAGGCTAATTATATGGCCTACACAGCTAGATACCAGAAGTCTAGATGGGACACTGTGATGGCTCTAGCTAAACAGGTCCCTGACCAGCTTGCCAAGGAGCTGGAGCAGGTGGCTCAGATGGTATTGAGGCATCCAAGGTGCAGTTTCATGCTGCAGTGGACTCCAATGATGTTTCTTCTAGAGTCATGCTACATCTGTGGCCCTTCGTAGGATGGCTTGGCTCAGATGTAACCTGTCACAGGATACCCAGACTAAGGCCATGGATTTTCCTGTTATTGGTAATTCTCTGTTTGGGGAGCAGACAGAGAACTACATGAAGAAAATGGATGAGTACAGGACCACCTATAGGAGTGCTCAGGCCAAGGAAAGGCATGCCACTCCTCAGTGGCAGCATCCCAAGGGCAGGCCTTTTCATAGGCCTTTCTACCAAGCCCAGGCCTCCTCTTCCACCTTTGCTCAGAGGGGGTTCTTCAGAGGGAGAGGCAGACGGGGTACAAGCAGGCCTGCTACCACCCTCAGCCTAAAGCCCCTGCCAAACAGGCACCCTGATGGGTTTGCCCAGGCCGATTCTCCACTACCCGTGAGCAGGCTGGCTTACTTTGTCCAGGACTGGATGTCTTTAACATCAGACAAATGGGTCCTGAAGTAGTAAGCCAGGGACTGGTTCTCAACTTCAAAAATTTCCCAAGATGAGAACCAGATCCTTTCCACCTGCAAATCCTTCAGAGGCCCTTGCCCTAGAGGCAGAGGTCTCTTCCCTCTTGGCTCTCAGAGCCATAGAAAGGGTTCCACCCCTACACAGGGAAAAGGATTGTACTCCAGGTACTTCCTAACCCCCAAAAAGACAGGAGAATGGCGGCCCATCCTGGATCTCAGATATTTAAACAAGCACCTTTTAAAGCCAAAGTTCAAAATGGTGACTCTGGGAATAATTCTACCCTCTCTAAGGCCAGGGGACTGGCTAGTCTCCCTGGACCTCAAGGATGCCTATTTCCACATTCTCATCAGATGCTCCCACAGAAAGTACCTCAGGTTCGAGTTGCCCTCAGGCCACTATCAATTCAGAGCAATGCCCTTTGGCCTAACATCAGCTCCAAGGGTGTTCACAAAATGCCGAGCAGTAGTGGTTGCTTTCCTAAGGAGAAAAAAGATCTCCATCTTTCCATACCGGGGCGACTGGCTCATACTGGGTCAGTCTCCAGACCAAGTCAAGTCACACCTACAGATATCTCAGCAACTGCTCACTTCTCTAGGATTCCTTCTAAATCTTTCAAAGTCAGTTCTAGAGCCAGTGCAGCTCCTCACCTTCATAGGGGCGGAGTTGGATACTATAAGGGCAAGAGCCTTCCTTTCCCTGGACAGGGCAAGGACCCTTGTGACACTGGCCTCTTCATTCACCCTCCAGGTGTCTCGACCAGCAAGGCATTTTCTGCAGCTCCTGGGCCACATGGCTGCCTCTCCAGCAGTGGTCCAGGAGCAAGATTTCAGATGAGGGACATTCAGTTCCACTTAAGAGCCTTCTGGTCCCAGAGAAAGGATTCTCTGACCAAGCTAGTCCCAGTGACTCGAACCCTGATCCAGGCTTTGCAATGGTGGCAGGATCAGGGCAACCTAAGGCAAGGAGCTCCCTTTGTCACTCAACCTCATTCTCTAATCCTTACCACAGATGCCTCCCTCTTGGGCTGGGGAGCCCATTTGGGGGATCTGACTGCCCAAGGGTCGTGGTCACCTCAAGAATCTCTGCTTCACATCAATCTCTTAGAACTCAGAGCAGTGTTTCTAGCACTTCAAGTTTTTTCCAAGTCTGTTCAGAACAAACTGGTTCAGATCAGAACAGACAATACCACCACAATGTGGTACTTCAACAAGCAAGGGGGCACTCGGTCTATGGCCTTGTACACAGAAGCAATGAAGTTGTGGTCTCTGGCCTATTCCCTGAATACCTCTCTGAGAGCAGTGCACCTCCCAGGGAAGGACAATGTCCAGGCAGATGCTCTCAGCAGGATATCTCAGGGCCATCACGAATGGGCCCTGGATCCCCTAATTTTGAAGGTAATCTTCTCCAGATGGGGCACTCCAGAGATAGATCTTTTTGCAGCCCCAGACAATCACCAACTTCCTTTTTTTTGCTGCAGACCCCCAGTGTTGGGTTCAGTCCCCCTGGATGCTCTAGTCCTCAACTGGGAAGGAAATTCCTGTATGCTTTTCCCCCTTCCCTCTCCTGTTCAAAGTACTAGTCAAAATCAGATCTCAGCCCCTTGCAAAGTGATTCTGATTGCTCCAGACTGGGCCAGACAGCCCTGGTACCCTCTCTTGCTGTCCTTAGCAGTCCACCTTCCCCTGTCTCTTCCCAGGAATTACAACCTGTTAACATGTTCTCAGGGGAGGGTTTGGTATCCGAATCTCAAATCTCTCAATCTCAAGGCCTGGCTCTTGAAGAGTTAGAGTTTGCTGATTTACATCTTTCTCAAGGTGTTCTGGATATTCTAAAGGCTTCCCGAAAGCCTTCCACCAGAAAGACTTACAACTCCAAATGGAAAAGATTTACTATTTGGTGCTCCGTAAGCATATTTCTCCAGAGTCTGCTGGGTTGCCTACAGTCCTGGACTATATGGTTCATCTCAATAGCTTGGGACTCAGACCAGCTACACTTAGAGTGCATCTGGCAGCTGTCTCTGCCTTCTTGTCAGCAGGCAAGCCCTTTTCCCTTTCAGCTCACCCTGTATTCTGTAAATTCTTCAAGGGTTTGCTGCATACCAATCCTCCCTTCAGGGACTCTGCCCCTGCTTGGGACCTTAATGTTTGCATTGCTCAGCTTATGCAACCCCCTTTTGAGCCTTTGTCCTCAGCAGAGCTTAAGTACTTGACTTGGAAAACTGTGTTCTTGGTAGCCATTACTTCTGCCAGATGCATAATTGAGTTACAGGCCCGGTCAGTGGAGCCTGATTTTATTTCTTTCCATAGAGATAAGGTGGTCCTCAGGACTAATAGGAAGTTTTTGCCTAAGGTGGTTTCAGACTTCCAACTTAATCAGTCTATGTCTCTTCCTGTTTTCTTCACTGACCATTCCTCCTCTGGGGAGAGGAGGCTACACAGCCTGGATGCGAAAAGGGCCCTTAGCTGCTACATAGAGCGCACCAAGGGTCACAGGTTTGACTCCCTCCAATTGTTTCTCACTTATGGTGAGGTTGGCAAGGGAAAACCTGCCACTAAGAGATCTATTGCCAGGTGGATTGTCTCTTGTATACAATTCTGCTATGAAAAATTAGGTAGAATCCCACCCTCAGGCCTGAGGGCTCACTCTACTAGAGGTACAGCAGCTTCCTGGCTGCTGCCAGGAATATTCTATCTTAGAGATTTGTCAAGCAGCCACCTGGAAAACAGTACATACTTTCACCAAGCATTACTCTCTGGATATCCAGGCTAGGAGTGATGCTCGGTTTGGCACAGCAGTGCTTCAGAGCCTGTTTTCAAAGTAGGTTCAGTCCCTCCTCCATGGAGGTACTGGCAGTAGTCTGCAATGTCAGAATACAGCAAGACTTCATGTTGTTTGAAGAAAAAATTACTCACCTTAGTAATGTTGTTTCTTCTAATGGAGTCTTGCTGTATTCTGACCTCCCCCCACCTCCCCTCTCAGAACCTGGGTTTTGGGATGTGGGTGGGCAGGAACAGTGTTGGCACCCTAGAGGTGCCCCCTTTTTCTCACCCTCTTATTTTGGGTGTGTGTGTTGTGTTTTTTTTTTTTTTTGGAGTTTCCTGACTTGAGTATTTACCTTGGAACCAAAAAATCTTTTTATTAAATTTAGTAGCCGGTTGACTAGTGTGAGTTTACAGTTTCCACACAGGACACCCAGTGAGTATAGCTTGTAAAGATCTGGCGGTTTGGGTTCAAACAACAACAGACAGAGTCTTAACCGAGCTCGAGCTCAGTGTTCCATGCCTTGCATGGAAAGTTAACTCTTTCCTCTCCGGGGCAGTTCAAAGGTTGGATATCACTGCAATAGTCAGAATACAGCAAGACTCCATTAGAAGAAACAACATTACTAAGGTGAGTAATTTTTTCTTCCCCTGGGTACAAGGACAAGAGCCTAGAGTTTTCCAATCCCCTTTCCCCTCATGACTGGATTATTTAGTTCATTTCCAGGCATTACAATCTTGGACCTTGAACTAGTTTGGTCTTTGTGACTTGTTTCCTGTAAAAGTATAAAGGTTTTTATTTTCCTTCCAACAGTGGGACAGTAGGCCTTTTTTCTTTGGGAGTACACCTAACAGTTACTCGGATTCTTTTTCCATCAGGCAAGAAAAATCTGTCTTTTCTCAGACCATTTCAAAGAATTCCACAAAGGGCCATCTTCACTTCCAGACCCTTCTAGGGACCGGAGTTTTTTCCCATGGAATACAAACCTCTGTAAGTTCAGTTTCATGGGGTGTCCCTTTGAATCTGTGTAAATTCTGTCCTGAAGTGAGTAACATCAAAGACAATTTGTCTGCTTGTTTTCCTCTGTCTGACGTTTTTCAGAGTTTCAGGTTGTTCTCTTAGGCATTATCCTCTCAGTGCCTTTATGAACAAATTAGTCTTCTGGACAGATAGAAAATCTTTTTCCCAAGTGTTCTACCATTTCCTTCATCAATCCCCTTTTCTCTGCCTGTACTGCTCTCAGGCAAGTCCTGTCTAGGCTATCTCAACCTGCTTGGAAGGTGCGTGAATTAGTTCTACCAGTTTGCGTCAGCAGTCCTAGCAGTTCAGGTTCTGTCATTATCATATTTTCCTTTCCTGCATTTTTGCAGAAAAGGAGAAACTAGTGACCAAGAGTATTTTCCCACGGGACTCTTTTCCCGTATTTTGGTTCTGCTTCAGTAAAGCTGACATTCAGCCCTTCTTGTGCTTAGGGCCTACTTACTGGAGACCAGCTGCCTCCTGGGCAGCGTTCAAGGCTATATCCTCACCTGAAGTGTGCAGACCACTTATTTGAAATTTGATTTTCAAATTCAATAAGATCTTCTTGGATGTGTAGTATGATAGGATGCCAGTTTTGGCAAGATGGTACTTCAGAGCCTCTTCTTAAAATAGGTTTCAGTGCCCTCCTTCCAACTACACTGCTTTGAAGTCTGCTTCTGTCAATAGATGCTAAAGAATTCCTGGGGTGAGAAGAAACGACTACTCACCGAAGTAATATTACTTCTTCCAGGGTATTCTTTAGCATTATTGACACTCCCACCCTTCCTCCCCTGGAAACCTTGTCTAAAGGCTCTGCTAGGGGATTTAGCCAAATTTGCCGACTGTCATTCGTTCATGCAATTTTCAAAATAAATTTTTTTTTTCATAATAGTGGGTTAGAATATATAGTGGGTTATTGCTAACAGTTTATTTGCCCCTAGTGGGCACAGTTTTTGCTCTTTTTCAGCTTCAAAATGTGTTCTGCAGTCCTTCAAGCTGACTGCAGGCAGCACTCTACTCTAACTGTATCCTGATTGGCCAGTGCCTTCCTCATTTGCATTGACTCCTCCTCTCCAGGGCAGTTGAACCCAGCTGGCATACTGCTTCTGTCAATAATGCTAAAGAATACCCTAGAAGAAGTAATATTACTTCGGTGAGTAATTGTTTTTTTCTGACTAGGGTTATCTTCCCATGTTTTTTTTATTACATCTAGTGGCCCTCTAGGTTGTCCACCATACAGCATTTCAAATAGTGAAAAACCTGTTGACGCCTGTGGCACTTCTTTGTAAGCAAAAAGCAGGTAAGATAAGTATTGGTCCCAGTCGTTCCCTTCCCCTTTTACAAACCTTTTTAACATGCATTTTAGGGTTTGATTAAAATGCACAACAAGACTGTCTGTCTGAGGGTGATAAGGGGAGGTTCTTAAGGCAGTGATACCTAGTAGTCGTAATACAGCTCCTTCAGTAATGTAGCACCAAAATTACTACCCTGATCAGTAATAATCTCTTTAGATATGCCCACTGTGCTGAAAATTTTGCCAAGCTCTGCTGCCACTTTACGGGCTGCAACAGTACGCATTGGAACTGCCTCTGGATATTGAGTAACATAGTCACATACTACCAAAATGAATTGATTACTCTTTTTACTTTTGTCTAAGGGGCCAACCACATCCATGGCAATTCTCTCAAAAGGCACATCAATCAAGGGTAGGGGCACCAGGGTCACCTTGTCTTTCTTAGTCACTCAGGCTACTTTCTGACACTCAGCACAAGACCTGCCCTGATCAGTAATAATCTCTTTAGATATGCCCACCATGCTGAAATTTTTGGCAAGCTCTGCTGCCACTTTAGGGGCTGCAATGGGACACATTGGAACTGCCTCTGGATATTGAGTAGCATAGTCACATACTGCCAGTCCTGCCGGTCTGGGAGAGGGGGGCAGATGAACGGAAGGTCAGAGAAGGGGAGCTAAACATGTGGCTCAAGGGCTGGTGCCAGGAAAAAGGACACAGATTTGTAGGGAACTGGCAATAGTTCTGGGAGCGAAAGTTCTTTAAATTTGATGGACTGTATTTAACTAAGGAAGGAGTCAGTGCATTGAGGCAGAAAGTTTGACATCTTTGCAGAATATTTAAACTAGCAAATGGGGAGAGAGGTGCAGCACCCCCATATGTCGAATGGAAAGAACACCCCTCTCCTCTCAGCTAGCGGTCAAACAGGAATTCAGCATATTTGCAGTTCATTTGCATCACCAGGTAAGAAAAAACGTCCGTCTCCCCATACGACACACAGGGGAAATGCCAAACCTCACCCAACAACTAACACACCGAAATATGGCCAATGGAAAATCATGTACACAAATGCTCACAGCCTGGGAAATAAGATCCCAGTCCTGCAGGGAATAATGTCAGAGGCTAAACTGGACATAGTAGCAATTAGTGAGACATGGTTTACCAGTAATCGCACTTGGGAGACTTCAGTACCTGGCTATGTACTGTTCAGAAGAGACAGAGGTGCAAAAAGGGAGGGTGGAGTGGTCCTGTATGTCAATGAAAATATCAAAGCTACAGAAATTCAGAATACATATAAGGAGCCATAAGAACTGTGGGTCACCCTGGAAACAGGAAATGGGACAGCCATAAGAACTGGGGTTGTCTGCAGGCCCCCAGACCAGGGGGAGGACATAGACACATTACTGTTAGAAGATATACAAAACATGACAGCTAAAGGGGAGGTTCTGATAATGGGAGACTTCAACATGCCGGATACAGATTGTCAATACCAGCAGGAACATCTGCCAGGTCGCTCCTGTAAAAAAGCTTTCAGCTTAGTGTGCTATGCCTGGTTAAACAACTAAATAAATAAAAAAAAAAAGAACTAGACACATGGTGGATTCCCTGCAGGGGGAGGGCCTCAAACAACTGGTACAACAACCCACAAGAGACAGGGCTATCCTAGATCTAGTACTGACTAACAGGGAAGGGATCACAGATCTCCAGGTAGAAGGTCACCTGGGGGCCAGTGACCATCACATGGTATGGTTCAATTTGGCCACTACATCTAAATCATCCCATTCCAAGGCAAAAATATGGGACTTCAGAAGAGCTGACTTTGATAAGATGGCCAACAGAGTTAAGCTAGCCCTGGCAAAAAGAAACATAGGTGAGTGGGTACAGGCAAAGTGGGGAAGCATTAAGGATGCAATACTTGAAACAACATCCAATTGTGTTAGACAGAAGAGAAAGTGCAAAAGAAGAAGGAAACCACTTTGGTTCTCACATACAGTAGCAGAAAAGGTCAGAGCCAAAAGGCTGGCCTTCAGGAAATATAAGGTAACGCAGCGTGATGAAGATAGGGAGGCATACCAAACTGCTCCAAGGGAAGCAGGGAAGGCAGTAAGGCAGGCAAAGTCCCAAACTGAGGAACACTAGCATGAACAGTAAAAGAAGGTGACAAGACTTTCTATGGATACATTAGTGAAAGGAGAAAGTCCAGAGGGGGTATTGCTAAGCTCGAAGGAGAAAAGGGGGCATGTGAGGAGGAGGACCCTGTAAAAGCATCTATCCTAAATAGATACTTTTGCTCAGTATTTACTGAAGAGAAGGTAGGGCAGGGCCCACAGCTCAGCACCATGGACACAGGGGGGAGGGAGGTGAGCACTACTCCCTTCACAAAAGAAAGGGTCCTACAAGAGCTCGCTAACCTCTGGGTGGACAAGGCAATGGGACCTGATGGCATACATCCAAGGGTACTTAAGGAGCTAAGGGTGGAACTAGCAGAGTCATTAGCAGAACTGTTTAGTGAGTCTCTGAGCACAGGAGATGTCCCAGAAAACTGGAGAAGGGCTCATGTGATCCTGCTTCACAAGAGTGGTAGCAGGGAGGAGGCAGGGAACTATAGACCAGTTAGTCTTACCTCAGTAGTGGGCAAGATTATGGAGGCACTCCTTAAGGAAAGGATAGTGCAACACCTGGAATCCATAGGGCACAGGATCCAAGACAGCATGGGTTTACAAAAGGAAGGTCCTGTCAAACTAATCTCATAGATTTCTTTGACTGGGTAACCAGAGTGGTAGACCAAGGGGGAGCAGTTGATGTCGCCTACCTTGACTTCAGCAAAGCTTTCGACACTGTTCCACATAGAAGATTGATAAATAAGCTGGGTAGGCTCGGGTGGGTCAGAAGTTGGTCAACTGGGTGGCAAACTGGTTGACGGGCAGAAAACAGAGAGTGGTGGTAAATGGTATACAGTCAGAAGAGATGCAAGTCACAAGTGGGGTACCTCAGGGATCAGTCCTGGGGCCAGTCCTCTTCAATATCTTCATTAGTGACATTGCAGATGGACTAGAGGGTAAGGCTTGTCTGTTTGCAGATGACACCAAGATATGCAGCAGAGTAGATGGTCCAGATGGGGTGGGCAGAATGAGAAAAGATCTGGATAAACTAGCAAAATGGTCAGAAGAGTGGCAACTGGGATTTAATGCAAGGAAGTGCAAGATCATGCACATAGGGAAGAGAAACCCTGAAGCCACCTATAGGCTGGGAGGGGAGTTGCTGGCAGTCACAAAGGAAGGAAGAAAGAGACTTGGGCATCATCACCACCAATGACCTGAAATCATCCAAGCAGACCTCTAAAGCAGTAGGTAAGGCTAGGGGAACGTTAGGGTGTATTGGTAGGAGTATCACAAGTCGTAAGAGGGAGGTAATAATCCCTCTTTACAAGACACTGGCTAGGCCCCATCTAGAGTAATGTGTGCAGTACTGGAGGCCACACCTTCACAAGGACATTAACCAAATCGAGGCAGTCCAGAGAAGGGCAACCAAAATGGTGCAGGGACTGCATCAGAAGGCATATGTGGACAGATTAACGGAGCTCAATATGTATACCCTTGAGCAAAGGAGGGAGAGAGGTGATATGATCGAAACATTCAAACACATTAAGGGCATTAACAAGGTGAAAGAGTCTAACATGTTTAAATATAGGAAAAATAGCAGGACAAGAGGACACAGGATGAGATTAGAGGGAGGCCGATTAAGGGGGAATGTGAGGAAATTCTTTTTCACAGAAAGAGTGGTGGATGCATGGAACGGCCTACCTCAGGAAGTGGTGGATATGAATACAGTGCAGGGCTTAAAATAGGCATGGGATAGGCATAAGAATGCTGCTAACTACCTCACTGTTTTCTAAAGTTTAAGCCTGGACTGCTCTGTCAGTACTGTGTCTGTAAATACTGCCTGTTCATGTTTCGTGTATGTTCTGTATTTGTTTACCCTCCACCCCCTGTAACCGACATGGAGCCTTTGCAAAAGAGTCTGTGACTCAAAGGTTTGTAATTCCGATTGTACTCAATAAACAAATAAATAAATAAGGGAGCAATACAGATGATAGGCCACTGACAGAGCAAAGGCTGATGGCACATTTATAAGGTAGAAAAAGAAATGGGCAGAATGGATGGGCCTTGCGGTCCTTATCTGCCGTCAGCCTCTATGTTTCTATATATAAAGGAAGTAGCACCTGCAATAGGTAGCAACATCTTCATTAATACCAGGCCAGTAAAATCTGTGCAGCAATCTGGCAAGGGTGTGATCCCTCCCCAAGTGACCAGTCATAGGACTATCATGTGCTATTTGTAACAACTCAGATCTATACTTTTGTGGTATAACCAACTGTTCTATCTGGTCCTGTGTCTGAGGTTTAACGCAAACTCTGTACAGTAGTCCATTACATTGTTTAAACATAGGTTAACCCTGTTTTGGTTTCACCCCCAGCTGCTTAAAATAACCCTGGAGAGAAACATTGTTAGCTTGTTCTGAAAGAAAATCACAATCAGTGATCGGTTTAGTTCAGCATTTTCATATGTTAACCCCATATGTCCATTTGTCTTTTCTTGCCACAGTTTCTTCAGGCGTTGTCTTTCTTTCCTGGACTTCCAGATCTTGGAGCTGTGCTCAAAAAAGTCTGAATCAAAATCAGCAAAAGGAGTCCCCACCATCAGAGATTTTCTTTGCCTGAGCTCTTGTCACCACAGCTGCTGAAACATTAGGATTTACTCCCTCTTTGATTAACTCAGTAAATCTTTAAAAGTCATTTCCAATAATCACAGGTACAGGTAACTTAGGTACTACCCCCACTTTCATTTGGTGCGACATCCCATTAATAGTCAGAGTCACTTGGCTGATGGGATAGTATTAATCATCCCCGTGGATGCAGATGACACCAGTACCTGATCCTTTTGGACATTATTTTCCCAGCACTTCAACATGTACTAGGGTCTGTCTGCTTCCCAAAATCTACAAGTCCCTTCACAGTCTAATCTCCCTCCTTCACATCTGTTAAGTACTTTCTGCAGTTTGCTAAGGACAAATCTGCTCCAGTGTCACTCTTTTTACTACAGCAATTTCTTGCAATGTGACCTGGTTTATTACAGTTATAGCAAATAAAGTCTTTGCATGCAGATTTGTTACCCCCACCAGAGTTTTTATCAGACTTGGAGTTTAAATGGGAAAAAGAGTGTCTTACTGGTGTTTGCCTGTTACCTTTGCTGCTGTGGCATCTGTCTGGCTATTTGGTAGTCTTCGGCCAAAGAAACAGCCTTTTCCCCACTTTCTGGTCAGTGTTCTTTTACCAAAGCTGTACTTCTGTGGTTAGGATGTTGATGAACTGCTCCATTGCAAGTGCGTCGATGATATATGGACTGTTTTGTCCTAACGTTGGAGCCATTTTATAAGGAGTTCTCTGAATCAGGTAAAGGCTTCTCAAGGATTGTCGACTGAGTTGTACTTTAGAGACTGAAATTTCTGCCTCTATGTCTCTCCTGAGATGTCATATTTTTCCGGATTTCACTTTTCACCAGGTCATAGTTTTCTGACTGTGCAGTGTCCACATTGCTGTAGGCAAGTTGGGCTTTCCCTGTCAGGTAAGGTACTAGTCTGATTGCACATTGCTGCTTTGGCCACTGGCAAGCTGTAGCAACCCTTTCAAATGTTGTCAGGAATGCTTCAATAACATCAGAGGGACACAACTTTGTAAGTTTAATATATTATAAGTTGTTTGTGTCTTGTTACTCTGCTGGACCAGTGCCAGCTCCTCCAGCTTTGATAACTTGCAAGGCATCCATCCATTGCTGCATCTCTTCTTTGCTGCTCCTGTCACTGCATTGCTTCTTTTCTCTGCTTCTTGAGTTGTAGCATTTCTTCTTTTCTCTTTGCCTCTAAATGTTAAATATATTTTTCTCTATGCTGCATCTCCTCTCATCTCTGTTTCTCTGTTTCTGTTTGTTGTATAGCCCACCATTTGAAAAAGGCAGTCAGGCTTTCAGGTTCTGTCATGGCCAGTTCTTTTCTTTTCCATGACTGGTGCTGTCTGTACATTCTCAGTTTGGACTTCTGTCTTTGCTAGTTTGGCTGCCATTCTTCTGTAATCACTCCTGAACTTGCTGCTGTAGAATCCATACCTTTATTCTATGCTTCCCTGGTACCAGGTCTAGTACCCACACAAAAAAACTCCTGGCTTAGAGTGTGCACAGTGTAAATCTCACTTAGGCTGACACCATCTGTTATCAAGGCGCAGGTCAGGAAGCATAGGAAAACCAGGAGATGTTTCAAAGTTTGCAAATTGCAGTTTATTATTAATAACAGCAAAATAAAAATTGTTCTGTATAACTATTTACAAAGTCAGTACAAACAGAGAATACTAAGCCCTTCTTCTGAGGGTATCTCTTAATTCCAAGTTTCAGTTTCAGTCTCTCACTTTCCTTGTCTCTCTAGCAAAAATAGTGCTGCTCTTTTTATAAGTCTGTGCCTGGAAAACTTGTTAAGAAAACAGCATGCTTCTCACACAGTGTTCTTGTAAATTTCCAATGTTCTTGCAGGTACAGCAAAAAGAACATATTGACCCTGAATTGGTCTCTTGTTGACAGCATCTCAGAGAGTTTGCAAACCAGCTTCTCAGGTTAACCCCTTGAGTTCCAAATAGCTTTTTGCAATCATTTCAACAGTATAACGATATACAGTTTTAAACAAATGGATCCCAGTATTAGTGACATTTCCACATAAAGATACACATATACTTTTATACCTGGAGATATAAAAGGGAGAAGAAGGCAGAACAGCAAGGGAAGACTTAGAGAATTGTGAAACCGTCAGAGTGATCAATTCCTAGGTCTCACATGAAAATTTGGTTGCACAACCAGACAGAGAAGAGACAGAAAAGGAGAGGATAGAACAGACCCTTGTGTTTAAACTCTTTCTGCATAGCAAATGGGAAAGGGCCTTATTCAACCCTGTCACACCTTCTCCCAGTGGGGAAAAGGTCTCTATTCCAGGTGCTTCCTTCCTTACTCTAAAGAAAAAAAAAGAGCGGTGACCTATTCTGGACCTAAGGTATCTGAACAAGCCCCTGCTGAAACCAAAGTTCAAAATGGCAACCTTAAATCAGGTCGTTCAATCTCTGAAGCAGGGGACTGGCTAGTCTCCCTAGATCTGAAGGACATCTATTTCCACATCCCAGTCAGGCAGTCCCACAGAAAATTCCTCAGATTCATGCTGCCTTCAGGCCATTACCAGTTTGCAGCCATGCCACTTGGGCTAACTTCCACTCCCAAGGTTTTCACCAAGTGCCTGGTAATGGTTGCAGCTCATCTCAGAAGACAAGTGATGTCTGTTTTTCCCTACCTGGATGATTGGCTAATCGTGGCCAACTCTCCTCAGGTGGTTGCAGAAGCCCTGAACCAGACAAAATACACCCTGCAGTCTCTAGGCATCATTATTAACAAATACAAATCCCAGTTTCAGCCAGCCCAAGTGCTGCAATTCATAGGGGCAGGGCTCAACACACTGCAGGGGAAGGCTTTCCTCAGCCTGTTAAATTTCTTCATTCAAGGCCAGCCCAATCTGGCCAGACACTTTCTTAGACTGCTTGATCACATGGCCTCTATGACCGCAGTAATCCCAGGAGCCAGATTCCAGATGAGGGACATTCAGTATCACCTCAATTCTCACTGGTCTCAGAAAAAGGATTCCTTTGCAATGCTAGTGCCAGTCACAAGAACCCTTCTTCAGGTTCTAGACTGGTGGAAGGAAGCAGAAAACCTCAGGGTAGGGTGTTCCTTTCCAGATTTAACAACCTTCCCAGATCCTAATAACAGATGCCTCCCTCCTAGGTTGTGGTGCCCACCTAGGGGACCAGTCCCTAAGTGGCACCTGGACACTCAAAGAGTTCACATACCACATCAACCTCCTCAAAGTCAGAGCAGCGATCTTAGCCACAACTCAGAGGATGGGCTGTTCAGATAAGAACAGACAATACTACTGCCATGTTCTATATCAACAAGCAAGGGGGCACAAGGTCAACCAAACTCTGCACAGAGGCAATGAGGATTTGGTCCTTGGCTTACTCTCTGGACATGTTTCTGCTTGCCATTCATCTCCCAGACAAGGACAACACTTTGGCAAATGCTCTAAGCTGCATCAGTCAGGGTCACCAAGAGTGGACCCTAAACAAGCAGGTCCTTGCCACAGTTTTCAGAAGGTGGGGGGTTTCAGACCTGGATCTATTTGCGTCCAGCCTCAACCACCAACAACCACAGTACTGCTGCAGGCCCCCAGCACTGGGGACCATCCCAGTAGATGCTCTGACCCTGGACTGGGAAAGGAGGTTTCTGCATGCTTTTCCTCCCTTTCTTCTAATTTACTGGGTCCTTCTCAAGCTCAGGGCTCAGCCAGTCACCATGATTCAGGTGGCCCCGGATTGGGCAAGGCAACCCTGGTATTTCCTTCTCTTTGCTTTGTCATTCAGTAAGCCCATCAGACTGCCAGCAACCCACAGACTCCTGACTCTTCCCCAGACGGGGTAGCATACACTCCTGCATCCAGTCTTTTCACCTCAAAGCCTGGTACTTGAGGAGTTAGTTTACTGAATCCCAGTACACTGAACACGTCCTGAAAATTCTGCAAATGGCTAATAAACCTAGCACTAGGAAGACTTATACTTCCATGTGGAAAAGGTTCCCTCTATGGTGCTAGGATAAAGATATACAGTCCTTGCGAGCTACTCCTCCTACCCTCCTGGATTACCTAGTTCACCTCCAGGCAGAAGGCCTTCAAGCTTCATCCTTTAAAGTGCAACTGGCAGCCATCTTGGCTTATCATTCCACTGGAAAGGAGAAATCTTTCATTTCACAGCCCATTTTCAAGAAGTTTTTCAAAGGTCTGCTGCACCTTCAACCTCCTCTGAGGGAACCTGTCCCTCCTTGGGACTTTAACCTCTGTATAGCCAAACTCATGGAGTCTCCTTTTAAGCCCATGGTGACAGCTGATCTCAAGTATGTAACCTGGAAAGCTGTTTTTCTGGTTGCCATCACCTCCGTCAGAAGGATTTTGGAGTTGCAGGGCCTTTGTACAGAACCTAACTACATCAGTGCCCACAAGGACAAAGTAGTGCTTAGGACACACAGGAAATTTCTGCTCAAGGTGGTTTCTGAGTTCCACATTAACCAGTCTATCACCCTACTGTTCTTTTTCACAGACAAGTCCACCCCATGTGAATGCAAGCTGCATTGTCTGGATGTGAAAAGAGCTCTGACCTACTACTTAGAGGATACTAAGCAGATTAGGGAGTTCCATACTCAGCTCTTTCTCACCTATGGTGAAGTAGGCAGAGAGAGACCGGCTACCAAGAGAACCATTTCCTGCTGGATTGTCTCTTGTATCCAGTTCTGTTACAGTAAAGCTGGTTAACAATCCTCTCAGGGACCACTCTACTAGGGGCACTGCTGCCACAGTGGCAGCTGCAAGGGATGCCCCTTTGCTCAAAGTTTGTTAAGCAGCCACTTGGAAAACTGTACACACATTCACAAAGCACTACTGCTTAGATGTGCAGTACAGGTCTGATGCCAGATTTGGCAGAGTGGTGCTACAGAGCCTGTTTCCTAAGTAGGTTTCTGTGCCTGCCTCCCAACTGTACTGCTTTGTAGTCTGCACCTGTCAATACATGCTGAAGAATTCCTGGGGTGAAAATAAAAAATTTCTCATCGTAGTAGTCTTGTTTCTTCCAAGGGATTCTTCAGCATTATTGACACTCCCACCCATCCTCCCCTGCAAAACCTGTCTGAGGATGGCTCTGCTATTGTGTCTTAGCCAAATCTGTCTAGTTTTGTTGTTTTTTTCATTGACTTGATTCATAATAGTGGTTTGGAATTTGCAGTTGTTACATTAACAGTGTTTTTTCTTCTGGGCACAGATCTTCCCTTGTCAATCTTCACCATTCATTACTGCTGGGTGTAAGCCATAGGCACACACCTGTAAGGGAGTTTTTTTTTGGAGGGAGGAGTCGGCACCAACAGCACCACCCACGAGGCCGACATATTGCATGGTGCATTAGGGTTGTCCGTTAGGCGCTGCAGATTCCTCCTTCATCCCAGATCTGTTTCTCCCGCCATCAAGGTTGCACCTGCTGCATGAGTTTCAGTGTTTGCTGTGTCATCAGGCATGTTCATATTTTGATGCTGTTTCCTGCTTCTCCATCCCAGTTCTGATTCACTCGACATCATTGGATACCAGTAAGACAGTTTCTTTTATTATTTTTGCCAACAACGCCGGGTCTTTTTCTGTGAATTTTCTGTTTTTCTTCATGTCATGTCTGGTTCAGGAGCTAAGAGAAAATCCAAAGCGGGCTGTGCCCCCATGCATCGGTGCCCCTGTGGCTGGCATTTTTCCATAATGGACTGACATGACATTTGTCTGTGCTGCCTGGGTCCCAACCACGATATGGACAACTGCAATGCCTGTTTCTCCATGGACTGCCATGTTCTGGAAATTCATGCATTTAAACTTGGCAGAGCCCTGCCAACTTTCGAAGGATGGTGTCGCTTTAGGGATGCCATGACAAGATCTCTCGACCCTGCTTCTGATTCCCCTCCAGGGTCTATACAGCCAAGTGAGGAGGAAACCTCCTCAGATTCTAGCCTTGCCATCAAGGAGGTTTCTTCCACAGTGCTGGAGGAATGCCTTGGCTCCCTGCAGTGCCAGGACAGGAGCACCTCCACAGCTGTCACTTCTTCGGAGGTGCAGGCTCCCCTGGTGTTGCAGCCTACAGTCACTGGGCCTGGCACCGGCAGATCCTCAGCACTGCCTGCTGGCACTGTTTCAGATTCTAGTGATGTTCGTGGGATGGGGGGTTGGGGTGGTGCCATAGCCAGTGTCATGTCCTGTGGTTGTGCCATTTGCAGTGCTGTCAGTTCTGGGGCTCCCTGGGTTGCTAATCTGGTGGTGTGCATGGTCTCCTCTTCCTTGGAGGAGGACAACTCAGTGGCTGATCCAGACTGGTGTCCTGATTCCCCAGAGTCGGGGTGCCCCCTTGGACGTGGCACCAGGCAGCCCAGTATTCACCTCCCATGCTCCCGGGAGTCTGTGGTCTCTGTGGGACCCCTTGCTGACCCTGGCATTGGGATCTCCATGGTTGATAGCAGTCCCAGAGAACATGGTGTGGCAGTCTTCACTTCAGGAGTCAGGGCAGCTGCCATGGTTGGTGCTGCTTTGGACCTTCGGTTGGGATAGGGACTTATTCTCATATGTCCCTCCTTGGGGGACCTATGGGATTAGGGTCCCCCAAGCACTGGGGTCAAGGAAGACGGTGGCCTCAGAGTCTGAGGGAATGAGGGGCCAGGGTGAAGCATGGTGACCTTTCTCCACTTCCCTGTGGTGATGGGGAGGAGTCGCAGTGCAGAGCCCTGCTTAAACAACATGAAGTCTTGCTATATTCTGACTATATGCAGTTAGCCCCAGCACTTGAACTGCTCCAGAGAGTAAAGGGTTAACTCTGTGTCAAGGCATAGAACGTTGAGCTCGAGCTAGGTTTTCAACTTCTGTTCCAGGTACTCCTGAGTGTAACCATCAGATTCTTTACTCAGCCTAACTGAGAAGACACTCCAGAGATCCTCTCCTTCACTTCGGTTCGGTCACAATAAAAATTGGTCGTTTTTTTTCCAAACCGTTTCTTTATTTTCAGTGTTCACAGCTTTGTCCTGGTACAGTAAGTTTATTAGTAGGTAGTAGTCTGTTTTTGTGAGGAAATTGTTTTTCTGTTCAGTTTCTTCCCAGTCGGTCCAGTTGGGAACCGAAGTAATCTGTTTATCTAAGTTTAAAAAAAAAAAAATAATGTTTTTTTTGTGTGTGGTTTCTGGTATCTAACGGTTCCTGAATAAACGAAGATTTCTGTTTTTTTCTATCTGACCCGTGACACGGTTGTAACCGATAGGTTTTGGTAGTTGCCTGGCTTGAATGCTGGTAAGGGTAACTTTGTTTTATTGAGGCATGTCTGAGAAACCCAAAAAGAAAACCTGGCCCACTGGGTTTCAGTACTGCACTGAGAGTAGGGAGGCCTTTGCCAAGGCTGACCCCCACCTCATCTGTGTTTATTGTCTGGGGTTTGACCACCTCAAGGAAGACTGCCAAATCTGCAAAAACTTTCCTAAAGGCACTGCTGAAAAATGTTTAAGTAGGCTGAAGGAAAGGGAGGCCAAATAATCCGCTGACCCAGATGGCCTGCCCGGTTCAGTTCCGACCGAACCTGAGGGGGTGCTCACTGACCTGGGCGATACCCCCTCGGGCAAGAGGAGAGCCAATTCTGTGGAATCAGTTCCTGCAAAGAGGAAACACAAGTCGGCCAGTTCAGATCCCAGTCCCCATGTTCCAACCGCCAATGAGATAGCCAAAGCTATCGCTATTGTGCAGTCGCTTCGCCCAGTTCCGACCGGACTGACACAGACTCAGGAACGGTTGGTTCAGTCAGACTTGCCTGCTTCTGACTATGACCCTGAAGCATTTTATGAGGGCAAATGGGAAGGAGACGAAGATGATGAAGATGAAGATTACGAAGGCCTAGATGAACCTATTGAGCCTGACATATCCCCAGATAGGCCTTCCAGTGTGTCTGCTCCCAGGCTTTCTGAGTCCCCCTCCCACTTCTTGTTTTACAGGAAGGCGGCTGAGACTCTTCAGCTCCCAGTGGAAGAAGCTGAACAGGATCAGGAGGAGCCTGACTATGTTGGGATGATGGATGTCCCTGAGTCCAAAAGGGTGTATATCCCTCTGCACATCCCTGGGAAACAAACCCAAAAAATATTACAACTTCCAAAATCCATACCTCCTGTGGATAAGAAGATGGACAGGAGGTATGCTCTGTCAGGCCCTGGAAAGGAATTCCTTACCAATCATTGCAGCCATGTTGGGGTAGTGCAAGCTGCAGCCTGTGACAAGGCTAACATTCCCCTGGCATCTCATCCCCCCAGATAAGGATTCCAGGAAAGTGGATGCCATGGCTAAGAAACAGTACTTGGCATCCTCTTTGGGACTCAGGCAATCCAACTATATGGCATATACAGCCAGATACCAGAAGTCTAGGTGGGATATGATTCTGGAGCTGACTAAAAATTCCCCTCCCCAGCTGGCAAAGGAGCTGGAGCAGGTGGCTGTGGATGGCATTGAAGCTTCTAAGGTCCAGTTTCAAGCTGCTATGGACTCAAATGATGTTCATTCTAGAGTTATGGCTACATCTGTTTCCATGAGGAGATTTGCCTGGCTCAGGTGTACCAATTTGTCTCAGGATACCCAGACCAAGGCCATGGATTTTCCTGTCACTGGTAACTCTGTCTTTGGGGAGCAAACAGAAACTTACATGAAAAAGATAGACAAATACAGGGCCACATATAGGAGTGCTGCAGCCAAAGAAAAGCAGACCACCCCCCAAAGGCAGCAATCTAGGGCTGGCAGGGGCAGGCCTTTTTACCAGACCCAGGCCTCCTCTTCTTTTCAGCAAAGGGGGTCCTTTAGGGGAAGAGGCAGAAGGGGGATGACAAGGGCTGCATCCTCCTGTCAATCTAAGCCCGCTGCCAAACAGACACCCTGATGGGTCAGTCAGGGTCACCTCCCCAGTCCCTGTAGGGGGCAGACTGGTTTACTTTTTCCAGGCCTGGAAGTCTATCACTTCAGACAAGTGGGTCCTGGAAGTAGTGAGCCAGGGTCTTGCTCTCAGCTTCAGCAGGTTCCCAAGGCTGACAGCAAGGGCTTTTTGTCCTTCTTCTCCAGAGGAAACACACACTTTGGAGACATAGGTCTCATCCCTGCTGCTTCTGTGAGCAGTGGAAAAGGTACCTCTCATTCACAGGGGAAAGGGATTGTACTCCAGGTACCTCCTTACCCTAAAAAAGACAGGGGAGTGGCGACCCATCCTAGATCTACAATACCTAAATAAACACATATTAAAGCCAAAGTTCAAGATGGTGACTCTGGGATTAATTCTTTCCTGTCTGAAACCAGGAGACTGGCTAGCCTCCCTGGATCTCAAGGATGCCTTTTTCCACATACCTATCAGGCAGTCCCACAGAAAGTACCTCAGGTTCCAACTGTCCTCAGGCCATTATCAGTTCAGAGCAATGCCTTTTGGCCTAACATCTGCTCCAAGGGTATTCACCAAGTGTCTAGCAGTAGTGGTGGCCTTCCTCATGAAACAAGGCATCTTACTGTTCCCTTATCTGGGCAACTGGCTCATAGTAGGCCAGTCCCCAGACCAAGTCAGGTCAACTCTAGGGGTCACTCAAAACCTTCTGAACTCCCTAGAAGTCATCCTAAACCTGGAAAAGTCTGTTTTGCAACCAACCCAGCTTCTCACATTTATAGAAGTGGAGCAGGACACTGTTCAGGCCAAGGCCTTCCTTCCTCTCTCAAGGGTCCAATCTCTCATCACTGTGGCTTCCTCTTTTCGTCCACCTGTGTCTTGACCAGCCAGATACTTTTTGCAGTTGCTAGGCCACATGGTAGCCTGCCCTGCAGTAGTGCAAGGGGCAAGGTTTCAGATGAAAGATATTTAATTTCATCTGAGAGCCTTTTGGTCCCATAGAAAATATTCTCTCTCCAAGATGGTTCCAGTATCTCTAACTCTGGTACAGGCCCTCCAGTGGTGGCTGGAAGAGGACAACTTGAGGCAAGGGGTCCCCTTCCTCAGGCAGGTTCCCACAGTGATTCTCACCACAGACGCTTCCCTGCTGGGATGGGGAGCCCATCTGGATCAGTACACTGCTCAGGGAACTTGGTCTCTTCAGGAGTCCCTTCTGCACATAAACCTTCTCGAACTCAGAGCTGTCTTTCTAGCATTCCAGACATTTTCAAACATACTTCAGGGGAAAGTGGTGCAGATCAGGACAGACAACACCACAACCATGTGGTACATCAACAAGCAGGGGGGCACTCTGTCCTCGGCCATGTGCATCGAGGTCATGAGAATGCGGTCTCTAGCTTACTCCCCGCAGGTTTCTCTGATTGCTGTGCATCTCCCAGGGAAGGACAGTGTACTTGCAGATGCTCTCAGCAGGATTTCCCAAGGTCGCCATGAATGGGCCCTGAATCCTCTCATTCTTCAGATCATTTTCAAGAGATGGGGCACTCCAGAGATAGATCTCTTTGCAGCCCCAGACAACCATCAGCTTCCTCTGTTCTGCTGCAGACCCCCTCTCCTGGGGTCTGTTCCTCTGGATGCCCTCCTGTTGGATTGGACCAACAGGTTTTTCTATGCTTTTCCTCCCTTTCCTCTGATATTCAGAGTTCTGGTCAAGATCAGATCCCAACCTTGCACAGTGGTTCTAATAGCCCCTGACTGGGCCAGACAACCTTGGTAACCACTACTATTGTCACTATCAGTGACAATACCTCTGTGCCTTCACAGACAGTTCAACCTCCTCACCTCATTTCAGGGGAGGATATTGTACCCCAATCTTCCACACACTTAGGCTCAAAGCCTGACTCTTGAAGAGCTAGAATATGCAAGCCTGCATCTCTCTCAATCAGCTTTGGATATCCTTAAGGCTAGTAGAAAGCCTTCCACTAGAAAAACATATAGTTCTTTTTTTTTTTAATTTAATATGCTTTATTGATTTTTAGTAAGCAAGCAGTTAACAACAAACATATCAAAGTGAAGATTATAAATGACATTTACAACAAGGAGAAAACTTCAACTATTTGTTGCTTACTTGATCCCACACCCACCCAGCACCCACCCTGCGCCCATCCACCCAGGTCTGCCACCAAGCACTATTACACCAAACTATGGTTGCTTTCATATTATTAAGGCCGAACGGGAATGCAAATAGAAAGGTTACTGAGTAGGACAAAGAAAACAACTGAAATTGGTTTTCCTATAGGCCCAATATCCCAGAATTCTCCTAAAAAAAAAAGATGGAAAGGAGAATTAGATGAAAAGTCAAAGACTAATTAATTGTAAGAAGGGTATAAAGAGGTTCCCATCTTTTTTTTGTATTTACCCATACAATTTGACAACTTTGCTATTGTGAATTCATCTTGTAAAGCGAACAGCATTTCATTGAACCATTCCAGGTAGTTTGGGGTAGTTAAGTCTAACCAATGTCTTAGTATAACTTTTTTTGCACATGCTGAAATTAGTGCCATGTGAGCTCTCTGATTGCCCCCTGGTATTGATGCGTAGTCACCTATGAGACAAGTTTCCATATTAAAACTTCCTGACAAAGCTAATAATGGGTTCAGCCTATTTACAATACTACGCCAAAAGGGAACAATCTTTTCACAGGACCATAACATATGAATTAGATCTGCAGAAGCTTGGTGACATTTAGAACATTGATTAGTAGATAGAATACCTATTCGATGTAATTTGGAGGGAGTATAACATAGATTGTGTATTATGCAAAACTGCATATATCTATATCTGTCCCATTTAATATATTTATAAAGATGAGCCCAAATTAAAGACCAGTCTCTGGAATTAGAGGACGCCTGAGTGACACTATCCCATTGGTAGAATCTTTGGTTATCTGAGAGGGTCACTGTTGTAAGAATAAAATAATAGGAGTAGGATATTAAATGGGAAGACGGTATAGCCTCCAGGTATGGGAGTAATATACTGAGAAAAGAACTAAGCCAAGTTCCTGTCCCAAAGTACTGCAGCAGCATATGAGATAACTGAAAGTATTTGAAAATTGAAGTTTTTTCCCATTTAAAAAGGGAGCAACCTTCCTTAAAAGAAATCATTTTTTGATCCCTCACTAAATGCTACACCCTCTCTATACCTATTTGTGGCCAGAAGAGTTGAGATTTAATTGACTTGCCAGCAATTAACAAATCAGGATTGGAAAACAGAGGTTGTGCTATATCCCTGTACCTGTCTGTCTTGAGAAGAACACTTAACTGCTGTTGTTCCTGAATTAAAGAGTTTAAAGGAGTGGTATGTAAGGGTTTTGGAAGCTTTTCTAGAGAAATAAAGGGTAAAGCCTTCGGATCCAAGCCGAATTTTTCACAAAGGTCCTGCTCAATCTTAACCCAATGAGGCAAATAGCCAGCACATTGTTTAGGCTGTAACCAATGACGAATTCTAGTCAGGTGGATTGCTAAGTAATATATATAAAAGTTTGGGGCTTGAAGACCACCATCTAATTTTCGTCTAGTAAGTTTTAAATAACTTCTTCTGACTTTTTTGCTCTGCCATATAAATTTACTAAGAATGCCATGGACTCGAGAAAACCATGAGTACGGAAGAGCCTGATTGAGCATTTGTAATGGGTATAGCAAGCGTGGTAGCACATTCATTTTAATGATGCTCATGCGCCCCCATAAAGTTAGAGGTAATTTTGACCAATGCTTGAAGTCTTCTATTAAGGTACTAATGAGGTCTTCTAAGTTGAGTTGTTTCACGACTCTCGAAGAAGGGTGAAGATAAATCCCAAGATACTTCAGTTTCTCGGGATTCCATTGTAAACCCATATGAGCAACATCGACTTTCATAGTGTATTTATTAAGAGGAAGAAATTCTGTTTTCGTCAGATTTAATTTATAATTTGAGAAAGACTCAAATTGTGCTATAATCTGGAATACCATTGGGAGAGATTGAGCAGGATTAGCAATATGTAGCAGTAAATCATCTGCTTACGCAGATATTTTATATTCCTGGTGCCCTATTTGTATGCCTCTTACAAATGGGGAGAGGTTAATTTTCCTAATAAGAGGTTCTAAGTAAAGATTAAAAAGATAAGGGGAGAGAGGACATCCCTGATGTGTACCTTGTGACAGAGTAAAAGGGGTAGACAGAACACCATTACATTGAATTTGGGCGGACGGTGCAGTATATCATATTTTGACCCATTGTATAAATTCCTGGGGTATATGATATTTGGAAAGTAACAAAAAAAGGTATTTCCATGACACCCTATCAAAAGCTTTATCGGCATCCAGGGACACAAGAGCTGTGGGTATGTCTGAATCCCTGGATGCAGAAAAAAGATAGGCTAGTTTCCTGAGATGGTCCGAAGAAAGTCTGTTTTTGATAAATCCAACTTGTTCTGTACTAATAAGATGTTCCCATACTTGATTAAGTCTGGAGGAAAGAACTTTAGCAAGGATTTTAAGATCTACATTAATAAGGGAAACGGGCCTATAATTATTTATTCGTAGAGGGTCTTTATTAGGTTTCGGGAGTACCACAATGGTGGCAAGTGACAGGGAAGTATCCGATAGCCCATTCTCAAATATATAGCAGAATGTTTCCAGTAGTATAGGGGCTATGGTTTCCTTTAGCACCTTATAAAAGTTGGTTGTAAAACCATCGGGCCCGGGGAACTTATCCATGGGGAGAGAATCAATAGCTTCGCAAATCTCTGATAAAGTAATGGAGCTTTTTAGTTTGTCAATCTGGTATTCAGTTAGTACTGGGAGCTTTATGTCTTGAAGAAACAGCTCCAGTTGTTGGGAGAGATGGTCGTTTGCCGGGGCTGAGTATAATTGCTGATAGTACTCACGAAAGGCATTTGCAATATCTGGAGGGGAGTTAAGAAGCTCACCTGAGGAAGAATAAACAGAAGGAATTATTCTATCAGCTAATTGGGTACACAGTCGCAAGGCTAACAATTTTTCAGCCCTCTCGCCTTGATCGAAATAGGAAATTTTGGAGCGAAATAGCAGAAATTCTGCTTTTTCCGCTAGTAATTTATTATACTGAGCACGGAGAGATTCAAGTTTGGTCCAATCCTCCACTGAGGAGGAAGGGGAGAGGGATTTCTCTAACTCTATTTGGTTAAATTTTGAGGAGAGAGTGGTGGTTTTTTGTTTCTTACGTTTGGTCGCCAAATGAATTAGTTCCCCCCTTAATGCACATTTCAGGGATCCCCATAGGAAGTCTTTTTTGGACATTGATGAGGCATTGTGCTCCATGTAAATTTTAATGAAATCTTAAATTGTACGAACATATTCATCTGAATTTAAAAGCTGATTATTAAGCTTCCAAATTCTGTCTCTATGTACATTTGGTGAAAGATTTAATTGGAGATTGACCATCTGACGGTCTGAGATAGCCTTAGATGAATAATATACTATGGAGATCCCTGAAATATGGTCTACTGTCAAAATAAAAAATCTATGCGGGAAAAAGTATTATGCGGAAGGGAATTAAATGAGTATTCCCTGTCTTCAGGGTGCATAAGCCTCCAAGGATCAACAATGCCCAAGGAAAACATTAGCTCATGTATAGCTTTTTGACCAGAGGAGGACCTTAATCTAGTTTGGCCAGTTCTATCCAGTGCATTTGAAAGCAAAAGATTCCAGTCTCCACCAAGCAACATTGGGAACTTGGATCAGGGGACAAGTGTTGTCATTAGAGAAGCAAAGAATTCAGGGTCATCTGAGTTAGGTCCGTAGACTGACCCCAGAATGACCTCTGTATGAACCAACAGGCCTCTTACAATAATAAATCTACCTTCAGGGTCTGCAATTACTTGTGAAAGCCAGAAGGGAACTTCATGAGCAATTAAAATAACTACTCCTCTTCTCTTGGAGTCCTTATCAGCCCCATATACCTGACCCACCCAGTTTCTACGGAATTAATGAATACATGTAGACTTAAGATGTGTCTCTTGTAAAAAGGCTACATCGATTTGCAGGGTTTTGAGATGAATTAGAATTTTAGTCCGTTTAGCTGGGGTTTTCCCCCTTTTTATGTTCCAGGAACAATATTTAAGCCCCATCATAGACACTAGTGTAATATAATAGAAAGACATAACCTCTGTAAATATGCAACCATGAACAAATATCCAAATACAATTTAATCCTTAATTTCTTGGTGGCAGACAACCCTATAGCCCTAATCCCTAGCCCCTCCTTCCCATTACTCACAATTTCCCAATAACCATAATATCCTGACCCTATGCAAAATAACCCTAACAAGAACTTGGTATCCGTTAAAATGTAAATGTACATACTTTTGTCTCTAAATAAGTACCTAACCCCATCTACCACAGCCGTTACCGAACAAAACAACTTAAATGTGTAAAATACAAAGCACCAACATATAACCACGTATGTTAATATCAAGATTTTCGGGCAGATAACGACTATGTGCAGCTGTGGTTACCCTCCATCCTTCTCTGTGGCACGTAATGCCCTGTTAGTCTGTTCTCACTGCTAAATTCCCCCCCCCCGAACACCAACTCCTTCATGCTGAAAAATTATATATTATGGAGTTACCAAACCCTGAAGAAAAAAAGAAAGGAGATTCCCTGAAGGAGAGCCAGAGTAATTTCCTACTTGGTCAGCTAGTCACCTCTTAAAACCACATGAATAGCTCTCCTTATACTTAAGACATAGTTAACCAAACATAACATTACAAATTTCACTACTGAGAGACTAGCAATTATCTATATATAGGAGTTCTAACAACAGCCCTTCTGCTGAGAGTGTCCAACTAAAGGAAACAATCTTCCATCGGACTTTATCGCCCTCTTGTGTCCCTTCAGCATATTAACTGAGCACTACAAGCCATCTTGCACGCATTCATGATGTACATTCCAAGAGGAATCAGACAGGTCTTCTTAACCGAAGTGAGCCCTCAACGAGCTGCAAACAGGTCTGGAAGTAAAGATTGAAGGGCTGGGAGCACTTGTTGAGCTGAATCAAAGTTATGCCAGGATCCGGCGATAAGAACTGCAAAGCGTGAAGGGTACTGAACCCTGTATCTTATCCCTGCAGCCATTAACTTCATCACCATGGGATGATATTTGGCACACCGCTGTCTAATAGAAGCAGGAAGGTCTTGGGTAAACCGAAGCTGCTGGCCCTCCCATAGCACTTGGTGTGTATCTCTCACTTGACCCAGCACATGGACTTTATCCTGATAATTCAGAAACTTCACAATAAGAGGGTGAGGTGGCTTCCCAGCTCCAGGCTTTGGTCGTAATGAGCGATGCGCTCTTTCAATGATGTAGGTGGTGTTGTTAGGGGATGGCCCCACTATTTTAGCCAGTAACCTTTGCAGGAAGGTAATTGGCGTCGAACCCTCAGCTTCTTCAGGGAGACCAAATATAAGTATGTTATTTCGTCTACTTCGACCTTCTAAATCCTTTAATTTAGACTCCATCTTATGCTGCCTGTGTCTTAGGGCTGTCATCTCAGCATCTGTAGATTGTTTCCAACCTTCTAATGAAGAAACTCTTGCAGAGGTGTCAGAGATAGCTCTGTTAGTTTCGGCCAGGTCTCCTCGAAGAGATTTTAGCTCAGAAGTCAGCTCTTGTAAAGCAATTTTGAACGGTAAAAGCTCTTCCATAAATTTCTTTTCAGAGAGAGAAGCATTTGTTTGAGCTGTAATTATTGCCGCGGAGGACTTGGCTGAAGCACAGGGTTGGGCTTTCAGTCTTTTCGGACCTTTTTCTGGTGTCAGCGGCGGAGTGTAGGTTGGGGGCGCCTGTCTCATTCCGGCCTCCATGTCGTCGGTAGGCCCGGATTCCGCTCTTCGAATATCAATTTAAATGCAACTGATTTCAAGAGGTTCCCCTCTGGAGCAGAAATAGGGCTGCAGAACGACTGTTCACTCTGGCTTTAGTTTTATTTAGAGAATTACCCCTAGTTTTTAATGAAAAATCGGTGTTCAGGGAGGGAGTCGATCAGGAGTGCTGTCTCCACTACAGGGCCATCACGTGGTCTCCAACATATAGTTCTAAATTTATTTATTTTATTTATTTATTAAATTTTGGTGACCGGGTAGGCCTGCTGGGCCCCGAGGTCCCTTTTTCAGGGGCTACCCAGGATAACAATACTAGTTAGATACAGAAAGAGCAAAAAAAAAAGAGAACTTTTGTATACATTATTTGTTACAACATGAGGAAGTTACAGGAAGCAGTGGATACAGGCATGATTATCATCATGACACAGTTTGAGTAGATAATTATTTGCATGTAGTTTGATTCAGGAGGTAGCATATGACCCCAGGTGAAAAGAACAGTTAGAGGTGGGTAGTAGGTAGGCTTCACTAGTAAAAGGTGTGTTGGAAGGAGGGGAGTACCTAAAGAGCCTTATGAACCGTGGCAGTGGCATGAACTTGAGGTCAGCATATGGGACTTGAGCCTGGTGTGGAAGTTCGTGAGTGAGGGGGTGTCTTGGGCAGGGGGAGGGAGCTTGTTCCATTGGCAGGGTGCTTGGGAGGAAAAGGACCTAACGCCAGTGTTTGTCCTTACCCTAGGGACTTCTAATTGTGTTCTTACTGAAGTCCTTAGGTTCCTTGGGTTGTGCTTGAGAGTTATGGACTTGGCTATACTAGGCAGAGCGTAGGGTTTGAGAAGCTTGTAGGCCTGGACAAGCAGGAGATATTGGAGATGGGCAACCAATGTAGGCCAACAGAGCTGGGCTAGAGTGTCGCAGTGGTGACGTCATGGGTGGTCTTGAGTGGCAAAGCAAGCTATTTTATTATACAGGGTTTGCATCCTGGTTATCTCTTGCTTTCCCATGCCCTGTATTATCGGGGCTGCAAAGGTCAGGGTAGGAAGCAGGACACTTGTAGCAATGTAGAGCCTGGCCTCAGGGATGAGCTGGTCCCTGAGTCGGTACAAGGTGCCGAGTTTGCGATGCAGGGTCCTAGTGACCTGGTCTACCTGTTCCTTGTAAGTGATATTCTGGTCAAGCGTTAGGCCTAGGTATTTAAGGGAAGGAACTACATTAATGGCTTTGCCAGAGAGTGTGATTAAGTGGAGGAATGAGGTCCTGTCAAGTCCTAGGGATCTTGGCCTGAATAGCATTGCCTTGGTCTTGTCAGCATTGAGTACCATTCTGTTCTCACATAGCCAAGTCTCTAGGGATGTGAGATCCTTTTGGAGGATAGGGCCTAGTGTAGCTACATTGCTCATGGGTCGGAAGATGACAGTATCGTCTGCATACTGTACAACCGAGCTTTCCCCGCAGTAGGAGCTTAGGTCATTGGTAAACAGGGAAAATAGGAGGGGGCCTAGTATTGATCCCTGAGGTACACCCTGTTTTAGGGGTAGTGGGAAGGACATGACGCCTTTCCATATGACCCTCTGAGCCCGGCCTGATAAGTAGCTCCCAAACCACTTAAGGGCATGGGTGTCAAGGCCAACATTTTGCAGCTTTTGTAGCAGCAAGTTGTGGTCTACGAGGTCGAACACCTTGGATAAGTCAATAAAGACTGCACCAGTGGATATCCCTTTGTCAACTGCCCAGAGCACTTCATCCGAGAAGTTGATGAGGGCGGTATCAGTACCATGGTTTGTTCTGAATCTGTGTTGGGTGGGGGCAAGGAGCAGATGTGCTTCCAGGTAGTCTCTGAGTTGATTGTAGATTACCCTTTCTTGCACCTTGGTGAGTGAGCAGAGGAGGGAGATAGGCCCATAGTTGTTTAGTTTTTCCCTGAGTCCCCCTTTGTGGATAGGTACAACATTGGCGTGTTTCCACTGGTCAGGGACTGCTCCTTCCCTCAGTGATCTGTTGAGGAGCATAGTTATAGGGCAGGATAAGGAGGTAGCATCTGCCTTGAGAAGCCGAGGGTTGATCCCATCGGGTTCCCCTGACCCTTTGGGTTTCAAGTTCCTTAGGAGGGTGAGGACTTCAGTCCGTTTGGCCAGTCTCAGGTGAAAAGGGGTCGCTCCGCATGGGGTGCTTCAGCTGAACCTGGGGGTTGGGGGACTGGCATGTCTTATAAGCCTCGAGATCTGGAATGAAATGGAAGAGGTTTGGGTTCTGGTGCTCCCAGATGCACATTCAGCCTGACTCAGCTGACATTGCCATTGCTTTGGATTATTTGGTACTTCTTAATGGCTTAGGCCTTTGGCCTACCACTCTTAAGTAGGGGGAGTTCTCTAGGTACTTGTCACAGGTGGCTGAAGGAAATTGTTATCTGTGAAATTAACTAAGTGTAGAAAGATTTGCAAAGTAGGGGGAGTGACTTAGCTAGAAGGAGCCAGGTTAAAACCAGATTTAAACACTGCCCTAGATAGCTTCTGGCAGAGCACCAGGAGGAAGGAGCTGCTGGTATAACTAAACTTCTCTACTGGGACTATATTGCCCTCCTTCCCTCCCCTCCACCCCCCCCACCCAAAGGCAGTTCTACTTTTATAGGCACAGGATTTGACTAACAACAGGAACTTCCTGTTGTTTGGGAGCAGGAAGTGAGTGATCACACAGCCACCAAAGACTCACCATCCTAGAAGGGCAAGAGTAGCTCTCCATCCCCCCGTAGCTGCTGGAGGTCTGACTCTGCGCAAGTAAGGAGACTACTGAGAAATATAGGAGCTTCTTATCTCAGAACAGGAAGATCAGGAGCTAAAAGGGCATAGAGGTAGTAAGTAAGTAGGGAGGGAAAAAAAAGAAATAAACAAATTGAGGAAAGAGTAAGTATTCCAAACAACAGTTAGGGGGCCAGAAATAAGACATGATGGGAGTGGTGCAGTGCAGTGGCTGTGGAGCAGCAGTCTTCCTGGAGACGTTCTGGAGGATGTGGTGTTGTCCCATCTGCAGGCACCTCTCTGGGCTGAGGGAGGAGGTTGCTCATCTCCAGACTGAGTTGGCCAGGATTTGTGGACCTCCTCTCCCACTCAGGGACCACCAGGGTCACTGCCGCTGCCTCAGAGGTTGCCAAGAAAGAGGAGCGGTTGGACCACAGTGGGCTCAGGGAGGGTGAGGGTGGTGGAACACAGGCACATCCCTCCAGTTGTACCTCTCCACAATTTCTACGCCATTCTGGAAAAGTGTGGTTCCTCTATGGAGACACCCACAGTGGAAACCAAGGAGGATGCTGGGACCTCCACAAAGGAGACCCAAAGGAGGGTGGCATGGGACCCCACAGGGGAAGAAAACAATTCCTGGTGTGGGACTCCATTGTTAGGAAGGTAGAACTGGGGGAGGAAGGGGAGAGGGAGGTAAGGTGCCTGCCTGGTGCCATGGCTTGGAGGGACAGAGAGCGAATCCCCAGGATCGCAAGAGCAGCTACACAGGGGAGGGAGCTGGATGTCATTGTCCACCTAGGGACAAATGATCTGGCTAAGAAAGGAATCAGAGCAGTGCAAGAAGCATTTGTGGAGATGAGGAGGGGCCTTAGACAGATAGCACGCATGGTAACTTTCTCTGAGGTGCTGCCTGTCTATTCGAGCCTATGGCTACGGCACACCTGAAGTTTGTAACTAGGAAAGCTGTCTTCTTGGTAGCCATCACTTCAGCAAGGCAAATTAGTGAATTACAAGCCCTGTGTACAGAGCTGAATTACATCTCCTTTCACGGAGATAAGGTGGTACTACTGTAATAGAAATTCTTACCAAAGGTTGTTTCAGACTTTCACCTGAATCAGTCAATCACTTTGCCAGTTTTCTTTACTGAATACTGTAGCTCATGGGAATGCAGGCTGCATAGCCTGGATGTCAAAAGAGTTTTAAGTTACTTTATTGACCATACCAATGCCCACAGGCAGGACAGGCAACAGCTGTTCCCGACTTATGGGGATGCGGAAAAAAGGGAAACCAGCCTCTAAAAGAACTATTTTACACTGGATAGTGCAGCGTATCCAATTCTGTTACAGTAAGGCTGGTAAGGAGCCCCCAGTAGGCCTAAGGGCCCATTCCACATGGGGCATAGCTGTCACAACTGCAGCAGCTAGAGGCATTTCATTCCCTTACTGGAAATCTGCAAAGCAGCTACATGGGGAACAGTACATAGTTTTACAAAGCACTACTGCTTGGATACTCAATCCAAAAGTGATGCCAGATTTGGCGCAGCAATGCTGCAGAGCCTATTTCCTAAGTAGGTTCTGTACCCTCCTCCAAAGGTACTGCTTAGTAGTCTGCAAGAGTTAAGCATATTGAAGAATTCCTGGGGTTAGAAGAAAAAATTACTCACCACAATAATCTTGTTTCTTCCAAGGTATTCTTCAATACGCTTGACTCTTCCTCCCTCCCTTGCCTTCCAGAACCAGTGGCATTTGCATAAAAGCTGGCCTTCTGAGTTAAAATGGGCTTATACCCCAGTTGTGTTACACGTTTTTGAACCCAGATGGGTGTTGTTCCCTCTTTGGGTCCTGTTTGACAGTTAAGGGACATTTTATGGGGGATTTGGTTGTTTGAAAATTTTAGCATTATTAAGATAGCTTAGTTAGGGGGTCTTACCCCCTACAGGCTGTCATGAATCTGAGCATTACAGAATGTAGCAGTCTGAATGGTGGCATGAGGCCAATGCGTGTTCCATCATTTACATAAGTTCCATTCTCTGGGCAGTTTAACACTGTAGACTGACTGCAAAAGTTAAGCATATTCAAGAATGACTTGGAAGAAACAAGATCACTGTGGTGAGTAATTTTTTTCTTCCCCTCCTTTCCAATGTGTTTTCCAAAATTTTGTGTACTATGATAAAATTACTGAACAGAAATGGGCAGGCACACACCAGAGAAAATCATCTACACAGGCCACAGGTGGTATGTTATCCTTTTTATAGAGGAGAATCCCCAAAAGTGGGAAACCCCTCCCCAGGCAGATAAGGATGTGCATAATTCTATTGAGCAAACGACCACTTATATTGAAGGGTCACTGGTCCTAACCGATATGTGATAAGTGACTGGACACCACATGCAGAAGGATTATTTTGCCTTGAATGGCAAAAATGTCCACACCTCCTATGTCTTTTTATTGTTCCCAGAGCCCTGAACTCATGGATTATGTCTCTAGGCAGTTTCATTTTCCCACAGCCTCTGAAAAAGTGAACATTTTACAGCTGCTGGCTATGGCTTCTGCCTTGCTAGGGGATGCCACAGAGGACAATTTACAAATGGCAGCACACTCCTCTTATCACATAGGATCAGTGTGTATAGCTCAGACATTGGTCACAGACCAAGCATCCAGGCAAAACTGTTTAACTTGTCCTTTGGAGCAGGACTTTTATTTGGATCTAGATTGGATGATATCTTAATAGACATCCAGGATAAGAAGGGACACCTTCCAGTACTGGAACAGAAGCATGGTTTCCAATGGCAATTTTGAGGTGTTTTTCACTCCTTTCTAAATTTCAGAATGAAGGAATAGGGGATCCAATTGTAAGTTTAAGGGCAACAGTAACAGAGGATCCTTTTTTGCCCGCAGACACAATGGGGGTGCAGGACGAAGAGGAGACAACTTAGAATGCAGGTATGCTGGCCCATCTCTGCTGCCCTTCTCTTGGTGGAAGACTGCAGAACTTTTATTCGAGATGGGCCAAAATTATATCAGACGCTTGGGTACCAAAGATACTGGCACTAGGTCACACAATAGAATTTGCCACAGTAGCCACATAGGGCCATCACCTGCTGCTCCCTGTGTCAACAAGATCCAGTGAGAACATAGTGATGACTCAGACCTAGGATCAGCTGGTACTAGGTTAATATAGTGCTGCTGAAACAGCGCAAGGATAATGGCGCAGTCTAAAGTGCGGAATGAATTACAGTGACAGGGGAATAATAGTAGTAGGAAACTACCACTACCCTTGTCACTGACTAGGAACTGAAGATAGGGCTGAAGAGAACACAGGTGCTGTGCTGGGTCGAGCTGCTCCCATGGTGGCGTGGCAAAGGCACAAGCACCTGGCACACTGGACAGACAGGGATCAGGATTTGACTCTCCATTCCCCAACATGTTATACATTTTTCTAAAAAAAAAGAACTAAGTTCCCTGCTCCCAAGTTTCCCTTTTCTCCACGATCCATAACCCCCTTAGAGTTGGTTAATTTAGTTGGGAGGTGAGGTGAAACCCCACATCAGGGGTGCGAGGCCCCTCAAAAACAAAGAAATGGGAATGTTTTCCATTTCTTCCTCTGGTGTGCACGGTTGTTGTTTGAGTTGGTGTTTTCACCAACTCAATTTTTCATTTTGCTGTTTTGACTGTGGCATTGTTGTGCCATGCTATTGTTGTGCAACATTATGATCCCATGCTGGATCAACTTGTATTGACTGGGGCATTTGCTCCAGTACCCCCACATGAAGAAGGTCAGGGTTCTACTCAATTCACTAAAAATACCACCAACAGCTTAATCTGGTTCAAGATCAGTTGGCATTCATCTGTTTCCCCCTCCCCGGGTCGTGTCTGAAAATAGGCAGAATTTGTCTAGTGCACTTACACGGTCAACAAAAACTAAGTAAATAAATACTTTGCAGTTTCCAAGAAATTGAGGGACTTTCACCTAACCAAGTTTGTTCACCACATGACTTTCAAGATGGAGTCCCTGAGGTCAATCCTAAGTGCTGTCTAGCTAGGGGATTGTCTAACATCTGTAGATCTGAGGGATACATATCTCCACATTCCCATTCACCAGTCTTACCAGAAGTTTCTGAGGTTCCACTTCAGGAACAGCATTTTTCAGTACTGAGTGCTGCCCCTTGGGTTAGCAACAGCACTCATGGTGGTTTTTTGAAGGTCCTTATCACTCTTGTGGCACAGTTGAGACAGGAAGTCTTCACATATATCCCTTCCTGGATGACTTACTCATCCGAGCATCATCTGTCCAGGTGACAAGGAAGGAGGGGGACGCTGATGTCAGTCATTGATGACCTCTGCTCACAGGCTTCACATTACTTGGGTTGATAACTACAATGATAGAGCTAGTACCATGGGCCTGATCACACATACAGCCACTCTAGCTTGGGATACTAGTAACCTGGAATATGACCTCAGAGGGTTATCAAGACCTTATCATGTTGACTCAGTCCATTTGGCAATCAATGAATTAGTGAGAGAATCCTGAAATTCTAAGTAAGGGGTTCTCATTAGAAGCACCACCAGAATTTATTCTGACAGCTGATGCCAGCTTGTCGGGATGGGGCACTGTCTTGGACCAAGTTCTGATCCAGGGCATTTGATGTGTGCAGGAACAACAGCTTCAAATAAATGTACTGGAGACAAAGGCAGTACGGCTTGCCATCCTTCATTTTTACAATTAATTATTTAGAAGAGATTCACCAGGAAAGCAGCATGAACTATGACACAGCTCGTTTCCAGAAGCGTCCAGTGGAGGTGAAAGCCAACAAACAGGAAAACATTGTACAGAATCATATACAATTTTGAGACAATTAAGTAACAAAAAGCAAGTACATAATGAAAAATACATGGACATAATAAGCAAAAGACAAAAAAGAAATGCACTACTTAGATGCTAATACAGCAATCTTTTAGACACAACAATGGACTTAATCCTAGCGCCAATGCTAGTTTCGATGACAGAGAGGGCTGGCAATTAAGAACAGTGCTACTAATTGAAGGGTTAGCTGTAGGGTGAAGGCAGGCAAGTTGTAGGGTGAGGGCAGGCAAGGGATGGGAGTGAATAAATAGGGGTGGGAGGATTATTAGGTTCCAGTCATAACTCATAGTGGGAGACAAGTGGGAGGAAGCTAAGGGGAAGAGGAGGAGGAGGAGGGGGGAGGAGGACGTGAAATCAGGGCCTTTACCCCTTCAGGATGCTGAGAACCCTGCAAGGGGGAGAGGGACCATAGGAGAAGAGGAGGAAGAGGGGGCGGGAGTGTAACCAGGGCCATCAGCACTTCAGGATGCTGAGAACCCTGCAAGAGGGAAAAAGGACAATGGGACACAGATATAGAATAGGTAAAAGTGCAAGGGGAAGAGGGACAGAAGGTGGGTATTTTTATTTATTTACTTAGTTTTTGTTGACTGGGTAAGTGCACTAGACAAATCCTGCCTATTTTCCGGCAAGACCCGGGGGAAGGGGAGTATCAACGAGAGCAGTTCAGAGCAGGGAGTAGGGTAGAGAACAGGGGAAGTTTAAGGGAGAGGGGTTAGCCAGGACTTGCATCCCTTCAGGATGCTGAGAAATCAGCAACGGGATGGGGAGTAGGCAGTGTCAGCTGGGGAAGAAGAGTAACATTTATAAGGGTGACAGTAGGGAGAAAGAAGGGAGGAGGAAGAAGAGGTGGGGGGAGGGCAGTGTATAGGTAGGGATGGGAGGGGATTGGGTGGAGCAGCTTTAGAAGGGGAGAGAGTTCTGGAAAGAGGGAATATGCATGAGAAGTCTTCTGACCAGTTGATGTATGCTGCAGTAGAAGGCTGAACGTTCTGTGTGTGGATGATCAGAGTGAAATAACAGGAGGTGTGGGAGGGGGAGTAACAAGAGGCAGGACAGGTAAGATGGCAAAGAGCCTTGCAAGTACTTATCTTCTAGGATTAGCAGTGTGGGACATAGACAGGGATGATGGAGAGCTATATTGTCTAATGTCTAGAGGGGTGTTGAAGAGGGATAGGGATTAGTTACAGTTGCAGCAGTGTACTGTGTTGTTACGAAGGAGGAGTGCAAGGGATTGGTGAGATTGGGTGGAGCAGATTTCAAGGGGGACAGAGATCCAGGTAAAAGGGAATATGTATGAGGAGGCCTTGCAACCAGTTGATATACGCCACTGTGGGAGGGCAAGCGTTCTGTATGTTGAGGATCGGAGTGAGTAATAGGAGGTGGTATGGTATGGCCAAAGGCAGTAAAAATAAGGTAGGGTAACACCACCTCAGTGGCATACACAAACAAAAAAGGAGGCACAAGAAACACGGCTAACTGAACATTCAGGCAGATTAGCTGAGTCAAGAGACTATTCATCCAGGAAAATGGATGTGAAATCCGGAGATATTCAATCTTCTGTGCAGAAGGCTCAGTTGTCCTCAGATTGACCTGTTCGCCTCAAGTCAAAATGCTCAGGTACTGGGGTTCTTCATTCAGTACCGGTGACCACAGGTGGAAATAGTGGATGCTCTATCCCAGATGTGGGATTTCTTCAGAGCACATTTGTTTCCTCTTCTGCTGCTCCTTCCCTAAGGTAAATTATTTTCTGTATAGAACATTTTGAGATGAATACAGGATGGAATACTTGTAAACTTTATGGATTGTGGTTTTCCTTTTTGCTTACATGAAACTGTTTGGATACTGTGAGGACAGAGGTGACCGGAGAGTTCTTGCTGGAGTGTTTCGAGTGTGCAGGGTCTGTGCTGCAGAACAGCTTTGGGCTGTACCATTTCCCTTAGTAGGGGTGCACATTACCCATATGTACTAAATACCCATTTACAATATTGGCACTAACAGAAAAGGAAATTAAGGTAAGGGGACTGGGGACAGTATAACCCAAGGGGGAGGGGGGGACACCAAAATCGGCCCTCAGTGTGGGTGCTGAAAATCGAGCAGACTCAAGAGACCATTAGGCCTATTCTGCTGGCATTTTAGTATGTTAGTATGTAAGTAAGAAGGAATTTCTTCTTTCCATTCCTTCCTGCTCACTGGTCCATCCCACATGCACTGAAATGGTGACTGGAAATAGTAGCAGTACCAGTGAATGTTCTGTCTTCACTTTGCTCCCCCCCCACCACCCAATTGGGTATGCACTAATGCCTCAAATAGGTGTCACAAGAAACATGTAGAAAGATTATTTATTTATTTGAAATTACTCAAACTGGGATAACCCCATGAGATGCAGCATGTCATTTTCAATGGGGTCCTAGGGAGGATAGCAGCAGTCACCATGTTAACACAGTCCAACAGGAATATTTACACACAGGCTAACATTTATATAGTAAACAAACCTGTACATTCAAGCAGTAATTAAAGCAAGCTAACAAAGCGGAGTCCCAGCAAACAATGAGCATGAGCATTTTTATGCACGTGATTATCATAATCATAGCCATAGCCGGGGAGAGGGGAATTCTGGACCAAAACAAATACAATGAGTTCTAAGGTGACTGGAAAAACTGAACTTGAACAAGTACAAATCAAAAATGTTCCTCAGCAGGAGAGAGAATTTGTTCCACATGTCTGATGCTGTAACTACTGTGGCCTTTCTACCAAATTCATGTTTCATCCTGGGAACTAAGAAGGCAAGTGCTGCTGTTGAATGGAGTGAGTAGTCACTGCTTGGCTGTGTGAGGTGGGCAAGAAGATAATTGGGGCTTTTCCTTGTACCCAGTTATACAATAAAGAGAGAGCCAATGACAGTCACATCTGATTAAAGGACTTAGCCAGTTAAGTTGGTCATTCAGTGGACAGTGACTGGTAGACCATCCACAGAAGAGGATGTACCTGAACAACTTGTACAAATGATCAAGAGACTGCAGAGTGATTTAG
Organism: Neoceratodus forsteri; assembly: GCA_016271365.2. NCBI lineage: Eukaryota > Metazoa > Chordata > Ceratodontiformes > Ceratodontidae > Neoceratodus > Neoceratodus forsteri. Next base: position 659,300,901 of record CM028133.1, read on the forward strand.
TCTGCACGGCAGTATATAATGTTTCCATTGTAAATATAAGGGAGCAGGAAGTGGGAGATCACCTGCTTCCTCATGTTAGCACTGAGGCAGCATTTAGATTTGTGAAGAAAGTGGACTTGAGCCCTACAGTTGTTAAGATGTAATTGATGAGCTTACTGCATGTAAGTGATACATCAAGTCAGATTCCAATATATTTGAATATGTTGACTCGTTCGGTAGTGCTGCCATCTGATGTTATGATTACAGAATGGAAAAGAGATAGGTGTGCAAGGAATGGACCAGAACTACCACTGGGACAAGTCAGTAAAAACTCTGTCTTGGCCATAAAAGGCACATTTGTACCTCAGCTTATGGAGTTTGCACTGATGCCAGGAACAGTCAAGTCTCGAGGCAGTCTTTGGCAGGGGGGGTATAGCATTTGCATACATGTGCTGAAAAAACAAACAAAACAAAAATGAGACCTGGTGAATAGTGACACTTCTGTAAAGAATGCTGGATAAAATAAAATACAGACCTGAGTAGCAACTTTTGAGGGAAGACAGCCCCCCCCCACACACACACACACACACGATAGCAACTGAACTACAGATCAGCGGACCAGAGCACCAAGCACCAGTTGCTCCTGTTGTTCTCAATCATTTTTACAGGTTCACTGTTGATCGCTACCTGCTGATGGCAGAGCCAAAATTCCTGGCAGTTAGACTACTGGCAGTAGATAACACAAGACAAGATGATCTAGAAGCCCCATTATAGGAAGTGGACATTGGGTTGAGCATTCATGTCAGTTTGTTTATGCTTCTTATCAAGATTTGCTTTACATTGTTATGTCAGGCACCTGTTTGTATGTCAATGCTCTTTTTTTTTTATCTTGAATAAAGCGGAGTTAAAAAAAAAAACAGAAAAAGCAGCTGGCATAGTGAGGCATTTCTAAGATGGGCTCTCCCTGTCTGTCCCAAAGCATGACCACGCAAGCCACAGAGGGACACCAGTGGTTTTGGAAACTGTGTATGGCACACTTTGAGAAAAGAAAATGAATGAGAAGGTGCACAGCAGCATTCCATCAGTGCTAAGTAGATCCTAATGCCTTGAGTGCACTTCCTTTTATTCATTAAATTCTTATCTCGTTACTCTTCCTGGTGATCATTTTTTTTCTCCTGATCTACCTATCAGGCTTTTCTAAATTCATCCTCTTCTTTGTATACCACCTTAGTTGGCAATCAAATAAGGACTGGAGACCATTGGTGAAGTCAAGTCCTTTTATATGCTATGGTGGATGATAGTATCACATGAGGATGCTCTTCTACGCGTGTCACCAAAATTCTTGGTGTCTTTGGGAGTTTTAGTGTCTGGTGTTCCAAGATCTTAGAGTGTGTCTCTAAGGAGAATATACTCATGACAATCAAGTTACAGGTATAACCCTGGTGCCATTTTATAAAGGGCTACTACCCCTGCCTGCTTCCCTCCCTGCAGGTTAAGGGGCCTGGGTTCTAATGGTAACATTTTGACACAGTGCCTCTACCCAGAGATTTTTTTTAAATGGGTTAGATGTTAAGCTAGCACAACCATCTGGAAAGTTGCATCTATCCACAGATCCACCTAGTGGCCCCACACTTGCAGTCTCGCAAAACACCTTACTTTGCATTCAATTGACAATTAATGGAGCGTTCTAATAATATCCTCACAGTGACCACACTTACCAACAGGGTCTGGAACTCTGCATGCACCCTGTGAGCCTGTAAGGAAATAGTTACCAGCAGCAACACAGTACCTTTCAATTATTTGAATTAAACCCAGTTCTCAGTAATAATATGCTCACAGGCCAGAATAATTTTCAAACAAATAACTGATTTATTAGGGGATTAGAACATGGGGTAGGGAATGCAAATTAGAACTAGAATGATTAGTACTTTGGTTTTGGCAATGGTTTTGTCTTTATAAATCATTCAAACACAATACATTCACCCCTCTGGACTGTCCAGTTAATCTCACTGGGTACCCAGGATAATCTATGTTGCAGGCCTGAAACATTGCCGTGGGTTGGCCGGCATAGCAGCTGGTTGGGGCCCATAAATATAGAAATGATTAAGGCTTTTTTGTACTTAGCTGTCACAACATAAACCACACTTTATTCCCAAGAAAATTGTAATCCCCTGGCCCGATGACCTGCAAAAACAGTTTAAACCATCATGCAAACCTGAAAGGCAAATCAGTTGGTAAAAACACTTTTAATTGGTGTTGCAGGGTAGAATCCTGTTATACTCACTGAACCTTGGACCTCAGGATCTGAGTTGATTTCCAGGATGACTCCCTTCAAGGCAGTATGTGGCTGCAGGCTACAGGACTTTGTTCTTTCTGGCTAGGACCAGGATATAGGGACCAGGGCTATCATGACTCACCCCCACTTCCTGGCATCCCTCCCAAGTGTGGCCACAACAGCGATGATCTTCTCTGCAGGAGCTGTCTCCCTTCTCTGGTCGTCTGGTAGCTTGGTTCTCACAAGCAGCAACAGTCTTTTAGAAAAGTTGTCAGGCATCACAAGGTTACGTTCTGGCACAGTCTCAGGTAGGCAGCACAGCTTACCTGCTTACAAATTGTAGTTCTTGGATTGTAAGCTGGCGAACAAAAGTTCAGGACTCCCTCTTTTGGCAAATGGCCTGGAGACATTTCCGGTAACTCCAGGCTTACGATTTAGGCCACAGACTCTGAGGCAAAAGCAGTTCCTCACCAAGCTGCAGGTTAGGGATCTTTCAAGCTCTGACCCCACTTTGGTCTGGAATTTCAACTTGGGGGGGGGGATTACTTCTTTATCTCCCTTCTGGAGAATTGCAGCCTGTTCTGCAGGCTTGGCAGTCCCAATCACTCAGCAATAGTTCAGGCTGAGAAGAGGCTAGCAGGCCTCTTCCCAATCTTCCCAAGCTGTAAGCAGAGCCCCCTTCCCTCTGGAAGCTCCATCCCGACTCTCCAGACTGAACTCAAAACTGAACTCAGTTCAAACTGTCCCCCTTAAATAAGGACCAAAGTTCCTGGATTCCAATTGGCTGCCCAAGCTGTCATTTACAGTCTAAGTCTCTTCATTGGCTTACAGTTGGGCACCAAGAATTATTCCTCCTTTTCACCTTGAAATGTGGTGGGGGGGGCATTACACTCTCCCCTGCCTAGGAAAGCTTGGCGTCCACACCACTAGCACCCATTAAAACACATTACTATATACAGATTTTATTATATATGAAACTTGTTCTGTACGTTTGGTCTAGCACTTTTATATATATTCGGTTTACCTATAGTGCTTCGACTGCGCTAGCGCCGACATCCCCTACAGCAATGGCTGCAATGCCGACTTTCGGCATTGTAGCCACGGGGATGTCAGTGCACACAGTAAGGGGGCTGCACCCCTGAACCCCCCCCACAGTCTCTAGGATTCAAACTCCAAGTTGGAGTTGGACTGGGGGAAGGCACACACCCAGTGAGGCAGTCCTGATCGGCACACAGACCACCACAGAGAGGGGTGGGTTTTGCTCAATTCCTGTCATTGTGGTGGCCTTCACTGTGCCAGAGTCTCTGCTGTAATGGTGTACCACATATTCATTGCAAAAAACTCTATTAATGCATCAGTTAGGGTTAATACCACAGCAACAAAAGTTTCAAAATGTGATGTTAGGGTTCAAAACCCAAACTCCTCATCCCCTCCACCCCACACACTCACACACTCACTCACACACACACACACACACACACACACATACACACACACAAACACACAAGCAGGGGAAGGGCCAAGGCAACACAACCAATCAGAGACAACCTGTATCAGGTAACAAAAGTAACATACAGTTCTCTAAACATACTATAAGACACAACCATTATCATAGTCCACCAACTGTATGAGTTCTGCTGCCATCAGAGTACCTTGGGGGTACACACGCATGCTGGGCAACCATAGGTGATGGCCTACAGTAAGCATTTTTGTACTACAAACATCAATAACAAGATTTAAGCAGATGCCTATATTTCAATAGTTAAATGATGAAACACACAGTATGTTATCTACAGATAGCTATATTGGAAATGAGAGTTTGGATAACCCTACCAACAGTCATTGGATGTTTGCATTTTTTTCTTTGATAGAGTGAGTCAGTCCTAATAACAAATGGTAATAATAATAAAAGCAATTTTGTGTAGCATAGTTTACAAGTAACATGTGAAAGCAACAGTTGTAACATCCAAAGCTAACCATAACATGCTGCTAATGAGTATTTCCAGGTAACGCAGCAGTAAAACAACATGTGATGGTGCTAGTTTCATACCTGAGCAGTATCTGAAAAGTACTATGTATGTGTCAGCTTTATCTTTCCTGCTATCACATGCCTATGTGGTAGCAGCGATACCTGCAGTGAGACAGTTGTTGAATTATGACACATAAAAATAAATATTTTGAAAATTTGTACAGACTAAGTTTCATTGTATGAAGAAGATATGCCAGCAATAATGTGTCATCATACTGTGCTGGTAGTATAGAGTCGATCATACTGTATGTGTTTTTTCATTACATAGTGTTATGTGAAATGAGTACAGTGTTGTGATTATTGGGCTTACAGATGTGATTGAATCGTATAGTGTCTTACAATCTTGCATATATGTATGTATGTGTGGGGGGGGGATGCGGAGTTAGGATTTTGAACCCTAACATCACATTTCCAAACTTTTGTTGCTGTGCTATTAACCCTAACTGATGCATTAACGGAGTTTTTTTCAATGAATTTCCCTTCTTTTTGAGAAAGTGTAATGTAACTGGTATGTGTTAGTGGGGGCGCGGACCCTCCGGGCCCTGCGCTCCCTTCACATTGCCCATTTTTTTCATAATGGCATGTGTATGTGAGATCACAGGCCCTCTGGACCCTGCGCTTCTACTTACACATAATTAGGGAGCCATACAACATCCCTATAGGGCAAGGAACACTAATGTGCCAATATCTCAGCAATTGTAGCAGCTATGAAAAAAATTCAAGTGTCATAATCATGACAGCAAGACATCCATGCAAGATAGGTCAACCAAATCTGTATCTCACATAGTTTACAAGATAGGGGCACTGAAATGGGCTGAAAAGGCACCCTTGGAACCCTTGTGACACTAATTTGCCAATATCTCTGTAACCATAGCAAGTAGGAATAGAATTCTACTACTGGTGTAATCTATGATTTCCTAACTTGTTTCTGCAGGTTAGATCACCTAAAGATAGTGAAAACTCTGTATCTCACTTCATTTTTGAGATACGGATGCCAAAAGGCATCACGGGCGCTGCAATGTTATCCTATGGGAAATTTCTCAACTTTGGAATGCTGTAACTTTGGGCTCATTGAATGTTTTGGCACCAGAACACCGAAAGGGGACGAGGGCTTGCCACCCTGTAAGTGTCAGCCTACAAGGCCCAACTATTATGTTGCATGGGGAATGGCAAAGATTTGTAGTTTTTGGGCAAAGTTCTTTTGCAAATTGCGAAAGTTTCGCAAAAAACAGCCCGACACTTTCATGTTTGCAAAAGTGTTCCAGCCATTTCTTTTGCAATTTGTGAAAGTACTGGGGTGACAATTTTAAATATGGCATTTCTGGGGGGTTTTACCCCCCAAAAAAGATAGGGCTGGTATCCTCAGGACCCGACTAGGTAAACCCAACAGTCAGTGTTTACCTAGATGGTCCCAAATTTAAACACCAGGCATTTTTCTCTCTCACTAAATGAAAACAAGATGGCAGCAGCATGAAAGTAAAAGGGCCATTTGTGAAAGGAAAATGTACTGGCGGCAGCTTTCGTGAGACGCATATATTTTTTTCCCATTGACTATAATGGGACAATGGTTTTTCGAATAACTTTTGAACGGTTTAATATTTTTTCACCAAATTTTGAAAAGGCACATCAGTGACCCAGATTGCATCTTCCCTGAAGATTTCACACCAAACGGACAAATCATGGCAGCTGTGGGCACGAGCAAAGAAACGCAGAAAAAGGCATTTTTTTCCTATTTTTTGGCATTCTGCAGCTCCGCAACTGTACTTCCAACCATAATGCAACTTGCCAGATCCAGAGATCTATGGTACCAGTCTGTACATGCAAATTGTCAGGCAAGTTTGTCTTACAGTGGCAAAGTTATTAAGGTGCAAAATTTGAGGTTCAACATTAAAGTGCTTTCTCATCCCTAACTATACTGGCGCTACTGCACCAGTAGTATACTTATATCTATACCTATATCTATATCTACTGTATATCTATATCTATATCTATAGCTATATATATATATATATACAGTGAAGACCACCAGGATGAAGTGCAGTGTCACAGGTTTACTGCATGACAAAGGGATTAACTCCCATTGAAACTGCATTGTTTGCTGCAGTAACTCTACTGCAGAATTCTGCAGTGCTGTGCTTCATCCTGTTGGGCATCATTGTGTGTGTATATATATATATATATATATATACCTGTATATATATATATATATATTCATTGCAAAAATCTACATTTGCTCACCCCATTGTCTTATACTGTACCTATCTAACGTTGCTCATGGAATGAGGTGAGCATTAGGGTTCACAACATCAAAACACATCTGTCATACCTGTTTCTGCATGTACAGTGGGGGTGCGATCTTATGGTTGGGAACCTTAAGGTTGCATTTCACTACTTTTCATGGTTCAACCCTAATGGTGCATTAATATCATTTTTTTTTTGCAATTAATTTTATTACTTTTTCAGATAGCTTACTTGTATCCTTGCCTGTAACTTTTGCATTTTTTCATATTTTGACCCAAATTTTTGAAGTTTCTTCAGTGGCTTGCATTTGTGTGCCAATAATTATTCCTCCTCCCCCCTCCAAGAGTCTCTGGCATTGTCCCAAAAGCCTCTGCTGTAAATCCTTGCTCCCGACTGGCTAACAGGAACAAACATAGCTGCGAAGTATATCGTTTTTTATGCAGTCCTTACAGTGTCCTTAAGGTTACAGGTCTGGCGCAGCCAGGTTAAGCACTCTTTATTTATAATAACCCCACAGTTATATAGCTCCAACAGTACCCTCTTAAATAATCCCACTCTTTAAGATTTATATGCACCACTTTCCCTGTTGCTGCCACTGAAACATATACCCCCTAAGCGGCAGGCAGCTACTCATAAATATTCATACTGGCTCTCATTAACTCGAGGTTTAACTTTTTAACCCCAAAATGGGCTGAAATCAAATGCAGGGGCTAATTGGGGAACCTAGGGAACCAGAGGGCTCAGCCAGGTGGCAGAACTGCCAGGGAAGAAGAAGGGGTGCAAGCGGCAGAAACAGGAGAATCGGGAGGCATTTAAAGGTAAGACCCCAAATGTGGGGGGAGGTGTTACACTCTCCCCTGCCGAGGAAAGCTGGGTGTCTGCACCAAGTCTATAAAGACTAGCACCCATTAAAACACATTACTATATACACATTTTACTATACATAAAACTTGTTCTGTACATTTGGTCTAGCATATATATATATATATATATATATATATTCATTGCGAAAAACTACTTTAATGCACCATTAGGGTTGAACCATGAAAAGTAGAGAAATGCAACCTTAGGGTTCCCAGCCATAAGACAGCACCCCACTGTGCATGCAGGAACAGGTATGATGGATGTGTTTTGACGATGTGAACCCTTAGGCTAGGGTTCACAACGTCAAAACAAACCTAATGGTGCATTAACGTAGTTTTTTGCAATGAATTGTATTACTTTTTCAGATAGCTTACTTGTATCCTTGCCTGTAACTTTTGCATTTTTTTCATATTTGGACCCCAAATTTTGAACATAGTCTTCTTATGACCCCTCCTCATAAACCCCATAGGTGAAAATTTTCAACTCTGTGCCATGTGTGCAAAAACACATTTCAGGCAGGAAGTGAAAAAGACAGCTCAACTATTCAAGAGGTGGTGTGAAACAATGGCTATGTTGAAAATTTGGAGTCAAAATATTGAAAATGACTAAAGTTATGCATGTGCATAGAAATATTTCAATGACTGCTCATAACTCCGCCATTTTTAGGAATGTTTTCACCAAATTTTCAACATGGATTTTTTGGGACCCCACCTCATAAACAGTGGCACTGTCATTTTGTTACTCAGTCCTGAAAGATGATTTCACGCAGCAACCACAAAATCACATTCCGGGCCCGAATAATGAAATATTGGCCATAGTGTTCATGTCCCCCCCTTTCCTCAAGGGTATACATATTAAGCTCTTTTAGTCTCTCTTTGTATGTATTCTTTTGCAGACCCTGCACCATTTTAGTTGCCATCCTCTGGACTGCCTTCATCCTGTCTATGATCTTGTGGAGATGGGGTCTCCAGAACTGCATGCAGTACTCCAGATGGGGTCTCACTAACTGTCTATACAGAGGGATAACAACTTCCTGTTTTCTACTGGTGATGCCTCTCCCTATGCATCCCAGTATCCCCCCAGCCCACCTTACTGCCTTCTCACATTGCTTGCCTACCTTAAGGTTGTCTGATATGACTACCCCCAGGTCCCTTTCCATTTTTGTTGTTGTTAATACCTTCTCCCCCATTGTGTACCTTTCCCCTGGGTTTTTGTTTCCCAGGTGCATTACTTTGAACTTTTTTGCACTGAATCTAAGCTGCCGTACTTTTGACCATTCTTCCAACCTTGCCAAGTCCCTTCTCATCCTTTCCACTCCGCCTTGTGTATCAACCCTGTTGCAGATCTTTGTGTCATCTGCAAAGAGGCATACTTTTCCTTCTAGCCCCTCTGCAATGTCTCCTATAAAGACATTAAAGAGGACCAGTCCCAGTACTGAACCCTGAAGTACCCCACTAGTAACCACCCTTTCTTCAGAGTGTACTTCATTTACTATTACCCTCTGTGTCCTGTTGTCCAGCCAATTTGTTACCCTGGCTACCACCCTGGGACTCACTCCCAGGCTGGCTAACTTGTTTATTAATTTTTTGTGTAGGACTGTGTCAAATGCCTTGCTGAAGTCTAGGTAGGCCATATTAACAGCCTCTCCCTGGTCTACTACTTTGGTCTTCCAGTCAAAGAAATCTATGAGATTCATCTGGCATGACCTTCCCACTGTAAATCAATGCTGCCTTGAGTCCTGTGCCCCGCTGGCCTCTAAGTACTCAACAGTTCTTTCTTTCAGAAGTGATTCCATCATTTTCCCTACCACTGAGGTCAAACTAACCAGTCTGAAGTTTCCTGCCTCTGCCTTGCTCCTACTTTTGTGAAGGGGAATCGCATCTGCCCTCCTCCAGTCCTCAGGTACCACACCATCCTCCCATGATTTGTTAAAAAGTGTAGTCACAGTCTGCCCAGTGGTGTTGAGGGTTGAGGCACTGGATGCCACACCTCATGCCATGCTGGTGACCTGGGTTCGGAAACGAGCTCAGGTCATCAGGGGTCGGTGGGGGGGAGGGAGAGGACTGTGAGTGGCTGCCAGCTGGCAAGCTTTCCACCTCAGGTGGGACAGACGGGACTCTCAGTGCTTGGCTGCCCCCCAGTGGAGGCTTGGTGGCAGTGCCGCTTCTGAGAGACCAGGCACAAGGCCAGGGAAGGGTGGAAGGAGCTTTTGACTTGAGCTACAGTGCTTATGTGGGCCTCCACCTGCACAGTCACTGCTTCCGGGGCTCCGGGGCTAGGAAGGGAGAAAAACAAGATGAAAAGGTGGAGATCTCCACTTGATGAAGCCTCCGGCTCAGCTCAGGAGTTCCTCCAGGATGTGCATAGTGCAGACAAGCTCCAGAATGACCCAGAGTCTGGTAGGGTGACCAAGTATTGTAGAGACCTGCCGAGGAGGGTAAATAAAGTTAAAAAAAAAAAAGCATAGTCAGTGGTGTCACTAGGTCTCCCCTTAGTTCTTTTAGAATTCTGGGATGAATTCCATCAGGCCATATTGCTTTGTCCACTTTCAGTTTTAGGAGTTCTTTCAGGACCCTTTCTTCTGTGAATGAAATACTTTTAGATGTATTATTTGCTATGCACAAATAAAGGCTACTAGTACTACATACTGTGTTAGTGGTGTGACCGGACTGTCTTAAGCCTTTGCAAATAAAAAGCATGGAAAACCTTATGCTTTCTTCTGAGCTATTGCTGTAGTGACATCAAAGAATGGGAGGGGTTGTATTACAAGTACCTCATTTGCATATGCATGGATATTGGCTTGAAGCTTCACAGTTTGTGTCAGTGCCTCAGAATCTAGAATGGGTTACAAGAGAAGAAATTATTGATCTCTTATTGACATACTTGATGTAACTGAGATAATGTATAAAAAATATGTCAGAAATATCAAGTTCATAAATAAACAGGAGTCTTCTCCTTTAAGGTTCAAAAATTCATGATGGAGAAGGCTCCCTGCGACACTATGTAACCCTACCTGCAAAAACAAGATACATATTTTCGTAAACAAGCTTGTTTTACTTTCCTTTTTACACTTATTTTTCCCCATAGGAAATAATGGGAAATTAAAACTTTAATTACTTTTCAACGGATTAACTTTTTTTTGTCAAACCTTCAAAAGGCACATCTGTGACCCTAAGGCTTTCTACCCTGAAAATTTCAGACCACAATTTTGAATAGTTCCTGAGATACAGGTGGGCAAATAAACCAGCAAAGATCACAAAACTTTCTGTAGTTTCAACACTCTGTATCTCAGACATCACACAACAGATCCGCACAACATTTGGAACATCAAGAAACCTACCCCTAGAGATTATTAATGCCAAATTTTGTGGAAATCCAGTGAATGTTCCAAAGTTATTAAGCTGCAAAAATTGGCCTTTAACATTAAACACTCTCATCAAACCTAATATACTGGTGCTACCATGCCAGTATAGATTTAGATACCTATATATAGAGAGAGAGAATAATGGCTAGACAGGGGTGTGTTATGGTGTTTTTTTTTTTAATTTTTTATTTATTTTATTTTTTTAGGGATTCAAATCATACCTTTGAGCTCAGAGCTCTTTTACAAAGGTTTCACGTCAAACAGTGACAATGACAGCAATAACAAACAGTTTACATACAATATTCAAATAGTAAGTAGCTAGTATACAGTAAGGATACAATGTCGTTCATAGTACCAATGGTGATAGTACAGCATCAAGAGCATTCAACTAGGGTAAAGGACAGTGTTTATATGTAGCGAAGGAGATAAACAGGTGTGACACCTAGTGTGAGAGTCCAAGGAGGAGTCAAGGTGAGGGGGAGGGGAGACAGGGGGAGTGGGCAGCCAGAAGAAGTGGCTTTGTCTAGGAGGTTGGGGAGGTAGTGGTAGTATGTTGGTTTTAAGGTTGATCCAGTGGGAGAAAAGGCACAGGGGAGAGGAAGACAGAGGGATAAGGCAATAGGGAAGAGTGGATGTAAAAGGAAGGGGAAGGAGAGTATGGGTGAGTGGGCATTATGGGTGTTAGAGTCCTAGTGGCAGTCACAAACTGTCCTAGTAAGAAGGTGTTGCCTTAGGCCATTTTTGAATTGTGAGATGCATTGGGAGTTTAGAATGTGCACTGGGATTTCATTGAGCCATTTTTTACACACCCAAGTTGAGTGATGAGCCATAAATCTCGAGAGCGAAGCTCGAGAGGTTTATGAACTCATCAGTCACCAAGGGTGTGTAAAAAAACACCATGAACACACCCCTACCTAGACTTTATTTTTTATAATTGCTGGTGCTTTGTTTTGTGTGCAGCATAAGAGCAGTCGATCAGCTCCAGTCAGTTTCTGATCTGACTGACTGACCGAGGAAACCCCAATAGAAACGCGAGTTTGGCAGGATACATATTTTTTTTTTATGATGGCAGGATAAAATATATAAAAAAATAAAATGTACTTTACTGGTTTGGAGAGGAGCAGGTACAGGAATGAGCAGTCAGCAACGTGGGTCTTCAATAGCGGAGGGAGAGAGCTGTGTGAGAAAACCGTTGGCACAGCAACACTCGCAAATGGTTGCATCGATTCTTCTGAAGCCACCGAGTCACTTGCTCTCCCTGTATAATTGGTGGCTTCTTTCGCAAAAAAATAAAAAAAAAGAGGAATTGGGGAAATTATTTTTACCGCACAGATCTTTGGGGTATTCTGCTCAACAGAATTGGTCTGGACTGCTTTTTAGTAATCAAAAATGGGTTGATAATGGGGGTCACCAGTTATTTTATATATATATATATATATATATATATATATATATATATATATATGTGTATATATATATATATATATGTATATATGCATAGCATTTAACTATATAGAAACCTAGCTAGGCACATAGTAACTATTTACAGTTTAGCATGATAGAAGATTAATCTCACTTTAATGTTGGACATCCTGTACTAAATTTACACAATGTTATTACATTTCAAATCCATATGGCATACCTTTGGCAGTTTAAAATCACATTTTTTACATCAGACAGGATCACATATTTCAATTAAATCACTCTTTTACCACCTTTCAGCCATGCATTTCACCTAATTCCCCTCTTTTTACCTACAGACCCCTTTTTAAATTGGATGGACATCTTAGATTGAGTGGAGGCTTGGGGTTTTATGGTGGTAGTGAACACAATTCTGGGTAAGGAGTTGGCTGTCATATATACTCCTTTGTGCACAACATTCATGGGCAAGTTAACAGGTTCTCCTGGAGTATCATACGTGAGCTTTAATACTAGTTTCAGAGATCTTTCTGAGCGACGTGGCACGATTGGCATGGGCAGTTGCACTTCTGCTTCAGCATTCGGGGTGATCAGGCCTGGCTCATTGTCCAGCAACAAAACAGCTTCAGAAGAAATGGATTCCACTGCACTTTCTTTTGTTCATTAATAGTTTCAGGCTCTTTGTCTTGAGCACCACTATCACTCGCAAGCTCTTTAGCTTGAACATCACTGTCACTTTGAGTCCTTATGCTCACTTTAATTTGTACAGTGGCAAAGCTCCACACATCAGTTCTAATCATTCTCATAGACATGAAAAAACTAGGAATCTCAAGCTAACTATTGCCACTCTTAGAAAATTATTACTCATCCTTCTACTGTGCTCAGGCAATGTTGAGCTTAACCCCGGCCCTCTTGAAGCTATAGCCTCACCAGCTGATCTAGCAAGGGTCAAAGGCATGAGCTTCTTGCATATTAATGTATGCAGCTTGTTAAAAAAGTTTACTATGATCCAAGCCTGGATGAGCCACACCTCTCCTGATGTACTAGTGGTTTCCAAATCCTGGCTTAGACCAGCCACCTCAGACAGGGAGGTCAGCATCCCTAACTATGCCTTGTTTAGAGCTGACAGGCAATCCAGAGGTGGGGGGTGGCCATTTATGTTAAGAACAAGTTCGTGGCCACCTGTCTCGACTCGTCCTCCATCACCAGTGAATTTGAATGCTTATCGCTCAAGGTGGAGATAACGCAGACCAGTGCGCTCCATGTAATAGGATGCTATAGACCCCCATCCACAGGTTTACAGCTTCTGACTCATCTAACTGCGAGGTTGGAACAAGGCTCCCTAGAAACAATTATCCTAGGGGACAGTAACCTTGATTGGCTATCTAATGCCTCAGCTCCACTTGCATCCTTCTGTGATGATCATGGGTTAACACAACTTATTGCTGAACCGAAGTGCCCCAATAAAAGGAAGCCTAGCAACAGCACCCTACTGGATGTTATCATGGTGAGTAAACCTCATCTCCTCACCCATGCCGGCACCTTTTTCTCTGATGTCAGGGATCACTGCTTCATTGCTGGCATAAGAGCTGTCAACAAACCCCCTTCCACATCAAAGTTCTCTGTGAAGAGATCAAGGCATAACTTTGACTTATTTGTTTACCTTGATGAGCTTAAATACTCTTTGCATTGGCAGGATTTCTACCTGGCAAAAATGGTTATCTCCGCATACATCTTCCATGATATCTTGACAGGGGCTCTCAACAAATATGCTCCTCTGGCTAAAATCCACTTAAGGAACAAAGACTGTAGATGGTTCTCCCCTGAACTCAAGATTATGCTGCTTGGAAGGGATAAGCTTTGGAAAAAAGCTTGCAGATTCAATACTCCTACAGACTGGAATCAGTTTAGGAGAGTACGAAATGTCTGCATGAAAATGGTCAGAGAATCAAAGGCTGCCTTCTTTTGTTCGGAATTCGACTCTGCTGCCAAAAGTTCAGCTAAATTCTGGAAAACTATTAAGGATCTGTCCAGCCATGCTTCTAGCAACCCTCTTCTGTCTAAGATTAACTCTGGAAATTCAACCATCACTGATAGTTTGGAGATTTTAGTCACTTAACTTCCCTGTGCTCCCAGGTTGCACCTGTAAACAAGCTTTCAGCTTAGTGTGTCTCACCTGGTTAAACAATTGTAAAAACACCACAGGCCTAGCATTTGACAATTCCCCAGCATGCTGCCTACATACCCAGGTTGGTACCCTTTATACTGAGTCCCCTGCCGAAGACTTGGCATTCTCATTCCAACCCTCTTCACTAAAAGAGGTGGAGGATTTCCTGTTGCAATTGGACACCACGAAAAATGCTGGTGCTGACTCCTTAGATCCATACTTTATAAGATTGCCTATCATGTACTAGCCATGCCCATTACCCACCTATTTAATCTATCTCTGTCTCAGGGTATTCTGCCACCTATATGGAAGACTGCCCATGTAATTCCCCTTTTTAAATCAGGGGATCCCTGTGATCTCAATAACTACAAGCCTATCTCCCTCCTTTCTGTACTTCCTGTATTTTTATTTATTTATTTATTTAGTGATTCGTAAAAGACCTTTGAGCGTAAGCTCTTTTACAAAGGTTCCACATCACAGATTGCAAAACAAAGAACAACAGGAGAAAGCAAAGGTACATTACAATGAATGATACAGCTTGGATTCAGACTTACAGAATAACTCAAAACATAAGTACAAGTTAAAATAAAAAGAAAAACACTTTATGAGGGTGGGGGGGATAAGCAGCCACAGAGTGCCTTTTCAGTAGTTCAGAGGGACGGGGATAGCTGGCAGTGTGGTGAAGAAAGGAGGTACGAGAGAGAGGTATGTAATGCGGTGGAGGTGACGGGGGGAAGAAGGGTGATAAGATATAGGGATAAATGGTGGGTTGAAGGGAGGCTGAGTGGAGAAGACATGCTAAAGTAAATGGTGGGGTGTGAGGGAGCATGGACAGGCAGCCAGTATCAGTAGTGACTGTTAGGGAAACTCACAGGACTGTGATTTGGGGGAGGGTGGGGTGGCGGGTGCTGAAGGAGTATGATGCAGACTGATTGCTGAGGCAACTCATGAGAAGAGACAGAAGGAGGGGCACCTTGAGGCCTGCCTACTGCTTGTTGGGGGGCAGAGAGAGCAGGTGTGGCTGGACTCAGGGGCAGGTGCACCTAGAGAGTGTTATTAGGTGCTGTTTGAGGTCAGTTTTGAATTGTGCCAGACAATTGGTGGCCAAGGGGTGCCCAGGGAGTTCATTCATCCACAGGGGGGCCTGGAAGGCAATTACACATTGCCCAAGTGAGGTGTGACAGAAAGGGATAGCCAAAGCCCCTCTAGTCCTCCCTCTAGTGACCTGTAATGAGTTGGCCACTTTGATCAAATTGCCTACACAAGGTGGTGTGTTACCTAATAGAGCCTTCTTCCCTAGGATGCAAGTCTGAAATTTGACCCTGTTTCTTAATGACAGTCAATTTGCGTGTTCATACAGAGTACAGGTGTGAGTGCCACGCTCAGCATCCAGGGTGAGTCTGCAGGCTTTGTTGAGCGCAGTCTGAACCCTCTTGAGTGCTGTGTCAGTTGCTGCCCCATAAACCACTGGTCCATAGTCAACAGTAGATATAATGGAACTGTGGACTGGGAGGCGAAGGGCCCCTGGAGAGAGGTGTTGCCTGTGCCTGTACAGGACACCAATCTTGGTATTGACTGTCTTGACCAAAGAGTCAATATGGTGCACAAATGTGAGGGTATCATCTATTATGACCCCCAGATACTTGAACAAGTGAACTTGTTCCAGTGGCTCACTGCATGAGTTGGAGATGATGAGGGGGTGCTTATTTTTGTTGTGGGGACTGGACATAAGCATGGCCTTGGTCTTCTTGTAGTTTAGTAGCAACTTATGACTAAAGAACCTGTCCTCGAGTTTGGAGAAGGAGTTCTGCAGCTCAGATTGTAGGGCAGCCTGAGATGTGCTGCTGCTCAGGAGCACAGCACCATCTGCATATAGTATGAGTTTGGTGTCGCAGGCTGTGGGAAGGTCATTTAAGAAGAGGCTGAAGAGTAGGGGCCACAGTATTGATCCATGGGGTACCCCTAATGATACCTTTCTTGCGCTGGATACTATTTGCACAATTTTGACACATTGATTTCTCCGTAACAGGTAGTCTTGGAGACAGCAAAAAGTGAACACACCCATGTTTTGCAGTTGGGTCAGTAACAGGGGGTGGTTGACTGTATCAAAGGCTTTGGTGAGTTCCATAAAAACATACCCCACCAGTTTGCCTTCATCCAGGGCCTTACGTGCATAGTTCATGTAGTCCAGTAGGGCAGTGGTGGTACTGTGATTTTGTCTGAAGCCATGCTGGTTGGGGCATAGTACATTAGACTTACTAAGGTAGTCAATGAGTTGACTCACCACAATATTTTCCAGTGCCCTGGACAGGGGGGAGAGGATTGAGATGGGTCTGTAGTTGGCTATCAGAGACTTGTCACCTCCTTTATGCACTAGCGTAACTAGGGCCTGCTTCCAAACCACCGGGAATTGGGCCAGGGCCAGGGACTTATTGTACAGCATGGTAATGGGTACTATAAGAATGTACAGGGTGAGGGATAGAAGTTTCATGTCTATCCCGTCACTGCCCAGTCTGGTCTTACCTAGTATTTTCTTGACCATAGTAAGGGCCTCCTTCACCGTCACCCTTTTAAAGTAGAAGCTCGGGTGAGAAAACTCAGTAGATACATCATTAGAGTGGTTTAAATCAGGTTGAAAATAAGCAGGTGGTAGCACTGGTGTAAGATCAGTGTAGGCCTTATTGAAGGCTTCTGCTTAGCTAGAGGGTCTGCAGTGGGGATGTTACTGATACTGAGCAGCTGAGGGTGCTTCTTGTTCTCCTTTCCAAGGATACTTTTGATGTTATCCCAGAATCTTTTTCCATCACCCCAACAATTGCATAGTTGGGCCTTATGATAGTTGGCTTTGGCGAGCCAGATTAGCTTGGTACAGCGGTTCCTGGCTGTTCTGTAGCACTGGTAGTCATGCTTGCTACCTGTGTTTCTGGCCTTCTCCCAAAGAATGTCCCTTTCTTTCAGGTGGGTAAGGAGCTCCCCATTGTCTAAATTACTGGAGAAAATCATGAATGCACAGCTGCTATCCTATCTTGAAACTATGAATCTACTAAACCCGATGCAGTCTGGCTTCAGAGCTAATCACAGCACTGTCACAGCCCTTGCCAAAGTGACTAATGATTGGCAGAGGGAGTTAGACATTAAGAATTATGTCTGTGCTGTATTTCTGGATTTAAGCAAGGCTTTTGACACCGTCAATCATAGCTTGCTCCTCCTGTCCCTGCAAGCTATAGGCATGGACTCTCCATTGTTGCGTTGGTTCACTATCTAACAGGACGCCGTCAGCAAGTCAGAACCGAAGGTGAACTGTCACCTCTTAAACTCCTCCAGTGGTGTGTGCCCCAGGGATCTATATTAGGTCCCTTACTGTTTGCAATATACATTAACAATATCGACAATTGTATAAGCAAGGCCAATATTCATCTGTTTGCAGACGATACTGTTCTTTACTTAAGCCTGAAGCTGCCTGTGAAGACCTCCAATCTGAATTCAATCTACTTCAGAGCCAACTAATCCATAAAAAGCTCCTCCTTAATGCCAAAGGAAAGTTGGAATTCGTCACAAAATTCAAGTACTTGGGAGTGTGGCTAGACCACAGACTTTCCTTCACTGAACACCTTGAGGATCTACTAAAAAGACTAAGGCAGAGACCGGGAATTTTCTTTAGAATTAGTCAATTTCTAACCAGAGATGCTAAGATATGGCTGGTCCAATCCACATTTGTATCGTTGGTAAACTATGTGTACTTCCTGTACAGCCAGTGTCCTATCTCTTGTTTGACAAAATTGGACACACTTTATCACAGAGCTCCGAGGTTCATAACAGAATTTCCCTTCGGCACGCATCACTGCTCTCTGTATGTGGCTGTAGGATGGACTTCTCTTAAGTTCAGGAGAGATAGAAATGCTGCACTTTGGACTTTCAGAACTATTTCCAAAAAACTGCCACATTATATTTCCAGCTGCCTTCCACTAAGAGTAATAGGTAACTATGCACTACAAAGTTACTCATTTATCTCACTCAAGGTACCTAAGGTTAATTCTCATTTTGGCAGAGCAGCCAGAAGCTTTGTGCTGCCCTCATTATGGAACAAAATTCAAAAAACTCTTAAATTGTTCATCCCTGTCTGCCTCTCTGACTTCAAGACTCTATATTCCCACTCAATCAAAGAAGTATGCAATTGTTTTTCCCTCCTAAGATATGCATTAGTGTCCTCCATAGTACCTCATCCTGCCCTGAACAGTACACAAAACTCAAGAACTCCTAGTACTGTCAACCACTCTCCTAAGCCCTAGCTGTTCCATCATCTCCATCCTCACCCCTCCCTCACTTGCTCTCTCCATCTTATCTTCAGCCTATGTCTCCCATCTTCTGGGTAGGAATTGCTTGTACCCTCTGGTTGTGACTATCTCCTCACCCCTTCCCCTGCAACTCTCTTACCTCCCAAATGGTTTTCACCACTACCCCTTGCACACACCCTTCTCCTATCCCACCTGTTCTCTCCCCCGTACTCCTACTTATCTCCTTTCCCCCTTCCCTCTATTGTGTCTTCCTGCTGCCCAAGCTGCTTCTCAGTCTACTATATTATGCTAATCATGCTTCTTTTTTCTCCTTCTCTCTTTTTTTTTCCTCTCTATTATTATTGTGACCAAGTTGAATATATGTACCTGCTCCTTTTTTGCACTATTGCCTCGAATTGCTACAGGTTTGTATGTTCTATCGTTTTCTTGTTGACCTGTTTTCAAAATATATTTGTATTCAAATGCACTATTTTGTATTGTTGTGTTTATTATGTTCCACCCAGATCCATCTTGCAATTGAGCATTGCTCAATGATGTTTGCCTGGATAAATAAAGATTTTGATTGATTGATTGATTGATTGATTGAAAGAGGTACCTCTTCAAAATTTGAATACTCCAGGACACATCTCTTGGGTTCTTGAACAACGCTACTATCTTGATAATGGAACAGTTCACTTGACCTACTTAGTTCAGCAATACTTTCAGGTTCACTTGTAGGTTCTCTACTTGTTTCTCTAGATTTCTGTGTACTAAATTCAGTTAACCACCATAGAAAGGGAAGGAGCATTTTCAGAGCTTGCGCTGTGGACATCACTTTCTGAAGGTTCAGGTACAATTGATAGATTAGGGTCACTTGAAACCACTGGATTTTCAGAGGCATTGCTTTGATTAAAAGAGGGGAATCCTGCAACAGTCTTTTAAGTTCAGGGCATGGGTATTAGGCAGTACAAAAGTCGCTTTCATCATCGCTTTCAGACTCAGTATTTTTCAAATCTACAGTGCTGTCATTGTTTGAGGCATTACTGACAGGAGCAGCAGGCTGAGAAGCAGACGTTTGCTGATTTTGCTGCTTAGCTTTGGTAGCAGACCTGGTTTCAGGGCGTTGAGGAGCTTCAGTCTCAAACTGTTTTGATTACTATCTGACCAACAGGCAAAAGGTGATTTCTGTGGATTGTTTTGACAACATGAGGGTCCCCTTCTGGATGCACTTTGTATACAGGCAGATCATCTGGTTTACAGATTACAATGTAGGGAATGTGGCTTCAGCGGTCAGCTATTTTATGCTTGCCTTGTAATTCTAAGTTACGCATTAGTACACTGTCGCCATGCTGAAGTTCTTGGGCCTTGACACATTTGTCATTGCAAGCTTTGCTAGCCAAATGTTTCTTTACTGCCATAATAGTTGCAAGCTGGTAGGCATGATTTAGTTGAGCTTTTAACTTTTTTACATACTATAGATAGTTTTCTGAGTGAGCACCATCATGGGAAACTCCAAACAATATATCTACTGGAAGGCGAGCTTCTCTGCCAAACATAAGGTGGTATGGTGAAAATCTAGTTGCATTGTTTTTCGTACAGTTATAAGCATGGACCAGGGCACTTATTTGTTGACTCCACCTGGGCTTATCTTTAGGGTGCAGAGTGCCAAACATATCGAGTAAAGTTTGATTAAACCTTTCTAGTTGTGGATCTCCCTGCAGATGATAGAGGGTAGTTCTGGATTTTCTTGTACCCCAGACAGATAACAGTTCTTTAACAAGGTGACTTTCAAAGTCACGGCCCTGATCTGAAGGTATTCTCTGAGGAGCACCATAGTGGACAAAAAACTTTTCTACAAGGACTTTTGCTACTGTTGAGGCCTTTTGGTCTTTTGTTGGTTAGGCCTGAGCATACCTCGTAAAATAATCTGTCACTACTAACACGTTTGCGATGTCTTTCAAATCAGGCTCTAGGCTGAGGAAATCGATGCAGACTAGTTCCATTGGTGCACTAGTAGTCATGTTAACCAGTGGGGCTGCTCTTTGAAGATGAGCCTTGCACTGAAGACACCTACTGCAAATTTTAACATACTGTTCAATGTCTACACCCATCTTAGGCCAGTAGAAACGTGCATGGGCCATATCCAGAGTCATTTCGCTACCTAAGTGTCCCATATTGTCGTGAAGAGCCTTTAATACAACAATTTTGAACTTGGCTGGTAATACCAGCTGCTTTTTGACAATCTCTCCTTGGCTGTCAGTTAGTTCTCTGCACAATAGCTGCTCACGCAACTTGAGTTTAGGCCCTTCTCATTAGAGCAAAGCAGTTTTGAGATGTCTTCCCCTTTTTTCAAAGCACTAACAACTTGTTTGATCATTGGATCATGGTATTGTTCTCTCTGAATGTCAGCTGAGGTTTATTGAGGTAAGTCCAGGGCTGCAAAATTACAGTAGGCTACAGGTATACAAGTGTCAGGAGGTCCCAAGCAATCCATCAAGCAATTTATGGTTTCAGAAGATGAGAGTTCATCATAATCAAACTTGTGGCATAGGGCTTTTACTGACTGTTCAGGAATATGCACCCATTGTGGATCTGAGGCAGGTCTGCAAGAAACAGCATCGACATCAATGTCATTTAAACCCGGTTGGTACTCCACTGCATAATCATATGTTGAGAGAGAAGAGAGCCATCTGTGTCCAGTTGCCTCTAACTTAGCTGATGTATAGACATAGGTTAATGGATTGTTATCTATCTTAAACAAGATCTTTGTCCCATATAAATATTCATGAAGTGGCTCTACTATCACCCACTTGAGAGCAAGAAATTCCAGTTTATGTACAGGATAATTTTTTTCTGAAGATGTCAGACTTCTGCTAGCAAAGGCTACTGGGTGAAGTCCCTCTGTGTACTCTTGGTAAAGTACGGCCCCTAGGCACTTAGGCTGGCATCAGTATGTAACACGTATGGTTTGGAAGGACCAGCACAGGCAAGTAAGGGAGCATGAGTTAACCTGTAGATGATTTCATCAAAGCCTGCACCACAATCTGACATTCATCTCTGACTGAATGGCTCATGGGGTTTGAAATATATTTTTACAGTCTCTTTGCTATTATCTTTCTAGAATTTCTTATGAGTAGGTGGGTACCCTTGAGTTAAGTTCAGCAAATGGCATATTACCTTGGTGTAGTCTTTGACGAAATAACAATAATAGCCACAGAATCCAAGGAATCTCTGAAATTTTCTTTTTATGCTCCCCTGAGTCTGCTGGGTGGCTATGGTCCCTCCCTCAGAGGAGCTCATTTCTGAACCCGAGCATCCCCACCCAGACAAACCACAGAAATCTCCTGCAGCTCCCCCCCCCCCGCAATGGGGCCAGGGAGAGGAATATCGACTTTCTCCCCTCCCCAAAGCATAATTCAGAAGTCAGGGCAGCTGCAGGGATGCATTGGGCCATCATGGAGCCCTCCAGATCCCTTTTTTCATGTTTTCTCCTGACCCCCCCTCCTCGCCAATGTAAGTATGCCGGCAATGTGCCATCCTGACCCATACTACCCTCCAGCCATCTCCAGAGCACAGTTAGCAAGCAAGATGAGAGAATATCTCTCTCCCCAAGAGAGGAGAGCAGTCCTCCGGATGCTCAATCCTCTCTTATACCTGCTGACCCCCGGTGACCTGGGCTCATTCCCAAACCTGGGTCGCCGGTGTGGCATAAGATGTAGCAACCAGTGCCTCACCCTCCAGCACCACTGGGCCAGATTTCTATGAAGTTTTTTTAAGTTAGTGGGCTTTGGCCAGCTGGTTAAGGCTTCTACCTTGCTTGGATAGATCTGTATACCTTCAGGTGACACAATGTGGCCTACGTATTTTACTGAGCTTTGGAAAAACTGACATTTGACTATTGACAGCTTCAACTGAACTCCTCCAGTCTGTTGAGTACTTTAAACAGCCGAGCCTCATGCTTCTCAAGGGTCTTTCTGAAGACAATGACATCATCGAGGTATACCATCCATTCGAGTAATTTCATGTCGCCCTCAGCATGCTCCATAAGTCTCTGAAATGTGGCAGGTGCACCCGAAATTCCTTGTGGCATACGGAGAAATTTGTAGAAGCCTAAGGGACAGATAAATATAAGTATACTATGCTTTATATTACTTGGAATCTACTGTACTATGTTTGAATCTGGGTTGACTGTTACCCTATGACATTTGATGTATCCTGTTTTGTTTGCTTTATTGTATTGTCTTTTTTAAAATCTTGATTGTACTTCCATGATGTGGAGTCTTTGTAAAGGACTCCCTGACTCAAAGGTTTGTAATTCTGAACTTTTCAAATAAATAAATACAATAAATAAATGCTGTTTTCTCCCTGTCCTCTGGAGCCATTGGAATTTGGTAATATCTGCTGTGAAGATCAAGGGCCAAAAGCCACTTACTTCCATTTAAACAATCCAATGCATCCTGTATGCATGGCATAGTATATTGATCAGGGGCATTTTTTTTATTAAGGGTTCTGCAGTCCACACATATCCAGACAGATCCTTTCTTTTTCCATACTACTACAATCAGAGAAGTGTAAGTAAGTGAGTAATACTTTATTTGTAAAAAAGTACAATTCACGGGTGTATCAAAGCGCTTGTACAATTCAAAGTACAATAAACCTTAAAACATCAATAAATAATAAAATGCTAAAACACATCTACTTCAATTAATAGAATCAGTATTCTGGAAAGGCAAGACTAAAAAAATAAGTCTTCATAGCTGATTTAAAGCTTTTCACAGTCAAGACACTCTCATATCCAATGAGGTAGAGAGTTCCACAGGGTAGGGGCCACAAACGCAAATGGCTGGGCACCTGATGTCTTCAAATGAATCCTGGGAACCTCTAGCAATCCCTCATCAGCAGAGCGGAGTGGGCAGATGGGGTGGTGGGGCAAAGAAGATCTTGCATATAACCCGATCCCTGTCCATGTAGGGCCTTATAGATCAGCAAAGCGACCTTGAAGGTGACCTGCCACTGAATAGGCAGCTAGTGCAGGCCACGCAGCACAAGTGTGATATGGCAAGATTGAAATA
Source organism: Neoceratodus forsteri (assembly GCA_016271365.2). Taxonomy (NCBI): domain Eukaryota; kingdom Metazoa; phylum Chordata; order Ceratodontiformes; family Ceratodontidae; genus Neoceratodus; species Neoceratodus forsteri. The sequence continues at coordinate 659,324,585 of CM028133.1, forward strand.
CACCAGTCAACAGCCTGGCAGCCACATCCTGCACCAGCTGCAAGTGGCAGATATCCACACCCAGTAGCCCTAGGTATAGGGAGTTGCAGTAGTCAAGTTGAGAAGTCACAAAGACATGGACCAATGTTGGAAGGTCATCAGGCAGAACAAGGTGCTTAATCTGGGTGATATTCCTCAGATGGTAAAACGAGGACTTGACAATGGACAACACCTGAAACCTCTGTGTCAACCCCTCATCAAAAATGACACCCAGACTCTCCACCCGCTCAGAGGTCACCAGCTGGCTGCCACTGAGCCACAGCCTGGATGCTCAGACAGCCGAAGGCCCCTCTACCCAATGACCCAGGTCCACATCCAACACCTCAGTCCTGTCAGGGTTCAACTTCAGCCAGTTGGTATTCATCCAGTCCTGGATCTTGGCAAGACAGTTGTTAAAAGTCAAGACAGCTCCATCCTGATCGGGCACAAAAAACATGTATAGCTGAGTGTCACCTGCATAGCAGTGAAAACTCAGCCCATACCATCTTACAATGTCTCCCAACAGCAGCATATACACCACGAACAACATGGGAGGTAAGATTGAACCCTGCAGCACCCCAAGGGACAGGGAGATCAGATCAGAGGAATAGATCCCCGATACCACTCTCTGTGACCTGCCTGTGAGGAAAGAATGAAACAATCGGAGGACTGTACCAGACAGTCCACAGATCAGCCACAGGTGCTCCAGCAACACCTCGTGATCAACGGTGTCAAATGTTGCAGAGAGATCAAGAAGAACCAAGATGGAATGGCTCTTCTGATCTCTCACTATCAGGAGATCATTCAGTACCTGAATCAGGGCCATCTCAGTACTATGCCTCTTCTGAAACCACAACTGGAGAGGATCATAGACATTGTAGATGGTAAGATCATCCTCCAGCTGCAGCGCAACTGCCTTCTCCATAACCTTACCCACAAAGGTGTTTCAAACAACATGAAGTCTTGCTGTATTCTGACAATTGCAGTTAGCCCCAGCCTTTAAACTGCCCCGGAGAACAAAGCATTAACTTTTCTATGCATGGCATAGAATGTTCATCTTGAGCTCGGTTGAAGCCTCTGCCTGTTGTTATTCGAACTGCAACCATCAGATTCTTTACTCCGCCTCACTGAACAGTCGCTCAGGAGATTTCTCCTGCTGCTCAGTTCAAAGTCGGTTGAAGTCTCAGTTTTTGGTCCGTTTTTCTACCGAAATTGTTGTTTCTGCATAGTCGGTTCAAGTCTCTGTCTGGGGTACCATGAGTACTAGATAGGTTTTGTTCTGTTTTCTGTGTGGAACTTGTAAAAAGTGTGGATCAGTTCGGCTGAACCGATCATTTCAGGTAAAATTTGTACTTTACTTTAGTGTGTGGTTACTGGTCCATATCGGTTCTAAAAAAAATGGGTTTTAGTACGTTTTTTTCCAAGACCCGTGACACGGTCAGGAACCGATAGGGGAGTCTTGCCTGGCAGTTGCCGGAAAAAGGGTAAGTTTGGTTAGGTTGGCCATGTCTGAAACCCAAGAAAAAACGGGCCCACTGGGTTTTCAACACTGCAGTGTGTGTGGGGAGGTCTTTGCTAAGGCCGATCCCCACACCACCTGTGTTTATTGTCTGGGGTTTGACCACCTCGATTCAGACTACCAAATTTGCAAAAATTTTCCCAAATCTACCCTGGAAAAGAGATTAGGTAGACTGAGGGAAAGGGAGGCCGAGAAGTCCGCTGACCCAGATGGCCAGCCCTGTTCGGTTCTGACCGAATCAGAAGAAGTGCCCTCTGACCAGGGTGATGCTTCTTGGAGCCAAGGAGAGCCGATTCAGGAATCGGTTCCGACAAAGAAACGAAAGACAAATCGACTGGTTCGGATCCAGAATCTCATACTCCGACCGCCGATGAAATAGCCAAAGCGATTCGTAGTGGAATCGCTTCACTCGTTCCAACTGATCCGCACCTTTGGCAGGGGCTCGGTTGGTCGGTTCCCCCGGTGCCGGATTATATCCTGGAAGAATTTTATGAACCGGAGTTTGAGGAGGAAGGAGAGTTGGAAGATGATTATGGTGATGGTGAAAGTCTGGATGTGCCTATTGACCCGGACATCTCCCCAGACAGACCTTCAGGTGTTTCTCCTCCTAGGCTTTCTGAGTCCCCTTCACACTTCATGTTTTACAGAAAGGTGGCTGATACCCTCCAGCTTTCTGTGGAGGAGGTAGTGGAGGATCAGGAAGAGCCTGACTATGTAGAGATGATGGACATCCCAGAGTCCAGGAGACTGTCTATTCCCCTCCACAAATCCTTTGGGAAACAGACACAAAAAATTCTTAAGTCTCCCAATTCCATACCTCCTGTGGATAGAAGAATGGACAAGAGGTGTACTCTTTCAGGCTCAGATATGGAGTTCATTTATCAGCAATGCAGCCATGTTGGGGTTGTACAGGCTGCTGCCTGTGATAAGGCAAGCATTCCCTTGGCATCACACCCCCTAGACAAGGACTCCAGGAAGACTGATGCCATGGCAAAGAAGCAGTACATGGCACCATCCTTGGGACTCAGGCAGGCTAATTATATGGCCTATGCAGCCAGGTACCAGAAGTCCAGGTGGGACACTGTACTGGCACTGGCTAAACAGACTTCCCCCCAGCTTGCCAAGGAACTGGAGGAGGTGGCTGCAGATGGGATTGAGGCATCAAAAGTTCAGTTTCCTGCTGCTGTAGACTCCAATGATGTATCATCAAGAGTCATGGCTACATCTGTGGCTCTTCGGAGAATGGCTTGGCTCAGATGTACTAGCCTCTCACAGGATACCCAGGCTAAGGCCATGGATTTTCCTGTAGTGGGTAATTCTCTGTTTGGGGAGCAGACAGAGAATTACATGAAGAAAATGGATGAATACAGGACCACTTACAGGAGTGCTCAGGCCAAGGAAAGGCAGGCAACTCCTCAAAGGCAGCAGTCCAGGAGCAGGGGCAGGCCTTTCCAAAGGCCTTTTTACCAAGCACAGGCCTCTTCTTCCTTTTCACAGAGGGGGTTCTTCAGAGGGAGAGGCAGAAGGGGGATGAGCAGGCCTGCATCCACCCCTCAGTCTAAAGCCCCTGCCAAGCAGACACCCTGGTGGGTCTGCCCTGGTCGATTCTCCTATCCCAGTAGGGGGCAGGCAGGCTTACTTTGTCCAGGACTAGATGTCTGTTACATCAGACAAGTGGGTCCTGGAAGTAGTAAGCCAGGGACTGGTTCTCAGCTTCAAAAAATTTCCCAAGATGAGAGCCAGATCTTTTCCACCTGCAAATCTCTCAGAAACCCTTGTGCTAGAGGCAGAGATTTCTTCTCTCCTAGCTCTAAGAACTATAGAGAGAGTACCTACCCTACACTGGGGCAAAGGATTGTACTCCAGGTACTTCCTAACCCCCAAAAAGACAGGAGAGTGGCGACCCATCCTGGACCTAAGATACCTGAACAAACATCTTTTAAAGCCAAAGTTCAAGATGATAAGTCTGGGAAGTATCCTTCCATCTTTAAGGCCAGGGGAATAGCTAGCCTCCCTGGACCTCAAAGATGCCTACTTTCACATTCCCATCAGGTGCTCCTACAGAAAGTACCTCAGGTTCAAGTTGCCCTTAGGCTGCTATCAGTTCAGAGCAATGCCCTTTGGCCTAACATCAGCCCCAAGGGTTTTCACAAAGTGCCTGGCAGTAGTTGTTGCCTTCCTAAGAAGACAAAAGATTTCCATTTTTCCACATTTGGATGACTGGCTCATAGTGATCCAGTCCCCAGACCAAGTCAAGTCACACCTGCAAGTGACCCAGCAAGTGCTCACTTCTTTAGGATTTCTTCTCAACCTACCAAAGTCAGTTCTCGAACCAGTGCAGCTCCTCATCTTCATAGGGGCAGAGCTGGATACGGTGAAAGCAAGAGCCTTCCTTCCTTTGGAAAGGGCAAGGGCCCTCATGGAACTGGCCTCTTCATTCAGCCTTCAGGTATCTCGATGAGCAAGGCATTTCCTTCAGCTACTGGGCCACATGGCAGCTTCTACAGCAGTGGTCCAAGGTGCAAGATTCCAAATGAGGGACATTCAGTTCCACTTAAGAGCTTTTTGGTCCCAAAGAAGGGATTCACTTACCAAACTAATTCCAGTGACTCAAACTCTGATCCAAGCCCTGCAATGGTGGCAGGATCAGGACATTTTGAGGCAAGGGGTTCCATTTGCCACTCCGTCTCATTCAGTGGTTCTCACCACAGATGCTTGTCTGCTGGGCTGGGGAGCCCATTTAGGGGAACTTACCACCCAGGGACTGTGGTCGCCTCAGGAATCTCTTCTATACATCAATCTCTTGGAACTCAGGGCAGTGTTTCTGGCACTGCAAGCTTTTTCCAAATCAGAACAGAACAAGGTGGTTCAGGTCAGAACAGATAACACCAGCACCATGTGGTACATCAACAAGCAAGGAGACACTCGGTCTATGGCCTTGTGCACAGAAGCAATGAAGTTGTGGTCCCTGGCTTATACCCTGCAAACCTCTCTGATAGAAGTTCACCTTCCAGGGAAGGACAATGTTCTAGCAGATGCACTGAGCAGAATATCCTAGGGCCATCACGAATGGGCCTTAGATCCTCTGGTGTTGAAGGTGATTTTCTCAAAGTGGGGCACTCCAGAGATAGATCTTTTTGCAGTCCCAGACAATCACCAACTTCCTCTTTTTTGTTGCAGACCCTCAGTCTTGGGCTCAGTCCCCCTGGATGCTCTGACTCTGAACTGGGAAGGGAAATTTCTGTATGCTTTCCCCCCTTCCCTCTCCTGTTCAAAGTGTTAGTCAAGATAAGGTCACAACCATGCAAAGTGATTCTGATTGCTCCAGACTGGGCCAGGCAGCCATGGTATCCTTTGCTGTCCCTAGCAGTCCATCTTCCCTGTCTCTTCCCAGAATTACAACCAGTTAACATCCTCTCAGGGAGGATTTGGTACCCCAATCTTCAGTCTCTCAATCTCAAGGCTTGGCTCTTGAAGAGTTAGAGTTTGCAGATCTGCATCTTTCCCAAGGGGTTCTGGATATCCTTAAGGCTTCTCAAAAGCCCTCCACCAGAAAGACTTACAACTCCAAATGGAAAAGATTCAACATTTCGTGTTCTAAGAAGAATATTTCTCCAGACTCTGCTGAATTGCCTACGGTTCTGGATTATATGGTCCATCTCAGTGGCCTAGGTCTCAGACCAGCTACTCTCAAGGTACACTTGGCAGCTGTTTCTGCTTTCCTGTCAGTGGGCAAGTCTTCCTCACTGTCATCCCATCCTGTATTCTGTAAGTTTTTCAAGGGATTGCTTCACACCAATCCCCCCCTTTAGGGATCCTGCTCCTGCTTGGGATCTTAATGTTTGCATTGCTCAGCTTATGCAACCCCCTTTTGAGCCTTTGTCCTCAGCAGAACTTACAGTAAGTACTTGACTTGGAAAACTGTGTTTTTGGTAGCCATTACTTCTGCTAGACGTATCAGTGAATTGCAAGCCCTGTCAGTGGAACCTGATTTCATCTCGTTTCACAGAGATAAAGTGGTCCTTAGAACTAACAGAAAGTTCTTGCCTAAAGTGGTTTCAGATTTCCACCTGAATCAGTCTGTATCTCTCCCTGTTTTCTTCACTGATCATTCTTCCTTGGGAGAGAGGAGGCTACACAGTTTAGATGTTAAAAGAACCCTTAGCTACTACATAGAGCATACCAAGGGCCACAGGTTTGACTCCCTCTAGTTGTTCCTCACTTATGGAGAGTTGGGAAGGGCAAACCTGCCACCAGAGATCTATTGCCAGGTGGATTGTTTCTTGTATACAATTCTGCTATGAAAAACTGGGTAAAACTCCACCCTCAGGCCTGAGGGCTCATTCCAACAGGTACAGCTGCTTCCTGGCTGCTGCCAGGATATCCCTCTTTAGAAATGTTCAAGCAGCCACCTGGAAAACAGTCCATACCTTTACCAAGCATTACTCTCTGGATATCCAGGCTAGGAGTGATGCTCGGTTTGGCACAGCAGTACTTCAGAGCCTATTCCCAAAGTAGGTTCTGTCCCTCTTCCATGGAGGTACTGCTTGGTAGTCTGCAATTGTCAGAATACAGCAAGATGGCATGTTGTTTGAAGAAAAAATTACTCACCTTAGTAATTATGTTTCTTCTAGTGGAGTCTTGCTGTATTCTGACCTCCCCCCACCTTCCCTCTCAGCACCTAGATTTTTGGGATGTGGGTGGGCAGGCACAGTGTTGGCACCCTAGAGGTGCCCCTTTTTTACACTCTCTGTTTTCTTTGGGTGGAATGTTATTTCATTTGATTGGTTTTTGTTTTGGGGTTTTCTGACTTGAGTCTTCCTTTGAGGACCCAAAACATTATTTTTCTGCCAGTTGGCTAGTTAAAAATTTTACAGTTTCCACACAGAACGCCTAGTGAGTTTTGCTCATAAAGATCTGAAGGTTGCAGTTTGAATAACAGCAGGCAAAGGCTTCAACCGAGCTCGAGATGAACATTCTATGCCATGCATAGAAAAGTTAACCCTTTGTTCTCCAGGGCAGTTTAAAGGCTGGGGCTAACTGCAATTGTCAGAATACAGCAAGAATCCACTAGAAGAAACATAAATTACTAAGGTGAGTAATTTTTTCTTCTGGCAGAAGAGAACTGGTTGCAGAGCAAGAAACAGAAGTCCAGAACTACAGATTTTTTACTAATTAATCACTTCTGTCTCAGCAGGAGTAGTACCTGTTTGTATTAAGCAAACAGATACTTTATTAGAAGGGGGTCTCATTTAACTAAAAAAAAGTGTTTTTTTTCTGAGGAAGGGGGCAGTATCACCTTAATTTACTGAGAGCAGAGAGTGAATCTAATGGGGGTGTGGCTTAGCAGCTTAGGTGTACAAAAGCAGCTGTCTCCAATTACAGCTTCCGGCTGTTTCTGGCAGAAGAGAACTGGTTGCAGTGCAAGAAACAGAAGTCCAGAACTACAGATTTTTTACTAGTTTCCCTTCTTCTCACTCCTCCACCCTCCCACCCAAAGCCAGTTCTAATTTTATAGCCACTGAATTTGACTGACAACAGGAACTTCCTGTTTGGCAGTAGGAAGGGAAGGATCACTGAGACACATTAGTTTCAGCAACCTTGAAGGAACCTAAAAAAACTCTTTACCCCCACTGCTGGAGGTCTGAATCAAGCACGGAGGAAGGAGACTACTGAAGACTACAGGAAGTTCCTGTCCCAGAACAGGAAGGATGAGAGTTGTAAGGCACATAGGCAGTAGGAAAGTAAGTGTAAAAATAATACATAGAGGGAGGAGACAATAAGCATACAAAGCAACAGGAGAGGGGACACAACATAAGTCAAGATGGGAGTGGTGCAGTGCAATGGCTGTGGAGCAGCAGTGTTCTGGGAGACATTCTGGAGGCTGAAATGCTGCCCTGTTTGCAGACACCTCTCTGGTCTGAGGGAGGAGGTTGCCCGTCTCCATGCTGACCTGGTTAGGATTCGTGAAACCTCTTCCCCATCCAGGAACCACCAGGGCCACCACCATTACCTCTGAGGTTGCCAAGAAAGAGAAGAGAAATGGTTGGACCAAGGTGGGCTCAGGGAGGGTGAGGGTGGTGGAACAGAAGTGCATCCCTCCAGTTGTAGCTCTCCACAATTCATATGCTGTTCTGGCAAAGAGTGGTTCCTCTATGGAGGCACCTGCAGTGGAAACCAAGGAAGATGCTGGGAACCTCCACAAAGGAGACTCACAGGAGGGTGGCACAAGACCCCACAGGGGAAAAGCAACTCCTGGTGGGGACTCAATCATTAGGAGGGTAGGCGTGGGGAGGAGGGGATAGGGAGGTAAGGTGCCTGCCTGGTGCCACAGCTGGAGGGACAGGAAGTGAATCCTCAGGATTGTGGGGGCAGCTGCACGAGGGAGGGAGCTGGATGTCATTGTCCACCTAGGGAAAAATGACCTGGCTGTAAATGGGATCAGAGCGGTGCAAGAGGAGTTTGTGGAGCTGGGGAAGGGCCTTAGACAAGTAGCACACACAATAACTTTCTCGGAAGTGCTACCTGTCTATGACAAGGATGATGCTAGGGTATTCCGCACCATGGGATTCAATGAACGGCTGAAAAACTGGTGTGGAGCTCAGGGTTTTGGCTTCACTGGGGACTGAGGAGCCACTTGGAGGGATGCAGGCTTACACTGGCACTATGGTTTGCATCTGTTCAGGAGGGGATCCAGGATCCTAGGTGACAGGTTTAAATGCTTCATTGGTAAGCATTTTAACTAGCCAAGGGGGGAGGCACTGAAAAGGAGCAGGGAAATCCCAGCCTTCCCCCACAAAGCGTAGTAGTTACAGAGGTAAACACCAAGGCAGAGAAGTCAGTAGGGAGCAGGAGAGGGATAAATGCAGAAAAAGGTGTTAAGGACAGGGATGGGCTTAAAAGGGGTAAGACCATAAAAAACAAATGGAAGGTGATGAGTACCAATGCCCACAGTCTGTGCAACAAGCTCCCTGAACTAGTGGTCTTAATGGAAGAGGGATGCCTGGATATTGTGGTAGTTACTGAAACATGGTACACAGAGAACCATGAGTGGGAAATCAACATACCAGGATACACAGTCTACAGGAGGGACAGGGTGGGTAAAAGAGGAGGAGGAGGAGTAGCTCTCTATATAAGGGAAGGGATTAAAGCAACAGAACTAAAGAGTAAACAGGAAGTTGATGAGTCACTATGTGTCACCCTGGAGACAGGAAATGGCACCACAATTCGCAAGGGGGTTGTGTACAGACCCCCAACTCAGGGAGAGGAAATGGACAAGGAAATGATAGAAGGCATCCTTAAAATGGCAGAAAAAGGGGAGATATTGTTGATGGGGGATCTGAAATGCCAGATGTTGACTGGAGTACCTTTGCTGCAGGCACATCCAAGAGCAGGGTCATTCTTGATGCCCTACAAGGGGCATGCCTCAGACAGCTAGTGTTGGAACCCACTTGGGAGGGAGCAATCTTAGACCTGGTACTCTCAAATGGGGAAGGAGAAAGGATCTCAGATTTAGAAGTGGGTAGCCATCTGGGAACAAGTGACCACCAAACAGTATGGTTCACAATAAACACAGCCATAGAGTCAAGCCATACAAAAACAAGAGTATTGGACTTTAGAAAGGTTGACTTTGGGAAAATGAGAAAATGCCTTAGAAAAGCACTAGCAAATGGGAAAGAAAGAGGGGTGGCAGAACAATGGGGAATAATCAAAACAGCCATCGCAGAGGCAACAAGCCTTTGTGTGAAGCAAATCAATAAAACAAAATGAAGGAAAAAAACACTATGGTTCTCAAAAGAGGTGGCAGGGATGGTTAAGGAGAAAAGGATAGCATTCAGGAAATATAAGGAAACACAGAAGGAGCAGGAGAGAGAATTTTATCAGTTAAAGCAGAAGGAGGCAGGGAAGGCAGTCAGAATAGCAAAGGCACAAACTGAGGAAAAGTTAGCCAACTCTGTTAAGAAGGGGGATAAAACCTTTTATAGGTACATTTGAGAGCGAAGAAAGACCAAGGGAGGGATACAGAGACTTATTAAAGGGGAGGGAATGTGGGCAGATGGTGACAGTGAAAAAGCAGGGATAATGAACGAATATTTCTGTTCAGTATTCACAACAGATGAGGAGGGGGAGGTGCCTAAATCAAACAAGGGAGAAACTCTGAATGGGGGGGTCGATACCAGTCCATTCACAGAAGAAACAGTTTTGAAAGAACTCTTGAAACTGAGGGTGGACAAAGCAATGGGGCCTGATGGGATTCACCCAATAATACTAAAAGAACTAAGGGTAGAACTAGTAACACCACTGACTACTCTCTTTAACAAATCATGGGAGGATGGAGTGGTACCTGAGGACTGGAGGAGAGGAAATGTGATTCCACTTCACAAAAGTGGGAGCAGGGCAGAGGCAGGAAACAACAGACCAGTTAGTTTGACTTCAGTGGTAGGGAAAATGATGGAATCACTTCTGAAGGAAAGAACTGTTGAGTACCTAGAGGCCAGTGGGGCATAGGACCCAAGGCAGCATGGTTTCACAGCAGAAAGGTGATGTCAGATGAACCTAATAGATTTCTTTGACTGGGTGACCAAAGTAGTAGACCAGGGAGGGGCTGTGGATATGGTCTACCTAGATTTTAGCAAGGCATTTGACACAGTCTCACACAAAAGATTAATATACAAGTTAGCCAGCTTTGGAATGGGTCCCAAGGTGGTATCCTGGATAAAAAAACTGTCTGAACAACAGGATGCAAAAGGTAATAGTAAACGGAATCCACAGTGAAGAAAGGAGGGTAACTAGTGGGGTACCGCAGGGTTCGGTACTGGGACCGGTCCTCTTTCATATCTTTATAAGTAACATTGGAGAGCACCTGGAAGGAAATGTATGCCTCTTTGCAGATGACACAAAGATCTGCAACAGGGTTGATACACAAGGTGGGGTGGAAAGAATGAAAAGGGACTTGGCAAGGTTGGAGGAATGGTCAAATACGTGGCAGCTCAGATTCAATGCAAAGAAGTGCAAGATAATGCATCTGGGAAACAAAAACCCAGGGGAAGAGTACACAATGGGGGGTGAGTTAATAACAACAACAAAAATCGAAAGAGACCTAGGAGTAATTATATCAGATGACCTAAAGGTGGGCAAGCAATGTAAGAATTCAGTAAGGAGGGCTGGGGTGATACTGGGATGCATAGGGAGAGGCATCAATAGTTGATGTCATCCCACTCTACAGACAGTTAGTGAGACCCCATCTGGAGTACTGCATGCAATTCTGGAGACCTCATCTCCGCAAAGACATAGAGTGGAGGCTGTTCAGAGGAGGGCAACCAAAATGGTGCAAGGTCTGCACCAGAAGACATACGAGGAGAGACTAAAGCAGCTTAATATGTATACCCTTGAGGAAAGGAGGGAGAGGGGGGGCATGATAGAAACGTTCAAGTATCTCAAGGAATTAACAAGGTACAAGAGGTAGTATCTTTCAGAAGAAGAGATGTGCAAGAACAAGGGGCTAATTTGAAGATAGAGGCGGACGGCTCAGAGGTAATGTTAGAAAGTATTTTTTCACAGATAGAGTTGTGGATGCATGGAACAGCCTTCCTGAGGAGGTTGTGGAGTCAGGAACAGTGGGAGAATTCAAGAATGCATGGGACAGGCATAAGGCAATTCTAGTGGGGGGTAGGAGGCAGTAAGCTGTTGATTAACTAGAATCTGCAGCTTATCCATCAGGTAGGGAAATGGGCAGACTGGGTGGGCCAAGCAGTCCTTATCTGCTGTCAAATTCTATGTTTCTATGTTTCTGTGTAAGAGCAGGTTAGAGACGGGTCTGTAGTTAGCAAGACAGTCTGGGGCAAGAGAAGGTTTCTTAAGGAGATGTGTCACCACAGCATCCTTCAGGGTGTCAGGAAACACACCTGTCTCTAACAAACACCAGACTATCTCCACCAGAACCAGGCTGATGATGTCGATATACTCCACAAGGAGTTGGGGCAGGCCCAGGGCCAAACTACAGCAGATCAGCCGCATACTCTGGATGATCATCACAATATCTGCAACCACCACCCAGTCAAAATTGGACCCGACAAACCAAGGGTCTGCAACCTTCCACTGACCACCACCTCACCCATTAGGATGGGCTGAGCAGATCTCAGACCTGATGTTGGCAACCTTATCTGAAAAGAATCAAGCAAACTCGTCACACTTATCCTGTAACAGTGCTCTCCAAAACTGCAGACAGGCTGGATTGCACAGTCTGTCAACAGTACGGAAGAGCTGGGCTGGTCGAGTCTGTGCAGCAGCAATCTCCCTGGACAGGAATTCTGCCTTCTTATGGGAGACAGATGATTGATAGTCTGTATAATGGGCCATCAATCTAAGTCTGTCGGCATCAAGGCCCGATTTCTACCAGCACCGTTCCAGCCTTAACTCCACTCGCCTCAGCTCCCTCAAGGTCCCATCAAACCAAGAGAACCAAGGGTGAAGAGTGAAGGGGTGGACTCAGATGAGAGCTATGGAATCCAGAGCCATGGTCACAGCCTTATTATAGGCTAATACCAGTTGTCTGGATCCATTCTTGCATTCGGAAAACCCAAAAGGTCCAATACCATCAGGCCTCTAGAGTAGAACCCCTTAAAGGGCGATACTGGACCATCTCCATAGGAGCAGGCCTATAAGGGGGAGCCTGGAAATCGAAACTTATAGTGTGATGGTCAGACCATCCAGTCAGCTCCATCACCAAGTCAAAGATCTCCATACCCAGTAGAAAAACCAAGTCAAGTGAGTGACTGTGATTGTGGGTCACAGAGGTAATGGCCTGTGTAAATCTCAATGAGTTCATAAGCTGGAGGAAGTCCTCACCAAATTGTGAGAGTTCATCATTGACCCAGGCATTGAAGTCACCAGAACCATCCATCTGGAGGACTCCAACACCATGTCACCGACGAAGTCCACGTCTTCCTGCAGGAATTGCTTTTCATTCCCAGGTGGACGGTAGATTAGAAGAATCCTGCAACCCACACCTGCACCCATGATACACTTGAATGACTTAGTCTCTCCCACTGGCACATCTACAAGGCCCAATTCCAATTTAAAATATGTGGCTACACCCCCCGCCCCTATGATCTATCCTTGGTCAGTGTATCATCGAAAACCTGGCCGGAATTGCTGATTCCAAACTGGGCCAGCATTATCATCCAGCCAGGTATCGATGATGCAAGCCAGATCAGATGACCCAATAAGATCAGCAATCACTGCTGTCTTATTTTTAATTGACCTGGCATTGCATAACACCACCCGTGTCAGATGAGACACCGAGGCTGGCCGTGTTATCTGCTCACTCAACATGGAGCCCTTCGGTATGGGGACTAGACAGGGTGGACCCCTCTCCAGAGCTCATTTTGCCCCAGGGCATCTTCTAGTCCCCATGACCCAATCTTCCCACCCAGCCCCACTCTCCCCCCAGGTTCAGGACCCCTGCCCCTGAGCCTTCTCTCCACTATCCCTAAAGCACGACACCACCCATACACCTTGGTGGTCAATGGGGGACAGTTGAAAGGATGAAGGACCTGGAGCTCAGAGGGAGAGTAGTGCCTGATTGGGAGAGATCTCTGCCAACACATAATTGCATAGGCCCACAACAGCAGTCAAACAACAAACCCAAAGATATGCAAAAAAAGGAAAAACAAATCCACAATAACAATTACAAAAAAATAAAACCTCAATCCCCCTCCAACAAAAGTAGGGGATCCGTGACTCCTGTATTATGCCAGCTGCTAACATTTCTTGCAGGTGACACTTTACGTTGTCGATGTCGGCAGGAGCTAGGCGTCTGGACCATTCCCTGAAGGGTCTCTCATTGTGCAGCCGTATGTGGTGTTCAGCACCAGTGATGCATCCAACATCCCACTCCTTAAGAGAGAATACCTGGGTTCTCTGAGCCAACTTTTTACTAATTCTGATCCTCCAGCAGTTTGAGATAGGTGAATCTCCAAAATCAAACAGGTCAAACGATACCTCACATTGTTCTCCAGGCTGGCACTTAGATGGAAGCACAGCAGTGTCAGCTCAGTAGACTTTGGCCAGGGTGCAGCCTCTGAGCACCATGATGTCTTGGTCTGTAACATTTTGTATCTGTACCACCACTCTTCAGGCATGGGCTTGAGCACAGACAGGAAGCACACTGGGCTTAACCAGCAGTCCTTCAGGCAACTTCCCCTCTTCTGGGGCATACAACATTAGGATTTGGTTGATCACATCTTTTCTTTATTGGGCTTCTCCACTGATACTGCATTCTGCATTCGGAGAAAGCACAATAGCAGATCGGTCCTTTTTCCATACCATACCCACAGGTTCATCTTTTTCACTTTCCTCAGGGTGCACTTGCTTCTCATAGGCTTTTTAGATCATGGTATGCACACGCAGGGCTCTTCCAGTCTTCTTTTTCTGCCTTTCTTCACATAACTGAGCAAGGTGGCTGAACATGCGTGCATTGGTACCAATTAGCACAGGAATACCATCATAAAGTCCGGTGGGAGGACAGACCAGGGCTAGTGTCTCCACAGGGTCACCCACACCTGCCACACAGGACAGAAAGGAAAGTCACACTCTTAGATAACTGAGATATGGATATGACTTTTCACTCAGCCCCCAAACATGCAGTCCATCAAGAGGTTGTAATGGGTGATCAGATAAACACTGATCATACCAGTCTTGGAAGATTATTGTAACTTGGGATCCGCTGTCTAGAACTGCTCGAGCAGGGAGTTCATTTATATGCACAGTGGTGTCCATGGAAGGGCCTACCAGCTCTGACCAGTCCAGTGAAGTATTTTCAGGAGCGTTAACAGATGACTTTGCAACAAAAGACCTGGCAGATGACTTTACAACAAATGACTTGGAGGAAGGCTTGGCAGAAAGTTTGGGATTATTTTGCTTGACTTGATTTTACAACTTAGAATTTACCTTTCTTAAGTCTTTGGGTGACTAGCAGGTTCTCTTAGTATGACCATCTTCTCCACAATGGTAGCAGAAGACATCAGGACTAGGATTTTGTGAATGAGCAGGCTCTTCAGTTAGTTTGCCACTAGAGTATGTCCTAGGCTTAGGTTCTTCTGGTGGCCTATAGGGGTGCTCATTTCTGCTAGGCCTTCGCCAGGGTGCACTTGGATTTGTAGCTTGAGCAAGGTCACTTACTAGGGCTCTCAACTCTCTCATCTCCCTTAACATGTCACTGTTAGCCTCTGCTTTAGAAACTTGGACAATAGCACTGTTTGCAGAGGTTTGAGCCTCACTGGGCACTTCGGCAGCATTAATTCGAGCAGCCGGGTCTTTTACAAGCGGTACTGCATTTTGAGCGTTTGCCTTTAGCGTTCTCTCAATTCTTGTAACAAATCTTTCATCTGCTGGGACTCAGTAACAGTCTCTTTAGGCTCCGTTTGTCGCACACCACACCCGTGAATGTTAACTGTTACCTGTCAATGGTATGGGCAACAGCTGTGGAGGTGGGATAGGATCCCCAACATTCCTCGTCTTTCCATTCAGCTTTCCAGACCTCTCTTAATAATTCCTGGTAGGAGGGTGGGTTGTCTCTCTTATACTCCAAATGCAGCTTAACAATTAGTATAGTAGACTGGCTAACAGCCTCAAGTATATGCTCCAGTCGCATTCAATTCAAATCCTTGGTGGCCACATGTCCCCCTGCGAAATACTGGCTGCAAAGCTCTCTCTACCCGATCCAGGAAAGCAGACTGAGGCTCTCCCTGCCACTGGTAAGTAAGTTTAAATTTCAACCAGAGGTCCTCACTAGATCCTGTGCTCCCAAACACATCTTTCAAAGTGGCCAAATGCCCTTGGGCAGGTACATCAGGGTCAGTGTTTCAGAAAACCCAAACAGCATCCAAGGCTGGGCCCCTGAGACTCTCCATAATCCTTTTTCTTTTCTCAGCCTCATTGCACTGCCATTCTTGCACAAGGAGTGAGGCATACTTCAGCCATGTCTCCAGGTCATCCTCCCCATTAGGCATGGGAAGGGTGCCAGAAAACATTTGCAGCCTGCGGTAACGGTCATGACTAACTGATGGCATAGACATAAGTACAGGTGCTTGTATGGGTGCAGGCACAAGGGCTGTGCCAGAGTGGGTGCAGATGCAGGAACTGGTGCAGCTACAGATGCAGGGGTGGGGGCAGGCACAGATCCCAGCCCTGAGGAAGAGATATTCTCAGCAGTCCCAGACACCTTTCTTTAAGTCCCAGTGGGTCTGATCCCCAGCCTGTAACAGTTTGCTAAACTTTTCTTTGAATCCTTCAGCTTTAGGGGACCTCCCAGATTTGGGCATCTCACTGTACATGGTAATTACTTTACTGCCTGCTGGGAACTCCTCAGGATGAATAGCAGGGGGTACTCTCACACTGTCCAATGGATTACTACATTCCACTAAAGCCATAAAAACGTGTGCAGTCAAAGCACCATGTCGACTTCTTACCACAGCTCAGCCAAGGCATTTTACCTTTGAGAGGGTCTCTTCAATTGTTCTTTAATTTGTGCCCCTTCTCTGGTTATCTGGCAGCTTGGTTCTCACAGGCAGCAACAGTCTTTAGGAAAGTTGTCAGGCATGACAAGGTTAAGTTCTGGTACAGACTTTTGTTAGTCCTAGCTAGGCCGGCAAGCTTACCTGCTTGCAAATTGCAATCCTTGGATTGTAAGCTGGCAAATAAAAGTTCAGGACTCCCTCTTTTGGCAAACAGCCTGGAGACAATTCCAGTGACCCCAGGCTTGCGATTCAGGACACAGATTCTGAGGCAAAAACAGTTCCTCACCGAGATGCATGTTAGGGATCTTTCAAGCTCTGACCCACTTTGGTCTGGAATTTCAGCTCAGGGGAAAATTACTTCTTTATCTCCCTTCTGGAGAATGGCCTCCTGTTCTGCAGGCTTGGCAGCCCCTATCACTCAGCAATAGTTCAGGCTGAGAAGAGGCTAGCAGGCCTTTTCCCAAACTCTCTGAACTGCAAGCAGAGCCCCCTTCCCTCTGGAAGCTCCATCCCGACTCTCCAGACTGAACTAAGAACTTAACTAGGGCTAAACTCCATTCAAACTGCCCCCCTTAAATAAGGACCAAAGTTCCTGGATTCTGACTGGCTGCCCAAGCTGTCATTTACAGCCTAAGTCTCTTCATTGGCTTAATTTGGCCAAAATTATTCCTCCTTTCTCCCCAAGAGTCTCTGGCATTGTCACAAAAGTCTCTGCTGTAAATCCTGGCTCCCAATTGGCTAATAAGACAAACATGGCTGCTAAGTACTGTATATAATTTAGTTTTTATGCAGTCCTTACAGTGTCCCCAAGGTTAAAGTTCTGGTGCAGCCAGGTTAAGCACTCTTTAATTATAATAAACCCACAGTTATATAGCCCCAACAGTGCCCTCTTAAATAATAATCCCACTCTTTAACATTTATATGCACCACTTTCCCTGTCGCTGCCACCGAAACACATACCCCCTAAGCGGTAGGCAGTTACTCATAAATAGTAAATATTAACACTGTTAATATATTTTGTTTTAGGTTTCTTGCCTCCTCATTTTCATTTACATGTCTTTTGCCATTAATATTCATGAGCCCTATTTAGGCCTCGTTTTAAAACTTTATTTTTATTCTACCAAGAGGTCTCTCTCCGCCCTCCTTGAGGTCACCAGTCCCCATTTAGTTGACCGGAGTACCAGGGTCACCAGAACACCTTACGGATTGATTGCAAAAATGGCAGTCAGCAACAACAAAGCACCTTTGCATATGCGCTGTCGCCGGCTCTTCAGGAAAATGCCAGTGACTCGCGGTTTAACTTTTTAAGCTCAAAATGGGCTGAAATCAAGTGCGGGTGCTAATTGGATAATCTAGGGACCCAGAGGGCTTAGCCAGGTGGTGGAAGTGCCAGGGAAGAAGAACGGGACACAAGCGGCAGAAATGGGAGATTTAGGAGGCATTTAAAGGTAAGCCCCCAAATGGGGGAAGGTGTTACACTAGCAATTCTGCTTCTAGTATATGCGTTTTGTTTATGTGCACAATCCAGTTATATAACTGAAATCACTGTGTCCAATCCACTCTAGTACACACTGTTAATATATTTTGTTTTAGGTTTCTTGCCTCATTTTCATTTACATGTCTTTTTTCCATGTACTTTCCAGGTAAATAAGTAAGTAAAACTTTATTTATGAAGCACCCTATTCCTGAGACTCAGGGCGCTTTACAATATGCAATATACAAATAAAGATAACAATGGATCCACAATTCAAGGGCAAAACAATGACGAAGTAATAAAATAAAATCAGTTAGGATCACCAACCAGTGTAGCTCGGTTCCCAAAAGCTTCCTTGAAGAGATGTGCTTTTAGGCCCCGTTTAAAGGCCTCCAACAAGGGAGCCTTCCTCAAGGACTTGGGAAGCAAATTCCACAGGGCTGGTGCAGCCACTGCAAATGCACGATCACTAGATGTTTTTAGCCAAGCCCTGGGAATTGCTAGGAGGCCTTCCTCTGGGGACTGGAGCAAGTTCTGAGAGGGGTAGGGAGTCAGGAGATCAGTCAGGTAGCTTGGGCCCAGACTGTATAGGGCTTTATAGGTGAGAAGACCAACCTTGAAGGAGATTCTCCACTTCACCAGCAGCCAGTGCTGAACACGTAGTACTGGGATCACATGACAAAACCTCAGAAGGCCAGTCAGTAGCCTAGCCGCATTGTGCACTACTAGCAAGCAACACAGGACTCCCCCACTAACCCTAACTAAGGGTACTCCTCCACTAATTAAAGTACTTTATAGGCATTTCACCAATCAGATTGATGGCTCCTGGGATGACCAGCCAGCTTGTGTTAATCTTAATTACCTTTTAGCAATTTACTTAGTTGCTAATTGGTCTAATTTGAGCTAATAGGCATGTGCCGGAGATACAGAAGAGCCCCCCACATTCACCTACAACCCTATTACTATGTCTAATCAGAAAACAGTATCCCTCTCTGGCAAAGTTTGTTTTTAAATATACAGTCTAGCTAAAATAAAAAAAAAGATTAAAGATTGATTATACAATGGCAACTAAGAATCCTGGACTCTGATTGGTCAGTCTGGTGCTGTACCTGTGATGTTATCCCAGTACGATATCACAGATCTAGTCCCAGCACACACATAACAACACTAAATATTAAAAAACATCAGTCCACTGCCCACATCCAATTTGCCCACACTTGGCATGGCTGCTGTGGCTTTTGCCAGTACTTCCAAACATTTTTTTTTAAAGTGAATCACCACCTCCCACTGTATTAAAACAGTCTAAACACTTCTCAAATAAATAAATGCTCTATGTCATATCACAGTAATATATTTCAGTCACTGTAGCCGAGTTTTGTTAAACGTAAACTGTATGTTGCTGGGAAGCTGTCAATGCAATTGGCTTCATTGCTCCCTGCTCCAGTCAGCACTGGTGCTCCCCACCCACCCTAAACAGTTTGAGCCCCTAAGTTTAACATCACAGTATGTTTCCATTACCAGTTTTTCTACCACTGTTCAAAAAAAAAAACACAGTAAAACAACACTGCGATCCCTGTCACTAGAAACTGGACTGAGCAAATAAGTGAGCATGCATGTCTTTCAACAGTTTTTGTGATAACACTTCCTCACTGTTCAGCTCACTTTGTTCTTTTTCCATTTCTTTTTTTTTAAATACAGCCTGAAAACATAGCCCAAAACAATTCTCCCTGCCACCTCCCTACTTTGTTTTCTCTTCTTTTACAGGCATCCTCACACAGGTGGCATCGGGCCAGTAGTCACTGCCTAAAAAATATCATGCCACTACAATAATTTTCCAGTACAACATTTCAATACAGCAACCTGAACTGGGAGAGCCAAAACCAGGACACAGTGTGGGGGGGGGGGTGCAGACCAAAGGAAATGAAAGCAGTCACTGGAGAAGCTGGGGGTTGGGCAAAAACATGCAAAACAGAAGAAAAATCCTACTGCTCACACAGCTCCTCCTAGAAGATAAACACAAAAAGGAACTTCTTTTTATATAAATATTCGTACAAACACACAAATCAAGTAAAAAAAGTGTTTTTAAAATATGTATTTTTTTCCTGCAATTTAAAAATTAGCCATTGTATAATAGGAATAATGCACTCAAGGATGTGTGTCATGCTGGGATAACATCACTTTTCAGGTGTTGGAGGCACCCTTCCTGAAGCCTTGTGCCCAACCCCCAAGGCATGACACTATCCCAGCATGACACACACCCTGTTGTACATTATTGCTTTAATAAACCCATTTATTTATTTCAGTTTTAACACTGCATATCTTCTCTCATTATGTTATATCTTGTATGATTGTATTCTTGAAGTGATATTATTAATCAGTTACTCAGTTTCTGAATGCCCAGTATTGTGATTCCTGTTATATGCACAAAAGTGGGCTGCCCTGACCTTATGCATGTAACTGGAATTGATTGTACAAGTAAGTTACTTCTTTTATTTTATTACTTCCCCTGTATCCATCCTCTATTTCTTTATTGTCTTCTTTCATGAAGTCATATATCTAACCTGTCATGTCATTCATAGTAATTATTATTCTTATTCCTTTTAGACATGTTTTGTCTCTATAGCGGACTTATTTGAAGCTTTTGATGTATTTTTGGAATATCCTTCTCTGGAATATAAGATGTGGAGAACACTGGCAGTGCGTATTAGCATAAACACCTTCATGGAAAACCTAGCTTACCAGGCAAGTTATATTGACTTTTAAATGCTTTTGTACATTTTTACAATAGAGATAATTTGACAGTTTTGCAAGTTCTTTCAAAAATCAAGAATATCCTCAATACCCACCCAGTTCACACTAATGACAAAGATTTTGGAAAAATTGTAATTTATGAATGACTGTTTCAGTTACTGTGTTTTTTATTCAAAACAGCCCAAATCATTTGTTATATAAATGTGAACAACTGCAAATTTTGAAGTAAGGGTTTGCTAGGACACCTCAGAGTTTTGTTGATATCATGTAACCACTAGAAATTTGTCTTGCTTTATGGTTTGGTTATGTCACCAGAACCCCTTAGTGTCCTAAGAACCCTGTACAGTGGTGCTCAGTGAGAGGTTCCACTATTTCTGTAGTGCTCCACATTGTCAGTGGGTAATCATAACAACTGGGTGTTGTGCACCCCTACCAGGGGGAAATGGCACAATCCAAGCTTTAGAATGTTGGGCACATGAGGATTCCAAGCAACAACTCCCAGTTCTGCTGTCCCATTAGAATGTATAGCAGCTACTTTTATCTTCTCTCAAGATTTTCAAGATTTAAGATTTCAAGACTTCTTTTGGGACTGCAGTTCTTTGTAACAGGTTGCAGCAGGGTGGGGTTGACTGTTTCAGGGAGCACCCCTAATTTAAAGTTGTGCCTGTTAAGCTGCGGCTTTCAAATTGACTAACCTGACTTTTCCCATTTCCATCTGTGACTTGGGAGCCACTTCTGCCTCATTAGGGTGTTATTAATGGTCTCCATTTACAAAAAAGTGCCACAGGTAGGTACGACAGGGGTTATGCATGGTTACAAGGCACTTAGCCTTTAGCTCGCGCAATTGCCCATTGGGTTCTATTGTACTAATGCGCTTGAGAGATTGCAGGTGCACACACATCCGCGCTAGTGTGCTAACATCACAGATGATGTTGGTATGCTCTGCATGCACCAGCTAGTAAGCATGCATGCCTAGCCAACACTTTTTGGTCATGCTAATTCTGTTTTTTGCATCAGTAGAAAGCCACTAGCTCAGGTCCAGATATTAGGGCTAATTATTATTTTTGTCCTCACAATTGTCACTTGGCACACAATTATTTCTCTCTTTGGCACCATGGCTTATCAGGGACCATTAATCATGAAACAATGTAAGACCTGCAAAAGGGTGATGAGACCCTCCCTCATGAGTTCCTATTGCCCTCATTGTGTTGCTCAGCACCCCCCCCCCAAGCCAGTCCTCCAGCCTGGGGGGGGGGGAGGAGGCACCTGGTTCTTCAGATGGCAGTGGCAAGCAAAACTGTGAAAACAACTGTTGTGGCTGCTGAGTGAGCTTTTGGATCCAAATATCCCGCAGGACATCCTAGCAGACACACCTGACCCCAAACCGGGCCCACACAGGCACGTCCAGGTGTGTCACAGTGAGCTTAGGCTGTGAAAACAGATGTGCATGCAGACCCAGACCCTGACTTCTTAGTGTAGCCCCCCCAAATTGGGGGGGTTTACCTTAAGTGTCTCCCTGGGCTCTGCTGATGTCCACTGCCAGGCAGATATCCCTCAGAGATGGTGGATCCATGGTTGTTGGTTTTCCCTGTTGAACTTCATGAGAGTGCCATCCTAATGTCTCCACACTATCCCTTTAAGTGCCACAGCCAGTGTGTACATTGTAAACAGTCTGGGCTGGGTCCAAGTGTTCCAGAGCTCGCAACCAGCCAGGCATTTCCCTGATTTGCAAAATGAAAGATGGCTACCCGAGATGAGGTCTGTGCTTCCATGAATGGGGACAACATGAAGAGCAGGCAAGGGAAGCATCAAAACTACCAACCTGACATAAATGACCTGAAGGCTAAGTCAGGTTAAAAAAACGTTTTATTTTACATAAAAATTAAAGCTGATAAGAAAAAGCAGCAATACCCCTCCACCAACGTTTCATGTAGCTCTTACACTTTATCAAGGCGGGCCCACAACAGTAAAACATGCCCATTTTTAAAGGGGCTTCCTTAAGGAAACAATCACCCTAATTGTTTACATTTGCTGTACAATCATGACTCAAAATAGTAGCAACCAGTGCATTACCATATATTAAATACTTATAAGTGTATATATATATATATATATATATATATAAACTCACTGTATATATTCAGCCTGAAGGGTTGCTAAACGGATGACACACATAAACATATATAAATAAATTCATAGACTACATACAATAAAAAATATGTATCATATTGTAATACCATATTATGCCATTATCAAACGTTATACTCTTCTGTAAGAGATCTAACTAATAGTAAATCTTTGTGCAAAACAGAGAGCCTTAATAATGAATGAAGGATCCAACTGATAGTCAGTCCTCTGTGCAATATATGCAAAATATGCAAGATATGCCATCTAACCTAACCTATATTAGAGCCAGAAAATAATTAGGAACAACACTTTGTCTATGATGCTGATTAATTGCTATAAGTTAACAAAGTTACTTTAAGTTCAGTTAAATTCTGAGGGACATTATACCTGCATTAATGTGGATTTATGAGACATAAGGGAAAACAAGAAATAGTATCTCTGAAATCAAGGGGGGGATGGGGAAACAGACTACTGCATAGACCATCTAAGTACAGGTACGGCCTTCACACATCTTATTTCAGGTTTGGAATATCAGAACAAACATTTTATTAACTGTTCTACCACACATGTGGTCTACCTGGCATCTTGTAAATGCAGAGACTTTCATGTGGGTAAGACAAAGAGGCCCTTGAAACATAGGATAGCTGAGCACTTGAGAAGCATTAATAAACAAGATAAGACTAATGCTCTGGCACTACATGTCACGCGGAAAGGAGGTGACCATGAATTTAGATTTCAAGGACTGGAAAAGGTGTGTTTGAACATATGTGGTGGTGACATTGACAATAAACTTTTAAAAGCAGAAAGGAGGTGGCAATACATGCTGAAGGCTCATGGGTCAAAAGGCCTTAATGCTAGTTTTAGCGTGAAACCATTTTTAAAATACAGATCATTTTGTTGTATGTTGGCTCCATCTATATATTGTGTCTCCCAAAATTTTCTGTGCAGTACTCTGCTTCCCCCTTCCATCCTCCCCCACCCCTTGATTTCAGGGATACTATTTCTTGTTCTCCCCTATGTCTCACAAATCCACATTAAGACAGATATAATGTCCCTCAGAATTTAACTGAACTTACAATAACTTAGTTAACTTATAGCAATTAAATCAGCATCATAGACAAAGTGTTGTTCCTATTCATTTTCTGGCTCCAATATAGATTAGGTTAGAAGGCATAGTTGCATATACTGTATTACATATATTGCACAGAGGATTGACTATCAGTTGGATCCTTCATTCATTATTAAGGCTCTCTGTTTTGCACATAGATTTACTATTAGTTAGAGCTCTTATAGAAGAGTATAACTTTTGATAATGGCATAATATGGTATTACAATATGAAATATATTTTTTATTGTATGTAGTCTATGAATTTATTTATATATGTTTGTGTGTTATCTGTTTAGTGGCCCTTCAGGCTGAATATGTACAGTGATTTTATATATATAAACTTATAAGTATTTAATATGTGGTGATGCACTGGTTTCTACTATTTTGAGTCACAACTGTTAAGCAAATTTAAACAATTTGGGTGATTGTTTCTTTAAGGAAGCCCCTTTAAAAATGGACATGTCTTACTGTTGTGGCCCCACCTTGATAAAGCGTAAGAGCTATGTGAAACGTTGGTGGAGGGGTGTTACTGCTGTTTCTTATCAGCTTTAATTTTTATATAAAATAAAACATTTTTTTAATCTGACCTAGCCTTCAGGTCATTTATGTCAGGTCGGTAGTTTTGATTTCCCTGATTTGCCCCACTCTGCTGTCACTAACAAAGCAGAGGGAAACCTACATGGTACTGTAAATATTTATTTCTAATTCATTACTGCTTTTAAATTAGAACCAGTTGTTTAACCTGCCTTCTTTACAGTGTACACTCCCATGATGGGAGCTGCTATGTTAGGTCCAGGACTTCCAGGGTTTAAACCAATCAGGAATCAGGGGACCTCGAGGGGTCCTTAGCTCAGGCGCATTGTGGGAGAAACTGTGAACTCTAGTGTTTGACACCTAAAAGATTCAATTGGAACAAAAGAGAGTGAGTAACAGCTCCCTTAACCAACTGGAATCAAGGAAAAAATGGACAAGTCTGAGAACTGTTTTAAACCAGGGGGCCAGTTCAGCTTGAAACTCTGAGAAGTACGGAGCTTCTAGACTCTGTGGAGGTTCACCACAGGAGAGGCCTGAAACTGCCTCCAGTGATTACTTTTCAATCCAAAAAGCGATTGATCTTCATAAACTGCCTGCTAGCAGACTGAGGGGTTGCTCAGCAAGTTGGCTGAGATTGCTACTGGCCCCAAACCGATGACAAAAGACCATTTAATGTTTTTTCAGCTTGATGTGCTGAGGCCTACTGCATGTGAAGAGACTGTGATTGAGGTACTGACTTGTCTGCCAGCTGAGGCTTCACAGGCAAAAGAACGGAATCATTTCAGAGACACTTTCTGCATCTGGGCTCATGTCAGTTTCGGCCATGTTGCTTGTTCCTGTACCAGCAACAGCCTTTCGGTGATAGACCAGATCCAGGGATTCAGCCCCTGTGCATCAAGTCATCACAGGTTGTGACCACCTACAGGGCAAGGCCATGAAGAGAAGGTGAGTCATGATGGCCCAGTTCCCCATGGACCACAACTGCAAAGCATAGATCTTCATTTCGCCAGACCCTTCATCCATCGACCGGGTACAGTAAGTAAAACCAGGGTAACTCCTTGTAACAAATGTTCTAATCATAAATGGTACCAGCTGATTGTATTCAGCCAGTGTTCAAGTGTTTCAATAGACTAGGCCAACCGGCCACAGATAACTTTTTCTGTTTTGCAGTGACAATATTTAATTGTTTTTTCCAACAATGGCCCCAACAACAGCTGCAATGCTGGCAACCCTGGGCACCGTTCTGGCATGCCAGCATCACACTGTGGATAACCAGTAGCTGTTAGACTGTCTAATTCAGGGACTTAAGTAATTGCATGCAAAGTAACCAGTCTCAGTACAGCAAAGTAGTCATTATTCTAAATTCTCACCCCCTCCTTATTCCCCTTCCCTTAATAAATCTGATTTACTGTTACACTGTTAATCTGGCTTGTGAGCATATCATTATCTGGTTAAGATTAGCTGAAACATTGAAAGAGTGTTTAAAAGTGCATGTTTGTATGCAAAGTTGTTTCTTACAGGGGGTTCCAGGGTGTTGCCATGAGACCAAACCCTGGTGGTAAGTGCAAGGTGTGTGAATATATTATTAATGCTTGTTGAAAACTGTGTATTGAAAGCTGCAACCTGTTTCTGACAGTTCCTAGGTACCAGATCACTAGGTGGGATTGTGGGTGATTACAGATTCCCAGAGGGCTGTGGCAGGCTGGATTGATACCCACAAAAGCACTAACTCTGGGCGGAGGCACCAAAATATTGTATTTGCTGAGGGTAGGGGTACCCTGGTACTGGCTAATTCTGAACCCAGACCCCTCAACCTGTTGCTAGGGAGACACGCAGGGAAAGAAGCAGAGGCATTTTGGGTCACTCTGGAGTCAGGGAGCAAAACAATCATCCCTGCTGGAGTAGTTTACAGGCCTCCTGAGTGGGGGGAGGATATAGACCTAGTATTAGTGGAGGCCATCCATAATATGGTGGCCAAAGGGGAAGTACTACTAATGGGTGACTTCAACATGCTGGATGCAGATTGGAATACCCAGACTGCAAGTACATCAAGGAGCAGGGACCTCATGTCTGCCATGTACGGGGCAAACCTAAGGTAGCTTGTGGTTGAGCCCACCAGGGAGGGACTGTACCGGACTTAGTGCTGCCAAATGGGGACAGAATCATGGATGTTGAAGTGGGTAGTCCCCTTGGTACCAGTGACTACAGAACTGTGTGGTTTAGAATCAACACATTGGCAGAAGAAAGCCATACAAAGATTAAGGTCCTAGATTTCCGGAAGGCCAACTTTGTGGAGATGGGTGAACAGCACAAAATTGCCCTGGCAGCAGAAGATACAGGGAGAAGGGTAGAAGAACAGTGACTTAGGCTCAAGAGATCCATAGTAAGAGTGACAAGTCAATGTGTTAGACTGCTTAGCAAAAGTAAAAGAAAGAAGTGGCCACTGTGGTTCTCCAAGTCAGTAACAGAGAAAGTGTGAGAAAAAAGTAAGGCATTCAGGAAATACAAAGAGACATAGAAAGAAGAAGAGTGAAATATCTGGAAAAGCAGAGAGAAGCTGGGGAACCTGTCAGAGGGTCTAAGGCAAGAACAAAGGAAGGAATAGCACAGGCTATTAAGAAGGGAGACAAGACCACATTCTGTTATATTAGCAAGAGGAAGAAGATCAGAAATGGTATTGTTAGGCTAAAGAAGGGACAGGGTGGGTGGGTAGAGGATGACCTTGAAAAAGCTGAGATACTGAACAAGTATTTTTGCTTAGTATTTACCAAGGCAGGGGAGGGGCCATGCCTCACGAGGAAAAGTTTACAGGGGGGAGAGGTGGACACCAGCTCATTTACAGATGATAGAGATTTGGAGGAACTAGGGGAAGTAAAGACAGACAAGGCAATGGGCCAGACAGAATTTACCCAAGAGTTTTGAAAGAACTCAGAGAAGTCCTAGCGGGTCCACTGACAACCCTCTTCAACCAATCACTAGAGACGGGGAGGTACCTGGGGACTGGAGGAGGGCAGAGGTGGTCCTCCTACACAAGACTAAAGGTAGGGAGAAGACAAGCTATTACAGACCTATAAGCTTGACCTCAGTGGTGGGGAAGCTGATGAAGTCCCTGCTTAAGGAGAGGGTAGTGAATTTCTTGGAGTCAAGCAGTGCAAAAGACCAAGGCAGCATGGATTTATTGAGAGAAGGTCCTGTCAGGCTAATCTTATCAATTTCTTTGACTGGGTGACCAGGGTGGTGGATCAGGGAAGGGTGGTGGATGTGGTCTACCTGAATTTCAGCAAGGCCTTCAACACCATTCAGCATAGAAGGTTGCTTAACAAATTGAGGAATCTGGGTGTGGGCTGTAAAGTGGTAAAATGGGTTGGAAAGTGGCTAAAAGGCAGAACCTAGAGGGTGGTAGTAAATGGCATAAAAACCTAAGAGGGGGAGGTGACCAGCGGGGTGCCACATGGATTGGTGCTGGGTCCAGTCCTATTTGATGTCTTCATGAGCGACATTGCAGAGGAACTGGAGGGGAAAGTATGCCTGTTTACAGATGACACCAAGATCTGCAGCAGAGTCAACACACAGGAGGGGTTAGATAAAATAAGAAATGACCTAAGACTACTTGAGGAATGGTCAAGGGTTTGGCAGTTGGGTTTCAACACTAAGAAGTGCAAGATAATGCACCTGGGACACAAAAAACTCAAGAGAGGAATACAGGATGGGGGGCAGGTTCTAGCCACCACAAGTCTGGAGACAGACCTATTGGTTATCATATCCGATGACCTGAAGTCATTCAAACAATGTGAAAAAGCAGTGGGGCAGCAAACAGAATGCTGGGGTGTATAAGAAGGGACATAACCAGTAGGAGGAGCGAAGTGTTGATGCCACTGTGTAGATCACTGGTGAGGCTTTATCTGGAAAACTGTGTCCAATTCTAGAGACCGCATCTCAGGAAGGACATAGAATGGAAGCAGTCCAGAGAAGAGCAACAAAAATGATACATGCACTGCACCACAAGGCTTATAAGGAAAGACTCAAGGAACTTAATATCTATTCACTGCAAGAGAGAATGGAGAGAGGGGATAGGATAGAGACTTTCAAATATCGTAGAGGAATAAATAGGGTACAGGAAGAGAGCATATTTCAGAGAAGAAAGTGCACAAGGACAAGGGGACATAACATGAGGCTGGAGGTAGGCTTAGGGAGAATGCTAGGAAGTATTTTTTTACAGACTGGGTGGTAGATCCGTGGAACAGCCTACCAGCAGAGGTGGTCGAAGTAAAAACAGTACAGGGATTCAAAAGTGCAAGGGATAAGAATAAAGGCACCCTGCTGTACAGCAGGGCAGGGGAAAGGCAGTTCAGACAGGAGTAGGGATTGCCTAACCATGTAGGGAAATGAGCAGACTAGGTGGACTGTATGGTCCTTATCTGCTGACAGATTCTATGTTTCTGTAAGATATATCTCTCATGTTCTAACCCAGACACAGGAAATTCCATCTGGTCAAGAAAACATTTATACATTTTTGAACTATTACAAGACTGTGTACAAGTCTGAAGCTGACATAGAAAACTCAGACTTGGGAAATCAACAATCTTTAAATATTCCAAAAATAAATGAATCTCTATGCAAATTTTTGGATAGGTTAATAAGTGAAGAAAAAATAAGTAATGCAATAACACAGCTTAAACCAAGTAAATGTTCAAGTAATGATGGCCTTGGTAATATGGTGAGGCTTTTTAACTTATTTCTGACTCAGAATGGTTTCCCTCCTTCCTTTGATGAAGCCCTGATCATTTTTATACCACCAAAATAAAAAGATCCAACACTATGCTCATCATATCACCCAATTTCTTTACTAAATTCATACTATAAAATATTGGCAAAAATTCTAGCAGTAAGACTGGAAGTAGTTCCTACTATCATTAAGGAAAAGTTTAATCAAAGGAAGGAGTGGCCATGATAATATTAGAAATGCTTTGAACTTTTTGGACCTATCCAGGGTCCATGTTCTCCATTTATACAACTCTGAAAGCTAGGGTACTAACTAATAAGACAACATCCAAACATTTTACTCAGCAAAGGAATACCAGACAGGGATGTCCCCATTCACATTACTTTTCACAATAGTTATTGAGCCATTAGCAAACACAATTAGACTCAATAATAAGATTCCAGGTCTCAGATATGCAAATAATTCAAAACAGTTAAAGCTATCATTATATGCAGGTGATATTTTGTTGTATATTATAGACCTAATTATTGAGTCATATACTGTATTATACCTGAAACAGTTGAAGCTTTTGGCTAGAGGTTAGGTTATAAAGTTAATTGGTCAAAGTCAGAAATACTTCTGGTTAATCTAAATTGCTCACTGTTTCACAGTTGCAACTTTACTTTCATTTAAAATCTGATACACTTGCTTATTTAGGGATTGGCCAATAAAGTAGAAAAATATGTACATGTGAATATAGACCCTTTAATGAGAAGTATTGAACTTGACCAGGGACACTGGTTTACCGGGATTGAGAAAGGGCATATTCCATTTTGCACATTGTAAAAAATGATATTGTCACCGGTGTCTGCTAAGCCAAAATCCAGTTTTACCAGTATTTGGTTCTGTGTACTTTATTTAACAATTTTTAACTCGACTAACATGCATTTTAGTAATTTTGACCTCCACTATTGCACATCCTTCCATCCTTGTACCAATTTAAAGTTATTTTAGGTACAAGATGTGATGGCAGCAGCAGCACTACAGCCCCCATCTCTAAGGTGTGATGGAAGCAGCACTACGGCCCCATCCCTCAGGTGCGATGGCAGCACCAACAGCACTACAGCCCCCCCATCCCTCTGGTGTGATGGCAGCAGCAACAACACTATGACCTCCCCCAGGTGTGACAGAAGCAGCAGCACTGCAGCCCCCATCCCTTAGGTGTGAAGACAGCAGTACTACATTTCCCATCCACCAGTGGTGATGGCAGAAGCACTACAGCCCCCACCCCTTCGGTGTGATGGCAGTAGCAACAATGCAGTCCATGTTCCTCTGGGGGTGATGG
Organism: Neoceratodus forsteri; assembly: GCA_016271365.2. Lineage (NCBI taxonomy): Eukaryota > Metazoa > Chordata > Ceratodontiformes > Ceratodontidae > Neoceratodus > Neoceratodus forsteri. Next base: position 659,354,682 of record CM028133.1, read on the forward strand.
CAGAAGTGACAGTACTATGATCCCCTTTCTTCAACACCCACACCCCACATGCTACAAATTACTTGGTCTCTTTGCTTGTTAGAACACAGATGTGAATTAATCTGAACCACCACCAATAAGGTGGACTACCTTTGTTTTTTCCTATCTATAATTTAACTGCCTGAATTGGATTTCTGCCTGTGACACCGCTGACCAGGGTTAGGGAACAGACTTGGGTGTTGGGGGCCAGCTGGTGGGCAAAGGTTTGAGTGTCCAGTGACCACTCACCTTCTCCTGGGAGGGAGGGTGGGTTCACAGCTCAGCATTTGCTGGCCCCTGGTGGAGGCCAGAGGCACAATAACACGTCGACCCTCACTACGGGAGGGAGCATGACGAACGTTGGCTTGTGCCTTGACATCATGTGGCCTATCACGCTCCCAAGAAAATGGGAAAACACCCGCTGGCCAACCGAAGGATGGTTGCTGGTCCCTTCATAAGCTTGCAGCCCCAGACATGTGTCTGTTCTGACCCCTGCCATGCCCAGGATACACAGGAAGCTCTTTGGAGCAATTCTCCTCCCCTGGTAGCCTCCCACAGGGGTAGGGGCTCACTCAGTGAAGGGTTAGTTTGGGTTACCTGGTAGCACAGCAGTAAGGGGCCGTGGATGGTGGTCGGGACTCAGCAGCGATGGTAGGGGACCTTGGTAGGCCTGAAGGAGTGGATGGCCAGGGCATAGGAGGAGCAAAAAAAAAATGCTTGAATTTGCTTCTTTGAAATAAAGTATCTTCACTTAAAAAATCCACAGGTGATAAGTGGAGGACCTTCAAATTGATTCATACATCTCCCAGACATGTGGATGGTTTTTTTTTTACTTGGTGTCCATGAAAAGGGTGTCTCCCAGTTTTCATGTCTGAGCTCAGATGTGACTTCAGCACCAATCGGCCCACCAGCATCATACAGCCCCTGGGGTCTTACCTTCTGTATGTCATTGAATGTGCTTTCAAAATCCACTGGCCAAACATAAGTACACTTAAATACTTAACATTTGCTTTTTATTGAAGCAATCTATCAGAAAACTTTTTGTTGTCGCAGAGACTGAAACAGCAGGTGGGAGAAAAGGTGCAAATGATCTAATTCATTAAATGGGGTGCTGACTGTGAAGTCTTTTCATAAGTAATAAGATAGCTTTTTCCTTGTGAACATACTTTCATTCAGACTAGTTTTCATTCAAACAACTGAGGATTTTGGATGGCCCTGCTGATTATAAACTTGAATAAGCTAGTTGGTAATAGTGATCCTGCGTTTAGCAATCTACAACCTAGATGCTCATATGCAAAGAATACAAAAAAAAAACCTGACTAAAATCTAAAAACAAGCTTATAAAACACATAAAATGTAGTTGAACATTTATCTTTACCTATACAAAATCATTGCAGCCCAAGTAAAACTCAAGAAAATTACATGATACCCTGACTACTATTCTATGATGTAGTGCTAAACATATATTGGTATTCTTTTTTTATATTCTTTGTAAACCAGGTAAGGCCCACTAGGCAGAACTGCATGTTTTCAGGAGTGGCCTAGAAGCACTGGGGCAGTTAAGTGACTTGTTTGGAGTCACAGTATGCAAGTGGAGGTTGTGGGAATCAAACCCAAGTCTGCTGGATGTAACCAATTCAATCATTGTTTGTTATTCTGACCACTAGGCTATACTGCCAGCCATAATAACACCCAAATGTAATGTTTTAATATATGATTTTAATAATACTGCACAGTACCTACAGTGCAAATTATGAACATGAAACACTTTACATTTTACTAAAAACTGAACTATTTATTTTATTTTTTATTTTTTATTTTAGCTTTTGTTGACCGGGTAAGTACACTAGACTAGTAATATGCCTATTTTCAGGAACGACCTGGGAGAGTACAACATAGAGATACAGACATTGTTTACAGTAGCGAGTGAGTACAGCTTAACAACATGTGGGAGATAGTAACATTGTCCCGGGGTATGGACGGTCATAATACAACTTATGACTGCTGAGGTTAACGAACCCCCGGGAAGAGTGGGTCACATACAGATTTACAACAGGAAGCAAATATACATTACACGTAAGAGGCAGTTTAGACAGGCAATGTCCAGGGAACCATGGCAAGGGCAATATACCCTGGGTCAGGTGCACTGGTGTAGTGGAAGAGTCAAGGAGTGCAGCTGGAGTTATAGGGTAGCTTCCGAGGGAGGCAAGCTTTGAAGCCGGGAGAGCAACCGTATATGGAAATACTCTATTTGCCACTCCATCTGCTTATTTTTTCTTACACCAAAGTCGGTGAATAGCAAACAGAGCACTGTAAATAGCTTTTGATCAGACTTCATTATTTTACATCCAGAAACAGATAACATTTGTTTATTCTGGATTTATTTAATATTGATTTTCTGTGGCTCACTAAATAGAATCTAGCACTGTATAAGGCAGATGTTTTTACATTTTGGAAGAGGCAACACATCTTATCTATTTAGGATTCATGTTAGAAACAGAAATTTTTCTTCATATTTAAAACATATTCAAGTGTCAATGTATTCATTTAGTAGTTTATGCTGACTAATATATGCTGTAGAAAACAGTAAGGATTTATTGTGAAGCACTCAGGATCTATAGAAATCCTGCAATTTTCCAGCAAGTTTTGCAAAACATCTCTGCAATTTCAGGTTACTTTTCCTGCAATTTTCCAGTGGCCCTGCCCATGTGTGCTGATACTTGTAGACTCTTAGGCACATACTACGTGAAAACTGTGGTTTCAGGAAGGAAAGCAGTCCTCAGGTGATGGAGATGTTGGTGGGAAGCATGGGTGGTTAAACTGAATGGCTGATTACAACAAAGCAGTGCTGGTGATTTCCTTACTGACTATACACAGCAAAACAGAAAGAATGCGAAGCATAGCAGCATTCATTTTAAGATGCTGAACTCTGGGTCGGCCTGCTGGCACTGTAGTAGCAGTACTGCTTGCAATGCCAGCGACCCAGGGTCGGAAGTGAACTCGGGTTGCTGGAGGTCTGGCCAGGGGAGTAGGATCGAGTACCCGAGGGACTGTTTTCCTCCTCCGGGGAGGGTGGACTGCAGGTCCTGCTGCTTTACCACCACCTGTGTGACCATGGGTGGCGGTGCAATGGTGCTGCAGAGTGATCAGGAGGGAAGGATGCTTGCCAGGATCTGGAGCAGTGGCATGTCTCTATGTGACCTACCTCCTTGGATCTCCTTTAGTGCTGGTGCCCTCAGGGACAGAGACCAGAAAACCAGGAACAATCATCCCACATCGGCCACTGGCAGAAGGGACCCAGGTGCCCCAGACTTCATAACCAAGCTCCATGAGGGACCCACTTGGCTACCCAACACACACTAAGGGAGTGTGGAGGGGTGACCTGGGGTCCCCTCCCTTCCCACCTGGAGGGGGTACAACCCAGGAAGGATAGGGGCAGGCCCACAGGAGCTCCTGAGCATTACCTGAGGGTGAAGCTAGGGGATACCCAGCCTAGGGATCTCTGAAAAGTGGAGACTGATGCTGTGAGAAGGGGACACAGAGAAAATAAAAAAATGTAAAAAGATGCTGAAATCTTAGAAATTCTGTGCAGTGACATGCAATTTCTGTGAGGCACCGGTACAAGAATTAAAAATCTGCAAACCAAGCAGGATTCCATGATTGTTACTGGTGTCACCGGTAAAAATGGAAAACCAGGGTCCCTGAACTTGACATAGATAGGTGGCAGAATCTACCAATGTCTCTTTTTGGAAGAATTAATATGTTTAAAATGAATATCTTACCACACCTTCTTTACGTCTTTCAGGCATTACCTTGTATAATACCTGCATATTATTTCAACACACTGAACAAACTATTTACTAATTTTGTGTGGAAACAGGGCAGACCAAGATTAGAAAAAGAAAAATTCATGGCTAACTATGATTGGATGGTAACAAATTTCCCTGATATGGAGTCATAGTATTATGCATCTATGATTAAGCAATCAAAAGAGTGGTCTTCTCCTAATCCTCCTGCTAAGTGCATTTAGAAATGGAACATCTTTCCTACCCTGATAAAAATATGGGGTATGATTCTTCAAAGGGATGCACCAGCACATCCCTGACTTGTGCACTGGCACGATTCTAGCAGGGGGCCAATGTGCCGGTGCAGTCCCAATGCGCCAACGCATTGCAGATGCGCCACATACCACCAGTGATGATATGTGACAAATCTAGAGGGGCTGTGAAAGGGGCATGCCCATGCATATGGTGTGCAGCCCCAGTCACAACCCGACCAAGAGGCGCATCTCCAGGGCAAGTCTAGAGATGCACCCCCAAAAGATAAGTCTACAACAAGTAGACTTAAGTTGCATGCCACCCACAGGCAGGCTGCCATACTGCAGACAGCAGCATGGCAGACTGCCCACCCTGGCAGTCCAGTGTGCCCCCTCTTCCCACCCACATTTCCGTAATAATGCCATTCCCTGCAGCGATCTTGGGGTAAGAACAGAACCCCCCTCCCCATCTGCATCTCCATTATAATGCTGCTCCCTTCAGCAATCCTGTGGCAATAACAGAACCCCTCCTCTCCACCCGCACCTCTGTTACAATGCCTCTCCCTGTGGTGATAATGTGATAAGAACAGAACCCCCCTTCCCACCCTGAGCCAAACGTACCTGCACTGGCAGTCCATAAGACTCCCCCCCGGTAGCTCACCAGACCACTCACCCACCTCCACCCAATCAGGCACCCCCTACCCACCCCACTCCCCTTGTCCTAGCATATTCCCACCATCTGTGGGCAGCTCGACTCATCCTCATACTGCCACAGCTGCCTGACAACAAAGCTGTCTGCAGATGACAGCTACTGTACATCCTGCAGCCCATTGGTGGACCCTGTTGACCAATGGGCTTGCAGTGTGTACAGTACACTGTCATTCACAACTTTGTGAATGACAGTGTACAGTACAAAGTGCAAGCCCATTGGTTGACAGGGTCCACCAATGGGTTGCAGGAGTACAGTAGCTGTCATTCGCAGACAGCTTTGTCGGTGGGCAGCTGTGACAGTATGAGGGTGGGTTGAGCTGCACACTGATGGTGGGAATATGCTGGGATGGGGGAGTGGGGTGTGTAGCAGTGCCTGAGTGGATGGGAGGGTAACTGGTCTGCTGAGCTACAGGGGGTCTTATGGACTGCTGGCACCTGTGCGTTTTGCTCGGGGTGGGGAGGGGAGGTTCTGTTCTTATCACATTATCACCGCAGGGAGCGGCATTGTAATGGAGGTGCGAGCTATGAGGGGGTTCTATTATTGCGACAGGTTTGCAGCAGAGAGGGGCATTATTACGGAGATGTGGGTGGGGAGGGGGGTACATTGGACCACCAGGGATACGTCCAGGTGTGCACGGATGCGGTCACCCGGGGAGGGTGAGTGGTTCTTCTGGATGGGGTGGGACTCTGAGTGTGGACTTCAGCCCTAGCAGGGCACCCAGCACACTTGGCTGGGTGCATCCCTGTATGGCGCATACAAAAAGGGCCATAATGACATGCAAATGGCCCCATTGCACCATGCATGTCTAATGACCCCATTTGCATGTTGCTGGCACTGATTAGCAACTTTGGGCACTGTGCATTGTGGGATGTGCTACCCCATTGTACTCCCAGTCCGACCAGGGGGTTGTGCCGGTGCATCCAGGGCTGCCCCCGGTGCATCTTCTGTAAATACCACAGTTGGCGCTCAGCGCATCTCATTTGCATCGGGGCATCCGAAATGCACAGAGCGCAAGTCCTTTGTGAATCCTGCCCATAGTGTTATTTAAGAATCTGAATAAGCAAAATATATTGATGAGAATAATAGATTTTTTATGCCACTCCACTTATTTGGGTGAAATCTTTTAAAAACAGTTGATTATAAAATAACCATTGATGCTGTATCACCTTTCAAGGGCAATGGCTTTAATATTTTATTTTTGACCAAGCCTTCTTGAAACACTGGATGGATAAAAAAATATTAAGTATAGGTGATTAATTTGAAGGCAATATTTTTAAATCTTTTCACCAATTACAAGCACAATTTAGGTTACAAAAAAAAGTTCTTCAATACTTATAGATTAGAGATGTTTCATGTAAAATGGTATCCAAAGATACCTACATGCAGAAGTCAAATCAGTTGTTGAATTTAATAGTTTATGCATACACTAGACAGAAACTCATTTCAAAAATGTATAACCATATGTTTATTAATAAGCAACCAGTCCTGGAAAAGTTAAAAGTAGGCTGCCATAAAGAACTAGACTTTTTTCTCACTCTGGAATGTTGGGATCAAATATATAGTCATTGGAGGCTCTCCTAAACAATAGCTTTAGCAATATAGAATATTTCATAACACATCATATTTACAATACACCACGGGCGGGATATTCAGACTTCGCCAAGCTGTGGCGCAAGCCTGGGTGCAGCGTAACTTGGCTGCACAGAGGCATTGACAGGGTGATATTCAATGGAACTGCACCATGGCACAGCATCGTTGAATATCGCACCCTGGCCACCCACAGTGCGCATGGTGCAGTGGCACTGCGCCAGCGCAAGTGGCCAGAGAGGAGCAGGAGGATGCGCTAGTGCAAGTTCCATTGCGCTAGGCGCAACAACCATGATATTCAAAAGTGCACATGCAAATGGGGCCATAATGTATGCAAGGTGCAAATGGGGCCATTTACATGTCATTATGGCCCCATTTGCATGTAGGTGCGCCGATTCCCAGGGACTTGCGCCTGGTGCCTGCCAGGCTGCAGGGACTGACGCCCACTGCACATCACGGCAAAGTGCTCCAATGCCCAATCACGGGCATGTGCAAATGTTAAAACACTTCCAACATCCCTGGTGATCCAGTGGACCGCTTGCAGCCCAATCGCGGGCATATACTGTAATAATATTGGTCCTATACAGTATCCCTGGTGGTCCAGTGGACCATTCGCAGCCCAACCACGGGCGTCAGTATAAAATAATGCCACACCAATCCAACCCTGGTGGTCTAGCGGTACCTCCTCCTCACCCCCCCACTGAGCCCCACCGCCCCGCTCCCCCCCCCGGTCAGCAGCGGGCGGCAACTCCCCACCTGCTTGCTGCCCCGCTGCCCACCGACTGACACCGTACAGTAGGGCTATACGCCCATTGGCTCACACTGTGGGGAGGGGGTACCGCTAGATCACCAGGGTTGGATTGGTGTGGCATTATTTTATACTGATGTCCGCGATCGGGCTGCGAGTGGTCCACTGGACCGCCAGGGATATAGGACTACTATTATTACAACATATGCCCGTGATTGGGCTGTGAGCAGTCCATTGGACCACCAGGGGATATAGGACTAATATTATTACAACATATGCCCGTGATCAGGCTGCAAGCGGTACACTGGACCACCAGGGATATAGAACTATCCTTTTTCTACATATGCCAGCGATCGGGCATGGGGAGGCGCTGCCATGAAGGTGCAGCCGGAGTTCAGGGGGCCACCCACAGGTGGCAGCTGCCGTGTTGCGCCCTGCAATATGGCAGCTCACCTGTAGGTGACCAGCTGTTGCTCCTTTTTTGGGGGGTTCACCTGTGTGCAGCGCAGGTAGAGGTTGCACATGCATGGGCTCAGCACATCCTGGGCTGAATATCGGGATGTGTGGAGTATGCATGGGCACCCACCCACCTGCGCTGCATACATTACTGATGCGCTCCGGTGCATCCGGGATTTGTGCCAGGCTCAATCCCCGTTTGAATATCACACCAGGGCACATCAGTTGGTTGCACATGGTGCAACTGTGTTGCGCCATGCACAACCCTTCTGAATATCCCACCCTATATATCATCTTTCGGATGAGATGTTAAACCAAGGTCCCATCTGCCTGGATTGGTGGTGGATGTTAAAGATCCCATGGCACTTATCAAAAAGAGTAGGGGAATTTTGTATTTACTAAGTATTGTACATCATCACAACAAAAAGCTCATACAAAAACAAGAAGAAAACACAAAATCACTACTTCACGTAACAGGAACATTTGAATCAGTTATCCAAGGAAGATTGTGCCATACAGTTTGAATATACATAGCAGTTTGGTGAGCTTTTTCGTTATGATACAAACAGCGTATTTCCTTACAAACACTCCACACAATATCATCATATGTCAGCACTTTTTGTTGTAGTGTGAACAAACAACGAGCATTCCAAATATACCATTTAATAATGGAGAATAACACAGATAAGGTATCAGAATCCCAAGGAGACCATTCTCTGCCATAGGTACCGTAAATCAATGTCTCATAAGAGACCGTCTGAAAAGGTAACATATTCCAACAAGTAGCCACATAAGACCAAAAGGAGTGAATAAAGGAACACATAAAAAATAAATGAAACATGGTCTTGGATTGTGCCAAACACTGAGGCCTACTACAAAATCTTTCATCTAAAGCTTTATGTTTCTGATTAGCCTTAATATTTAACTTTTCATGGCAACAAAGCCACTGAACATCCCAGAATTTACAAGGCACTCGGTTGTTACGAAACAATCACATAACATCAGGTGTCAAAGACGAGGGGCATAAAGGCAGCGTAATGGGCTCCCGAAAATGGTTGTCCTGCACCACAGAGTACAGCAATTTTTTTGAATAATGCAATAAAAGTTGAGATGTAATACCTCAACTTTTAAGGCGCATAAAAATAAGTCTATAATAAGCAGGAGAGAAGGGAACTGATTTAAAAACTTTCATTGTATCTGAAACCCAACCACCACACCAGGGCCGAATCTGACTTTTAAAAAAAGGTGACCAAACAGTAATCTGCTGACTACAAATAGGATGAAGATTAGTAAACAAAAATTGAATAAACAAAAATAGGATCTGATTAATCATGTTCAAACCACCATCCGCCACCCTGAGGTACAATATGTTACGTTTAATAGGGTTCAATCTACTACGCCAGATTGCTTGGAAAAATAGACCAGAAAGAGTAGCAACCCACTCTTTAGGAGGAGGGAAAATCATACTCACATATAAAAATAAAGGCAACAAATAAGTCCTGATCAAGTGTACCCGTTTAAACTTTCCCATAGTACACTTATTCCAACCGTCGACCAACGCCTTCCCTTGTGCAAGCTTCAAATCCCAATTAACAAGATCCTGTCTACCAGTATCGAAGGCAATCCCTAAAATAGAGATAGAGCCCTTTGTCACTGGTATACCAGCCATATGGGTGGCAGAAAAAGCCAATCCTAAACATTTAAGGATCCATTTGTCTTTATTCAGATGTATACCAGAAGCAGTACCATAAAGAATACAAAACTCGAGCACCCTATTCAAATCAGTTTCTGATTTCAGAAGTAGACAAATATCATCTGCATAAGCAGCGGCAGTCCATGGGGCATGATGACCAGAAATCAGAACTGGGGTAAAAAAACAAATGTCATTTAATAACCATAGTAAAGGGTCAATACAAAAAATAAATAACAGAGGGCTTAAGGGACACCCCTGACGGACACCCCTTTTTACCAGAACCAAAGGCCCCAAAAACCCATTCACCAATGGTTTAATAAAGATGCAGTGATAAATAGCCTGTAACCAAGCAATAAAGGAATCTGGAATACCATATCGGTGGAGAGTCATCCATAAAAACCCATAGTCCACAGAATCAAAAGCCTTTCTCTGATCTAAAGATACCACCAATCCAAAGGTAGAAGCAAAAGAGCCGGATTCAAAAACTTCCCTCAGTACTAAAAGTTGGCTGTTATCACCATGCCTGGAATAGCACAAGATTGGGTACAGGAAATGACACAAGATGCAACCACAGATAAGCGGAGGGCCAGTATCTTCAAAAGAATTTTAAAATCAACATTTAACAAGCAAATCAGCCTCCAATTATCTAAATCTTCCCTAGCACCTTTCTTATATAATAAGGTTACCACTCCCATAGTTGTGTGAATGGGAAAATAACCCACATGTAATATAAAATTATAAACCTGGGCCAATTCCTGAGAAATATGAGGAATAATTAATGCATATAATTCTGATGGAAGACCATTCAGGCCTGGTACCTTTCATTTGGGTAATGCAGCTACTGCCTCTAAGACCTCTGCGGGACAAATAGCTGAGGTAAGGGCAGTGACCGCAGACCCAGAGAGGGCAGGAATATCTAAAAAAGGAAACCAGTGGGAGAAGGCAGCAGCATCAGTAAGCTGTGTATCAAACTGCTGCCCCAAATGCTTAGACACTACTCACTACTGACTACTATCCGAATGTTTCGTTACAGTTGACATATCAGAATCCCATACAGCTGACATAGTTTTATGCTGAATTCGGGAAGAGCAACTAAGAAAAGGGCAGACCTCCGCCAAAGATCCCTGTGTACCAAAACGCTGTTGCATAGTCAAGGATGCCATTTTTTTCTCTTGAAATACCTGAATTTGCTGCTTAATAAGCCAAATCTGATCCCCATAATCATGTTTGGTAGTATATGCTAAACTCATCCATTGCTGCAGCTGCTGTCTGAGCGTCTGATATCTCAACTTTTTGGAATCCTTGACATGTTTGCTTTCACATAATAAAAGAGTCCGCAAATCAGATTTAAGACTATCCCACCAGAGAAAAGGATTATCAAATAACTGAAACAAAGTCTTTTTCCCACCAATTAAATATAATATGTGCTGGAGCAGCGAACCCCTGGAGAGTAATAATGTATTAAATTTCCAAAGGCCCGGGCCGTGAGGAGGGGTCCCATGCACCTACTACCATGGAAAGAGTCTTGTGATCAGAATAAGTCACAGAGTCCACCTGTGCGGCTAGTACAGGAATCTGTTTACTGAGAAAAAAAAAGTCTATTTGGGTAGCATGTGTTGTCCTCTGGAATGTAGGTATCCCCCTAGTGTGAAGTGACTTATAGACATCTTTTAAGTGAGCTAAGTGAACCGTAGACTGTAAAACCGACATGACACAAAAAATATTTTTGGTAGAGGTACCACTACCATGATCCTGAAGCGTGAGACCGCAATTAAAGTCACTGCCCCAAAGCACAGCTTGTGCAGAGAAAAGAAAAGGCTGAAGCTGAAGAAAAATGTCCACCCTGTCAGCTTTCAATTGCAGTGCATAAATATTAATTAAACGAAAACAGGTCTTATGCATCTTGACATCCAACAAAAGAACCCTCCCTGGCACCAAATCAATCAATTTTATGAGCTGAAAAGGTAAACTAAATAAAATCCCCACCCCAGTACATGCACCTAAACCAATAGAACAGTAAGAAGGACCCCTGTACCAGTCGCGTTTAGCATGGCTAACCTCAAGGGCTGTGTGCAATCTAGTGTCCTGCAGAAAAACAATATCCGCATGGGTGGACATTAAGTGGGAAAAGACTCCGCCACGTTTTTGTGGATTTTTAATACTATTGACATTAATTGTCAAAAATGTCAGCTTTCCGGAAAGGCTCATTTAAAGAAGTCAAGGGGGTTTAAGCAACTTCGATTTGCCAGCACCAGAGGCCCATTTCTTCCTCCCTTTAGGGGTAGGCTTCCCTTTCAGGGGGCCCGCAATTTTCTCATGAACATCACCTAATTCACTAGATTCAGAATCAGAGCAGAGGTCAGCACAATGAGAACCCTCCGACGAGACTTTGGAGCTTTTATCCAGAAAATCAGTTTCCAAAAGCAATGGTTGATAGCGATTGGAAGTTTGGGTTTCCGAGATTTTATGAACCTTGGGGGCTGGGCTGTCTCCAACTCCGGCAGTGTGTTATCTGTTGTTCGAGGTCAACGACCGGGTCTTTGGGGGTGGTGGCATGTCAGGAGAAGAAGGGACAAGCAAAGTCCTTGGTCCCTGCAATGGAAGGGTCAAAGAGATAGGAGAGGGCTCAGCAGTCTCCACTGATACAGGGGCCTCCCGAGGCACCTGAACTACAGGAGGGAGGTCAGAACGGAATTCAGGAGGGGGGGCAACATCGACAGATCAGAAGATGGTCGAGGATCTGATGGCAATGGGGTGTCCCCAGACCGTACATGGGCCCTCTGGGCAAGTGCTACCATCAATCTCTGTTCCTCCAAATCCCCAGAACCAGATTTGGAAGAAGCAGCTTGTGTACATTCACCGTAGGTATGACCAGAAAGGCCACACAAATTACAACTGACAGTTTCTGAACAATGCATGGACATATGACCCAGTTTACCACATGCGGAGCAACAGATTTTGTCAAAGGCACTACTGAGGTGACCCGGAGCACCACATTTATAACAAGATTTGGGCTGACCTGGGTAAAACAAAACACCACGGTCACCCCCCAAAAAAAAGGAATTTGGCAAATGCTGTAAAGAACCATTCAGTTCCTGAAGAATAACTCTAATCTTCCAACCCCTGGTCCAAATGTTTTCTCTATCAAAAATAGCCTCGGGGCTCCCAAAACAGTACACCGTTGTTTAAGCCAAAAGAGTAAGTCAGTCACACTGACACTCTCATTGCGAAAGAGGACTGTGACAGACTTCTGAGCAGGTCTAGTAAGAGGGATGACCTCAAATGGGGCCCACAGTGGGGTATTCTTCACTGTCCCATACCTGCTCCAAAAGGCCTCTAAACCAGCCTGTAATTTAAAGCTGATGTCAAAGGAATGCTCTCCAGAGACATGTATGAGAGCATACAATTCAGTGGCTAAAAATTACAAACTATGCTTAAGCAGTGTTTTCCCCACAAATTCCCTATCTGGAAATACCTCAAGTCCATCTTTATACACAATACGCACAGCATTATGACATTTAGCTGGAAGCACCTTTTTCTTAAAAAAGGAAGCATACGTTTTAGAGGAGCTGGTATTATCACCCCCTGAAGAGGTTGCGTTATCACCCCCTAAAGAAGGGGCGGAAGATGTAGCAAAAGGTAGAGGCGGACCCCGGAGGGCAACCACCAGAAAGAGCATGGGGCAAAGAAACAGGACACCTAGGAACCTGAGGAGGTAATACAGTCCGTAAAGGAAAAACAATTTTAGGATCAGGGGTCAATTCCAAATCAGTATCTAAATGTAAGTCAGATACATCACCCGAGGAACCTCGCACAGTCTGAGAGATCACAGGAGCAGGTAGCAGGGACTTTGAGATAATTTGCACTCCAGGAATACATATCGGGGCAAATCCTGAGGTCCACTGCTGGGAGACAGGTGAACGCACCCATCCCACCGCCCTGAGAGAATGATCCACCGACCACTGCTCCATGTCATCCGGAACCGAGTCCACCCATCCCTTCCGTGGGACTGCCAGTTTAGCAGTATGTTAAGGAGCAGTAAAAGGAAAAGTTGAAACACCATTCTGGTTTAGGGGTTCAGTTTGAAAGATCACTGGCATTTGCACAAAAGCAGCTCCTGAGCATTCCGCTGCCACACCCGTCGTGGGAGTATTCTGGTCTGAAAGTGTAACCTGACAACTTCCGCTAGACTCCAAAAGACCTCCCAGTACACCGGGAGTGTAGGAGAAAGCAATTCCCTCATTAAGGGTTGTACGGCAGAAACAACAGCCGGAGACAGTATAGAATTAATATCAATGCTCGCAGCGTCTTGCACAGGAGAGAAAGGAGGTCCCAAATCCAACTCCTCCAGCGACGGAATAACAACCCGATCCAAAACAGGCTCAGAGAGCACCACAGCAGCCTTTAAGGTAGTATCCACAACAGGAACCGTCTCCATTGCAGCAGCTTCAGATACAGGCAGTGCAGTCAGCGCACCACACTCCTCCACGTCCTTCTCCATGACTGAACAGGCAGAGACTGACTCTGCAGCAGACGGCAAAGCGCCCTACCAACAGAGTTGGGGAATTTCCCCAGTGTCCTGGCCAAATTTCCCTCATTCACTAAAAATGCCACCAACAGCTTAATGTGGTTCAAGGTCAGTTGGCATTCATCTGTATCCCCCTCCCCCGGGTCATGCCTGAAAATAGGCAGGATTTGTCTAGTGCCATTACCTGGTCAACACAAACTAAATAAATAAATAAATATATGTTAAATAAATTTAGTCCATCTATATCAGTATTATGCAACTGATGCTGAAAAGAAACGGCTTCATAATTCATGTAATTGTCTCATATCCATTAAAGGGGGTAGAAAATTGGTGCTAATTGGCAGCAGTTAGTAATGCTCCTGTTTACAGCAATGAAATTCATACCTCCAAATGATCCATATTTAACAGTACCTAACAAACACAGATGTGAAAAACTATGTTTTCAGTTCTTTTCTTTGTACAAGCAATATGTTGTGCAGTTATTTTCATGAAACTAGTAGTTTTGAGTGTTTAGTCACAATTTGTGTACAGAATACTAATTATGAGCTATTGACCGAACAGAACCTTACTTAGAGTTCACAAACCGTAACATAGCTAAAACTCCAGATCACAGGTTCCATGAAGAGACGTGTAACAGAATGCTACCCATAAAAACAAAACAATGCAAAGCACAGTTTTTCACATCAGTTTTTATTTAGGAACAGTTAAATATGGATAATTTGGGGGGAATGAATAACGTTTCTGAAAGTAAGAATTTTTTAAACAGCTGCCAATTAGAAATGATTTCCTGTCCTCTTCAATTAAACCTTTCTGGCAAAGAATATTTTTGTCAGTAAACAAAATTTTACATGCATCACTAAACTTTGAGGCATTATTATGTCTATTAAATATCTCAATTAGTTAAGAGTTACCTCAAGGCAATAAGTTAAAGTTTTTACAATTGGCACTTAATGCTAAAAGATGTTATCACAACACAATGGAAAGATTCTGATCTACCATCATGGGACACATGGAAGGGCCTATCAGTGGACATTTTTTATCAATGAAATATTTTGAAGTAAAATTCATGACAATTCACACAATACAATAACACAGTATTTTCTCGGTTCTACTGTTCTTTTCCTTAACTATCTTAAAGTACATACTAACATACTAAATTGACAGCAGAATAGGCCCAATGGTCTATCGAGTCTGCTTGAGTAACAGCCTACAGTCCACTCACTGTGGCTGCCCCTCCCCCTTTGTGACCCCTGTGGACCCTTTACATACTTCACTCCCCCCGACAGTATTACACCCCTGTGTCTGTCCCACCCTCACTTTAATTCTCCCACTGTCACCATCCCCACAAACTCAGATGGCAATGAGTTCCAGGCTGCCACCACCCACTCAGTGAAGTAGTGATGCTTCATCTCCCCCTTAAACCCCTCCCTACCAATCTCAGGCTATGCCCCCTCATGGCTCTGTCCTTCCTCAACTGAAGCAGTCCATCAGAGCTAACCCAGTTAATCTCCTTCAAATATTTAAAGACTTCTATCATATCCCCCCATCCCTCCTCTCCTCCAGGGAGTACATGTTCAAATCCCTTAATCTCTCCTCATAGGACAGGTCCCTTAGGCTATGAATCATTCTTGACACCCTCCTCTGGACCCACTCAAGAAGGGCTACATCCCTCCTCAAGTATGGGTGTCAGAACTGCACACAATACTCCAGGTGCAGCCTAACCAGGCAGTTGTACTGGGGCAGTAGGACCTCTCTCCTCCTTGATGTTATCCCTCTGGTTATGCACCCCAGCATCCTATTCGCCTTCACAGCTGCCCTCCTACACTGCTCAGAATTATTCATTTTGGTGTCTATTGCCACCCCAAGATCCTTTTCTTCCCTGAAGATGGCAGCTTTACCCCTCTGAGACTGTAGTCATGGCTGGTGCTTCTTGCCCACAAGTGGAGTACACTGCACATCTTGGCATTGAACCTCAGCTGGCCAAGTGTGCGACCACCATTCAAGTGTTCCCAAGTCCTCTTGCATCATTCTAGTCTCCTCCTCCTCCTTGTCAACCGCTGCTCCCAGTTTGGAGTCATCCGTGAATAGACTCAGCCTGCTCCTTACTCCAATCCCGATGTCTGAAATGAATGCAAAATAGGACCAGCCCCAATACCAATCCCTGGGGTACCCCACTAATGACCCTTCTGGAAGACGAGACCTCCCCCCAACCACCACCATCTGACACCTATCTGTTAACCAATTCCCAATCCACCCTACAATTTTCTCTCCCCACCCCAAGCTCCTCAGTTTCTCCAGCAATCTACGGTGTGGCACCGAGTCAAAAGCCTTACTGAAGTCCAGGTACAGGACATCCACTGGCTTCCCCTGGTCCAGAGACCTTGTGACCCGGTCATAGAATTCAACCAGGTTCATTTGACATGTTCTTCCCCTGGATGAACCTATGCTGTCATTTATCTTGGAAACCATGGACCTCCAGGGGCTCTACCATCCATTCCTTTAAGATGATTTCCTGTAGCTTCCCCACCACAGATGTCGGGGTAACTGGTTTGTAGTTTCGTGGTTCCTCCTGTGGACCACCCTTATGGAACAGCATGACATGTGTCTCCCTCCAGTTGCAGGGGATCTATCCAGTTTGAAGGAAGAGTTGAATAAGTCCATCAGTGGTGCAGACAGGACATCTGACAGTTCCCTCAATACCCAGGGGTGAATCCCATCCAGACTCAGAGCCTTATCCCACCTCAGGGACTTTAGAGCCTCTTTCACCCTCCCCAGTGGTATCTCCCCATTCATACGTGCCTCCCACATTCCACCTATCCCGTGTGGAGATGGTTCCTTCCCCTCCATCGTAAAGACCGAGCAGAAGTACTCGTTGAGTACTTCTGCTTGCTCCACCTTCCCTTGACCTTGCCATCTTGGGCAAGATGGTGGCCGTGCTGGGCTGCTGTCTGTCTGCTTTCTGAATGAGAGCAGTGTCTATGCTAGGAGTCTCCAGCTTCTCTTCATTTATTTGTTTATTCATTTAAATTTTTCACCTTAGGAGAGCATTATTTGCTGTGTGTGTGCCTAAGTCTGACAGCGTCAACTAGAGCACCCAAATTGTGAGGGTAGTCCCCGTAGTTTAACTAGTATTTTAGTTAGGGTTTCTAGTTATAAGCAGGACAGGGGAGTGAAATAGGTGTAGGAGCTAGCATTTTTATTTTGAGGGTTGAGTTGGCCTGCAGGTTCACCTTATCTTACCTGTGTGTTCCCTGGAGTCATGGAAAGCTGCCATTGCCTGGACTTTGCCTGTATCGTGTTCCATCTGCAACTGATCGATGATGGAGTGGTACTTGTCCCAGTATCTGGCCAGAGTTGGATGGTGTCCATTTTTACAGCAAGGCCAACTGCCATTGAGGTGGAAAATTGATTCCCCGGACTGTGGTTACGATCCTCGGAGTTGGAGTTGGAGGAACCAGAGAACAGAGGCCTCAGGAATGGCTGGAGGTGCTGCTTTAATCACTGTATGAGGGGGCCGAAGGTGCATCTGGCATCTGCTGCAACCGGATTTCCTTCCCAGGGGAACTCAGATGTATAGAGGGCATCGTCTGTGATTCTTTTCCCCTGGATTTATAACCCTGAAGTGAGGTTGGGGAAACTTTGCCACAATCAGCTCTTTTCTGATACTTTGTTCCACCTGGCTGGAGTTTTACCAGCTAGAGAATATCAGGGACTTTTCGAGGGACATTGCATGGTAACAGATGGTTTCCAGGATTATTTACAGACTTTGCATCTGACTAACGTCTTCCATCTATCCTGGAGCTGATAAGAGGAGCTCCAGGTTATTAAATAAGGTGTTTTCTCCAGGTGAACTGCACAGGTATTTTGCACATTGCTTGGTTCCGTAGTCATCTTGCCCAGCAGAGACTAGGGCAGTGAGAGGGCCCATGGCCTCATGACGTTTCTGGGCTGGAACTGTTTTATTGCATTCTGACTGTTTATTTAATGTTTTGAGACATTTAACCCTGTCTTGTAGGGCATTATTTTAAATCCTGCAGGTCACGCTCCTGGAAAGTTGGAAGCTTGGCTCCTTGTCTATTTTAACTCTTTTGTGGGGGTGTTTTGGGGGTTGTTGTGGTTGTTGGGGGAGGTTATTAGAGTTTGGGGTCTTAGTTTAATAAGTGTTTGTGGAGTATGACTGGTTAGGCTTATGTATTTTAGTTGTGTGGATGTTTGTATGACTGATAGTCGTCAGCCACTTATCGAGGCTTTCTGGTTGGGGCAGTATGTGTCTGGGGAAGTCACGGAGTTTGGGGTGGGCTAGGATTGTGTATGAGGCATCCCAGCTTCTTGATCTATGGCCCTTTACCGACGTTCCAGTTTCCACCATTACAGCTCGTCATTGTAGGGAGGTCGGAATTAAGAGGGTTCACACTGATCAACTTTGGTAGTGCGCCTCAGACAATTTGGGTGGGGGTAGGATTGAGGTCATCGGGTGTAGGAGGCACCCTGGGTGTTGCTGGGTCCTAGAGAGAGGCCAGATGTGTTTGGTTCCCATCCCCAGGGTTTCCACCAGACTGAGTGGACTAGTATCCAGAAGATCTACACTGCTCACCAATCCCCTGAGGGCAGTGCTTTGCAATGCAAGATCGATAAGGAATAAGACCACAATTATAACGGACTTGGTTTCTTCGGTCAATCTGGTTTGCACTACTAAGACCTGGGTGGGTGATGATGCTGGCCCGGGTTTAGAGGCTGCCATCCCCCCTGGATACTCGGTGGTGCACTGCCCCAGAGTGGAATGGAGGGGCAGGGGAGTGCCCATCTGTTTTAGATCTGAACTTGGCTTCACTGTGAACCAAGTGGGAAGACTGGGTTCCTTTGAATGTGTGGCCATATGTGGGAGTCCGGTGGCAGGTTGCAGGATTTTCTTAATTTACCGCCCCCTTGGGGCAGCGGGAGAATTCCTGCAGGAGGTAGCCAACTTCGTCATCAGTGGGATGCTGGAGTCCCCCACATGTTTAGTTCTGGGGAACTTCAATGTCTGGGCTGATGATGAATCTTCTAGGCTAGGTTACAACCTCCTCCAGTTGATGTCATCTATGGGCCTGTCGTGAGAAGTTTCTTCCGTGACCCACCAGGGGGGCCACATGCTGGACTGATCTTCTCGCTTGGGTTTAAGATTAGTAATCTCAAGACTGATCGGGTAGTTTGGTCCAACCACTGCACAGTGGAGTTCTCATTCTGGGTCCCCCCCCGAAAACTCTCCCCCTGTCGGGATGATAAGCTATCGCCCTTTGAAGGGTTTGACCCCGGAGGGATTTCTGACAAAAGAAGAGCCATCCAGTGTGGGTAGTACATCTGTAGGGGGTGCGGGCTAGGCTGTTGCCTCCTATAATGGGGCGATGTTGGTTGCACTTGACTCTCTTGCACTGGTCCATGTAGGACCCAAACCTTCTCACTTGAGGTCCCCGTGGTTTGATGGGGAGCTCAAGGTGGTGAAGATTGTGGGTCAGAGGTTAGAGCGCTGCTGGCGGAGGTCTGGGCTCAATGTGGACAGACTGGACCTGCGCTGTCATTATGCTGAGTATCAGGGGCAATCACCTGTAAGAAGGCAGAGTTCCTGTCCAGGGAGATTGCTTCTGGGAAGAATCGACCAACTGTGCTTTTTCAGACTGTGGAAAGGTTGTTAAACCCAGCCTGTCTGCAGCTGAAAAAAGCTTTTTCTGATGCTTTATGAAAAGTGTTTGCCTGGTTCTTTTCAGACAGGGTGGCCACCATCTGGTGGGGGATTCCACCAGTGTGTCACAGCATACCTGACAGTGATCACCTTCAGTGTTCAGAGAGTATTCCACCTAGATGGGGAGTGTTTAAACTAGTGGAGGTGGCTGAGGTCATTGAGTTTGCCCTCGGGCTAAAGCATGCATTATGAATTGGACCGATGCTGATGTATTTTCTTATGAGATGTGTCGACTCCATTGTCCCAGTGTTCACCTTGATTGTCCGGTGCACTATCTCAGAAGGAGTCTTTCCAGATGCCTTGAAGGAGGCACTGATTAGGCCGCTTCTGAAGAAACCACCATTAAACTCTGACATCAAAGCGAATTACCATCCAATCTCCAACCACCCATTTTTAGGGAAGATTGTTGAGAAAGTTGTGGGGCAGCAGATAGAGGAGCACCTCATGACATTTGACCTTTATGAGTCCTCCAGTCAGGGTTTTGGGGGAGGCACAGCACAGAAACTGCATTAGTTCAGGTGCACAATGACCTCCTCAGGGCTCTAGATTGAGGAGAGGAGACAGTTCTTATTCTCCTCGACCTCTCTTCAGTATTTGACATGGTAGACCATTGTGTGTTGCTCAACTGCCTGGGGAAATTTTGAGGACTTGCCAGCACTGTCATTTGCTGGTTTGAGTTCTATCTCACGAACAGGAGGCAATGGACAATGATGAGGAATTTCTCCTCCTCCACTAGCCCTCTGTCGTGTGGAGTACCTCAGGGTTCTGTCCTATCACAATGGTGTTTGCCGTGTACATGCTGCCCCTGGGAGAGCTCATTAGGAAATACAGTTTGAGCTTTCATTGCTATGCTGATGATGGCCAACTGTATCTTTCCTTTGCCCCTGGGACATCCAATGTGGTGGAAGTGCTGAATAGATGTCTTGCTGAGATTAATGACTGGATGGCTTCCAGCTGGTTGTGACTGAACCCTGATAAGATGGAGGTACTTGTAGTGGAGTAGAACAGAAGACATGATAGGATAGCCTCTGGCCCAGCTACTGGGTTATTCCTGGGATCTGTGCCATTGAAGGCCTCCCCTAGGGTGCGTGATCTTGGTGTGACCTTCAACAGCAGATTGACATTTGAAGCTCAGGTGTCATCCATTGTCCAGACCAGCTTCTACCATCTTAGGAACATTGTCAGGACCAAGCCCCTAGTTCCGCCTATGGAATTCTCCACCATGGTACATGCCTTCATAATGACTAGGCTTGATTACTGTAATGCGCTTTACTTTTGGGTCTCAGGAGGAACCTCCCGCAGGCTGCAGCTAGTGCAAAACGCAGCTGTCAGCTTGCTGACGGGGCAATCTAAATGCTGTCATATCACCCCAGTGCTGCATGAACTGCACTGGAGGATCCTCATCAAGGTGGACTTACTCACCTTTAAGGACCTACATGGGCTGGGCCCTGGATACCTGTCTGACCTTCTAACACCCGCTGCCTCGATCCACTCTCTCCATTCTTTCTCTAGAGGCCTCCTTGAGATTCCCAGGACAAGGCTGAAGACCACCGGTGACAGAGCCCCATCCTGTGGAATTTGCTGCCTCATCTGTAAGGGAGGCCCCTTCAGTTGAAGTGTTCAAGGCCCACCTCAAGGCCCTCCTGTTTAGTCAAGCTTTCTCAGACACTGTCTGTCAGTATTTATCTCTGGGATAGCCTCTTCAATGATTACTGTTATTTTAACTATTTTATATTATGTGGATTATTTATTAGTGTTTTATATTGTATGCGCTGTATTTTATGAATAGTTTGTATTTATTTGTATGGTGCCCAGAGCCTCCAGGATTGGGCGCTTTGGAAAATAAACTTCGCCTTGCCCCTCTTTTTGTAACATATAAATCTGCCCCCCCCCCCATCGCTTTCCTCCCCTTCCTGATCTATCTGAGAAAACTATCTACACAAAAATCAGTGGACAACATGAGACTAGAAAAGCAGTGTTACTATACCAGTAGACAACTAAAGGAGTATTGGAAGATTTGGGGATATCTGTAAAGGGCCACTGAAGATAATCAAATTTAGACTGCTATACAGTATGTACTGAGCTGAAAGTTTTGATGCATTGTTAACTTTGAAGGATTGGTTACAATGTTTTTATACATGACTGCTTTTCTATTTATTGTATATACATAAGTATCTATATTCTGTAACTACACCAACCCTTTCTGAAAAATAAAGCACGTGTTAAAAAAAAGCAATGTATTGAATCCAATAGTCACCAGTTCAAAGCCTCAGTGGATGCCTTTGATGCTGTGTCTCACTCTGCGGCTGCAGGCATTTGCACTAGATGGCACTCCTGGCTGTAGGCTGCTGGCTTTACCCAAGATATCCAGTAGCATGCAGTAAATGTTCCCTTTGATGGAACATATTTGTTCAGACAGCTGGTAGTGCAGTCTCTTAAGGTGTCTACTGAAACTAGAGCAACTTGTAAGTCCTCCAGACCACCAGCTTCCTTCAACTCTTAGAAGTGCAAGGGATGTGGGTTTTTAAACAACAAGCAATCTTTTTGTGGCAAAGGTAGGGGAGCTCAAAACAGAGCTCAGCTTCCCCAGACTCAAAAGAAGGCACAGCCAATGGCACAGACACAGAAAGCACCTAGTGCCACTATCTGAATTTCAGCCCCAGATCTTCCAAGAATCAGTCTTCACTATTCATTACTTCATGGATGTGTGCCGAAAGCACTAGGACCCCAGAGGAGTGCACAGCTTTAAAATGTTAGAGCTAGGGGATTAAAATTGTAAGCAGCTCCACCCACGAGGTGGCGGCATGGCATGGTGCTCATGGGCTGACCAGTAAACTAGCCAGCCCCCTGCTCATCTCAGTTCTGTTCTTCCCACCATTGAGGTGGCACTCCAGAGCAGCATTCACCATTTATTTGCTATGCACTCAGTCCGTTGCCACCAGCTCAACAACATAACTTCTCTTATCTTCTCTGTGTAAGTCTTCACCATTCATCACAGTTGGTTGTCCAGCCAGAGCGCAGCACCCTGTGGGAGTTTTTTTTTTCCTAGGGGAGGAGCCGGTGCTGCCACCCATGAGGCCGACATACTGTGTGGCACTCACGGGTTGGCAAGCAATGGCCATCGGCTCCTCCTCCACCTCAGTTCTGCTTCTCCCACCATTGAGACAGCACCTCACCTGCAGCAGTGGAAAAACTGAACTGCATCATCTGTGACCTAGTTTCAGCACAGCTCCACACCTCACCTCAAAGCCACATTTGACACTGTCTGATTACAAAAGTTCACCTGGTTCTGCCGTTCGGTACTCAGCCCTGTTTACTTGAAGATCTGGTAAGATCTTTCCTTTTTAGTTCTTTAATGGCGCTGAGTTTTTTCTGTTTATTGTTTGAGTTACCTCATTTGCATCATGTCAGGTTCGGAGGACAAGAAGCACTCTTCGAAAGCAGGCCGGCCTCCTATGCGTCGGTGTCCCTGCGGATGGCAAATTTCCATGACAGACCAGCATGATGTCTGCTTAACCTGCCTTGGACATCAGCATGATATGGACAGTTGTGATGCCTGCTTCTCTATGGACAGCCATGTTCTTGAGTACTGTGCATTTAAAGTTGGCAGGGCTCCACTGACTTTCGGGGTGTGGCATCGCCCTCAAGGATCCAAGCGCAGGTCGCTTTGCCCTTCCTCTGGGTCCCCTTATGGGCCTGTACGGTCCAGTGAGGAGAGGGCCTCCTCCTCCTCTAGCCTTGCCAGGGAGGAGGCCTCTTCCACTGTGCCAGAGGGCCAGTCTTTTTGCCCCCAGAGCCAGGCTGGGAGCACTGTCCTGGCAGTCACCTCCTCAGAGGTGCAGGCTATCCCAGTGTCACATCTCACTGTTGCTGGGTCCAGCACAGGAGGTTCCTCAGCGCCACCTGCTGGTGCCATTTTGGATCCTGGAGCTGTTCATGGCTCTGGTGATCAAGATGGTGCCAAGAGGGGCACTGGGCCAGCCCTGGCGCCAAGGGTGGGAGAACCCCTGGAACTGCCAGTTTGGAGGTCTTTTGGATCTCCTTCTCTCTGGTACCAGAAAATCAGGTGGCCGACCCAAACTGGCGACCTGACTTCTTGGAGTCAAAGTGCTCTCCGGGGCCCAGGACCATGGTGCCTTCCTAGGTGCCCCTTCCTGTGGCTCCAGTGTTGGCAGTCAGCGCTGGCTCCCTTGCCAAGAGTGGGGCCGTGTGCATGATAGCTATCCCTGGTCTGATGGTGTGGTAGTTCAGGTATTGGGGTGGGGTTGGCTGCCATCCCCTCCTCTGAAACTAGGACTGGGACCTTGGGGAGCCTGCAGAATTGGGCTTGTCCAAGGCACAGAGAATGAGGAAGAGGTCTGCCTTGGAATCGGTGGGGTTGAAGGGCCAGGGCAAGGGGCTGGGGCTCTCCTCTGGAGTTCTTCGGGGCTCAGGGAGGAGCCACAGTGCTGAGCCTCATTCTCTCCCTCATCACCTTTGAGGGAGTCCTTGTTGGGTGGAATTGGGGTCCACCCTTCTGGACACATGCGGCCCTGGTCCCCTCATAGGGGTACTTCCCCTTCAGGGCTCAGTCCTGACTGCTTTAGGTTGGTTGAGCAGCCTTTGATTGAACTGGCCTATGAATCCCATCATCATCTGGGTTCACCTGCTAGGTCCCCTAGCCCTGGCAGAGGTGCTTCACGAGCTGTGAAAAGTTTCTGCCCTTTGCCTCTGCATCCAACCACTCTTCTCCCAGGCCATGTGGGTCTTTTGGGGCCCTTGACCTGGGAACAATTCAGATCTCAGGCTGCTTAGTTCCCAAGATATGTTAGGGTCATGGACCAGCAGGTCTTTTGCCTGTCTCCTTCGCTGCAGCCAGAATCTGAATCGTCAGGTTCTTCGGCCTCCTTGTCTTCCTCAATTGAGGGAGAGAAGACTTCTGTCCACCTGTCCTCTGATGCTGATCAAACAAAGTATCAGTGCTTCCTTGCAAGGCTGGTCGAGGACCTGCATATATCTCACTTAGCAAGATGCAACACCGAGCATATAATGCTCACCTTCCTAGGTGAATACAGTACGTTCCACTTGGTGGTCCCTTCCTGGCCTATACCCTTCCAGAAGACATCGTACAGTGTCTGTTAGCTTCCATCCATCCCAGGTCTATCCCCTTTGGACTTCCAGCATTGGTATTGTGTGCCTCAGGGGTCTACAGGTACATTGCCTCATCCCTCTCTGGGAGTGACACAGTTGGACACCCGTAGCGGGCATTGGCGCCGAGACCACGACCGGCCCCCAGATCTGGACTCTGCTGAGTTCTACCACCTAGGGTGGAGAGTTTTCTCTTCAGCACGGGTGATACTATATATCGTGTCTCATCATTTGCACCATGCTGCCTATAACAGGCATCTGTGGGGAATGCTGGGTCAGGTGCTGGTATCATTGCCTGACTCGAAGGTGGCCAGGCAAGCCATAGCCCTCTCTGTGATAGGCCTAGAGCTAGCAAGGCACCAAGCAAGGGCATCTTATGATGCCAATGAGGTCACGTCATGGCTAGCAGGGACAGCAATATGCATTAGGCAAACGGAGTGGCTTCAACTATCAAGGCTGTCACCTTTGACCTGGCATAGAGTGATTGCCTCCGCATTCTGAGGGACCCATGTTTTCTCCCACAGGATGAGGTGAGATCTGCAGGGTCACTTTACTTCTCCAGGGAACAGGGGACTCTGCCTCACCCTGGCCAATCACAGGCCTAACTGACCTGGAGTAGGTCTCCTCCTCCTCTCATGTTTCCCCCATGGGAGGCTGAAAGAAATCTGTCCCTCAGGGAAGTGCTAAGTCCCCTTTGGGGTGCTTGGTACTCACCCAACAGTAATGAATGGTGAAGACTGACACAGGAAAGATATGAAAATTACGTACCTACTGTAATTCTTGATCTTCCTGTGTATCTTCTCCATTCATCACTGGAAACAACCCAACTTCTCCTCAGAAGACCTCAGTCTCTGGGCAATGCCTCATCCCTGCTTGCCCTCCTCCTCAGGGAACCAGTTGGGATTCTCCTACTGTAACCATAGGGCCCCTCCTTGTTCCTATGAGGCAGCGGAGGGGACCCATTTGAGAGGAGGGCCAGTAGGACCTCTCAATCAAGAAATTGAGATGGGGGATTCCTGGTGGAACCTCTGTGGTCAGTCCACTCCCTTTGGGATGTGCTGACTTCTACTCATGTGTTCCCTGGGATGGAGGAGGGAATGGGGCTGGCAGGGACTCCTCCTTCCCTTTGCCCTCCCTGTCTTCATACTTCTCTACCTCTTCAATCTCCTTCTCCCTCTCCCCTTTCAGGGAGGTAGGTGTTGTTGAATGGGTGGGATCCTCATTTCCCCCACTGAACCCTGTAGGTTCTCCTTTTGGAAGTGGTAGCCGGGGGGGAGGAGTGTGGAATCCCAACTGGGTGGTTTTCCACCCAGTAGGGGGTTGGAGGAAGGAGGGCAGGACCTTCTCCACTCCATGGATGCTCCGTCTGACCCAGAAAGGGGCAATTATAAGGCTAAGATGTGGATCCTGTGGCAACTGTCTGCAGGTTAGCTGAATGTCTACCTCTGGAGGTACATCCCCAGTCACTCAAATCTCTGAGTCAGTCAAGGGGCATGGGCAGGTGGGTCCCTCCTTCCCTTCTCTCCTTCCTCACATTATTTCTCTCTGTCTCTCTCTCTGTCTCTCTCTCTCTCTTTTCTTCTTTCCTTCTTTCCTGCCTGAATGGCCATCCAGGGACTGGGGCCTAAAGACCCATAGCCTCCCATATCCCCCCCTCCTCCTGTGTCCTCTGGCTGGCCTATTCCTTTTTCAATTTATATATTTTCTTTATACTGTCCTTCAGGCTCCCTTGCCCTGCCCTTGTTTTTCTCTATCCCTCTGGTTTTCCCCTCTGTCTCTCTGGTGAGCCGAACTGAGGCGGAGGAGGAGCCGATGGCCGTTACTGGCCAACCCGCGAGCTCCATGCAGTACATCAGCCTCATAGGTGGCACCACTGGCTCCTTCCCCTAGAAAAAAAAAGCTCCTGCAGGGTGCTGCACTCTCACTGGATGCCCAACAGTGATGAATGGTGAAGATACACAGGAAGATCAAGAATTACGGTAGGTACGTAATTTAAATTTTTTGCCTGTTCTGGCACCACTTTCTCTCCTCTATCCTTTACTATCCTGGGCTCTGTTTTTGCTTGTTTTTATTATTTTTTGAATTCAGTCATGTCCACTTTTCAGGGGCCTAACAAGTTCAAAAAGGAGATGGATTATCCCCCTACGCATTGGTGCCCCTTTGGGAGAAATATGTCTGTCTAGGACCGATGTGACCCTTGTTGGACATGCCTTGGAGCTCAACGTGACATGGCCCATTGCAATGCCTGTTTCTTCATGTATTTTTGCACACTCAAGATTTGCACAATGAAATGGGGTTGCTCCCCCTCCCCATTTTTGGAGGCAGACATTGCATGACGGACTCCAAGATGAGGTCCCTGGGCCCCTCCCTGAACCCCTCTCCAGTACTTTATGTACTGAGATAGACCAGGCCTCTTCTGATCCTGGTCTCACCAAGACGAGAGCCTGGGAGAGGGGTCAGTGGGACAGCCGACTCCTTCTGGTGGGTCAGTTGCACACCCCTCCTAGTCCGGGGCTCCACTGGGCACACAGATGCCCTTGTGGTCACAGTTTGGTGCTGCTGAAGCTCCTGGCACTGAGGCCAGTGCCAGTGAGCAGGACAATGCTGTCCATGCAGCCAGGTCCCTTTCTGATGTCACCTGCAGCTCTGGAAGAAGGAAGGCTTCTGGAGCTAGTGGCCCCATGGAGATCTTCTGAATCTCACCCCCAGTATGGTCAGATGACCTGGGGGATGATGACCAGGATGATCCTGAATGGTTTCCAGGCATTGATGATGAACGTGGCCCTTCTGGGACTAGTTCTAGATCTGAGTTACCTTCATTGTCATCTCTGGCTGTTTCTTAGTCCAGTGCAGATTGTGGTGCCATGCTCCTTCTGTCTTCTGGTGTCAGTTCTGGTGCCAGGAGGAGGTTGGTGCCAAACACAGCACTGGACAGGGGTCTGGCCCCATCATCGGTGCCAGGTAGAGTTCCAGCGCCACCCTCCATGCCACACCTGACTGGTGCTCTTCCCAGTGCAGAGAGGAATACTGCTACCACTTGAGTTGCCGGCTCCCCTTAACTTTAACTCCCAAGGCTGGATGTGTTGCTAGGCCTAACCCAAGGGGCAGAGCCCATTCTGATGAAGTTGGGGCTGACAGATCTCGGTTGATGCCTCAGTCCATGCCCAGAGTTTGTGGCAGCTCTGTCAGAAGTCATAGTGCTAACTCAAATCCTCTGGCCTTGTTGGAACCATCTGGGCCTGTCATAGGTGGGGATAGGGCCACCCTGTGGGACCTCTACAGCTCCAGTCTCCCCACCTGGGGTTCCCCCTAAGGGCACCACCCAGACCACTCCTCCTTGGTTAGGTGTTCTCAGGTGGATGAGTTTGTCAAGTCCTCCCCTCCAGAGAGGTCCCCTGTACATTCTCATAGCCCTGGCAGAAGACATGGTCTAGTCTGCCATGACCCACCTCCTCCTCTGCTTTCCCCTCCTGTTCTCCCAGGCATTTCTGGTCCTATGGGGCCCTTGACTTGAGATCAGTTTAGGGCAATGGTGAGTGCCTTTCTCACCAACCTTAGGGCACTAGACCAAGTTATTTTTCAGCCTGAGACCCCGGCACCACCTCACCCTGAGTCCAGCTGCTCATCATCCTCATCTTCCTCCTCTGAGGAAGAGGACTCTGACCTTTATCTCTCTTCAGATGCTGAGCACCCTCGTTACAGCAGCCCCTTGCAGAGATGATGAGAGAGCTGTAACTACACAATTTTTCAGGCCACAGTCCTGCTCGTTTGATGCTGTCCTTCCTTGGGAAGTACAGTCATGACTATTCAGTCATATCTTCATTGTCTAGACCTTTTGTGGAGACATCTAGACACATCTGGCTCTGTCCCTCTGCCACCTCTCCAGCCCAGAGGAACACTTAGCACAGGTATTGCTCACCCATGGGGTCTCCAGGAGCCATGCCACACCCCACTTCTGGGGTCCAGCTCCTGGACACCCCCTCTGGGCATAGTCGCCCAGTGTGTAACCATAGTCCAGGCTTGCTTGTTTGTTTATTCACTTAACTGGTATGCACACTGGAAAAACAAGTTCCCTTTACAGGTGCGACCCACATCAAACAAAAACATACATATAACATACAACAGTATAACAATCCATAAAATTTCGGGCTGATGAATCTACATCATAGCAAAATTATCTATATAAAATAGTTACAATCAGCCAGTAATGTGAGATGCAGCTTCACTGCATGAGCAAAAGATTTAAAAGATTGCAACTTGGATTGTGCAGAGTTTGATGCCTGAGGCTGAAGGAATAATTATTTCCCTCATGGTGAGCCAACACTACCCATTGGTGGTGAGCTTAGCACTCTGACCCATGAAGTAATGAATGTTAAAGATTGATTCTTGGAGGATATGAAAATTATGTACTCACCATAATTCTTGATCTTCCAGAATATCTTCACCATACATTACTGCAGCCACCCACCATTTTTTAATTTTTTTATTTTAGTTTTTGTTGACCGGGTAAGTGCACTAGACAAATCCTGCCTATTTTCAGGCACGACCCTGGGGGAAGGGGATACAGATGAATGCCAACTGACCTTGAACCAGATGAAACTGTTGGTGGCATTTTTAGTGAATGAGGGAAATTTGGCCAGGACACCAGGGAAGTTCCTCTACTCTGTGAGGGGGCAGTATCCCATACGCCACCGCTATGGCTGCAGATGGCAGTATGCTGGTAGCAACGGACGAGGACGGAGGTCTGCTGTGAGAAGGTGACGCAAGTGTTTCAATTATATCCCAATTTTCACAATCTCAGCCTATACTGGAGCCTACTACCGATGCAGTTGCTCATTGTGAAGGGATGGCATTTCTCGATCAAGATATTGCTGCGGTTGCAGCCATGACTGAACGCCGGGAGCAGTTGCAAGCGCAATTGCTACAAACCGAACAAACCCCTTACCTCAGCTCAGGTTGATTTACTGGACAAAAATGGAAACGTCTTGTTGGTGTCTCTCCTGAATCTCTCGAAGGGCCTACAAGCTGGGTCCTGGTTCTTTGGATGGCCGGTTTCCTCCTGCGATGGAACAGACTCCTCAGTGCCCACACTACGCTCCAGATGCCCGCTTCTCCCTGACACTTGGTCCCCGGAATTAGCTCTTTCAGCTGCAGGTTGGACAAGAGAGATTGATGGCTCGTGGATTTCAGACCCTGACAAACCACAGGACGTTGTGGTGCACTCTACGGACTCTGATGCTGCTGGTTTTGCTTCTCCTGCAGTGCATACTTCTCCTCCTTCTGTATCAGCGGTTTTATGACCTGGAACACAAGGTACTGTCATTTCAGCTCCTCTTTTGGATGATTTATCTCCTTCAGTCATTTCCAGCGCTACAGTTCCTCCAGTGATTCCCCCGGACGTACCTAGTGCACCACCTAAACCTTCCTTTTCAACTTTGTTTTCTAAACCCTTGGAGCAGGCTAAACGTAGGAACGCCATTTGGCTATGATATTTGGGAGGAATGGAGGAGTTGCCTGACAGGTTTTATGTGGGGAAAGTACTGATTAAACAATCTTTAGTTTTTTTACCCTCAGATATCTATGCTCTCATTCACGCCCCTGGTGAACATTCCTTTGATGTCAGCTTCAGGACTTCTGCTATTTTGGACACTTTTTGGCTAAAGTATACTTCTTTAAAGACTAATCCCTTATGGTCCCATTTTCAGGTTACACCTTTAACTAAACAACCTTTTAGGGTTGCGACAGTATTGTTTCGAAATAAGGGGGTTAATTTGGCTGACATTCTTTTTTGGTTAAATAAACGCTGTGATGTCCAGGGTTTACCTGATCCAATTTTGGATGGTGAGGGCTTTTGGAATGGGGGATGGAAGGTTAAATTGAAACTACATAGTGCTCAGGATGAATTTGTTCACCTCCTGAATTGTTTTTTTATCGGCCGGGATAAGGGTTTCCTGTTCTACCCTGGTCAGCCCAGGAGATGTTATAGATGTGGTTCTCCCCGCCATATTAGTACTGCATGTGAGAAGATTCTTTGCTTTCAATGCGGAACTGGGTCACTCCGGTTATCAATGCGAAAACCTTGTTAAATGTACCTTTTGTGAGGAAGAGGGCATGTCTTTTCTGACTGTCCAGTGCTGCATCACACTGAAGAATCTGATTATGCATTACAAGATTTGTTAATTTTTAAAGCTGCTAGAAATTTATTGTCTGGTGTTGCCTCTAGTACTCCCACAGGCCCGATGTCTTACTCAGCTGCTTTATCTTCTAGACCTTCTGCAGCTTCCTCTGCACAATCTAAGATGGCTCCCCCCGTCCTCTTCCCTGCTAAACCCCAGACCTCTCCCAGTCATGGTATTCCTGGGGTATAAGCCGGCTGATGTTCTAAACCTAAAGTGACAGATTCTTCTTGGTCCGATTGAGTCGAATAGTTCTGTCACTTACCTATGCTGAGCCTCGTCTTTTCTGTACCCCAGTGCTGGACTGGGCTCAATCCCCTGAACCTGTGCCGGTCTCCAATTCCTATGGCGTTTTAGCTTCTTTGGGTACAGATGACCATGATTCAGATGTAGCCTCTCAAGACACTTCCCATATGGATTTTGCCTCTGATTTTGATTCAGTTTCAGATCCTAGGGTAGGAGTTAAGGGTAAATCAAAAAAAACTGCATCCAGGATTGGTATACGTAAGAGCAATAGAAGATTATCCACTAATATTTAATTCACTCCTGGTTTAACAACCCCTGGGTATGACATTTCTTTAGCTAGTTTAAATGTCAACAGTATTCGCTCCCTTTATAAACGTAGGATAACATTTGCCCTTTTTTTCTGAATTGCTTTATGATGTGATTTTTTTTCAGGACACTAGACTATATACCACTCAGGAATTCCTTGCTGCTACTGATCTGTGGGTTGGGGTCCTTGTTTTTGGTCTGGAGGCACTGATGTGTGTTCTGGCCTAGGTATTTGTTTTACGTCCCTTAGATTTAAAATCCTTGATGAAATCCATATTGCTCCAGGTAGGGCTTTATTGTTAGATGTTCTTATTGATGGCACTCCTTTCCGTCTTATTAATATTTATGCCCCTCAAAATAAATGGGACCGCATCCAACTATTACATCTTATTGGGCCATTTTTGTGCACTAATAAGAATGTTTTATTTGATGGTGACTTTAATATATCTCGTGGGCCTACTACCTCTGCTAACCCAAAACTTATTGTGATTCCCATTGTTTGAATGATCTATCACTTTCAGGTTTACGGGATGTTTTTGAACATACTCCTTCTTTTACTTACACCCAGGGTACCAGGAAATCTACGATTGATTATTGGTTTATTTCCCCCTCTCTGCAGTTTTTCGCTCCACAAGTCAAGCTGGTAGCTTCCTCTGACCATGGTTTGTTGAGTTTTGCCCTATCTGCTTATAAAAATACATCCAAAGGTCCAGGATATTGGAAATTAAACTCATCTTTGTTAGAGATTCCCGAAGTTGTAGAGGGTTTTATTGATGTTTTGAAAGCTCGTCTTTCTGTTTATTTTCTTTATGATCAACCTCAGGAGTGGTGGGAAGATTCTAAAGTTACCTTTAAACAATATTTTTTACATATTGGACATTTGTTAGGAACTTCTCGTAAAAACACCCAGAGATCTTTACAAAATTTATTACTACATTTTTATTCCCAGATTAATTTAGGTGTGGAGATTGTGGCACATGATTTACAGTCGGTTAAGGCTCAGCTGGTGCAGCTTTACAATGCCAAACATCTCCACTTAGAAAGAGAACAAAAATTTAATATGGCTGGTTCTTCAGCACACACGAACCCTTATAAATATAGGAAAATGCTTTGAGACCATAAGGATATGTATCGCCTATCTGATTCACACGGTCATGTAGTTTCTTCCAAATCTGATCTGTTTTGGGTTCTTGATTCCCATATCTCCTCTCTTTTTCAAGTCGATCTTCTTGTTACGCAAGACTCTATTTCACGGTGGCTTTCTTCTATCTCTTTGCCGCAAGTGCCTGAAAAGGTTTTTCTCTCCCTTCTCGTGCCAATTTCATTAGTGGAATTGCGCTCTGTTATTCGGGGTCTTGGTAAAGGGAAAACTCCAGGTAAGAATGGTCTCCCTAATGAGCTTTATTGCCTTATTGGTGAACATTTAGGTACCCAATTGATAGATTTGTTCAATACCTGTCTTTCTAGTGGTAATTTTCCGGTTAGTATGAATGAAGGGCTTATGATCTTTTTGTTCAAATCAGGCGACAGGGAATGTCTCACTAATTGGAGACCAATTACTCTTTTAAATTCAGACTGTAAGCTCCTTACTAAAATTCTGAGTCTCAGACTTTCTTGTATTTTACACCATGTTATTCACTCTACTCAATTTTGTTCTGTTCCCGGTACCACTATTACTGATGCTCTCATTCTTATTAGGAGATTCTTGAGAGGGTAATAGGTGGAATTGGCTGTATTTGTGTACTCTAGACCAAGCAAGGGCTTTTGACTCTGTGTCTCATTTGTATCTATGGGAATGTATGTTACGGATGGGATTTCCACCCACCTTTATTTCTTGGCTTCATAGTTATTATCTTCAAGCGGATATTATTCCCTATGTTAATGGTTGGATAGGTGTTAAACAACCTTGTCGTAGAGGTGTACGACAAGGGTGTCCTTTAAGCCCCATTTTATATTTTCTTTCTTTGAACCCGCTCCTTTCTGCTCTTTATGCGTCTGACCACATTCATGGTCTTTCACTGGGTGTTGATGATGCTGAAATTAAAGTGGTCGCTATGCAGATGATTTATGTTTTTTTCATGGATGTCCCTTCCTGCACTGCTACTGGTCTTTACTTGAGGCCTATTCTAAGGGCACTGAGCCTCATTTAATTTGTTGAAAAGTAGGTGTAGTTTTTGGTGTTGCTGATACTACCACTCCTACCTTTTGGGAATCCCTTGACTTCTACAGTCCTTAAAATTTTGGGGATCTATTTTTTGTGGCCGGACACAGCACTTTATAACTGGGATTTCCTTATTAAATCTGCCAAGTGGAGGATCGCCTCTTGGAATCGATGGTCTATGTCTCAGCAAAGAGGATCTATATGGTCAAACATATCTTCTTAGTTTGTTTTACATCTAAGCTGTTTATGAGCCTGCTATTATTGAAACTGCTATATTTTGGTCTTTTTTCAAGCTATTTGGGGCAGCGGTTAAATCCTATTAAAAGGAACATTTTATATTTACCTATTAAAGATGGTGGGATACATATGATTAATCCTGTATTATTCTTTTCAGTGTTTTTTATATAAGAATTTGGTTCCTCTTCTCTTGGGTCGCGCTACAATATGGTCTATTTGGTTATTAGATTTAACTTCCAGGTGGGTGACCGATTGGTCCTCCTCTGGAATTATTCATAAGCAAACACGTATTCATACTTTGCTGTACTATTTACATTCTTGTTTTGGGAAATTGAAAACTTGGCAAGTTTCTTACACTATGCTTGCTCACTCTTCCCGTAAGAGTCTGTATTATTTTTTATTAGATAAATATTTTTCTGTTTGTTCTGTGTTTCCTGATGTGTCGGCTTCTGCTATACCTCAGATTTCTTTAATGCTTCAATCTCTCAGTCTTCCGCCCTATATGTGGGATGTCACTTGGCTCACAGTTCATGGAAAACTTAATGTTAAAGGTAATTTGAAACATAAGAGTCAGGAAGAAAGGTATTGTCCTAGACAAATTTCTTGTCCACTTTGTACTGAAATGATGATCCATTTATTTTTTGAATGTCCCTATATTGTGCGCTTTTGGTCATTTTATGCTGAGTGGCACACTTCGATTCCCTATTATTGATAGGGTTGTTTATTTTGGTATTTTATCTTTAGATTAGGGGCCCTTTAATTCTGACACTATTAGACTGCTTTTGGGAAGGATAAATTTTCATATATGGCATAACTAGATGTATGTGGTCCTATATCATTATTTATTTCTCCTGAACAATTATTCTGGAAGGTCCATGGTTGGTTGCTTGGGATATGGACTAAAGACCATCACACGTTGCCAACTTCAGCTTTTCGCAAGAAGTGGAAGGCAATTCACTGGTTGGATACGGGTTGATGCTGTGCTATGATATTTCCTTTTTTGTTCTAGCTTTTTATTTTTTTTTATATTATTTTTCCTTAGGTTTTGGATTTTTTTTCCAGTTGAGGGAATAGTTTTGTAGGAGTTTTCCTTTTATTAAAGTATATCAGACATTGATCTTTGTTCTGACTGTATGTTGTAAATACTTATTTTTGTTCTATTTCTTGTCTTGTAGAATGATTTTGTGTCATGTATATTCACTATGAAGAAAACATTTTTTTGCTTTTTTATTTTCTTATAGCATTTCCCTACTCTTTTTAGTAGGATTTGGAAAGGGGTTCTATATGTTTGTGGGGGTTTTTTTGGTTACTGTTCAAGTATACTGTTCTATTTCATTTTGTTTTTTCTATTCCTTTTTTATGAATGTGTATATTGTGATTCACATTGTATAAGTTTGTTTCAGGTTTTTGAATAAAATATTCCCCTACTCTTTTCGACAAGTACCATGGGATCTTTAACGTCCACCTGAACTACCACCAATCCAGGCAGATGGGACCTCGGTTTAACGTCTCATCCGAAAGACGGCACCTCAGAAGTGCAGCATCCCTCTCATGCTGCACTGCAGTGTCAGTACTGGGATATTAACCCAAGTGCCAGATGTGGGAACTGAACCCACAGCCCTCTGATCTCCCAGCCTCAGAGGTGAGTGTGCTACCTGCTGAGCCACTGACACTAAATCCCCCTTGATGACCAGGCATCCGAACAGCTCATCTGTCTATCTCTCAGTCTCTCTCGCTCTCTCTTTTTACTTCTGCCTTTCCTCTGCTAAGCACAGTTGTTAAAAGAAAAGAGAGAGACAAGGGGGAATCCACTTTATATATATATATATATATATATATATATATACACATACATATTATACTTCTGTATGTGCTTAGGCCCCATGTCACCACTTTGTATTGCTTCAAAAAAAATTTTCAAAAAGGAACATTTACCTTTCTTCCCCTTTTTCATCTTCCCCCTTGGATGGGGAAATCTTTAAGCTTGTTTGCTGTTGAAGGATCACCTTCTCTCCTTCTTTTGTTCAAAAAAAGAAAGGACAGAATGACAGGTGTAGAAGAAGACCAGGAGAAATATGCTGGAATCTCAGCTTAGATTCTTCATCTAGTAGAATTTTCCCTTCTTCTTGGCAGTAGTTCTCCTGCACTGCCAGACCAGCCAGCCTACTATAGTTTTCTTTCTCTTACTTCTTGCTCTCTAAAAATGTTTTTTATGTTTTTTAAAGAGAAATGGTAAGAGAACTATATCTTTTGGATATTCTCAGCTGGGCTCCTTCCTTTCTAGTGGGGTTCCTGTCCTCCCAGCTTGTTTTTCTCACCTTGGGATTGCTCTGTTAGCTTTCAAAGTCTTAGGTGTGTCCTCTTTGGTTGGAGAAACTTTGCTAGTAGCACATTTCCATGGCTCATAGCTCTACTGGGATTCCTGTGTTCTACATACAAGTGGAACCTTTCTCAGGAAATTTCATCACATACATTTGCATTGGTTATATGGGATCTCTATGTCCTTTGACTTCCTTTGGGAGTCATGTAATTTGCAGGAAAACATAAGTAAATTGCCCTGGAGTTACAAGCAAAGCCAACTCTACTGAAAGCACTGCTTTCCTACTGGAAGCTTGTGGATCCCCAGTACACTCTCTGTCTTGGCAGTTTCTTGCTCCTCTCCAGTTTGCCCTGGTTATTATTTAACCAGCTACCTAGGCCCTCCCTCCCAACCTCTTTTTTCTCTTCTCTGGTTGCCGGGTTCTACTGCTTTGTTCTTTTTATATCCTATATCCTTTTTCCATCCCTTTAGCATCCTGCTCCATCCATTTTCTATTTTCTTACACTTTGTTTCTTCTCCTGGTGAATAAAACTGAGATGAGCAGGGGGCTGGCATCAGTTATTGGCCAGCCAACAACCACCACATCATATCTCCACCTCACAGTTAGTATTGTCCATGACATTGATCCCCTAGTTCTAAAATTTTAAAGCTATACACTCCATGGGGTTTTAGCACCTCCAGCACAGATCCACAAAGTAATGAATGGTGAAGATATTCTAGAAGATCAAGAAAGATGGTATCTAATTTTCATTTCTGCTTCAGCTCCCTGAGGCAGACCTCCCCTTCCCAGTTGTGGGGTGCCTCACTCAGTTTTACCATCATTGAGACTCTATCACAATGGACAAGTGGGTCCTCAGAATCATCCAAGAGGGGTTCTCCCTGGATTTCACAGAAACCCTTCTGGACTATACACCCAGAAGGCAACCTCCTTTGTCAGCTCATGTGTCTGAGCTTCTGGTATAGAAGATTAAAGACCTTCTGATCAACACAACAATGGAAGTAGTGCCAGAGGCAGAACAGAACATAGGATTCTACTCTCACTACTTCACAGTTTTAATGAAATCAATGGTCATGCACTCCATTCTTGACCTCAGGAATCCGAACAGATTATGGATCAAGAAAAAAATCAAAATTTCTCTGGATTCTCTGCTACCCTACCTGAAGCCCCAGGACTGGCTAGCATCTCTGGATGTGCAAGATGCTTATCAGCACATACTGGTATAGGGAGCCCCCACAGATACCTTTGCTTTGCAGAGCTGGGACAGCATTATCAGTTCAGTATCCTGCCTATTGGATTTTTCTCGGTGCCACAAGTCTTTACAAAATGCTTTGCAGTTTTTGCTGTGCAACTGAGGAAATTAGAACTCTAAGGCCCAATTCTCAAAGCTCCTGGTGCAGAGCAAGGGGGCTTGCACCACAGTGAAGGGCACAAAGTGCCCCTTGCACCAAACAATGCACCGGGAGCTATTCTCAAAGGCAACCTGCATCAACTGCAGGCTGCCTACCCCAAACAGGGCTTGCATCACCTATGTGCCACAAAATGGGCTGTGGCATGGTGCAAGGGGGCATAAGGCAGATGCAAGCTGCCATATCCCTGAATGCCAGATTCTCAAAACTTTCTCAGAAGGAGAATTTCTAAGTACCTTTAGACCAGCCAGGGCTGGTCTAAGGGTACTTACAAATATCTATCTGGTAGAATGTAGCACAGTGCGGCAATGTGCTGTGGTCCCCTAGACAGCCCTGATCCCCCTTTATGTATACTGTAAACTCTCTGGTGGTCTGGTGGCCCCAATCCCCGATGTCACCCATAATTATTAGTAACCCCCTACCTGATCCCTGATGTTGCCCCTAATTATTAGAAAAAAATAACCCCATTCCTGGTGGTCCCTCTGCTCAATCCCCAATGTTGCCATCATTATAATTAATAACAACCCCTTCCCTGGTAGTCTAGTGGACCCCCACCCCAGCAGGTAATGCCCACCACCCTGATCCCCCATCCTAAAACAGAGCTGGCAACCCGGCACAGCCCTCCTCTCACCTCTGCGGCCAGCTGCCAACTGAACAGTCACTGAGCGTGTACTGTATTAGTACCATGTAATAGGTGAGCAGAGGAAGACCACTTGGTCTATCATGTCTGCTTGTAAATGACACAGGGTCTTGCTTTACACTAATGCCATTGATCCTTCCCCTCCCAAACTGACCCCCTCTCCCCTTCCCTTCCCCCCTTCTTTGATCCTAAGGGTTCCCTTTGTGTTTGTCCCAGGCCCTTTTGAATGCTCCCACTTTCTGTGCTAATACCACCTCCTCTGGCAGCTCATTCCAGGTGATCACCACCCTCTCCGTACAGAAATGTTTCCTTCTTATCCCAGGGGTCCTTTAGCATCAGTAACTATTGCAGTCAGCTGGATAGCTAGTACTGCCCTGGAGGTGGCATGTATGGTAATGAGATTTATGAATTAGCCAATCAGCTTGAAGCTATGGAATGTGCTGAACAGTGAGGGGGAAGGAGGCTTCAGAAATATTTATCCGCTGGACTGAGCAACACTGCCTCTGAGGTGCTCTCTTTCCTGACTAGAAAATGTATGTCTTCTTCAAGACTGGTAGCTATTATCTAGTTTTTTTTACTTATTTTGAATGCGCTGAGTATTTTTGTTAAATTTTAGTGACTTCCTTCAGTTCCCAGGAACTGTGTTTCTCTCTCGGTTCCGCGGTTCCTCGATGTTCCCTTTTCTTTATTTTTCATAAAAGTTTTAGTGCATTTGGTATTTCTGCAGTTCCCTTAGTTTAGTTTTGTGTATTGTGATTGCAGTTCCCATTTTCTTCAGGGAACCGATGATTTTCATTTAATTTTTACCTCAGTAAAGTCGCTGTTCTTATCATGAGGGAGCCGACCTTTGGACCTTATTTTTGAATGGTTCAACATTCTTTTTAAGAGTTTTCTGTTTATTGGGCATGTCAGAAACCCCTAAGAAAAGGACTGGACCAACAGGTTTTAAAAATTGCTTGAACTGCCATAGAATGTTAGCTAAAGCCAATACTCACGACCTGTGTTTGAAGCGTTTGGGTCCAGATCATTACTGTGTTTTTTGCTCCAAATTCTGTTCAAAAACTTTAAGAAACAGAGCAAATAGGCTTAGAGAAATAGCAGAAGAAGGGTCTTCATCTGGTCCAAAGCACAGACCCAAGGCTTCTGACGAGGGGCATATTAAAAATAAAAATAATACAGGTGCTGATGAGGCATCTTTGAAATCTAAGCCTGGTACAGGTGCTGATGAAGTGCCTTTTAAGACAAAGAACACTAAACCTGGCACTGATGAGATGCCTTTAAAAATTAAGGCTAAAGGGGCTGATGAAGATCCTAAATCTAAAAATTCAAAGGGCACTGATGAAGTGTCTAGATCTAAGAGAAAACCTGAACAAGTCACTGATGAAGTGACATCAAAAAGTTATGTAAAGATAAAAATCCTGCTGCTCCTGCAGGCAGTGCCAAGGGTGAGGCTGCAGTGGGAAAAAAGCATAAAGATAAACCAAAAAATGTTGAACCCCAGAAGGGTGGGCCCCAAGATTTTCCAGGGGACCACTCCTCTACAGAGGATATGGCAAAAGCTTGGCACCTTTATCAAACTATCCAAGGTATGGGTCCTATTTTTGGTGCCTCTGATTTTCCTAGACACCCTTTTAATGCTCCCTCTGCTGTAGAGGTGGATGAGGGGGACAATAATGATGATTTTTATGAGCCCCAGGATGACATTTCAGATGGTAAGGCCCCGGTACCTGATGTGTCCCCTGATACTAATTTTGGGTCATCTCCTGACCAGGAGGATAATTCCTCTCTGTTCTCTTTTTTGCAACATATGGCAGACACTTTTGATCTTCCCTCTCAAGCGCCCAGCCATGATGAGGAGGAAGATCAAGACTATGGAGAAATGAAGGGTATTCCCTCTCCTAAGAAACTAGTTCTTCATGTTTATAAACTGTGAAGGAAGAACACTATGAAAATTCTTCAAATCCCTACTTCCGCCCCAGGGGTTGAAAACAGAGTTGACAAGAAATATCAGTTTTCTAAAACTGACACAAATTTTCTGTTTGTTCACCCAAGTCATGAAGGAATGGTGCAGTAAGCAGCTTATGATAAGGCTGGGGTTCCCCTTTCCCCCCCCAACCTCAAGAAAGAGACTCTAAGAGGCTGGATTTTATGGCCAGAAAAACATTCACCTGGCCTCTTATATGGCTTATACAGCCAAATATCAAAAGGACCTGTGGAACTCAGTGTTAGCCATTGTCAAATATGGGTCAGATTCCATGGCGAAGGATTTAGTGGAGACAGCTAAAACAGCTTTAGATACCACTAAATACCAATTTCACATGGCGGATGATAGCAATGGTGTAGCCTCAAGGGTAATGGCTCAGGCTATATCCCTGAGGTGCTTTGCCTGGCTTAGATCAACGAATCTGTCACAGGACACTGAGTCTAAAGCAATGGATTTTCCTGTGACAGAAATCTTCTCTTTGACTCCAGGACTGAGGAGTACATGAAAAAGGTTGATGAATACAAAGCAATCTATCAGAGTAACATGGCTAAGACTAGGGCTCAGGGGTTCCACAAGCCTCACCACAGGGGTAACAGAGGCAGGGGCTATTATCCCAAACCTTTTTACTTCCTTTCTCCTCAATTTGTCCTCTCTCAGTTCAGGAGGTTACTACAGAGGAAGAGGCAGAAGGGTTCAAAAGAGATCTTTACCCCTAATCCTGTCACTCAGCAAAAGCCCTGACTCCTCAACCCAGATACTCCCCTTTGCCTGTAGGGGTCAGGCTCTCCCACTACCTCCAATCTTGGACCCTTATTACCACAGACAAGTGGATCCTGGAAATAGTGAAAAAGGTTCTGTCCCTTCAGTTCAAAAGATCCCAGCCCTAAAGAGAAACCAGCTGTTCAAACCTCTATCTCCAGCAGGGAAAATTCTTCTGCAAATGGAAGTAAAGCATCTTTTGGAAGCAAAAGTAGTGGACAGAGTGCCTGTCCATCAAAGAGACAAAGGCCTCTACCCCAGGTACTTCCTGACTCAAAAGAAAACAGGGGAGTGGTGGCCTATTTCAGACCTCAGGCACCTAAACAGGCATATTCTGAAGCCAAAATTCAAGATGGTCACTCTGAATTTGGTGATTCAGGTCTTACAGCAGAGAGAGACTGGATAGCCTCCCTAGAACTCAAAGATGCCTACATTCAAATCCCCATCAGGTTGGCCCACAGGACATTTATGAGATTCAAACTTCCTTCAGGGCACTACCAGTTTGCAGCCATGTCCTTTGGCCTGACATCCGCTTCAATGGTGTTTACCAAGTGCCTAGCCATAGTGGCAGCTCACTCAAGAAAAAAGGAGATATCAGTATACCTGTACTTAGATGACTGGCTCATAGTAGCAAAGTCTACTTCTCTTCTGGAACAGTCTCTTTCCTTAACAAGAGACACCCTGCAAGGACTGGGGTTCATTATAAACCTGAAAAAATCCCACTTAGCACCAACTCAGCTCCTCACGTTCATAGGAGGGACACTGTACACAGCAGGGCCTTTCTCCCTGGAAAAAGGATAAAGAATTTTCTAACAGTGGCAGACTCCTTTGTCCTGGGTCAGCCCAGGCCAGCAAGGCATTTTCTGCAGCTTTTAAGCCACATGGCATCCATGTCAGCTGTGGTCCCAGGAGTGAGATTCAGAATGAGGGACATTCAGGACTATCTAAGGTCTCACTGGTCTCAAAAGAAAGATTCTCTGTCCAAGTTGATTCTAGTTACAAAAAACTTGCTTCAGTTTTTGGACTGGTGGAAGGACTCTAACAACCTGTCAGTGGGGGTTTCCGCCCCTTCAAAAATCATATCTACAGATGCTTCTCTGCTTGGATGGGGAGCTCACATGGACGACTGTTCCTTCAGTGGCTCCTGGACTCCACAGGAGTCACTGGCACACA
Organism: Neoceratodus forsteri; assembly: GCA_016271365.2. NCBI lineage: Eukaryota > Metazoa > Chordata > Ceratodontiformes > Ceratodontidae > Neoceratodus > Neoceratodus forsteri. The sequence goes on from CM028133.1 coordinate 659,396,715, forward strand.
TCAACTTACTGGAACTCAGAGCCATCTTCCTGACTCACAAGGCATTTGCTCCTCAGATAAAGGGACTAAATGCCCAAATCAGAACAGACAACACCACTGCTATGTTTTACATAAACAAGCAGGAAGGTACAAGATCTGTTGCCCTGTTCCTAAGGCCATGAGGATTTGGAGCATGGCCTACTCCCTGGGAGTCAGTCTGTCAGCCATACACCTCCCAGAAAAAGACAGTATCCTGGAGGATGCCCTCAGTTGTATCAATCAGGGGCACAGCAAATGGTGTCTGAACAAACAGGTGTTATCCACAGTGTTCAGGAGGTAGGGCACACCGGAAGTGGATCTGTTTGCCTCTCCCCTAAACCATCAACTTCCTCTGTTTTGTTGCAGGCCCCCAGTTAGATAGATAGATAGATAGATAGATAGATAGATAGATAGATAGATAGATAGATAGATAGATAGATAGATATGTAACCCCTTGTTACCCGGGGTTACTAGAATCCCAGTAAGACCTAGTGGTAGGCAGGAAGGCAGCTTGTGAAACTCCACTTAAATGGATTTCACACTGTCTCACTCTGTTCTCAGTCTCAGCTGAGACTGAGGGATGACATCACCAACAGAACTTTCGCAGCTGCATAAGCCACATTGGAATCTGCAGCAGAGGGAGTTAGATAGAACGTTGGGAGTTTTCAAAGGGTAGCAGTCAGAGTTCCAGTTTGCCTTCAGTAAGGAGTAGTCAGTGTCCAGTTTGTCTTCAGTAAGTGAAGGAGTGAAGTTGTGCTCAAGTTGTGGAGACCGCTGTTCGGGTTTCAGTGCCCCCTCCCTCCGGGGGGGATGTAAAGATCCCTAGCAGATTCCTGGGCAATCCCCTTAATTCTGCCAAGTGGAAGAAAAGCTGCCTGTTTAGTTCAGCATTTATTTTGAAAGATGGAAGATTTGTGAGTCGCCTGTGGGGCACCTGCAACTAAAGGGTGAGTGTCTGCTCTGACTAAGAGGGCAAAATGTTTTCTTCACCCTGGGACATGTGTGAAAATCTAGGGATTGCGTTACATTTTGGGAAGCCTAGAGAAATGGGCCAAATAAGTAAAGTAGTGTCAAATGCTAGAGTGTTGTGTGATTCAAGTAATATGTAGAGGAGATGCACCAGATCATCTACCCTTTAATCTACATTTAGAAGTTCAGCAAAGGAATGGTTCAGTTTTCCCAGGGAAATGGCCGGGTATGGGCTGTGGGAGCTGGAGGTGGGCGAACCCCCTATCTTTAGTGACCAGGTCCACCTCTATGGATTTCTGCTGTGGTTGCTACTGTGCCTCATGCACTTGGCCAGTGATGGGGGAAGTACCCAGACATGGGGTTGCAAGGGAAAATTCTTTCTAGGAGTCGCAGACTCTAAGTGGTGTGGGGAGCCACAAAAAGTAGGAAAAATTCTCTCTAGGAGTCGCAGACTCTAAGTGGTGTGGGGAGCCACAACAAGTAAGGAAAAATTCTCTCTAGGAGTCGCTGACTCTAAGTGGTGTGGGGAGCCATGACAGGATAATTGGTTCATTCTTCCAATGGACTGTGGATCAAGTGGCCGGAGGGGGAGCCTGACCCGTGGGGAAAACCCAAATGTGTACAAGTCGGGCTGTGTACCCAAAGCTGCGTGCAAGTCTGGGTTGTGTGCCTGGTGGGTTCAGAGCCTGAGGGCTGAAAATGGTGAATAAGTGTTCTGTAGTCTCTAATCTGCATTACCAGGAAATGTAGCCCCATGGGGGTCCGTCTATGCTTTGTTTTGTTCAGCTAGTATGTGAATAAAAGCCACACTGAAGAATCCCATTCCTGGTTCTGGACATTACAGTTATTGTTTCCTGTGTTGGTTTACTTGAGTGCCCTGTGCAGAGTATGCAAACCTAGGTCCCCTGTGCCGAGTAACCTCATCCTCCCCGAACCCAGTCCCCACCAGGTACTGCTATCAGCTTCAACAGCATGCCACCTGTCGTTTTGGTAAAAAGGCAGGGGTGAGGGGTTACAGATAGACAGATAGATAGACAGACAGACAGACAGACAGACAGACAGACAGACAGACAGACAGATAGATAGATAGATAGATATTTTATTTATAAAGTGCCCAATTCCATGGACTCTGGGCGCTGTACAATACAAATCAGCAACAATAATACACATAAGCAGCAATTCATCATTAAAACAAATTGAAAAATTTTAGCCATCCCTTAAAACCAATATAAGAGATATCTGGGAACCCTTCCAACAGATGCCTTAACTCTGGAATGGACAGGAATGTTTCTGTATGCCTTTACTCCTTTTTCTCTAGTTTCCAGAACTTTGTTAAAGCTCAGAAATCAGCCTGCAACAATGATACTGGTGGCACCAGACTGGCCAAGGCAGGCATGGTATCCCTCCGATCCTCTGGTGAGGGATTGCTGGAGATTCCCAGGGTAACCTTAAAAACATCTGGTGGAAGAACATTTGCCTTTATGGCTCCTATCCTGTGGAATTCTCTACCTTGCCAGATACGCAGTTGCCTGACTGTGGAGAGCTTTAAAAAAGCTTTAAAGACCTTCCTTTTTAACCAAGCTTTTTTTTTAGTGATTTAAGTTATATTGGATTGTATTTTGAATTTGATGCTGTTTATAGTTGTGGTTTTAATTTGTATGAGTGATATTGTAAAGGTGCCCTGAGCTATGGAAGGGTGCCTTAAAGAAATAAACAGTTACTTACTCTTCTGATGTCCATGTCCTGCGGCAAGCCTTTACATCTCCCTCTCAGTCACTCCCTTCTGTCTCTTCCCCAGACAGGAGTGTCTTATCCAGGACTGAAACCTCTTCACCTCAAAGCCTGGCTCTTGAGAAGTTCAGACACTCAGTACTCAGAACAAGTACTGAAGATCCTGAGGATGTCCAAAAAAACCTAGTACAAAAAAGACATGCAACTAAGTGGAAAAGATTTTCCATCTGATGCAAGCTGAAGAATTTCAGTCCTTTTAATGCTTCTATTCCTAATATTCTGGATTATTTGGTACACCTACGGGACTCAGGGTTAAGGCCTTCCTCCTTAAAGCTTCACCTGGCTGCTATTTCAGTCTATCTGTCTGTGGGAAAGACTAAGTCAATTTTCTCACAGCCAGTATTCAAACAGTTTTTCAGAGGCTTCCTCCACATTCAGCCCCCACGTAGGGAGCCTGTTCCTCCTTGGAGCCTCAATCTCTGTATTGCCAAGCTTATAGAACCTCCTTTTGAGCCCATGGCTTCAGCCCATATTAAGTAAGTCACCTGGAAAACTGTATTTTTAGTGCCCATTACCTCTGCTAGGAGGATTTCAGAGTTGCAGGCCCTATGCGCTGAGCCCAACTACTTCATCCCACACAGGGACAAGATTGAGCTCAGGACTAACAGAAGGTTTTTGCCTAAGGTGGTTTCTGAATTCCACCTTAATCAATCTATCACTTTACCTGTGTTCTTCACAGAAAAGGCCACTCCAAGGGAGCAGAACACCACTGCCTGGATGTCAAAAGAGCCCTGCTTTACTATTTGGAGCACATCAAGCAGGTTAGGGTTTCTTCCACACAGCTGTTCCTCACCTATGGGGAAATACTTAGAGGAAGACCAGCCACTAAGAGAACTGTCTCTCACTGGATAGTCTCCTGCATTCGATTCTGTTATGACGAGGTTGGCAAGTGACCCCCTGAGGGACTCAGAGCCCACTCTACCAGGGGTACTGCTGCTTCATTGGCAGCTGTGAGAGACATTCCCCTGCTGGAAGTCTGCAGAGCAGCAACTTTGGAGACTGTGCACACCTCAACTAAGCATTACTGCTTAGATGTGTAATCCAGATCTAATGCCAGTTTTGGTAGGGCGGTTTTGCCAAGCCTTTTTCCTAAATAGGTTTTCTACCTGCCTCCTATTACTACTGTTTTGTAGTCTGCAATAGTTACTGATGCTAAAGGACCCCTAGGGTAAGAAGAAACAATTACTCACCGTAGTAATCTTCTTTCTTCAAAGGTGTCCTTTAGCATCAGTAAGCTCCCACCCATCCTCCCCAGATAACCTTCAGAAGAAGGCTCTGTCTTTTGCCTTGAAATGATTTTGAGGATATTAAAATTTGGACAACATTTTGAGGAACATTTTATGGTTCTGGTTCTGGTTCTGTTTTTTTATAAATGTGTTTTTATTCCTGTTGATTCTTTCCTATAGTCATTTGCCTAGCCTGTCTTCGGAAAAATTCTGAAGCCTCCTTCTCTCTCACTCCTCAGCGCATTTCATAGCTTCAAGCTGATTGGCTAATTCATAAATCTCATTACCATACATTCCACCTCCAGGGCTAGTGTACTATCTATTCAACGGACTGCAATAGTTACTGATGTTAAAGAACACCTTCAAAGAAAGATTACTACGGTGAGTAGTTTTTTCTTATAGCCCTTCTGAATCCCCTCCCCCCCATCAGTTTTAGGCTGTGCCCCCTAGTGGTGTTGTTTTCACTCGTTTAGAGACCCTAATTTTTCACTTTGTTAATTCAGTTCATGTACTTGAAGCTGTCTGTCATATCTCCCCCCGCCTCCTCTCCTGCAGGGAGTACAACTCCAGGGCTCCCAGACTCTCCTCATAGGACCTATCCTGTAGCCCCTCTCTCATCTTGATTGCTCTCCTCTGAACATCTTCCAGCATGCTGATGTTCTTCTTAAGGTATGGATACCAGTACCTCATCCCATATTTTAAATGTGGTCTCACCAATGACCACTACAGTGTTAAAATGACCTCTCTCCGCCTACTACTGAATCCCCTTACAATACATACCAGCATCTTGTTAGCCTTCGCCACTGCCTTCTTACGCGGTATCACATCAGGTTATCAACATCCTGACAGTAAACACCACCACAATGACAAATCTTTGCCAGGTGGAGATTATTTAAGCTGTGGTGGTCCATATTGACGCAACTCTTGGTGTTGCGCCCCAACCGAACCAACTCCGACTCAGAGTTGGTTATTTAAAGGTGGGGCATGCCCCATGGTGTGCTGGGGTGAAACCTCACAGAAAAACACTTTATCCTGACGGGAACAATGCCGACAGTTGGCATTGTTCTCGTCGCTGTCAGGGACGTTGAGGACAACCCCGACATTGTACAGTGGTGGAACCTTCTTACACTGGGAGGTGTGTTTCAGGTCACTTGTAATCACCACTCCTAGGTCCTGTTCCTCTTTGGAAGCATTTACCTGAACCTCTCCTATGTAATACTCTGCCCTAGGGTAATTGGCCACTATGTGCATCATTTTGCACTTTTTGGCATTGAAACCAAGTTGGTAGATTCCTGACCATCTCTCTAGTCTGGCAAGGTTCTCCCTCAAGTCCTGTATCCCCTCCTTGGTGTTCACCCTTCCACAGAGTTTGGTGTCATCTGCAAATATGTATATTTTGCCTTTAATGCCTTCCCCTATGTTGCTTTTGAAGACTTTGAACAACACTGGTCTAACACCTATCCCTGCGGGACCCCACTGTTGACCTTCCTGGTGCTAGAGAACTCACCCCCAACCACTACACTCTGCATTCTGCCCCTCAGTCAATTTTTAGTCCGTCTTAACATATTCTTCCCCACCCCAGGTCCCTCAGTTTCATTAGTAAACTTTTGTGTGGCATTGAATCGAAGGACTTACTATTTATTTTATTTATTTATTTGTATTTCGTTTTTGTTAACCAGGTAGGTACACTAGGCAGAAACTGCTTGTTTTCAGGTATGACCCAGGAGAGTTACAACAAAGGTGAGCAACACCAGACAGTTCACAGTATACAGCAATGTACAACATATTCTCATATATCAGATCACAGTATACAGCAAATCCAGGTATATGATGTGCACCACCTGGCCTTTGTCCACTGCCCTTGAGACCACATTGAAAAAATTATCAGGTTTGTTTGACATGATCTGCTGCCAAAAACCATGCTGTCTTTCGTCCTGCAGACCATTATCCTCCATGTACTTCACCAGCCCCTCATTTAATATGGTCTCCTTGAGTTTATATATTATTGATGTCAGGCTGACTGGCCTATAGTTGGCCAGGTCATCCTTGGTTCCATTCTTGTGGAAAGGCACCACATGTGCCATTCTCCTTTTCTACGGCACTTACTCCTGACTCCAGAGTTCTATTGAAGAGAACAGGCAGCAGCCCTGCCAGATTATCCACTAACTCTTTCATACCCTGGAATGTATTTTGTCTGGTCCCGGAGATTTGTCCACCCTTAGAGCCATCACCCCCTTCCTCATTCTTTCAATCCCAATTACTCCTACTACTCCCCCCCATTCCCTCCCTCCTTCTCCCTACATGTGGCACTGGTCCATCCTTTTTCTTTGTAAAGATGGAGCAGAAGTATTCATTTAATACCTCTGCTTTGCTCCCATCCTCCTCAACCCAGCCATCCCCCTTTTTCAGCCTAACAATGCCGCCCTTCTTGCCACTCCTTTCACTTATGTAGCGCATAGCAGCCTTTCCATTCTTATCCTCCGGCTATTGGGAGATCTTTCTGTGCCTTTACCTGTCAGGCCCTCCCTTCTTGCCACCTTTGTCAGTCTCCAGTATTCTTCCTCATTCTTTTCCTTTGCTGTGCTTTTTGAATTTTTTGTAGTCTCCCCTCTTTTCCCCTACCATTCTGGCCACCTTCCCATTGAACCAGCTTGGTGGTCTGGCTTTTGATTTCTTCCCCCTCAGTTTGATACAACTGCTTGTGGCCTTCTGAATGGCCCCCCCAATGATGATCCATAATTGGTCCACCTCCATGCCCCCTTCCATGCTCTCCAGCTTTTCCCTTTAGACCTCTCTCATCTTTTCAAGTCCAGTGCTCTGGTTTTGTTGGGATGTCATCTTTGTCCATGTCCAAACTGAACCACAGTGTACTGTGGTTGCTTCCAACCAGGGGTTCCCTAACTTCTGTCTCCTGTACGTGCTCCCCATTGCTGAACATGGCACTGGGTCCAAAGAGTGCCAACAAGAATAGCATTGGCATGGTGTGAGCACCGATTTTTCTTAAGGATTCCTACGCTGGGGGGAGCAGATCATGGGACAAGTTAAATTTCTGGGACTGTGTAATAGCATTTCCACGGCCCCTTGTAAAAAAAAAAAAAAAACAAAGTCCCAATGTGTGTAAAATGGATGGAGACCAGGATTAGAACCCTGGTCTCCAATGCCATTGGCAGAGCTGCTCAATGCCCCAGCCCTCCACACCATGGGAGCAGCTTGGCCAGCTACCTGGATTCTGGTGCTGTTGTGGTGTACCAGCACCGTGGACAGTGACCAGGGGAGTGCTTACAGCAAGTGTGGTAAATCCCCACTCGCTGTCTGTGTGAGTGCTTACCAGACTAGCACCTTATAGTGCAGCGCTTACCTGACGGGGTACCGATGAGCACTAGGTCCAGGATGGCCCCCTCCCTAGTAGCATCAGTCACACACTGAGTCATGGAAGCTGTCCTGGATCGCACTTAGAATTTCCTAACTTCTGGCACAGGAAGTGGTGGGAGTAGTCCAGTCCACTTTAGGCAGGTTTAAAGCCCCTACCACTACCACCTCCCCTTTTCCTGCTGCATTCCTCAACTGGGAACACAGTTCCCTGTCCTTGTCCTCAGTCTGGTCAGGTGGTCTGTACACCACCCCCATCCTGATCTTTCTTCCTCAGCAAGTTTGCAACTGAAGCCACAATGTTTCTATATTCCCCTTTTCATTTTCCACTTCCCTCATGCAAGTTACTCCCTCCCTGATGTATGCTTCCACCCCCTCCCTTTGCCTACCTCTGTGTCCCTTCTGTATAGCTTGTAACCTGGAATTGAGAGAGCTCAGTAATGTTGTGCTGTAGCCCAGATCTCGATAACTGCCGCTATATCCACGTTACCCTATGGTAAAAGGGTGTGCATTTCTGCCATCTTGTTCCTGAGACTGGAAGCATTCAGTGACGCCACCCTCCACTTTCTCCTTGTGATGCCTTGTCTCTTCTGTTTAATAACCTTGTCCTGGGTTGCTCTCCTCCCCTCCCCCGCATTAGCCGCTCCCCTCTCCCTCCTTCCCTTTCATTGTAACTGCCTTAATGGGGGGGAGGTCCACCAACTCCCCACTTTGATTTGTGTGGGCCCTCTGACCTCCTCCTCCTTCCCCCTTAGCAGTTCAAACCAAGTTCCTTTCCCATATGTTCCCCCAGCCTGTACTTCAGTATTTTCCTTCCCTCCCAAATAAGGTTTAGTCTGTCTGGGCAATAAAGCCCTTTATTTGACCACGTGTTCTCCCCGCAATAAGACTGTATCCCTCCCCTTTGCACCAAGCACCCAGCCACTCATTGAAATCTGCTATTCTCCTTTGCCTAGCTGTGCTGGCCCTGGGGACTGAAATTAGTTCCAAAATGGCCAGTGAGTTCAGACACTCCTTGCATGATCCTGCTAATTCCTTGATTCTGTTCTGTACCACCCCCTCCTTCTCATTTGCTAGATCATTGGTTCCAGGGTGTTCAATCAAGTCAGGCTTCCCTCCTGTCTCTCTTACCATCTCCTTGATCTTAAGTGTTGCTCTCCCCACCTCCATTCCCGGCATACAAGCTACCAGTGTACTGGTCTGTGGATCCCACTTTCTCTCCCACTGTATACCTTTTATTATTGAATCCCCAAAGACCACTACCTTTCTGCTGTTTGTGTGTCCATACCCTGACCCCCTTCATCTCTACTTGAGCTACTGCCCCCCTTCCCAGTCCCTCTTGCCCTTTGCTGGAGTCTTCCTGTGCATACCAGCACCTCCCCCTCCTCTTGCCCCTTTGCTCTCATTTGATCCCCCCCTCTCTCCCTGGTTCTCCATCCTTGCTTCTAATATGCCATCTCCTTTCCCTCCTCTAACACTAACTCCCTTATTGTTCTCCTCTCTCTTCTGGCTTCCCCCATCTTTGCCCTCTTGAGCTGCTCCCCTCCTTCTTCTCCTCTCCCCTTGGCTTCTGTTTTATGTTTGACCTTCTGAGATGCTACCTTTTCCACCCTTCCCGCCTCCAACCTCTGTCCTTCTGGTTCCCTGTCCCTTCCCCTCCTATAAGTATTAGATGTAGGTATCTCATCCGGAAACCTATCCCCTGTTCCCCTATCTTTCTTAAAGTAGAACCTCTTACTCCTCTGTTCCTTACCACCTGCCATTCCTCCCCCTTGGTTCTGCCAGTACCACACATTCCCTGATGATGATATGCTCTCAACCCCTGTGTAACTCCATTATTTCTTGTCTCATGCCTGTTACCACTGTGCCCTGAAGCAGCTACTACTTGCCCTATCAGTCCCTACTGATTCTCTCTGCTTCCCTATCTCCTACATTCCAACTCCCATCTGAGTCACTGTACCTCTCTATTTAATTGCTCCAGGCTCCTGCACACAGGGCATCCCCCTTCCTTCCATAATATCTCCATAACGACTGCAGCCCCACATCCATTACAGCTCTCAATCCTTCCTCTGATGTCCTGTCTAGTTTGCCCTCCTGTTTCCCTCCACCTCTCCCCCTCTGCTGTCTGCAACAATTCCTAACCCCACATTTTCTGCATGTGGCCTATCCCAACCTACCTATATGGTGATGCTTTTCCCACCTGAATTTTCTAACTTTGGGTGACCCTAGATAGAGTTTAGCTGCTGCTCCTTGCTTTTATCTTTGAGGGTACCTTGCTTAATTCCCTTCTCCTTGATTACATTTGGTGGGGTTCTCCCCTAGCTAGGCTCTATGACTCCTTCACCTTGCTGGATATTGATTACCTCTGAAGACTCTGTTACTATATCCTACTTGGTGCTCAATCCCCCCATGATGCTCTTACCCCAGCTGCTCTGTGCAGCATTGCCTGCGGACCTCCCTACGGAAGTTCTGGCGATGCCCCAGACACCACTTAGTCAGACTCCACATTCCTGCTTCATGGCACTCACGAGAGGGGTTGCTCACAAGAGGGGTCACTAGGGCCTCTGGGTATTATATATGGACCCCAGATGCCCTGTAGGCTGGTCTGTGTCATGTCATCCCTGTCATCCGGCACCTAAGCAGTCCCTCCCTCACACTCCCTCTGTCGGCATTTTCCCACCTCTCCAAGTCCCGAGAAACCCTTGATTGTTTTTAAAATATGCCCCCAAATCAATCCAGCACAGAAATCAGTTCACAATCTGCCACCAAAGTAGAAGAAAAAAGTTAAACACAATTCCCCCAGCAGGTCCACATCGCCACTCCTCTCTGCTTTGGAACTCCAACTGAGACTACTAAAATGGCACCTGTTAAGGACACGGACCCCAGCCACCCTATAGGCTGGTCTGGGTCACATGGTCCCCAGTGTCCGGCCCCTAAGCAGTCTCTCCCTCACCCTCCCACTGTCAGTGTTCTCCCACCTCCCTGAGTGCCAAGAAACTCTTGTTTGTTTTTAAAACATGCCCTCAAATAAACCCAGCACAGAAATTTGTTCACAATCTGCCACCAAAGTAGAAGAAAAAAAGTTAAACACACTTCCCTCGGCAGGTCCACACCTCTGCTTCTCTCTGCTTTGGAACTCTGAAGCATGGTTTCACCTCACCTGGTTGCCACCCCTGGCTGGGCATAGGGTGCTCAGCTCGCACTTCTAGAGGACTCACTTTTTCTTACAAAGGGTCAAGCATGAGTTATCAGGATGTGTCCTGCCCCCAGGCCACAGGCACCGCCACCTGTCCCTGATCAATCTTGGGTCCCACCAGACCTGTGAGGAGTCCCTGCTCCCCAGTGGTTACCCCTCACTTGAGGGCTGAGAGGTCATTTTTTCCCTCAGGATGAGCCAACTCCGCCCCTATTTTGTGGAAGCTTGGTACTCTGAGCCATAAGTGGGAATGATTGGTAAAGACTGATTCTTGGAAAATTTGAAAATTACATACTCACTGTAATTGTTGGTCTTCCAAAATATTTTCACCATTCAGAATATCTTTACCATTCATTCGCACAACTACCCACTGGGCACTTGACATCTTCTTGCCACTCACTTGGGGCTCTCTGCCCCTCAGAAGGTTAGTCCTACCTTTTCCAGGCTGGACTCAAGCTGATTCACCCCTTCCACTCTCCTGGTTTTTATACTGTGTTAAAAAAAACAGAATCCTAAACAAAACAAAAAAGAAAAAGAAAGTTTAAAAAAACACATATACTTTTATGTTTTTTAAATGTTCCCTTCATACACTCCTTCCTCTGCTACTAAGATGTTTCTGATGATACCCCCTACAGCTGCTGCAGCCCTCAGGCTCCACCTTGCAAATTTCTCCAGCCTATGAATAACTGTCAGCATAGCCTTGCTACAAGGCCCAGCCTTCACCTCCAGTGCCAAGGAGAGGCAGATGCTAGGGAGGTTTATTATTTTTGTATGTTCAGCCTGCTAAGTTGTATGCTGTCCCACACCTAGGTGTTTCATACTAGGTTTTCTTATTAGGTGCTTTAAGGAGCAAAAAGGTACTAGTGCCCATATTTGCTTCTATTTCTAATACATGTAATAACCAAGGTTAAATCCTGATAAAATTAAATTGACCAATCTCTTTTTACATTCGTCTTGTGTTTGGCCTATTACTGTATCAGTTGGTGAGCGGTTTGAAGGGTGAACAATCCTACATGTAAAAAAGTATTTTCTGTTTGTATGTTTGAATGCCTTGCCCGCAATTTGCAAAGGATGTCCTCTATTATTTCTTGAATCATTTTTGAATTCGATCCCTAGTGCACACATTAAGTACATATGAACATACAAACATATGAAATTTGCCAGCAGATAAAGGCCTAGAGGTCTATCAAGTCTGCTCGAATGTGCAGCTAGCACCCCTTATTCTGCAGCTGCCCCTCCCTTCCACCCTTCTCCTTCATTGACTCCCCCCGTCCTGTCCCATCCCCTTTTGAAGCAGTCCACTGTTCTACTGGATACCACTTCTGCAGGTAACGCATTCCCCCCAGCCACCATCCTCTCTGTAAAAAAGTGTCTTCTCATCTCCCTCCTGAACCTTCCTCCCTCCAGTCTCATATCATGGCCCCTGATGTCCCTCCCCTTCCTTACTTTGAACAGCCCCTCTGTACCTGTCTTCTTTATTCCTTTCATGTACTTAAAGGTTTCAATCATGTCCCCGTCCCTCCTCTCCTCCAGTGAGTACATGTTCAACTCCTCAGCCTCCTCTCATATGATAAGTCCCCCAGCCTCTTGATCATCTTTGTCACCCTGCGCTGCACCCGCTCCAGTAACTTAATGTCCCTCTTCAGATACGGGCGCCAGTACTGCACGCAGTACTCCAGGTGCAGTCTAACTAATGACCTATACAGTGGCAGAATCACCTCCTCCCTCCTCGAGGATATACCCCTTGCAATACAACCCAAAGTATAGATTATTTATTACGTTGTACATTAATGGTAAGTCCTCCTAAGCCTTCTAGTTTCCAATGGCATCAGGTCAAGTGTTTGCAGCCTTTGTTCGTACAGTCTATCTTTTAAGTCATGTATATTTGTTGTGCATCTCCTCTGGACCCTCTCAAGTGTTGCACAATCCATTTTTATGCTTACTTGCACGCATGTGCAAGAAACATAGTTCCACCATATGAATTTTCGTAGGTGTGCCACTCAGCTTCCAATGCCCTGCTCCCTTTTGCAGGCGCTGTCTCACTGCACCAATAAATGTCACAGCTGTCTATGACAGCAGTTCAGATGCAGTGGCGTACAGTTGAAAGCGAAAGACTTCTGCAATCAGCGGTGGTAATGTGTAGGCAATTTGGATACTGCCATTGGCAGTATGCAGATTGCCTACACGTCACACTGCATCTGAACTGTTATAGACAGTTCTTCCCCTGCCCTGGTTTTACCCTACATTGCAGTAGCACGCTGGCAGCCCATCCCAGTGTGCTCATGCCCCCCACCCGCACACCGTATGGCCCATGGAGGTGCTCAATTCCCTGTCGGCTCCACTGTACCCTCCCCAACAACAAAAAAATGACATCCAGTTGCCATGCTGGGAGCCCACCCCAGTGTGGCAAACACCCATATGGCCGACGGGGGTGCCCAATCCCCCATTGGCTCCACTATCCCCCCAAAAACAGATTTCCAGGTGCCACACTGGGAGCCCACTCCAGCGTGGCAAAAATCTGTATGGCAACAGGGGTGCCCAATCCCCCGTCTGCTCCACTGTACCCCCCAACAACAAAAAATGACTTCCAGTTGCCTGCTGGGAGCCCACCCCAGCTTGGCAATGTCCCTATGGCCAACAGGGGTGCCCAATCCCCCGTCGGCTTCACTACCCCCCAAAAAAATAAACTTCCAGCTGCCACACTGGGAGCCCACCCCAGCGTGGTAAAAGTCTGCATCATCTTCTAAAATAAAAAAAAAAGACATCTGTAAAAAAAAAAAGATCCCTCGTTGACTGTCTTGCCTCCCTCACCAACCCATGCCCACCCACCTCCCCACTCACCCCCACCCCAAACCCCCCTCCGGAGCCCAGTGCGATGATCTTCAGTGGACCAGGGACACGTCTGCACTCTTCAAAGCCAACGGCAAACTGAAGAAATGCCAGTAAGCTGAATAATGGCATAAATGTTTTTTTTTTTCAACTTTGGTGCATATCTCAGCCATTTTGGGGAATTCTCTCAACAAATTTTCAACATGGGGTTCTTGGGGCCCTCACCTCATGAACTCAGTCACTGTCATTTTGTTATTTGGTCCCAAAAGGTGATTTTGCGGTCACTGTGGAACCACCTTTTGGGACCGAGTAAAGAAACATCAGTGTCACAGTTCATGAGTAGGTCCTCAAAAACCGTCGTTGAAAATTTAGCAGTCCCAAATGCCTGTTCTGAGCCTGCATTGCACAGCTCCTATACGCTCATAACCTGCAATTTTAATATTTTCTCCAGATTTTCAACATTGCTTTACCACACCTCCTTATGAGCAGTACAGCTGTCATTTTTCACATCTTGCCCAAAATGTGTTTTTGCACATGTAGTGCATAATGGTGCAGTCGGTGTGCGAAATCAATGCTTGGGACAGATTAAGAAAATCACAGTGACACAGTTCATGAGTAGAGGTCTTAAAATGGCTATGTTGAAAATTTGGTGACAAAGTCCATAAAATGACGTATTACGAGCATGCGTGCGCAGTTTCCATGCACCCTCGTGGATTTGTGTATTTGTAATATTTCGTCGATTTTCTACGAGTGGCATTTTCCACACCTGCTTATGAACAGTACAGCTGTCATTTTTCACACCCTGCCAAAATGTGTTTTAGCACTTCCGGCACAGAAATGTGTAGTCGCTGTGGGAAATCAGTGTTCGGGACAGATTACGAAAATCACAGTGACAATGTTCACGAGTGGAGGTCCCAAAATGCCTGTGTGGACAATCTGCTGTAAACAATCCCCAAACAAATTACATTATGGGTGTGCATTGCGCAGGTTTCTACACACACTCCTGACTTCACCAGTTTTTTATATTTTCACTACAGATTTTCAACATTGCCATTTTTTACACTTCCTCATGAACAGTACAGCTGTCATTTTTCACATCCTGTTCAAAATGTTTTCGGACCTGTGGTGCTAAATTGTGTGGTTGCTGTGCAAAATCAGCTGTCGGCTAACAAACTATTGCCACTGTCCATGAGGTGGGGGTCACAAAAAACCCATGCTGAAAAATTGGAGTGAAAATACCAATGAATGCCTAGAGCATTAGGGTTTCTGGCCATAACGCCCCACCCTGTAGAGAACGACAGGCATCAGGGGTGTGACTTGGGATTATCGCCTGTAATGCTCACACCATTCCAACCCCACCCACACCCTGCAGCCAGTGACAGGCATCGAGGTGTGCCTTGGACTCTTCGGCCCCAAAGTTCACCCCATTCTCCTATACTGCACCCATCTCACTGTATTTCCTTATGGAATGGGGTGAGCATAAGGCCCAAAGACCCCAAGGCACACAGTGACACTTGGTGTCTGCAGGGTAGGGTGTGGTGAAATGGTGTGGCCATTATGCCTGACGACCTAAAGGCACACCCCAATGCCTATCAGTCTCTGCAGGGTGGTGGTGGGGTTGGCTTCAGTTTAATACTTCACTGCCATTCCTATTATGCATCTCTCTAACTCCTACACTACCAATGCCAATGCCAACAAGCAAACATTTGGCATTGACAAATGCTTGTTTTATATGGTCTCCACACCTGGGAGGCGTACTCTAAATGAGGCCTGACATACGCCCTATACAAAGGCATTAATACTTTGGATTTCTTGGAATTAATGTTCCTCTTGATGGCCCATATTATTTTATTGGTTTTGCTAACTGCTGCATTTAGATGTCGTGTGCAAGCAAGATCATCAGAGATTTGAACTCCTAAGTCTTTTTCATTATCAGTGATGTTCAGTTTTGTTCTGTTTAACATAAATATTTTGGGGATTTGATTTACCATGTGCATCACTGCATTTTTCTGGGTTCAGTCTCATTCCTCATTTGGTAACCCAGATTGAGATTTTATGTAAATCCCTCTGTATATCTTGTATGGCTTCATGGGAATTACAGGGTCCTCCTATTTTAATATCATCTGCATATTTAACAGAATGGCTCAACAGATCATTAGTAATATCAGATATGAATAACTGAAAAAGAGCCGGTCCCAACATCGAGCCCTGTGGCACACCACGGGTGACCTTGCCAGTGCTAGACAAACTGCCCTCAGTGATAACCCGCTGTGTTGGGTCTCTTCTGTTTCCTTTCTTCCCTTCTTCACTCTCTTGGAGTGGCAAGAGGATAGTTGCTGTACTCTTGGACTGGTCTAATCTCTTCTGCTATTTATTGTTTTTTGTTTAATTCAATGATTCAAACCCCAGGCATCGCTCAGTATGCTTAACTGATACAGTCAGCCTCCTGTGTTGAAATGCCTCAGAGGATTGGATCGTATGTAAATGATGGAGCTATCATTTGCTCGGGCCATAATTCAAACTGCTGCCCTTAGATGCTGCTCTGTTCTAAAACATTCAGATTCATTTCTCCACCTACCTACTCAAGGTAATTCAGAGAGCTCTCCTCTGCATCAGTTAAAACTTTGTTGTTTTTCGTAGTTTTAAACTCCTAGTTCTTTAACTCATGTTTAATGCCCCTATTTGCTAGTTTTCAGGTTAGTTAGCTTAGTTTTTTATTGTTTTTTCTGATTTTGTTGGTTCATCAGCGATTCCAGAGAACCAAGGGGAACCGTCCCCTCAACAGTGTTTACTATGTTTTTCACTTTTAAACTTTTAAGTGTTCCAGTTCCTATTTTTAGGAATCATAATGTTTTTCTTTTCAAAATATTTGAGTTTTATTGCAGTTCTTCAATTTTCTAGGAACCGAGTGCTTTACTTGTTCCCTGTCTTTTATTACTGTCAGGGAACCAAGCATTGTTCTCCTTTCTTCTTACTGCTTGCGGTTTTGGGAACTGACCACAATCTTTGTTTTTTTCCTCCTTTTGGGCTCAACATTTAACAGTTTTTCTGACACTTGGCATGTCAGAGACTCCCAAAAAGAAAACAAGACAGACTGGTTTTAAAAATTGTATTAAGTGTGGGCAGATCATTGCCGAAGTGGACAGACATGATCTTTGTTTGGTGTGTCTTGGTCCTAGTCATATTTTTGTTAACTGTGAGATTTGTAAAACCTTTTGCTCCAAGACACTAAAAAAAGAGGACAAAAAAGGCTTGAAGAGATGGTTTTCCCTACTACTTCTCCTCCTTCTCCAAAGCCTACAGAAGAGGTTACTTCCTCCCATCCTGAAAAAGGATAAATCTAAGGAGTCAGTGGATTCCAAGACAAGCAACAGGGTTGAGGCTTCGAAGTCCAAGAGGTCTATAGAACCAGCTGTGGAACTGGTTCCTGATAAACAAAAACAGAAGGAAAAACATGTCACTGCACCTCCTGCTGAAAAAGCAAAGGAGCTCTCAGCCGACCTACCAGTCATGCCCTCTGCAGAGGACATTGCCAGAGTTCTGCAGGTTTTGCAGGCCTTCCAGGTCCCCTGGTCCCTGGTCCCCCCAGTTTCCCCAGTTCCTCCTTCAGCTCCACCAGCCATGAACTGTTATTACTCTATGAAGAACTGGAGGAGGAGGAAGAGGAAGTAGAACCCACTGAACCCAAAATCTCTCCAGAGCAGGACTTTGGTTCCCCACTGTGTGGACCAGATGACTACTTATTTCACTGTGCCTTTGTGAGACAGATGGTGGTTACGCTCAACCTTATCACACAAGAGACTACGGAGAATGAGGAGGAAGCTGAGTTCCTAGATATGATGGGGCTAACCCCCACAAAACAACTTTTATTGCCTTTCCACAAGTCTCTCAAAAAGGCTGCCCTCAAGATCCTGCAAACTCCCACTTCCATACCTGGTGTGGATAGAAAGGTGTACAAGAAATATCAGCTGGACAGTGCAAATGCTGATTTTCTTTATGTCCATCTGGATCATGAAGAAGTGGTATAGACAGTGGCCTGTGATAAGGCCAGGGTGCCCTTGGCCTCTCACCCACTGGACAAGGACTCCAGAAAGCTGGACAGTATGCGGAAGAACAGGTACCTGGCCCTCCCTTCTCCTCAGGCAAGCCACTTACATGGCCTATATGGCACAATACCAGAAGGCCCTCTGGTCATCTGTTTTGGCCATGGCTGATAAGGTCACTTGGGATATGGCAACTGATCAGGCTGAAACAGCCAGCTCTGCCTCAGATGCCACTAAGTATCAGTTCCACATGGCAGTGGATGCCAATGACGCAGTTTCCAGGCTCATGGCCCTTGCCATCTCCATGAGGAGATTTGCCTGGCTCAGGATTACCAGACTGTCCCAGGACACCCAGTCTAAAGCCATGGATTTCCCCTGCAAGAACAATTCTCTATTTGGGGACAAGACTGAGGCTTATATGAAGAAGGCAGAGGAATACAAGGCCACCTATAGTATAGGAGTAACTCAGCTCAGGACGAGCCCTCCACGTCCTACAAACCCCATGATAGGGAAGATAGGGGTATGTTACACAGAATTCTGGACTTGATGGAAGAAAACAACACAGAGCCAAAGATAAAGCAGTAGAAAATGTATTACCAGACACACAGAAAACAACACATACCCTTTGGGAGCCAGGAAAAGGACCCCAGACACCATGATATCCTTCTGTTCTGGATTCGGACTCAGCAAAATCATGTTTTGCATATATTCTTATACTCATAGATAAGAAAGGTGTGTTACTAGGTAACGGTACTAACAAGTAAGGCATATTTGCACTAACAATAATCTTACTGATTAGAAGGTCAATACAGAGGACAGTGAGCTTGCCTGTGTCTCTCTGCACGTACACTCTGATAACAGCAAACTAGCTAAGACTAGTTTGGAAAACAATACAAAATGCTTAGTATTGCACTATAATAGCAACTGCATAGCAGTGGAAAATAACTATAAACTAGGCCCAAAGGCCTGCATAAGCAAATTCTTGAGCAAGTTCATGAGTATAAGTAAGTGAGTCGACTCAGTTGCCCACAAATTACTCAAACATGACTTCTCCTCTATTGGCCTCTCATCTTTCACCTCCAAATGGTTCAAGGCATACCTCTCCAATAGGTTCCACTTCATACAGCTAGGGGGATCCAAATCACCCCCCTTATTCATGCTGGAGTATCGCAGGGGTAGATCCTTGGCCTCACCCTCTTTTCAATATATGTAATAGACCTCCCTTCTGTCAGCTCACTATCCCAAGTTCAAATGTATGCTGACGATATGGTGATTTGCACCTCTGGTCCCTCCTTAGCCCATACTGAACCCTGCCTCCAAACCAATTTTGAGAATACATTGCGATGGCTCGATTCCAAATCACTGAAGTGCAATACCAAGAAAACGGTCACTATGGTGTTTGGCTTTGCTCAGAAACTGGCCAAACTGCCTTCCCCTTCCTCCTTCTATGAACTAGATGGCTCCAAAATCAATGCGGTTGACTCTCTCAAATATCTGGGAGTATGGCTCGACCCCAAACTAGACCTCACTACACATCAACACCATCCTCAATAAGCTACATCCTAAATTTGGCATGCTGTACAGACATAAGGCCAGTCTCTTCCTCCCCATCAAGAAGGAATTAGTCACCTAGCTTATCCTGCCCTGCATCGATTATGCAGACATGGTATATAGCTCTGTGCCACAACCCTCCCTCATCAAGCTCAACCCACTGTTTCAGGCCTTCTGTCAATTTGCTACAAACCTCCCATACCATATTTAACATTGCGACCTTTACCACTCCATCTCCCTCCCACCACCACTAGCAAACCACCACCCTGCACATTGTGCTTCCTTCATAGCTAACTACTGGTTCAATACTCTCACCTCCTACCTCTCCTCCTTAGTAGTACCAGCCCCCAGTACTGGCTATGCCCTGTGGTCCCGTGACAAATACTCCTTTGCCTTAGCCACTCTGCACTCACTGGCTAGAAAACAAGCCTTCATCTACTGGCTACCTGCCCTTTGGAACATCCTACCCCTCAATGTACACAGTCTGCCTACTGCAGTCTCCATCAAAAAGTACTTCAGATGCCTCCCCTCCTCCCGCATATGTTCTCTCCCTACCTAGCTGCTCACCTCCCCTGTTTGATTCTCCAGACTCTGTCCCCTTCCTTCACTACTGTTAGCTGTTGCTAGCCTTTGGAAGACAGAAATCTTGCTTGCAGAGCAGAAAGCAGCTAACTAAAAGAAGCTACCATTTTCTTACTAATTTAACACTTCTATCTCAGCAGGAGTCAGTGTCTATTGAGATTAAGCAGACAGATACATTATTAGAAGTAGAAGG
Organism: Neoceratodus forsteri; assembly: GCA_016271365.2. Taxonomy (NCBI): domain Eukaryota; kingdom Metazoa; phylum Chordata; order Ceratodontiformes; family Ceratodontidae; genus Neoceratodus; species Neoceratodus forsteri. The sequence goes on from CM028133.1 coordinate 659,416,482, forward strand.
GGTCTTATTTAGGGTTAAAAAAAGAAAAGAAAGAAAGTCAGTGTGTGTTCTGTGCTGGGAAGGGTACTGTATTAACTTACTTTGCTAAATCAGTAGGAGGAGAGAAAGCTTAATTGGGGGTGTGGCTTAGACAATATAAAAGCAGGTGATTCAAATTACAACTTCCTGTTGCTAGCCTTTGGAAGACAGAAATCATGCTTGCAGAGCAGAAAGCAGCTAACTAAAAGAAACTATCATTTTCTTACTAATTTAACACTTCTATCTCAGTAGGAGTCAGTGTCTGTTGAGATTAAGCAGACAGATACTTTATTAGAAGTAGAAGTAGGTCTTATTTAGGGTTAAAAAAGAAAAGAAGGAAAGTCAGTGTGTGTTCTGTGCTAGGAAGGGTACTGTATCAACTTACTTTGTTAAATCAATAGGAGGAGCGAGAGCTTAATTGGGGGTGTGGCTTAGACAATATAAACATATAAAAATATAAAAACAGGTGACTCCAATTACAACCCTAAGCCAGTTCTACTTTTATAGCCACTGGATTTGATTGATAACAGGAACTTCCTGTTTGGCAGTAGGAAGGGAAGGATCATAGAGAAACATTAGTTTTGTCAACCCTAAAGGAAAAAAGTAGCTCACTCCCCCCCCCAGCTGCTGGTGGTCTGAGGCTGAGCAAGGAAGAAGGAGGCTACTGAAGAATATAGGAAGTTGCTGTCCCAGAACAGGAAGGGTGAGAGTTGTAAGGAGAGGAGAGAGTAAGCATACAGAGAAATAGGAGAGGGGACACAAAATAATACATGATAGGAGTGGTGCAGTGCAATAGCTGTGGGGCGGCAGTGTTCTGGGAGACATTCTGGAGGCTGCGATGCTGCCCTATTTGCAGGCACCTCTCTGGTCTGAGGGAGGAGGCTGCCTGTCTCCAGGCTGACCTGGCTAGGATTCATGAAACCTCCCCCCCACCCAGGGACCACCAGGGCCAATGTCACTACCTCAGAGGTTGCCAAGAAGAGGAGAGGCTGGACCAGGGTGGGCTCAGGGAGGGAGAGGGTGGTGGAACAGAGTTGCATCCCTCCAGCTGTACCTCTCCACAATTCATATGCTCTTCTGGTGGATAGTGATTCCTCTATGGAGGCACCTGCAGTGGAGACCAAGGAGGATGCTGGGAACCTTCACAAAGGAGACCCACAGGAGGGTGGCATGGGACCCCACAGGAGAAGGAAACAACTCCTGGTGGGGGACTCAGTCATTAGGGGGGTAGACGTGGGGGAGGAAGGGGAGAGGGAGGCAAGGTGCCTGCTTGGCGCCACAGCTTGGAGGGACAGGAAGTGAATCCTCAGGATCATGGGATCAGCTGCATGAGGGAGGGAGCTGGATATCATTGTCCACCTAGGGACAAATGACCTGGCTAGGAATGAGATCAGAGCACTGCAAGAGGAGTTTTTAGAGTTGGGGAGGGTCCTTAGACAAGTAGCACATACAGTAACCTTCTCGGAGGTGCTGCCTGTCTATGGCAATGGTGATGCTAGGGTACTTCTCACCAGGGAATTCAATGAATGGTTGAAAAACTGGTGTGGAGCTCAGGGTTTTGGCTTCATTGGGGACTGGAGAGCCACCTGGAGGGATGCAGACTTATACTGGCACAACGGTCTGCATCTGTCCAAGAGGGGAACCAGGATCCTAGGTGAGAGGTTTAAATGCTTCATTGGCAAACATTTAAACTAGGCAAGGGGGGAGACACTGAAATGGAGCAGGGAAATCCCAGCCTCCCCCCATAAAACATGGTAATTAGTGAGGTAAACACCAAAGTAGAGAAGTCATTAGGGAGCAGGACAGAGGTAAATGTAAAAAAAGGCAAAGGCAGTAAGGACAGGGATGGGGCTAATAGGGGTAAGGCCATCAAAAAGTGGAGGGTGATGAGTACCAATGCCCATAGTCTGTGTAACAAGCTCCCTGAACTAGTGGCCTTGATGGAAGAGAGTTACCTGGATATAGTAGCAGTCACAGAAACATGGTACACAGAGAACCATGACTGGGATGTCAGCATACCAGGATACATTTAAACTAGGCAAGGGGGAAGAAGCCCGAAGGGGAAGGAAGGAAACATATTCAATTCAGTGCTTTAGAGTAACTGGTAATTGCTATTTTTCTTTTAAACTTAGATTGTGGGCTTTTAGTGACACTGTACTTTCTTTGTTGTCTTTACTTAGAATTGTTTTGGGCTGTTGAAAATTTAAAACGTAGTGGTGGTGTAATTCTGTGCTGTCTTTAATTGCTGCAAATTTTAGCCCCCCCCTCCCTTCCCCCGACTCTTAATTATATGCCCTGTTAAATCTGATTGACAGGAGCTGAACACAGGGTATAGTAAGGGGTGTGAAGTAGGAGGGGCATAAGGGGGAAGAAGCCCACCCTCAGCACGACAAGTGTTTTGACTCATTTATTTATTTATTGGTTTCTTTTCTTTCTTTTTTTTTTTGTAAAGAAAATTATCTGAGGATCAGTGGCAGGATTTTTAGGACAGTAAATTAATAAAAAGGGAACTAGGAGAACTTCAGTAGCAGACAAGTAGTGGAATAGCAGTATAATTGCAGTATAATGTGGGGAGTGGTGCAATGCAGTGGCTGTGGGGCAGCTATATTCAGGCAGACCTTCTGGACACTGAGGTGCTGCCCTAGCTGCATGCATCTCTCTGGACTGTGGGATGAGGTAGCCAGACTCAGAGCGGAAGTAAACTGGGTCAGGAGTACCATCACCCCTATCCAGAGATCACCCAGTCCAATGCAACTGCCTCAAAGGATGCCGAGAACAAGGAGTACTTGGATGACAGTGGGCTCAGGGAGAGTTAGAGCGGTCAGGCAGAGGCATATCCCATATCCTATTCAACTCAAGAACTCATATGCCACACTGGCAAATGAGGACAACCAAACAGAGGTACCCAGAGAGTGGAAGGAAAGGATGTGGAGGTTAGCCAAGGAGGTGACTCAGCGGGAAAGCAGTGGACCCCAGAGGAGGTGAATCCTGGTGGGGACTCCATCACAAGAGGGATCCAGCTAGGAACACAGGAGGGGAGGACAGGAGGTGAGGTGTCTACCAGGAGCCACAGCATGGAGGATGGGAAGAGATCCTGGGGATCACTGGGAAGGCAAGACGGAGGGTGAGCTGGATGTCATTATCCACCTAGGTACTAATGACCTGGCAAATGGGGAGCCAAAGGAAGTTCAGGAAGAGTTTAGGAAATTGGGGAGGGGTCTCAAGCAAGTAGCTACTTCTGTCACTTTCTCAGAAGTACTGCCTGCGAGGCAAGGGAGAGCATAAGAGTGCATGCACAGGAACTTTAACTCATGGTTGAAGAACTGGTGCTGTGAGGAAGGGTTTGGATTCATTGGTGACTGGGGACCCACCTGGAGGGATGGAGGTTTGTTCAAGCCTGACGGCCTGCATCCATCCTGGAGGGGAATCCAAGCACTCAATGATAAGTTTAAATGCTACATTGACAAGCATTTAAACTAGCAAAGGGGGGTGGCAGGCCAGCAAGGAGGGTACCTACTTGCTCACCCCCACAGCTAGCAGTGGAACCAGTGAACTAGAGGAGTGACTATCTCTGCAAAGCAGTGTGCAAAAGATGGAGATCAGTGCCCAAGAGGTGGATAGGCAGAAAAAGGGGCAAAATTCAGCAGAAGGGCAGACAGCAAGGAGAACCAGGGATAAAGGACAACCAAGGAAGGGGCTGGAGTAGAACAGCGAAACAGTCTAGGGAGGTCAAATCATGGAAAGCCATGTTGCAAATGCCAGGAGCCTTAGGAACAAGATGGAAGATCTGAGGCTGTCATGGTGCAGTCAGACCTGGACATTGTGGCCATCACTGAAACCTGGTGTAATGATAACCACGACTGGGAGATGGCCATACCTGGCTACAACATATTCAGAAGAGACAGAGCAGGCAGGAAGGGAGGAGGAGTGGCACTGTATGTGGAAAATGACATAAGGGCAACAGAGATCCAGGAGGAACAAAATGGGGGAGAGATACTGTGGGTTAAGCTGGAAAGGAAAATGGTGACAGCCATCTGCACAGGTGTGGTCTATAGACCACCAGCCCAGGAGGAAGAAACAGATAGGGAGCTGATGCTAGCCATCCAAAGGATGGCAGACAAGGGTGAGGTAGTACTGGTTGGAGACTTCAATATTCCAGACATGGACTGGAGCATCCCAGCAGCAGCATCAACTAGGAGCAGATTTATCCTGGACTCCCTTCAGGATGCCTTCCTCAAGCAACTGGTCATGGAACCAACTCGGCAGAAGGCAATACTGGACCTTGTGCTCACAAACAGGGACAGTGTGATGGGGGTAACAGTTGGGGAGCACCTGGGGAACAGTGACCACCAGTCATTGTGGTTTGAAATCACAGAAAGAGCAGAACCAAACCACACAAAAACACGTATCCTGGATTTTAGGGGGGCAGACTTTGGGAAAATGGGGAGATACTTGAAAGAGGCATTAAGGGGAATGGGACAGGAATCAGGGGTTGAGGAACAGTGGGCAGTATTTAAAATGGGGATTACAAGAACAACAGAATTATGCATTAAGCAGGTTAGCAAGAGGAAAAGGAAGAGACCATTATGGTTTCCAAAGAGGTAGCAAAGAAAGTGAAAGCCAAAAATATTGCATTCAGGCAATACAAAAGACACAGGCAGAAGGGGCTAGGAGAAGTACCAGGAGAAGCAAAGGAGGCAGGAGGTCAGTAAGGGAAGCCAAAGCTCAGACAGAACACATTGCAAAATCAGTGGGTAGGGGACAAAACCTTTACAGGTACATAAGTGAAAAAAGAAAAGACAAAGGGAGGGATAGTGAGACTAAAGGGGAGGATGGGGGCCATGGAGGATGACAACAGTAAAGCTGACATATTGAACAGGTATTTCTGCTCAGTCTTTACTGAGGAAGAGGAGGTAATGGGTCTGAAGGGAGTACAAGGGGTGAGAATGGTGCAGAAATGGACACAAGTCCCTTTACACGAGAAACGGTCCTGAAGGAACTGGAAGTAATAAGAGCTGATAAAGCAATGGGGCCAGATGGGGTGCACCCCAGTGTCCTTAAAGAACTAAGAGAGGTGGTGGCTGAACCTCTGGCTATCCTGTTTAGCTGATCACTGGAAACAGGAGAGGACCCAAAGACTGGAGGACAGCAGATGTAGTCCCCTTATACAAAAGTGGGAACAAAGAGGAAGCAGGGAACTACAGACCAGTCAGCCTCACCTCAGTAGTGGGGAAGATCATGGAAGCACTACTGAAGGAGAGATTGGTGGAACATCTGGTTGTCAATGGACTACAGGACCCAAGGCAGCATGGTTTCACCAGGGGGAGGTCATGTCAGACCAACCTTGTTGAATTTTTTGACTGGGTGACTAGGGAGGTGGGATCAGGGAGGGCAGTGGACATGGCCTATCTGGACTTCAGCAAGGCCTTTGACACTGTGCCACACGAAGACTATTACACAAACTGGGGAATATAGGTGTGGGCAGGACAGTAGTGTGGTGGGTAGGTAACTGGCTGGGTGGCAGGACACAGAGGGTGGTGGTAAATGGCTGTCACTCCACAGAGGAAGAGTGACCAGTGGGGTACGAAGGATCAGTGCTGGGACGGTCCTATTCAACATCTTCATCAGTGACATTGCACAGGACCTAGAAGCAGAATTTCACTGTTAGCTGATGACACAAAGCTCTGTAACAGGTAGACACACCAGAGGGTGTAGACAGAATGAGAAGGACCTGCAGAAACTTGAAGAATGGTCAGGGTTTGGCAGTTGAAATTCAATGCAAGAAAGTGCAAGATAATGCATATGGGGCACAAAAACCCTGGCACAATATATCAGTTGGGGGGTGAGGATATAGCATGCACCAAGCAGGAAAGGGATCTTGGGGTTATCATCTCTGATGACCTCAAGGTAGGGAAACAGTGTGACAAGGCAGCAGGTAAAGCAAATAGGATGCTGGGATGTATAGGCAGGGGCATTACCAGCAGGAAAAGGGAGGTCATAATTCCGCTATACAAGACACTAGTGAGGCCTCACCTGGAGTACAGTGTACAGTTCTGGAGACCATACCTACGTAAGGACATAGACAGGGTAGAGAAGGTTCAGAGGAGGACAACAAAGATGGTGCATGGATTGCATCACAAAGTCCTATGAAGACAGGTTGAAGGAACTGAACCTGTACTCCCTGGAAGAGAGGAGGGAGAGAGGGGATATGATAGAGACATACAAGTATCTTACAGGGGAGGAACAGGGTGCAGGAATACACTATTTTTAAGCGAAAAAGATGTTCCAGGACTAGAGGGCATGGGATGAAGTTGGAGGGAGGATGATTCAGAGGAAACATGAGGAAGAATTTCTTCACAGAACGGGTGGTGGAGAAGTGGAACACCCTGCCAGAGGAGGTGGTGGGGGCTGAAACAATCATGGGATTTAAGAATGCATGGGATTGACATAAAGGAATTCTGGAGGTCAGGGGTAAGGGGCAACAGACTTCTAGGAAAACATAAACTGAACTTACAAGCTCAAATGGGCAGACTGGGTGGGCCATAGGCCCTTATCTGCCGACACTGTCTATGTATCTATGTATGTACATAATCTACAGGAGGGACAGGGAGGGTAAAAGCGGAGGAGGAGGAGTAGCTGTCTATGTAAAGGAAGAGATCAAAGTAACAGAACTAAAGAGTAAACAGAGAGCAGATGAGGCACTCTGGGTCACCACGGAGACAGAAAATGGCACCAAAATCTGCATTGGGGTTGTATACAGACCTCCATCTCAGGGGGAGGGAATGGACAAGGACATGATCAAAGGCATCCTTAGAATGGCAGAAAAAGGGGAGATATTGTTGATGGGGAACCCAAATATGCCAGACGTTAACTGGAGCACCTTTGTTGCAGGCACATCCAAGAGCAGGGTCATTCTTGATGCCCTACAAGGGGCATGCCTCAGACAGCTAGTATTGGAACCCACTCAGGAGGGAGCAATCTTAGACCTGGTACTCTTAAATGGGGCGGAGAAAGAATCTCAGATTTAGAAGTTGGTAGCCATCTGGGAATACGCGACCACCAAACAGTGTGGTTCATGATAAACACAGCCATACAATCAAGTTATACAAAGGCAAGAGTATTGGACTTTAGGAGAGCTGACTTTGGGAAAATGAGAGAGTGCTTCAGAAAAGCACTAGCAAACAGGCAAGAAGGAGGGGTGGAGGAACAATGGGGAGTAATCAAAACAGCCATCACAGAGGCAACAAGCCTTTGTGTAAAGCAAATCAACAAAACACAATGGAGGAAAAAAACGCTATGGTTCTCAAAAGAGGTGGCAGGGAAGGTTAAGGAGAAACAGCTAGCATTCAGGAAATATAAGGAAACACAGAGGGAGCAGGACAGAGAACTTTATCAGTCAAAGCAGAAAGAGGCAGGGAAGGTAGTCAGAATAGCAAAGGCCCAAACTGAGGAAAGGACAGTCAACTCTGTTAAGAAGGGGATAAGACCTTTTATAGGTACATTAGGGAGTGAAGAAAGACCAAAGGAGGTATACGGAGGCTTGATAAAGGGGAGGGAATGTGGGCAGAGGGTGACAGTGAAAAAGCAGGGATACTGAACGAATATTTCTGCTCAGTATTCACAAAGGAAGAGGAGGGGGAGGTACCTAAACCAAACAAGAGAAACACTCTGAAGACCGGGGTCGATACCAGTTCATTTACAGAACAAAGGGTTCTGAAAGAACTAATAAAATTGAAGGTGGACAAAGCAATGGGGCCTGATGGGAGTCACCCAAGAATTCTAAAAGAACTAAGGGTAGAACTAGTGACACCGCTGACTACTCTCTTTAACAAATCATGGGAGGTGGTACCTGAGGACTGGAGGAGGGCAGATGTGATTCCTCTTCACAAAAGTGGGAGCAGGACAGAGGCAGGAAACTACAGACCAGTTAGTTTGACTTCAGTGGTAGGGAAAATGATGGAATCATTTCTGAAGGAAAGAATTGTTGAGTACCTAGAGGCCAGTGGGGCACAGGACCCAAGGCAGCATGGATTCGCAATGGGAATGTCATGTCAGACAAATCTAATAGATTTCTTTGACTGGGTGACCAAAGTAGTAGACCAGGGAGGGGCTGTGGACATGTCCTACCTAGATTTTAGCAAAGCATTTGATACAGTCCCACACAAAAGATTAATACACAAGATAGCCAGCCTTGGAGTGGGTCCCACGGTGGTAGCCTGGATAAAAAAATTGGCTAGACAACAGGACACAAAGGGTAGTAGTAAACGGAGTCCACACTGAAGAAAGGAGGGTTACTAGTGGAGTACTGCAAGGTTCAGTACTGGGACCAGTCCTTTTTAATGTCTTTATAAGTGACATTGCAGAGGAACTGGAAGGAAAAATATGTCTTTTTGCAGACAACACAAAGATTTGCAACAGGATTGATACACAAGATGGAGTGGAACGGATGAGAAGGGATTTGGCAAGGTTGGAGGAATGGTCAAATGTATGGCAGCTCAGATTCAATGCAAAGAAGTTCAAGGTAATGCACCTGGGAAATAAAACCTGGGGGAAGAGTACACAATGGGGGTGAGATACTGACAACAGTAAAATTGAAAGGACCTGGGGGTAATTACATCAGATGACCTAAAGGTGGGCAAGCAATGTGAGAAGGCAGTAAGGAAGGCTGGGGGGATACTGGGATGCATAGGGAGAGGCATCAATAGTAGAAAACAGGAAGTTGTTATGCCTCTGTACAGACAGTTGGTGAGACCCCATTTGGAGTACTGTGTGCAGTTCTGGAGACCCCATCTCCACAAAGACACAGACAGAGTGGAGGCTGTCCAGAGGAGGGCAACCAGAATGGTGGAGGGTCTGCACAAGAAGACATACGAAGAAAGACTAAAGGAGCTTAAGATGTATACCCTTGAGGAAAGAAGGGAGAGAGGGGACACAATACAAACTTTCAAGTACCTCAAGGGAATCAACAAAGTCCAAGAGGGTAGCATCTTTCAGAAAAAGAGATGTGCAAGAACAAGGGGGCCCAATTTGAAGATAGGGGAGACGGCTCAGAGGTAATATGAGAAGTATTGTTTCATAGAGGGTTGTGGATGCATGGAACAGCCTCCCTAAGGAAGTCGTGAAGTCAAGAACAGTGGGGGAATTCAAGAATGTATGGGACAGACATAAGGCAGTCCCAGTGGGGGGTAGGAGGAAGTAAGCTGTTGGTTAACTAGGATCTGCAGTTTATCTGTTAGGTAGGAAAATGGGCAGACTAAGTGGGCCAAGCGGTCCTTATCTGCTGTCAAATTCTATGTTTCTACCTCATCAACCTGCTCTTGCCTCGCACCAAATCCCACTCTTATTTAAGCAGTACCATAAATTATGCTGTACCATACCTATCTGAAAGCTTTGCATAAACTCTCATATGTATTCAGTGGTGCCCCACCCTAGTCTGCACCATTGTCGTAGTTCTTGATGTTGTTGGTTCTGGTATAGCTGTACCTGTACCAATGTGATATGTTATGTCGTACTCTTCTGTCTCATAATAACTACTGCAACTGTTGTTGATGTCATTCTTGCATCATTTGTAAACTACAGTGATTTCATTTATGTACCACATGTATTTATGTATTGTATTTTTAACTGGGAACTGCTATTTTTTTATTCCTGTATCTATTGTATCATTTTGTAAACTACTTTGATCCCTGCATCATATGTATATTATGCAAATTATTCTCCATTTCTTCTTCCCCAGGTCACACCTGGAAACGAGCTCCAGCTCAGTGTGCCTTTCCCGGTTACCAACTTTTAAATAAATAAATACATGCTAACACTGTTAGTCAGGGCCAGAGGTTACCAGCACATAGCCCTGTGTTACAATCATATGTTCTCATAATATTTATTTATTTAGTTATCTGAATCTAGGATTACAAGTACCTTTGAGCCAATGCTCTTTTACAGAGGTTCCATGTCAGTTGCAGTACATTAACAAAAAAAAAAACAAGACAATTAACTAACAAAGGGAGGATAACAAGTTAACAATCGGTTACATGAATATGAATGCATACATTTGGGTTAAACTAAAGCCAGAAGCATTGACAGGATAAATAGTGTTACAAGACATGGTAAGGACACAAAAGGTAAGAGCAGCCAGAAGTATTGTCACATCACAGAGAGAACAACAGGCGGTGGAGGGGATGCAGGGGGGGGGAGAGAGGGTGGGGAGGGATTGTAGGAGATTCAGGGTAGATAGTAGAAGTGCTAAGTAGAAAGAGCTAAGACAAAGATTGGTTAATGGTAAGGAAGGCTGATTAAAGGAGACAGTCACAGGTGCTAGAGGCAGAGAGAAGTAGGCGGAGCCTGGATTTGAACAGGCCAAGCTTAGGTACGGAGGAGATGTCACTACTGAGACCATTCAACCAGCTAGGGGACCAATGAGCAAAGGATCTTTGTCCCTGGGTGGTACGGCAGTGAGGGACCTGCAGGAGCGGGGCTTTCTGCTCATTGAAAGCCTCGCGCAGCCAATATAAATCTGTGCTCCTCTGGCCTGTTTGTATATTCCATCACCCGGCTGTAGGTGAGAGCTGCTGATAAGTCATGGGACCGGCTGCAGGAGGGAGCTGCTGATAAGCCAAGGAACAGCATGACTGCCAGAATCAAACTGTGACAGACTAAAAGTAAAGGGAGCACATCTGAGCTACACAGGTAACTGGACTGCCTTAAGTATTTTATGTGTGGGACTGCATTATTGGACTTTAACTGCCCAAAAGATATTTTAAATTACCCACATTGTATTGCTGGTGGTAATTGAGGGAGTCCAGCGGTGGACCAGTTACCGAACCAATCCCCAGTGGGGATGGAGCTTTCTGCTCATTCAAAGCCTTGCCCTGCCCATAGGCATGTGTGCTATGGTGCAAGTGGTATGAGTGGCACGAGCGCCACCCAGGGGGAAAAAATATTCCAGTAAAGTAAGCTTAGTCAGTATTAGTAATCCAGCTCAGTACAACATCAAAATGCATATGTTTAATAATATGGGGGTGGTTATTGGTGGGGTATTATTATTTTAAATTCCCAAAAATACTAAGGACAAAAAATGATTTATTTAGAGATATTAGTTATACTTTTGTGCAAAGACAAATTATTTGGAAGGAAGTTAATTCCATGAAGAGACGAAATGCATTCACAAATGAAAGGAAGGTTATCAGAAGATAGTTTACTCCAGTGAGGAAACTAATGTTCTCAGAGGCCTTGGGGGACAAGGATTGTATGTTGCTATGTTATTAGTACAGAGTGGTGATGTGGAAGCAAATCCAGGTCCAGGCCCAGAAAGATACCATGGGATTATGTTGATTCATGAGAATGTAAGGAGTATAGTAAAAAAAAAAAAAAAAAATGAGTGTCAAGTTTGGGTTATAGAGGAAAATCCTGACCTACTAGCAATGATTAAGACCTGGTTACATAGGGGTACAAAGAATGAAGAAGTCCAACTTCAAGGGTATGGTTTACTGAGGATAGGTAGGGTAATGAGGGGAGGGTATGTTGTATATTAGACATAGTGTAGGTCCCTGTAGAGTGGTGTTGGCTGAAAATATTGAGTGTGTGAACTGTTTACTAGTAGAAATTAAGTCTATTAAACTTATGGATGGGGTAATTTACACTCCCCCCCACCACAGACAAAAAGTGTGAACTTTAATGTACTGGTAAATAAACTGGGTAATGTGATAAAAGATCAGAAAGTCATTTCAACAGGTGATTTTAATTCAGACTGGAATCAAAAAAAGGACAACAATTAAAAAGATTTTTTTGAACCCTTGGGACTAGATCAAATAATTCAGAGTCCTACCAGAAGTAGCAAAAATAGGGATTCAGGGCCTGTTTTAGACTTAATTTTTGTTTCTCAGGACCTCAAGGTAAATAACTGGGAAATAATGCCCCTAAATGTAGCAGACCATTATCCAATCAAATGTAATTTGGATTGGAAAATACCCATCAATAATCAACCCAACTTGCATTGGATTAGGGATATGAAACATTTCAGGGCAAAATCATTTAGAAGAGATCTGATAAAAATCAGATGGGATAAGATAATGTTGATTCCAGATTTAAATTTGGCAATCCAAGAGTTTACTACTCAACTTAAGGGGATAATTGATATACATGCTCCTAAGGTGTTAAGAAGAAGAAAAGGGAGGGATGTAGATTAGATAGATAAGAAGCTGAAAACAAGAATTAGAGTCCAAAACCAGTTGTGGAAAAAGGCAAAAAATACTAAAGTGGAGGAGGATTGGAATAAATTTAAATTGTGGAGAAACAAGTGTAAAATGGAAATAAAACAGGCAAAAAATAGACATTATTTGAATTGTATAAATAAAGCAGCAGGGACTAGACAGTTTTGGGGATCTATTAGGAATATACAAGATCCTATTAGAGACAGTACACTAATAAAATTAGAAACGGATGGGTTGGTAGATAATCAAGTTGAAGTAGCTAAAATCTTTAACCACTATTTCATTGATTTACCTGATATAAGGATAAAGCAATCAGACTTAAAAACCTCCGAGATTTCAGTAGATGCAGTGGTGGATAAGGTGAAAGATAGGTTTAAAAAAAAATTAGAACGTTCCCCATTGCCAGGATTTAAGTTTATGAAGATTAGGGTCAATAGTGTTGAAAAGGAATTAAGGAATCTAGATGCATATAAGACAAGGGGGATGGATGAAACTGAAGCAAGGTTCTTGAAAGTTAGGGTGGATCTATTGGCTCCTATGGTGACACAGTTGTTTAATTGGAGTCTGTACTCCTCTGTTTTCCTGATTTATGGAAAATAGGGAGGGTAATTCCATTGTATAAGGGTGGTGATAACTTTACTCCATCAGACTATAGGCCTATAGCCCTCTTGTCAATTTTATCTAAGGTTATGGAAAAATTAGTTCATGGACAATTAAGTCAACATTTTGAACAATATGCTCTGTTGACTGATTGTCAACATGGATTTAGAGCTGGACGATCCACAAGCACCGCACTAGTGGACTTTAATAATCTTGTTGCAACATCTTTAGATTTGAGTCTAAAGACTGGTGCGGTGTTCATGGATCTTAGTAAGGCTTTTGACTTGGTGGACCATTATAAGATGTTGGAAAGATTATGTATAGTAGGAGTCTTGAAAGAACCATTGCACTAGTTTAAATCATACTTATCCGACTGATACCAGTGTGTCTCTATAGGAACAGTGGTTTCAGACTTAGTAGGTGTTGGAAGAGGGGTACCCCAGGGATCAATCTTGGGTCCCTTAATATTCAACATTTATGTTAACGATATAGTATCTATAATGTCCAATAGTGTAATCCGGCTATACGCTGACAACACTGTATTAGTGTCGTCGGCTGATAGCTATGATCAGTTGGGAAAGCAGTTGCAAAGTGATTTACTATGTATGGAAGAGTGGTTTGTTAACTCCGCTCTGCAAATAAGTGTGAAAAAACTCAATGTATGATCTTTACATCAGGTATCAGAAGGTCTGCAACTCCTGCATTACAACTGAAACTGATCAATGGTACTCAGTTAAGAAATGTACAGACTTATAGATACTTGGGGGTGCTAGTTGATTCGAGATTAAAATATTCTGAGTACATTTGTCATCAAGTAAGTAAAGATTAGGAGCTCTAATTAGGTTGTCTGGTTGCTTCACAATTAAAATGAGGGAAAGGCTGGTGAATCAATTGTTAATCCCTGTTTTGGAATATGGGTCTAGCCTATATATGAATTCCCCCCAGATTTATCTGGACAAAATAAACCAGGCTTATTATAAGCTTGTTAGATTTGTGATTAAAGCTAAATTTGGAGCCCACCATTGTAAAATCTATGGACGTCTTGGATGGCTGAAACCAGACTCAGAATGATTATATCGTTGGTTGGCCTGGTGTCATAAATTGATTTATAATAGACATATGCATCGCCTAAGTCAAAACGTCTCATTAGAACCCTCACAATTGTTAACTACCTCTTTAAGGAATTCAGAGTCACATATACCTAGGGTAAGATCTAGGAGCAGAATAGGGGATACTACTAACTTGCCTTGTGGTCCATTGGAATAAATTGCCTAGAGAGCTAAAATTAATACAGGGACATCTACAGTTTAAAAGAGTTCTGAAAAGTTATTTGTCTGAGAACTGCACTTGTTTTTGTTAGTAGATCATTTATTGGAGGACTGGATGATAGATTATTTTTATTTATATGTGTAATATGTTTCTAAAGTAGTGTGAGTGGAGTGATAATGTACATATAATGTATGTATATGGTGAACTGGAAGATGATTGTTTGAAATGCGTGAATGAATTCACAGGACATTGTTGAAAATGGGCTATAAACCCAACAATTTGTATCCTGTCAGAAAATACAATTTTTATTATCATCATCATTCAGGTCCCCTAGTGTGGTGAGGGTTACTACTGGGGCAAAGGAGAGCTTGGACTCTGAGGAGTGCTTGGCTCATTATTATTTTCTTTGCCATAATGTCGGTTTGCTACTTTATGCAGTTTGAGAGTTGTAGCCAGCCAGTTTGTGCATAGAGGTCACACGTATGAGTGAGACGGTGAGCTCCAGTGATGAGCCGACAAGCTTTGTTGAGAGATGTTGATATGCATCTGAGAGCAATTACAGTAGCAGAGCCATATATGATCAGGTCATAGTCAATTATGGAGACAACAGAACTCTGAACAGTGACCCTTAAGGCTTCTGGAGTAAGGTGTTGCCGGGGCTTGTAGAGTAGTCCAATGTGAGTATCTGCAGCTTTGGCAATGCTATAGATGTGGGCACCATAGGATAGGTTACAGTCAAGAGAGATCCCAATATATTTAAAAGATTGCACCTGTTTGAGGGCAGCTCCAAGGCAGTTTGTAATGGTCAGGAAGTGTAGCCTGTACTTGTTGTGGGAGCTGCTGAAAAGCACTAATTTGGTTTTCTTATAATTTAGGACCAATTTTTGCTTACTAAACCAGATCTTACTTGCAGAGGGCTTTTGCAGTAGATAATTACATATAGGACTGAAGCTGACAGGCGTGAGGACCCCATGGAAAAATTTCTAGCTAGCAGCCTCTGGTGGGGAACCGCCCCCACGTCAGGTGACCAGTGTCAGGTGATGTCGGTATAAAGGGGTGGCCCCCCAAACCCGCCTTCCAGTTTTTTCCCGTCATTAGCTTGTGAAGCGCCTCGCGGTTAAATTCACTCTGCTTTGTCAGTCTGTCGTCGGTTTTATTACCGCATTTTTTCTCATTTTCTCAAAAAATAATTTGAATCTGCCGTGTATGTCGTCCCCTACTCCATCTGATTTGCATAAAAACAAGTGCGACTCGTGCAGCGCCCAGCTCTTGCATAAGGACGGTCACTCCCTGTGCCTCTTCTGTCTAGGCCCAGAACACCCCATGGAGAAGTGCCAGCACTGCCAACAATTCAATGCTGCCACCTGCAAATGGAGGCAGCAGTCCTTGGAGGCCCCTCTTAAAGAAAAAGATGTCCTCCATGGAGAAGGAGCTGAAGAAGCTTCGGCAGGCCTCAACTTCCCCTGAGGAACACTGCAAGAAGAGGGAGAAGCACCAGGAACAGGACTCCACTTCCATGGCCACCGTGACTCCGGCCCTCGGCGGCCATCTTGGAGGCTTCCAAGGCAGCGGCCCTCCCATCGGGCTCATGTTCAGGCCCACCAGGAGCCTCCGGGACAAAGGAGGTGACCACTCCTGGGAAGGCAGCCACCGTGTGGCCTTCCAGGTCAAGAGGGTCCAGTAAGTCAGACACCGATGCTACCAACATCTGCCCGGACAAGGCTACTAAGATGCCTGACCCTCCGGGGCAGCGCACAGCCTCGAAAACACCTGCCAAGACCGCTCCTCCATCGTGGCCTTCATCCTGCCAGTAAGGCGGACGTTGGCCCCTCCAATGGACACACGGCACTAGAGACGACACCAGACCCAATCAACCAGTCTGCCATCCCTGGCTCGCTGCAGCACTCACCACTGATGACCGAGGCTCCAGCGTCTTCCCTGTTGGACCCTGGGGGATTCAGTCCTTCTTCCCTGGGTGACATAGAGGACACCGGTACGCTCCCATCAGGTCTCCCTCCCACTGGGCCAGATAACCTGATGCTGGACCCTCAGACGCCGGCTCTGACACCGGCCTATCCGACACCAGGTGACATCCTTTTGCTGGACACCATCCCAACACCAGACCTGATGCCCGCCAGGCCACCTGTACCTGGCCTGCCTGCCGGGACTCTCCCAGGGCCTTCTGCTCCATCAGAGCCCCTGGGTATCTGATCCCATCCTATTCAATGCCATCCTACCCAGGACTGCAGTATCCTACACCGCAGTACCCAATGCCGGCCTATCCAATGCCGCAGTACCCAGCACCTCAGTACCCAATGCTGAGATACCCACTGTCGGGCTAAGATAACTCACCTTATGGATACCCCCAGTATCTGTATCCCCCTCCTCCTCCTCCACTGCCCCCTCAGCTGCTGGTGGATTTGAAGGAGACTCTGGCTGCCTGGTGGGCTGAGGCCAAGGCTCAACTCACCAGGGAGGTGGAGAGCCATCTACCAACAATGGTTCTGGTACCGGATCCCCTTCGCCGGAGATAAGAGACTCCATCCCCCCTAACCCAACACCAATGGTAAACCTTCAGGTGCCAGGGCCGGGGAGGACACGCCTCCCCGAAGGCTGCCCAAGGGGTCCATTCCTCCCCCGCACAGGGTGGAGTCTTCTTCTCACACTTCTTCGGACACCTCTGAGTCAGACTCGGAGGGGGTGCTCCAATCCTGACAATGAGCCTCGCTCTCCAGACTGTCCCAGGCCAAGGACTTCTCCGAAGTCTCCTCTGGAAGATCCTTCTTTTCTGGAGCTGCTGAGAAAGATCCAGGAGGTCCACCAGTGGCAATCTCTGGAGCCAGATCCACAGTGGAAGAAACTCGCTGCTCATCTGGATCTGCCTGAAACAACTCCAACATTGATTCCACCCTGGATCAAGCCTCATGCAGACCTTGTTTCCACTATTTGGAAACAACCGTCCACAGTAGCCCCCCTTCCAAGGAAGGTGGATAGGCTATACCAGGCTTCTGAGGGTGTGGAATCATTGAATACAAAATTGAAAGCCGATTCTGTTGTGATTAGTGCCGCTCACGGCCGGTCGGCTAACCCAAAGCACCTTAGCTCATCTCCACCGGACAAGGAATCCCATCTTCTGGACCAGTACAGGAAGAAGGTGTAGGCTTCTCCCACACTGGGAATCAGGGCCCTGAATTATGTCGCTCATATGGGGGCTTACCAGAAGACTATCCTGAATCAGGTGGAATCCAAATTGGACTCCCTTCCTGAATCTCAAACCAAGCAGGAAGTACCTGATCTAGTCCAATCTGCCCATTCGGCCAGTAGGCACATGCTATGTGCCATGTACAATGCAGTGGACACTGCTGGTAGGAGTTCGGCTTTCACCATGGGCCTTCAGCATCATGCCTGGCTCCGGGTGTCAGGATTGGTCCCTGAAGTGCAATCCGCTATTCAGGATGCGCCCTTCATGGGTTCAGTGCTGTTCAGTGGAGATGTCAAAGACATCATCACCGACCTGCAAGAGAATGGCACTACACTTAAGTCTGTTGACTCTTTGTACAGACCTTCTCAGGGACAGCGTCGACCCTTTCGCAGACGTTCTTGACCAAAAGTGAAACCTCAGGGCAAGTGGGCCAATAAGCATCAGGCCCCTATGGCAGCCAAGACTCCACCGCGCAAAAAAGCTGTAGGAGCCTCGGCCACCATGCTGCCTCACACCTCCTGACTCCTTTCATTTCTCACAGCCTCTGGACACTCCAGAGGAACTGGGAGGAGAGAGGTTCTCCTTCCATCTGCCAGACTGGGAGAGGATTATTTCAGATGCTTGGGTGCTCCAGCTGATTGCAAAAGGATACTCAATCAAGTTTCTTCAGAAACCACCAAGAAGACCACCTCCCAAGTCATCTTACTCCCCAGAGCATCTTCCTCTGGTTCGGGAAGAAATATCCTTCCTTCTCTTGAAGGCGTTGATAGAACCAGTCCCCACTCACCTTTGGGGCACTGGGTACTATTCTCATTTCTTCCTAGTTCCAAAGAAAACGGGAGACGTGAGACCTATTCTAGACCTCAGCTCCCTGAACAAGTTCGTGGAGTACAAGTGCTTCAGATTGCTCTCCCTGCAGAGCCTTCTGCTGCTCCTTCAGCCAGCACTGTGGCTATGTGCACTGGATATGCAGGATGCCTACCTGCACATCCCCATCCACCCTTCCCACCACAAATTCCTCCGGTTTTATTTTCAAGGGTGCCACTACCAATTCAAGGTCCTCTCATTTGGTCTCTCCTTGGCCCCCGAGTGTTCACCAAATGTCTTTCAGTGGTAGCAGCCCACTTGCGTATCCAAGGGATACTGGTTTTCCTGTACTTGGACTATTGGATCCCAGTGGCCTCGTCCAGGGAGGAACTCCAGCGCTCCCTTTCTCTTACCCGGCAGGTTTTCACCAGCCTGGGTATCACCATCAACCAGGTCAAGTCCCATCTGGTCCCTTGTCAAAGATTTCAGTTCATTGGGGCCATTCTGGACATGACCATCAGCAAAGCCTTTCTGCCCCTGGACAGGGCGGACACCCTTCAGGTGCAAGCAAGTCTGTTATCCAGCTGCAGAAGGGTTGGCACCTGGTCAGTCCTTCACCTCCTCAGGCTCATGGTGGCTGCAATCCTGACAGTCCCTCACTCTCAGCTCCATATGAGAATTTCTCAATGGGCACTTTGGTCTCAATGGACCAGACTTTGGACAACCTGGACCAGGAGGTTCTGTTCTCTGACCCCATGATCTGGGACTTGCATTGGTGGATGGTGCAGGAGAACCTTTGCCAAGGATTTCCAGTCTGTCTGGAACCTCCCTCTCAAATGTTGATGACAGATGCCTCAGGAGATAGCTGGGGAGCCCACCTGGGACCTCACAGGACTCAAGGCTCTTGGTCCAGTCTTGAGTGCACTCTACACATCAATGTACTTGAGCTCAGAGCAGTTCTGTATGCTCTTCAAGCTCTCTACTCTTGTATTCTTCCTGGTCATCTAGCAATCCAGACGGACAACATGTGTGTGGTCTGGTACATCAACTAGCAGGGAGGAACTCATTCCTACCCTCTATGCAGGGAAGCAATGAGAGTTTGGGGTTGGGCAACTCAGCACAATCTTTACCTGATGGCAGTGCACGTTCCAGAAGTAGACAATACGCTGGCAGACTACCTCAGTCAGTCATTTGCCGATGGCCACGAATGGGATGTAGATCAGGAGGTACTAAATGAAGTCTTCCTGCATTGGGAAACCCCTCAGTTAGACATGTTTGTATCTCCCCTAAATGCAAAACTTCCCGCCTTCTGCTCGCTCACTCCAGGGCGAGGCATTTTTTGGTGGGATGCTCTGTCTCTCGATTGGAAGGACAGATTCATCTATGCCTTCCCTTCAATTCCTTTACTCTTGAGGGTCTTACACAAACTCCAATCAGAAGAAGCTTGAATGATACTCATCGCTCCATTCTGGCCCAGGCAAGTTTGGTTCTCTCTTCTGCAGCAGTTTTCAGAGGAACCTCCTCTTCCGCTTCCTCTTTCTCTGTTGCAGCACTTGCTGACCCAGGATCAGGGGACCTTGGTCCATCCTGGTCTCAGATCCCTTCAGTTGCATGCATGGCTCCTGCAGATGTAGTCCAAGACCATTTCGGGGTTTCTTCGCTCATCACAGATATTTTGATGGAAGTCAGAAAGCCTTCTACCCGAGCCACCTACACTATGAAGTGGAAGTGTTTCTAGATGTGGGCCACTTCGAAGGATCTGGAACCCTTCTCTTGCCCAGTTGAGAGAGTCCTGGACTACATGCTTCACCTCTTTGACCTGGGTCTCAGTCATTCCTCTTTGAAGGTCCATATGTCAGCCATTTTGGCCTACCACGTCCCTTTTCGTGACAGAACTTTCATGCAGTTAGAAGTCTCCAAGACTTTCCTTAGAGGGGCTGTTCATGTGAGACCTCCCCATCTGTATTCCTGCACCTCCTTGGGATTTGAACTTTGTCCTCGAGAAGCTTCTCTGCCTCCATTTGAACCAGCGGCTTCAGCAGACTTGAAGTTCCTCTCTTGGAAGACTCTCTTCCTAGTGGCCATTACTTCAGCTCATTGAATTTCCGAGCTCCAGGCCTTGATGTGCAAAATCCCTTATTTGATTTTCCACAAGGAATGTGTGGCTATCCACACCAACCCTAAGTTTCTCCCTAAGGTGGTAGCGGAATCTATGCTGAACCAATCCATTGAGCTGCCTGCTTTCTTTACACAACACTCCAATCAAGGGGAATTCCTCTTGCATACTCTGGATGTTCACAGGATCCAAAGATACTATACCACTAGGACTAAGGATCTCAGGAAGTCAGATCAGATCTTTGTCTCTTTTGCTCACAAAAGAGAGGGCAATGCAGTTTCTAAGCAATGCCTATCGAAGTGGTTGGCTCACTGTATCACTTTCTGTTATGACAAACACCACAAGACCCTGCTGGGTCCAGTCAGAGATCACTCCACCAGAGGCGTAACTGCCTCTGCTACTTGTTTAAAGAATGTGCCAGCGGCAGACATCTGCGTAGCCGCAACTTGGACTTCAGTCCATACCTTTATGAAACACTACAGTTTGGACATTGCCTCTTGCTGTAGAGCAGGCTTCTGGTTGGCTGTTTTGCAGGGTCTTCTTTCTTAAGACCCTCACAGCCTGAGTTTTCCTCCTCCCAAGTGCTTCTCCTTGTTCCAGACAGCTTGGGACTCAGTCCTATATGTAATTACCTACTGCAAGAGCACTCTCAAAGTAAGATACTACAGTTATGTAAGAACTTACCGTAACAGTAGATCTTCAAGAAAGGCTCTTGCAATAGGTAATGCCTTTCTGCCCTCCACCTCCCTTAGCTTTTTCAGGTCCTTTTCCAGGGGAGGGGAATTTCCACTTCTCACTCATCTAACCTTTTTGGCCTTTGGTGGGAAAGAACTGGAAGGTGGGTGTGGAGGACCACCTCTTTACTCCAACGTTGCTGGACGCTGGTCACCTGATGTGGGGGCAGTCCCCTGCCAGAGACTGGTAGCTAGAAATTTTTCTGTGGGTTCTGACGCCTGCCGGCTTCAGTCCTATATGTAATTACCTACTGCAAGAGCCTCTCTCAAAGATCTACTATTATGGTAAGTTCTTACGTAACTGTACTTTCTCAACTGAGGCAAAGCCTAGCTGTAAATTGTTTTGTAGGGGTTGGGGATCCTTATGGGTGGTGTAAATTATGGCGTCATCAGCATAGAGGATGATCTGTTCTGGGCAAGATAGTGGAAGGCTGTTCAGGAAGATACTGACTAGAAGGGGAACCAGTATGGATCCCTGGGGGACTCCTGAGCAGATAGGTCTAGTGTCAGAGAGGACATCTACAATTTTAACTCTTTGGGATCAGTTTTCCAGATAGCTTTTAAACCAGGCCATGAAGTCAGGAGAAAGCCTGGCATTCAGAAGCAGCTCAAGTAGTAGATGATGGTGGACTGTGTTGAAAGCCTTTATACTAAGGTTCATACTAAGACAGAAAAGAAGAGCCAGTAGGCGGAGCCCCTTAATGCTCTTATAATAGGCCAAAGAATAGTATGATAAGTTGTACCCAGACATAATCAACATATCTAAATGATGTTTAAACATGTCTTTAGTATTACTCATAACTACAGTTGATGGAAGTTTATTCCAAGGACCAATGGTTCTCAAGGTGAAGAAAAACTTACTATTATTATGTTTAAATGTTTTGCCAATCAACTGAAGTGGGTGACCTCTAGTATCATGAATAGATGACCTGAAAGATATACCTAACTCAGACTTAACATAAGGATCATGGACAACATCGTATAAAAATAGAAGGTCACCTCTCAGGCGTCTAACAGTAAGAGGCATAAGTTTTAACATATCTAACCTCTGTTCATAGGAAGTGGATTCTAGACCAGATATTTTTTTAGTATACCTTCTCTATACTTTTTCAAGAATGTTGCAATCTGATTTTTTAAATGGACACCATAACTGCGATGCATACTCAAGATGAGGTCTGACATAGGATCTGAACAGAGGCAATAACACCTCACGATCTCTAGATCTAATATTATGGAGGATAGACCAAATGACCTTATTAGATGTGCTAACAACTGAATGCAGATGTTTAGAGTATGTTAAATCATTTGAAACAGTAATTCCCAAATCCCTCTCATCAGTTGTTGCACACGGTGTTAAACCATCCAACAGATATTGAAAATTTGAATTATTAGAACCCAAGTGTATAACTTTACACTTTGTAGAGTTAAGTTTCATACCCCATTTGTCAGTCCAGTTAGATACGATGTCAAGATCATGCTGGATACAAGATATCTGATCTAGGTTAGAACAAAGTCCCCCAATCTTCACATCATCTGCATATTTTATTGTAAAGGAGAGACAATTATTGGTTAAATCAGCAATAAAAGCTTGCAAAAGACAAGGGCTGAGAACTGAGCCCTGTGGAACACCACTCCTGACCTTGCCAGAGTTAGAAATAGCACCATTGATTATCATTCTTTGTGTCCTGTTATGGAGCCAATTTGTGATCCAGGTAATTATATAGGTATTAATATAAAGTCCCCTAAGTTTTTGAATTAAAGCCCAGTGAGGCATAATATCAAATGCCTTACTGAAGTCAATAAAGACGATGTTGCAAGGTATCCCATTGTCCAAAAGGGAACTAAAGTGTTTGTAAAAACAGAGCAAGTTGGTTAGACAGCTTCTTCCCCTTTTAAAGCCATGCTGTTGAAAATCATGTGCATCAATGACTGGAGCAATGATGTCTTTAAGAAGACTTTCCAAAACTTTGCATTTAGAAGAAGTTAAACTAATAGGCTAGTAGGTTTACCAAAGATGTTTGGATCCCTTTTTATGAATTGAGACAACTAAGGCCTCCTTCCATTCAACAGGAATGTAATTATTCTCTAAGAAAAGTTCAAGCAGAAGTTTGAGTGGAAGGGCAATATGGTCAGACAATATATATAATAAGTGGCCTGCTATGTTATCTGGACCAGGACAAAATTTGCCTTTTAGTGTTTGTAATTTAGTAATAATAAGCTCCACAGAAAATAAAATTGAGGAATCGGAAGAAGTGATAATGGACTGGGGAATTAAGACTTCGGATACTGAAAACATTTTACAGAATTCTCTATTAGGTACATCAGCCATGATCTTAGGCTCATGAATAATGATATTGTCCACTGACAAAGACCCCTCCCTACATGGTGTTTTTCTAAGACAATTTATATAAGAATAAAAATGTTTAGAATTCTATTTGCTAGCAGTCTTAGCTGAATTCAGATCCCATCTAGAATTAACCTTTCTAATGACTGATTTACATTTCTTATTAGATTTTTTATAAGACTCCCAATTGGATGTTGTCTTATTTCTAAGATATTTATGACATATTTTGTTTTTATGTCTGATCAGTCATTTAATATAATGATTCATCCATCTTGGAATCTGTTTGCCATTAGCGTTCTTAATTTTAGAGGGGATATAAGTATCCCGAAGAGTAGTAATAAGAGACTTAAAAATAACCCAACTTTGATGTGGTGATTGACGAACAAAAATGGATGACCAGTCAAAATGATCAAGATACTGTTTAATGGAGTGAAGATCAGCTTTATCATAGAAGTATATGATAGAAGACTTGGAATTGTAAATAGTATGAATCTGTAAAGTAAATAAAAAATTGAATTATGATCACTGCCACTGATAAGTGAGGAAATTCTCTAACATCTAGCTCAGCACTACCCAAGACAAGTTCTAAAATGTTATTACCTCTAGTGGCAGAAGTAACCCATTGATTCAAGTCAAGTTCCAAACAAGTGGACAAAAACATATTTCTTTTACAGCTAGAGGATGAAGAAAGCTCCCAATTAATGTCAGGAAGGTTAAAGTCACCTGGGATTAGGACTTTACCCATTTGGTTAGCAATATCAAATTCAGATAAAATAGCCTCCATAATAGAACCAGGTGAATTAGGGGGAAGGTTGCATGTCCCAAGGATAATGAAGTCCTGTTCAGAAAGAAAAAGTTTAATCCAAAGACTCTCAGTCAAAAAACTGAGTTTTTACAAAACTAGAAATATTCAGAGAGTTAATTTTATTATTAATAAATAGACCAACCCCACCACCCTTCCTATCAATACAATTGTGTGAGTAGGAAATATAACCTGGAAAATACTTATCCCAAAGTGATTTGTTGTCTCCCCAAGTTTCACAAACGGAAATGATATCTATGTTATTATTGAAAGCTGTGATATTTAGTTCATCAGTTTTCTGATTCAAACTTCTAGCATTGAAACTAAGAAAATGTAAGTATTTACTAGAAAGTGTGCATGAATCAAGAGAAGAGGAATGTACCCAACTAATTGTTGATAGAAATTGTTGACTCAACAGAGCATTACCTCACCTGCTGAGATGCAACCTATCAGAACAATAAAGTTCAGGTCTATCTGAAAACTCTTCCCAATGGGTAATACAGTGAATGTTCTGACGCAAGCACCATTGCCAAAGCCAGTTATTGATCATTTTAATGTTTTGACTGAGAAACAACAAATAACGAAGAATGGGTACAATTTCTGAAAAAATTATGTCACAACCAAGTTCAGTCATTTTATTAGTCATAGCGATGTATGCTGATTTAATATACTGAACAGAATCCTTGTAAATGTTATTTGCACCTACATGAATAATACAAAGTGGGCTGATTTCCTGGGAGGTGATAATATTATCAACCAAAAGTGTAAGATCTGAAATTTTAGCACCACTGAAACTAGAACATGCCCTGTTGTGCTTATCAGGTTCACAAATAGCCCTGTCCAAATGTTTAACTATGGAATCACCCAAAACAAAGGTTTGTCTGATATATGTAGCATCCTTATTCGGAACAGACTGTGGAATCTCAGCTACATGATTAGAAGTTGTATCATTAATAGCTGAAAAGTCAATTAAAGGAGTATCAGACATAGAAATAGGAGGGAGAGTCAAGGAACTGGAATTAGGCATGTCTACAACATTGAGAAGAGAGTTTATAGGGATACTAGTGCCATTAGAAACCTCAATGGGGGTACAGGATGTGTCATTAGGAATGGTGGACGGGATCAAAGCTATTATGCAGGGGAATATTAAAGTACTCAGCCCTTCTCCTTTTTTTATTAACTTTTAACCTTTGTACTTTATACCAAGCAGCATCTTCTGTACTGTTCTCCTGGCAGGGCTCATCCTCACATGCTCTTTTTTTTGATACTTCAGAAGAGTGAGTATCGAAACTACTATTATATAAGAGGCAATTATCATCTGTGGGTAGAGCTGCTTCTATAGCAGTGTTAGAAGTAGGATTAGATAGCACCGTCATTTGGTAAGAGTGAGGTACTACACCAATTCCCTGAAGTTTAGAATGAGTATCCTGAGTAGACTAAAGTGCTAATAAACGTTTATAGAGCAAGTTATTCTCACATTGTAACACTACATATGCAGTGCATTTAGAGCACTGGAAGGGGAGGCTATCACAAGGAGTAGTTGACAGACAAAACATATTGCAAGATGTACATTGCACGCTGATTTCTCCATTAACAGTAATAATGTAAGTGTTGACATTACTAACTGAGCTAGAAGGGAACGCCATAGTGATGAGTAGAGTGTGGAATTGTACAAAACCCAAGGGCACAAAAGCAAAACAAGACCTACCATGTGTATATTATGGTTATGCCTGCTGTTGTTGGGGTCTCAAACTGCCTCCTAACACCACCTAACATGCTTAACACGTGCTAGACGCACGTGTCTTCATGTACGGTGCCGCGCACGCCCTGCTCCCTAGCATGTCCTGCTCTCACAGGGACTGAGTAAATAAGCAGGAGTGACCTGGAAGTGCCCCAATAAGATCACACAGACTCCTGATATTAAACATTTTTAAATCACTTCAAACACTGTGAAAACCACTCATACGTGGAGCTGGCAGTGTTTACTAGCATAACAGCTTCTCACAAATAAAAACAAAGAATAACTGTTTGAGCTGTAGGTCTCTGGTGTGTGAATGTGAATTACATCACACTCTTCCTGGTACCTGAAACAGTAGGCAGGGCTCCTAACATGTGATAGCATGTAAACAGTAAAAAGCACAAATATAGCAGGTAAAAAATAAAATGCAGAGAGAGGTTCAGCACAGCTTACTCAAGGAGTGTTTTAAGGGTGAAATGAACAAACAGGGCTGCAATAAATACACGAGTCATGACCTGGAAGTGCCCCGATAAGGTCACACAGCCTCCCAATATTAAATGTTTTTAAATCACTTCAAGCACTGCGAAAACCACTCATACGTGGAGCTGGCAGTGTTTACTAGCATTTCAGCTTCCCACAACTAAAAACAAAGAAGAACTGCTTAAGCTGTAGTTCTCTGGTGTGTGAATGAGAACTACAGCACACTCTTCCTGCTTCCTGAAACAGTAGGCAGGGCTCCTAACACGCAATAGCGTGTAAACAGTAAAAAGCACAAATATAGCAGGCAAAAAATAAACTGAAGAGAGAGGTTCAGCACAGCTAACTCAAGGAGTGCTTTAAGGGTCAGCCTTAGTTAAATCGATAAGAACCAACCTGGCTAGGTAACCATTATCCAGAGAATTGTGGATGGCTCCAGTGAATTCCAAATGGGCAAAAGTGGTGCTGTGTCCTTGTCTGAACCCATGTTGTTGAGAGCACAAGATATTGTATTTGTCCAGGTAATAAGTGAGTTGGTATGCTACTATGTATTTGATAGCCTTGGAGAGGGGCGGTAATATGGAGATCAGTTGATAGTTTCCATGGAGGGCCCTGTCTCCACCTTTGTGGACCGGAATAATAGTAGCAGATTTCCATCTGTCAGGGAATTGGCCGAGGCTGAGGGAGAGGTTGAAGATCTTTGTTAGTGGTCCTAGTATGTCACTGAGGGTGAGAAACAGCAGTTTGAGGTCAAGTGTGTCCCCACTATTTCTGGACTTGGCAATTACTTTACTAATGTAGTTGCGGGCTTTGTGCTTCTTGACTGCTTTAACAGGGGAAAGCTGGAAGGATGAGTTGGAGAGTCATCTATGTCGAAAAAGTCAGGGGAGAGAACACTACTGAGATCTGTGAAAGCAGTATTGAATGTATTAGCAATAGTCGTAGGGTCCAGTGTTGTAGTCCCATCAATGTCCAACATAGTAGGGGAAGCTTTAGGCTGCTTCCCAGTAACTTTTTTGATATTGTTCCAGAAGGCTCTCCCATTTCCCCAGGTATTTGTGAGAGCTTCCCTATAGTAGATACTTTTCTTTAGGCAGATTGATTTTGTGCAATCATTTCAAGCATGTTTATAGTACTGTATGTCATTTTGCATACTGGTGGCCTGTGCCCACAGCCAGAGGTGGTCCCTTGCTTTTATCTGTGCTATAAGCTCCACAGAGATCCATGGGTTGCAAAAGCCTTTGAATTTGCACTTTTTGAAGGGGGCATGGGAGTCACAAGCTGCATTAAAGGTGTTGATGAAATAGTCCAGGGCCAAGTTGACATCCAATGCTTTGTAAATAGGAGTCCAGTCATGCTGACTGAGGTGGGATTTGAAGTGATTCAATTGCCCATGGGGAAGGACTCTGCTAGAGATGACTATTGGAAGGGGCTTGCAGAATTTGTTTGACCATTCGCAGATGACAGGGGAATGGTCACTGAGTGAATCCAGGAGAACGGAGATGTTAGAGATATGAGTTGGATGGCTGGCCAGAACCCAATCCAGGAGGGTGCTACTAGCCTGTTTTGTAGTTGTGTCTGGTTGGGGAGTTGACCAGCTGGGCAAGTTTTGCTGATGAGATGTATCCTTGAAGCCCCCTGATTCAGGTGCAAGCCGATTAATGTTAACATCACCTGGCAGCATTGACTTGGAGTCTGGAGGTTGGGTTTGGATGAAGTTCAGGACAGCATTGAGACCTTTACCTTGCTCTTTTGGAGGGATGTACACTGAAACAACTTTGAGGGCTTTGTTGTGGGCCCCTAGTAGGATTCTGATAGGAAGAATATGTACAGATGATTCTGAGAGGGGGTAGCTATTGGGTGACCCAAGAGAGACTCTTTGAGGTATATTGCACAGCTCCCCCTTCTTTTAGTCTTCTGATCCAGCCTGAAAACATTGTAGCCTGGCAGGGCAATTGCCATGTCTGGGACCTTAGGTGTTAGCCAGGTTTCAACAACCATGAGGATATCCGGATTGTATTGGTTTGCAAAAATTTGCAGAGCATCAAGCTTTGGAAGTAGGCTGCAGATGTTAAGAGTCACAAGGGAGAGACCCCCCAAGTGATTGACTTGGTTGGTTGAGCTAGAGGTTTTTGGGACAGGACTGGGGTGAATATTGCCAGACAGAAGCAACAAGAGGAGCAGGAGATTCAGAGTGCACAAACATAGCTCCCTGAGGGTGAGTTTATGTGTCCACTTCATGCAGGAATGTATGCAGAGTTGCCGGTGCTGGTTCCAGAGCGATGTCATGTGTGCCAAAGGTGGCAGAGGAGATGAGTGGGCCCATGACCCCCTCTCATGAATACACAGGTGCGGCCATCCATTTTTAGTGGGGGATGCGTGAGGTGAGTGAGGTTCAAAATGTATTAGTATTATTAGTACAAAATTAGTGTCACACTGTATTCTATCCCACTACATATATGGAGAAATAAATCATAAAATCACAATAAATCACACATACATGTATCTGTACCATATGCTGCACTAAGTAAGAGGTTGTGGGGTGGTCCGGGTCTACATATTCCCCCTGTTGTTGCCTGCTAAACTAGAAACACTAGATAGTGAGGGAAGGTTATGGTTAGGGCTAAAATTATACCTTAGTGAGATGGGCAGCATAAAGAAAGTGTAGTTGTCTTTGATGATTCTTAAGTGTAGAACATAGGCAGCAAATGGTAAAAATGAGAACAAATAGTAAAATAGCCTGTAAAATGGTGAAAGCTTTAAAAGAAAACTCCAGTGAAGAATTAGTCAAGGCAAGAGTAGCATTACTGGGGTGGCGCTGTGGAGCCTGAGCAAAATGGTCACAGGGAACTAATGCTCTACACATTAACAATGACTATGTAAGTTTTTTATTTACTTTATTGGGCAAATTAATGACTGCCAAAGGTGTATCTGGACATCAGAAGGTCCACACGATAAAAATGAGCAATCCAAAGAAAGATAAAGCTTGTCAGGAGGGAGCTAGAAGCAAGAACGCTCCCAGACCACCAGCCACGAGGTCTACACAGGGCCCCAATACAATTGAGCCTGCAACCGCTGGTGATGAAACATTACAAAGCCTAGGTCAAAAAATCACTCATCTGATTGCACTGGTTGAGCATTTAGCCAATAGATTTGACTCATTGACTAACAGAGTTGTAACCCTCAAGCTAATGTTAATTTTGTCAAGACTGAAACAGTAGAATCACACAAACGAGCAGAAGCAGCTTTGTGTGCCACTACTAACATGATAAAAGAAAACATCCACCTGCAGTCACACATAGAATCCCAGGAACATCAAGCAAGAACTGCCAACCTTCAGATAGTGGGGATGCCTGAACGGTGCGAAGGAGATCACCTTGAACTTTTCATCTTGGACTGGCTGGAACAGCAATTGGGGCAACCCCTCGTAGACTGCCACATAACTATACAAAAAGCATACAGAGTGACTATGAGGGGGAGACAAGTCAACCCCGAGGCTCCCAGGGCCATTGTTGAGATCTTGGATGGTTTAGGGATGAGGTATTTTTTTCTTGTGATGGCTCAGCAGAAAAGAACACTACTACAGGATGGGCAAGAGGTTAGATTATACCCAGATCTGAGCTATGCTACCCGACAGAGAAAGAAAAAAAATCGATGGTGTATGTGCCATGCTCCATAAGGCAGAGGTCGCACATGGAATCCTCTTTCCTGTTCCCCTGTGTATAGCACATCAAGGAAAGGTTTACATCTTCTCTGACCCACAGAAAGCATTAAAATGGTGCCAGCAACATGTTCCATCTTGGTGCTGTGGTGATCAGCAATCTCAGTCCGATGATGAGGGAGCGGACGATGGCAGTACCTGATATCTTTCTGAAAGATGGTCATCCAGATTTGCTAAGGTTTTGGTCCTTCCTATTTTGGATGTTTTGACTTTTAAAGACTGCTGATTGTAGTTATGATTGAGTTTACATTGAGCAAGTCATGTTGTAGACTATCACACTGTTACCTGCTGTATAAATACTGGGGTCATATTCTTATAACTCTCTTTTTCTGAGTCATATTTTGGCTCCTGGTTCTGTAATTTGTATTCTTAATTGCCCTTACTGAACTAAGTACTTTAGCTGAAAGATAGTTTCTTGATTTCCAGATGCAGTCAGTTATTTTACTGTTTGACTTTTAAAAACAAAACTGTAGTGCAGAGATAGAGTCCCTTTTGAAAGTTGCCTAAACGGTATTCAAAAATAGGCCAATGCACGAACCCTCACTTTCTCGGGTAGGAAGAAGAGATTGTGTATACATTACCCATCATGTGTTGTTTTTATATTTTTTTATATATTCATGCAGCTCTTGGGCTCAGTATCACAGCAGTTTTAATGTTTAATTTCAAATTGTTGGCTGTTACTAGGCCATAGGGATACCCTCCAATGATGTATCAAATTGATGCGGTATGAATATTTTTCACCCACATGTATTAAGAGGGGTGGCGCTCTCATTGGTGTAGATATTTATAATCCTCATGTACTTCATCGGGAGATAATTCTGTATGTTTTATTGTTAATCCAATTAATATACAGTTTAAAAAAAAGAGTAACATCACAATCATGCATCAAATCATTCAAATAATTTTCAGCTTTTTCAATAGTGTTTTGGATATGTATAAGACGTGTATCTTTTCTTTCTAATAAAGTTTAAGATTCAGCATGAGAGGATCAATATGCATGTTAAAGACTGGTAAATACTGATCTATAGCATCCAGATAGTCAGGATCACTGTCAATATAGTCCTGTTCAGGAGTGGGGTACGGGGTAACAATGGATTGACCAAGAATGGTGTATTCTTGAGGCACAAATCAGAAATGAGGAATGTCAACACCACAAGTTATGTGTCCACAAGAAAAGTTATTGAGGTTAATCACAATACAGTATTGTCCATCCATATTGTATGTCACTTTGACTTGAGGCAGACACTACTTGGTGAGTTGTACTGGGCACGTGGTAGAAATCAAAATCTGTAGGTATTCTAGTTGCTAGCTGCTGATTCACTGGATGAAGTCTTCTGTAGCACTGGTTGCTTGAGTAGCATTTGTAGGGAAGGGTTGCTCAGTAGATGTTTCAGATGCATTCAGTTTAGCTAACCCGGGGTATGGAATAACCACACACAAGTGTTGCTATATCAAGGACATCACACCTGCACAGGTATCGGTATCCCATCACAGAACAACAGTCAGTATAGGGCATTAACTAGGCTTGTTGATGAGGGTGAAACACCAACAATGGAGGAAGGTCAATTTGTTGCTTGTAGATGTCATCTTCTAGGTATCCAAAAGAGTGCACACGTGCCAGTCTGTTGAAAACTGAAGCACTGGTAAAGACACAGTAAATGAAACATACATGGCTTCTTGGATGGAGCAGTGGCAAGCTGAGTAGCAAGGCCCTTGATTAGGATGCGGTGTGACATAACCTAAGTTCCTGGCTGTTGTGAGAGAAAAAGTGATGGACTCAGCCAAACACTTGTTAGTGCAGGCCAATACCATTTGGGCATCCCTGAATCCTTGACAAGGTCAGGGATACACCTGACTTCCAGGTCTCATGAAAGGTGAGTGACAGTGGATAAAACATAGCTACCATAGGTGGCACAATTAATTACCCTGCCTATGTGTTGTTGTGTGGCCTCCGCATTATTGGCAGTGATTAACTGGTTAATCTTGGCCTGTGTTTTATCAAATAAGCATGCAGTTTTATACATGCCATACACATGCCTTTCCTCCATGGCCAAGCCATCAATACCATGTAGCACAGACTTTAGAGCATTTTCAATTTGTAAAGAGTGAAAATAACTAACATGTTGTTTTATGTTCTCCAGGTCTGCCCTATTCCAAATAGACATACCTGATCCAAACAAGCCTGGGATACTCTACACCAGGCTTGTTACACTCAGGTCCCTTTAATGGCATCTGGAGTGGAACAGTCCTAGCCTTGGAGCAGTTTCTTGCCCTGCTATATGATCTTCAGCTCACTTGATAAGCTGAAACACTATCTAGTAACATGGTAGCATGAAACTTAGAGTCATTTGTTTGGGAAAATTGGCCATATTCAGCTATGTCCCAGTGGAAAATATTCAAAACAACAGGAACATATATGAACTGAACATTGTTAATTAGAGTCCCAGGAACAGAAGTGGCAGTCAGTCCGCTAGCTGGACTTGGTTCCAGTTTAGGACCTTGCAAAGGCTGTGTTGGTAAGGTAGTCTTGTCACAGATAACAAAATGTTTGGTGTTGGGGACACAGTGGTAGTACTCCTGGGTGGTGTTGTCCTCCGGAGAACCGTGACAGTGGCTGAGTTCTGTATACTGTACCGTCACCATAGCAATGGAAAAACAGCGAAGACCATCACAGCGACAGAATCATTGACAAATTCAAAGACAAATTCACTGGTTTCCCAATGCTGTTGTCTCTGGGGAGTTCATCCTGTCCCTGAACCAACTCAGACTCGGAGTTGGTAATCTATAGTGCTGTGGGTACAGGGGGCAGAACCCCAACATGGGAGGTGCAGGGGGGCAAAGCCTCCTGCTAAAAAAACCTTTTATACAGTGATGGCACAATGCCAATTGTCTGCATTGTGACATCGCTGTAATGACGGTCAGAAAATTTCCTGTCACTGCAGTGACATGGAACCGACCATTTGTCAGAAACACTTTTGAGGCTACCATGCCATGCTATGAACTGAATTTTCCAAGTCCCTTAGTCATATGCTGCCTGGGTATTCCTTAAAGAATGTATGCCATCATGATATACCATTAGTCTTTCTCTATATAAAGGGCGGATTGGTCCTCCATTTTTCCAGGCAGTGCCTTATGGTCCTTGTATAACAATCAAGGTGAAGACAAGGCTTCCACTGTGAAGGTTTAAAGCTGATGTCCAGGTATCAGTTTTGGCACAGGTAACGTAGCCATAGTTGATAGGATCTCTGTATTCACACTTCTGGCCTTCTATCTTGGTAAGTAGCCCAAGAATGTAGATGATAAATATCATTATTCTGAAATGAGAAAAAGAAATAGGTAAAGGTACAACTCCCCCCCCACCACCAATTACGGTTAGGGTTAGGGTTGAAGTTACCATGTTAAGAAAGTGTTTACACAGTGACATCTGAGCCCTTGTACAGTTTCAGCTGATTGGCTTGAAACCACTTGTCATTAGGTTTTTTGTGGCCTGACAGCTGCACTTGGTAAACAGAGGGTTCTGAGTTTGTAGGGAGTGGGCTGGTGTAGAGTAGCACAACACCATGACTGTGTCACCCACTTGCAAATCAACTTCTTTGACATCTCTATCAAACTACATTTTGGACCTTTGTTGGGCACTGCCTAAACCTTTGGTAGCAAAAAAGGTGAATTGTAGCCAAAGTTTCCAGTAATTGTTTCACATAAGTGTCCATTGACACTCTGTCTATGGTAGGGGTGTGGATATCCATCCACAAGTTTTTTGGCAATCTCATTTGCTGTCCAGTAATCACCTCAAGGGGTGTGTACCAAATGGTTGCTGATGAGGTAGCCCAAATTGCCATTAGGAGTAAAGGCAACATCATATCCCAGATTTTTTTGCATTTTCATTGACAAACGTTTTTGTCAACATTGCCTTGATCTGCCTATCAGGTCTCTCTACAGCACCAAAAGACTGAGGATGATAAGTAGGTCATGCATGGATGTCACCCCTGGAAGGGCAAGTCTCATAACTTCCAGCAAGGCATTCTCTGTGTATAGAGAACATTTCATTAATGATAGGCACCTTCATATTTCTGAAAGACAAAATAAAAACAAAGAGGTGGGCCTCAGGCCCCTCCCTCTTTAGCATGTTATTGTTGACCTTTAAAATGCTGATGTACTATTTTTATACACATGTGCTTTTGGGAGTATTGTCCAACATCTGCTTCTACCACTGCCAAATGTGCAATGGGCAGGGTAGGAATGTAAATAGTCCTGTGGCTGCCAGCCACACATTACTTGATTTTTGAAAAACCAAAAACAGAGAGAAAGGGCATTCCCTTCCACACTGGTAGGTTAGAAAACAGTTTCAACTGATTTACATGACATCCTGTTCAATGCCATGTCTCCTACTTCTAACTGTATTTCATGGCATTGTTTTTCTAAGAACATTTTATCTCTATGTTGAGTCACACCAATGGTGGTAGCAGTACAAAAAAGTTAATATGACCACCCACACCCATGCTCTTCTGGTGAATCATGGAAGAGCCTTCTACCACAGTGAGGTTAAGTGGGAGAGGTGTGCATTTACCACCATTTCTAGGATTTGAATCAGAGACTGCTGGAAAGCAATTAGTTATGCAGGTGGGGGCATATGGAGGATCCATGCCCCCCCCGCCCAAGCTCCTTTCTTGGCAAGGAGATTGATTTGTGCATTGCAGTGGGCAAAGAAAGCCATTTTAAAGTGTATGTTTTTTTATTCCAGTTAAACTGCTCAGTAAATGGGCACAATTTGTTTTTCTGGGAGGCTTGTTACATATTATGGAGATATAGAGATCAACTTCACAGTGCCATTGCAAAAGGGGGTGTATTTTGAATCAACTGACTGTAAAAATTGCCAGAAAACAGAATTGTACACACTATGGATGCACAAACAGATATGCACATAACACAGGGGAGCGTCATGTAAGATAGCTTTTCCAGAACCTCAAAACTAAAGCAGCAGTGCAAGAATCCAGTGGACATTGTAGCCAATACTTTTTCATGCTATTTTAGATTGAACCTTATCTCCTGACTTGTATGATACCCTTCTTTCTACAATTTGAGTCTACTTTAATAATTTTTTTTCACATTTGAAATAATAAAAGGAGCACGCTCCTTTTAACATGGCTTGAAACATGTTTTCATCACTATTCACAGCTGTTTTTGAACACCTATTATTTCATAAGGTCAGGGAGCATGGCCTGATGCATGCTAGTTCATTTTAGTCACAATAGAAGTAATTTTAAACAATTAATGTACAAAAAAGACAAGACTACTGATGAAAACCTGGTCTGCGCCACATTAAAAAATTTCAGATGTGAAAAAAAACTAAAGCAGGCTCAACTTGTGGAAAAAAGGGTAACATACAAGTCAATAGATAAGGGGCAATCTAAAACACAATAAAAAAGTATAGGTCAAAATTTTCACCACATTCTTGTACCGCTGCTTTAAACTTTATTTCCATGTTGAATTAAGGCTCTCATCCCTGAAGAGAAAGGGTGTTATTCTTACCGTGTACATCATCCCAACCAGTCATGCCCTCTCCAGTGAAGGCTGACCTTATGAGACAAAACATAGATTTAACCCTGCATTTTTTTTTCTTGTACGTTTGAAACATTACCTTTTAGAACTGTGCCCCCCCCCCTTGTTGGAGAAGGTGGATTAAAGAAAAAAACAAATTATAAACCTCTGATTGATGCTTCACTTACAGTATGGCATCAGAAAACCTGGTGCTTTACACAATAGGGATATACCAAGTTGGGATGCCCTTGTAAATTTAGGCATGTAGGGGGGAGTTTAATTAAATTAGTTTATACCAACCATACTGTTGGTCATAAGCACTTCTTTTACTTTCATAAAACTCTTTCATAATGCATACAAGTTCGCTCATGTAACCTTAAACATTATATCATACCCACACACATCTTGTCACTTACTCAAACCATTACATTCAAAAACAATCTTGCCATCAGTTCTTTCAAACTAACATAATTATTTCTGAAGACATCTTTTGTATATGGGGACTCTACCCCATATACATACATTTTAGAAACTACATTTGTGAAAGGGGTTACACTGCATTGCAAAACCTATTTTTTTTTTCTAGTTAGGCTGTGCAAGCCCAACAAAAACATTTTATTTCTCTCTGTGCTGCTTTGTAACAGTTCCAAGTGTTGTGAACTTGTACACAGCACTTGCTGTTTAGAGGAGAAAAATCCAATTTATTTATTTTGTTTTTATTTATTTAAACATTTGGTGACCAGGAAAAGCATGCTGAACCAAGGCTCATTTCCAGGTGCAACCCAAGGGACGGGGAGCATGGGATCAAAATAAAATGAGAACAATAGTCTTCACAAGTACACAGTTATACATTTTAAGATGACTAATACAGAAAAACAGGCTATTTAAATGTTGATAGAACATTGTAAGATAACTGTCCATCATTTAAGTGCTAAATAATATTATGGGGACAAGTAGGGAGGGACAGAGGCATAGCAAAGATGTGACAGAGAAGTGAGAGGGAGAGTTGCAGAGTAGAGGAGTTTGAGAGTTCCAGAGAGAGGGGAAGTGATAGGTAAAGGTAGATTTGCCCATGTTGGACGATGGAGTGGGGCATGAGAAGGAGTGAGAGTCTGTAGAGTGAAGGTAGTACAGTAGTAGCAGCGCTGAATTTGTCGAGCAATTTTGTAAGATTCCTTATGTATCCTTCATAAATTTTAGGGGGAAAAAATCCTCTAAAATTCTTTTTGTTATACCTACAGAAAGAGGCCAGTTCCTATTAAAGTACTTAAGTGCCATCTGGTAGATTTTCAACTACACTATCAGATGAGATAACCCTCCCTGGGTAGCAGTGAACACACTAACAAACAAAACAAAATCCCTAACTAAAGGTTTCACAATTCTCAATAGCGATTTTTAAAAATCCTTAAAAATCCTTTGACTAATCTAGTGCTACTATTGTATGATGAGATTGGGGCCACAGATAGGTGGGAGGAGATATAAGAGGGGAGCAGGTCTAACCAGAATTTAGAGATGAAGGATATAGAGTGTATGAGAAGCCTGTGTGTGAACAGAGGGAGGTCAAGGCAGGATAGAAGAGAACAATGATGAGTCCTGTAAGGAGAATTTGAGGCAACGCCACATAAGGCATAGTAGATGGAGTCGAGTCGAGAGAGAGAGAAGTGGAGGGTGCAGTGCAATATACAATATTGGCATAGTCAATAACTGGCATAATCATCTTCAACAGAAGTTCACATCTAACCAGGAGGGGGAGAGAGAGTCTCTATTCCTGTAGAGGACTCTGAGTTTAGGGTGAAGTTTAGCAGTTAAATAGTCAATGTGAGCTGAGAAGTTTAATTGAGGGTCCAACGAGATGCCTAGGTATTTATAGGACATGACCACATTTAGAGGGGTGCCATCCAGAGAGGTGATGGGGGGGGCGATAGCTTTGGATAATTTCTGAGAGGATCCAAAGGTCATAGAGATGATTTTCGATGTGTTAAGTTGGAGCTGTTTCAACTGGAGCCAGGACTGAACCGAGTGGTAGTTGTTTTGCAGCAAAGAGTGGATAGTGGTAGGATCAGGGCTGGAAGTGAACAGTATGGTATCATCCGCATAGATGTGGATGAGGGAGGAGGAACAGAAAGAAGGGAGGTTATTAATGAATATAGAGAACAGGATAGGGCCGAGTATGGAGCCTTGGGGGACACCTGCAAGGATAGGAAGGGAGGAAGAGGTTGAGTTGGCAATTTTAACCATATGTTGCCTTTCATAGAGGTAAGAGTGGAACCACTATATACCGGGGGGGAGGGGACTAGACCCACTTCCTCTAGGGAGTTCAGAAGGAGAGGGTGAGATACCGAGTCAAAGGCTTTAGCCAGGTCGATGAAGACCGCAGCAGTGAGATAGCCTTTATCAATGGCTGATTGAATGTAACCAGTGACATGGAGGAGGGAGGCTATAATGGAATGATTTTTTCTGAAACTGGATTGGTAGGGGGATAGAAGATCAGTGAAGGTGAGGAACTCGGTCAGTCTGGATTGTACTAGGCATTCCTGCAGTTTAGCCAGGGCGGGGAGGAGGGTGATGGGGAGGTAATTTCCAGCAGAGGTGGGATCACTAACCTTGTTGAGAGGGATGACACATGCTGATTTCCAGGCCTTTGGAACAGTGCTTGTGCAAAATGACAAATGTATGATGTAGGAAAGGGGAAAAGCGATGACTGGATCAGAAAGTCACAAGAGGCTAGGATGTAGACCATCAGGGCTAGATGTAGTCATGTTGAGGGATAAGAGGGCAAGCAGTACTTCAGTGGTGGAAGCAGGGACAAGAAGGAAATTTTTATTAGGCCTTCGCTGTGGAATAGGTATGGAAGGAGGTAGGGAGGAAGAGGTA
The DNA here is from genome assembly GCA_016271365.2 of Neoceratodus forsteri. NCBI lineage: Eukaryota > Metazoa > Chordata > Ceratodontiformes > Ceratodontidae > Neoceratodus > Neoceratodus forsteri. The sequence continues at coordinate 659,454,931 of CM028133.1, forward strand.
GGTCCTGGGGAAGCACAGGTAGTAAAGAAAGTGTTGAGGGTATCAGCGACTTGGACGGGGTCAGTTATAACAGCAGCATTGTGCTTAAGGCTGTGTTGAGGCTGTGATTAAAGTAATCTGCCTTCATATGATGAATGGCCTTGGTACAAGCATCTCTTACAGAGTTATATACTTGTCTTGCACATGGGATCAAGGAGATCTTGAAGGAGGACCAGGCTTTATCATGGGCTTTGCAGATGGCAACTATAGGAGCAGTTATTCAGGGGTGGTGACGCTTCCTTACTCTGGCTTTTCTGAGGGGGCATGGAGGTCCCAAACACTGGTCAAGATACTTATGAACTGAGCTAGGGCAGTATCTACAGTTGTTGCAGAGTAGACAGGTGCCCAATTGACATTAAGTAAATCAAAGAGTAGGGAGATGCTGTCTAGAGTGGCTAGAGGGCGTGTTTCAATATACTTCGGTGCTGACTTGGGTAAGTGTGTTTTTCTAACACAATAGATGAGGCAGTGGTCACTTAGTGCGGGGTCAAGGACTCTGGCTGCAGATATATGGTGGGGATGGGAAGAAAGAACCCAGTCTAAGAGGGAGTGATTAGAGCATCGGGAGTTGTAGCGGGTTGGTTCCATGATTAACTGCATGAGATTTAGAGATTCTGCTCTAGAAGTAGTGGATTTGGATGAGGGGGACAGCCAATTGAGATTGTAGTCCTCAAGTAGTATGAGTTCACCAGAGTAAGCTAATGGTGGGAGAGCAGAGATGCACTCTGTAAGGGCTACTTGACTGAGTCAAGGAGAAACATAGACTACCCTAATAAATGTGGGGATAGCAATGGGAAGGAGAATTTAGTGAAAATCAGCTCATGGGATCTGAGGCACGATTCTTTTTTCATTACTGAGTAACATAGGTGTTGCCTAATGAGCATGGCCATGCCCCCTCCCCTTTTTCCATAGTCTTCCCAGATAATGTGGTAGCCAGGGAAGGAGATGTGTGAGTCCAGGGTTTTGGCTGATAGCCATGTTTCTGAGAGGCATAGGATGTCCAGGTTGTTTTGGGTTAACCAGCTAGTTAGCAGGTTTAGCCTAGGGAGGAGACTCCTAACATTAATATGCATGATCTTTAGGCCTTTGTGGGGTGGGGTGTGTTTCAGGGGCCAGGGTTCCTTTCAATATCACCTGCAATTAGCAAAAGGAAAAAGAGTACAGAAAATGTAGCAGGTAAATTCATAAAACACATAGCATTTGTAAAGCATAATTATACACAGAGAGAAAGAAAAAAAGTAACAGTTTAAGTTTACATACCTCTCTCCATTGCTGGAAAGAGGCATTGCTTTACACTGATCCAAAGCTGCTGTATTATCTTTGTAATCAATGCTTCCATTTTCTCCAGTATTTGTTCCACTCTGTCTAACTTAGGGAACACAGTGGCTTCCACCAACTCCCTAAGTGCTGGGAGGAGGTTTTGTAGGAAAAGACACCTGTACTCAATTGAGTCCTGGTGTGGGTCCTCTTTTGCAAGTGCCTTGCATATGATGTAAGTAAGCCATAGCCGTCCTTTATACAGGGAAGGAGTCTCCATAGCATCAAAGGAGGCTTTAGTATCACTATAGACATCCTCCAATACATTTGCCCATAGTGTGGGCTCCACTGTTTGCTTGAGGACTTGGACCTGATACTCCAGTGGCAAGCTAAGCAATTGGCAGTGCTGTTGCACCTTCTCTAGGTGACAACTCAGATTATCTCCAGGAGTCATCCTGCCTATGTTGTCTGCTATGCTTTGAACAGCTTGTGCAGACTGGAGAGCACTGTGGCTCAGCAAGGATTCTGAAGTCCTGGGAGTAATAGTCTTGGCAGCTGCCTGTGCAGTGGCTGTAGCCACACCCTGTATTAGTGACTGCTTTTCCACTTCCCTTTTCAAAGCATCTGCTAACGCCCTCTGCAAGCTTTCTGCCTGCTTTTCCGACAATTCACTCTTAGCCACAACCTTTCAAATCAGACTCTCTACCTCACCTTTGTCTTCCTGGTCAAAACAGCCACTGGTGGGTGGTGCCCATACTCTCCAGCGTCTCAGGGAACATAGACATCATCATCCTCCCCCTCATCAGAGGATGACAACATGAGAGGCGATGCTGAAGGCATCACTTTCACATGACCCTTTAGGATTATTAGCCTCCGATGTAACTTGGCAACCTGATGCCTACACTCAGTATGATTCACACTGCCATGCAACATTTCCTTACTAATGTTTTCCTGCAAAACCCTGTACACTGCGCTCACTTCGCAATTCTGTTTCTGTTTCTTTCCCTAAGTCCTCCTGGCTTCTTTCATACTCTGTTTCCAACTCGGCACAGTCACTTTTGAACGTCTCATTCATGCCCATAAGCATGCCATTCATCTGTAACAGCTGCACTTTATCCTGCTATAACTTAACATATTTATTTTTTGTACACAGCGGGGGTTCAGGTGGGGTAGAGGTCTCCATCGACAAAGGAGCTGTGCCGCATTCTGTCCAGCAGGTTTCTGCTGATGAGGAGAGGAGGATCGGAGCTGAACACAGGACACCAGGTTTGTTCTGTATTGTGGGGAATGCTGGCTTGACATCACAAATGTGCTTTTTGAGATAGGGGGTTAAAATGGGCTGATTGTTCTTTATTTTCTTTTTTGTTGTTGTGCCAAAATCAAGTGGATTGGGGGGATTGAAAGGCAGGCCCTGATATAGTAGCCAGACTGTTTTTCATGCAGGAGCTACTGTTGGGGGCTGAGCCAATGACGCGGTACCCCAGGGACCATTAGCAATGGCTGTTCACCGCACTCAATTCAAATCGGCTGAGTGGGGGTATAAGGCCAGCATCTGCACTCGTGGCCTTCTCGTTTGTACACAGCAGGCGTTCACGCAGGGTAGAGGTCTCTGTCAGTGAAGGAGCTGTGCCGCATTACATCCAGCAGGTTCCTGCTGATGAAGAGAGGAGGATCGGAGCCGAATGCAAGACACCAGGTTGGGGCTGTATCATGGGGAATGCTGGCTTGACATAGCAAATGTGCTTTTTGGGAAAGGGGTTTAAAATGGGCTGATTGTTCTTTCTTTTCTTGTTTTTTGCTGTGCAGAAGTTGAGTGGATTGGGGGGACTGAAGGGCAGGCCCTGATATAGTGGCCAGATTGTTTTTCATGCGGGAACTGCTGTTGAACCCAACTCTCCCTTCCCCACCCCACCCTTCCTGTGCTATTCCACATTTATAAAGGGGTCTACGGTGGCCTGAGTGAAGTTTCCTGCTCGGGGGTGGCAATAAGTGTAGCAGCCACTATCAATACAGGTAGGGCCAAGGTACAGTAAAGTATTGAGTGTATTTAAGATATAAATATCAATATAAGTTATAAATGTCACTATAAATGAAAAGTACAGTGGCATCCCCCAGGATGAAATACACTTTTAACACACTGCAGTATGCTGCAACAGACCTACTGAATAAAGCAATGTAATTTCAATGGCAATTAGTCCCCTTTGTCATGCAGGAAACTGTGGCATTCACTTCATCCTGGCAGTGCCATATTTTCCTGAATGACAAAGGGGACTAATTACTATTGTAATTACATTGATTTATTCAGTAGGTCTTCTACAGCATTCTGCAGAGTGCTGCAAAATGCTGCAGAATTGTGTTTCATCCTGGGGGACACCACTGTAGGTCAGACAGGAAAGGGGAAGTAAGGCTGAGGCTACCACTTATAGCAGCAGAGGATAGGGCATATTTCCATCTGTCACAGCAGAGGATAGGGCTCCGTCCAATCTAGGAATATTAATGGAAGAATAGGGACCATATACATCCAATTTGGGGGTTCAGGAGGAGGGTGGAAGGCTGTGAGGGAGGCAAATGGGAAGAAACAGGGATAGCTGTAGGACACACAGAGGAACAGCAGGGGAGGATAATCAGGAGGATAGGAAGGGATACCAAAGGCAGCATATGTACAGAGAAGGATGTGGCACCCAATAGGAGCAGGGAGGCAGGGAACCAGAAAGGAGGGAGGAAGGAAGGAAGGTGGGCTGGGGATAGTAGACGGATAGGGCAGAGGGGATCTGGGAGAATAGTTAGATGTAATGGTTGCGGGGCAGCCATCTTTCTGGGAGTAACATGGAGGGAGGGGGTTGTCTAGTCTGTAAGCAACTTTATCAACTTAGAAGAGAAATAGAGTGGCTCAGATGGGAATTGGGAAGGATGTAGGGAGTAGGGGGTCAGTAAGGCAAGCGGGAGGGGACATGAGACTGGCCCAGAAAGGCAGGTCAGTCGGAAGGTCAGGGCATGAAGTTAGGAAGATAGTTCAAGGACATGGTACTCCTGAGCAACAAAAACCAGAGAAGAATGAAGGGAGGATCTGTATGGGGCTAGGGGAAGGGGCGGAGGGGCAAGGTAATTGAGCCAGGGAGGAAGAAAGAGGGAGCAGGGAATGGTGGCAGAAGGCAGAGAAGGCAAGTGGATAGAGACCTCAAACAGGTTCTCAGTTCTACAGTGTCTGGATAACCAAAGGAATGGAGGGGATCTCAAGAAGTAGGGTGAAGCAGGGACAGAAGAGAGTAAGGGGGTCAAGGGAAAGGGAGGAGTCACCGAGGGTCAAGGGAGGAAGGAAAAGGGGGACAGTGATGTCATGTGTGGGGGATGGCAGATATGGGGAAGGGAATAATGAGTGGAGAGTCAGGGACAAGGTAAGAATACCTCAGGGGTAGAGTCCACAGGGGAAGAAATAGACATTACAATGGCAGGGACAAAGTGTGTGGGGGAACACAAGGCAAAAGGTGGTTGGGGAACAGATAAGGGGAGGCGCAATGGGAGGAGGCCAAAGCAGTTGGAAGTGTTTGAAGGAGGGCCAGCAGAGAAGGAACTACGACAGCAGGAGTCAGGGAAGGGAGGAGAAAGTAGTAATAACAGGGGACTCTATCCTGAAGGGAGTAAGATGGGGTAGAAAGCAAATGGGGAACAGCACCAGGAGGGTGGAGTGCATGCCTGGTATGACAGCAGAGATGGTGGGGACAATTTTACCAAAATGTGTGGGGCAGAAGAAGCCCCACATATTGGTTCATCTGGACACAAATGATCTGGCAGGCTGTGAGGTAAGGGTGCTGCAAGAAAGGTTCACAGAGCTAGGGAAGATCTGCAATGAGATGAGTAAATCTGTAAGATTCTCAGAGGTACTACAAGTCTCTAGGGCCAGCTCAGTGAGAAAGATGAGAATTGAGAAGTTCAACTTATGGCTGGGGGGAGTAGTCCAAATCCAGTGGGTATGGACTGGTGGGAGAGTGGGGAAAGATGTGAGAAGAAAAGGACCTATATGCACCGGACAGGTTTCATCTAAGCAGAGAGGGCTCAAGGGTCCTGAAAGGCAAGCTGGAAAGTTTCATGGAGGACAGGATGGATTTAAATTGAAGATAGGGGGAGGCAACAGAGGACAAGGACCTCAGCACCAGGTGAGGGGGGCCCCTAGACCTTCCCCTCTAGAGGGAAACAAAGAGGAAAGGGTAATCCAAGGGGCCAGGGGGTAGGGACTGGGGGGAGAAGAGGCATAAAATTAACAAGAGTGAGGAGGGCCAGGGGTCAAAGTGGAAGGTAGTGTCCTTGAACACAGTGAGCCTGGCTAACAAATCAGCAGACCTACAGGCTCTAATGGCAGAAGGGGGACATAGACATAGCTGCCATCACAGAGACATGGGCAACTCAGTACCATGACTGGGACCTCATGATACCTGGATACCAACTGTATAGGAAGGATAGAGAAAAGGGGAAGGGGGCAGAGTGGCATTGTACATAAGAGGCGGGATAATGTGCAACAGGGAGGAGGGCATGGAGGGCAATGCTGAAGCCCTATGGATGATACTCCAGAATATCACTGGAAAGAGGATTCATATGGGGTGGTTTACGGGCCACCTTCACAGGGAACAGAGTTGGATAGGGAGCTGGGGAGCAGTTCAACAGGGTAAGGGGGAAGGAAACACTACAATAATAGGGGACTTCAACCTACCTGGATTAGAATGGAGAACTCTAGCTACCTCCTGTGGCAGGGAACAAATCCTCCTAGATGCTATCCAGAACTGTTTTCTGAAACAGGCAATCACCAAGCCAACAAGGGAGGAAGCCATACTAGATCTAGTGCTTCAAATGGGGAACTGGACAGGAATATTGAAGTGATGGAACCCCTTGCAGGCAGTGATCACCGTACTGTGTGGTTTTCCATCTGCATGGGCAAGGAAGCACCCATGTCAAGAATGAAGGTATTAGACTTTAGGAAGGTGGATTTCAATAGGATGGTTAGTATAGTACAGGAACACCAGGCTAAGATCAGTCCAGGGATGGATGCAGACCAGAAATGGACCACAATTAAGATGGAGATTTTGGAGGCCACCAACACATGCACTAGGGCTCAGAAAAAGGATCCCAGAACCAGAAGGAATAGCTAGTATAACAGGAAGGTGACAGAGAAGGATAAGAAAAGAGAGCAGCCTTCCTGAAGTACAGACATACCTTGAAGGTGGGGGAGAGGGAGACGTACACTGAGAAATCCCAGGAGGCTGTTAGAGTGGTAAGGGTGACCAAGGCCGAGAAAGAACTTAGGCTGGTGCAGGGGATTAAGGAAGGGGAACATGACTTCTTCCAGTACATTAAGGAGAGAAGAAGCAGCAGGGATGAGATAGTTAGGATTAAGAAGAGGGGAGGCTGGGCAGAAAATGGTGAAGAGCAAACAGAGGCATTAAATGAGTACTTTTACTCAGTCTTCACCAAAGAAGATGATGGGCCTATGCCACAGGGCATGAAACAGGGGAACCTAGTGGGGGGGGGAGGTGGACAAGGGGGATATTGAGGTAGATAGGGTCTTAAGAGGTCTAAGCAAACTGGGAGACCTGGGGGTATGGAAAAAAATGCTGGGCTGGTTCAGAAGCTGGCTGAGGGACAGGATCCAGAGAGTGGTGGTTGGAGGAAAACTGTCCAAACCTAGAACTGTAACCAGCAGGGTTCCACAGGACTCAGTACTCAGACCTGTGCTGTTCAACATATTTATTGGTGACATTGCAATGGGAGTCAAAAGTAAGATCTACCTTTTTGTGCATGATACTAAGCTCTGTGGGAGGGTGGATACAGAAGAGGGGAGACAGGACTTAAGTAAGGATCTGGCCAGGCTGGAGAAGTGGTCAAGCATCTGGCAGCTGGGTTTTAATGGGAAGAAGTGTAAGCTATTGCACATGGGTGCCAGAAACCCAAAGGCCGGATACTGGCTGAGGCGAGTACAGGTGACAGTATCTGAGGAGGAAAAGGACCTGGGGGTAATGGTCAGGGGTGATATGAAGCACACGGCACAGTGCCAAAAGGCAGCAGCAAAAGCAAATAAAATGCTGGGCTGCATTGCAAGGGGAATCACCTATAGGAGGGAGGAGGTTATATTGCCACTGCACAGCTCTCTGGTAAGACCACACCTGTTGTACTGTATTCAGTCCTGGTTCCCTTACATGAAGAAGGATATCATACTACTGTAGGGGGTCCAGAGGAGAGCAACCAAAATGATCCAGGACATGAGGGACAGAACATATGAAGAGAGGCTGAGGGAGCTGAACATGTGCTTTCTGTAGGACAGAAGGGAGATGGGTGATACTGTATGATTAAGACATTCAAGTACCTAAAGTGCATTAACAGGGTTGGTACTGAAGACATCTTTAAGTTGAGGAAAGAGGGTACAACAAGGAGGCACAACCTGAAATTGATGGGGAGTAGATTCAGGAAAGAAATGAGGAGGCACTTTTTCACTGAAAGGGTGGTAAAGGTGTAGAATGAGCTGCCAGAGCAGGTGGTGGCTACGAAGACAGTGGCCAGTTTCAAGAGGGGGTGGGACAGGGTGAAGAAGAAGATTAGGACAGGAGAAGACTCCAGGGGTAGTGGGGTGGGGGGCAGCTCCAGGTCATTAACTGAGCTGTGCACTCGAGCAGACTTGATAGACCTTTGTGGCATTTTCTGCTGGCAAATTCGTATGTTTGTATGTTCTTATGATTTTCATGTTTAACCACCTGAGTCTCTTCCTGTAACACATCAACCTATTTAGATTTAGATTCCAACACTCGTTTCAAAAGTGAAACCTTAAATTCCAATGTCTGACATAAAGCATACAAATCAGCAACCATTGCACCCTTTTGATCATGTTAATTTTTCTTGGACTTAACCTCAGCATATAGCTTCCCTACATACTGGGCTGGGTCCTTCTCAAGTTTCACTTCGGCGGTGAAATCTTGCCAACCTCTATGGGAGGTAAAGAAACTGTAAGACGTCTACATTGAGCTCAGAAATATTGGTAATTGTTTTGAGGTCTTTCTCTTTACTGTCTCAACTGGAAATCCAAGGAGTGGTAACCCTCCTTGGTCCCAACAATCAGACAGCTGTCTGTACTGGCAGCGAGGTCACTCATGACTGTTCCCACATGGCAAACAGGGGTGTTAATTTCAAATCACCTTTCGTTATCCCACCCTTATTCCTGTGGAATCTTGACATCTGTTACTTCCAAAAGGTCACTGCTGTAGTCACCAATTTGTTGCACAGAATTCTAGACCTGATGGAGGAACATGACACAGAGCCAAAGATATAGCAGGAGAAAATTTATTATCAGACACACAGAAAACAACACATACCCATTGGGAGCTAGGAAGAGGACCCCAGACGCCATGATATCCTTCCGTTCTGGATTTGGACTCAGCAAAATCATGTTTTGCATGTATTCTTATACTCATAGATAAGAAATGTGTGTTACTAGGTAACAGTACTACCAAGTAAGGCGTATTTGCACTAACAGAAATCTCATTGGTTAGAAGGTCAGTACAGAGGACAATGAGCTTGTCTGTGTCTCTCTGCATGTACACTCTGATAAGAGCAAACTAGCTAAGACTAGTTTGGAAAATAATACAAAATGCTTAGTATCGCAGAATAATAGCAACTGCGTAGCAGTGGAAAATAATTATAAACTTGTCCCAAAGGCCTGCATAAGCAAATACATGAGTAATGCTAATACTTAGTCAGGGCCAGAGATTACCAGCACATAGCCCTATGTTATAATCATATGTTCTCATATTATTAGCATAACATTAGTGTCACACTATTGTATCCCACTACATATACTGTATACAGAAATAAATTATAAAGTCATAATAAATCACACATAAGTGTGTCTGTACCAAATGCTGCACTAAGTATGAGATTAAGGGGTGGTCTAGGTCAATAGGGAGGAGCCCTTACACCAGACCCTTCTTCCAGGCTCAAGCAATGCCAGATTACCAGCAACCAAGAGGTTACTTTGGAGGTAGGAGTAGGAGGACTGCAAGAAGGACTGACCCATCACCTCAGGCCAAGTCCTGGCCCAAGCAGAATCCCTGATGTGCTTGCACAGGTCGCCTCCCCGCACCCTGTAGGAGGCAGGTTGGCTCACTTCCTCCAAATATGGCAAGCCATTACCACAGACAAGTGGATCTTGGAGGTAGTGATCCAGGGCCTATCCCTAAGTTTCAGAACATTTCCCAGACTGCAGACCATCTATTTCAGTCCAGCAACCTCAGCAGAAAAGGCTCTGCTGGAGTTAGAAGTTGCCAGCCTAGTGTAAGTCACTCCTCTTTGGTCTTGCTTACTATGCCGGATTCTCCCCTTTTGGGTAGATTCCATTTAATGGGCATTTCCGTGTTCCACCCCCAGGGGTGCATTGCTCTTGCCCAGGTTTAAAAGAGAAGGGGGGTTTCCGGAGAAAGAGTAGGGGAGAGCCGGTCGACTGAATGTAGGCAAGTTGGGCTGGGGTTTCAAACCCACAGCCTGGGAGGTACTGACTGCTGCTAACGTCGATGACTATGCAGTTTCAACTACGATGGGGAGAGTGATAGAAGTATGGTGACTGCTGGGAACTGGGGTCCTGGTAAGATCAGCGGCTGGGTGGATAGCGGTCAGGAGGCAAGCCCATCGACATCTGGGTTCAGGGGATCTGGTGCCCTAAAGAGAGGTATAGCAGTGAGGCTATCGCAGCAGTGGCAGGCAGTGTTGGGTAAGTTACTTTTTCTATTACTTTTGGAAACTTGTTCCAGAAAGCTCTGTGCAGTCACTAGCAAGGATGGAGAAGTACTGGAAAAAGTAATACACCTTACAGTTACAATTACTTATGTCTTCTTATACAAAAGAAATACGTAACTGTAACTCATGGTTCTATGTGATAATGGCAAGCACCGAACAGCGACCCAAATTATCGTGACATTAGGGTGGCGAAAACTATTTTGCCACCCTGACATCCTCGGCGCATGGAAGAATGGCAACAGGGACTTAAATCATTTGCTTTCTGTGGGTTGTGCCACCCCACACCCACACATATTGACACCCGCACCCCTCCTACTTATGATTCTCAACCCAGGGGGGTGCATGTTGGGGCTAAGGAAAAAATGGAGGTTTTGGGGCCAGGAGCAACATATCCACAGTGGCGCCTGACCCTGACCTGGAACCCCAGCACACGCAAGTGGAGGCCAACCCGATGCCATGACACAGCTCGGCAGCCGACCACAGCACCACCCCTACATCCCCTCTGCCCCATCCCAGGCCACGCTTGCCATGCTCGCTCCCGAGCGCTTGTACAAGCGACATCCTGTCACTATGGTCACCCACCCCACCACATCCGGTCACCCTCCCTCCTCCCTCCTCCCCTCACCAATCAGGCTTTCTCGCCCAAGCACGCCGCTTCAGATGGCTTTAATTCAGGGCCCACCTCACGTACTAACTTAACTGATTACATTTATTTGAAAGTAACTAGTATCCAACCTATTACTTTCAAAAAATGTAATCTGTTATAGTTATTTATCATTTTTGTATTGTTTTTGTATAAAAATAAATAAGTAACTACAATTGTAAGATGTATTACTTTTTCTAGTACCTCTCCATTCTTGCTAGTGACTGCACAGAGCTTCCTGGAACAAGTTTCCAAACGTAATAGAAAGTAATAGAAAAAGTAACTTACCCAACAGTGGTGGCAGGGCTGCAACAGGGTTCTTTGGAGGTGGCAGCTCTGAGGTGGTCAATTTTCCAGTGTGGCACGCTGCCAAGGCGGTTTGTGTGGATTGCATTTCGGGATCTCATTTTATCAGGCCTGCTGTGCACGTGTCTGGGGCAGGTCCCGTGTTAGGCCCATTAAAGGAATGCAAAGTAAGAGTAACTGCAAGGAAGGAGCCATGTCGCGCATGCTATAGTTTAAGCTAGCATCCTGTCTCTGTTGCAAGATGGTTACAAACTGGTTGGTTCTCTGGCAAGGTTTTCAGGGTGGCACGGTGTGTTTAAAGGCCGCATCCCCGGTATTGGTTACTTTGGGTTGGGGAACAAGGCACTCTCCAGGTACGGATTTAGGTCATTCATTGTACCCTCTGAGGTCTGAGCTTTACTCCAGCTCTGGTTATCTGCATGGAGTCTGCACCTGGTCTATTATTTAGGCCTGTGTTAAGCATCTGTATCAGCCTGGTACTGTTTGTACCTCCCAGTTATGCCCTGTGGCCTGTTGTGACTCCATGGAGCTGCACACTCAATGTATTTATTTTTTTATTTTAAATAGAAACCGAGTTAAATTTCTTTATTTGTCCTTTTACTTTGTGTGTGTTGGAATTATTGAAGGAACTAATTATATTCTTCCTTCAAAGAAGACAATACAGCCTCTGTCCACCCTGCCCCGGCTTGACATTGCATCTATTGGTAAGCTATAGCCTGTTGGGGTGAGAAAACAATCTGTACTACACTGCTTGAGATCTGCAGGTGAGGTTAAGTCCTTGTTTTTCTTTGAACTGTAGGCCTTATACGTGGAAGGTTTCCGGTTTGTACCCCCTCACCCAGGTTACCATCAGGACCCCTAGACATAAAAGGGGGGCAAAGGAGAGTTACACTTCTGTGCATCAAGGCAGTATAACCTGTCCCCCTTTCCCAGGGTGAAAGGTTTCTACTCTAGATACTTACCCAAAAGAAAAATGGGGACTGGTGACCCATTTTAGAGCTCAGGTTTCTGAACAAGGACTTGACAAAGCCAAAGTTCAAGATGGTTACCCTGGCCATGATCATTCCCACCCTGCAGCAGGGGGACTGGCTGGCATCTCTAGACCTCAAAGATGCTTGTTTCCACAGTCCTACTCGACACAGCCACAGAAAGTATCTGTAGTTCAGGCTGCCCTCTGGTCACTACCAGTTTGCAGCACTTCCCTTCGGCCAAACTTCCACCCCCAGGGCATTCATCACCCTTATCTTTACCTTTAAACGTTCCTTCCTTTTCTCTCCACCATACCTGACAGATGTACTGAAGTTCAAACCCCCCCCCCCATATACTTAGGTCCTCCTGAGCCCCACTGCTGCTTACACCTTATCTCCATCTAGCAACTGGAAAATGGTCATTTGCTTACTCTGCACCCTCCTCTTGGAACGCACTCCCTTTTACAACTCTCTCCCTCACCTCCATGGCCTTCTTCAAGTGCTCCCTCTCTGAGCACCTCTTGCAATCTATTCCATGCACCTGCCTTGCCTAACTATTTCACTTCTCTCAGATCTTGAAATTTGATGCTCTAAGGCCACCTGACCTAACATTACTTTGGTCCTTACTGAATTCCTCCTGAGCTGGACAATGTTGTAATTATGTTTCAAATTGTAATAATGTTCAGATTTGTTAAATGTATAATTGCTGTATTTATGTCTCCTCTCCTTCGTATCATTATATATATGTTATTGAATTGTATTTATGCAACCTGCTGTTATGTTGTACCCAGCCCGGGTCACCCCTGAAAAAGGGACCGTATGGTCTCAGTGGGCTTACCCGGTTACCAAAATCCAAATAAATAAATGTCTAGTAAGGGTCATGGCACACCTAAGAAGGCTGGGAGTCACAGTGTTCCCTTACCTGGATAACTGGCTAGTCATGGGACAGTCTCCTCAGCACACCAGAGACTCTCTGACCCTCGCTTGGGGCACCTTAGAGTCTCTGGGATTCCTGGTAAATGCCCAGAAGTCCCAGCTGGAACCTCTCCAGATTCTAGAATTCATAGGAGCAGAGCTGGACACCATGCAAGGGAAGACTTTCCTTCCACAGGACAAGGTGCACAACATTCTGGAGCTAGCAGAGTCTTTCAGACTCAACAGGCCCAGACAAGCAAGGCATTTCCTGCAGCACTTGGGCCACATGGCAACTGCCACAGCCCCATTGCCAGGGGCCAGGTTTCAAATGAGGAACATTAAGTTCCACCTCAGGTCCCTTTGGTCTCAGAGGAGGGATGCTCTGTCCAGATTAATGCGAATCACAAAACCCTACAATGATGGCAGGACAAAGACAACCTCAGGGAGGAAATGCACTTTTGCCAAGAGGTCCCCTTGGCCATCCTCACCACAGATGCCTTCCTCCTAGGGTGGAGGCACGCCTGGGCAATCTGACAGTGAACGGTACCTAGTCTCCTCAGAAGTCACTTCTGCATATCAACCTGCTAGAGCTGAGGGCAGTTACTAACCCCAGGAATTCTTCAATATGCTTAACTCTTGCAGTCAGCCTCCAGTGTTGAACTTCCAGGAGAATGGAACTTACACAAATGATGGAACACTCTTTGGCTTGTGCCACCATTCAAATTGCTTCCCTTACCAACTAATGCATTCTATAACACTCTGATTTCATTCTCTACCTGTCTAGTAAGATGCCTTGGAGATTTCTCCTCAGCGTTCACTTGGTTAAAGGAGCACAAAAAAGGCCAGTGTAATATTTTAAACTTCCGCCATTGGTAATAAATTTGCCAAGTTACTTTTTAAACTCTGTTTTGTTTTTACTTAATATTATATTTATTGGCAGTAAATTCCATAAATTTGCTGAACATAAAGTATAAAAATGTTTGCATTTGATTGTTTTGAATCTATGTATATTTGTTTGTAATGGGTGATCTCCTGTAACTAGGGTGTCATCTTTATATGTAATATTTAACTCGTTCATCACTAACGGGTCGTTCATAATTTCAAAATAAAGCAACATATCCCCCCATTGTCTTCTCTGTTCTAGGCTATATAGTCCAAGTGTTGCTAGTCTGTCTTTATATGACATATTTTTAATAGCTAAAATAGATTTGGTATATCTACCCCGAACGCTTTCCAATTTTTTGATATCTGTTTTTGTATATGGGCTCCATAAAGGGCTAACATAATCCAGAATTGATCTTACGTATGCCTGATAGATTGGTAAAATAATTTTTTGGTTTTGGCTTTTTATATTTCTCGTGATTGCTCTGATAGTACGATTTGCTTTAAGGATGACAGATGTGTATTATTCTCTAAATCATATATGTTTATTGATAATAATTCCTAAATCTTTCTCTGATGTTTTATTTGGGAACAGGTTTCCATTTAAAGTATATATATGATATTTATTATTTCTTCTCATATTAATAACACAGAACTTGTCAGTGTTTAACTTCATTTCCCATGTTTCTGTCCATGTCGCAATATTATTAATTTCTTGTAATAATTCATTTTTTTTTTTCTTGTTGTTGTTGTTGTTTAGCCAGGAGTAGCACACTAAGCTGAAAGCTTTTTTACAGGTGCATCCTGGGAGCACAGGAAAGTTAAGTGACTTGCTCAGGGTCACACAGTATGTAAATGGAAGCTGTGGGATTAAAACCCAGGTCTGGTCTTCTGGATGTCACCAGAGTTGCAGCTCAGAGCCTTAGCTACTGCACTATACTGCCTCTGGAATCTAGTTTACATGGGCCACAGAGTTTAGTATCATCGGCATATTTAATGATGGTATTATTGATGTTATTATCTAGATCTGCCATAAATATTTGAAATATGATTGGTCCGATGACAGAACCCTGAGGTACACCACTTGTTTCTTGTCCTTCAGTTGACAGGTGACCCTGAATGGATACTATTTGACGTCTATTTTCTAACCAATTTACTATCCAGTTAATAATATATGTGTCAATCTTATATTTGTGTAGTTTTTGACTTATGGCCTGGTGTGGTACCATATCAAAGGCTTTACTAAAATCAAATTATGATATTATCGACCGGGGTGCCTTTATCTAACATGCCATTAACTGTTTTATAATATGATGCTAGAGTTGTGATACATGAATGGCCCTGTGTAAATCCATGTTGACCAGTGACAAGTAAAGGAATAGACTTTAAGTTGTCTAATATTTTATTTTTTATTAATGATTCCAGAATTTTGCATGGTATTGAGGTTAAACTGATTGGCCTATAGTTTCCTACCTTAGGATTTATTACCTTTTTTGAAAATAGGAGTAATTTTTGATTTTCTCCATTCATTTGGGATTTGACCTTTATTTATTGACTTTTCAAAAAGAATTTTGAATGGTACCCAGATATGATTTTGCATTAATTTGAGCATCATGGGTATAATATTATCTAAACCAGGTGCCAAATTATTTTTTTTATTTAGTTATGTGTTATATAATGTCTTACTTGCTGAACTGAGAGGCTCCTGAATCAATAGTGTTATTGGTATTTTTTGGCGAATCTTGCTTGGAGTAAATGGTACAAAAATGATTGTTAAAGATGTTAGCAATCATAACCAGATCAGTGTTACTTTTGTTGTTTGTGTTGATACTTGTCAGTTCTTCTTTATTGTTTTTTAATGAGTTAATATACAGTAACTATAAAATTGTTTAGAGTTAGATTTGGTTGCTATTTTTGCAAGATTTATTTCAAATCTCTTTTTTGCTTTATATTATTTTTACATTTACATTGTATATTTTTGAACATACTCCAATTATGCTCTGTTTTATTTGCTATGTATTTTGCATATAATTTATTTTTTAATTTAATTTGCTTGCCAATGCTTGATTTAAGCCATTTTGTGTTTTTGTCCCATTCTTTTTATATCTCTGTATGCGTTTAACATGTATTACATTTGTTTTTTCATGAAAAAACAGAACACATAGTTGTTCCCATCCTTCTCCCTTAGGGATCCAAACCCCCTTTTTGACACATTTACCTTCACCCCCCTCTTTTTTTTCTAATTTGAATCATGGCTCCCAGTAATTGCTTAACTTTATAAGCACTCCTACTAATTCTCCTAACCTTTGAGTTCCCAAATAATCATAACCTTAACCGTACATCTACAGCTAATGCTTCTCAAGCACTGTATCACATAATTGACACTAGTATTCACCCAGACCTAGCTGTGCCGGGTGGCTCACCTCAGATGACTAACTACCCCTCAGCAGTTGGGTCATGATTATTCACCTAATACCATGCCCTGCCACCATAACAAGCCCAACAAAGAAGGGTAGTGATAGCAATCATAAGAGAAAAGGCAACTTAATAATCCTAAAAAACTTTCTACTTCACCTTGCTCTAATGCTACTTCTTACCTCCGGTAATATTCACCCCAACCCTGGACCCCCCAACAGACTCTTGGTAGCAGAAACATCCATAATTCAATAAAAATTGGGTCTATTAATATCCATAACCTGCTGGCCAAATCTGACCAGCTCCAGGTATGGGTAAGCCAGCACAATCCAGATGGCCTTTCCTTAGTAGAGACCTGGCTATCACCCAGGATCACAGATGCATCCATAGCTTTATATAGGTACTCCCTCTTCAGGCATGACAGGGTTGGGAAAAGGGGCCGTGGGAGTGCTATCTACATCAAAGATCATATACAGTGCCATGCCCTCTCTTAAACTGACACTGGGTCTACTGCACAGGCTCTAGCTGTTATGCTACTGTTAGGTTCTCAAAGCAAGTTACTGACAATAGCCTTGGTTTACATTCACCTTAGAGATTAATCAACTGGTTTCCACAAAATCGTTGAGTTCATTAAATGCCCTAAGCAAAACTGGGAGATGGTAGTCCTAGGGGACTTTAATATAAACTAGTTATCCCATGAAATCGCCCAATCCAAAGATGCCCTGCCCTGTATTAACCTCTCACAAATGGTTGATTGACCCACTAGAATCAACTACCGAACAGGCTCCAGTTCTCTACTTGACTGGATCATCATGAACCGGCCTAACAGGATCTCCAACCCCACAATACTTGCAGACACACTTAGCGATCACTTCCCAGTCACTTGTCACTGGGCCAACAAGGCTTCTAAGCCCCCCCAAAAAAATTACATTAAGTCATACCCTCAAATGTGGGCAGCTGAACTTGCTCAAGGCTTGCCTTAGGCTCATTGACTGATCCCCACTATACTCCACAGTAAACATTGACCAGGCACTGGATTATTTGATTATTAAGTTTAATGATGCCTGTGACACCTATGCTCCAAATAAAAAGCACAAAATTAAGGGAGTCCACAACTCATGGGTCACCCCCACTCTTTTGAATCTTATGGCCAACAGAGACCATCTCTGGCATAGAGCCAGGGCTACTGGCACAAAGGCAGACATGCAGAAATATAGATCTGCCTGAAACATTTGAACCTGCAAAACAGGTACATGAAGTCTCGATATTTTAAAGACTGCCTCACCCATTCCTGGGGTGATGGCAAAAGATTCTGGGAAAACAAGAAAGACCTTACTGGTAAAAATAGCAAAACCTCACCTTCCATGCTATTAGTGAATGGTGTGATCACCTAGGACCCTACACCATTGCCAATACCTTTAATGTTGCTTTTACAGACCTTATCAGCATACTGCTGACTGATCGCCCTGCATCAGTTGTTGATAATACACCAGGTCCTAAGACCACACACAGTGAATCTCCCTCATGTCCCCCCTTCTACCGTAAAGCAATCACTGTGCCCGAAACCAGAAAGTATCTGTCACAAGTGCTAGGCAAAACCAGACACAGTAGTGACTTGCTGGACCTTAAGTTACTGACCCTTACCCTTGAAGAAGTGATCCTACCGCTAACAAAACTTTTGAACCTATCTCTCCAGCTGGGACAATTACCCCTGCTTTGGAAAGCCACAGTGGTCACCTCAGTCCACAAAACTGGTGACAGACCCATACATGTGAACTACCATCCAATATCTATACTGCCCCCCCACCCTCCTAGACATTAGAAAGGATAGCTACTGACCAAATTTTTGACTATTTAGATAAGTATGGAATCCAATGCCCACAGTAACATGGGTTTCACAAGGGGCATAGTAGCTCCACTGCCCTGATGAAGTACTCAGGATTTCTGCACATGGCTTTAGACAGTGGTCAAGTAGCTGGGGCTATTTACATCAACTTTACCAAGGCTTTTGACACTGTTAGCCATAATACACTGCTTGTTGAACTCCTTTCTATTGGCCTTTCCACTGAAGCTGTAGAGTGGTTCCAGAGCTATCTTAGCAATAGGTCTCAGTGAGTGAAAATTGGTGGGACTCTCTCCAGTAGTCAGAAGATACTCACGGGGGGGGTTCCCCAAGGGTCAATTCTTGGCCCACTCTTGTTCAGCCTCTTTATTAACAAACTCCCCTCTGTCTGCAAAGAACATATCCTTCTTTACTACTGTTGTTCAGATAGTGCTTTTGTGGATCCTACCACTATCTGTCAGATAGTGCTGGTATCCTGATTTGGATCCTACCAGATATCCTGCCAAAGACAAGATGCAGGATTCAGAGTCAGATAGTGATGGATCCTAGTTAGGATCCAGGTTTCCCTGGTTAGGATCTACTGATCCTAGTGCAAATAGTTAGGATCCGGGGCCAGATAGTGATGGATTCTGGTTAGGATCCATGGATCCTTGGGCAGATAGCTAGGATCCAGGGCCAGATAGTGATGGATCCTGGTTAGGATCTAGGTATCCTAGCTGGTAGGATCCATGGTCAGATAGCACTGCTATCCTACCACAGAAACTATCTGGCCAAACTGGAGGTATCTGTTGGTATCCTAATTTCTAGGATACTATCTGAGCAACACTATTCTCTATGTAGATGACACTGTCATATTTTATAAAATCTCTGACCCATACCAACTTGAGTCTCAACTACAAAGTGATTTCACTGCTGCTGAAGCTTGCTTCACCAAGCGCAAGCTTATAATGAACTATAAAAAAAAAAATAATGTTATTTGTGAACCCCCACAGTAAGTATAAAGACCTTCAGCTGACAATCCACAATAACCTTCTCACCCCAATAGAGCAAGTTCAAACCTTCAAATATCTTGGCATCACCCTTGACAGCTCACTCCTTTGCACAGCATACAGAACAAATCATAAAGGTAGTAAATCCTAGAACTGGCCTTCTATAAAGGAGCCAATATTGCCTGACCCAAGATGCCTTATCTCTCACCATAAAAAGTTCCATACTGTCCAAAATTGATTATGGATTAGTGATCTATGGGGCAGCCCTGGACTTCGCCCTCAAAAAGTTTAGTGTTGCCCTAAATAAATCCTGCAGGCTGCTCCTTAGTGCAAAAAGGCTAACCCACACCTGTAACCTCTATGTGCAAACTAACTGGCTAAACCTTCATGGAAGAGTGCATTACCAAATATGTCTACTGGAAGGGGGGGGACTTTTCTTAGCCTACCTCCTCCTGCTGTCCAGAAGCTCTTGTTGCAGTTCCAAACCCCCATTGCACAAGAAGCAATGCCAGTCTCTGATTGTCCTTTTCTTTTGCACCTCTCAGGCACAAAGGTCATTTGTGTACAGTGCCCCCCTTTGGCTTAATGAACTTCCCTGGGACATAACCTGTGAGCCCAAGCTGGGGCCATTTAAAAGAAAACTTCACCAGTACTTAGCAGCTGTGACTGCTAATCCTATTTCTTTCCTTTGCTTACCCTCTTCCTGCCCGCATCACCCCTTGCCCTCCCATCTCCCCCTCTCCCCAGTGAGCCCTAACTTACCCCCGCCTAATCTCCTCCTTGGATACGTCTTCTTATCTCATCCTTGATGCACTTATTCCCACCCCTTTATCTCTCGCCCTCTTCCCCGTCCCTCCCTATACCTTGACAATGAATTGTTATTCTGCTTAATAGGTCAAGTATTACAGCTCTATTCTCACATTGTATGTAAATTTACATTCACCTGTATTATTAACTGTTTTATACTTCATTGCACTTTTATTCTCTGTGCAGTCCCATTTTTGAAATTCATGTACTGTTGTCTATTTGTCATTGAAATGTATGTAACATGTTATCATCTGCTGATGTGGAACCTTTGTAAATGTGCTTCCAGCTCAAAGGTGTATTCCTAGAACTCAATAAATAAATAAGTAAATAAAATAAATAAATAAAATCTTATTTTATCTGTTGCCTTTGTCTTTATTTTATATAGTTTAGTTTAAATTTACTTCAGTTTGCATTTCCTCTTTGGTTGCTTGTAACCGTCAAAGAAAAGGAGTTAGCTCTTACTTTTTAAAACTTTATTTACCTTTTGGTATAATGATTTTGTTTAACCCAAATCCTTTCTGTAATTTTGTTGTGTTTTATTCTGTCAGATTGCTTTTTTTTCCTTCAGTAACTGACCGCTTTCTATAGGTGTTTGACAGGAACCGGTACTTGTATATTTATTTATATACAACCTTCAGTTCAGGATCTGAGTTAAAAAACCCTTTTTGTCGGTTTTCTTAACTATGTCAGATACAGTGTAAACCATTTAATGCAGACACATTTGTATATTTCAAAAGTGTCTGCATTATGCAATGTCCATAGTTGCTGGCATATGGTGCTGTTGAACAATATGCACAAATGGTTCTGTGCGGTAGTATGTTAAGAATGTTTGGCCATTCTCAGCACTGTGTGAACATTAATTTGTACTGCACATTAATAAAATTTTAACTGTACAGTACTTTCATTTTGTTCATTTGCTTATTTATTTAGTGTGTATCACTGGGGGGGGGGGGTTATGGTCAAAACATTCTTTTGGCTCTCCTCTGGTGGTTACACTTCAGTTTTGCTGATCATCCGACTTTCAGAAAAAACTGTCTATCGTGGTCTGCTTAAAAGCAGTGGAAGCGTACACACTAAAGCTTCGTTCTGTACTTTCAATCATCTGCAAATCCAGTCAACCATCAATTCGCTGTTCAATAGCTCATCTCAAGTTGAGCAGTGCAGCACGCACATCTTTCAGTGTCTCTGGGGTTGGCTCTTGCTCCTCCATCTCTTCCTCCTCGAGTCAGAGGGATGCCTGGTCTTTTAGACATGCTAAGGCAGAAGCAGAGGCAGAGGCAAAGCAAAAAACAGCAGAATAGCAAAGGACACAGCCAGCAACACAAAGAGATCTTCACATTGGAAGATGATAAGCTGCTACCAGAACCAAGGTCAGTTAACAGACTGACAATTAGCACCTCATTTAGTTTAACTGGCACTGCCCCGCTACAGAATGTAGCACATAATTAGCTACTAAGCTGTCTGCATTTGCCGGTCTCCAAGGTCCACAGTAAACAATGCCTTTTACTTGAATTTGATTGAATTCGGTTTCGGTTAAGGTTTTATGCCCGGTTAACCAGATTGTCCACATTATCCGTGCCCGTCTTTAGTGGAGCACCCTGTAGGCCAAAGAAGAAAACAGGGCCTACTGGGTTTAAAAATTATTTGTAGTATGAAGAGGTATTCGTAAAGGCTGACAAACAAGATCTGTGTTTGTTTTGCTTAGGTGAATCCTACTTCACAGCTGATTGTGAGATTTGTAAAACTTTTCTAACCAAGACAATTGAAAAAATGTTGGACAGATTTATAAAGAAGATGGCTTTTCCATCAGTTCTAGAGCATCAAGATTCTGACCAACCGAGTGCCCCTTCTTCCAAAAAAGATAAGACAAAAGAAATGGAACTGACTACAGTGGATAAGGGAGAGCCCTCCAAATCAAAACACACTGGGGAAACCAGCTGGTGACTCAGTTCCGGCGAAAAAGGAACAAAAGGAAAAACTCATCGATCCTCCTGCTTAAATAGCAAAGGAGCTCCCAGTGCAGAAACCAGCTATGCCAACAGCTGAAGCAGTTATGCTGGTGCTGCAGGTTCTCCAAGCACTGCAAACTGCAGCTTCACAATGGCCGTTACCAGTTCCTGTGCAACCAGTACCAGCAAGCCCAACAGTTCGGGCAAAGATTCCACATATGGTACCCTCATCGGTTCTAGAACTGGTTCCTTTGACTCAGGATCTGGGTTATGAGAATTATAATGAGGAGGAGGAAGAGGATGAAGGGGAACCAATTGAACCGGAGGTTTCCCTGGACCAAGAATTTGACTTTTCTCCCAGGCTGCCTGAGGATTATTCTTCTCACTACATATTTTTTAAGCAAATGGTAGAAGCCCTTGATCTTGCCACAGATGAAATGGTGGAAGACGAGGAGAAGGCAGAATTCTTGGATATGATGGGCCTAGCACCCACCAAAAGGCTGTTGCTGCCTATCAACAAGTCTCTCGAGAAGCAAGTTCTGAAAGTCTTAATGACTCCTTACTCTGTTCCCCCTATAGATAAGAAAGCTGACAGGAAGTATCAACTTGATAGGTCAAGGGCTAACTTTTTATTTTCCCACCCTGTCCATGAAGGGGTGGTGCAAGATGTAGTCTGTGACAGGGCTAGAGTGCCTCTGGCTTCACACCAAACTGAGAAGGACTCTTGAAAGATTGACAGCATGGCAAAGAAGGGCTACCTAGCAGCTTCTTTGGCCATCAGACAGGCTAACTATATGGTCTACACTGCACAATATCAAAAAACACTGGCAATCAGTGATGGCTATGGTGGATAAGGCCTCTGCAGGACTGGCGGCCAACCTGGCAGAGATAGCCAGAAGTGGGTTAGAAGCCACTAAGTATCAGTTCCACATGGGAGTAGATGCCAATGACACTGCTGCCAAGTGGATGGCACTCACTGTGGCCTTGAGGTGGTTTGCTTGGCTGAGAGCCACAAACCTCTCCCAGGATACACAAGCCAAAGCCATGAATTTCATTGTGAAAATAATGCACTATTCAGGGATGAAACAGAGGCTTACATGAAGAAGGTGGATGAATACAAAACCACCTACAAATGCAATGTAGCTAAAGAGAGGCCCTCATATTCCTACGGGCCACAGGGAAGGGGAGATATTTTCCAGGCCCAGGCCACCCCGCAATACACTCAGCAGACAGGTTATTTTAGGGGCAGGAGCAAAAGGGGCTTCAGATGTAGGAATCAAGCCAGCCAGGCTCAACTCCAACCAAAGCAGAATCCCTGATGTGATTGCCAGGGTTGCCTCCCCACTAAAAGTAGGAGGCAGGCTGGCTCACTACTCCCAGGCTTGGAAAAATATCACCACAGACAAGTCGGTCCTTGAAGTAGTGAGTCAGAGTCTGGCCCTCAGCTTCAAATCATTCCCCAAGTTAATGTCAAGGATCTTCAGGCTAGCTTCCATCTCAGAAAGGAAACTTCTGAAAGCAGAAGTGGCCAATCTTCTGCAATCAAGAGAAGTAGAACCGGTTCCCTTATTACAAAGGGAGAAAGGGTTTTACTCCATGTACTTTCTGACCTTAAGGAAAAATGGGGAGTGCTGACCCATTTTAGATCCAAGAGTTCTGCAGAAGCACCTGGCTAAGTCAAATCTGACTACCATTAGGTCATTACCAGATCTTCCCTTGTCAGTCTTCACCATTCATTACTGCTGGGTGTAAGCTGGAGGCATGCACCTGCCATGGGAGTTTTTTTTTTTCAGAGGAGTCGGTGCCAACAGCGCCACCCCCGAGAGTGACGCACTGTGTGAAGTGCAAGGGGCATTCGTTAGGCGCTGCAGACTCCTCCTCCATCCCAGTTCTGTTTCTCCTGCCGACGAGGCTGCACCTGCTGCACGGAGCCACTGAATCGTTTCTGCAACATAGGCTGCATAGTGTTTTTTGACGTTGCTTCTTCATCTCGGTTCATTCCTGACATCATCAACTGATAAGATTGTCCTTTTATTTGATTTTTCAATGATGCCAGGAGCTTTGCTGTTAATTGTATTGATTTTGCATCATGTCAGGTTCGGGGGCAAAACACAAGACTAAGGCGGGCCATGCCCCTATGCATCGGTGCCCCTGTGGCTGGCAGTTTTCCGTCACGGACCATCATGATGTTTGTCTTCAGTGTCTGGGACCCTACCGTGATATGGATCATTGCAAAGCCTATTTCTCCATGGATCACCACGTGTTAGAAATTCATGCATTTAAAGTCATAAGGGTTCCGCTGACTTTTGGGGGATGGCATCGCCCGAGGGCCTCTCAGGCCAGATCTCTTGACCCTTCCTCTGGGTCCCCTCCCGGGTCTATACGGCCCCGTGAGGAGGGAACCGCCTCTACTTCTGGTCTTGCCAAGGAGGAGGTTTCTACTTCAGCGCTGGAGGAATGGGGTGATTCCTCCCAGGGTCACCCCGTTGGCACTGTCCCGGTAGTCACCTCCACGGAGGTGCAGGCTCCTCCAGTGTCGTGGCCCCAGTTGGCAGGGCCCGGCGCTGGTGGGCCCTCGATCTTACTCGACCTTGCTGTGGAGTCTGGCACCATCCGTGGCACCAGGGACTATAGCGGCACCGTTGGAGGTGTCGTCGTAGGTCTTGGCACCATTCGCGGCACCAGTGACTCATGCCGCTTTGTGTTATGGTGCAATTTGCAGTGCCGGGGACTTGGCCGGCACTGCTCGTGGTGCTGCTTTGGGTTCCAGTGCCGTTCGCAGTGCAGGGGACTTGGGCAGCTCCATTGGAAGTGCCGCTTTGGTTCTCGGTGCTGTCCGTGGTGCCGGTGACTCGAGCGGCGCTGTTCACATTGTGGCCCGGGTTTCTGGTGCCGATGGAGATGCAGCTGACTCCTCTGGCACTGTCACTGTTGCAGCCTTCGACAATGCCAGGTCTGGTGCCATTTTGATGGAGGTTCCTCTGGTTGCTACGACAGAGTCTGCTCTGGTTGACCCCTCATCAGAGGAGGATGACCCAGGGGAAGGCCCTGTCCAGCTATCTGAGTCTTCAGACTCGGAACCTCCGGTGGGCTGCAGCGCTAGGTGATCCAGTATTCCTCTCTCTGAGTCCCCAGAGCTGGTTAGCCTGGATGATTCCATGGTTCTGGGTGGCCTGGAGTCTTCTGTGGTGGACTGTTCAGGAGGCCTGGAGAGGGTGCCCTCTTCCCAGAAGTCCCAGGCAGCTGCCATCACTGGTGCTGCTGGAGTCCTTCAAGGGAGGATGGAGGATGCTGTCACAGTGAGTTCCCTTTGGGGGTTGCTCAGCAGGGACCTCGCACACTGGTATCGAGGAAGAGGGCTGCTTTGGAGTCTGAGGGATTGAGAGGTCGGGATGAGGAGCAGCAGTAAGCCCCCACCGCCTTGCGGGGCGCGGAGAGGAGTAGCAGCACTGATCTCCACCTTTCTCTCAAGGTCTCTACAGCACCTTCTAGTGGCGGTTCTGAGGGTTGCCCTTCCAGACTCATGCAATCCCAGGCATGTCACAGGGGAGACCCCCCTTCAGGGCTCTTTACAGAGTTGTCTCCTCCTCGTCTGTCTTCACAACCCAGTATGATCTCAGGGTCCCCAAGTTTGGCGGCATAGCTACCTGGATCTCAGAGCCCTGGCAGAGGCCAGGCACATGCTATTAGGTGCCCTTCGCCCATCCCTCTGCAACCACCACCCTCTCTCAGGCCATGTGGGCCCCATGGGACCGTTAATTTGGGAGACGTTCAGAACTACTGCAGCGGCCTTCCCATCTTACGTCAGGGCCATGGACGAACAGGTTTTCCGCCTGTCCCCTCTGCCACAGGAGTCCTCTGAGCATTCGAGCTCCACTTCCTCCTCAACTTCTTCATCTGAGGAAGAGGAAGAGGAATTTTCCGTCCATCTTTCCTCTGATGCTGATTTCACTGAATATTAGCAGTTCCTTTCGAGATTGGTTTTGGGGCTTCGCATCTCCTACATTTGTAGGGACAATACTGAGTGGCAGATGCGTGCATTCCTTAGTGAATTCAGTGCTCGCCACCTAGTGGTGTCTTCCTGGCTGATCCCTTTCCAGGTAGCATCTATCCATACCTGGCAGTCTCCAGCCCCAGCAGACTGCAGGAGATGGTATTGTGCCCCCCATGAGTCTCTAGGTTCTCTGCCTCACCCACCTTTGGGCTTGACATCCCTGGACACTCCTTCCAGGCCTCAGAGCCTGGCAAATGATAGACCCCCTGATCTGGACTCTGCTGAATTCAACCGATGGGGTCGAAGGGTTTTCTCTTCAAGTCGAGTATTGATGTGTTTCAGTTCTCATCAGGCACACCACACTGCTTACAACAGACATCTGTGGTCGATGCTATCACAGGCCCTAGCATCTTTGTCTGACTCAGAGCAGTCTAGACAAGCCATTGCCCTCTCTGCACAAGGTCTGGAGCTTGCAAGGCACCAAGCAAGGGCATCCTATGACGCCAATGAGGTAGCGTCCAGACTAGCAGGGACAGCGATCTGCATCAGGCGGACAGCATGGCTTCATCTCTCCAGACTATCACCCATTGCCCGGCGTAGGGTGACTAGCTCTGCTTTCCAAGGGACCTGCCTGTTCTCCCGCAGGGCAAGGAGGCTTCTTCAGGGGCAATCTCCCTTCCCCAGCCAACGAGGGACACCTCCTCATCCTCATCAACCTTAGACTGTTCCAGTCTGTTGGTTAGGGTCTCCCCTTCCTTCCTACTTTCCACCAGTAGGAGGCTGAACGTCCTGTTCCCTCAGGGTCTATTCAGGCCCCCTTCGAGGAAGCTTGGTACTCACCCAGCAGTAATGAATGGTGAAGATTGACAAGGGAAGATATGAAAATTACGTACCTACCGTAATTCTTGAGCTTCTCTTGTGTCTAAACCATTCATTACTGATTCCCACCCACCATCCCCTCACAGGCCTCCTTCTTCGGCGTCTCCCCCTCCCTGCTCATTCCTCCCTCTTCTCCCTTGGCCTTTAAGACAAAAATTAAAAAACCCTATCTTGGTTTTTCTTTCATTTCTTCTGAACGGATCCCTTTACTCTGGGAAAAAGAGGAACACGCGGAATTTATCTGTCCTGAGGGAACTCTTTCTGATTGCCCTTAGGGGTGACCTCTTGGCTCATTCTTAGCCATGTTGTTCAATTCACGGTTAAAGAGTCCGTTCCTTAAATGGCTCGGTCCCCTTTTTCCAGGTCCCATCTGGCAGGTCTTAATCTTCTATTGTGTCAGCCTCTTCTGGTTTGGTGCTGTTCTGGCACTACAATTACCTTGAGTTGGTGTTCTTTGCCTTGCCTCCAAGGAGTCTGATTGAGTTCCCACTCTATCCATTATGTAAAGGGGTGCCCCGTGTAGGGCTTCTCCCTTCCCTACCACACACACTTCTGTGTTAGCATTTAACAAGTTGCTAGTGGGCTTCTTTTCCCTTCCTAGTTGGGTGCTCTCCTTTCGAAACAGAATTTCTTCCTTGGCAGTCTGTGAGCTCTCAGCTAGAGTTTAAAGGGTTAGGGATGGCGGGAGGTGTAGAGAATCTGCCTTTTGTGTCCAAGCAGTGCAAGCAGTTCAGTTGAACCTTCTCTCCAATTTATCAAGTGGGATCCTTGCTCCCTTGTTTTTGGTTCAGACCTTATAAGCCTTAAACCAATCTCTCAATGGACCTCCCAACATCCTTCTTTCTCTTCCCTCTCTTCCCTTTTCCTTCTTCTTCTTCTTTCTCTCCTCTATCTGTTCCTCCCTTGGAACTGCCCCAGAAGTGAGGCCCTGTGGTCCTTCAGAGTAGGCATTTCCTTCTTTTTCGTCTGTCCTCTACCGGCTTATTTCTTTTTCAGTTTATATCCTTTCCTTTTTTTTCCATCCCTTGGCTCTCTTGCTTTACTCTCTTTTTCTTATCCTTATTTCGCCTCTCCAGCTAACAGAACTGGGATGGAGAAGGAGTCTGCGACGTCTAACAGCCACCCCTCGCACATCACGCAATGTGTCACTCTCGGGGGCAGCGCCGACTCCTCTGAAAAAAAAAAAACTCCCGTGGTGGGTGCACGCCTCCAGCTTACACCCAGCAGTAATGAATGGTGAAGATACAAGAGAAGATCAAGAATTACAGTAGGTATGTAATTTTAATTTTTCAGCTCTGCCATTCGGCCTCACTTCAAGCTCAGTTCCCAGCCAGCCACAATGATCCTGATAACTCCAGACTGGGCTAGGCAGTCATGGTACTCAATAGTACTCAATAGTGCTTTCCCCGCCCATATACCTCTCTCGGAGGTACAATCTCCTAACCTCCTCACAGGGAAGGATCCTGTAGCCGAACCTCAGGTTCCTCGGGTTCAAGGCCTGGCTCTTGAAGACCTAGGGTATGCTGGTTTGCACCTTTCAAGGGATGTTCTCAATGTACTAAGTGAATCTAGGAAAACCTCAACCAACTACTCACAGGCTTGGAAAAACATCACCACAGACAAGTGGGTCCTTAAAGTAGTGAGCCAGGGTCTGCCCCTCAGCTTCAAATCATTCCCCAAGTTAAGGTCAAGGATTTTAAGGCTAGCTTCAAACTCAGAAAGGAAACTTCTGGAAGCAGAAGTGGCCAATCTTCTGCAATCAAAAGAAGTGGAACTGGTTCCCTTACTACAAAGGGAGAAAGAGTTCTACTCCATGTACTTCCTGACCTTAAAGAAAAATGGGGTGTGGTGACCTATTTTAGATCTAAGAGTTCAGAACAAGGACTTGGCTAAGCCAAATCAGACTACCATCAGGTCATTACCAGATTTCAGCTCTGCCATTTGGCGTCACTTCGGCTCCCAGAGCAATCACAAAGGGATTGGCAGTGGTGGTTGCATACCTAAGAAGGCAGGGCATCACAGTATTTCCCTACCTGGATAACTGGCAAGTCATGGGCAAATCACCACAGCAGGTAAAGGATGCTCTAAAGTCCACTCAGGATACCCTAGAGTCCCTGGGGTTTCTGGTCAATGCCCAAAAGTTGATTCTTCAGCCTATTCAGGTACTAAACTTCATAGGCACAGAGCTGGATAGCCTGAAAGGAAGTGACTTCCTTCCTCAGGAAAGGGTGGGCAGCATACTACAGATTGCTGGGACATTCAGTCTCAACTCACCAAGGCTAGCAAGGCATTTCCTACAGCTACTTGGGCACATGGCTACAGCCATGGGCGCACTCATGGGTTCCAGATTTCAAATAAGAGACTTTCAGTCCCACAACAGGGCACATTGGTGCCAGAGGAGAGAGATCCTCTCTCAAAGCTGATACTAGTAACAAAACACTACTGCAGGCCCTGCAGTGGTAGCAGGACAGGGACAACCTCAGAGAAGGGGTCCCATTCCAGCAAGAGTCCCCCTCCCTGGTACACACAACAGATGCTTCCCTACTGGGTTGGGGCACACACCTGGAGGAACACACAGTGGAGGCACTTGGTCTACCGCAGAGTGACTCCAGCACATAAACCTACTGGAGCTCAGAGCAGTGCTTTTAGCTCTGCAAGCTTTTGCATCCCTGGTACAGGGAAAAGTGGTACAGGTCAGAACAGACAATACCACCACCATGTACTACATCAACAAGCAGGGAGGGACAAGGTCCAGCCCCCTGTGTGCAGAAGCAATGAAGGTGTGGAGTCTGGCCTATTCCCTACAGGTGTCCCTGGTAGCCATTCATCTGCCAGGAAAGGACAACACCTTAGCAGACGCACTCAGCAGAATAAACCAAAACCACCACAAATGGTCTCTAAACAGACAGGTGTTAGAGGTTGTGTTCAAGAGATGGGGCACCTGAAAGATAGATCTCTTTGTCTCACAGGACAACCATCAGTTGCCCAAATTCTGCTGTGGGCCTCCAGCAAATGGGACAGTACCTCTGAATGCTGTAGTGCTGGATTAGTCAGGGAGGACGCTGTATGCATTTCCTACATTCCTGTTGCTGCTCAGGGTCCTGATCAAGCTCAGGTCCCAGCCAGCCACAATGATCCTGATAACTCCAGACTGGGCCAGGCAGTCATGGTACTCAATAGTGCTTTTCATGTCAGTAGCCCCACACATATACCTCCCTCGGAGGTACGATCTCCTAACAGGCCTCACAGGAGAGGATCCTGTAGCCAAACCTCAGGTCCCACGAGTTCAAGGTCTGGCTCTTGAAGACCTAGGGTATGCTGGTTTACACCTTTCAGAGGATCTTCTCAGTGTCCTAAGCAGATCTAGGAAAACCTCGACCAAGAAAACTTATGCTTCCATTTGGAAGAGGTTTTCCATATGGTGTTCTAATAATGATTTAGTGCCTTCTGAGGTGGGGTTACCAGCCTTGTTGGACTACCTCACCCATCTACATTCTCTGGGCTTACAGCCCACCACCCTTTTTTTTCAGTTAATAATCTTTATTGTTTATTTTAGAAACAGACACAGAAACAAACGTACAAGAAACACATAATAACACAACTCTGATCTGGCAGAAAAGGATTGATGTTAACAACATATTCATGATGTTTGACATTGCTTATGAGCAAGGAAAAGATACAGAAAGTGTAGGAAGGCAAAAAGGGGGATAGTCCCCCAAGATACTCTGCCAGCAATACAGTAAACAGGAAACAGACTGGGAGAAACTAAGTAAAAGTATCCAAAAGCTAGTGGTGAGACAGTTATACTTATGTATAAGACATGAAATTTCTGGGTGTCTGCGCTGAGCTAACCGCTGGGCAAAACCATTGAAGATCATAGTAGAGGAGTCAAGGGAGGACCAAAAAAAAAATTCAGCCAATTCCAGGCCCGGGCTTCAGGTATGCAAGGAAGGGGGCCCAACACTCGGAGTAGGAGGGAAACTTATTAACTTCCGCATGGGATATACAATCCATGGACGCCAAGTGCGTTAGGCCATGCTGGAATTCTGAGATAGAGGGGATTTCAGTAGATCGCCATTTACTTGAAATATGGTGTTTGGCCGATATGCTAAGGAGGGCAAGCCAGCGATGTTGATTCATTCTAAATGGTGCTCCTGTGGGGGTAGACCAAGAATCCAAAAGAGGGGGTCCGATTTGATTTTGACACCAAGAATGCATGTGGCCAGTTGGATTACTGCGTGCCAGAAAGGGGCCAACAAAGGGCACTGCCAAATGATATGATATAGGTCTCCATTCTGAACTTGGCATCTCCAACAAAGTTTGTTATCCAGGAGCTTGGCTTGGTATAGAGTTACCGTTGTGTGATACCAATGGTGTAGCACTTTATTCTGGATAAGTTTGCTACGTGCATCTGGGTAGCTCAAGTATGCCAATTTCCAGCAATGGGCCCACTGATCATCATCTAGTGTCAATTGGAGGGCTTTTTCCCATTTTTGCTTTGGGGCCGTGGATTGTGAAGGGATGCTTTCTCGGATATCGACATAGATTGTGCTGGCTCGGCCCCAGGAAAGTTTGAGCCAGTTGGGTAGTTTTGAAGAAGGGGGGCACGCAAAGAGGGTGCTGTTTGAGAAATGCAGTCAGGGAGCTGTGCAGCTGCAAATACTTCCAGAAATTAGCTTTGCCAAGGCCGTTAATTTTAACAAGTTCTGAAAAGGGCTGAATTCTACGGCCAGTTTGGTCCAGCACATCTGCTAGGATATTAATACCCATTCGTTCCCACTTGTGCCGGTAAATGGGCTTGCTATCCATTAAGATAAGATGGTTGTGGAACACTGGTGTATGGAGAAGAGTGGTTGGATTAGCACTGATCCTATAATGTACCTTGTGCCAAATCTAGACTGCTGGCACAATGGTGGGATGGTCCCTCAAGGGTTTAGGGAGAGGGTTATAAAGTAGTAAAGGAAGGCTATGTACCTGGGCTGTGGTCCTTTCCATAAAGAGCCACTGCAGAGAGGTCGTGAAGAGAGCGGAAAACTACTTTAAGGATTGGGCTGTAGAGTAAGCCCAGGTGTAACCCTCCCACCATGGTAGGGCCCCAGCCACGACTTTTCCAGTGAGATCGGAGCCTATTCCTACTGTAACGAGGTTTTTTATTGTTCCAGATGAAGTTCCTCACTACCCTGTCAATGGTATGAAGCCATTTTAGTGGTGGGGCCAAGGGAATATGCGAGAGGGGGTATAGCAGTTTGGGAGCAGAAATCATTTTAAGGGCCACAATTTTACCTGCCAGGGTAAG
Source organism: Neoceratodus forsteri (assembly GCA_016271365.2). Taxonomy (NCBI): domain Eukaryota; kingdom Metazoa; phylum Chordata; order Ceratodontiformes; family Ceratodontidae; genus Neoceratodus; species Neoceratodus forsteri. The sequence goes on from CM028133.1 coordinate 659,486,882, forward strand.
GTGGAGCAGCTTCCACCTCGCCAGTTCAGTCTTAAGGTCTGTCAATAGAGGGGATATGTTAAGATCCCATATTTTGGAGATGTCTGCAGAAATAAGAATACCCAAGTAGAATAAGGAGTCCGGGGTCCATTTAAGGCCCCCCAAGGGGACTCTATCCTGAGTACAACTGGGGCTGAGAGGGAGCAGTTCAGTTTTAGCGGTATTTATTTTCAGGCCGGAAATTATCGTGAAGTACGACAGGAGGGAATGGAGCTCTGGAAGGGCAGTTGAAGTGTCCCGCATGAGAACCAAAAGGTCATCCGCATACATGAGCGTGGCATAGGTGTGTGTTCCAATAGAGAACCCGGGGATACTAGGATGTTGGCGGATAGCAGCTGCCAAGGGTTCAGCAGCCAAGATAAACAGGAGAGGGGAAAGGGAGCAGCCTTGGCGGGTACCTCTGCCTAACTGAAAGGGGTTGGAAATCACTGAGTTGGTCTTGACTCTAGTAAGTGGTTGTTGATACAACGCCTTCACCCAGTTCCGAAAACAGGCTCTGAAACCAAAGCAGAGTAGTACTGCCTCTAGATATTCCCATTCAAGCGAGTCGAAAGCTTTCTCAAAATCAACTGAGATAGCGGCTGCAGGGATGGGAAGAGACTTGGCATGAAAAATAATATTAATCAGGGACCTGATGTGGTCCTGGCTGAAGCATTCAGGGACAAAACCGACTTGCAAAGGGTGAATAAGAGAGGGGATAAGTGGGCTGAGCCTAGTAGCTAAGATTTTAGCAAAGATTTTACTATCTGAATTGATCAGTGAAATTGGACGGTAGCTCGAGGGGAGAGTAGGGTCCTTGCCTTTTTTTGGAAAGACCGTGATAACCGCCTTACGGAGGGTGGGAAGAAATATGCCATTGCTACGGGCTTCATTGTAGACCATAGCCAGAAGGGGAGATATTTGGGGTGCAAGAATCCACCAAAGTTCAACCGGGAAGCCACCCCTGCAGGGGTTTTGCCCGGGTTGAGAGCTTTAAGTGCTGCGACAACTTCTTCAGGTGAGATGGGTAGGTCAATGTCTGCTGCTTGCGATGGGAGGAGACTGGGGAGATGAAGGGAGCCCAGAAAGGGCTCTGTTAATTTGGGCACCTGAAAGTGTGTGAAGGCACAAAGTCCTGAATAAAATTGCTTCATGAAAGTATTGATCTGGATATGGTCCATTCTGGTGGCACCAGTTTGATCCCTCAGACTGGCAATAAGACGCTCAGACTTCTGTTTAAGAAGCCGTTATGCCAGGAGTTTCCCCAGCCTTTTCCCCACCCACCCAATATTGGTGATGTAGCCGAACTATTGCTAGTTCAGCTTTTGTGGGCCAAAAGATCATTGATTTCTAAACATACTGCAAGCATCTCCTTGGTTAAGGGCGAGTCAGATTTTAAGCAGGGGGTTTGCTTGGCACAGGTTTCAAGGTCCTTTAATTGCTCTTCTAAAGAGGCCAAAAGTTGTTCCCATTTCTTCAAACAACATGAAGTCTTGCTATATTATGACAAGTTGCAGTTTGTCCCACCACTAGAACTGCTCCGGAGGTGAAATAGTTAAATCCATTCCATGAATGGAACTTTGAGCACGAGCTCTAAGATAGAAGCTCTGTCTGTGTAGTTTCAAACCTGAACTGTCAGATTCTTTACTCCGCCTCACTGAACAGTCGCTCCGGAGATTTCTCCTACTGCTCGGTTCATTTCTCGGTTTAAACAGTGTTTTCTCGGTTCGATTCAACCGAGAATAGTTTTATTTTAACCGCAAAACCGTTCGGTTCAAGCTCTGTCTGTGGTATCGTAAGTAATTTAAAATTGTATTTTCTGTGTGGAACTTGTAAGTTTATCGGTTGGTTTTGAACCGATCAGCTGAGTTAAAAGCTTAAAAATTTTAAAGCTTGTCATTTTAGAAGCGCAGTTCCGGTTCTTATCGGTTCTAAAAAACGGATTTATTTACGTCTTTCCAATACCCTGTGACACGGTTAGAACCGATAGATGGTGTCTTGCCTGGCACCGCTGCTCAAAGGGCAAGTTTTTCTGGTTAGGCTGGCATTATGTCTGAGAAAACCCAAAAGAAAAACCGGCCCATTGGTTTCAACACTGTGATGTCTGTGGGGAAGTCTTTGCCAAGGCTGACCCACACACCACATGTGTTTATTGTCTGGGGTTTGACCACCTCCAGTCAGACTGCCAGATTTGTAAGAATTTCCCTGCAGCCACCCTGGAAAAGAGATTGGGCATGCTCAGGGAACGAGAGGCCAAAAAGTCCGCTGACCCGGATGGCCAGCCCGGTTCGGTGCCAACCGAATCGGAGGGAGTGCCCTCTGACCAGGGCGAGACTTCCTCGGGCAAAAGAAAAGCTGGTTCGGAGGAGCCAGTTCCAGTAAAGAGAATAGGAAGTCAGCAGGTTTGGAGTCCAAAATCCTTCTCCAACTGCTGCAGAGATAGCAAGAGCTATTCAAATTGTCCAGTCACTGTTCGAACCCGTCCGAACCGCCACTATCTGGTAAAAGGTCGGTTCGTCCGGTTCCATCGGTTCAAGAATATGAGGTTGAGGAGTTTTATGAACCAGAGGAGGGGGAGGATGATTATGAACAGTATGAATGTGGCTGGGAGGGTCTGGGTGCCCATTGAACCGACATTTCCCAGACAGACCTTTAGAATCTCCCCATGCTTTCTGAGTCCCCCTCATTTTATGTTTTACAAGAAAGTTGCTGAAACCTCCAGCTTCCTTTGGAAGAAGCTTGGATGAGCAAGAGGAGCCTGATTTTGTAGAAATGATGGATATTCCAGAGTCTAGGAGATTGTCTATTCCTTTGCACAAGTCTTTTAGGAAACAAACAATAAAAATCTTAAAAACTCCTAATTCTGTGCCTCCTGTAGATAAAAAGATGGGCAGAAGGTACACATTGTCAGGTCCTGATACAGAATTCCTTTCTCAGCAATGCAGTCATGTTGGAGTAGTTCAGGCTGCAGCCTGTGATAAAGCTAATATTCCCTGGCTTCACATCCTCCTGACAAGGATTCCAGGAAGATTGATGCCATGACAAAAACAGTACATGGCAGCGCCCTTGGGACTCAGACAAGCAAATTATATGGCTTATGTAGCAAGGTATCAGAAATCTAGATGGGATACTGTTATGGAATTAGCCAAACAAGTCTTACGGGTCAGCTTGCTAGCTTAGCTGGAACAGGTGGCTGCTGATGGCATTGAGGCTTCTAAGGCAGTTTCTGCTGCTGTGGATGTTAATGATGTCTCCTCTAGAGTCATGGCCACATCTGTAGCTTTGTAGGTTGGCCTGGCTCAGGTGTACTAGCCTCTCACAGGATCCCCAGACTAAGGCTATGGATTTTCCTGTGGTGGGAAATTCTCTGTTTGGGGAGCAGACAGAGAATTATATGAAAAAGATGGATGAATATAGGACTACTTACAAAAGTGCCCTAGCTAAGGAGCGGCAAGCCACTCCCCAGAGGCACACCCCCAAGGGTAGGGGTAGGCCTTTCCACAGGCCTTTCTACCAAACTCAGGCCTCCTCTGCTTATGCTTAGAGGGGTTCTTCAGAGGCAGAGGCAGACGGGTGTGGGCAGGCCTGCCTCACCCCTCAGCCTAAAGCTCCTTGCTAAGCAGGCACCCTGATGGGGTGCCCAGGGCCACCTCCTTACCAGTAGGCAGGTTGGCTTACTTCAGTCAGAACTGGGTGTCTTTAACCTCAGACAAGTGGGTTCTGGAAGTAGTGCCAGGGTCTGGTTCTCAGCTTCAAAAAGTTCCCCAAGATGAGAGCCAGGCCTTTTCTACCTGTAAGTTCTTTAGAGACCCTTGCTCTAGAAGCAGAGGTCTCAACCCTGTTGGCTCTCAGAGCAGTAGAAAGGGTTCCTCCCCTACACCAGGGCAGGGGTCTGTATTCCAGATACTTCCTTACCCCAAAAAAGACAGGAGAATGGCGGCCCATCTTAGACCTCAGATATCTGAACAAGCATCTTTTGAAACCAAAGTTCAGAATGGTAACTCTGGCAATGATTTTACCTTCTCTAAGGCCAGGGGACTGGCTAGCTTCCCTGGACCTCAAGGATGCCTATTTTCACGTCCTAATCAGAAGCTCCCACCGAAAGTACCTCAGATTCGAACTGCCCTCAGGTCATTACCAGTTCAGAGCAATGCCCTTCGGCTTGACCTCTGCCCCAAGGGTATTCACAAAATGTCTGGCAGTAGCAGTGGCTCACTTAAGGAGGCAAAGGATTGCTGTTTTTCCCTATCTAGACGACTGGCTCATTGTAGGCCAGTCCCCAGCACAGGTAAAATCTCACCTGCAAGTCACCCAGCAGCTTCTCACCTCCCTGGGCTTCCTGCTAAATCTACCAAAGTCGGTTCTGGAACCAGTCCAGCTACTCACCTTTATAGGTGCAGAATTGCACAAACCGGCCAGAGCTTTTCTTCCCTTAGAAAGGGTAAGGAACTTGGTGGCTCTGGCCTCCTCCTTCACTCATGGGTCTCTCGACCAGCAAGACACTTTGCAGCTCCTGGTCACATGGCTGCATCCACAACTGTAGTGCAGGGAGCAAGATTTCAGATGAGAGACATTCAGTTTCACTTGAGAACCTATTGGTCTCAGAGAAGAGACCCCTTTCCAAGTTGGTCCCAGTGACTCGAACCTTGATCCAGGCCCTCCAGTGGTGGCAGGATCAGAGCAATTTAAGATTGGGGGTCCCCTTCATTCCCCCTGTTCACATGTTGACTCTCACTACAGATGCTTCCCTCCTGGGGTGGGTAGCCCACATGGGCGACCTCTCCACTCAGGGAGTGTGGTCTCCCAGGAATCTCTGTTCCACATCAATTTGCTGGAACTCAGAGCTGTCTTTTAGCACTTCAAGTGTTTTCTACATCTGTTCAGAACAAAGTGGTACAAGTCAGAACAGACAACACCACAACAATGTGGTACATCAACAAGCAGGGGGGCACTCGGTCTTCGGCCTTGTGCACCGAGGCAATGAAGTTGTGGTCTCTGGCCTATTCCCTGAACACTTCCCTCATAGCAGTTCACCTTCCAGGAAAGGACAATGTTCTAGCAGATGCTCTCAGCAGGATTTCCCAGGGCCATCACGAATGGTCCCTGGATCCTCAAGTACTGGGGATAGTCTTTGCTAGATGGGGCACCCCTCAGATAGATCTTTTTGCAGCCCCAGACAATCACCAACTTCCACTGTTCTGCTGCAGGCCTCCAGTGTTGGGCTCAGTCCCTCTGGACGCCCTCCTTCTGGATTGGGAAGGGAAGTTTCTTTATGCTTTCCCCCCTTTCCTCTCCTATTCAAAGTGTTAGTCAAAATCAGATCCCAGCCTTGCAGGGTGATTCTGATTGCCCCGGATTGGGCCAGGCAGCCCTGGTACCCACTCCTTCTGTCCCTGACAGTCAATCTTCCCTTGTATCTCCCCAGGAATCACAATCTATTATCCTGTGCCCAGGGGAGAGTTTGGTATCCGAACCTCAAATCCCTCAACCTCAAGGCCTGGCTCTTGAGGAGTTAGAATTTGCTGACTTACACCTCTCTCAGGGTGTTCTTGAAATTCTAAAGGCTTCTAGGAAGCCTTCCACTAGGGCTACTTATAACTCTAAATGGAAAAGGTTTTCCATTTGGTGTTCTGTGAAGCATATTTCCCAGAATCTGCTGATTTGCCCATTGTGTTAGATTACATGGTCCATCTTAATTCCTTGGGCCTCAGACCAGCTACCCGGAGAGTTCATTTAGCAGCTGTCTCTGCTTTTGTTTCAGCAGGAAAGTCATCCTCTCTTTCCACTCACCCTGTGTTTTCCAAGTTTTTTAAGGGATTACTCCATACTAATCCACCTTTTCGGGATCCAGCCCCTGCCTGGGACCTTAATGTTTGCATTGCCCAGTTAATGCAACCCCCTTTTGAACCTCTGTTTTCTGCAGAGCTGAAGTATCTAACTTGGAAAACTGTTTTCCTAGTGGCTATCACTTCTGCTAGACGCATAAGTGAGTTGCAAGCCTTGTCAGTAGAAACTGACTTTATTTCTTTCCACAGGGATAAGGTAGTCCTCAGGACTAACAGGAAGTTTTTGCCTAAGGTGGTTTCAGATTTCCATCTTAACCAATCTATCTCCCTTCCAGTATTCTTCACTGAACACTCCTCTTCTGGTGAGAGGAGATTGCACAGTTTGGATGTTAAGAGGGCCCTTAGTTACTATTTAGAACGTACCAAGGGTCACAGGTTCGAATCCCTCCAACTTTTCCTCACTTATGGTGAGGTTGGGAAAGAGAAACCTGTCACTAAGAGATCAATTGCCAGGTGGATTGTCTCTTGTATCCAATTTTGTTATCAGAAACTGGGCAGAGATCCCCCCTCTGGCTTAAGGGCTCATTCTACCAGAGGTACAGCTGCGTCTCTAGCTGCTGCCAGAGACATCCCTATATTGGAGATATG